>JAWWNF010000556.1:7500-1375000 GCA_034641395.1 Darevskia armeniaca | reverse complement strand
GTCATCATCTCTCCCAGACATCTGTTATCGCTGTGGTGAATCTGGTCATCTTGCCAAGGATTGTGATCTTCAGGAGGATGCCTGCTATAACTGCGGTAGAGGTGGCTATATTGCTAAGGACTGCAAAGAGCCCAAGAGAGAGAGAGAGAGCAGTGCTGCTACAACTGTGGCAAACCTGGCCACTTGGCTCGCGACTGTGACCATGCAGATGAGCAGAAGTGCTATTCTTGTGGGGAATTTGGACACATCCAAAAGGACTACACCAAAGTGAAATGCTATAGGTGTGGTGAAACTGGCCATGTAGCCATCAACTGCAGCAAGACTAGCGAAGTCAACTGCTATCGTTGTGGCAAGTCAGGACACCTTGCACGGGAATGCACAATTGAGGCTACAGATTAACTGTTTTCCTTTGTCGCCCCTCCTTTTTTTCTGATTGATGGTCCCTATTCAGAGGACCTAAAAATCGACAAAGAGCTAGCAGAGAGACCCACCAGATCATCTAGTCCAGGAGTGGGGAAGCTTTGGCGCCCCGAATGCTGCTGAAGAATCCCCACCAGCCCCAGCAAGCATGGCCAATGGGAGTTGTAGTTCAGCAACATCTTTGAGGCCAAAGGCTGCCCACAGCTGCCTAGCCGAGTCAATCCTAGTAGAGAAGGGATGCCAAGGAAACAAGGGTCTTCTTCTCCCTCCCTGCCCATGCCGGAGTGTCCACTTCCCTCAAACCCTTGGGAACACGCATCCTTAGTGGGAGAGGAGGCGTGTGGATGCGAGCCGCAGATGGTCTGTAGCACCAGAGCACAATGTCTGTTTTGGCACACAGAGCTTATGTTGTTATTGCATGGGCCGTGTGCTTTTTCTGAGCAACTAGCAGCACGACACGCTCAGATTCAGGGGTTGGGATGGGGAGCAAAGAGGAATCTTCACCCGAGAAGCACCTTCGCCGATGGATTCAATCGCTGTGAGGATAAATGCACCACAGACTGGAAAGCAGGGCTGTCTTAAGCATATCCGGCGCCGTGGTGCAAAGATCCCTCCGGCGCCCCCCCCCCCCGTTTCCCAGAGTTGTCGACCTTTTCCCAAGCCTCTGCGGGGATTGCTCTTCTCCTGCGGAGGCTTGGGAGGCAAGCTGCACACCCACCAGCCATATGGTTGACGTGGCACAGCTGGCGGGCTTGCAGGGAAAGGGGAGCTACCGGCAAAGCTGCGCAGCTCCCCCACTCGCTGGGGTGCCCCCAGAGGCGTAGGTAGGTCAGGTGGTACCCAGTGCAGAATTATTTTTTTCAACCCCCCCCCCCCACTAGTACTCGGCGATAAGCTGCTGCCTGCACCCTGAAGGTGCCTGACAACGAACACCCCTCCTGCCGGGAGGATTCTTTCCACTCCTTCCCCGTTCTATCTCATTCTTCCTTGCTGGCAGAGCCCGCAAGCAGAAGAGCCCATCCAAGCGCCGCAGACTCTCCCTGCCAGACTCCAACTCTCCTCCCCGGACACTCAGGGTAGCGCCCTTGAGACCATGGCGCCCTGGCGCACCGCGCCACTTGCACCACTGGGTAGAGACGGGCCTGCTGGAAAGCTCTTTGCACAATGGAAGTATTTTGCAGAACAGAGAGATACGGTAGCCTAATTTAAGAGGGACAGATGTGTAACAGAGACCAGCTTTCTTCATTCTGGTGCCCTCCAGGTGTTTTTGACTACGCCATCAGCCTCACCCACCTGTTCCCTGCCCCAGCAGTCAGTTAATTAAGGGCTGCCCCCTTTCCTAGGGAGCAGAAGTTCAGTGTGTTGAGCAGATGCAAGATAGGCAGGTGTCAATCAACAGCTGATGCAGGACCTCCATACCAGGAAAAGCTCCACCTGCTGATTCCTGGTCCTCTGTTGCTGCTAAAGGAACAGAGCCCCCAGCCCTAAAGAAGAGCCAACCTTGGGACTCCCTGCCAGGGGCGTAGGAAGTGGGGGGAGGGGGGGCGGGCCACCCCAGGTTCCATCATGGAGGGGGTGACAAATTATCAAGGAACAATTACTGCCCTACTAGGGTGGTTCATAAAAAACTTTTTATTTTTTGAAAATGCCTGCTCCAAAGGTCTTATCTTACTACACTAGGGATTATATAGCTATATATGAAATTTCATGCATATCAGTTAATATCTTGACCCTCCTCCACGAAAATAGCTGTTTACTTGGCCGTTTTCCTATGTCGTGAAGGCTGAACTTTCAATTCAGTGGAGCACTTACTGTTTCCAACCCTAACCCTGTGGAAAGTCATCTAATTAGACTTTAATTTGATTTCGACATGTTTTTAGGAGGTAATTTAATTATTGTTTGATTTTATATCAATGTTATGTATCTGATATTAGCTGTCCTGAGCCCGACTTCAGCCGGGGAGGGCGGGATATAAATAAAAGTTTATTTTTACTTATTATTATTCCTTTGTAAGAAAATATGAAATAACGTAAAATCATTTTTGCAGGCAAAATAATAATAATAATAAAAATCAATGGGGGGGTGACAAGAAATTTTCCGCACCGGGTACCACCTGACCTTCCTACGCCTCTGCTCCCTGCACAGCAGTCAGAGTGTGTGGGTGTGCTCCGTGCCGAAAGGCACCCCGTGCATGCTCAGATGCACTCTTGTTTTCTTTTTTACCTGCTGCTCAGCACATCAAACACGAGTTGCAGGTCGGCTGAAACAAACAGAAAATCCACAGGAGGTGGAGGGAGGGGGGAAGCCACCATCCTCCTGACACTTGCTCCTTTCCCAGCACATCTGCACCGTGGGAATCTGCAAGCATCATGCTGTGGTCCAGCACATTCCCTGCTGCATCCGTGGGGGAGATCTGCTAGAGCCGGGATGAGATTAGAGTTTCCCCAGGGCTGTAGTCAGCAAGGGGGAGACTGAGCTTTGGGAGGGCCTCTGCCGCTTCTCTGTGCCGCAGATCCAAACTAGACGCGCGCGCATACACACCCACACCCCAGCCATGTCCTGCCCCCTCCCTCTCCCTGCGAGGCAGGCAAGATGGCGGCTGCCTTGTAGGAAATTAAAAATGCATGACTTGGAATTTCTGCAAGCAGCACTTGGGCTGCAAAGCGAGTCTTGGCGGCACCAGCAACAGCACAGGAGGGAAGATTAGGCAAGAGGATGCCATGTGGGAGGGCAGGAGGGTGGCAGCCAAGGGAAGGGGGCAAGAGGTGACGGGGGAAGCCCCTGCTGAAATGGGGCAGTTCCCAGAGCGACACAAGGAGGCTCTTTCCCTTCTGCTCTTTGGCGATCACTCCTAGCCGAATAAGATTGTCTTCCATAAACACGGTTTATAAACGGTCCGTAAGTGGAGGTCAATTCTGGATGCACATGTCCTTCCACAGTGGGGACATTGGTTTCTGGGCGGGAGTAGATCACGGTGTGGATTTGCCAAGCATTCCTTCCTCTTAACACATTTCTCCCTTGCGTCCTGAGTTCGAGTGTCTTCAAAGCCCATGACACCTTTGGTAAAGGCTGTTCTCCAATTGGACCACTCACAGGCCAGTTTTCCCCAGTTGTCAGTGTATATACTACATTTTTTAGATATGCCTTGAGAGTCCTTAAACCTCTTTTGTTGACCACCAGCATTATGCTTTCCATTTTTAAGTTCGGAATAGAGTAGTTGCTTCAGAAGACGATAATCAGGCATCCGCACAACATGACCAGTCCAACGAAGTTGATGTTGAAGAATCAGAAAAGTCCAAATCATCAAGTCAGTAGCAATCATCTCCATGCTTATAGAAGCCCAGATTCAGAAGGTGGCATGAAGGTGTTCCACCACGTTTACTGGACACATTTTAAACCTGCCCTGGAGACTACGCCCAGCTCTTCTCATAGAATCGTGGAATTGTTGAGTTGGAAGGTCCCCCAAGGGTCATCTAGTCCAGCCCCCTGCCATGCAGGAATCTCAATGAAAGCATCCGTGACAGATGGCAATCCCACCTCTGCTAAAAAACCTCCAAGGAAGGAGAGTTCACAACCTCCTGAGGGAGACCGTTCCACTGTCAAACTGCTATTACTGTCAGAAAGTTCTTGCTAAGGCTTAGTTTGAATTTCCCTTCTTGTCATTTGCAACCCCGGGTTCGGGTCCTCCTCTCCAGAGCAACAGCAAACAAGCTTGCTTCATCTCGCTCCTTCTCCTCACCTCCATCGGCCGCTTTTAACTGAAAAGACAGCTTCTCAGAAAGCCAAGACATTTCGAAAGAAACCAAAGGCAATTCCAGCCCTGGGGGACCCAGCAACTTTCCCACAATGCGAAGCTCAGTCTGCCCTAGGAAGAAGCTGAGTTGTTGGCGCATCAGCCTGCCAAGCAAGAAATAGAGCCCTCCACTGGGAGGGTGCTTCCTTCCCACATGACATTAGTCCCACGTGGAGATGACCACGTTCTGGGCACAAGAGAGACAGTGGTCCAGAGAGGGAACAGTAGAGTCCAAGAGTTGCAGCCAGAATCTCTCCCGAAACGGCCACTTATAAAACACTCAGACTATGAATGTTTCCTGCTTGGCAGGGGGTTGGACTGGATGGCCCTTGTGGTCTCTTCCAACTCTATGATTCTATGATTCTATGACACCAAGAGGGCCATCATGTCCCACTGTAAAAAGGTAAAGGTAAAGGGACCCCTGACCATTAGGTCCAGTCATGACCGACTCTGGGGTTGTGGCGCTCATCTCGCTTTACTGGCCGAGGGAGCCGGCGTACAGCTTCCTGGTCATGTGGGCAGCAGGACTAAGCTGCTTCTGGCGAACCAGAGCAGCGCACGGAAACACCGTTTACCTTCCCGCCGGAGCGGTACCTATTTATCTACTTGCACTTTGTCGTGCTTTCGAACTGCTAGGTTGGCAGGAGCAGGGACCAAGCAACGGGAGCTCACCCCGTCACGGGGATTCAAACCGCCGACCTTCTGATTGGCTGTCTCCCCAGCCACTCTGGGCGGCTTCCAGCAAATAGTAAAATACATTATCATGTTACAGATTAAAAACTTCCCTAAACAGGGCTGCCTTCAGGTATTTCCTAAATGTTATATAGTTGTTGATCCCTTTGACCTCTGATGGGAGGGCGTTCCATAGGGCGGGTGCCACCACCGAGAAGGCCCTCTGCCTGGTTCCCTGTAGCTTTGCTTCTTGTAGTGAGGGAACCGCCAGAAGGCCCTCGGCGCTGGACCTCAGTGTCTGGGCTGAATGGTGGGGGTGGAGACGCTCCTTCGGATATACAGGACCGAGGCGGTTCTCACATCCTTCCCTGGGCCCTGACTCAGTTGGCACACCCTCCCAAAACCATCAGTGCACTGGCACAAACCGTGTTTTCTCGGACTGCACATTGATGCCTTCCTACCTGTTTTTGCTGACAAAGTTGCCAAAGTGGAAAGGTGGTGAGGTTCAACGCCCAATAATACCCGAGAGATGCCCTGCCTTCTGCACCTTTTGGGGAAATGTTCGCAGCCGCCGCTCCCCTAAACTGCTTCTAGGGCAGAGCAAGGGAGAGGGGACTCGCCTCCATTGTCAGGGCAACCAGCCCCCCCCCCCCGCACATGATAATGCAATTTTGCTTGTGGATGTCCGCACTACAATATTTTCATCAGATGCACATTGGGATGCGAGGGAGTCTGGGCCCAGTTGCCTCAGCAACACGCCGTCTCAGTGCAAAGCGAGGGAAAGTAGTAATTAAAGCTCCCCCCCCCCCTTCTCAGCCAGTGGGTTAACAGGAAATGACTAATTAAAGGAAAGTTGAGCACAAGTTTACTATGAATGCCGTGGCCATGCTGAACAGGAAGTAATGGGAGGAAGGAGCCAAAATGGAGGAGCTTCTAATTAAAGGCATAGTAGCCCCCCCCCCCCCAGCCAAAATACCACTCAGCTAGTCCACTGGACAGGCCAGCGCTGTGAAAGTATTTTCAGTGGGTGTGGAGTATGGAGTCGCCACTACTCAGGTATGAAAGAAGACAGGAGAATAAAAGGAAAAGCACTTAACAAACAACTTAAAGCAGTGTTTCTCAACCTCCTCGGGCAACGGCACACCTGTCCCACGAAAAAAATTCTCGCGGCACACCACCACCACATGCACCCCGACCCCCCCGACCCGGGGGGCGGGGTGTCCGCGCGCCCTGGCGGGAGGGAGGGGAAGGACCCAGGCGGGCGAAAACGGAGCGGGAGATCGGCGGGCCAGGCGCCCGCCCCCCCTCCCGCGCCCAGCCCCCCGGCAGCACCTCCACCCGGCCCCGAGCGAGCCCAGTGGCACCGGCACCTCCCGCCCGTCCCCGACCGCGACCGGGGCGGCAGAGGCAGCGGGCGAAGCGCCCGGCAGCCCCGGCGAAGGCGGCGGTCGGTGAGCGGGAAGCGGAGCCGAGGCGACGCCAGCCCGGACCGACCCGGAAGCGGCCCAGGGCGGCACAGCAGCCGGTGTCTTCCCGCGGCACAGGAGCCGGTGTCTTGCGGCACACTCCTGTGCCGCGGCACACCGGTTGAAAAACGCTGACTTAAAGGTAAAGGTAAAGGGACCCCTGACCATTAGGTCCAGCTGGGACCGACTCTGGGGTTGTTACAGTACTGTCAACTTTCGGATTTGAAAATAAGGGATGCTGCAAGGGCGGTGCAATGGCACCAAGTAGCCTCGCCACCCTGCGCTCCAGAGGCTGTGTGCGAACGGGTGAGCGAAAGAGCGAGCGCGTAGACGGCAGGCAGGCTGTCTGTCTGGTTGGGCGTGAGGGTCTGGCTGCACAAGGCATGCAAGCTCCGCCCCCAGTCGGTCTCAGACTCCTTATTGGCAGCCGAGCAACGCAGCTGAGGAGCCTCCCTAGCCGGCAGGGAGGGAGAAGCGGTACCTATTGATCTACTTGCACTTTGACGTGCTTTTGAACTGCTAGGTTGGCAGGAGCTGGGACCGAACAACAGGAGCTCACCCCGTCGCGGGGATTCGAACCGCCGACCTTCTGATCGGCAAGCCCTAGGCCACGGGTATCAAACTCCGGCCCTCCAGATGTTTTGGAACTACAATTCCCATCAGCCCTAGCTAACAGGACCAGTGGTCAGGGATGATGGGAATTGTAGTCTCAAAACATCTGGAGGGCCGGAGTTTGACACCCCTGCCCTAGGCTCTGTGGTTTAACCCACAGCGCCACCTGCGTCCATTACAACAAACAACTTAGACTACAATAAATTGTGAAGTCTTTAAGGTGCAGCAAGATAGTTATATTCCTTCCTGTGACCCTAGCAGGCATGGCCAAACTTGGCCCTCCAGCTGTTTTGGGACTACAGTTCCCATCATCCCTGACCGCTGATCCTGTTAGCTAAGGATGATGGGAGTTGTAGTTCCAAAACATCTGGAGGGCCAAGTTTGGCCATGCCTGCCAGTGTCACTGTGGTTTAAAACAGCTGCAATAATACTCCCAAATGAATGCTTTTAAATTTTTTATCTCTAATTAATTAACAAGATTTTCCCACCAAGGCAGGTACAAACGGGCCACTTTTGATTCCAGGTTCCACCCCTTCCCCCCACCCCACCCCTGACTCAGGAGATCTCTGCACATGAACATGTTCCCCACACCTAAGTCCCTTCCTGGATCAGGAATGGGAGGAATAAAAGGGATTTGCATTTCAAAGCGATGGCAGATGCATCTGAAGATGGAGGAGTACCAAGGCACCAGGGAAAGTGTGGATGAGCCCTAAGTCAGCTTCCTACCTTCCTGGGAGAAAGGGCGTTGACCTTCATCCATGCTCCGTGTCCTTGCCAGGCTCTTAATCTCAGGGTTGTGGGTTTGAGCCCCACGCTGGGCAGAAGACTCCTGCAGTTCAGAGACAAGATGACCTTCATGGTCCCTCCCAACTCTGCCACTCTAAGAGACGAGTCCTCAAGCTGACATGGCTTCTCTCATCATTTCCGGCCAAAAAGAGCCAGGATCCCAGGAGGAGACGGCACAAAACATCCCATCTCCTGCCCCATTCTTAGGATGATCCAGAGGTCTTCTGTTTCCGAACTGCCTAGGTGACTCAATGGACACCCCCGGGGAACTGTTTTGGGGCCCTTCCATGGAGGTTGCCTCCGGCAGAGTCTCCTCAGAGAACTCATCAGGCCCAAGGCCCAACTTCCTACGGCGCTCCATCGAGCAGCACCAGAGCGGGCCCTGAGGAAGCCAGGAGCTTGCTGCCACACGGTTGCCATAGAAACAGGTAGGGTCTCTGAGCCCAGGCTGCCTGCCATCCCCAGCATCTAGGGCCGGGGGGGGGGGCTCTCCTACTGCACCCCCTACCCTGTATTCATGAACGTGGGAAATAGGAGTCTGAGGCTGCCGCCAGGCATCCTCCGGCTGGAGACATGAAGAGACGAAGGAGTCCCTCAGATACCATGGAGCCAGCAAAAAAACACACGCAAGCACCTTCTGCTCTATTGGGTGGCAGAGGCTTGCCTCACGAGATAAGCACCAGGAGTACGCTTTTCAAAACATGCATTTCCCTTTACCGCACAAAATGCATATCCTCATTCTGAGGACATCCTTTTTTAAGCATCTGTATCGCCAAACGGTCCCATCACCTCCTGCCAAATAGAAGGGGAAGAAATGGAGGCACTGAGAGATTTTACTTTATTGGGCTCCATGATCACTGCAGATGGTGACAGCAGTCACGAAATTAGAAGACGCCTGCTTCTTGGGAGAAAAGCAATGACAAACCTAAACAGCCTCTTAAAAAGCAGAGACATCACCTTGCCGACAAAGGTCCGTATAGTTAAAGCCATGGTTTTCCCAGTAGTGATGTATGGAAGTGAGAGCTGGACCATAAAGAAGGCTGATCGCCGAAGAATTGATGCTTTTGAATTATGGTGCTGGAGGAGACTCTTGAGAGTCCCATGGACTGCAAGAAGATCAAACTGATCCATTCTGAAGGAAATCAGCCCAGAGTGCTCACTGGAAGGACAGATCCTGAAGCTGAGGCTCCAAGACTTTGGCCACCTCATGAGAAGAGAAGACTCCCTGGAAAAGACCCTGATGTTGGAAAGATGGAGGGCACAAGGAGAAGGGGACGGCAGAGGATGAGATGGTCGGACAGTGTTCTCGAAGCTACCAACATGAGTCTGACCAAACTGCGGGAGGCAGTGGAAGACAGGAGTGCCTGGCGTGCTCTGGTCCATGGGGTCACGAAGAGGTGGACACGACTGAACGACTAAAGAACAACAACAATCGCCAAACGGCGTCTTGCTACCACAACGCTGTGGGCTCGAGCCCAGCCAGGTGGGAGAGAGATACACCTGCACTCAGCTCCCTGACTTGCAGCCGTCAGCACACAGGTATGGGGTGTGTTAAATAAGCACCGCTGAGCTTCCTGCCCGCATGTGCAGGGGGGATCCTGGCTGGCCGACACAGCCCTTGGCAGGCAGAGAGGAGCATCGGGCCCCGATGAGCTGGGGGTGCCTGAATGGGGGTGCCTGGTTCAAGCCCCTCATAATTTGTGCGCCCGGGGCCACAGTCCCCCTGGCAGCCCCATGCTATGCCCCTGCCCACATGTCCTCAGGTGAGTGACGTCTGAAAAGTGCAGAGATGAAGATGGGAAGAGGCTGCAGCAGAAACAGACAGAGGGACGTGAAGCAGTTCTGTTGGTTTTGCAGAGGGACCAGGTTTGCTTCCTTCCATCCCTTTCTACCCTAGCTGCTCATTGTAAGAACTGTAACTCCAGACCCTGGTACCCAAGATTGCTATTTTTCCTCTCCCCTACCCGTGCCGTTCTCCTTTTGTGCTGTGTCTTTTCAGCAGAAGGCACGACCTGTCCTTTTTCAAAACTGACCTTGAATCTGCTCCTGCATCAAATAAATCATAAATGAATAGGGGTGGGGTGGGGGGAGATGGTTAGGTGGGAAATCAGAGTCCAAGTCTGTGGTTGAGGCACAGGAAGAGAGGCCCCTGGGGGGAGGCATCTATGCCAAAATGCTTCTCGGCCCAATATTTCCTCCACCCATCCGGTTCCACCCCCTCACCCATTATTCCACCCCCTCACTCCAGGCGACATCAGGCAAAATAGGACTCCCGCCTCAAGGGCAGGACTAGACCCTGAGCCCACACTCTCCGACTCTCTCGTGCGCACACCCGACAACGCATCAAGTCCTCCGGACCACATAATGGCTTGGGAGACAAATGGGCAAATTACTTTCTCTGTCCCCTTGGCTTAGATGAAACTCGAAGATCCAGCGTCCGAGGCATTAATCCACCCAGGGGGCCGTGTGGGCAATAAATTAAATGCTTATTGCATATGCATCTTGTCGTTACCTGGCTCCTCCTAACTGGGAGGGAGATTTACGAGTTTATTATTGGAACCGATAGATTAAATCTCTTCGGAGGAGTATAAATTATGCAGATGAGCTGGTGCTGCGATACGAAGGAAAACATCCAGCATGCGATGACAGTTCTGGGTGCATTTTAAACCTTCCCAGAGGCACACTAGGCTCTAGCTAGGTGGGCATTTATTGAAAGGGAGCAGAGTACATGGGATGGGATGGCTTCCCCCAAACTGACGCCCTTCAGGTGCTCTCTGGACTATAATTCCCATCAGCCCCAGCCAGACTCGTAGGCTGAGCTTGTAGGGCACGAGGTTTGGGTAAGTGGCTATGCTCTCGCTAAACCAGCCACAGAAAATAAGACGCAAACCTTGGGGCTGCTACTGGTCAAAGCAGACAGCGTTGAACAAGATGGGGCAGCATTCGCACTCAGCACAACTGGCAGCTTCATATGGACAGATAAGATGATGATTTCGCTGTGTCGGCCTAGGACAGGCATAGGCAACCTTGGCTCTCCAGATTTTTGGAACTACAACTCCCATGATCCCTAGCTAACAGGGCCAGTGGTCAGGGATGATGGGAATTGTAGTCCCAAAACATCTGGAGGGCCAAGGTTGCCTATGCCTGGCCTAGGACCTGGGAGAGCAGGGTTCAAATCCCCACTTGGCCATGAAGCTTACCGGGTGACGTTGGAGTCCGTCACTGCCTCTCAACCTAATCTACCTCGCATGGGTATTCGGAGGACAAAATGGGGAGGAGGAGAACTCTGTACACCACCTTGAGCTCCTTGGAGGCAAGGTGGGATATAAATGCAACACACGAATAAGCAAATAAACAAACGGATGCTGTCAGCTTGTGACATCTCGTGCCACCCTGCAAGCCACCCACTGAAGAGGGTGCTCTGCTCCCCTATTCAACAACCCTAAGGAAAGGTCAGTTTGCATTGCTTTGTCCTGCTGGCATGGAAGAATCATGGAAACATGATCAGCAAGGCCTTTGACAAGGTGCCCCATGATATTCTTGTAAAGAAGCTGGTAAAATGCGGGCTAGACAATGCTACCATTCAGTGGATTTGTAACTGGCTGACTGACCGAACCCAACAGGGAGAAATGTAAAGTACTACACTTGGGCAAAAAAAATGAAAGGCACAAATACAGGATGGGTGACACCTGGCTTGAGAGCAGTACAAGTGAAAAGGATCTAGGAGTCTTGGTAGACCACAAACTTGACATGAGTCAACAGTGTGATGCAGCAGCTAAAAAAGCCAATGCAATTCTGGGCTGCACCAATAGGAGTACAGCATCTAGATCAAGGGAAGTAATAGTACCACTGTAGTCAGACCTCACCTGGAATACTGTGTCCAGTTCTGGGCACCACAGTTCAAGAAGGATACTGACAAGCTGGAACGTGTCCAGAGGAGGGCAACCAAAATGGTCAAAGGCTTGGAAACGATGCCTTATGAGGAACGGCTTAGGGAGCTGGGTATGTTTAGCCTGGAGAAGAGAAGGTTAAGGGGTGATATGATAGCCATGTTCAAATATATAAAGGGATGTCATATAGAGGAGGGAGAAAGGTTGTTTTCTGCTGCTCCAGAGAAGAGGACACGGAGCAATGGATTCAAACTACAGTACAAGAAAGAAGATTCCACCTAAACATTAGAAAAAACTTCCTGACAGTAAGAGCTGTTCGACAGTGGAATTTGCTGCCAAGGAGTGTGGTGGAGTCTCCTTCTTTGGAGGTCTTTAAGCAGAGGCTTGACAGCCACCTGTCAGGAATGCTTTGATGGTGTTTCCTGCTTTGCAGGGGGTTGGACTGGATGGCCCTTGGGGTCTCTTCCAACTCTAGGATTCTACGATTCTATGATTCTATGATCAGAAGAGGCCCCTGAGTGCTAGGAATTAGTGGGAGGCGCAACCCCAATGAGTTTTTCTTGCTAGTATCCAGAACCTTTGGGTTCTGCTGCTGATGCTCGTGACGGCCATCTCTCAGTAGCACCGGCGACAGCCGTTGCTGCTCTTGCAATACCCCTGCGAGCTCCGTGCATTCTGCCGGCTGCAGCACCTGCCGCTGTGGGTTTTCACACAGCCAGAGGCATCTTCGCTTTCATCTTCCCTTCCTTCTTTGCCACAATTAAAATTTAAGTAGCACACAGCTTCGTTGCTCTGCGGCATTCTTTGGACTCAACGCACAAGAACAGCAGAAGAGCCCTACATTTGGATTGGGCCACAGCGGGGCCCATTGAGTCCAGCATGCTGTTCCCACAGAGGCCAACTAGACGCCCCACTGGGCAGCACCTGAGCGCAGCAGCACTCGGACCATGTGCGATGCCCAGAAGCTGGCAATCTTGGCGCATGCAGCCTCCGACAGCAGAGGCAGAATAGCCGGCACAGCTAGTAGCTGCTGATAGCTTTATTCCACTCAGTTAATTTGTCTAATCCTCTTTTAAAGCCGTCCAAAAGTTGGTGGCCACCAGCATTTCTTGTGGGAGCCAATCCCCTAGATTAGCTGTGCATAGCAGATCACTTCAGAAAAAGTAATAATAATTCGTAATTTTATTATTTATACCCCACTGATCTGGTTCACTCTCATCTCAACCCAACAGAGATCTTTCTTGCTTTACATTTTTGTTGTTGGTCTTCATTGTTTTAGCAATGAGCCTCCCCCAAATTCCTTTTGGGCACCCCTTATTGTAACTCTGCACTTGCCTACACTTCCGCTCAACCTGTGCCTAGAAAGGACGGGTCTGAGGGGTTTTCTTCTTGACCCGTGCTTTCTCCAAATGGGAGCAAATGGAAATATTTGGAAAACCCGAATTGCTGTTTGCTCCAATTGAGCACTAAAGAGCAGTTTTCCCTAGGGGAAAGCAACAGGACAAGAGGAAGTGAGGGTTAAGCCCTTTATCTTAGTGATTCCACCATAGGCCCTGGACAAGTTGGGCAGATGTGTAGAAGGCACGATCCTGCTCACCCACATTTCATCCACCCCAGCCTTTCCCATCCTTATGCCCTCCAGATACTGCCTGAGGTTGATGGAAGCATGACTGTGCCAGCTGGTGATAACAGCTGAAGTCCAAAACATCTGGAGGGCTCCAGGTTGGAGAAGGCTGCTCTAGTCCATCTCCCAGGCTGTCAGGAAGCAGCCCTGACCAGAGAAACGGATCTCCTTCCCTGCAGGGTCTTCAGAAGCAAGATGGACCCGGTTTACCTCTTGCTCTGTCTCCAGAACAACAACAACAGCCAACACCTCTTCATGTAGCGGCTGGTATTCTGGGTGCTTTACATGAAACAAGACAGTAAAATAAGAGCCAAGCGAACACAGATTTAGAGAGACGATGAAACAGAGAGGAAGAGAGAGGGGGGCACTAAAGGCAGAAGCCGGCAGTGAAACCTCTGAAAGGATCTCAGGGAACGAGAGATTTCTCTGCTGTCACAGAGATGGAGGGTCTCAAGGGATGATCGTAAAGAAAGGAAGGGGTTGTGAGGAGCTCTAAAAGGACCTCTCCAAACTGCATCAATGGGCATTAAAATGGCAGGTGCAATTCAACGTATTATTTTGTTTATTGAATTTATATACTGCCCTGTACCCAGAGGTCTTGTCCCACTGCTTTCCCCAGGGAAATTGCTCTTTAGCGCTCCATCGGAGCAAACAGCAATCAAGTTTTCTGCGGGTTGCCATTTATTTATTCACTGCATATTTATTTATTGAATTTGTATGCCGCTCTTCATCCAAAGACCTCAGGGTGGTTTGGAGCATAAAAGTTTGTTCCGATTTAGAGCCAACGAGCAGCTTTCCCCAGGCTACTCAAGCGCTTTCTCAAGGCAAAGAGGCAGAGGTTTTGCAGGATGAAGTCGGGTCCTACACAGAAAGGCCTGATCATGGAACAAATCTGGAAGCTCAGTGCCAAGATGGTGTCTGAGCAAGAAGAACCAGCTGGGCAAAACTACAAACGCTGGTCTCTTGTATAGCCAGGATCTCCACCATCCGAGGCCTTTCAAAACAATCTCCCCGAAAGCCATCTTTTTCAATAGGCCGGGCACCTTGGCTTTTTCTTTTCAGGGAACCTTAACACTCTTCATTGAGCTTGTGAATGGTTCAACAGTGATGCGTGTCCAAATCGCAGCTTCCTACCACATCCTAAATGAGTAACCTTTGCCAAGATTTGCCGAGATTCTTTGAGTTGCAGTCTAGATAGGCTTTAATTAAATTGTTCAGCATCTGCCAGTAACTCTGGAAACCCCGACTGATTTAAAAAATAAAAATCAGGATGGGCGTCCCTAAGCAAATGTTTTGCGGAAGTTACTATCAGAAACAGCCATGGTTTCCTGCGGAAGCCAAAGAAGCTCTAATTCGGGGTGGGCAACCTAAGGCCAGAGGGCCGGATGCGGCCCAATCGCCTTCTAAATCCGGCCCACAGACGGTCCGGGAATCGGCATGTTTTTACATGAGTAGAATGTGTCCTTTTATTTAAAATGCATCTCTGGGTTATTTGTGGGGCGTAGGAATTCATTCATTTATTTTTTTTTTCAAAATATAGTCCGGCCCCCCACATGGTCTGAGGGACGGTGGACCGGCCCACGGCTGGAAAAGTTTGCTGACCCCTGCTCTAGAAGAAAGGAAGAATGGGTTTTATTCAATATTTTGTTGTTTGGTGCCTGGAGGAGGAGCCTTCATGAGGAGGACGGAGACTATTCTTGTAAGGTTACGTCTAGAGTTCCCAAGAAGGGTTGATTTCTGAAAAAGAATCTTGCCAGGACTGGAAGCTGCCTGGAATTCCAATCTGAAAGCCCTGCCGGCTAATCCCAGTGACCTGTGGGTGGGCCCTGACTATCCTGCAGGGAGGGAACGGCCATTGGCACATGGTCAGAGGCACTGCCATCGTTCGTAATTATCCCTCCATGTCAGTGGCGGAGGAAGCCTCTTCGCCACCCGGGGCGGCGCTGCCGCGTGGAGGAACCCCCCCAGGGGCGGGGCGTCCTGATGCATGTGTCGTGACGTCACAAAGGATGCGTCAGGACGGACTACGCATGCCCGGGCATGCACAGTCCAGCCCGGCCGGCGCTGCAGCTTCCGCAGCGAAGGGAGAGCCGCCGGGCGAGCCGTGGGGCTGCCCCCTCCGTGCTGCTTTAAAGCAGCACGGATGGACAGCCCCAGGAGCCGGCGCTCGCTCGGCAGCTCTCCCGGTCGCCGCAGAAGCAGCAATGCCGGCTGGGATGGATGGACTGCACATGCCCGGATATCCGGGCATGCACAGTCCATCCCGGCCAGCGCTGCTGCTCCCGCGGCGACCCATAGCTTGCCCCACAAGCCGCCGATCGCACGCGGCTGCCCCATAGCTGGGGGCCCACCGGCGGGGCAGGGCAAGGCCGGCCTGTGTCACCCCCCCCCCCTACCCTGGAACCCGGGGCGCACCGCCCCCCCGCCCTCCCTTGCGACGCCACTGCTCCATGTACCTGGGCAGAGCCTTGGCATGGAAATGAGTTGCAGGTCTGAGCTCACAGAGCCCCTGGTGGGCTCTGGCTCCAACTAAACCCCAGTCCTACCCTGGCATCTGATGCCAGGCTGCTTAATGCTGATGGGCACTTCCATTATGGGTGATATCCAGACCTTGAAGGGAGAACAGTCCTGCTTCTCTGTCTCGGCCTCCACAGAGACACAAAAGCCCCTCTTCCCTTAAGCTCTACTTCCTCTCCCGCCTCCTTCTCCTCCTCCTCCCTTTAATGTATGACACTCAGCCAGCTAAGGAGTAAATTCAAACTGAAATGCATCACGTTGGAGAGCAAATGCTCACGTAAGAGAAAGCAATTGTTACACAGAGGGAAGGAGAAAGCGGCAAGGGAGAGAGAGAGAGAGAGAGAGCTCCGCTCTGCCCTTGGCTCCCTCACGATGCACCAACATAATTCTGTCCCGGTTTACGGATTTTGCAAGACTCTCGGCCTGAACTACCTGTCAATTCAGGTTTAGCCGAGTTTCTTAATTAGTTGCTTTTTTTCAGCAAGCTAAGCAGGAGCTGTCTAATTTACACAAGTGACAAACATAACAGAATAATAAAGAACAGCTTATGCCTATTTCTCAGCCCGAAACCGTTCATAATGCCAAACTCCTCCACAACAAAGCTCTCACTTTTAGCAGAGAATTAGATTATCTGAGCAAATGCAACCCCTGAAATGTAAACATCGTGGTTTCGCCGGTCGCTTCTGTCTGTAGCCGAGATGGGTGCACGTGTCGCTCGCGGTGGGTGGGACGGAGGGCACGAGAAGCCAGTTTTTCACCAGATGAGGAAGAAAAAAAGCCCTCTCACCGCTCTCCAGAAGATGCAAAGCAAAGATCCTCTTTGTTTGCTAGTTGCATTTCCCTGAAACCAATGAATGCCATTGGGGAAGGTGAGAGGCTGGGGTCCCCCGGTCTTCAAGATGCATTTTGCTGCCCCAGGATCCCTTCCATCGCTGCCCCGAAGGATGCCGACCTATAATCCTCAGAACAGGCCTTGGCAAAGATTGCCCATGAGCCCAGTGCCCTCTTGGACCAGTCCTGGGTCGAGGAGGCTGCCTGGCAGGGAGGAGCAGGTGGGATGTCAACAACAAGCCTCCTAAGACCTTTGGCCAAGGCCCAGCCTGGCTGGATACAGCTCCTGGCCAGGGCTGGCGCGTCCATTTAGGCGAACTAGGCAATTGCCTAGGGCGGCAAAATGGAGGGGGCACTGGCCAGCCTGCCCCCCGCTGCCGCCCAGTGCTGCCCCAACCAGCGGCAGAGCAAGCAAACCGCGGCGGCGGAGGGCGCCCGGCTGGGCAGGGGGCGGGCACCACTCCGCAACGTGCGTCATACACAATGACGTCACATGGCCCGCCCCCTCGCCTAGGGCGCCAAAATCGCCAGCACCGGTCCTGGGTACTAGGGACGTGATGGGGCCATGATCCATTAAAGGTGAGACTATCTCAGGCTCTTGGCTCAATCTGGCCAGATGAAACATTTAGGAAGCGTGTGTGGCCCTAGCTTTCCTCTCTCCCCAAGCTGTTGTTTTTAGCTAAATATTCTTCTCACCAGGAAAGAACTGGTCAGCACCTGTACTCTTCCTACGGCCTTGCACTTAGACTAGCAGCTTATAGAGCAATGGAAAAGATGTCGTTCACTCATACACTTGAAACTCTGCCTTATGGGTGGAGTCAAGTGACAAGGAGCTCTGAAAAACCTTGCTATAAATGCCTATACCATGCGTGTGTGGCTGTAGTCCTGGCCTCCCTTAAACAATGCAGCCTGGGACCAGCGCTGGCTTGGCGGCAGCTTTTCCTGACATTCTTCAAGGCCCCCAGAGCATCTAAAAAAAAGCTGGAGGATCCCGGGCAGGAAGCTGCAGCCGCCACTTCAATGGAATGAGAACAGCAGTTCTTCCAGAGGAGGGGAGACACCCATGGCTGGCGCCTCGAGGGCAGGGTCTTGACAGCTCAGACACACTGCTCTCTCTCTCGCTCTCTCTCTCTCTCTCTCTCTCTCTCTCTCTGGGTTTCCACAATGTCCACCTTTTCTGCAAAACCTCCAGCAAAACCCCAACACCCCATGCCTGCCTGAGACACACTGTGATGGCCTGGGACTTGGGCTCTGAACCAGAGGAGTCTCAGCCTGCACCGGATCCTCTGCGTCGGACATCAGCTGAACCAAGTCTGGGGCCTGAGCCTGCCCTGGTTCCAGATGCGGGGAAGACCTCGTTGCCATCAGCCAGGTCATCACCAGCAGCTGGTCCACTACCGGCTGAGGCTGAGGCGGCTCCTAGGTCCAGTAACCCACCAGCGTCTCCCGAGCTGCAGAGACTCAGGGCTGATAGAAGGAGAGACCTGAGTACTCGCAGGAGGAGTGCTTGCCTTCAGGCAAGACAAGGTGATGAGTCGCCAGGGGATCGGGACAGGCTGTTACCCTGTCTAAGATAAAAGGCGGTCAGACCCTGCCCCAGGTTAAGGGAGCAACATTGTTGGTTGCTAGATCCTGCCGGTGTTCCTGCTTCTGCCCTGCCCTGGTTTCCTGCCTGCGTACCTGTTCCTGACCTTGCCTGACTCCCTGCCCGGCTACACTGTCTTCACATTGAACCTTCAAACCACGGACCGGACTTGGACCTCGCCTCTCGGGTAACCCACGGGTCCAGCACACACGCAAAGCTCAGAATGCACACCAGCCCATTCCCCCTCTTTCCGCCTGCCTCTTTAATTCCCCCTATATTGAACGTCTGATTGCCAGCCTCCCAGGGGCAGGAGGGCCTCGCCTTCCGCAAAGTGCCACACTCATTGCGGACTCTGCGAATAAACTCAGTGGCACAAGCTGGACCAGGCACAAAACGAGGCATCTTTGCCCTGCAAAAGAAGGACTCTGGAACAGGAGGCTCGTGATGCTCTTCAGACCCAGAAAAAGGAAGGGATAAAGGATGCGTTTTCTCTCTCCCTCCAGCCTCCGGAGACAAGCCTAATTCATGCACCCTGCACTAGGTGCAGCTTTCAAGCCATCTTCAAGGGCAGTCCCACAGAGAGTGCATTACAGTAGCCCAGTATATATATATATATATATATATATATATATATATATATATATATATATATGGTTTTCCCAGCCACTCTGGGTGGCTCCCAACAGAATATCAAAAAAACAAAAAAACATCAAACATTAAAAATGACCCTAAAACATCAAACATTAAAAATGACCCTAAACAGGGCTGCCTTCAGATGTCTTCCAAAAGTCAGGTAGTTGTTTATTTCCTTAACATCTGATGGGAGGGTGTTCCACATTGCAGGCGCCACCACCAAGAAGGCCCTCTCCCTGGTTCCCTGTAACTTCGCTTCTAGCAGTGAGGGAACCACTAGAAGGCCCTCCTTGGAGCTGGACCTCAGTGTCCGGGCTGGACGATGGAGGTGGAGACGCTCCTTCAGGTATACTGGGCCAAGGTCATTTAGGGCTTTAAAGGTCAGCACCAACACTTTGAATTGTGCTCGGAAACATACTGGGAGCCAATGTGGGTCTTTCAGGACCAGTGTTATATGGTCTCAGCAGCCACTCCCAGTCACCAGTCTAGCTGCCGCATTCTGGATTAGTTGCAGTTTCCGGGTCACCTTCCAAGGCAGCCCCACATAGAGCGCATTGCAGTAGTTCAAGTGGGAGATAACTAGAGCAGGGGTAGGCAACTTAAGGCCCGGGGGCCGAATGCAGCCCAATCGCCTTCTCAAATCACCCCGCGGATGGTCTGGGAATCAGCGTGTTCTTACATGAGTAGAATGTGTGCTTTTATTTAAAATGCATCTCTGGGTTATTTGTGGGGCATAGGAATTCATTCATTTTTTCTCTCTCCAAATATAGTCCGGCCCACCACATGGTCTGAGGGATGGTGGACCGGCCCACGGATGAAAAAGGTTGCTGACCCCTGAACTAGAGCATGCACCACTCTGGTGAGACAGTCTGCGGGCAGGTAGGGTCTCAGCCTGCATACCAGATGGAGCTGGAAGACAGCCACTCTGGACACAGAATTGACCTGCGCCTCCATGGAGAGCTGTGAGTCCAGGATGACTCCCAGGCTGCACACCTGGTCCTTCGGGGGCACAGTTACCCCATTCAGGACCACAGGATGGCTCTCCTTGTCTAGAAACAGTCAGAGCTAGCAAACCAGCTGGATCTGCCACAGATCTGTCACAGAGGTCACCTCAGTTTCAACTGATGGCTCCAGAAGCACCCTTAGACTATGCACCAGGCCCTTCAGAGGCAGGGCAGCCCCATCTAGAAGAGGCAACCTCCCCAATTCCCAGACCTGTGCACATCCACTACCAGTGCCTCTATCTTGTCAGGATCCAGATTCAGCCCCTGCATCCAAGCATCAGCCCAAGACCTGCACAGCCTCACCGGACACATTTGGTAGAGAAATAAAATTGGGTAAATCCAGCATATTGGTGACCACCACCACCCCTCTTCCAAATCCCACTACTGCTCTCAATGGCATCATATAGATGCTGCACAATCAGTTATTCCATATCACTGGAAGGACAGATCCTGAAGCTGAGGCTCCAATACTTTGGCCACCTCATGAGAAGAGAAGACTCCCTGAAAAAGACCCTGATGCTGGGAAAGATGGAGGGCACAAGGAGAAGGGGACAACAGAGGACGAGATGGTTGGACAGTGTTCTCGAAGCGACCAACATGAGTCTGACCAAACTGTGGGAGGCAGTGGAAGACAGGAGTGCCTGGCGTGCTCTGGTCCATGGGGTCACGAAGAGTCGAACAAGACTGAACAACTAAACAACAACAGATGTTGCACAGCGCCAGGGACAGAATGCAACCTGTGGCAGCCCACAACCCAGAAACCAAGGGATCGGCTGCTGTCATCCTAAGCTACTCTGGCAGCAGCCTTGCAGGGAGGAGCAGAAACCATGGCAAAGCTGCGCCCACAACTTCCCAAGCTGCAAATCTGCTCCAGAAGGATGCTATAGCACCAATGGCAGTAAAATCCTCAGCATGATCAGCGTGATCAAGGGGGACCAGCTGGGTTACATTTCCTCCTGTCTCTCCCCCAATACAGGTCATCTGTCAGGGCAGCCAAAGTTGATTCCATCCCCAAACCAGGTCTGAGCCCAGACTGGGATGGGTCCAAACTTTTTTCAAAGAGGGCCAGATTTATTGAAGTGAAGGGCTGTGAGGGCCGACCAAAGTTGTTAACCTTTTTTCGGGATTGAAGTTGTTGAGGTGTTTTTAGGATTTTACCCCAGGAAATAAACTGCCACAGGGCCAGATTAAACCGACTGGTGGGCCGGATTAGGCCCCCAAAATAGACTTTGGACATGCCTGCTGATCTAGACAAACTGCTTCATCCAAAACAAAATAAAAAAATTCCTTCCAGTAGCACCTTAGAGACCAGCTAAGTTTGTTCTTGGTATGAGCTTTCGTGTGCATGCACACTTCTTCAGATACCTTCTTCAGATGAAGAAGTGTGCATGCACATGAAAGCTCATACCAAGAACAAACTTACTTAGTCTCTAAGGTGCTACTGGAAGGAATTTTTTTATTTTGTTTTGACTATGACAGACCAACACAGCTATCTACCTGTAACTGCTTCATCCAAGACTGCCCTACAGTTCCACTGCCACTCAAACACCTTTCCTAAAAAAAACAACTGATAGTCAAGTAAATGCTGCAAATATTCCAATATTTCTTAAGACTGGGGCGCGCAGTGTTTTTCCTCCAGAGAAAATAATGATGTTTCTCCCCTCCCACCCCTTTTGTCTTAAAACATTTCCCCTGTGTTTCTCTGCATCCCTACTCATGTCCAAAGAGATAATTTTGCTTGAGGCAACGCTGCAAGGGAAGCCCCCCCCCTCCACCACCACGCCCCCACCGGCATTTACATGCAGCTTGCTCCCTTTTCTAGGGGAGGGGGCAGAACATTCCTGCTCCCTTTATTCAGCTCTGCCTTTAGAACAGCCACGCGGCACACTGCTGGGCTTTTTATGGAAAGCCGCCCCCAGGATGGGAACAACGAGCAGAGAAAGAGAAGACCGTGGGGGGGGGATTGAACAGAGAGTCGCCTTTGCCAGGCAGCTTGCAAAGGAAACTCTCCCCCAAGTGGGGGGCTGCTCCTGTGGGCACCGAGCGGAAGGCGCTGGGTGGGAGCAAGGGCTACAATTACAGGTGGGGTGCGGGGGGGCAGGAAGAGGACATGGATGGAAAGTGACACACTCAACACCCCACGGGGCTGCCAACCTCTTACCAATCTCGCACCTGCCCCGACCGCTTTGCACGGCCACCGCAGACTCGTCGGTGGCGAACCCAGAGACGCACACGGGGGGGGGGGGGTGAGCAACAGCGACGTTTTCAATCTTTAATGACCTCCCCAAGCCTCCCCGCGAAGCTTCCTTCTCCGGTAACAGTGTCTCCCGTGGCGACCAGACGCAGGCTAAGATTACGGGGCAAGTCCAGGGGATGCTTTCAGAAGGGATGGGTAGATGGGTAGCAGCGCCCGTTTCCGCCTCTCCCGCACGGGTCGCAGCCGTGCAGCTGGGCATCTTCAGGACGCGGTTCGCGACATAGAAGAGGCACTCCGGGAAGGGGGCCGCCGCCGCGTGACCCTCGCGTGGGCGACCTCAGGCCACGCCGCTTCACACAACTGCGGTCGGAAGTGGGCCTTGGGTTAAGTTCATCCACCCAGAGGCATAGGAAGGTCAGGTGGTACCCGGTGCAGAAATTTTCTTGTCACCCCCCCCCCCCCCACACACACACACTGATTTTTTTTATTTATTTTTTTGCCTGCAAAAATGGTTTTACGTTATTTCATATTTTCTTACAAAGGAATAATAATAAGTAAAAATAAACTTTTATTTATATCCCGCCCTCCCCGGCCGAAGTCGGGCTCAGGGCAGCTAACATCAGATACATAACATTGATATAAAATCAAACAATAATTAAATTACCTCCTAAAAACATGTCAAAATCAAATTAAAGTCTAATTAGATGGCTTTCTGCAGGGTTAGGGTTGGGAACAGTAAGTGCTCCACTGAATTGAAATTTCAGCCTTCACGACAGGAAAACAGCCAAGTAAACAGCTATTTTCGTGGAGGAGGGTCAAGATATGAACTGATATGCATGAAATTTCATATATAGCTATATAATCCCTAGTGTAGTGAGATAAGACCTTTGAAGCACGCATTTTCAAAAAAGACAAGTTTTTTATGAACTACCCTAGTAGGGCAGTAATTGTTCCTTGATAATTTGTCACCCACTCCATGATGGAACCTGGGGCGGCCCGCCCCCCCACTTCCTACGCCCCTGCATCCACCTACTGGTTGTTTTCTCTCTGAGCACAACCCATGTGCAGAGTGAGACCTCTTGAGCTGCCTGCAAGAGGAACGGGGTTTGTGGGTGCGGGGGCAGAATCCAGAATGCATTTGCCTTGTGGCCTCGTGCCTCACATAGGAACAAGTGTCGGCAGCGTGAGGCCAGTTCAGGGACGGGTCCAACAGGAAAGGGTCTTTTTTTAAGCAGAGCCTTGTGAACCGTACAGTCTCAACAGAGGGGCCTCTGCCCTACAGTGGCTGAGCAGAACCCCCCAGAAATCTCTCAAGCAGACCAAGCTGGAAAATCATTGCCCCTCTCCATTTGCCCGCAATTGCACGAAGATTGACGTGGCCACTGGTCCATCCCTTGCAAAAGGGCTTGTTTACAAAGCTATTGTACTACCAACCTTACTGTACGCTTGTGAAACATGGACCACTTATGAATGCCATCTCCAACTCCTCAAAAGATTCCATCAACGGTGTCTCCAAATTTTTTTACACATCACTTGGGAAGACAGGTGAACTAATGCCAGTGTACTGGAAGAAGCAAAGATCACCAGTGTTGAAGCATTGATTCTTCAACATCAACTTTGTTGGACTGGTCATGTTGTGCGGATGCCTGATTATTGTCTTCCAAAGCAACTACTCTATTCCAAACTTAAAAATGGAAAGCGTAATGCTGGTGGTCAACAAAAGAGGTTTAAAGACTGTCTCAAGGCAAATCTAAAAAAAAATTAGTATAGACTTTTAGAAGACATCTGAAGCCAGCCCTGTTTAGGGAAGCTTTTAATGTTTGACGGACTATTGTATTTTAATATTTTGTTGGAAGCTGCCCAGTGGCTGGGGAAACCCAGCCAGATGGGTGGGGTATAAATAATATATTGTTCTTCAGTATATCTGAAGAAGTGTGCATGCACACGAAAGCTCATACCAAGAACAAACTTAGTTGGTCTCTAAGGTGCTACTGGAAGGAATTTTTTTTTATTTTTTTTTAATATGTTGTTGTTGTTGTTGTTGTACCAACAACGTGGAAACACTGGCCTGCAAGCGCTCCAGTTGGAGAACAGTCTTTACCAAAGGTGTCATGGGCTTTGAAGACACTCGAACTCAGGACGCAAGGGAGAGGCATGCTTGGCAAACCCTCTCTGTGATCCACTCCCACCTGGAAACCAATGTCCCCACTGTGGAAGGACGTGTGGATCCAGAAATGGCCTCCACAGTCACTTACGGACTCATTGTTAAGACCGTGTTCATGGAAGACAATCTTCCTCGGCTACGAGGGATCGCCAAAGAAGTCAGCAAAGGTGCTGTGGTCTTTTTGGATGCAACCTCATTTGTGTTGTGTGGATATGTAGACCTGGGTGGATCACTCGGGGAAGTAAAGGCAAACACGCACTCCAAAGGGTGGTGAAAGTGACTGAAGAGGTCACCACCAAGAATGCTCATTCAAACTACTTTCCCCACACTTGGGTCTCATCCAGACTTCCGCTTGTCCTGGGTTTTCTGCGGAGTGGTATTTTCTCTGATTCAGGGCTAGAGAGTGTGATTTTCCAGAGGAAAGTTGCAGGGCAAACTGGAAAACCACTCAGACCCATGCTTTCTAGGCATGGGTCAGTGTGGATGAACCCTTAGAAATGTCCCCCTAAGAATGCCGGACTGTAGCAAACGGCACACGGACACTCTTGGATGCTTCCTACATGACGTGTCAGCAGGCTACAGGGAGACATGGGTGCAGGATGAGCAGCGAGCATCTCTGCCTAACACTCCCTCCATCCCAGAACAACGTAGGAGGGTGCAATGATTAGCTGAGGGCCGGTTGGACATGGTTTGGAGAAAATAGCTTCATGGGCTAAATAGGACTCCCTGGTGGCCAAGATTGGCCAGCATGCCAGCAGCTCCCTGCCCCCGCTGCAACCCCTCCAAGTGCAAGCTGTTCTCACAACCCCCCCCCGGGTCCCCTCCATGCTATTCCTTGCATACGGTGCACTGGCTGGGTTCTGCACCCAACACAAGGCCATTTTGATTATGATTCCCATTCCAGGAAGGGTCACTGGCTGGATGGGGCATTTCCAAAAAGGAAGAAGGAAGAACCTGCTATTGGAGCAACAAGAAAGCGACCTTTTGACTTATCGTACTCATTGGGACATGGGTGGCGCTGTGGGTTAAACCACAGAGCCTAGGGCTTGCTGATCGGAAGGTCGGCGGGTCATAGAATCATAGAATCATAGAGTTGGAAGAGACCCCAAGGGCCATCCAGTCCAACCCCCTGCCAAGCAGGAAACACCATCAAAGCATTCCTGACAGGTGGCTGTCAAGCCTCTGCTTAAAGACCTCCAAAGAAGGAGACTCCACTACACTCCTTGGCAGCAAATTCCACGAATCCCCGCAACGGGGTGAGCTCCTGTTGTTCGGTCCCTGCTCCTGCCCACCCAGCAGTTCGAAAGCACGTCAAAGTGCAAGTAGATAAATAGGTACCTCTCCGGCGGGAAGGTAAACGGCGTTTCCGTGCGCTGCTCTGGTTCCCCAGAAGCGGCTTAGTCATGCTGGCCACATGACCTGGAAGCTGTACACCGGCTCTCGGCCAATAATGCGAGATGAGCGCCACAACCCCAGAGTCATCCGCGACTGGACCTAATGGTCAGGGGTCCCTTTACCTTTACCTTTACTCCTGAACATTACACTTGAAAGCAAACCAACTAATGTCCTTCCTTGAAACTGGCTGAACAGCCCCATTTGTATTTTGCCAGGGTGGTGTAGCAGCTGGAATGCTGGGCTTGAAACCCCAACGGAGCCATGAAGCTCACTGGGTGACTGTGGGCCAGTCGCTCTTTCTTGGCCTAACCTACCTCACAAGGTTATTGCTATTGTGAAGATAGAATAGAGAGGTGCTCCCCACCTTCAGCTCCTTGAAGGAAAAGTGGGGTGTCAATGTGATGATAATGGTGGCAGCGACGTTAGATTTGTCTACTTTGTTTGTAGATCAGGATGTGGCCATCATTTGCCTAACTAAGGGGCGATGCTCGAAGAAAAACAAGCCACACATGCCAAAAATTATAGCACCACACCGTGCAAGGTGACCAGAACGCACATTCCTAGGAGAAGCACCGTTCAGTCCTTGTGCAACGCTGCCTGCCTGCCTGCCTGCCTGCCTGCCTTCTAGCTGAGCCCAGCCCAACCCCGCACCCCACAAAGCTCTCCTAAAACTTCCCACAAGGCTGGTCACATCTGACAAGGGCATTTTCCAGAGGAGAGGCAAAGCGGCCTCCAGCTGCCGTCTGCTTCGCCCTGCCTCCCACCGGCGTTTCACCCAGCTCCCTTTCCCCGAGAATCTCTCTTGCCACGAGGAGGAGTGCAACAGTGCCAGATGTGGCGGACTACATTTCCCAGCATGCCGCGGGCATTCTGAGTCCTTCCTTCATGTCCTAGACAGCCCTAACGCCAAGGTCAGCAGGGGCAGGAGAGGCTCCCCGTATAGAGCGAGTCACACCTGCTGTTCTATAGGCCTGTGACCCACACATGCTACTCTTGCATACAGATGTGGACCCAGAGAGAGCGGGGCACTAGTCCCCACCTCCAGGACTGTTCTGAGACGAAATCTCGCCCAACTCTTGCATTAAAATCCCCCAGGAGGATAATTCTATCTTCCTTAGGCGTCTCTCCTGCCCGGAAACCTATGTCCCCACTGTGGAAGGACGTGTGGATCCAGAATTGGCCTCCACAGTCACTTATGGACTCATTGTTAAAACCGTGTTTGTGGAAGACAATCTTACTTGGCTACGAGGGATCGCCAGAAGTACTGAGGCGCAGGTCCAGTCTTCCCCACTGGGCACAGAGAGGGTGTGCCAATGTGCGATCGCACATTGATACTGCAACTCACACAGGCACACAGCCTCCCACAAGCCCTTGCCACCCACATGCTGATTCTCTCACTAGGGCGCGGAGCTGACCCCCTGTGCCCATATGTTGGCACAACCCTTGTCGTGCAGTCACAACACTTGAGTCATCCTAGTGCACGTCTCTCTCACTCTCACCTTGACGCACTTTCTCCAGTGCACTTCCGGCTGGCACACTAACACAAAAGTAATTCCTACTTTTTGCCCACTCCTGCTAACCCCCGTGCACGTCCCTCTGGGCATACTGCGCCAGGCACCCTTTCCCTGGCACCCTCTCCCCCCTGCCTGCCTGCCTGCCCAGCTGCAACTGCCATCCCGCTGCAGAACACTCTGTGCCCACCCTCAGGAGTTCACATGCTGACCGGGGGTCTTCTGACTCTTCCATGCCCACCTTGGCCAAAGTGCCTCCTTCCTCCCCATCGCATGCCACTCACTTTCTTCCTGCGAGTGAGTTGGCCCCATTCCGCCCTCCGCTTCTCCAGTGCCCACACGTCTCTTCCGCCTCTTTGCCCAGAGTTTGGCAGGTGCCCCCGCAGTGTGCCAAGGGGCTGTTTGGAGCCCTCCTGCCCGGACCCTACGGGACCCTTACCTTTGGAGGAGAGACCACTGGCAGTTCTGGGGTGGGCTGTCAGGACCTGAGCAACCATAGCAGCGCTTGCTTGCTCGCTCCCTCGCTTGCTGGAGAGTAAGGGAAGGAGGGAGGGAACAGGGGGGCGGATGGAGTTGGGGGGGGGAGAGAGAGAGAAAGAGAGAGAGGGAGGGGGAGAGAGTGTCTGGAGAGGAAAGAAACCAGAAAGATAAATTTTCTGCTGCGAACTCAGCCCCCTCGGCAGCCTGGGGAACAGAGTGTTAGTTTAAAGTGTTGTCATGGCAACGGGGGTATGTGTGATGGGCGGGGGGGGGGGGGGAAGAGAAGCAGGAAAAGTTCAGAGCTGGCTGTCGGATGCCTCTCCAGGCTGCAGCCAAGCAGGGCCAAGCAAGAAGGCAGGCAGGCAAAGGCGGAGGGATGGATCCCTGGGTGAAGAGAGACCAGGCCTTAGGGGAGGAGGGGGCATTGCCCCTTTCCCACCCCCCACTGAAATATTTGTTGGTGTCCCTCCTGCTTCTTGCAGGAGATTGCTGCTGGTCTCAGGCTCACCAGGAAGTTAGAGTCTGGAAGGAACTGATTGTTGCTATGGAATCAGAAGGGGATGGGCACTTTGTGCATGCTCCGTGGAAGGATCTGCTGGATCAGGCCCATGGCCCACCTAGTCCAATATATTGTTCTCACAAGTGGCTGCTCAGAGCGAAAGCAGCAAGCAGGATCTGAACACAAGAGCAATCTCCCCTCCTGCGGTTTCCAGCAACTGGCATTCAGAAGCATCTCTGCCTCCAAATCTGGAGGGCAGAGCATAGGCATCCTGACTAGTAGCCCTTGACAGCCCTCTCCTCCTCCATGAATTGGTCCAACCCTCTTTTAAAGCCATCCAAGGGGCTGGCCGTCTCTGCCTCCTGTGGGAGGGAGTTCCACAGGTCAACTCTCCATAACATCTGAAGGTTGCCAGGTTGAGTGAGGCGGATCTGCAGCCCCTGGACATTGTTGGGCTTGCCTGAGTGTCAGTAACGGCTGCAGAAAATGAGTCGGAGCATCAGAATCTGACTTAGGCCAGGTGCCCTGCAAATGTTTTAGTCTCTAGCCAGACTCAAGGGAGCTGTAGTCCAAAACAACCAGTGGGCACCAGGTTGGGGGCAGCTGACCCAACACAACATGGCCTTTGCTGACTGGCCGTGGCTTCCCGGGGGTGTCAGGAAGAAGGGTTTCATGGGATCATAGAACTGGAAAGTTGGAAGGGGCCCCCTAAAAATAAAATAAAATAAATAAATAAATAAATAATAATAATAATAATAAATATATTATTTGTACCCCACTCATCTGGCTGAGTTTCCCCAGCCACTCTGGGTGGCTCCCAACAGAATACTGTACTAAAAACACGATAAAACGTCAAACATTAAAAACTTCCCTAAACAGGGCTGCCTTCAGATGTCTTCTAAAAGTCAGATAGCTGTTTATTTCCTTGACATCTGCTGGGAGGGCATTCCACAGGGCGGGCGCCACCATCAAGAAGGCCCTCTTTCTGGTTCCCTGTAACTTCACTTCTCGCAGGGAAGGAACCACCAGAAGGCCCTCGGAGCTGGATCTCAGTGTCCGGGCTGAACGATGGGGGTGGAGACGCTCCTTCAGGTATACTGGGCCGAGGTTTTTTAGGGCTTTAAAGGTCAACACCAACACTTTGAATTGTGCTCAGAAACGTACTGGGTCATCTAGTCCAACCCCCTGCAGTGCAGGGTTCCCTGCTACTCGATCCTTTTCACCGGAGAGGATTTAGGCTGTGACCTTCTGCAGAGAAGGAGATACCAGCACTGAGGCATCGTAGATGGTGGCCTGTCACCTCACGAGGCAAGTCCAGCAGGGACCTTTTGCAGCGTGACTGATGGTGAGGGACTCCGGCTCATGCTAAAATATCGCTGTCCAAAGACCAGCCTGCCTCCAGGCTTTTGTTGGGATTCCTGCATTGCAGGGGGGCTGGACTAGATGACCCTTGGGTCCCTCCCACAGCTCTGCAATTCTATGGTTCTATGAATGCTAAGCCTTCAAATGCAGTTTCAGGGTGGTCTCAGCCTTCCCACGGCCGCCACTGTGAAAGCTAAAGGTAAAAGGACCCCTGACCATTAGGTCCAGTCGTGTCCGACTCTGGGGTTGCGGTGCTCATCTCGCATTATTGGCCGAGGGAGCCGGCGTACAGCTTCCGGGTCATGTGGCCAGAAGGACTAAGCCGCTTCAGGCGAACCAGAGCAGCGCACGGAAACGCCGTTTGCCTTCCCTCCAGAGCGGTTTCTATTTATCTACTTGCACTTTGACGTGCTTTCGAACTGCTAGGTTGGCAGGAGCTGGGACCGAGCAACGGGAGCTCACCCCGTCGCAGGGATTCGAACCGCCAACCTTCTGATCAGCAAGCCCTAGGCTCTGTGGTTTAACCCACAGCACCACCCATGTCAAAAGGAGGTGAAAGAGGAAAGAAGGGCATTTTGGGGTGCCAGAGAGTCTGTGGGGTTTTCCATGGAAGAGACACACACGCAAGACCCATTTATCCAAAGGCTGCCTGGCTCAGCTGAGCACCGGGACTTGCCAGGCACTCCCTGCCTATTTCAAGCACTCTGTGACATCGAAACTTTCCGAGAAACGAAAAGGGAGAGCACAGATCCTGCGGAAGCTGAATCAGAGTCAGGGACGCCATTCCCCCACCCAAAGCCTTCCTGCCCGTGAGCAACGGCCGATTGCAAAGACGGCTCCAGGTCTGGGGAAGGTGGGGGCTTGGGCAAGATCCTGTCCCGGTCAGCCCCAGTGCCGGATTTACGTATATGCTAAACAAGCTATAGCTTAGGGCCCCACTATCTTGGGGGCCCCAAAAAAATTCAAAGAAAAAAACCCCTGGATGTACATTTCCAAAATATAAGATAAAAAGCAAATAAAATAAAACCTACATCCAGCAACAGTGTTTTGCACTGGCGTCGCAAGAGGGGCGGAGGGGGCGAAACGCCCCGGGTTCCACGTGGGGAGGGGGTGACAGCTGAGCACACAAAAGCTCATACCAAGAACAAACTTAGTTGGCCTCTAAGGTGCTACTGGAAGGAATTTTTTTATTTTTTATTTTGTTTTGACTATGACAGACCAACACAGCTACCTACCTATAACTTAAACCAAGACGATCATCACCTCTGAATGCAGCCTTTCCCCAACCCATTGCCTCCAGATGTTTTGGACTACAACTCCCATCAGCCCCAGGGATCTGGATCATCACAGCACACAAATCCCCAGAGCTCTCGCAACATCAACCTGCTGCCTGTGTTCAAGGGGGCATCGCTTCCCGAAACAGCACAATAGTCTCCAGGGTGCTGCTCTTTCCCAAGCTAACAGAGCTTGCAAATTAAATGAGCAAAATGATCCATTTGGATGGCCGTACCTTAAGAGCATTATGCTTAACCATCCCAATTTACTGGGGATATATCACTAGTTTCCTGGCCTCTGGGCTTTGCTAAACTACTCATCCTGTTTTTGCCTTTGGAGAACGCCTTGTTAAACTTCCATTAGAAATGGTTACTCGAGCTGAGCCTCCTCGGGGTACAGCTGCCTCCCCGTGGCAGGGTCTGCCTCGGGGGGGGGGGGTCTTCAGAAGGCCCCCTCGTCCAGGCTCCTGCTCCATGTAGGAAGTCCAGAGCATCTCCAGCAGAGGCTTGAAGACTTCCAACAATGGAGAGAGCCCATCCGTTCATCCCTCCAGCTCATTGATGCCTTGGATTAAATGCTCTTAAATTAAATGTTGGGGGGGGGGGTTGCAGGAAAAGCACTAAGGCAAACATTTAAGGCACTCAGACAGGGTGCTTTAAAGTGCTGGCCTGTGCCTAGGAACGTGGCACAATAGGAAGTCCAGACAAGCCCTAAGACAGTTCTCCTGTTGCTAATTCTAAGGAAAAACCATCTTCCACAAAAGCTGCTGCTTGCCTTCTATCCCTGTGCCATTGAGAGCGTGCTCACTTATGGCTTATGTGTGTGGTACGGAAGCTGTACTACCCAGGACAGGATGGGGTTGGGCAGAGTTGTTAAGGCAGCAGAGAGCAATGTTGGCTGCTCGCTCTCCACCTTAGAGCAGATTTATGCCATGAGGTGCCACAGAAAGGCACTGGACATAGTGAAAGATCCATTGCATCCTGGTCACTGTCTCTTTGAACTTTTGCCATCGGGACGGAGATACAGGACGATGACAACAAGAACAAGCCGTCTTAGGAACAGCTTCTTCTCCAGAGCGATCGCGGCCTTGAATGGGAAGCCTGGACTTAGAAGTCATCTAATCTTACCTGTTATGTTTTATCATTGTATGGTTTTAATCAGTGTGTATGGTTTTAATCAGTGTTTTTGTAGTTGTTTTGTCTTTGCGTGGAGTGCCCTACCTGGGTGGATGGAGCAGCCAAGTAATTTCGTTGTCCCCGAAGGGGACAATGACAAAAAAATATATTCTATTCTATTCTAAACCGAGATCTACCTCCCTGTAACTCAGACCCATTAAATTTAGCACTACCCTCTTGATTTGCAGAGAAGAAATATTTCCCCCATTCTATGCGAGAGAGCCCTTCAGGCATTCGAAGAGTGCTATAAAAGAGGATTAGACAAATTCATGCAGGGAAAGGCTATCAATGGCTGCTAACCTTGATGGATTTGTTCTGCCTCCGCAATCGGAGGCAGCAATGCTTCTGAATGCCAGCTGCTGGGCACGGCTCTTGTGCTTGTGTCCTGACTGTGGGCTTCTCATTGGGGCAGATGCTTGACCGCTGTGCAAACGGGATGCTGGACCATGAGACCTGTTCAACAGGGGAATGGACTCCCTCTGAAGGTGGTGGGCTCTCCTTCATGGGAGGTTTTTAAGCAGATGTGGGGTAGCCATCGGTCAGGGATGCTGTAGGGCTTCCCCACATTTCCGCTCATCCCATGCCTATCGTAATAATAATAATAATAATAATAATAATAATTTATTATTTGTACCCCGCCCATCTGGCCGGGTCTCCCCAGCCCCTCTGGGCGGCTTCCAGCAAGCATTAAAATACATTAAAATATCACAGATTAAAAACTTCCCTAAACAGGGCTGCCTTCAGGTGTTTTCTAAATGTCATGTAGCTGTTGATCGCTTTGACCTCTGCTGGGAGGGCGTTCCACAGGGCGGGCGCCACTACTGAGAAGGCCCTCTGCCTGGTTCCCTGTAGCTTTGCTTCTCGCAGTGAGGGAACCGCCAGAAGGCCCTCGGTGCTGGATCTCCGTGTCCGGGCTGAACGGTGGGGGTGGAGATGCTCCTTCAGGTATACAGGACCGAGGCCGTTTAGGGCTTTAAAGGTCAGCACCAACACTTTGAATTGTGCCCAGAAACGTACTGGGAGCCAATGTAGATCTCTCAGGACCGGTGTTATGTGGTCCCGGCAGCCACTCCCAGTCACCAGTCTAGCTGTTGCATTCTAGATTAATTGCAGTTTCCGAGTCACCTTCAAAGGTAGCCCCACATAGAGCGCATTGCAGTAGTCCAAGCGGGAGATGACCAGAGCATGCACCACTCTGGCGAGACAGTCTGCGGGCAGGTAGGGTCTCATCCTGCATACCAGATGGAGCTGGTAGACAGCTGCCCTGGACACAGAGTTAACCTGCACCTCCATGGACAGCTGTGAGTCCAGAATGACTCCCAGGCTGCACACCTGGTCCTTCAGGGGCACAGTTACCCCATTCAGGACCAGGGAGTCCCCCACACCAGCCCGCCCCCTGTCCCCCCAAAACAGTACTTCTGTCTTGTCAGGATTCAACCTCAATCTAGGGAAACCTAGAAAGGGGTTTCTCATTTGCCCCAACACTTTCCCTGGGAAAACCCATCCATTAGCACTGAACCAGAGCAAGTGACAATCCATGGGAAACCTGATAACATTTGCTCTGATTCAGCGGTAAAGATTGGGTTTTCGTGGGGGAAAGTGGAAGAAGAAGCAAGTGCCTCCGTGCCTGGGTGAGCCCTTCGGTGCGATTCCCGCACTGCAGAGGGTTGGGCTAGATGACCATCGGGTCCCTTTTATGATTCTAGGACTAGATGGGTCGCTGGTGTAGCCCAGAGGTGGAAAGTACTGACCAGAAAAGAGTGGCAGACCAAGCTGATGGAATATGCTGGAATGGCAAGACTGATGGGAAAGATCAGAAACCAGGAAGACCAATTATTTATGGAAGACTGGAATAACTTTTTAACATATCCGAGAGACCACTGTAAACAGTTGAAATCATTGGCAGGAATACAATGACACTTGTAAAGTAACATGAATTTTGGATGCTTTGGAAATATAATGGACAGATTACAGTAAAAGATGCAGGAATAAAACTTAGACATGGAGCCCAGGGAGGGAGGGAGGGAGGTTCAAGAGAACCTTTTTTTTTGTAATTGTTATGTTTGTTCTGTATAATCTTTGTGTAAAACTAATTAAATAATAATAATAATAATAGATGGGTCGCTGGTGTGGTCCAGCTGCAAGGCTCTTCAGGTCATTTCATGATGAGAGCCAGCGTGGTGTAGTGGTTAAGAGCGGTGGACTCGTAATCTGGTGAACCGGGTTCGTGTCTCCGCTCCTCCACATGCAGCTGCTGGGTGACCTTGGGCTAGTCACACTTCTCTGAAGTCTCTCAGCCCCACTCACCTCACAGAGTGTTTGTTGTGGGGGAGGAAGGGAAAGGAGAATGTTAGCCGCTTTGAGACTCCTTAAGGCAGTGTTCCCCAACCTTGGGTCTCCAGCTGTTTTTGGACTACAACTCCCATCATCCCTCATTAGCAGGACCTGTGGTCAGGGATGATGGGAATTGTAGTCTCAAAACATCTGGAGGGCCGAGGTTGAGGAATCCTGCCTTAAGGGGAGTGAAAGGTGGGATAAAGGTAAAGGGACCCCTGACCATTAGGTCCAGTCGTGTCCGACTCTGGGGTTGCGGCGCTCATCTCGCTTTACTGGCCGAGGGAGCCAGTGTACAGCTTCCGGGTCATGTGGCCAGCATGACTAAGCCGCTTCTGGAGAACCAGAGCAGCGCATGGAAACGCCGTTTATCTTCCCGCCGGAGCGGTACCTATTGATCTACTTGAACTTTGACGTGCTTTCGAACTGCTAGGTTGGCAGGAGCAGGGACCGAGCAACGGGATCTCACCCGTCGCGGGGATTCGAACTGTCGACTTTCCAGTCAGCAAGCCCTAGGCTCTGTGGTTCAGACCACAGTGCCACCCGCATCCCTAAGGAAAGGCAGGAATGGGTGGGCAAGCAGGGAACCAAGGCAGGTCAGGAGCTCAGGCAGGTAAGCAGGACAAGGATCAAACAGGAACACTGGCAGGAACTGGCAACCAACAATGTTGCTCCTGCAACTTGGGGCTGGGGCTGGCCGGCTTTTATCTGCCCCGAGGCAGAGGGCGGCCCAGATCCTTAGGTGACTTGCCTCTCCTGGCTTGGAGGCGAGCACTCCTCCTGCGGGAACTCAGTTCCCTTCGCCTCTCTGCCCTGAGTCTCCGCAGCTCAGGAGAGGCTGGAGGGTTACCGGACCCAGAGGCAGCCTCAGCTTCCCCTGACGGGGCTGGGAGTGGAGCACCTGCAGGCAATGAGTCCTCCATCCCATCAGGAGCCAGAGCAGACTCAGCAGATGCCTGCACCTGAGGATCCAGCACAGGTGAGGACCCTTCAGACTCAGGCCCCAGCCCCGGCTCTGCTGGTTCTGGAGGCAGGGAATCCTGTGCAGGCTGGGATCCCTCAGGTTCAGCGTCTGAGTCTGAATCCCAGGCCATCACACACACACTTTCTCCCACACAGAGTAAACCAAGAACCTCGGTCAGCCACGAAAAGCCTTTGGGAGCACAAAAGTAATTCATAGGGAGAGATCTGGGCCCCAGCAAACACCACGTGAAAAGGTTACGGCTGCTTCTGGCAAGGCGTGCGACAACAAAAGTCATTTCCAGTGCGTGTTATTTTACTTGGCTCTTTGAGAACAATATTTGCTGAGTCTCCCTCCAGAATACCCAGGCCTCTTGCTGTTTGGCTTCACTTCAATTGGACTTAAATGCTGCATGCGAAGAGTAAGACCTTGCGCTGAACCCAGCCACGGTTCTGGAAATGGAGTCTCCACAGACCCAACGATGCACAGCAAGGAACTTGCGTGAAGCTCTTGTTGGTACAAGGGCGGTGAACCAACAGATGAGCAAGCCAGCTTTCCCCAACCTGGTGCCCTCCAGATGCTGTTGGATTGTAACTCTCATTGGCCCCAGTTGGCACAGCCTATGTAGTTTGACAACACCCAGAGGGCATCAATTGAGCAAGGCTGAGTTCATCATCTGCCTTTTAGCCAGTTAACTCAATAATCTTTAAAAAAATAGTTGCCTGTTATCCAAAGCTCATTGCACCTGTCTTTTGAAGGAAGGGAAAAGTAATTTTCAGGTTAATTAATAAAAGCAAACTCTAATTAGAAGGGGGGAGTCCACTTTTAACATTGATTTCATCACACCTTCTTGTTGCACCAACACGTAAGATAAATGTCATTCAATTGCCTTCTCCTGTCATTGTCAAGACCAAAAGCAAAGGTGCGTCTTTAAACTGGGTACATCAAAAACAAATCAAGTGTCCTCACAGAACTGCAGAGTTGGAAGGGGTCACCAGGGGTCATCTAGGCCAACCCCCTGCAATGCCGAACCGTGGGGCTTGAACCCACAAGCCTGGGATTAAGAGGCTCTACTGACTGAGCTGTTGTATAGGTGAGAACAAAACAGAAGCTTCTCCAGGGGCAGCAGCAGCCGGGGTGGGCAGGGTGCTTGTGGGGGTGCCGCCCATGGGATTCTGCTGCCTGAGGTGGCTGCCTCAGTCCGTCTCAAGGGCCGGCTGGCCCTGCCATAAACCCACAGGGAGCAAACTGCCGAGGGTCACCACACAGGTAGAAGAAGGCTGTTGCTCCGTTGCTCACCTCGAAGCCCAGGGTCGAGAGGTTTGGCCCAGGCAAACGCCACTTGGAACCTCACCTTTGCTCCTGGGAACAACTAATCCTGTTCTGGACTATTCCCCAATGCCTTCTGCATTGCCACAAATGACCTGCCCTGAGCCAAGTCCATCCAAAGGGCATAGGAGCTGCCTGTCTGGAGATATATATATTACTAGCTGACCCGGCCACGCGTTGCTGTGGTTTTTGAAATGTTTTTGTAATGCTTAGGTGTAATGTTGAGTTTAGGTTAGGTTAGGTTTTGTTGTTTGTACTATAGGACTTGATGGTAGACTACATTTTTTGTTGTGCCATTGTTTGTGTAGATATGTAGGTTTTGTGGATTCCCAACTCGAGATTATTACATTTTCTGTTTTACAATTTTAAATACTCATTTTTACATACTTAAAATATCAATGACTTCCCTTCTTCTCTTTCCATGGTTCATTTTACACATCTTAAATCCCTGCATATTTTACAAAAACTATACCATTCAGTATTCCATTATTGCATCCATCAAAACGTATTTACACTGTTGAAGTTATCTTAATGCTGCCAGTGTTTTCAGCAGTCCACAATTATTTCCCATACATTCAATAAACGTCTTCTCTGAATGTATGTTTTTCTTGTTCTCTTATTCTATATGTTAAATCTGCAAGCTGTGCATATTCTGTCAATTTAAGTTGCCATTCTTCTTTGGTCGGGACCTCGCTCGTTTTCCATTTTGGGGCTAACAAAACGCAGGCCATAGTAGCGGCATAAATAACCTTTTTTGACACCTTGGAATTTCAGTCTGAATTATCCCCAACAGAAAGGACTCTGGGTTTTTTGGGAAAGTACTTTTAAACATTTTTTTTCCAGTTCATTATGGATTATTTCCCAATACTCTTTTACCCTTTTAAAAGTCCGGTAAAGAGGTAAAGGTAAAGGACCCCTGGACGGTTAAGTCCAGTCAAAGGCGACTATGGGGTTGCAGCACTCATCTCACTTTCAGGCCAAGGGAACCGGCGTTTGTTCACAGTTTTCCGGGTCATGTGGCCAGCTGTGTCAGAAACTAGAGCACACAGAAATGCCATTTACCTTCCCGCCGGAGCGGTACCTATTTATCTACTTGCACTGGCGCGCTTTCAAACTGCTAGGTTGGCAGGAGCTGGGACAGAGCAACGGGAGCTCACCCTGTTGTGAGGATCTGTCTCAAGGCAAATCTAAAAAAATGTAGTATAAACACCAACAACTGGGAAACACTGGCCTGCAAGCACTCCAGTTGGAGAACAGCCTTGACCAAAGGTGTCATGGGCTTTGAAGACACTCAAACTCAGGACGCAAGGGAGAAACGTGCTAAGAGGAAGCCATGCTTGGCAAATCCACACCGTCATCAACTCCCGTCCGGAAACCAATGTCCCCACTATGGAAGGACGTGTGGATCCAGAATTGGCCTCCACAGTCACTTACGGACTCACTGTTAAAACCGTGTTCAGGGGCGTCTTAGCCATAGAGGCTAGTGGCATGGGGAACCACAGCGCCAAATTCTAGAGGGCGCCAGGGAAGAGGCGGAGGCTGGACGCAGCACCTCCCGGCATCACCTCGCCACCTTTGTCCGCCTCCGCCATGCTGGAGGAGCCGCCCTCCAGCCCCGCCAGCAGCACCACCCTCGCCCGCCTCCACCATGCCGCGCTGCACCTGGAGCCTCTGTCCTGCTGGAAGAGCCGCCCTCCAGCTGCTGCCCACCCGCAGGGAAACGTAAGGGTGGGGGTGGGAGGCGCCGGAGGGATCCTTGCACCACAGTGCCAGATAAGCTTAAGATGGCCCTGATCGTGTTTATGGAAGACAATCTTACTTGGCTACGAGTGATCGCCAAAGAAGAAGAAGAAGAAGCCACCCACGTCCCTTTTACAAGCCCACCACATGTGAAAGAACATTCCCTCTACCTCATTGCTTCAAAATCTCATTGCATTAAAAGGCCCACGTTTTGCAGCCTTTGCTCACAAGGGAATAGCCGCTCCACCCCCTTGGTCAATTTCCCTGACATTTTCTGGATGTCTCCCATCTCTACAACATCCTTCAACAAGTGAGGCAACCAGAACCGTCTTCCAACCATGCTCGCTCCATGGATTTGTACAGCGCCATTACGATCTCGGCAGTTTCACTTCCTCCCCGCCCCAATATTGTTTATCTGACGCTTGCCATTTGCAGTGCGCTTTCCCTAGAGAAAACAAGGGGAGCTGCATGGCTCAAGGTCCAACAAGCCCAGCACTACAGCAGCCTTACATCGGACCCCCTGTCCCCCTCTCCTTGCATTGCCACCACCTCCCAGTCCCGCAAAGGCCCCGTCCCTTACCTTGTAGAGGCTCACACTCCGAGTCCAGCTTCCCTCTGGACTCAGCATGGACTCGGAGAGGAGAGCTGCAGCTCCCGGCTCAGCCCCCTTCCTTCCTTCCTCCAGCCCGCCTGCCTCCCTGCCAGGAAAATAAAAATAAAAAAGGCACACACTAGACTCTTAGGCTCACCCCACTTCCCTCTTCCCAGTTCCAGCCACGTTTTGTGGCATATTTGCCTACCTGGAAAGGCAGCTGTTCTGGTGGGTGGTCACTCCAATGAGTGGCTTCTGCCTTACCTTAAATGTTGGGAGGATCCTATGTCCTTTTAAAAACTGTGGGGTTTTTTGGGAGTGAGGGGTTCTTGGGTTGTTGTTTTTATTTCGATTATGTATTTTGTGGTTTTATGTTTTATTCTATTCTGTGAACCGCCCTGCGACCTCCAGGTATAGGGCAGTTCAATGAAAAAGAAGAAGAAGAAGAAGAAGAAGAAGAAGAAGAAGAATAGAATAGAATCATAGAATCCAGGAGTTGGAAGAGACCCCAAGGGCCATCCAGTCCAACCCCCTGCCAAGCAGGAAACACCATCAAAGCATTCCTGACAGGTGGCTGTCAAGCCTCTGCTTAAAGACCTCCAAAGAAGGAGACTCCACCACACTCCTTGGCAGCAAATTCCACTGTCGAACAGCTCTTACTGTCAGGAAGTTCTTCCTAATGTTTAGGTGGAATCTTCTTGTAGTTTGAATCCATTGCTCCCTTTCCTCTTCTCAGGAGCAGCAGAAAACAACCTTTCTCCCTCCTCTATATGACATCCTTTTATATATTTGAACATGGCTATCATATCCCCCCTGAACCTTCTCTTCTCCAGGCTAAACATACCCAGCTCCCTAAGCCGTTCCTCATCATTTCCAGGCCTTGGACCATTTTGGTTGCCCTCCTCTGGACACGTTCCAGCTTGTCAGTATCCTTCTTGAACTGTGGTGCCCAGAACTGGACACAGTATTCCAGGTGAGGTCTGACCAAAGTGGAATACAGTGGTACTATTACTTCCCTTGATCTAGATGCTATACTCCTATTGATGCGGCACAGAATTGCATTGGCTTTTTTAGCTGCTGCATCACACTGTTGACTCATGTCAAGTTTGTGGTCTACCAAGACTCCTAGATCCTTTTCACTTGTACTGCTCTCAAGCCAGGTGTCACCCATCCTGTATTTGTGCCTTTCATTTTTTTATTTTTATTTTTTTGCCCAAGTGTAGTACTTTTTTGCCCAAGTGTAGTACTTGTAGTACTTTTGCCCAAGTGTAGCTTTGGCTCAGTTCTCTAATCTGTTAAGGTCATTTTGAAGTGTGATCCTGTCCTCTGGGGTATTAGCCACCCCTCCCAATTTGGTGTCATCTGCAAACTTGATCAGGATGCCCTCAAGCCCATCGTCCAAGTCATTGATAAAGATGTTGAATAAGACTGGGCCCAAGACAGAACCCTGTGGCACCCCACTAGTCACTTCTCTCCAGAAGAAGAAGAAGAAGAAGAAGAAGAAGAAGAAGAAGAGGAAGAAGAAGAAGAAGAAGAAGAAGAAGAAGAAGACTGGAGAGTCAACCTGCTGACCACACCTCAGGCAAATGGGGCACAATGATCAAGGAAAAGCTCAGCTCCACAACTGGAAATAAGTAGCGGTTGTGCGCATGTTTTTGTACAATTTATCCTGGTTTTGCTGGTCAAGGGGGCGGGGCAGAACACTGAAGCTCCACCCATAACCCCTGAGAATCCTGCTCCACCACCCCACTGGCTTCTGGGATCTTTGGCGGGCACTGCGATCACTTTCAGGCACATCTTCACAATGCTGAATTCTGCCACTTGGAAACACATCCATGGAGGAACAGGATCTCAATGGCACTGGGTCCTCACGACTCTTTATTAGAGTATCTTCAGAATCAGAAGGCGCACCAGGCATCCGAACACCAGTCAGCGGGGAACAGTAGTGGGAGAGTTGTGTCTGCCCTTGTGCCCTGCTTGTAGGTTTCCCATTGGGGGGCCGCTGGAAGGAGATGCTGGACTTGGTGGGCCCCTTTTGGGTCTGTTCCAGCAGCTGGGCTTTCCTTTGGCTCCAGCTCCTGAAGGATTGCAGCAAAACCAAGCACTCGGTCCTCCTTCCAGGTAGACTGGAGATACAGTACTAAGCAGAGTTTGGGAATCCCAGGACAGGTAAGTCCTATTGGATGGCTGGATGGCTCAGCCGATTACGGCAAGGTGCTGATAACAGCAAGGTTGCAGGTTCAATCCCCGTAAGGGACAGCTGCCTATTCCTGCATTGCAGGGGGCTGGGCTGGATGAACCTCAGGGTCCCTTCCAACTCTACGATTCAAGATAACGTAGAGCTCAGTCCTGGCCATGTGGCATCTGCAGGTCAAAGGGGAGGGGCCAATGCTGGAGACTGGATGAAGGAGAGGAAGATCTGGCTGTTGTCAGGGCCTCTTGTCTCAGGATGCAGGCGGGATAAACTATCTGGACAGCTTTCCGGAGCCGTGATTGTGACTTCCTCCTGCTCTATGGCAGCTGAGCTGAAAAGCCCCCAGACCTCCAGCTTGGTGGGAAAAGCCTCTCCAGACCCCCCCTCCTCCTCCTTGAATTGCAATTTGTTGTGGTTGTTTTAGGGCACAGCAGAGACACCCTGCCTTTAAATCAAGAGCGCAGAGATACAGCGAGAGCAAAAGCACCTCGATTTCAGTTAAAGGAACCCAGCTTTTCTCCTTAAAATGGAAGCCTTGCTCTTCCGCTGCCTGTACACCCTCGTTCCCCACCCCACTGGCTAACAGCTCACAGGTCGCAGCAAAGGAGCCAAGTCCATCCAGCCTCATTGTGTTTCTCTTGCAACCGTTGGTCATTGCAATATTTTCCTTTGCTGCAGGCTCATGGCGATTGCCAGAGCCCAGCCTTAGCAACTGTGGCTCCTCCTGATGCCACACCTCGTTGCCAGAATCCCTGCATAAGCATCTTTTCTTATTCCACCCTGTTCCTCGTTAGCCTGCTAGTCAAGACTTGGCAGCTCAGGTTAGCAAAGTGTCCCCTACCTTCTTGGCAGAGGACTTGAGGCCTCGCCGGGAACTGTGTGTTGCAATGCAACAACCTGAGACCTGTCAGGCTTCCCTTAAATTTGCTTGCAAAGGATCAGCGGTCTTGCAAAGTGCACATCAAACCCACCCCTCTCCGCGCTCACCTTAATTGCCCAGGAAATGTCATGCAGGAAACGGATTGAAGATAAAAACGGATCGGAATAAAGGCAGAGTCAAGAGGGCATATTTCAAAGGGGGGCATGAGTGCTTTGAAACCGTGGTGCCCCCACTCAAAAGGAGGAGGCTGTAGGTCTGATGGCCAATGGACCCAGCTCACTCCTTGCTGTGCTTGACACACGGCAAGTTAATAATGCAGGAGGCTCAGAGAGAGCCATGCATTTCTTCCAAGAGCCACATTCCCCCGGCCCTCAGATCCAGTGTGGTGTAGTGGTTAAGCATAGCTGTCAACCCTCCCTTTTTTTGCGGGGAACTCCCTTATTCCAATGCCGTTTCCCACTGCTATCCCGGATTGTTGCTATCCCTTAAATTCCCCGGATTTCAAAGGAAGCAGCTCCTCTCCCTCCCTGCCGGCCAGGGAGGCTCCTCAGCTGCGTTGCTCGGCTGCCAATCAGGAGTCTGAGACCGACTGGGGGCGGAGCTTGCATGCCTTGTGCAGCCAGACCCTCACGCCCAACCAGACAGACAGACAGCCTGCCGTCTACGCGCTCGCTCTTTCGCTCACCCGTTCACGCGCAGCCTCTGGAGTGCAGGGTGGTGAGGCTACTTGGTGCCATTGCACCACCCTCGCGGCATCCCTTATTTTCAAATCCGAAAGCTTGAAAAAATCCCTTATTTTCAAATCCGAAAGTTGACAGCTATGGTGGTTAAGAGCGGTGGACTCGTAATCTGGTGAACCGGGTTTGCGTCTCTGCTCCTCCACATGCAGCTGCTGGGTGACCTTGGGCTAGTCGCCCTTCTCTGAAGTCTCTCAGCCCCCGTCACCTCACAGAGTGTTTGTTGTGGGGGAGGAAGGGAAAGGAGAATGTTAGTCGCTTTGAGACTCCTTCAGGTAGGGATAAAGCGGGATATCAAATCCAAACTCCTCTTCTTCTTCTCACTCTGGGCCTAGGAAAAATAAGAGGGAGAGCTTCCTGTGGCCTTGAAGAGGGGTGCCCACTTCTCTTGACAGCATTCTTCTGCCCCTTTCCTGTGGAAGCTTCCAACACCCAATTGTTGCAAGGAGGAAATGTCACAAATTATTGTTCCTTGATGTTTGTGCCGCCCGCTGAGCATAGCTGTCAAGTTTTTCCTTTACTCACGGGGAATCCTATTCAGCATAATGGAATTTCCCTTAAAATAAGGGATAACTTGACAGCTATGCCGCTGAGACACCTTCACTTACCGGTAGCTGGGCTCCTTAACAAGGAGGAAGTTCTCAGCCTGCCTGTCTGTCAGAGAAAGCAACCCAGGCAAACTGCTTTGGGGGTCTGTGTGTAATAAGAGGCCCATAAAACCAGTTTTTTTAAAAAATAAAATGAATAAATGTTTTAGGAGCACCAGGGAGGTGTGGCAAAATAAAATTCCTTCCAGTAGCACCTTAGAGACCAATTAAGTTTGTTCTTGGTATGAGCTTTCGTGTGCATGCACACTTCTTCAGATACACTGAAACAGAAGTCACCAGACCCTTATATAGAGTGGGAGGGTGGGGAGGTGGGAGGTTGCCTGCAGTGAAGATCAAAGTAATGTGTGGAGCCCGTGACACCTGCAGGCAGAGCCCAGGGGCTAAGACCAGCCACTTCTGGTGGGGAGGGGGCAAAGTCCTGGACAAAACCCTCTATACAGTGACCAGTCACAGTGACCAGTCAAATGACCATGGGAAGCCCAGAAGCAGATCATGTGGCCCTCTCTGACCTTGGAGGTGGCACACAGACATCCATGTAACTTTTCCAAGTGTAAACTGTATTGAACGCAGAATCACGTATAACTACTCCAACACCATCATGAGAAGGACATTTGGAGATCTAACAAGTGTTGGAAATGCAAAGAAAAGTAAGGTATCTTTTACCATATGTGGTGAACTTGTAAAGAGGTAAAGGCTTTCTGGGAAATGATATATGATGAGTTAAAGAAACTGTTTAAAAACACTTTTGTTAAAAAACCAGAAGCCTTTTTACTGGGTGTAGTAGGTGAAGAGATGCTGAAGAAAGATAAAAGACTGTTCATGTCTGCAACAACAGCGGCAAGAACCCTTTTAGCCCAAAAATGGAAACAAGAAGAAGTACCAACGAAAGAAGAGCAGCAGATGAAGATGATGGACTTTACGGAACTGGTGAAGCTGACGGGAAAAATCTGAAACCAGTGCGATCAAGTGTTCCAAATTCATACAATACTTGAAAGATCATTGTAAGCAATTAACACTAGCAAGGTTACCTGAAGACTTGCAATGAGAATTTTTTTTTTTACCTTTCTATATTTATTTAAATTTGGAGGCATTTTGTAATGAGTTATATTAGAATTCGAAAATATATAAAATGCTGTGATATAAAGGTTAGTTTTGAAAGCCAGGAGGTGGGAGGGAAGGAAGTCGACAGGCTCTGAAGAGCCAAAGAAGTAAAGTGGATAATAATGATGTGATTATATATGTTTAAATGGAAAAGTAATAATAATAATAATAATAATAATTTTTTAAAAAAGGACATTTGGAGGGGCCCCGGATTACAAGAAGGGTTGTCTGCAGGGCAGAAGGAATGGCTTTGCTTTGAAGAAACATGATTGCTGGCAAAGAGTTGAGAAGTGGGTGACGCAGCCTCCTTGTTCTTTCGGGCAAGAGACTATCAGGGCTGCAGCTTGTGGAGACGACTGCAAGCCTTGTGAAGGACCGGATATGCACAGACAAAGCCACCTGGGGTGGGGGAGGGAACTGAGTCATTCGGGAGATACAAGAATGACGTCTGCACAGGAAGAGACCTTGGGGAGGAAGTGGCCCTGATCAGGGCTGCAAACACGGAGAGAACAAAGGAGGCTGGAAGGGGAAGTTGACCCAGGGGCCTGCCAGGATGTGGATGTCCCCTCCTGGACCCCTCAAAATGGTCTGTGCATCTGTGCACAAGGGTCGGGGGATATTGTTCGCTTCTAAAGGGGAACGCTCTTCATTCACAATAGCCAAAACAATATGCAAACCAGAAACGGAGAGAAAGCAAAATGGACAGATTCACCCCTCCCAGGTGTGTATACCTGTGCATGCCCCCAGGACATCACCTGATAAACAAACTCCCAATCAATTCTGTGTCCAGGGCGGCTGTCTACCAGCTCCATCTGGTACGCAGGCTAAGACCCTCCCTGCCCGCAGACTGTCTCGCCAGAGTGGTGCATGCTCTGGTTATCTCCCGCTTGGACTACTGCAATGCGCTCTACATGGGGCTACCTTTGAAGGTGACCCGGAAACTGCAATTAATCCAGAATGTGGCAGCTAGACTGGGGACTGGGAGTGGCTGCCGGGACCACATAACACCGGTCCTGAGAGAACTACATTGGCTCCCAGTACGTTTCCGAGCACAATTCAAAGTGTTGGTGCTGACCTTTCAAGCCCTAAACGGCCTCGGTCCTGTATACCTGAAGGAGCATCCCCACCCCTATCGTTCAGCCCAGACACTGAGATCCAGCGCCGAGGGCCTTCTGGCGGTTCCCTCACTACAAGAAGCCAAGTTACAGGGAACCAGGCAGAGGGCCTTCTCGGTGGTGGCGCCCACCCTGTGGAACGCCCTCCCAGCAGAGGTCAAAGAGATAAACAACTATCCTACATTCAGAAAATACCTGAAGTTTTTAACCTGTGATATTTTGATGTATTTTAATATCTTTTGGAGGCCGCCCAGAGTGGCTGGGGAGACCCAGCCAGATGGGCGGGGTACAAATAATAAATTATTATTATTATTATTATTATTACAACTATGCCCATGTAAAGGTTGCCATGCTGAATGTTGGAAGATTCAGGACAGATCACAGGAAGCAGCACAGAGCTGAACTATGGAACTCCCTGCCACATGGGAAGCAGTGATGGCCCCCAAGGTGGAGAACTTCCAAATAGGACGGGACAAATCCATGGAGAACAGGGCCATCGCCCAAGGTTACTAGCCATAATGTCTATGCTCTGCCTTCACAACGAGAGGCAGCAATGGAAGCCGCTGGAGGACACAGGGCTCTTATGCTGCAGTTGCAATTGCAGGTTCCTCACAGGCGTCTGGGTCATCTAGTCCAGGCATGTCCAACCGATCCATCGCAATCTACAGGTAGATCGCTGGGGTGCTTGCTGTTGATCACGGTAGATCGCAGGACCCAAATTAGGGGGCGTGGCGCGCTGACTCCCCCCCCCCCCCGGCGCTGGCGGCTGAGGTGGTTCAGGAAACGGGCAATTGTTTGGCGGCTGGAGCGCTGCGTGCTATTTTAAGCAGTGGATAATTGTATGAGCACATTTTTGCAACCCCCCTAAAAGAAGCACATTAGCTCTGTGAAAGGCTGTTCCCAAAAAGCTCCATAACTCCCCCCCCCCAAAAAAACTCAACAACTCTGGTCAACCCTCCCCCCCCCCCCCCAAAAAAATGCCAATGGGTAGATCACTGCCTTTTTTATATATATACTGGGAGTAGATCGCAGTATCTTGGGAGTTGGACATGCCTGTGCTAGTCCAACCCATAGCTGTCAACCCTCCCCTTTTTTGCGGGAAACTCCCTTATTCCAGTGCCATTTCCCGCTGCTATCCCGGATTGTTGATATCCCTTAAATTTCCTGGATTTTCAAGGAAGCAGCTCCTCTCCCTCCCTGCCGGCCAGGGAGGCTCCTCAGCTGCGTTGCTCGGCTGCCAATAAGGAGTCTGAGACCGACTGGGGGCGGAGCTTGCATGCCTTGTGCAGCCAGACCCTCACGCCCAACCAGACAGACAGCCTGCCTGCCGTCTATGCGCTCGCTCTTTTGCTCACCTGTTTGCGTGCAGCCTCTGGAGCGCAGGGCGGCGAGGCTACTTGGTGCCATTGCACCGCCCTGGCGGCATCCCTTATTTTCAAATCCGAAAGTTTTGGAAAATCCCTTATTTTCAAATCCAAAAGTTGACAGCTATGGTTCAACCCCTTGCAATGCAGGAATCTTTTGCCCAACGTAGGGCTCACACCAACAACCATGAGATTAAGAGTCTCACGGTCTACCAGCAGAGCTATCCAGCAGCAGCAAGACCACAATAATCAGTGCTGTGGAAGCACCCCAAGAGTCAGTTCTATACTGGGGAATGATGGAGGCCACACTGTTAAAGGTGAGCTTGGCAACTCTTGGCAACAAACCTGCTCTTTCCAAAAAGGTTTTTTTGTGGGAGGGAAAGGGAAGGGAAAGTGCAGTGGGAAGCGTGGAGTAATGGTCACCTTAGCATACAAATCAGGATGCATACTCAATCAACAGTGGCACTGTATAGCCCCTGCACACATTTTGTGCAAAGAGGTCAGGATGCATGCTCAGTAAACAGGTCATCTGGAAGAGCCTGGGGAAGGCTGGCAAGGAGGCAGGGACACCACAGGATTCCTCATCTGTGCAAACGGAGCCTGTTGTCTCAGGAGAGCAAATCCAAGGTAACAGCCACTTGAGTGTGGGTTATGTAAGCAAACCCAGAGTTATACTGATTTCCTAGGGACAGCCACTATTTTCTCTGTGTGACCCATTTCCTAGTGGAGCCTGGGCGCATAATACTGGTGTGTATCCTCTTAACGACGCAACTGCTCGGCTGGTACAATGTGCCAGTTCTGTGTCTCCCCATCGAGCAACTAGGCTGAATTTTGGAATACTTCGAATGGCCGTATTTTGGAGATAGACTTGCACAGTACACAGCCTTATAGCCACACCAGTGATATTTATTTAAAATGCACACACACATTGAGACGACAGGGAAACACACCTCTTGGGGTTTCCGCTTCCAAGGAACTTTGGCAGCCCATGTGCCAGCAGGATCAGACCACAACTCCCCCCCCCCAACAGATCCCTGCAGCCTGTCCAAAAGCCATGAGTGTGCTGTGTTCTTATGCAGCACCATTGACGTCATAAGGACCTAAGAAGCGCCGTGCTGGGTCAGACCCATCTAGTCCAGCATCCTGTTCTCACAGTGGCCAAACAGGTGCCTGGGGGAGACCCTGCCACTTTATCGAGTAGCATAAGCTAAGCAAGCAAGTCTCTGTCGTAAGGGGCTTCCGGGCCACATTTCAACCTTTTCTTCTAGAGTCTGTGCTGTTACGGAAATTACCGGGGGTGGGGGGCAGATCTTTAAAGTTGTTAAATGTTACAAATATTATGTCTGAATGTATCCTTTTAACTTGACAGCTCAGGGAAGTTACCTAGCTTTGAAAGGCATATAAAATAAAATAATAATAATAATAATAATAATAATTTATTATTTGTACCCCGCCCATCTGGCTGGGTCTCCCCAGGCACTCTGGGCAGCTTCCAGCAAACATTAAAATACATTAACACATCACAGATTAAAAACTTCCCTGAACAGGGCTGCCTTCAGGTGTTTTCTGAATGTCAGATAGTTGTTTATCGCTCTGACCTCTGCTGGGAGGGCGTTCCACAGGGCGGGCGCCACTACCGAGAAGGCCCTCTGCCTGGTTCCCTGTAGCTTTGCTTCTCGCAAATCAACTCCTTTGCCAGTTTCCTCCATTCCAACGCTATTTTGCCCTTGAAAAAAGGACTCCAGGAAGTGCCCCGAGGTGACAATTGCTGAGCTGGCCACGTAAAGCCTAATCCCATCCCCAGACTTGCCAAGGGGTCCAGACATGCAAAGGAAGTTCTATTGCACTTTGGGTGGTGGGACTTCAGAGGTGTTTGCCTATGCTCATCTTATACCTGGGTCTTGCCCTTATGCTAATCTTGTACCAAGGACTTGTCTGGATATGTTTGCCAAGGTTACACTAGTGGAAGGTCTGCGGTTCGAATCTGTGTGATGGGGTGAGCTCCCGTTGCTCTGTCCCAGCTCCTGCCAACCTAGCAGTTCGAAAGCATGCCAGAGTCTTCTTACCAGGTAGAATTCTTTAATAATCACAGTGAGGGATAACGAACATCCCAAAAGGATGCAGGTCTGGGGAAGACCCCACTCCAGAGAGCAGCTCTGGGAGAGATGGGCCCACCTCAGTCATTCATTGCAGGGTTTGGGGGCAATGGTATGTCAGAGGACTTTGGCCGAGGAGTCCGTCTCCCTGCTTGTTTCTGCTCCCCCCACCACCACCTTCTCCCCCCACCCTGCCTTTTTGCATTGTTCCGTTTGAATGGAAGGTCAGAGGGTGCGTAGCCGGAGCTAAAAACAGACACGAGCGAGGCAACAGGAAATGAGCTCAGCCAAAAGGGTGGCAAACGGCAAGCCAAGCTGTTTGGGGCTGAATTGGGGGAGCAGCTGCTGCCTCGGCTGCCTGGATACGGAGGAAGTGCACAGCGCTGGGCCAACTCTCCTCTGAACTGAGTCCTCCTGGGTTAAGCAGGCTCTCCCTGAGACCAGAAAGGGGCTCCTTAGTTCATGGGCCCCTGGCTCCTGTTTCTTTCTCTGTGGTGAAATAATCAGAAATCTGCTCTTATTCCCTTATGGGGTACACAAGAGCCTTTTGAGGTTCTCCATCGGAAGGAGTAAATTACAGAGGCCAACCAGAGAAAAATTGAGAAGCAAAGAATTTATTTCTGTTGGAAACATGGCGTTTTTGCCCCACACACCAAAGAGTAAGGGGAAAGGGGCCCAACAAAAGGAGCACATGCTCTTATAAAGACATTTCAAAAATTCCCCTCAGAGTCCAGCCCCACCCCCAGATACCTCCCACATACATCACAGAAGGGGTGTCACCCCAGACCCCTCCCCAGATACATCACAGCTGCATCACAGATTGGGGGGAGGGGTCAGAGGAGGTAACCTGAGAATTCTCACACCTGTGTCATCTCTCCCTGACCCCCCCCCCCCAGACACACATTTCAGCAAAACAAAAGGTTTCTGGTTTCCTGCCCTGGCCTGGCAGGGCTAATGTAGGGCTAAGGATCCAAATCCATTTTAGGTGGTGGGTTCTTTGTGAGGGAAATGGCCCATGTCTGGCACTCAGGCATCAGGATGCCAGAGATTATCACTTTATTTTCCTGAAACAATCACCCCCTCCTTCCTTGCAGGGAAACAGTTTGTCAGTTTGGGAGTCAAAATGGAGACAGGCCTGTCTTCCTGTGCTGCCCCAGACATGTGGCCTTGTTTTGCTTGGCACACTTAGGAACATATATATATATATTATATATATATATGAGACCTTGATATTCTTACAACAGTGGCAATCATGCCCTACCAACCCTTTCCTTCAAGGGGCTCAAGGTGCCACTCAGGGTCCCCCTCCTCCTCCCTGGTTTTAATCATCTCCACAACCCTGCGAGGTAGATGGTGGCTGGCCCAAGGTGTCACCCAGTGAGTTTCATGGCTGAGCAGGGATTCGAACCCAGCTCTCCCAGGCTGTAGTGTCCAAAACTCTACAGCCCAGCTGGTTCTTGGGTGCCCTCATCCCCGCTGGCAGGAAAAAAAGACTGGAGGGTCCAGTAGCCATTGCCAGGCACCCATGATCTCGCTGCCACCAATATGTTCCCACAAAGGTAAAATTCAAAGCAAACAGAGGAGGTTGGCTCTCATTCCCAAGGGAAGCAGGTGAAGCAGCGATGGATGGTTACAAACACACACCGTTTCCTGAAGCAGCTGTGAACAGCTTGCGCAGGGCTGAGGGGCTGTTTTCAGTCCTTACAAAGGAGCTAGGATCCTGAAAAGACAAGGGCACTGTTGGTGGGCATGTCCCATCTCTGGGCAATGGGGTTCAGGTGTGCTTGGGCTGCCATTGAATGAGCTGGCACACAGCCTGCCCAGACCCCTCGATCCAGCATCAGGTCTTGGTGCCCAGGTGGCCTCAGAGGTTAGAGGTGCATAACCCCAGCTAGGGTTGTCCTGCCAGCTATGGCCACACTTGAGACACAGCTCCCCTGCTCCCCCCTCGCCCTTGCCTGCACTGCCCCTTCTGCTTGGTGCCCACGAGGGCTCCTTCCTCCTAGCCTTCCCCCCCCCACCTCTCCCGTGCCTTCGTTTTGGCAAGTCTTCCCCACTCTGCTTGTGGTTTCCATGGTGACCTTGCTTAAGATAAAACGGGCTGCTCCTCCAGTCAGTCTCCCATCTCTGTGTGCGCGCACATGTGTGTTGCGCATTGCCAGGCACACACGCACACTCCTCTCTAGCACCCTCCATCTTCTGGGTGGGGTGGGGCTGAGAAAGCCACCCTACACTGGACGAAGGGGGAGCTCGCTGACCCCTCTCCCAAAGTGGCCTCTGTACAGGTTCCTGCCCCTATCTCAGCACTGCCTTGAGCCAGGGGGACAGCGGGTGGGGCAGGAGGACCTAGGGCAATGAGCTACCTGAAGTTGCTGACCAGAGAAAGGACCACCCAGGCAGCTCAAGCCACCTCAAGCACCCAGAATCCTGTTCCTGGGCATCAGGTGACGTAAGAGAGCCAAGCCTACACCTCTGCCTCCTATAACGCAGTGTCTTTCCCAGGGGAGACCACCCTCAGGTTGCATGGTGAGATGACCTGTGTAGGCAAGCAGCCACCACTCTCTGCGGAGAAAGAGGTTGGCGGCAGCAGTGGGTCAAGGATCGCTCCTAGCAGGGGTGGAGGAACAGGAGGGCAGTGGGGGCAGGCTGCCCTGGGTGTCATCACTGAGGGGGGTGACAAAATACTGGGCAGCACTCACCACGGGGCTTGCAGCATGCCTGTGCTGGCCCAAGGGTATCCGGGAAGCGAGGTCCAGGTCTGGTCCGGAGTTCGAAGAGTCGGCGAGGAGTCATTCCAGAAGAGTCGAGGCAGGGAACGGAGCAGGGAACCAGGCAAGGTCAGGGGCAGGATCAGGCAAACAGCAATGTTGCTCCCACAACCTGGGGCTGGGTCCGGCAGCCTTTTATCTCTGACGAGGTCATGGCCTGTCCCGATCCCCCGACGACTCACCACCCTGTCTCGCCTGAAGGCGAGCACTCCTCCTGCGAGTACTCAGGTCTCTCCTTCTTTCAGACCTGAGTCTCTGCAGCTCAGGAGACGCCGGTGGGTTACTAGCCCCAGGGGCCACCTCAGCCTCTCCAGACCCAGCCGGTAGTGGAGCAGCTGACAGTGGTGGCAAGGAGGTATCCTCCGCACCTGGAGCCAGGACAGGCTCAGGCCCCGGACTCGGCTCAGCTGGTGCTTGTTGCAGGGGAACCTGTGCAGACTGGGGCTCCTCAGGATCAGGCCCCAGACTTGGTGCAGACGATGTCTGGGGCAGAGGATCCTGTACAGACTGAGATTGAACTGGTTCCAAGTCCGAGCCTGAATCCCAGGCCATCACACCGCCCAAGCTATGCATCTCTCCTGGGAGTGACACGGTGGCTTGGGCCCCCGCAGGCTCCACACTGCCCCAAATGGTCCGCCCGCTGCCTCCCCCTCAATTGTAGGGCAGCTGTGGGAAGAGGCAGACAGACTCCTCCGAAGTCCCGCGGAGTGTCCTGCCCTGGCTTGCCCTGCCCCATGGGCTGTTGGTCCTGCCCCTGGGCGCAGGGCACCTGCGCCACCCCAGGTGCCCAAACAGCTTGCTACGCCACTGGCTCCTAGTGCCTGTCAATGTCAGGCTTTGGGGGCTCGGCTTCCTACCCCCTTGGCTGTAGATAAGCAGTACAAAGAGAAAGCAGTCTCTTACCAGCAACAGAAATGTTTAATGAACGCAGCAAAAGAACAAGCGACCTGTCAGATTCGCTAACAGTTGCTCATGAGTAAAGACCACGTCCGTCTTGTCTTTCAGCTATTTCAATGTGCAAAGTATGTACAGTGCGGAGCTATCCTAAAACATGACCACCTAGTCGCTAGCAGAATCCGGAAGTGCCCCCCTCCTGCTGCGGCGCCAACACCACAGTCTCCCTAAAGTGCCGCCTCCTTTCTCCCCTGACCCTTCTGTGTAAAGCAGGCACAGGAAACAGTGTCTCCCCCTCAGAGTGGGTCTGCTGAGCGGTGCTGGGTCTCTCTGCATCATCCTGGAGACCCCTTCCCACCTGGCTACTCCCTGGTAACTCCTCCTCTCCCAGGGAGGAGCTGGCAGACTCACTGGGAGACGTGTCCGTCGACAACAGATGCTGAGGCTGCCGGTACCCACTCAGTGCCGGACTGGCAGGGGAGGGCACGTCCCTGACACGACCATTCTCGGAGTGCAGGTGAACCCAATTAAGATTCCGCCCACTTCCCTCTAGTCACCTCCGTCCTTTAATCTCCTAGCCACCTGGTTTCTCAACCATTGAGCCTTTTGTGAAGCCGCTTTATCTAACCTCCTAGCCTTGGGACTGAGAGAGTGCACCTCCTCCAGTGAGAGAGAGTCAGCTAGCTCACTCTCTTCCCGTTCCTCTTCTTGCTGTTCACCTCCCAGTTCTACCCAACTATTGCCCTCTGATCTGTGCCCCTCTGCAAGCCATTGTTCCAAATCAACACTACTCCACTGCTCCTGTGGAGTTTCAGGATCCTGGCCATGAGGAGGGGGAGGGGGAGGCTCCCGCCATTCCTCATCAGAGTTGTACTCCTCTGACTGGACTCTGACAGTCGGATGCCTTGCACCCTAACCCCACTGGCCTGGAAAACCCTCGGTGTCTGCACCGAAAAGGAAGGAAGGTGGAGCTAGATCCCAACCCCTCCTAGAGATCCCTTGCTCTGATCTACAGCCCCATATCCTTCATAGCAGCAACGCAGGAAAAGCACTCTGTATGTGATTGAGGAAAGCAGTCTGTACATGCTCAGAGCCTCCCTTCTCTTTAGCATCGCAACTATTTCACAGTACGGGTCTTACCTAGATTCTGGAGCGCAGCCGAGGCCCAAAATAACCGCCTCTCCACCCACCACAAATGTAGAAATAAACTTGCATCTGTCAACTCACGCAATGAAGATTCAGACAGGATTTGTAGGGCAAGATTGGACTGAGCAGTACAGAGGAAGCCCATTCTCTACAGGGATGCATCTATAAGATTCACTTATCCGTGTGGAAGAGACCACAACCTGCGTAAAGCACTTTGGTTCATGCAGCAGAACCCATTTGTGCAGGCCTGGTGTGGCTGCCCCAGTTGTTTCCAACATTACCCGGCCCAGACTGGGTAATGTTGGACAGGATTAGATTCATAGAACTGTAAAGTTGGAAGGGACACCGAGGGTCATCTAGTCCAACCCCCTGCAATGCAGGTATCTCAACTAAAGCATCCATGACAGGTGGCCATCCAACCTCTGCTTAAAAACCTCCAAGGAAGGAGACTCCCGAGGGAGACTGTTCCACTCTTGAACAGCTCTTACAGTAGCATCAGAAAGCAGGGGCGGAGGAAGCCTCCTCGCCACCCGGGACGGCGAATGGAGGCTTCCCCCTGGGGGCGTGGTGACGTTGCATCATGACGTCACGACACAACGTCACGACGGAGTGCGCATGCGCAAAATGCCGCACGTGCGCACTCCGTTGCCGGGCTGCCGCTGCTCCTGGGGTGCCCTGCCGCTGCTGCTTTTGGCACGGCGCCTAGCAAGGGCGCCGCGGAAGCAGCTGTGCCGGTTTGGATGGAGTGCGCACGTGCGGCATTTTGGCGGCTCGTGGGGGTGCCCCTCCGCTGCTGCTTTTAGCGCGGCGGCTCGCAAGGGTGCCGTGGGAGCAGCGCCGGCGCCGGCGGGCAGGCCCCGAGCAGGGCGGGGCCAGCCCAAGTGTCACCCCTCCTCCCGTGGAACCCGGGTTGTACCGCCCCCCGCCCCCCCTTTTGACACCAGTGTCAGAAAGTTCTTCCTAAGGTTTAGTCTGAATCTCCTTTATTGTAACTTGAATCCATTGGTTTGGGTCCTACCCTCCAGAGCTGTGCATGCGTGCTACGTAGCGATGCCTTGCCCCCGGGTGCACGTCATGTTGGCCGCTCCGGGTGCCCGAGCAGCTTCCTACGCCACTGCACAGAACCTGCACCAAGTGGGAGAAGATGGCTGTGGAGGTGGGAGAGAGAGAGAGCTTAGGCGCAGTGGTAGCCCAATGCATTTTATGCCGATCCCTAAAGTGACGATGGGCTTAGGGCGCTCAGGTCAGCGAGGTATGTGTGCCAGAATCTCCTTGCAGATTGAGTCTGCTGCTATTTAGTATGTGTGCAGAGTATGGGGTGGAGGAGAGATTTTTCATCCCTGGCACCAAATAGTGTATTCCGTCGGCCTTGCTCCCGGAGCAGGAGCAAAGTCACACAGCAAGGGAGTGAGAAGCCAGCTGTGGAGCCTCCACCTCAAGCCTGACTCACACTTTCTGGCAGGTGCCAATCACACAGCTGGGCAGGAGAGCCAAGAGGGGGCATGACTCACTGCCATGGCAACAGAATTTGTGTCTGTGTGCCTTCGCCAACCCAGTGCGCCATCCCAGATGTTTGCAGAGTACAACTCCCACTCGCCCTTGCACAGACGGCGAGAGTTGCGGTGCGCAACATCTGGAGGGCACCAGATTGAAAGGTGCGCGAGTTTGAACCTTACAATGTTCAGTGCTGTGCATCTGAGCCCTATTCCTCTGAAGGGAACCCACAGAGCTGGGGAAGCACAAAATGAGGCACAAAAAAGCCTGGCTGGATGAGCCCTGCATCTGTGTGCGGAGTCTGTGCTGGAAGATGCATATACCTGAAAATGTTTTTTTTAAAAAAATGGAACGGGGAAACTTTACCTCCCCGGTCCTTGTTTGGTGCCCTACTTGTTTCAGCGTGGCTTGGTGCAAGAGACCGTCCCAATGAGTTGCGGCACACGCAAACACCTCGCTCCTGAGTCAGATCTCCCTGCCTCCATCTCCGCTGGGCTTCAACGGGACCCCAAATGCCCCAGCTGAGTTACCTGTGCTTCACGCCAGGGTTTTCTCTGAGCCGTGCCTCCTTCCTTTTGACCTCCCCTTCGGATGCAAGGCTGAGCTTTTCCCTACACACACCCACAGAGAGAATCCGCCCCTCGAGGACCCAGCCTGCCCATCTTCACCCCCAGCACGTATTCGCTCTTTCTGTCGTTTCCCTTGGCTGGACGCTTATTAAAAATGAGACTTAATAAGGGAGAGCCAGCCAAGCACAGCCACCTTCCGGATCCCTTAATCCGGCTCCCTCGCCTCCTGCAGTTGGCTTAAGCGCCTCACGGCTGCCCTTGCTGATCCCCAGGGGGGCCTGCCAATGAGAGCTCCCCTCTCCGGTCGCCAATCCCTCCCCCCCCCCCGTTTGCTGACAGAAAGAAGCAGTGAGTGACAACACTGCACTCAGCCTTTCCCACGGCCCCCAAAGCAAGAGCAAGCTGCAGCGAGAGGAGGCACTCTGCATATGTTCAGAGGAACACCTCATCCTTCCCCAACCAGGCACCCTCCAGATGTTTTAGACTGCAGCTCACATTGGCCTGTGCTTGCTGGGGCTGATGGGGGGTTGTAGTCCCAAACATTTGGGGTGTACCAGGTTGGGAAAGGCTGCCTTCCCCCTTTCAGGGAACTGACGGCGATAGACTCTGGTTCACAGCCTGGCTGATGCAAATTCAAGGGGAAGAGGGCTCAACTCAGGGAGACAGTGCGCCTGCTTGGCATGTAGAAGGTGCCAGGTGGGGTTGGGCATGTCGCCTGTCCTGAAACCCCAGAGACCCACTGACTTTCAGTTAAGAGCCAATACTGAGCAAAATGGACTGATACAGTGATGGCCACCAACTTTAAAAGAGGATTAAAAGAGAATGGTCAAAGGCCTGGAAACGATGCCTTATGAGGAACGGCTTAGGGAGCTGAGTATGTTTAGCCTGGAGAAGAGAAGGTTAAGGGGTGATATGATAGCCATGTTCAAATATATAAAAGGATGTCATATAGAGGAGGGAGAAAGGTTGTTTTCTGCTGCTCCAGAGAAGCGGACACGGAGCAATGGATTCAAACTACAAGAAAGAAGATTCCACCTAAACATTAGGAAGAACTTCCTGACAGTAAGAGCTGTTCGACAGTGGAATTGGCTGCCAAGGAGTGTGGTAGAGTCTCCTTCTTTGGAGGTCTTTAAGCAGAGGCTTGACAGCCACCTGTCAGGAATGCTTTGATGGTGTTTCCTGCTTGGCAGGGGGTTCGACTGGATGGCCCTTGGGGTCTCTTCCAACTCTTTGATTCTATGATTCCATGATAAGGAAGGCCCTTCCTGAAATGTGAAGCAATCATTTTCTTCAAGCCCCTGGAAGCTTTCCCCAAACCATGTCCTAATGTTGCTCATCTTCCCACTTCCTGGAAAGGCGAGAGCCTCTGTGGAAAACTCCCTCCAGCCTGAGAATTTTTAATCTAATTTGGGGCGCCTTCCGTTTCCTCACAGAGACTCAGCTGTTTCTTTCTCTGTGTTGCAGGAATGTATGTAAAGGTTTTTTTTGGGGGGGGGGTTGCCCCTCCAGCAGATATCATTCACAAACCCCGACTACCAAAATCAACACAATCACTTCGGCAAATGTCCCCACAAAACACTTCATCGCAGTTTTCCTTCCCTCTGTTCAAATGGCCTCTGCTGCACATTACCAAATGTACTAATTCTCTGATAAATGTATCTACGTACTGGCTCACTGGGAAAACTTTAGAAAGTCATATAAAATCGCTCCAGTATGGATTTGCACCATTCCAACTTTGTTCTCACTCATTACCAAGGCAGTGAGAGATATTACTTCCTAGAGCTCCATGATCACTGCAGATGGTGACAGCAGTCACGAAATTAGAAGATGCCTGCTCCTTGGGAGAAAAGCAATGACAAACCTAGACAGCATCTTAAAAAGCAGAGACATCACCTTGCCAACAAAGGTCCGTATAGTTAAAGCCATGGTTTTCCCAGTAGTGATGTATGGAAGTGAGAGCTGGACCATAAAGAAGGCTGATCGCGGAAGAATGGATGCTTTTGGATTCTGGTGCTGGAGGAGACTCTTGAGAGTCCCATGGACTGCAAGAAGATCAAACCTATCCATTCTTAAGGAAATCAGCCCTGAGTGCTCACTGGAAGGACAGATCCTGAAGCTGAGGCTCCAAGACTTTGGCCACCTCATGAGAAGAGAAGACTCCCTGGAAAAGACCCTGATGTTGGGAAAGATGGAGGGCACAAGGAGAAGGGGACGGCAGAGGACGAGATGGGTGGACAGTGTTCTCGAAGCGACCAACATGAGTCTGACCAAACTGCAGGAGGCAGTGGAAGACAGGAGTGCCTGGCATGCTCTTGCTCTGGTCCATGGGGTCACGAAGAGGCGGACACGACTGAACGACTCAACAACAACAAAAAGGCAAATTCATGGCAAAGAGAGTTCTCAACGGCTCCTAGCGAGGATGGTCAGAGGAGACAATGCTTCTGAATCCCAGCTGCTGGAAACCACAGGTGGGGAGAGGGCTCTGGGGCTTGGGATCTGTTCAGGGCATGGGCGTACCCGGGGGGGGGGAGAGGGGGCAGCTGCCCCCCCTAGAAGGCAGCTGCCCCCTCCCCCTAGAAGCAAAAATGATCAGCGTCCATTCAAAGCAAACCTGAACGACCATGGCTTGCCCCCCCCCTAGTTTTGATCCTGGGTATGCCCCTGGTTCAGGGGGTTCCCATTGGGGTATCTGGTTGGCCCCTGTGAGAACAGGATGCTGGACTAGAGGAGCCACCACTGGCCTGATCCAGCTCTTCTTAGCTTCTTAGTACTGAGCCAGGCAGCTTCCTGGGTTACTAAACTCAGTCCTGCCGACAGTCACACAACCAAGCAAGTGGGCACAGAGCATTGCCAGCTTTTCCCTGGCCCTGTCCTTATGCTTTTAGCAGCAGCCTGACACACAGAATTTATGTGGGTGAAGCTTTTCTCATCCTTTCGTCTCCCTTGCCAAGTTAAACCTTCGCTCCGTTCCTGCTCTTAAAGACACCAGAGCTGAGAGAGAGAGAGAGAGAGAGAGAGAGAGAGAGAGAGAGAGAGAGAGAAGGCACAGCAGCCTTTGAGCGGCAAACGCCAGATCTCGCTTTATGGCAGGCCCAGGGGCACACGCAGAGCCGTCTTTCCCATTGGGCTTAGTGCTGCGTTGCACCAGGGCGCCAATCTCTCAGGAGCGCACCAGCAAGTGGGGGAGCTGCGTGGCTTTGCCGGTGGGCTCCCCTTTCCCTGCACGCCCGCCAGCTGTGCCCCATCAACCGTATGGCTGGCGGGCGGGCAGCTTCCTTCCCAAGCCTCCGCGGGAGGAGAGCCATCCCCGCAGAGGCTTGGGAAAAGGTCAACAACTCTGGGAAACGGGGGGGGGGGGGGGGCGCCAGAGGGATCTACCTCTCTTTCAAATCAGAACCAGTGAAGGCGGTGAAGGTCCTGTGTGAGTGCCTGGAGGCGGCTGGAGGATGGATGGCGGCTAACAGATTGAGGTTGAATCCTGACAAGACAGAAGTGCTGTTTTGAGGGGACAGGAGGCGGGCAGGTGTGGAGGACTCCCTGGTCCTGAATGGGGTAACTGTGCCCCTGAAGGACCAGGTGCGCAGCCTGGGAGTCATTCTGGACTCACAGCTGTCCATGGAGGCGCAGGTTAATTCTGTATCCAGGGCAGCTGTCTACCAGCTCCATCTGGTACGCAGGCTGAGACCCTACCTGCCCGCGGACTGTCTCGCCATAGTGGTGCATGCTCTGGTTATCTCCCGCTTGGACTACTGCAATGCGCTCTACGTGGGGCTACCTTTGAAGGTGACCCGGAAACTACAACTAATCCAGAATGCGGCAGCTAGACTGGTGACTGGGAGCGGCCGCCGAGACCACATAACACCGGTCTTGAAAGACCTACACTGGCTCCCAGTACGTTTCCGAGCACAATTCAAAGTGTTGGTGCTGACCTTTAAAGCCCTAAATGGCTTCGGTCCAGTATACCTGAAGGAGCGTCTGCACCCCCATCGTTCAGCCCAGACACTGAGATCCAGCTCCGAGGGCCTTCTGGCGGTTCCCTCACTACGAGAAGCTAAGTTACAGGGAACCAGGCAGAGGGCTTTCTCGGTAGTGGCACCCGCCCTGTGGAACGCCCTCACTTCAGATGTCAAAGAGAACAACAACTATCAGACCTTTAGAAGACACCTGAAGGCAGCCCTGTTTAGGGAGGCTTTTAATGTTTTATAGATTATTGTATTTTAATGTTCTGTTGAAAGCCGCCCAGAGTGGCTGGGGAAACCCAGCCAGATGGGCGGGGTATAAATAAATTATTATTATTATTATTATTATTATTATTATTATTATTATTATTATCTTTGCACCATGGAGCCAGATATGCTTAAGATGGCCCTGGGCACACGGAAGACACCCCACGGCCAAGGCAAACTTTTCCGGCCCTGCTGTACTTTCCGTCCGGAGTCTCCCACCAGATGCCCACCATAGCCTTTCTCCATCCACTTACTGCAGGCCAGGCATGATTTTAAACACTTTTGCCATGTGGACACTTACTCTAAGAAGTCCCAAACGCTGCAGCTTTCTCTCTTAGGTGAGTCCCTCTATCCCCTGGGTCATTTTTGTGGCCCTTGTCTGAAACTTTTCCAATTATACAGTATCCCAGGGGTTGGCAACCTAAGGCCCGTGGGTCGGATGCGGCTCAATCGCCTTCTCAATCCGGCCCACGGACGGTCCGGGAATCAGCCTGTTTTTACATGAGTAGAATGTGTGCTTTTATTTAAAATGCATCTCTGGGTTATTTGTGGGGCATAGAGATTCGTTCATTTCCCCCCAAAAAATATCGTCCGGTCCACCACATGGTCTGAGGGACGGTGGACCGGCCCACGGCTGAAAAAGGTTGCTGACTCCTGCAGTATCATTTTTGAGGTTGGCAACCAGAACAGGTACACAGTATTCGAAATGCAGTCACAGACTGTAGATTTGCGCAATGGCATTGCTGTAAGAATATCAAGGTCATATATGTATATATAAAATAATTGTTCCTAAGTGTGCCAAGCAAAACAAGGCCACATGTCTGGGGCAGCACAGGAAGACAGGCCTGTCTCCATTTTGACTCCCAAACTGACAAACCGTTTCTCTGCAAGGAAGGAGGGGGGATTGTCTCAGGAAAATAAAGTGATAATCCTGACTTCCTGACACCTGAGTGCCAGACAAAAGGGTGTGATTAACTTGGCTGGGAAACAGGGAAATGTAAATATCTCTTTTGTTTTACTTGATGGGTTTTTGGGTGGAGGGCAAGAGGAGGCATGGGGAGGGTCAAGGATGCTCAGATTACTGCCACCAGACCTCCCCTTTCATGATGTAGCTGTGATGTATCTGGGGGGTGGTCCTGGGTTACACCCCTTTTGTGATGTATGTATGATGTATACGGGGTTGGTCTTGAGCGGGGGGGGGGGGTGGATTTCAAAAGTCTATATAGGAGCTGGCACGCCATTGTTCCGGGTTCCTCCTCCCTCCTCCATTTTGGCAATGATGGGCCCTGTTGCAACAGATATAATAAAATTTTGCTTCTCAATTTTCTCTGGTTGGCCTCTGTAAATTTACTCCTACCGATGGAGAACCTGGGAAGGCTCTTGTGTACCCCATAAGGGATTAAGAGCAGAATTCTGTTTATTTCAGCATTATGATACTGGCAGCTTTCCTTTCCTTTCCTAATGATCCCTAGCATGGAATTTGCCTTTCTCACGGGTCAATATCCTTATCAAGCTCTCTGCTATGAACACAGAGTCTTGCTCCCGGTCCATCACCCCCAGTTCAGACCCCAGGAGCGTGTATGCAAAGTTCAGATTTTTTGCTCCGACATGCACTTTACACTTGTTTACGTTGCCTTGCATCTGCCATTTTACCATCCACTCAGTTGCATAGCTGTCAACTTTCAGATTTGAAAATAAGGGATGCCGCGAGGGCGGTGCAATGGCACCAAGTAGCCTCGCCACCCTGCGCTCCAGAGGCTGCGCGTGAACAGGTGAGCGAAAGAGCCAGCGCGTAGACGGCAGGCAGGCTGTCTGTCTGGTTGGGCGTGAGGGTCTGGCTGCACAAGGCATGCAAGCTCCGCCCCCAGTCGGTCTCAGACTCCTTATTGGCAGCCGAGCAACGCAGCTGAGGAGCCTCCCTGGCCGGCAGGGAGGGAGAGGAGCTGCTTCCTTTGAAATCCGGGAAATTTAAGGGATATCAACAATCCGGGTTAGCAGCGGGAAACGGCATTGGAATAAGGGAGTTTCCTGCAAAAAAAGGGAGGGTTGACAGCTATGCTCAGTTGGGAGAGGTCCTTTCGGAGGCTGTTTGCAACCTCTTTTTGTTTTCACCACACTGGAGAATTTCATCAGCAAACTTAGCCACCTCACTGGCCGGTCGTCATCTCTCCATTTAAACTTTTTTTTAATATGGCTTTCATTGTATTGTTTTATGTATAATTGTGGCAAACTACTCTGCGCATTTTCATGGATCGAAGTATATGTTCACACGTGAACACTGGAATAATTTCTACCCCAGCCTTGCACAAAACCTCTCTGTCCTCCATCTAGACATGCAAGAAGCCTTCTTGGAGTTCTTGGGCACATTCCAGTCAAGAAAAAACCACTCAAGGTGAGAAATGGGTCTGGGGGGGGGGGTGGCTGGGGAAGGGTTGCAGCCTGGGTAGAATTCCAAGGGCCAGATGGGGAGCCCTGAAGGGCCTGAGACTCTATAAAAGGATGTCATATAGAGGAGGGAGAAAGGTTGTTTTCTGCTGCTCCAGAGAAGCAGACACGGAGCAATGGATTCAAACTACAAGAAAGAAGATTCCACCTAAACATTAGGAAGAACTTCCTGACAGTAAGAGCTGTTCGACAGTGGAATTGGCTGCCCAGGAGTGTGGTGGAGTCTCCTTCTTTGGAGGTCTTTAAGCAGAGGCTTGACAGCCGCCTGTCAGGAATGCTTGGATGGTGTTTCCTGCTTGGCAGGGGGTTGGACTGGATGGCCCTTGTGGTCTCTTCCAACTCTAGGATTCTATGATTCTCCACCCCTAAATACAGCAAAGGCACTTGCCTAATATCAACAGGCAGGGAGTTCCAAAGTGGAGGGGCTGCCACCTTGAAGGATCGATTCCTTACCAGAGTGGAACAAGCACTGCAAAACACTTGGAAAAGTACCATTTTTCCAGACTGAAGGCCCCCCAAAGGCAGTTTACAACGGTGGGAATGAAAATGCAAGGAACTATTTTAAAGGGTAACATAATTAAAAGAAGTACTAAAGAAAAAAGAGGAGCGCAGTCAAACTCAAATTAGGAAACAATGAAAGCCAAGTGGAATGAAAATGTTTTTGTGGCGCAGATGAAGGACATATAAGAATCTGCCAGCACATGATCCCTCCTATGGCTGCTGCCACTAGTACCGGTATTCTTTCCAGCTGAGCCTCCTTTGATGGAGGGACGTATAGCAGGACAATGGAAGATCAGCTGAAGCTACAGGCAAGTTTATAGAGGAGGCAGCGGTCTTTCAGATACACTGAACTTCAGCTGTTTATGGTTTCTGTAGCTCAGCACCTTGAACTGGGACCAGAAGCAAACCGGAAGCCAGTGCAGTGCACCGTTCAGCCCGGACACTGAGATCCAGTGCCGAGGGCCTTCTGGCGGTTCCCTCACTGCGAGAAGCAAAGCTACAGGGAACCAGGCAGAGGGCCTTCTCGGTAGTGGCGCCTGCCCTGTGGAACGCCCTCCCATCAGAGGTTAAAGGGATCAACAACTATCTGACATTCAGAAAATACCTCAAGGCAATCCTGTTTAGGGAAGTTTTTAACCTGTGATATTTTAATGTATTTTTATATCTGTTGGAGGCCGTCCAGAGTGGCTGGGGAGACCCGGCCAGATGGGCGGGGTACAAATAAAAGAATTATTATTATTATTATGAGATGGTCCAACAAACACAAACCAGAAAGCAGTCTGGCAACAGCATTTTGCTTTAGCAGCCGTTTTGGAGAACGCTCTTCAAGGGCAGCCCCACGCAGAGCAAATCGCAGTAATCTAGCCCAAAGGTGACTGAGGTGTGTGTCGTCGTGGCAGGATCCACATCCTGCGGGAAGGGGCTCACCTAGCACCCAAGTCAAAGCTGGGCAAAAGCAGGCCTGGGCACCCAAGAGCAGCCTTACCCCGAACAGCCTGAATTTGTCCCAGATGAAGCCCTGCCCGGCCTCCTCCAACCTTCCTGGCTGGGACTTGAAGCAGGGTTTGTGCCAGAAGATGGTTCGCAAAGGTGCAGGCCATGCCAGGGCACCTGAGGGTGGGGATGGCAGAAGCTCAGAGGGTGGCAGGACATACCTTGGCAGCAGGATCCCAACCAGGGTCTGGCAGACCCGCGCTTGTCCTTGAACGTTGCCTGTCCCTCAAGGTGACTGGCAGTGCATGTCCTGGCGCCAGGAAGGGACCGCTGGCCTGCGGCAGGGCAGCATGGGCGCCTGGCATGCTCAGCCATGCCCGGCTTCCCAACGGGAAAGAGCCAGGGGCAGAGCGGGTGGCTTCCTGGGGGAGGGGGCTGGCAGCGGCCGGAGGGGAAGACGGAACCCATCAGGGTGGCCCTCCCTGGAAAGAGTCTCTGCTGGCTGTTCCCTAGCAGCTGCCTGCTGGAATCCACCCCCACCCTTTGCACAAAAAAGGCCTTTCAATGTAGATTGGGGGGGGACAGGCATGCAAGGAAAGGAATCCCCCTCCCACGCTTCAGAGACTGCTGCCAAGGCACTGGGGCCATCAAGCTGCCCATTCAGCCGGTGCCCCCTTGGATGGCTGCTGCAGGGAGGGTGATGGGGAAGTGGCTGGCACTGTGCCCCCTGCAAAAAAAAGCCCCCAAACTCCCACCTCTCCACGTCCCTGTTAATCTAACTCAGCAAACTGTACAAAAGGCAGCAGGGGAAGTGCCCATCTTTGCACTGAAGCTCTCTCTCTCTGTGTGTGTGTGTGTGTGTGTGTGTGTGTGTGTGTGTGTGTGTGTGAGAGAGAGAGAGAGAGAGAGAGAGAGAGAGAGAGAGAGACAGAGGGAGGGAGGGAGGGAGGGAGAGAGAGAGAGAGAGAGAGAGAGAGCGCTAAGAGGAAGGCATGCTTGGCAAATCCGCACCGTGATCAACTCCTGCCCGGAAACCTATGTCCCCACTGTGGAACAGCTTGTGGAGCCAGAATTGGCCTCTATATTCACTTACAGACTCACTTTTAAAACCGTGTTTATGTAAGACTACGTTTACTTGGCTACGAGGGATCGCTAAAAAAGAAGAAGAAGAAGAAGAAGAAGAAGAAGAAGAAGAAGAAGAAGAAGAAGAAGCCACCCATGTCCCTTTTACAAGTCCACCACATGTGAAAGAACATTCCCTCTACCTCATTGCACCTCTTCTTCTTCTTCTTTGGCTTCTTCTTACTTTCCCTCTTAAAAGACAGGAACAAACAGCCCCTTTGCATGTCCACTCTAGGCAAACAAGGAATGTTGTACTTGACTGCTACTTGTGTACCACATCCCATATCGAGTTCATCCAGCCCTCAGATTCCACCAGATTGTTGTAAGACCCTCTAAGTGGTTTATGAGAGGTCCAGAGGGCAGTAACACGAGAACAGGGCCTTTTCTGGGGTGGCTCCCTGTTTGTGGCATGCTCTCCCCAGGGAGGCTCGCTTGGTGCCTTCGTTACATATGGCCTACTCATCCCTGTCCAAAAGGGGCTGTAGGTGGTGAGCCAGCCAGAGACAGAGACCAACACTCCTGGCCACTCGGGTAACTGTGGCTTCAAGTGAAAATGATGGATCCAAGAGACATCTGGCCCTGCTCCTCCCAGGGGCATGCAAGCCCACCCAGAACAAGCTGTCACCCCCCACCTCTTGGACTCGAGAACTTGGAAGACATCTCACACCTCCATCTTTTCAAGATTCAATGTATTGGCCCCCACCCAGGCAATAACGTTCTAAACTCAGGGAATGAGTTTGCTACGGGATGATATAATCTGGAGACATGTCCCCCCCTCCCCACAGACAGCCCATTAATTCTCTAGGAATTTTATCTAATAAGCCTTTTTAAAAAGGAAAAAAGAAAACAGCCATGTAAGCGGGGGGGGGGGGGGTCAGCATCACTTTTCGTGACAGCGCCTTCTGCATAAGAGCATGGCTGCGGTGAGAGAGGGTTAAACCCAGGAGACCTCAGGGGCTTCAGTATTCAGAGTTTTACTTTTTAATTGGCTGAAGATATTTTACATTGTAAAAAGTATTGCTCCTCGCCCCAAATCTAACCCTGCCTAGCCGTCATGCTTGCTCCCTTTGGGTGCTAATGCTGGGTGATTTTTTTTCTCTCTCTCTCCCTCCATGCCCCACCTTACTCTCATCCCCCCCTCCCCTCTGGGTCCCTGTTCCTGGCATTTCCTTGGCAGCAGCTCCGTGTTCAAAGCACCAGCTCTCCAGTCTGCTAATTGAGTACAAATGAAGCAGGCCTGCAATTAACCGTCTGGCCCACCCCCCCAGAGCCGTCTGTCACTGGGGTTCTGTCTGGCCCGGTGCCCCCTCCGCCCCCCTCCCTGACTGGGCACCGGGCCGACTCCTGGAAATGCCACCCTGTGCCACTTGTGCCCAAGTGGTGGGCGAGACCCGTCTTCAAGCAGGCGCTGTCAGATCCGGGAGGGGGGGCATCTTTGTGGCAAGACGGCAGGAGGCCCCTGCCAGCTGTGAGCAAGGATGTGGGGGTGGGGGAGGGGTGGGCACGAAAGGGGCACCCTCCTCAAATATGGAGGCTTCTGCTTGCTGCCCATGTCGTGCCCTCTCTGACTGTCCCACCATGCCCACTTCTGGCCTTTGCACACGCCCCATCTAGACCTCTCCCTTTCTCTCCCTTCCTCCCCACCCAGCCTGTTTCTCAAGTCCCCCCCCCCCCGCCATCTCAATTCTGCTTCCCCCAACCTGCCATGCCTCTCTGTTCTCTATTTCACGGCTTCTGCTACTGCCAAGGAGAGATTTTTTTTTTATTTTTTTATTTTTTTGCGCCTGAGTGGCCAGCCTTCTGTAGAGCAAAGCCCCTGCTCGGCAAGAAGGCAAGGGCCGGCTCCCTCCCCGCATCTCCGCTGCCCACAATCTCTCGCAAAAGCTTCACGCTTCAGCCCTGATCCAGAGCTACCGGCTTCAGACAGAAAGCTGCGCTGTGCTTTTTGCAGAGAGCTCTCCGGAAGATGCTGTCTTGTGCCCGTGATGGAGCGTCATCCCACGCCTTCCACCCTCAGCGCAGCGCCGGGACCAGCGACACTGCTTTGCACACGCGTTGCGCACACGCAGCTGAGATCCAACAGAGGCAGGGCAGACGGGGTGAGCACGGAAGCGGGCAAGGCACAGCATCCGATTCTGGGCATGTTTAAAAGGCACGCAGCATGGGAATTTACTGGAGACCCCTGAGCATGCACAGAATGCGCTTCTGTCTGCCTGAGATGCAGCCTGATCTGTTGCATTTTGCCGGAACTCCTTTGGGAGGAAGGGGGCTGAATAGGGAGAACGAATCATCTCAGTGGAGATTCCTGCACTGCAAAGGGTCGGACTAGATGACCCTGGCTGCTGGGGGATCCTTCCAACCGGAGGAGGCGCAAGGGCGAGGCCAAGCGGGCGCCAGGAGGAGCGGATCCTGCTCGGGACCACTTCTGGGATCCGTTCCTGGGCCCCGCCCTTCGGAGGCGTTGCCAACCCTCGGGGAACTGCAATTCCCAGCATGCCCCGCGCCTCGGGATCTCGGAGGGCGCGCGCAAGTACAGCTGTCGCCGCCGCTGTCGCTCAACCCGGTGGGTCTCCCCGCGATGTTGCGAGGCGCGCGGAGGGAAGGCGGAGGGCCGGGCGGATCGTGGCGGGGCTGCACCCGGTCTGGGCAGCCTCGCCGGGTCGTGGGGAAAGGGACAGGCGGGCGGGCGGGCGACCTCTCTCTGCGGGCACAGCTGGCACCGCGATGCCCCTCCGCGCGCCCTTTGCGCTCTCGCGCCCTGGGCTCCGCCGCCCCTGATTTCCCCCAAGTTCTGCAAACGGGGATGTAGATGCCCGGGATCGAAGCAAGAGGCTCGCTTCACGGGGCGGGGCTCGAGAGTGGCCACACTTCTGCTTGTTGTGCCATGTGCCTAGAGCGAATTCGGAGCGAAACTCAATCCGGGGAAGACCAAGTGACGTTTGCCGGGGAAAGTGCACAGTCAGGCGTAGCCAGATTTTTTGTTAGGGAGGGCGGCGATCGCCCCAAAATTGTTGTGCTTTTTTTGTTGAGTGGGGAGGGCTTCTGCCGGTGGGGTGGGGGGGCAGAACCTCAGATAATTGAGCATTTTTAATGCTTTTCCATCCCCTTTGAAGCATCGGGGAAGTGAAAGTGTGGGCGTGGCCCTTGAGGTCAGTTGCCTCCTGATGCCTCAAGGTGACGCCAGGCAGGGACGTTCGCCTGCACCCCTCCAGGCATATTCTTGGAGCATTTCTGAGGTTGGGTGAGTGTTGTCCTGGGCGGACGTGGGCTTTGGGGTGGGGGACTAAGAGGAGCTTTCGCAGGTGCTGCTCGGAAAGATTAATTCAGGTGCTCTTCCTTGGAAGCTGGCCTAAGATGCAGAGGCTGAAGAAGAGCCCCACTGGATCAGGCGGAGGTGAGCAAAACGAAGTAATTATGCACTCAGACAGGGAACTAGAAATGTGGATCAGGGCCAGATTTACGCACAAGCTAAACAAGCTATAGCTTAGTTACAGGTAGGTAGCCGTGTTGGTCTGTCATAGTCAAAACAAAATAAAAAAATTCCTTCCAGTAGCACCTTAGAGACCAACTAAGTTTGTTCTTGGTATGAGCTTTCGTGTGCATGCACACGAAAGCTCATACCAAGAACAAACTTAGTTGGTCTCTAAGGTGCTACTGGAAGCTGTAACTTAGGGCCCCACTCTCTTGGGGGCCCCCCAAAAAAAATTAAAGGGAAAAAACCTGGATGTACATTTCCAAAGTATAAGATAAAAAACAAATAAAATGGCTTTAGATACCTATTAGGTCTATAAATTACCTTATAGCATATATTCAACACGAAAAAACAGCAACAATTTGTTGTTGTGGACATAGAAAGGGCCCCATGACCTTCAGTAGCTTAGGCAGGCACCCCCAAACTTGGCCCTCCAGATGTTTTGGGACTACAACTCCCATCATCCCTAGCTAAGAGCACCATTAAAAAAAAATCATTCAGAAATAATCTCAAAGAAGGGTTAGCAGCGAAGTGGCCCTGCTTCCAGATAACATCACAATATTCTGTGTGGTCAAAACATAAAAGAATTGTGCGTAGTTTCAGAAGGATTTATCCAAACTGGATGACAACAAAATGGCAGGTGTAAGTGTAAATTGATGGGAACTGGGGCAAATTTTGAATTCACACAGAGGCTGACAGCGTCTGACCTGGTTGTGACTTACCTGGAATGGGATCTGGGCATCGTGGGATCATTAGCCCAGTGTGTAGATAAGCAAAAGGCAAATTCCATGCTAGGGTTCCTTAAGGATCGAAAACAAAATTGCGGATCATTTGTAATGTACTCTGCACATCTTTGCTGTGGTCAGGGGCGGAGCAAGGAGGCGGGGGGCGGGCCGTCCCGGGTTCCGCCCTGGGGGGTGACACTCTTGGGGCCCCACCCCCGCGAGCGTCAACGCAAGCCGAGCCGGGAGCCCAAAACCTTGCTCTGTGCACGGCGGCGGCTGGCTTGCTTTATTGGTCGCTCTCTCAGCCAGCCGGCGCCCCGGCCGCTTTCCCCTGGGTGGGGTGACAGAGAGTTCCATCCCCCCCCCCAGGGGAAAAGCGGGCGGGGCGCCGGCTGGCTGAGAGAGCGACCGATAAAGCAAGCCAGCCACCGTTGCACACAGAGGAAGGTTTTGGGCTCGGCTTGCGTCGCCGGCGCTCGCTCGGTGGGTCGCTGTGGGAGCTGCAGCGCCGGGCGGGTTGCACTGCGCATGCCCGGTATTTCCGGGCATGCGCATTCCGTCCTGATGCATGCGTCGTGACATCGCGACACATGCGTCAGGATGCCCTGCCCCCAGGGGGTGCCTCCGCGCGGCAACGCCGCCCCGGGTGCCCAAGAGGCTTCCTACGGCTCTGGCTGTGGTCAGTGTATTGCAAAGGGATATTGCAGAGCAGCACACAGGGCAGAAAAGGAGAAGGAAAAATTCCCTGTGTGGAAAAGTTGCAATGTTTGTGGCTTTTTAGGTTAGAAAAGCAGGTAGTCCCAGGAATGGTGTGGCAAACATGGGGGGGGGGTTAAACACAGAAAGTGTGGAGCTGGCTATAAATTCCTGTGAAAAATGAGAAGAATAGGGCATATACATTTTTTTGCCTCCTATTACAGGTTCTATGAATGTTGGAAACTTATGTGGGGGAAGTGGAAAGAGCAAAGGTTTCTTTCCCCCCTCTTATAATGCTGGAACTCAGATCCCTCCTGTGAAGCTGAATTTTGGAATATTTCAGGACAGACGAAAGGAAGTCCTTCACTCAGTGTATCCTTAAACAGTGTTGGCTGGTGCCTTAAATGGCTTGAAAAGAGGGTTTGGCAGACTCATGGCAGATAAGTGCCAGTTAGCCAGGACACCAGTTCCTGGGATTCACAACTGGAGAGAGGAGCTGTTGCGCTTCGGTCCTGCTTGGGGCTTCCCACTGGTTGGCGCTGTGAGAACAGGGTGCTGGATGAGATGGGCCTCCTTTGACTTGATGCAGCAAGGTTCTTCTTGGATTTTAGAAGAGTCTTCTTTCTTCGGTCTTCATGTTTTTAGTGATGCACTCTTCAATCTCTCGCCTCCCCAACGGAGCTGTCGGTTCTCCTTGAAGGCTTTTCTTCTACAGAGCACTGGTTTCCCACCTGCCATCTGCCTGAAAGAGGATTATCCGTGACAACCTCCTAGTGCCCTGATCTTGCTATACTAGAGTCGGGGTGCGGGGAGCTGAGAAGAAGCAATGGTTGTTTTGAGCTGGGGAGGCTAGAACCTTTGGTTCCTGCCCTATCTCTGTAGTCAAGCCAGCAAAGCTTAGAATCCTAGAATCCTAGAATCATAGAGTTGGAAGAGACCCCAAGGGCCATCCAGTCCAACCCCCTGCCAAGCAGGAAACACCATCAAAGCATTCCTGACAGGTGGCTGTCAAGCCTCTGCTTAAAGACCTCCAAAGAAGGAGACTCCACCACACTCCTGGGCAGCCAATTCCACTGTCAAACAGCTCTTACTGTCAAGAAATTCTTCCTAATGTTTAGGTGGAATCTTCTTTCTTGTAGTTTGAATCCATTGCTCCGTGTCCGCTTCTCTGGAGCAGCAGAAAACAACCTTTCTCCCTCCTCTATATGACATCCTTTTATATATTTGAACATGGCAATCATATCACCTCTTAACCTTCTCTTCTCCAGGCTAAACATACCCAGCTCCCTAAGCCGTTCCTCATAAGGCATCGCTTCCAGGCCTTTGACGATTTTGGTTGCCCTCCTCTGGACACGTTCCAGCTTGTCAGTATCCTTCTTGAACTGTGGTGCCCAGAACTGGACACAGTATTCCAAGTGAGGTCTGACCAGAGCAGAATACAGTGGTACTATTCCTTCCCTTGATCTAGATGCTATACTCCTATGGATGCAGCCCAGAATTGCATTGGCTTTTTTAGCTGCTGCATCACACTGTTGACTCATGTCAAGTTTGTGGTCTACCAAGACTCCTAGATCCTTTTCACTTGTACTGCTCTCAAGCCAGGTGTCATCCACCCTGTATTTGTGCCTTTCATTTTTTTTGCCCATGTGTAGTACCGGTACTTTACATTTCTCCCTGTTAAAATTCATCTTGTTTGCTTTGGCCCAATTCTCTAATCTGTTAAGGTCATTTTGAAGTGTGATCCTGTCCTCTGAGGTATTAGCCACCCCTCCTTCTTCTGACCAACAGGCTTCCTGGCACCAACCTTGGCATTAGGTACCTGGGCAGCTTCCGGGGACGGGCTTTGGGAACATGCCTTCATTAGCCATGCCTTCTCTGGGACTTGTGCTTCTGTGCCTGCTGGGCCTGGCTCTGCCGAGTTCAGCCAGCCAGCCCCCCAACATTGTCCTTATTTTCGCCGATGACCTGGGCTTTGGAGATCTGGCCAGCTATGGACACCCCACCTCCTCGACCCCCAACCTGGACAAGATGGCGGCCGCCGGCCTACGGTTCACCGACTTCTATAGCAGCAGCCCCGTCTGCAGCCCCTCCCGGTACGCCAATCCCCATCTCCCTTTCTTGTTCAATTGTTGGGAGTTAGTTAATGTGACATAAGTCACACCAAAGGGGACAGTCATCTTTCCCGGACTCAGTCCCTCCTCCCCACACCCCAGCATAGCTGTCAACCCTCCCTTTTTTTGGCGGGAAACTCCCTTATTCCAATGCCGTTTCCCGCTGCTATCCCGGATTGTTGATATCCCTTAAATTCCCCGTATTTCCAAGGAAGCAGCTCCTCTCCCTCCCTGCCGGCCAGGGAGGCTCCTCAGCTGCGTTGCTCGGCTGCCAATGAGGAGTCTGAGACCGACTGGGGGCGGAGCTTGCATGCCTTGTGCAGCCAGACCCTCACGCCCAACCAGACAGACAGCCTGCCTGCCGTCTAGGCGCTCGCTCTTTCGCTCACCCGTTCGCGCGCAGCCTCTGGAGCGCAGGGTGGCGAGGCTACTTGGTGCCATTGCACCGCCCTTGCGGCATCCCTTATTTTCAAATCCGAAGGTTTGGGGAAATCCCTTATTTTCAAATCTGAAAGTTGACATCTATGCACCCCAGACATGCAGTTATACAGATTATGCTAACCGTAAAATGTTCTGGACACCAATACACACACGATAACTGATCCTTGCATGTTCTATCACTCCCTTCCCTCAGTCCTTGGGCAGGGGTGGACTTTGGTAATATGGCACTCTGAGCAAGGACAAAACATGGCACCCCTTCCAACCTCGAGTCATTATTATGGAGTATTATTATTACCGTATTGGCCGGGATATACTGTAAGCCGCACCTTTAAAATTCGGGGGGGGGGGGAGAGAGAAAGAAGACAATACCTGAATATAAGCCGCTCCCTTAAAATTGGGTTACAGGCTGAAAAGCGCTGCGGTTGGTAGAATTGTAACTCCGAGCCAATTGAAGCCTTTGATCTTGGAAGCTCGCAAAAGTTCCCCTACAACCGCTAAAATCACAAATCACTATTCAGTTGCTACAATTCCGCAGGCACTTACACTCGTAAAGGGCAAATGAACAGTCTCAAGCTCGCAAATCATAGAATCCTAGAATCCTAGAGTTGGAAGAGACCCCAAGGGCCATCCAGTGCAACCCCCTGCCAAGCAGGAAACACCATCAAAGCATTCCTGACAGGTGGCTGTCAAGCCTCTGCTTAAAGACCTCCAAAGAAGGAGACTCCACCACACTCCTTGGCAGCCAATTCCACTGTCGAACAGCTCTTACTGTCAGGAAGTTCTTCCTAATGTTTAGGTGGAATCTTCTTTCTTGTAGTTTGAATCCATTGCTCCGTGTCCGCTTCTCTGGAGCAGCAGAAAACAACCTTTCTCCCTCCTCTATATGACATCCCTTTATATATTTGAACATGGCTATCATATCACCCCTCAACCTTCTCTTCTCCAGGCTAAACATAACCCAGCTCCCTAAGCCGTTCCTCATAAGGCATCGTTTCCAGGCCTTTGACCATTTTGGTTGCCCTCTTCTGGACAAGAGGGCAACCAAAATCGGCAAGAAAACACCCCCCCCCCCTTTTCCCGTACGTCTGTTTCAGCAGCGATATCCTAAAAGCCAATTTGTGTAAGGTTGCGAATTTAAGCTGCAGTTTAACTTTTCACGGTCGGAATTTGGGGGGGGGGGGAGTGAGGCTTATATTCAGGCCAATACGGTATTATTCTGCACCTGCTCTGCTCAGCGCCCAATGGTGGGGGGGGGGGCTGTCCACATTGCCCTAAATCTGGCGCTGCCTGGGGCACCTCTCATTGAGTGCATGTTCCTTTTAGAGTGGGGTTGGGTTTGGCTGGAGCTATGTGGCTGCCTGGCTGTTGGCCCGGAGGTCTAGTATCTTTCCTCCCTGCTCTCCCCCCTCCAGGGCAGCCCTGCTGACGGGTCGCTACCAGACGCGCTCCGGCATTTACCCCGGCGTGTTCTACCCTGGCTCCCGGGGAGGCCTCCCCTTGGCCGAGGTGACTCTGGCGGAGCTGCTGAAGGGGCGGGGCTACGCCACCGCCATGGTAGGCAAATGGCACCTGGGCCTCGGACCCAATGGGACGTTCCTGCCCACGCACCAAGGGTTCGACCACTTCCTGGGGGTGCCCTACTCGCATGACCAGGTGAGATGCGGCCGGGTGGGCAAAGCAGGGAGCAGCCCAGGCTCAGAAGGGGGGAGGCTTGGAGTCGCTGCAGGGAGGGAGGAGAGCTGTGCTAGGAGACCCTTGTGCCGTGCTTTAGGCTGCAGTTGAAGCAGTTTTAATGAGAGGGTCTAACTCAGATCTGCTTGGGGAAATGCGAGGGTTGGTTTTTCTCATAATTACAGCATTCACTGAATTTGGTGGTTTGTTAGTTTATACACACACACACACACTAACTTTTAAATACTTTTATAAACTTATATACATATATATATATATATATATATATATATATATATATATATATAAAAGAAAAGCACTGAATTCAGCAGGTTCAGATTTGGGCCTGATTACCTTGATACCAGTGGGTCCTCGACTTACGAGTGACTCGACTTACGTGTTTTTCGACTTCCGAATGACTTCTGGAAGAAAAAAAATGGCCGCTGCATCCGAATTTTTCGACTTCCGAAAGGAAGTCGCGGCCGCTTTGAATAGGATTTTTTCGACTTACGAATTTTTGAATAGGGTTGCTTCGACTTACGAATTTTTTTCGCTCAATGCATCCCTATGGGGATTCGACTTACAAGTGTTTTCGACTACCGAAGATCGCGTCGGGACGCATTATCTTCGTAAGTCGAGGACCCACTGTATTAGGGACGTGGGTGGCAATGTGGGTTAAACCCCAGAGCCTAAGGCTTGCTGATCAGAAGGTCGGTGGTTCGAATCCCCGCGACGAGGTGAGCTCCCGTTGCTCGGTCCCTGCTCCTGCCCACCTAGCAGTTCGAAAGCACATCAAAATGCAAGTAGATAAATAGGAACCGCTCTGGCAGGAAGGTAAACGGCGTTTCCGTGTGCTGCTCTGGTTCGCCAGAAGTGGCTTAGTCATGCTGGCCACATGACCCGGAAGCTGTACGCCGGCTCCCTCGGCCAATAAAGCGAGATGAGCGCCGCAACCCCAGAGTCGGACACGACTGGACCTAATGGTCAGGGGTCACAGAACTGTACAGATGGAAGGGATGCTGAGAGTCATCTAGTCCAACCCCCTGCAATGCAGAGATGTTTAAGCATTAAATTAGCAACGCACAGAACCTTAAACATTACATTTCAGAATGTGGCCCTGAGCCCCATTTACCGGGAAGCGACAGCAGGAGAAGGCCTTTGGGCTTGGAATTTGGGGGCTTCCTGGGAGCATCTATGTAGTTGCCCCTCTTGGAAATGGGCTGGTGGTTGGGACATGCATTTGGTCTGCTCTGGCAAGTCTCTTGTTAAGTTCTTCGCTGTGAAATGTTGATGAATTGTGTGTGTGAGTGAGCAGTGCCGGATTTATGTATAAGCTAAACAAGCTATAGCTTAGGCCCCACTCTCTTGGGGGAACCCCAAAAAATTAAAGGGGGAAAAAACTGGATGTACATTTCCAAAATATAAGATAAAAAAACAAATAAAATAAAACTTACATACACCAACAGTGTTTTGTGTTGTGTAGGCTCCTGTGATGTATGTCATGGGCCCTGCCTGTTAGCCTGCTCCCTCAAATATCATTTCTTTGCTCCTTTCTATATATAGGGTGCCTACATTCTGCATGGACTGGTTGCATGGTAACATGTGCAAATGGCTTGAGATACCTATGAGGTCCATAAATTAAAGGTAAAGGTAAAGGGACCCCTGACCATCAGGTCCAGTCGTGTCGACTCTGGGGTTGCGCGCTCATCTCACTCTATAGGCCGAGGGAGCCGGCGTTTGTCCGCAGACACCTTCCGGGTCATGTGGCCAACATGACTAAGCAACTTCTGGCAAACCAGAGCAGTGCACGGAAACGCCGTTTACCTTCCCGCCGGAGCGGTACCTATTTATCTACTTGCACTTTGATGTGCTTTCGAACTGCTAGGTGGGCAGGAGCTGGGACCGAGCAACGGGAGCTCACCCCGTCGCGGGGATTCGAACCGCCAACCTTCTGATCGGCAAGCCCTAGGCTCTGTGGTTTAACCCACAGCGCCACCTGGGTCCCTTAAATTACCATATAGCATATATTCAACACAAAAAACAGTGACAATTTGTTGTTGACAAAGGACAGCTGGAAATATAAAGGGACCCGTTATCTTCAGGAGCTTAGGGCCTCATCAAACCTAAATCCGGCCGTGTGTGTGTGTGTGTGTGAGAGAGAGAGAGAGAGAGAGAGGGAGAGATATTAAGGTTAAACTTCATCATTGCCCATATGGGAGTGGTGCTGGTGGAGCTGGAACGAGTGGAATTCCTTAAATGGGATTCTAAGGTAATGAGCTCCTGTGGTTCTGTGTACATGGGTGTGTTTGTTCTGCATTCTGTGCCTCTGTCATGCTCCGAGTCCTCCTCTCTCCTAGGATACCACCACCTTTCCCCTTCTTCGTCTTGCTGCAGGGCCCCTGCCAGAACCTCACCTGCTTCCCCCCGGACACGCCCTGCTTTGGGACCTGCGACCAGGGAGTGGTCCCCGTCCCCCTGTTCTGGAACCAGACCATCGTAGAGCAGCCCCTGTCCTTCCCACGCTTGCAGCCTCGCTACAATGCCTTTGCCCGAGACTTCATTGCCGCTTCCGCACGGCGCAACCAGCCCTTCCTGCTATATTATGCCTCCCATGTAAGTTCCGGAGCTCTGTGTGCAGGCTTGGGGCAAAGAACCCAGGCAGTTGAGTTTTATTCCTGTCCTACGGATGGGCTGGAGCCTGTTCTCTGGAGTCCAGCAGAGCTCCAGCTCTGCCTGCTGCTGCTGTGTGAGACTGGCTTCTTTGCCACACAGGCAAGAATGGTCTTCCACCTCTCTTGTTGATGGGGATTTTAACGCATCCCGCTCCCCTCTGAAGCTAATATTATTATTAATACAGTGGTACCTCGACTTACGACGATAATGCGTTCCGACGCGATTTTCGTAAGTCGAAAAAATTCGTAAGTCGAATTCCCATAGGAATGCATTGGGGGGGGAAATTCGTAAGTCGAAAAATCCGCATCAAAAATTCGTAAGTCGAAAAAATCCTATCTAAACGGCCGCGACGTCTTTTCGTAAGTCGAAAAAAATTGGATGCGGCGGCCATATTTTTTTACCGGAAGTCACTCGTAACTCGAAAACAACGTAAGTCGAGTTACTCGTAAGTCGAGGTACCACTGTAATACTTTTTTATTTATACCCTTCCCATCTGGCTGGGTTTCGCACTCAGGGCTGCTCCCAACAGAATATTAAAAGCACAATACAACTTCAAACATTAAAAACTTCTCTAAACAGGGCTGCCTTCTAAAAGTCAGATAGTTGTTTATCTCCTTGACATCTGGTGGGAGGGCCTTCCATAGGGCAGGTGCCACCACCGAGAAGACCCTCTGCCTGGTTCCCTGTAACCTCGCTTCTTGTAGGGAGGGAACCGCCAGAAGGCCCTCAGAGCTGGATCTCAGAGTCCGGGCTGGACGATGGGGGTGGAGACGCTCCTTCAGATATACTGGGCCAAGGCCATTTAGGGCTTTCAAGGTCAGCACCAACACTTTGAATTGTGCTCGGAAATGTCCTGGGAGCCAATGTAGGTCTTTCAGGACCGGTGTTATGTGGTCTCGGTGGCCGCTCCCAGTCAGCAGTCCAGCTGCTGCATTCTGGATTGGTTGTAGTTTCCGGGTCACCTTCAAAGGTAGCCCCACGTAGAGCGCGTTGCAGTAGATAACTTCAGCATGTGTTTCTTCACACAGAGCAGAACTGCTTCAAGTCGCTTGTCTCGAGCGGCTTTTGAAAAGGGGTTGTGTGCTTTAAAAGAATAGTCTGAGTTCCCCATATCATGCTCGGCCCCAACCTTGGTTGATGAAATGTGTCCTGCAAAATAATCACACGTATGCACATTTCTGATGGTCCAGACCCTTCTCAAAATCTCAAGGCTCTTCTGCTGCCAAATGATGGTTTTATAAATATAAAATGCTGCATGTTTCTGACCAGGCCCATCTCTACCCAGTGGTGCAAGTGGCGTGGTGCGCCAGGGCGCTATGGTCTCAAGGGCGCTACCCTGAGTGTCCGGGGAGGAGAGTTGGAGTCTGGCTGTGAGAGTCTGTGGCGCTTGGACGGGCTCTTCTGCTGCGGGCTCTGCCCAGCAAGGAAGAATGAGATAGAACGGGGAAGGAGCGGAAATAATCCTCCCAGGCAGGAGGGGCACTCGTTGTCAGGCACTGGGTACTACCTGACCTTCCTACGTCTCTGGGGGCACCCCAGCGAGTGGGGGAGCTGCGCGGCTTTGCCGGTGGCTCCCCTTTCCCTGCAAGCCCGCCAGCTGTGCCACGTCAACCATATGGCTGGCGGGCGTGCAGCTTGCCTCCCAAGCCTCCGCAGGAGGAGAGCGATCCCCGCAGAGGCTTAGGATGGAAGCTGCGCCCCACCAACTATATGGCTGGCGGGAGAAGAGCAATCCCCGCAGAGGCTTGGGAAAAGGTCGACAACTCTGGGAAACGGGGGGGGGGGCGCCGGAGGGATCTTTGCACCACGGCGCCAGATATGCTTAAGACAGCCCTGTTTCTGACCACCAGGTGTGGGCAGTTAAGAGCACTGCTGGGCTGTTTTGTGATAACGGTCTTGTCCACCGTAATCAAACGCAGCGGGCTGAGGTGTGGGGATAACGAACCCCGGCACCCACAGCCTATATATTTAGCTGCGTTCCGCGTCCAGCCGCTTCCTTCTGCGCGGACACTGCTTTCAAAACCTTTCTTCTCCTTCTTCAAAGCATAGCAGAGCTTCTTGGCAAACAGAAGAAGATTAATGAGTCCTTGGCAATAAATCACATCACAGTCTAGCTGATTATTAAGATTTATTGTTTTTAAGGGCATTGGAGCCCAGCAAGATGAGTCCCATCCGCTGGACAGCCGAAGAGCAATCTACTGCGTAGTCAGATAACAGTCTGACATATACACATCATATATACAGATAAGACATATCACATTACACAGGAACGTCCGGTTAAAGGTTTACTGGATGTTGTGCAATGTAATCACTCTGTGGGCTGGGCGAACAGTCTGAGCTTGTTAACCCTGTAAGCTCACAATCCTCACATGGGCTGCCCCTGTCTTTAACATAGAATTGTAGAGTTGGAAGGGGCTCTGAGGGTCCTCTAGCCCAACCCCCTACAATGCCGGACTCTTAACTAAAGCAGACATGGTAAATGGCCATCCATCTGGCCATCCATCTGCTTAAAATCCTCCAAGGAAGGAGAGTCCACCACCTGCTATTGTAGATGGTCTGTTCTGCTACTGCATGACTTGCATTGTCAGAAAGTTCTTCCTGATGTTTAGTGGGAACAAAACAAAATAATGAAGTTAAAACACCGTTAAAACACTGCAACAAGGCAATAAAACCAGTTAGTAATGCTGCAGCAGCCTTGTAATCAGTTCAAAGGCCTGTGAGAAAATGTGTTTTTTAAGTTGTCTCCTACAAGTCATGAGAGAGAGAGAGAGAGAGAGAGAGAGAGAGAGAGAGACTGAGACATACCGTATTTTTCGCTCTATAAGGTGCACCTGACCATAAGACGCACCTAGTTTTTAGAGGGGAAAGCCCCATTTTTTGAGGATCAGCTCAAACTTCTGCAGCTTCTTTTGCAAAGGAGAAAAGCCCCATTTTTTGTGGATCAGTTCAAAGTTGTTGAGCTTACTTTGCAAAGGGAAAAAATCCTGTTTTATGGGGCTTAACTCACAGTTCTGCAGTTTCAGTAAAGGGAGCCATTTCTACAGTTTCCAGACAGATAATCTAATGAGCCAGTCTCATGTCGCTGGGGAAACAGCCTCCCTCTGCAAGGGGGCGGGGCTTGAATCTCTCTCCTTTATCTCTCTCCCCGATCCTTTGCTGAGCAGCTGCTCAGTGGGCTTCCTTTCAACACCCCCTTCTCTCTCTTTTTTTTAAAAAAAGCACGATCTGCTTTTGCCCCTGGGCAGTTCAGCTCCAGGGACCACACATTCGCTCCATAAGACGCACAGACATTTCCCCTTACTTTTTAGGAGGAAAAAAGTGTGTCTTATGGAGCGAAAAATATGGTATATATAACAAGGGAGCCACCACAGAGAAGCCCCAGCCAGGAAAATGGGAATGGTAGGAATCAACTTTTGGACAAATTAAGCTGGGGGTGGGGGTGGAGCATGGCGGTACACATATAGTTTTAATTTCACAGCATCTGCTCTATCAACTGCAATGAGCCAGGATGCCTAAAGGGGGAGGGAGCTATTCCCTCCCGCACCCTCCTTTCAAGCTCCCCAGAGGCGTCTTGCTGGGCCACCTTGGGCAATGGAACCAGCAGGGCTCTTCTGCGGTCTCCTGGTGAAACTATTCTGCTGGAGAGCAAGCTAGGAACATTGACAAGCGCCTTGTTCTCTGCTCGTCCACAGCACACGCATTACCCCCAGTTTGGGAGCCAAGAATACACCGGCCGCTCGCCCAGGGGCCCTTTTGGAGATGCCCTCCTTGAGTTTGATGGATCCGTGGGGCACATTTTGCAAGCGCTGCAGGACGGCGGGGTAGCCGAAAACTCCCTGGTGCTCTTCACCGCCGACAACGGGTAAGGGTGCTTCTCATCTCCAAGATATCTAACCCAGAGCCAGGTCTCAAGGGGGTTTTTTGCTTGGGAAGCAGGAAAGATTGGCAAAGACTGTTGCAGATTTGATTAGGACGGACAGTGAATTGCTGACATTGGAGACTAGTTCTGCTGCCTTAATACACTTTTTGACCACGGACGAGCTCCTGAGCTCCTTTGAATGCAAATTGCTCCATCTGGCCATAAGATACGGCAGCAGAATTGGGGAAGCTTTGAGTTCCAGGCAACTTACCGTATTTTTCGCTCCATAAGATGCACCTGAACATAAGACGCACCTAGTTTTTAGAGGAGGAAAGGGGGAAAGCCCTATTTTTTTGAGGATCAGCTGAAAGTGGTGCAGCTTTTTTTGCAAAGGGAAAAGCCCTAGGGTTTTTTAGGATCAGCTGAAAGTGGTGCAGCTTCTTTTTCAAAGAGGAAAAGCCCCATTTTTATGGGGTTCAACTCACAGTTTGCAGCTTCTAGTCCTACAGGAAAGGGAGCCATTTCTACAGTTTCCAGACAGATAATCTAATCAGCCAGTCACATGTCGCTGGGGAAACAAACAGCCTCCCTCTGCATTCAACAAGGGAGCAAGGGGGCGGGGCTGGAAAGGGAGCCTTATCTCTCTCCCCGATCGCTTGCTAAACAGCTGTTCAGCGGCTTCCTTTCAGCACCCTCTTCTCTCTTTGTAAAAAAAGAGAGCACAATCTGCTTTTGGCCCCTAGGCAATTTGGCTCCAGGGACCATGCATTCGCTCCATAAGATGCACAGACATTTCCCCTTACTTTTTAGGAGGAAAAAAGTGTGTCTTATGGAGCGAAAAATACGGTATGTGCATTTAGCACATGCAAGTTCAACTGTATGCGGTTGTCATTGCACAAATTAAACACATGGAAGGCGGAGAGCTTCAAAGCTCTTTCTGCGCAGGGTTTCCCCGGTGCGGAAAGAGCATTTAAACTCTCAGACTTGCTTACTGGGCTCTGCGAGGCTCTTGTGAGATCTTGGGATGGCCATGCAAGATCTCGCAAGAGCCTCCTAGAGACCAGTAAGTAAGTCTCCGTGTTTTGAAAGCTCTCTGTCCCGCTTGTGGTTAAGACCCGTTTGGCATGCCGGCTCTGGAAGGTAAAGAAGATGACCGCACGGAGGCGCTTCCAAGGGGTTGTTTTGACCAGACGCGATTTCGGCTTTGCACACTCAGCCCTGGGGCATTAATCCCTGCGTAAGACACAAGTGATCTGCACCAAGTTTGTTAGAAAGGGGAAGTTTTAATGGCAAACAAGCGAGGTCCCAACAAAAGAAGAACGGCAGCTTAAACTGATGGAATATATCTAACATATAGAATAAGAAAACAAGAAAAATGCACATTTAAAGAAGCCTGGAAAACGTTTACTGAATATATGGGTGAAAATTGTGTTCATTTAAGAACGCTGGTAGCATTAAGATAAATTCAACAGTGCAAATAAGTTTTGATGGATGTAACAATGGATTGCTGATGTAAAATATGCAGGGATGTAAGGTATGTAAAATGAACCACGGAAAGAAGAGAAGGGAAGTTATTGATTTAAGGTTGCTTAAATGAATATTTTGAAATGTTTTAAATGAAAAGGGGGTGGGGGGGAATATTGCACCCCAATGTTCGTCTCCTCTCGCTTACAGCCCTGAAACTATGCGCATGTCCCGAGGAGGGAGCTCTGGCCTCCTCAAGTGTGGCAAAGGCACAACGTACGAGGGAGGAGTGAGGGAGCCAGCTGTAGCCTACTGGCCAGGCCGCATTTCCCCAGGTACGTCCGGCCCTTGCAGCCTCAGGGTTGCAGCAACCGCTACAGCAGGTGCAGTTCTGCATCCAGAGGTGGAGCAAGGTGGGGGCGATGGGGGCGTACCGCCCCAGGTGTCATTACCGAGGGGGGTGACATTAGGTGCACCGCCTGCCTGCTATTCCCGCCTAATGGAAGGGGTGGATCTGCGCCACTTTGCCGGCGGACTTCCCCCCCTTCCCCCTTCGTCTTGACAGCCCTGCGCTCCCGGGCTGCTTTAGGAGGCAGGCAGGCAGGGAGAGGACGGGAAGGAGGCAGGCGAGCAAACAAGCGGAGGGGGGAGGGAAGGAGAGAAGCAGAAGCTCCCTCAACTCAGGACCCAAACCCCCTAACCCCTCCAAAAAGCTCAAAAACTTTGGCCAATCTTTCCCTTAAAAAAGCTGAAGAACTCCTGACAATGACAACGTGTCAGGGATCTGACCTCATGCAAGGCTCTTGAGACGGGGAAGGAGGGGTGGAGGGAAGTGCAGCCTCTCCTGGGAAGCAGCTCGGAGTCCAGCGGGGATAGCAAGGAAAGCCCCAGTGGTGAGGAGCAGGAACCGCCAGGCAGTGCGGTGGAGCTGGGGGTCAGAGATGCGGACAGAGCCTCAGCACCACCCGAGTGGTCTGAGAAGCAAAGCGGGCAGCCACTTCCGTCGCCCCAAATGCGTAGGGGGGGGAAGTGTAAGGAACGGAGGCGACGCTTTGGAATTCCAAAGCTTCTATGTTGGGGGAGGAACCGGCGAAAGCCACTCCCGGATTCTGGAACCGACTCAAGCGGACATGAATCTTAAACGCTCCGATGTACACAGTCTGTAAATAAAGTATTAGCTTTAGAAGAACGGATGTTTCTGGCTCTTTACTCTCAAGGAGACAACCCCGAGCCCTCACACAACGGGTAGATCACAGACAGTCTTTTTATACTGTGAGTAGATCGCAGTTTCTTGGGAGTCCAACTAGATTTCAATTGGGGGGGGGACAAGAAATTTTCCACACCGGGTACCACCTGACCTTGCTACGCCACTGCCTGGATCTGCCCTGCCTGCCCTGCCTGCCTTGTGTTCAGAGGATGTCACAGCACATGTCTTCCCAATCGGGGCTGGACGGTCTCTCCATCCTGGACCTTGCAGGCCATGCTTACAATCCAGCAGGCAGGACAGCGGCTGCTTTGGCTGGCGGCGAAACTGGGTGTATTGCTTGCCTGTCGGTTACATGGGGGTATTATAGCTAATACTATTTTTAATGGATTTTGGGGGGTATGCCCTCCCTGGGTGGGCTAAAACAAGTCAACGCCAAAATTTAAAGTAAAAGGTAAAGGGACCCCTGACCGTTAGGTCCAGTCGTGTCCGACTCTGGGGTTGCGGCGCTCATCTCGCTTTATTGGCCAAGGGAGCCGGCGTACAGCTTCCGGGTCATGTGGCCAGCATGACTAAGCCGCTTCTGGCGAACCAGAGCAACGCACGGAAACGCCGTTTACCTTCCCGCCAGAGCGGCACCTATTTATCTACTTGCACTTTGACGTGCTTTCGAACTGCTAGGTTGGCAGGAGCAGGGACCGAGCAACGGGAGCTCACCCCGTTGCGGGGATTCGAACTGCTGACCTTCTGATCGGCAAGTCCTAGGCTCTGTCTTTCGCTGCCCCTTCTTTTCCTGTCTGTTTCTGCGTTCAGGTGTGACCCGTGAGCTGGCCAGCACCCTAGACATCCTGCCTACTGTGGCGGCCTTGGCTGGGGTTCCTCTCCCCAATGTCACGCTGGATGGCTATGACCTCAGCCCCGTCCTCTTTGGAAGTGGGAAGGTGAGATTCCGGTCGGTTTCTCTGTCTCGGCGGCGGCCGTCACAGTCAACGTGACTGGAAATGGGCTGCTGGGTGGGGGGCAGGCAGGGGCAGGGAAGCGGGGTGTTCCGTTGACCCCTCTCCATCCTGCTTCCTTGGTGCCGCTGCAGACTGGTCTTCCGGGATGCAGCCGTTCCACCAGGTTCCCTCTGACAACATTTGAGGGACCGCAAGGCGTCGAGCGAATCTCTGAGGCCGTGGTGCTTGGGGGGACCTTGGTGACACTGGAGAGCAGCTGTGCTACCTAGTTTGAAAGTGTGCAGCCAGGGCTGGATTTAGGTTTATAATAATAATATTATTATAATAATTTATTATTTGTACCCCGCCCATCTGGCCAGGTCTCCCCAGCCACTCTGGGCAGCTTCCAACAAATATCAAAATACATTAAAATATTTTGATGAGGCCCTCAGCTACTGAAGGTAATGGGGCCCTTTCTATGTCTAGCTGTCCTTTGTCAACAACAAATTGCCACTGTTTTTTGTCTTGAATATATGCCATATGGTTATTGATGGACCTCATAGGTATCTCAAGCCATTTGCACATGCAACCAGTCCATGCAGAATGGAGGCACCCTATATATAGAAAGGAGCAAAGCAGTGATATTTTAGGGAACAGGATAGCAGGCAGGGCCCATGACTTACATTATAGGAGCCAATACAACACTGTTGCTGGATGTAGGTTTTATTTTGTTTCTTCTCTTATATTTGTTTTTTCTTTTTCTTTATTAAGTTAGAGCTTAATAATTATTGCACTATTAATATACTTCTTCTTAATTGTATTTCAGTTCAACAATTACTTTGATAAAATACATATTTTGTGATGTGCAAATGACTTTAGATACCTATTAGATCCATAAATTACCGTATAGTATATATTCCACACAAAAAACAGCCACCATTTGTTGTTGACAAAGGACAGCTGGACATATAAAGGGCCCCATTACCTTCAGTAGCCACTGCTGCTACTGAATCATTGCAACAACATTGCAGCTGGGGGTTGGTGGTCGTACAATAGCACATAGAGTGTAACAAGGACTGAGGGACTGGGGGGGGGGCTCGTTTAATCTCACTGTAAACAAGTGGTACAGTGACAATAAAGCCTTTCTATTTCTAGTGAATCATGTAGCCTGGCAGATTCCCTTCAATACAGCAGGAAGCTAGTTTGCAGATTCGTTTGAATCTCTTTAGTTAAGCAGTCTGGCTTGATCAGACTGGATTATTCCTGGTGTCCCCTTTGATCCCCCTTGAAAGAATAAAGACACAAGAGTCTCCCCTTAAAAGTAACAATAAGTTTACTCACATTCAGTTCACAGTATGATCCCCGAAGGCAGTTACAAATACAGAGAAAAGTGTTGCTTTCATCCTTTGTAAGGATCGAGGCCCATGTGCTGCTGGCTGAGAGCCAGCAGACAGCAAAATACATTACGAGAACAGCATCAAGAGAACAAAAATGGCAGCAGGAGAGAAGCATGGCATCGAGAGAGAGAGAGAAGGCTGCATGACTCGGCTCTTTAATGGAGTCAGCCAGAGGCATGCCCATCTCCCTGGTCACATGCAGGGGGCAGTGGCGAAGCTGCATGCTCCGGCACCAGGGGCGGAGAGCAGGCGGGGGCGTGGCATGCGTCCCGGGGGCGTGGCCTGCTGCCTGTGGGGGTGTGGTGTGCATCCTGGGGGAGTGGCGTGCCGCCCGCAGGGGCATGGTGTTCAGCACGGTGGGGGGATGCGCAGCTCATGTCCAGGGGGGCCCACCACGATGGTACCCCCCTCCCTGATGGTGCCGGGGGCGGTGCGCTCCCCCGCCCCCGTCCCGTTCCTCCGCCAGTAGCAGGGGGAGATGCTCCAGACAAGTGGAACAGGAAGTTACAATGACTGGATGTCCCCCTGCTTGTGCCCATTCTAGGGAAAGAAGGAATGTTGCATTTGACTGCACCAATGGATTATATCCCCAAAAGCAGACCTTTTGCTGATGCTGTCCCGCTCCCCGTGCGGCAGCCAATGAAGTGGAAAATGTCATGCTTTGCATATTACCTTCCTCATATTGTTTGTGATGGCCTGGGATTCAGACTCAGATGCTGAACCTGAGGGATCCCAGCCTGCACAGGATTCCCCGCCTCCAGAACCAGCAGAGCCAGGGCTGGGGCCTGAGTCTGAAGGGGACTCACCTGCTCTAGATCCTCAGGTGCTGGCATCTGCTGAGTCTGCTCTGGCTCCTGATGGGGTGGAGGACCCATTGCCTGCAGGTGCTCCACTCCCAGCACCGTCAGGGGAAACGGAGGTTGCCTCTGGGTCCGGTAACCCTCCAGCCTCTCCTGAGCTGCAGAGGCTCAGGGCAGAGAGGCGAAGGGAACTGAGTTCCCGCAGGAGGAGTGCTCACCTCCAAGCCAGGAGAGGCGAGTCACCTGAGGATCGGAGCCGCTCTATGCCTTGGGGCAGATAAAAGCCGGCCAGCCCCAAGTTGCAGGAGCAACATCATCGCTGATCAGTTCATGCCGGTGTTACTGCTTGATCCCTGTCCTGTTTTCCTGCCTGTGCTCCTGACCCGCCTTGGTTCCCTGCTTACCCACCTGTTCCTGTCTTCGGCTGACTCCCTGCCCTGGACCCTGCTTCAGTTATTTCGGACTGCCTTTACATGTACCACTGACCTTGGACCGGACTTAGACCTCGCCTATTGGATACCCCACGGGACCAGCACATTGTTGTTCCTTACATTTATATGCTGCCTTTCAACCATATATCACAAGGCATATCATTCTGTCTCCTCTTTCAGAGCCCCCGTCAGACCATGTTCTATTACCCCCCAGCCCCCAGCCAGATGCTCGGCGTCTTCGCAGTCCGCTACGGAAAATACAAAGCCCACTTCTTCACGCAAGGTAAGCCCAGAGCTTGATCCTGCCCTGCTCTCCCCTGGGCCATCTGACCCCCTTCCTGACCTGGGACGGCAATGGTGTGGTCTTTCTCCTTTTTGTGTCATTGCAGGAGCCTTCCATAGCGGCACAACCCCCGACAAGGACTGCCATGGGTTGACCCCCCTGACGGGCCACGAGCCCCCTCTGCTCTTTGACCTGGAGTCAGATCCTGCGGAGAATTACAACCTCCTTCGTTGCGAGGCTGTGGCACCCGACGTCCTGTCTGCCCTCAAGGAGCTCTGTCTGCAGAAGGCGCTTTTCGATAAACGGATGGAGTTTGGGGAGAGTCAGCTTGCGAGGGGCAGCGATCCGTCGCTGGAGCCCTGCTGTTCTCCTTCGTGTAGCCCAAAGCCTTTGTGCTGCAGCTGCGCGTCGGCCTCTTAGCCTGCAGCCTCCCTTGCATAAGCTCCTGCCACTCGTACTCTGTACATGCACAGCTGAACAGTTGTGAACTTTCAGCACCCTTTTCATTGAGGGAAATCCACATGTTAGGGAGATAGGAAACTCCTTCATACTGAGTCAGGCCATTTGGCCCAGCTAGGTCTGTATTCTCTACACTGACTGGCAGCAGCTTCCTGGGGTTGCAAAGAAGGAATGTCCCCCACCCTGGCTAGAGATCCAGGATTTGCACTCAGGACATGCAAAACGGGTGCTTCATCACTGAGCAATGGGCTGTCCTCAACGTCGTCTTGCAGAGCGGCAGTGTTGCTTTGAGATGTCCTTCCTTTCCTTCCACTTTGACAGGTTCTAGGTCCTCGGAGAGGAGACCTGTCTTGGTTTTGTTTTATATTGCAAAGCTATGCTCAATAGTAAAGGCAAGAGTGTGAGCCGATGGTAGTGTTTTCCGTGCCACCTCAAGCACAGAGGTCTGATGTTTGCCGTGACCAAGAAAGTGCCAGTTCTTGCCATCGTGGGGACATTTTCATTCAACGTATTCAGCATAGGAGACCAACGGGGTCAAACACTTTCCATGTGATTTTACCGTGTCAGAGAGCAAGTCGTGGAATAGCTCTTAAGACGGAGGTTGTGAACTGAGGAGAAGAAGAAGAAGAGTTTGGATTTGATATCCCACTTTCTCACTACCCGAAGGAGTCTCCAAGCGGCTAACATTCTCCTTTCCCTTCCTCCCCCACAACAAACACTCTGTGAGGTGAGTGGGGCTGAGAGACTTCAGAGAAGTGGGACTAGCCCAAGGTCACCCAGCAGCTGCATGTGGAGGAGCGGGGAAGCGAACCCGGTTCACCAGATTACGAGTCCACCGCTCTTAACCACTACACCACACTGGCTAGTCAGCTCTTGAATGCGAAATGCTTCTTGCAGACGTGTCAATTGCTAGGGTACGGCCCCTTCCAGCCTCTCCTCGGGCGCCCAATTCCCTGCCCCAAGGAAAAGAGGGCTGCTCCATTCTACATCCAAGAGATGAGAATATCATGCAAGCCTCATCATTTAAATGTCCATGGATCCTCAGAGAGGCTGGGCCAACAGTGCGAAAGCAAGACATGGTCTTAGAGGTGGTTGCAGCAGGCAGCTTTGGCACTGCGCATGCCAACATACACTGTAAAACCTTGCCGCTTCGAGTGTTCACGATGACTGATCCTCTTTCTCCTTGGAGGAGGACTTTGTCGGATCAACTTCCAACCGTGCCTCGCTCATCTCCCCCGAGGGAAGTGTTCTGGGTGACTTGCATTTAGGAAACAATTCTTCCCGGCCACAGGTTGCCCGGTTTGCTCTGTGTTCTCTGTGACGAATGTCTCTCTGCTCATTGGAATTTGCAGGCAGGGCCTGGCAGGGCTTGGCTGAACTGTGGAAGCATACATCGGGATTATCGTCTCCCTACACCTTCCCTATGCCCTCTGTTGCACCCTCTCTCAGCCCATTGGACGGCACTTCCACCTGAAGGATGCGGCTCATCACCGAAGAAAACTACAAGGCAGCGCTAGAACCACAACGCATCACAAAAAGAAGCCAAGCTGTTTACAAGGTAGATGTGTACAATAATAAAGAACTTGAGAAGCCCGGGATGAATGGAGGAGCCCAGATATTCCTTTCTTCCTCCATGGAACCGGTGGGTTTCCTAAGTGGTCAACCACCCATGCGTTGGCCAGACCTTCACAGGTTCAGCATCAGCAAACTGGTGGCACCATGTGCCCTCACCCCATGGAAAGCCAGCTATGTACAAGGTCCAGTCCTCACCAGAGGTGGGGAGGGGGGAGGAAGCAGGCATCAAAATGGATCATCCCAGTTTTTGGCGTGGGGGCAGCAGCTGGGCAGCTCCAAACAGGTTCTGTGGCCCAAATGCTCAGGGCGATGAGAATAATAATAATTTATTATTTATACCCCGCCCATCTGTCTGGGTTTCCCCAGCCACTCTGAACAGCTCCCAACAGACTATTAAAAACACAATAAAACATCAAACATTAAAAACTTCTCTAAACAGGGCTGCCTTCAGATGTCTTCTAGAAGTCAGATAGCTGTTTATTTCCTTGATATCTGATGGGACGGCGTTCCACAGGGCGGGCGCCACCACCGAGAAGGCCCTCTGCCTGGTTCCCTGTAATCTCGCTTCTCGCAGGGAGGGAACCGCCAGAAGGCCCTCGGCGCTGGATCTCAGTGTCTGGGCTGAACGGTGGGGGTGGAGACGCTCTTTCAGGTATACAATGTTGAGGAAAGTATCCTGCAATCTCTCAGAGGCACCGGCAGGGGCTGCCACAGCAGAATCAGGAAGGTATTTCCTGCTGGAGAGGCAAATCTTCTGGAAACCAAAAGCAAACTTCGTCATGGGAAGCAAATGGTGCACTAATTTGGAGGAAGGCCAGAATCTTCGTGATATCTCTCTGCTTGTGAGCTGATGAAGCATTGTGCGGATTTGAATGCCATCCTGGCTTGTCGGCAGTCTTCTTCCTCCTTTTCCCCAGCTGGAAATTGTAACAGTGGTCTGCCTAATAAGGATGTTGCAAATGTGGCTGAGATATGCTTTCAAGGCTCAAAATGCCCTTTTTTAAAGCAGTCTTTTTATTTCACATTTCATACCATATTTTGGTATATGATCCTTCAGTCCCAGGAATAATAAAGGAAATTATAATAAACGTGGGCCCACAGAGGTATTTTTTCCTGGAAAGAGATGTAGTCAGGTCTGCATTTTTCCTGGTGATTTTGTTTCTAAAAAATGGGTGGGGGATAGTATTATATGGATTATTTGCTGTTTATTGTCTGGTTTAAAACCATGCATATATGTAATAAGAATAAAGAAGGACATACAATTTGCATTTGCTAATATAACAACAACTTATGCAGTCATACCTCATGTTGCATCCGCTTCATGCTGCGTCTTTTTGCGTTACATCCCGCAACAACTCGGAAGTACCGGAATGGGTTTTGCCGCTCGCGCATGTGCAGAAGCGCTAAATCGCACCACGTGCCTGCGCAGACACAGCGCTTCTAGTTGCGGGCATTTCACGTTACGGACAGGTCTCCAGAACAGATCCCATCTGTAACATGAGGTACCACTGTAATCAGTTTTAGAAGAATAACTAGCTAGCTAAGGAAAGTGGATATGGCATTTGATCATCTCAGCTCTGCCGAGAAGAACCACCTTTGGGCACAAGAAACGTCAGAGAAGGAATGGGGAAACCGATTTCAGCCTCACCACCTGCCCAAAGGCATTTGCCAGCCTGGCCCCAAGGTGTTTTGCAGGCTGAGGTGATAGGTCGCTGGATCAAAGTTGAGTTGCTCTCAACAGCCCCTGTGATGTTTCCATAGCTCTATGGGTTTCTCTATGAGCATCCTTCCAAGGGACCGCTGGGGTTATTTGTGCAATTGGGCAGGCTGTGGATTGAGTCCCAACATCTGCTGCTCAGATCAGACCAAACAGAAAGACCTTGCTGGGCTTCCAGAAGATTGCAGGCTTCCAGAAGGTCTATTGTGTAGAGGTTCCACAGCCCGGCCATGCTGACCAGTCCTCCTCCAGAAGTTCCTTGGAGACACTGTAACGCCCAGTGCTCTACTTGCCGCAGAGAGGTTCTGCCTGCTTCCTGGAGACTCTTTCCTTGGTGCTGCTGCTACCCTGTGTCTGGTCCACGGGGGATGGGTGACCTGTTCATCCCACCCCCTTCCTCGGTGGACATGGCCAGGCTCTGTCTCCTAGCAACGCAGAAGGAGAACCCACCGATGTCGACATCTTGCTGCTGAGGCCAAACGATGTGGAACCGCTACCAGGAACCACAGCTCATAAAGGGCGCCCCAGCTGGGCTGCTTCTGGGGGTCGTGGCCTTGCTGAGGTTGTTGGGGACACATGGCTACGATCCAGCGGGTAAGTGGGGCTTGGGGTCTGTGGCTGGGCTGAGACCTTTATCTCGTAGTCCCTTTGGCCAGGCCCACACCTAGAGCTCTCACTCAGCCGTCCTCTTTAGGCATGTTCCCACCAAAACACAACCCAGATCTTAATGAAGACAGCCCCACCCATTTTTGGAGCTGCTTGTGATCCATGAGAGATGAATTGTGGCTGTGTTTTATTCAAATTAACTAGGGCAGAAGAGAAAAGCAAAATGATGGTCATCTCCTGGGCTCCTGTTCTGAGACAAGTCTGGTTAAGGAAGCTCAACATAAGAGAGGCTCCCGTTCCACCCATTACCGAGTCCTCATAATTTTGGCACTGTGTCTGAGAGTCAGGGCATCCAACCAGCTCTTCAACATACCTGGTGGAATATTATCACATTGCCTGCTTTAGGGCCTGATTCTCTGGTTGCTGTGAGCTGGAAAACCCAGGATTCAAACGGCCCTCCTGCCTAAAAATTGGTGTTGGAGCATTAATTCATTTCACACCATCTCAAGTCAGCACTTGGAGCACTTAGTGCTCTGCTAAGTACCGGTGGGTAGCTGTAGAAATGTCTATATGTTGGAGAAGTGAAAGCAAACCACTCTCGCTATCACCCTGAGAGTTTGGAGAGATGATTAATATGTGTTAAGGGACAATACTGAGTATCCTAAATACTGAGTATCTGATAGAAATTGCCGTAGATTTGCCCCAAGATGGAGAACAGATCTTTTATTAAGACCAACCCAAACTCACAAAGCACTTTCAAGTGCCGTAGGAGGTCCTTCCCTAGCTAGATGTTGAGGAAACAAAAAATAAATGTAAAAGGGGGGGAAGGATGGTTCTTGCAAAGAGCACGATGGTGGTGCTCTCTGCATCGTTCCCATCCTAAGATGAGGCAGAAGGAGTGAAGTTTTTACTAGACTGAGGGCTCATCCAGACTTCCGCTTGTCCCGCCGCTTTCACCGAGGAAAACTTGCTCTTTACCTCTGAATCGGACCAAACGTCAATTGGGTTTTCTGTGGATTGACATTTGTTCCGAATCAGTGGTAAAGAGCAAATTTTCCTGGGGGAAATGGCGGGGCAAATTGAAAACCGCTCAGACTCGTGGCTAGAAAGCATGGGGCAAGCAGAAACCATTTCAGAACCATCCTTACTAGGTGCAAGATAAACAGAAGTGCAGACAAGGTCCCGATTCCCCTTGGCTTATGTCTGCTATGAAGTAAGTCCCATGGAACCTGGTCGTCCTTCTTACTGGGAGTCAACACACATCATTTCAGGCTACAATTAGTTATCTGCTTTTGGGAATGCAAGTGCTAGCAACTGTTTGAATCTGCCTCTTGCAACCAGTTTGTCTCTATTTTAGGGGCCCCACCAGATATCCCCTTGATGGGCAAGGACCCTTGACAGGTCTCAGTTTGCAGGGAGGGGGCATTCTCAGGGCAGCAATTTAAAGCTCAGGACTATCAGCAAGTCTAAAATTATTTCTTTTATAGAAACACAGGTGCTGCCTTAGAGCTCATCCACACTTGCCCCATGATTTTTAGGCATGGGTCCATAGTTTTTCTCTTTTGCTGTCTCTTTCCCTAGGAAAACCTGAGGTTTACTGCTGAATCAGGGGGGGGAATGCTAATTGGGTTTACTGAGGATAGGCATTTGCTCTGATTCAGTGGTAGACAGCAGATTTTCCCAGGGGAAGTGGCAGGACAGGGGGAAAAAACCTCTCGCAGCCCTAGAAAACATGAGACAAACGGAAAAGATCATGGGACAAACAGAAGATGAGCACTTAGGCTGTGTGAGACAGCTGGTCCATTAGTTTCAGGTGTATCTTAATGGTTTCAAACGGGGGCCTTGCCAGCCCTACCTGGGCATGCTAGAGTCCAGGGGCGTAGGAAGGGGAATGGTGGGGGCAGACTGACCCGGGTACCCTCACTGAGGGGGGTGACATTCCACACGCTGGCCGGCCGTGACTCCCAAGCCTACCCTGAGCTTTCGGGGTAAGGGGGGAGCTGCGCCGCTTTGCCAGCGGCATCCCCCCCTTCCCCTTTCATTTTGACAGCTTGGGGAAGGCTTGGGAGTCACGGGCAGGCGGTGCGCCGAATATCCGCCATGGACGGCACGCTCCGCCCCTGGCTGCAGGGTGCGTGTGCCACTCCGGGCACCCGAGCAGCTATCCCGCGCCTGGGAGGGCACCCTCCGTGCCGCACCCCCCTCGGGAGCGCGCCCACCCTGGGCAGCTCGGGCAAATGCTCCGCAGCTGCTAGAGACTCAACCTAGAGCTTTCATTTGCAAAGCGTGAGCCTCACCACTGAACTGTATCTTTGAAACTTTGACCTTTAAGGTTTGGAGCTGTATTATTTTAAAACGCCACTTTATTAGCCACAACGCACATCATTCTGAAAGAGGAAACTTTTGCAGAAGAGTTCCCCTAACCTCTTTTCCCACAAAAAATTCCAGGGGGAAACAACAACAAAAACCGAAATGAAAACACGTACACACACACCCCTTCTCCTTTCCCAATTGCCCTTCAAGGTCGGTTCTGTAATTTTGCCCCTTGACTGCCAAGTTCCATCCTTCAGCCTTGCTCAGATATTGGGTTGTCTTTTAAAAGCTGGCAGGTCCATGACATCAAATAGCCCCACACTATGATACATACAGGTAGGTAGCCGTGTTGGTCTGCCATAGTCAAAATACGAAAGCTCATACCAAGAACAAACTTAGTTGGTCTCTGCTACTGTAAGGATTTTTTTTTTTTTTTTTTTTTGGTTATGATACATACGTAAGTGTCCTCTCTCCCAGTGCTCCCCCCCCCCCCAGAATTGCAACTTATTACCAAACTTACAACCATAGCTGTCAACTTTCAGATTTGAAAATAAGGGATTTTTCTAAACTTTCGGATTTGAAAATAAGGGATGCCACGAGGGTGGTGCAATGGCACCAAGTAGCCTCGCCACCCTGCGCTCCAGAGGCTGCGCGCGAACGGAAGAGCGAAAGAGCGAGCGCGTAGATGGCAGGCAGGCTGTCTGTCTGGTTGGGCGGGAGGGTCTGGCTGCACAAGGCATGCAAGCTCCGCCCCCAGTCGGTCTCAGACTCCTCATTGGCAGCCAAGCAACGCAGCTGAGGAGCCTCCCTGGCCGGCAGGGAGGGAGAGGAGCTGCTTCCATTGAAATCCGGAAAATTGAAGGGATATCAACAATCCGGGATAGCAGCGGGAAACGGCATTGGAATAAGGGAGTTTCCCGCCAAAAAAAGGGAGGGTTGACAGCTATGCTTAAAACCATGGAGAGACCTGTCTGAATAGAGACATTGGATTCTTATCTCATTATACATGATAAAGCTATTTTAAGCCATCTCACCCCTTGCTTTTTCCTGCAAGACCAATTGCAGTCGTTAACAGTCGTCAACAGGTTTACCTCACCTATCAGCCATCTCCCACCACCCTTCTGAGTAATACCCCTCCCCACCCTTTCACTCTATATAAGGGTCTGGTGACTTCTGTTTCAGTGTATCTGAAGAAGTGTGCATGCACACGAAAGCTCATACCAAGAACAAACTTAGCTGGTCTCTAAGGTGCTACTGGAAGGATTTTTTTATTTTGTTATGATACATACGTAAGTGTCCTCTCTCCCAGTGCTTCCCCCCCCCCCATTGCAACTTATTACCAAACTTAAAACCATGGAGAGACCTGTCTGAATAGAGACATTGGATTCATATCTCATTATACATGATAAAGCTATTTTAAGCCATCTCACCCCTTGCTTTTTCCTGCAAGGCCAATTGCAGTCGTTAACAGTCGTCAACAGGCTTACCACACTTAGCAGCCAATCACCCTTCTGAGTAATACCCCTTCCCACCCTCTCACTCTATATAAGGGTCTGGTGACTTCTGTTTCAGTGTATCTGAAGAAGTGTGCATGCACATGAACGCTCATACCAAGAACAAACTTAGTTGGTCTCTAAGGTGCTACTGGAAGGGGGGGTTATTTTTTATTTCCCCCCCCCCTTGGAGGTACTGAAGGGTACCAGCACCATTTTTCCTAGAAGAAAAGCACTGGCTAAAAGTGTGGCACTTACTGTAACAGCTTCATGGCGAGGTACCCAGTGCCTTTTTCCTAGAAGTAAAGAACTGCACTATCCTATGATGCTCAAGCTTCCCACTTTGTGGGAAATTCAAGGTGCCTTTGCACAAGTTGGCCACACGATGGCACCACTGACTGCCAAAAACAGGAGATGAGACCTCAGAATCAAACTTCCTTGCATACTCAGAAGGAGGAATTTCTTTGCTTTGCTTTTTAAATCACCTTTATTATATATCAGTTTACATCAATTTACATACAACTTAGACAATACATACAATACACACCACTACATTGACACACCATAGACACTAACTTCCAACTCTTCTCGTCGTGCTATTTTACATTTTGTTTATCTATAAACATTTCATTATTTTTATTCTACTTTCCCATTTTTTATCAGGAAAATTTTGCTATGTACTTTCTCTATATTTAAAGATTCATTCTAAGTCTGTCAGGAGGTTAATATTGTCACAGCAATTTTTAAGATATTCTTTAAATATTAGCCAATATTTATTAACTTTCTGTGTTGAATTTCCTCTTGTCAACTTTGCGAGTTGTAAATATTCTATCCTTTTCGCTTGCCAGTCACTTTCTGTGGGGAGGCTATCACCTTTCCAATTCTTTGCTATCACAATCCTAGCCGCTGTGGTTGCATACATAAAAAGAGGTCTGAGATTTTTCTTAATTTCCTTGCATACTGAGAAGTTTCCAGGGAAATCCAGACCTGTCAAGGCCTCCAAAGTGTTCACTGGTTTGAAGATCAGACGTGCAGCACACACAAAGGACAGGTGTTTGTGTGTGTGTGTGTGTGTGTGTGTGTGTGTGTGTTTTGCAATGGTGCAGAGAGCCATGCAAGCTCATCCAGTATTATAAATATTTATTACATTTTCATGCCACCCACTAGCTCAGTCCTCTGGGTGGTTTACGGCATTATTAAAAATATAAACTTCCGTGAAAAGTGATGGGGGGGGCAAGCAAAAAACAATAAGCAATACATATCAGTAAATGCAACCCTCAACTATCTGAAAACCACCACAAGAACAGCAGCATAAAACCTGTTTCAAGCCAACATAAAACAAGTAATGAACACAAGAAGAGACTTGGGACTTGTCCACACTGGGTTTCCCCAAGCTCCGCTCCTTTCCCACGGGAGACCTGCTTTTTAGTGTTAAGTTGGAGCAAACATCAATCTGTAGAAAAATTTGAATTGCTGTTTGCTCTTATTGAGCACTAAAGAGTGGTTTTCCCTGGGAGAAATGAGCAGGCCAAGAGGAAGGGTGGATGAGCCCGTTGCCAATAAAACTGAACCTAACAGTGTTTTGGAGACATCTGCAAATGCAGCTACACTAAGGGCATGGGTCTGAGAAGTTTTTCATTTGTCCTCCTCCTATCCCAGGAAAAGCCCTCTGTTTGCTGCTGAACTGGTAAAGACGTCAGTCCGCAGAAAACCTGACTGGTATTTGTTCCAAGGGGAAAGCAGCAGGGCAAACAGAAACCCCCTTGGGTGTGTGACTAGAACAGGACAAACGAAAATGTGGCTGAGCCCTAAATATGCAGGCTAGGGGCTCACCAGGTGTGCCTTTTGCCCCAAGGAAACATGATCTTTACCACTGAATCAGAGCAAACATCAATCAGGTTTTCTCTGGATTGATGTTTGCTCCAATTTATCACTTGTGAAGGAAAAAAATTCTGTGGTGAGAGACTACTCAACAGCCCAGCTGATTGGGGTGCAAGTCAACCATGGGTCTATGCAGTCAGTAAAAGAAGGAAGTTCCAGCCAAGTAATTTGGAGCAAACCAGCGGTCAGTAGACCATGATCTTTATTGTTGTGCAACAGGTCCCCCCAGGAGTAAGAACCCCGAGCATGGGGTGACATTGGCTTTTAAAACTTCCCTCTTTCCCCCAGAAGACACTTTGAGAGGCTTCACTGATACGTCATCACTACATCACTAGCATGTCACAAGAGCCTAGGGCTTGCCGATCAGAAGGTCGGTGGTTCGAATCCCCACAACGGGGTGAGCTCCCATTGCTCGGTCGCTGCTCCTGCCAACCTAGCAGTTCGAAAGCACGTCAAAGTGCAAGTAGATAAATAGGTACAGCTCTGGCAGGAAGGTAAACGCTCTGGCAGGAAGGACCTTGGAGAGCTCCCTCTGAAGGCAGACGTTGCTTTGACAACCAAGCACCTACAGAGCAAAGCTGGCCTGCCAATCACCCAAATCTCATTCCTTTGCTAACAGCTACAAGGGACGCGGGTGGCGATGTGGGTTAAACCACAGAGCCTAGGGCTTGCCGATCAGACGGTTGGTGGTTCGAATCCCCATGATGGGGTGAGCTCCCGTTGCTCGGTCCCTGATCCCGCCTACCTAGCACGTCAAAGTGCAAGTAGATAAATAGGTACCGCTCCAGCGGGATGGTAAATGGCTTTTCCGTGCTCTGCTCTGGTTCGCCAGAAGCAGCTTAGTCATGCAGGCCACATGACCCGGAAGCCATACGCCAGCTCCCTCGGCCAATAAAGTGAGATGAGCGCTGCAACCCCAGAGTCGTCCGTGACTGGACCTAACCGTCAGGGGTCCCTTTACCTTTTGTACAACTGTTACACAAGTTCAACATGAGGTCACTTTATCAGACACCTTTCCCAAAGCCTCTTAAGTCCCCATCACCGGAAGAACAATAAAACACTTGACATCTCCTTGCCCTCAAGACTTGTCTGGAGATGGGCTTTCAGAACACCTGACTTGCTCAACTGCCTCTGGGGATGTCTATTGTTGCCCCCCTGGTCACTCCCTGGGTGGGGGGCTGTGTCTGTGGTCTCACACTTGGGGAATTATGGCGGGATGTCCTTTTCCTGCTGCCTATGTGACTTCCTGCTTCTTGGTTCATGGAGGGAGGTGGAGCCCAAATTCCCCTTTCTTTAAGGGTTAAAATGGCATTGGAATGAGGAGAGTCGTTTAAAGTATGGATTTTCTACAAATTTATAAAGCTAGGTATCTTCCCTGAGCTGTCAAGTCGAAAGGATACATTCAGGCATAATATTTGTAGTATCATCAAGTATAGTATAAATCAACATAATAAAATATAATCGATTTCTAGCAAATTAAACCACCCTGTATCCTATTTGTTATTTTCTTGCTATGCCAAATTAGACGTGATGTCTGTCCTATTGAAGCATTAAAGAGGAGAATGGAGAATGGGATGCTAATTTTTAAAACAAAAGGTTAATGATAGTGAAAGAAACAGGATCAGCTTGTCCATCTTTACACATGAATGCGGCAAATGCATGAGTAAGAATGACCTCACATCTAGTCTGACCCTTAGTGTTGATATTTAAACTCTGAACAAATGTACTTACTTGTAGCATTGTAACAACTTTAAAAACGGGCCCCACCCTGTCATTTCCGTAACACACTGGAGAGGTGTGGGGTGGAGATAATCTTTGACCCTTGAGATGTTGCTGAACATGAGCTCTGGCCATGCTCTCTGGGGCTGATGCAAGTGGAAGTAGAGCTGGTGCAAGTATGGCTTAATTTGAGGCCAAAATTTGCTGCCAGGATTTCTTGAGCCCCAGCAGCTTAACTTCTTGAATCAAGCTCCCCACACCCATCTTTCTTGATGCCAGGCTGGAGCAAAGTTCCCTGGCAAGTTTGACCCTGTTGGCTGCAGAGCCTTTCGTCCTCTGGTGCTTTCTTGAAGAAGTCGGTTAGGTGTTTGCTGCACATCCCTGAAGTCCTGCCTCCCTGAGCCACTTTCACCTCCAACGTTCTTTTCTCCCCGTCAGACTGCGGGAAACGACCCCTGGCACCCATCCACGGCGGCAGCATGAGAATTGTGGGTGGTGTCGACGCCCTGCCTGGAGAGTGGCCCTGGCTTGTCAGCGTCCAGATCCCCTCGTCCAAGGGAACGCGGCACTCGTGCGGGGGCTCCGTCCTTTCTAAGCGCTGGGTCCTCACAGCAGCTCACTGCTTCAAGACTAAGAGAAGGCAAGTAGAAAAGATGGCAGGAAAATGGACATCTTGCCTGTGGAGGGCAAGCAGAATGTCCCTCAGCAGGAGCCAGTGTGGTGTAGTGGTTAAGAGCAGTGGACTCGTAATCTGGTGAACTGGGTTCGATTCCCTGCTCCTCCACATGCAGCTGCTGGGTGACCTTGGGCTAGTCCCACTTCTCTGAAGTCTCTCAGCCCCACTCACCTCACAGAGTGTTTGTTGTGGGGGAGGAAGGGAAAGAAGAATGTGAGCTGCTTGGAGACACCTTTGGGTAGTGATAAAGCACGATATCAAATCCAAACTCTTCTTCTTCTTCCCAAGGTGGGAAGGCAAGGCAAGATTTCTGTCCCAGACTGAAGATGTGTGGTGCCTCTGAGCATGTGCAGATTGCCTTTGTCCATCCACAAGAACCTCTCCAACATGTCAGAATATGTGGGAATGTTCAGGGTGGCAGGAAAGGATATATTGTTTATTAATATCCTTCCTAACTTGTGCTAGCAAGGTCCTTTACTTTGCAGAGTGCATTCCCCTTTACACAGGAGAAAACTAGTTGCAAACTTGTTTGAGTTTCTTAAGACAATACACAATTTAATCTGGCTCGTCCAGATTGAAATGTGTTCTAATATTTTCCTGGTAAGACCCCTTGAATCCCTCCTAAAAGAATAAAGGCACCACAGTTATTCATAAGCAGTAAAAAGAAAGTTTACTCACAATCAGGCAGAGCACAGTGAGATCCCTGAAGGCAGGCTTTAGGCTTAAAGTTACAAACTTATACTAACAGGTTTATCCCGTAAGGGAGATTACCTGGGGGACTGCTTGGCTGGCAGCCAGCAGTCCAGTCCAGGAAGTTTGCAGGATGAAAGGAAGATGGGAAAGAGAGAGAGTGGCTGCGTGACTTGTCCTTTTACTAGGTCTGGAAAGGTCACGCCCACCCACTAGTCACCTGCAAGGAAGGATGCTCCAGCCCAGGAGGAACAGGAAGTTTCGACTGGCTGGACCAAACATTCCAGAACAAGATGAGCAGTGATATCAGCAATGGGGTCCGAAATGTAACCTTGATGGTCCGATAATAGACAGCAGAGACTTATGAACTTAAATTTTAAACCTTAAGAGGCTGAAATATGGTTTTAAATGTAAGCACCAATTCTGCAAATTGGCCCGTATTTCTATCTCTATTTGTAAGATAATACAACTTACACTATCACATTTTATACAAATTGCTTTCTGGTCTTGGACCGTAATAAAGATATTTGATTTGACCAAACATTCCCTTGCATGTCCCCTCTAGCAAAACAAGGAATGTTGTACTTGACTGCTCCCAGTGGATTACATCCCACAGAATAGTGGGCAGAGACTCTAGGCCAGCCTTTCTCAACCTTGGGTCCCCAGATGCTTTTGGCCTGCAACTCCCATCACCCCTAGGTAGCAGGACCAGTGATCAGGGATGATGGGAGTTGTAGGCCAAAAACATCTGGGGACCAAGGTTGAGAAAGGCTGCTCTAGGCAGACTCAGCTGCTTGCTAGAAACTAGACACTGGTGAGAGCTGCCCACTTCCTCCTGTCCTTCCGCCATGTCTCAGAAACGTTATGTTGCCTCATCCGCACATCAGGTGTTTCCCTGCAGTGGGTCACCCCTTTCCTGCGTCAGCAGCTGTTTGTGCAGTGGCTGGTTCTGATACCTGGCTGATTCCCAGGGGTGGGGGCGTTAAGAGGGACAAGAGGAGCAGCTATTCTGATACATCAGGCATGTCCAACAGATAGATCGTGATCCACCGGTAGATCACTGGACGTCTGTGGTAGATCACCGGTAAATCAGTGGCTCCCCACAAAGAAATAAAAAAACTTTGGCTCCCCTAAAAAAAACCTCAACATCTTTGCCCTGCACCCCTAAAATGACCTGAACCACCAAAAGCAGGGCTTTCGTTCCTAAAAAAAAAGCTCAGCATTGCTTTCCTCTTCCCTAAAGAAGCTCAACAACTTTTACATGAACCCCAAAATCAGGGCTTTCCTTCCTAAAAAAAGCTCAACAACTTTGACCTGAACTCCACAAAAGGGGGTAGATCACTGCCAGTTTTAAACTCTGTGAGTAGATCGCAGTCTCTTGGAAGTTGGCCACCCCTGTGATACATGTACTTTGTGATTTAAATGACCGTCCAGAACGCTGGGCAAGTCATTTTGGACTAACTGTAAAAGCATGCAGACACATTTACATGGATCTATAGGTAACTTCAGGGACCAGGTGGCGCTGTGGGTTAAACCACAGAGTCTAGGGCTTGCCGATCAGAAGGTTGGCGGTTCAAATCCCTGCGATGGGGTGAGCTCCCGTTGCTTGGTCCCTGCTCCTGCCCACCTAGCAGTTTGAAAGCATGTCAAAGTGCAAGTAGAGAAATAGGAACTGCTCCAGCGGGAAGGTATACGGCGTTTCCATGCGCTGCTCTGGTCCGCCAGAAGCGGCTTTGTAATGCTGGCCACATGACCCAGAAGCTGTACGCCGGCTCTCGGCCAATAAAGCGAGATGAGTGCCGCAACCCCAGAGTCGGACACGACTGGACCTAATGGTCAGAGGTCCCTTTACCTTTATAGGTAACTTCAGCCCAGTGCAGCAAAATGTGTGCAGCACAACTCATCAGTCATTCCTACTATTTGCTCAATGCCAGCATCCAACAAAGCCACAAGACTGGCATGTGAACATCTGCATGAAGCTGGAATTGGTGTAAATAGTCCAGCTGCACCTCATGGCTTGATGGCCTTCAGCCCATGTTTATCAGTATTAGGGTGTCCAGGATTATTATTATTTTCCTTTTTGCAGAAGCAGTCAGGGAGAACTCTGTTTCAAAGAACTCTGGAGGGCCTCGCTCTAATCCTGTTCTGTTTTACCTGCAGCTCACTGAATCGCTGGAGGATTGTGGTGGGTGCCACAGACATTTCCAAGTTGCCGGACGATGTGCAAATCCGTTCGGTGCACAAAGTCCTCCTCCACCAGGATTACAACCCGCGCACGGAGGCCAACGACATTGCACTGATAAAACTCGAGAAACCTGTGACTTTTAGCAACTACGTTCAGCCAGCCTGCCTGCCTCCTGTCACCATGGGCTCTGATACCAGCTTCTCAGACTGCCACATCAGTGGTTGGGGCACCACCTCCCAGAACAGTGAGAGAGCGGGAGCAGAGGGAGGCAGGGGCGGGGGGCAGCTCAAGTAGGGGTGGGAATGCAGCTGTGTAGATCACACACAGGGCAGGGGGAGATAGAGGTGCGGCTGTGGATGGCTGGTGCCCCAGTGCCCACAAACTTCAGGTCTGGGAGAACAGGAATTAATGGAGGCTTATTTCAGGTCAGATGGAAATCGGCTGCTTCCCCTGCATACAAAGGTAGTTGCTGTCTGGAGTTTCCTTCTCCGGAAGTGGAAAATAGATTCAACCCACATGTGGGTAATACTAAAAAAAAAAAATTGGCCAGGTGCCTAGATTGAAAACATGAGGCTTTGCACACTCTCTCACAGGAGAGAGCCTCCCACAGAGCTTACAACACTCTCAACCACCAGAGTAGTGTAGAAATTGGGATATTTTGCCCAATTTCACCCCTCTTGCAATGAACAGGCAAGTAAGTTTAAAAACTTTACTTACTAAATCCAAAGGTCTGGTTCATGCATTATTCCCTGCAGCAGCAAGGAGAACACGGGTAGAATTCTCTTGGGTGTAAAATACAGATTATAGTTTCAAGCATGCGGTCTGTACTTTGGAACAAGTTCAGACGTGTCCGTCCTGGTCAGTTACATGACTAGAGGAGAGTGAGCAAAAGGAAGAGAAGTAGTTTGGCTTCCTCCCTCACGGAGGTAAGGGGGAGTGGCTTAGCTGGTCTTAACCTCTTCATGCACTAACTAGCACTCATGCATGTTTATCTGCAATTCCCACACTTTCCTCCTTCCATTTTGCTTACAGGAGCTTGAAAAATATCCTAAGGTGCTGGCATGCTTTGGGTAGCACACAAAATGAGGGGGGGGGAGGGATGTAACTTGTTTTGGTTTCTTCCTGTGCCAAGCTACATTTTACATTGAATGCATATTTTCATTTGTGTGTGTGAATCTGAACCTGTGACTTTAACAACAACAACTACTACTACTTCACACAGAGATGCAAATACCTATTTAATGTTACGTGTAGTTTCGCTCTCTGCCAAGCTATATTCCAGCAGGGAAATTGCGTGTGTGTTTGTGTGTGGTTAGGGAAGGGAAGAGCTGTGAATTGGAATGCTTAGAGAAAGCAGAAACCAACTTAATCTGCTGACTTTCCTGACAGGTGTGAAGACATCGGACATCCTTCAGGAGGCGAAAATCAACATTCTGGACATCAAGAAATGTAACAGCAGCCAGTGGTACAATGGGGCCATGAGTCCTCACACCATATGTGCAGGATATGAGGAAGGGGGCATTGACAGCTGCCAGGTGAGGAACCCACTTCTGTTTATTCACACTGGCACTGGCTCTCCAGCGTTGCTGGCAGAGATGGGTCTTCCTTAGCACAGCTGCTTGAGATCCCTCTGTCAGGCGGCAGAGGAACCAACCCCCATGGCTGGTTAAGACAAGGAAAAGTCCTTACCATGCTTTTATTCAATATTCACAGAGAGAGGCTTGGGAATGTGGCGTCTCAGAATAATGGTGTTGCTCCGAGTGAGTCTCCACCCCCTCCGTCTCTCCCACTTCCTCATGAGTCGTCGCTATGCGTGCTGGAAAATGTCCTCTGCCTTTGAGCTCTTTGCTCTCCTACTTTCAAGGCCTGCCGTGTCTTGGGAGGGGGGGGTCCTGGAATGCTTTCTAAAGACACTGAGTCCATCAGCTGTCGCTCCCCTGGTGCTTCTTCTCTTCCCCTCCTCCTCCCTCATTATTTCCCAGCTTCCCCCCTCATCTGCCTCTGAGTTGTGACCTCCCTCAAACCCCTGCTGTAATTCTGAACTGTCTCCTTCTTCTCTGGAAGGGTCAAGCTGGGGAGGCGGTCTCCCTCCTCCCTCCTCTACCCAGTCCCTGACACTAACTGAAGATGCCCAGGATTGAACCTTTGATGAGCCAGATGGGCGGGGTACAAATAAATTATTATTATTATTATTATTATTATTATTATTATTATTATTATGCTCCGTCGCTGAGCTAAGGAACGTTTTTTGCTTTGGGCAACTGGGGCAGTGCCCTCTCCCACACACAGTTTGAACCTAAAACTTGAGACCACTCTTCCTCACCTCTTCCCCTCCACCAAGGGTGGGGAACCGCTGGCTCTCTAGACGTTGCTGAGCTACAATGCCCATCAGCCCCAGCAAGAATGGCCAAGGTTGATGCAAGTTGCAATTCGTCAACAACTGGAGGGCCACAGGTTCCTCACCCCTGCCCCACACTCTAATAATACCCCACTCTCTGCTTTCTGTCTGCCTGCCTTTGCTGCATGGAGTCTGCATTACTGTGGCCTGCTTTCCCTCATCTCACTTCTGTGTTTGGGCTCGTCCATACTTCTGCTTGTCTCATGCCCAGAAAGCATGGGTTGGAGTGGTTTGGCGTTGTCAGGTTCCCTTATCAGTTGTTCAATAGTAAAGCCAAGCCATTTGTCTTTTAGTTCTTTTATTCAGTGCCAAGCTATATACAGTGCAGAGCTCAGTCTTATCACGTCTGTTCACTCACTAGCAGAATCCGGAAGTGCCTCCCTCCGGTTTTGGCGCCAACACCACAATCTTGGCAGCCTAAATTGCCTCCTCCTCCTCTTACGTAATCTATGCACCGGACCTGACGTCTCTCCCTCTGATCGAGCCTGCTGGGTGGTGCCAGGTCTCTCACTATCTCTCTGGAGACCTTGCACTCCCTGGCTCCCAGCCACTAACTGTTCCTTCCCCGAGATTGGACTGCCAATTTCACTCGAAGATGAATCTGTTGTCAAAACAGGTTGTGGCTGTCTATAAACACTCAGAGTTGGACTGGCAGGGGCTGGCAGGTCCCTGACAGGCGTCATGTGAACAATGGGTGAAACTGCACAGTGCTTGGGCTCATGTCCTGAGTTAGCACATCTTCCCATGTCTGGATGTTCAGGTGCACTGGGTGACCAAAGCAACACCCGCGAGGTGGAGTGTATGACTTGCCGATTCTTCCACCCTCCCATTGGTCCAGGAATGTAGACCAATGGGCATAATAGGGCATTGCTTTCATTATGTTCCTGTCCTGTTGCACGTTCGTACCTTGTCCTGTTTGCCGTCAGGGTCTGATTCTGAATCTGCGAGAGTTGGGGGAAAGGCTGTGAGCTTTACAGAGCAGCATAAGCTACCATGGGGATAGTGTTAGCAGATCTCTCTATACATATGTATGCTTATTTCAGAGACCAGATGAATTGAATCTAGTAGTATTTAGCTTTGTCTTGCATCTGGAGATCACTGGGGAACAAAATTTTGGTTGTCAGGGATCTGCCCACCCCTGCTAGTCCAGCTCTGAGTGCATACAGGGACCCGCAGCCTGTGTTGACGACAGATTCATATTCGAGTGAATCTGGCAGCCCCTCTTCGGGGGAGGAGCAGTTAGTGGCTGGGAACCAGGGAGTGCCAGGTGTCCAGGGAGTTGCTGAGAGACCTGGCACCACCCAGCAGACTCGTTCGGAAGGGGAGGCGTCAGTTCCGGCGCCGATCTCACATAGGAGGAGAAGGCGGCAATTCAGGATGCCGAGACTTTGGTGTTGGCGCCAAAACAGAAGGGAGGCACTTCCAGATTCTGCTAGTGACTGAGCAGACATGATAAACTGAACTCTGCACTGTAAATAGCTTTGCACAAAATAAAGAGACTTAAAGACAAAATGGCTTGGTCTTACTATTGAACAACCGATAAGAGAATCTGACAGGTTGCATTGACACCTGCAGTTGTTCTAACCTAATTTCAACATGCTGATTTCATATTTGAAGTCGGTTTTGTTCTGTAAGCTCTAGTCTTTTTGCAATTCATGTTTTTCACTTTTCACCACAATCTTCGTTTTTCACAATGCAAGAATTCAATATTTTATTAAACACATAGCCAAAGTAGAACAATATGAGTATAAATGTAAGTGACTTATATAGCACTGCACATGACATGTATAGCATTGAAAATGACAACTTCATTATGTAGTGATAGCGCCATATATTTAAAGACAACTTAAATTGCATGGCTTGCCCCAAAGAATCCTGGGAACTGCAGTTTGCTGGAAATTGTAATTCTGTGAAAGATAAGCTATGGTTCCTGGGATTCTTGTGGGGGGGGAACCATGTGCTTTAAATGAATGGTGTGCATGTGTTCCTGGTAACACAGTCAGAAGCACAAGACGCATGGGCGTTTCTTGGCAAGCAATGATGAGATGAATGGCAGGGGGTGAGTCTGTGATGTCATGTAGCAGCTCAGAAGGCTCATGTGGTCTTTGGACCCGGTGGCTGGGTGGGCCTAGGCTTGCACCTACACCATAAGCGTGAGGGGACCCTGCTTTGCTTTCCTGAAAGAGCACTTAAGTTCCTTCCTTCCTTCTCTCTGCAGGGTGACAGTGGGGGCCCCCTGATGTGCAAGACAAGCCAGGATTCCCCGTATTACGTGATTGGCATCACCAGCTGGGGAAAGGGCTGTGCCCAGGCAAACAACCCAGGAATCTATACCTATACCAAGGACTTCCTTGAATGGATCTTGGGGCAGATGGTGGAAGGCAAAGGGCAGAAGGCCAAGAAGAGGAAGAGGAAGTCAACGTCACCAGGTGGAATAACGCTCCTGCCTAATAGAAAGGACATCTTGACGACACAAGAGCCAACAACTCTGTCCACAAGCGCTCCTTCAGCAGCACCTGAAGCCCCCACAGAGGTGCTCACAGTCCCTCTGCCCACAGATGCCTCAGAAACTTCCCCACAGGTGGCCACAGTCCCTCTGCCCACAGATGCCTCTGAAACTTCCTCACAGGTGCTCACAGTCCCTCTGCCCACAGATGCCTCAGAACCTTCCCCACAGGTGCTCACAGTCCCTCTGCCCACAGATGCCTCAGAACCTTCCCCACAGGTGCTCACAGTCCCTCTGCCCACAGCTGCTTCTCCAAAAGCCCATCGTGCTCCCTCAGCATATCCCACCAAACGCCGTCCTCGATGGCCAAAGACAACATTGAGGTCCCCACACAAAGATCCAGAGCCAACCATCCTTGTGGAGCCCCCTTTCATACCCCCAGTAATTACACCTCCCGCTATTGAAGCCCCATATGTCCCTTCAGAACGAACGGTCACCCTGGAAGCACCCTATTTCCCCCAAGAAACAGCACCCAAACCTATAGCTCCTCCACGTATTCCTAAAGACATAGAGCCCACGCCTCTAGAGGCCCCCTACGTGCCCCCCGAGGTGACTGCATCTCTGGAGCCCCCCTATATTCCTCTGGGGGAGCCTTACACCGCTCCAGAGCCTCCATTTCTCCCCCCACCACCCAAATACATCTCTCCAAAACAAGGTGGTGTCTCATCCAATTCCTCAGAGTCCCAGTATGTCCCACAAGAAAGACCTCTCATTCTGGATCCCCCATATATTCCTCCAGAGACATCAGTCACTCTAGAGCCTCCATACATTCCCCAAGAAACACCCCCAGGGGCAACTGCCATTCTGGATCGCCCATACACTCCGCCAGAGAACCCAGTCACTATAGAACCCCCATTCGTCCCCGCAGAGAACCCTGTCATTTTACAGGCTCCATACATGCCTCAAGACAAACCAGTCACTCTGGAGCCTCCATACACCCTGTCAGAGACACCGGTCACCCTAGAACCCCCATACACTCCTCCAGAGACGCCGGTCACCCTACAACCCCCATACACTCCTCCAGAGACATCTCTCACTCTAGAACCCCCATACACTCCTCCAGAGACATCAGTCACTCTAGAACCTCCATACACTCCTCCAGAGACATCAGTCACTCTAGAACCTCCATACACTCCTCCAGAGACATCAGTCACTCTAGAACCCCCATACACTCCTCCAGAGACATCAGTCACCATAGAACCGCCATACACTCCTCCAGAGACACCTACTGCTCTAGAACCCCCATATACCCCTCCAGAGAAACTTGTCACTCTAGAACCCCCATACACCCCTCCAGAGACACCTGCCGCTGTAGAACCCCCATACATCCCTCCTGAGACACTTGCCACTCTAGAACCCCCATACACCCCTCCAGAGACACCTACCGCTGTAGAACCCCCATACATCCCTCCTGAGAAACTTGTCACTCTAGAACCCCCATACACCCCTCCAGAGACACCTACCGCTGTAGAACCCCCATACATCCCTCCTGAGACACTTGCCACTCTAGAACCCCCATACACCCCTCCAGAGACACCTCTCACTCTGGAGCCTCCATACACCCCGCCAGAGACACCTGTTGCCCTAGAACCCCCATACACCCCACCAGAGCCACCTCCCACTCTGGAGCCTCCGTACACCCCGCCAGAGACACCTGCCCCCCTAGAACCCCCATATATTCCTCCAGAACCACCTGTCACCCTAGAACCCCCATATATTCCCCCAGAGACACCTCTCACTCTGGAGCCTCCATACAATCTCCCAGAGACACCTGTCACCCTGGAAGCCCCCTACATTCCTCCTGAGACCCCGTACAGTGATCAATACCCTCCATACATACCTCCAGGGGCCCAAAATATCCCAGAAGGTTCAGCTGAGGACCCGGAGCCACCATATAACTTTCAAGTGGCTGCTGACCCTCCTAAGTCTTACAAGCGTTCTCCAGCATTCTATGCTATTCACATTCACCGAGCGGCTGCTCCAGGCCGACGCTGGCAGCCTTCCAAATAAGAGAGTCCACACATGGGGTGCATCCTGCCTACAGCTCTTTGCCCGTCTGACCCTCAACTAGCCAGCTCTTCAAAAGGCCACGCAGCAGTAAGTGCCATCCCTCTCCCAAATACCATAACTTGCACTTCGGTACCATGACCTCTATCCTCACATGCCAGGGCCCAAAGCTTCCTTGGATTTCCAAGGTTACCACAGAGAAGGGATGCGATTAAAGCAGTTGATCGCCAGTCCGTAGCAGATGTGGGACTTCTATCCAGGGCGGTCAGGAAGGAGCTCTCAGTGGGAACATATGGACTTACGGCGGAGCAACAGGATGGCACACAGGGTGCAAAACCTGCCCTGCTTTATGTCGCTGGTGGCTTTGGGACTACGAGGTGGTTAATTCAAAGTAAAAGAGGAGGAGATTCATGAGGGAACATCCACATCACTGAGAATCCACGCACAGACCTGCCACGTGGGCTCACCCTCTGCTGCAGCCGCAGGAATGTCTTAATTCCCGAGGGGAAGCAGTCGGAGCAAAATGCTACCATGCTTGCTTGGAAACACGCAGGTCTGGCATGTGCCTGAGAACATGATTCCAGGTCCTGCCAGTGCCCTCCCTCACCCTCAGGAACAACAGGCAACTGGAGGAAGTCTGGCAGTGTAGGAATTCTGCCTCTTCTGCCTTGTGCTCTATTCCCCCTGGAGGACAGAAAGCTATTGCTCCAGTAACTCTGGTTCAGAACATGGTGGGCAAAAATCAATTATAAAAAGAGGGAGGGGAAATTAAATTGGCCTGCGCTTATTTATTTTTAATTGCAAATATTAAGGTTGAAATCATATAGACTGTTGCCGGGATGCACTTCCAAATACATTTCCATACGATGGCTCCGTAAATCTCTTTTAAACAACAACTTGGTTAATAGTATCCAGTCTGAGCCTGAGCTGGATAGCCCAGCAGTGAATCTCTGAATTAATTCCCTCTGCTAGACTTTTCTAGCAGAACCAATCCAATCATTTCTCAGATATGAATATTTACACTTGTTGTTGTTCAGTCGTTCAGTCGTGTCCGACTCTTCGTGGCCCCATGGACCAGAGCACGCCAGGCACGCCTATCCTTCACTGCCTCTCACAGTTTGGCCAAACTCATGTTAGTAGCTTCGAGAACACTGTCCAACCATCTCATCCTCTGCCGTCCCCTTCTCCTTGTGCCCTCAACCTTTCCCAACATCAGGGTCTTTTCTAGGGAGTCTTCTCTTCTCATGAGGTGGCCAAAGTACTGGAGCCTCAACTTCAGGATCTGTCCTTCTAGTGAGCACGCAGGGCTGATTTCTTTAAGGATGGATAGGTTTGATCTTCTTGCAGTCCATGGGACTCTCAAGAGTCTCCTCCAGCACCAGAATTCAAAAGTATCAATTCTTCGGCGATCAGCCTTCCTTATGGTCCACCAGATCCAGCCCACCAAGCTGCAAGAAGTGACCTGCCAGCTCCAGCAGCTTTATCTCCCCAAAGGATCACAAGAACATAAGAATAGCCTACTGGATCAGGCCAAAGCGGGTCCATCTAGTCCAGCATCCAGTCAGATGCCTATGGGCAAAACATGAGCACAAGGGCCCTCTCCCCTCCTGAGGTGTCCAGCAACTAGCATTCAGAGACATTGGTGCATGTAGATAAGTGTATTCACACATACACCCACACACCAATATATGCAACCAAACACACCACCAGCAGCGATCCAACCAGACCTAGGCTAGATCTACAAAGCTGTAAAAAAAAAAAAAAAAAAAAAAAACCACTCTGAAAACACTCTTGGGGGGAAATCATTGTAAAGCCCACAATGGAAAATACCATTGTGTTGCGATTTCAGCTCTACACTGGTGTCACAGTGTTATAACGCATTTATAATGTTGTAATTTGACTAATGTAGCTGAGTCCCTAGGGGCCATTTAAACTTTAAATCCCCTTATGCAACAGCTCCCCCTGTAGGGATTAGGTGAAGAACTGCAGGCATCGCCTCCACTGAAAGCAGCGGAGAACGACGGAGACTTGGCACACCAGCAGGGTCAGATAAGGCTGCAATTAGCAGGAGTTATTAATCTCGGCCAATTTTATGAATGGAAATTCAGGAGAAACATGAATGAACACTACAAATTGTACAGAAATGGTTTAATTGCAAATAAAAGTCAAAGCAAAGATCACAAATGTTAACCAAAGAGGTTCCAGGTTGCAGTGCCTGGCCCAACCACAAACTGCCATAATCTCCAAGGCGCAGGATCACGTAGACAGAATCCAGTCTTGGAGAATTGCAAATAAACTATCAGCACTGGTAATGGGAAAGGACAGCGATCAATGCACAAATATAGAAGTGGTTAACGCAAAGAAGGTGAAGGGAATATGGCAATGGCTGTGACTGGATGTGAAAGGGAAACAGTTTGGCAACCATGAAGGGACTGCTCAGTAATCCTGTTTTAAGGGATCCAGGGAACTAAAAAATCCAGCACGGACCGGGCTATTGGCCAGGGGATTTTTCTATCTCTCCAGCCTCCCTTTACAAGTGGCAATGATGGTTCTTGGTGGAACTCAGCCAGGAAAGCAAGGCTTGATCTGGCTAGTGCTTAAAGGCACAGGTCCGTGCTTTACAGTGCCGCGTTTCATCACTTTTTTCGTTCTAGTGCTTTCCCCACGAAAACCCACTCTTTACTGCTGAACGTCAACTCACAGAAACCCCAAATTGTTGTTTGTTCCAAATCAGTATTAAAGAGCAAGTTTTGTAGGGGAAGTGCTGAGGCAAAAATAAATAAATAAAATGCTCATCTACCTGTACCTAAAAAGCACAAGGCAAAAGGTGAGTGTGGATGAGCCCTCATTGTATTCCCCCATCCACCTTTTTTTTACTTTGAAGAGCACCATGAACATTGATGGTGCTTAACAACAGTATACATGACTATATATCTGCATGTGATACTCCTGCCTTTGCGGGTGAGATATTTGAGTAAATGCAACAGCAACTGCACCATCTGAGGGCTCATCCACACTTACCTTTCCGTTGCTCTTTGCAGGCACAGCCCACAATTTAAAGCTCTGTGTCCAAGTGCCCTTTTTCACATGGAAGCTTTCTCCACAGAAATCCGCTCTTTAAAGCTCAATCAGAGCAAACGGCAATCCACGGGAAACCTGAATTGACTTTTGCTCCGATTCAGCTTTAAAGAGCAGGTTTTCATGGGGAAAGCTCCCAGGGGAAGGGCACACACATGCTCCTGGAAGGCGTTGGACAAGAGATGAGTATGAATAAGACAAGACATTATTTACTTAACAACTGAAGCTTCTCTCTGCTGAATTTCTAGAATCTGAATAAACACAAACCCCTGTGTTGCAAAATGAAACAATCTACAAAAATGCAAGCGCAACACACTGGCTAATAACTTATAGTGAATATACAGTATAATTGGTTATGATGTCATTCAAAATATACGAATAAGCCACTTCAAAATTTTGTATCCCTCACGTGATCACATTTATGCATAAGAGATCCTCTATATTTTATTCTCTTTTTAAAAATTTTATTTTATTTTACAAATTCATTCAAACTCATAATCACAAATAATAAACATTACACAAGATTCTTCCGAATCTCGAGACTTTCCTCCTCTCCTCCGTGGGTTATTTCAGTAACGTTTTTTAAACTGGATATTATAAGTCCATCTAATTTACAATCCTCCATTGTATCCAAAATCTGTGTAACATTACAAGAGTCATTTAAAACCTGCCAAAGAGTTCAGGTGTTTACAGTGGTCTTTCAAATATAATATAAATTTGTCCCATTCTTTGTTGACATTTTGATCCTCCTGGTTTTTTATTTTCCTGGTTAATCTTGCCATCTCTGCATAGTCCACATTTTGTTCTCGCTGCAACTCTGTGGTTTAAGAAGCGGGACAGCAGATTGCCCTAAGCCACCCTGTAAGCTTCATGACTGAAGAGGGATTTGAACGCAGGTCCCCGCAGGTCCAGTCCAACCCTACACTGCACAGGCTGTATTCTAATCCAAATTTAACAAATAGTAATAGTAATGATTCTAAGTAAACTATCTTCAAGCACTCTGGGGGGTTACGGAAATCCTCCTCTTCAGCTCGGCAGTGGAGCATGGTGAACAAAAGGTTAAAGGCATAGCTGTCAACCCTCCCTTTTTTTTGGCGGGAAACTCACTTATTCCAATGCCGTTTCCCTCTGCTATCCCAGATTGTTGATATCCCTTAAATTTCCCGGATTCCAAAGGAAGCAGCTCCTCTCCCTCCCTGCCGGCCAGGGAGGCTCCTCAGCTGCGTTGCTCGGCTGCCAATAAGGAGTCTGAGACCGACTGGGGGCGGAGCTTGCATGCCTTGTGCAGCCAGACCCTCATGCCCAACCAGACAGACAGCCTGCCTGCCGTCTACGCGCTCGCTCTTTCGCTCTCCCGTTCACGCGCAGCCTCTGGAGCGCAGGATGGCGAGGCTACTTGGTGCCATTGCACCGCCCTGGCGGCATCCCTTATTTTCAAATCCGAAAGTTTGGGGGAAATCCCTTATTTTCAAATCCGAAAGTTGACAGCTATGGTGAAAGGTTCCTTCCCAGTTTTCGTCTAGCTCCATGCTCAGTGGTGCAACCCTGAGACTTCTCAATGCACCTTCCTGGGGATCAATGACTCGTTCCATAGGAAACTACAGAACAACTGACGGCACTTCTGTGTGATGTCATATAGAACATAGTTCTATATGATGTCAAGCGGCAAGAGAGCAGGAAGCAGTAATCACAAAGAGGATGAGAAGGCTGCTTCTCGCTCTCCTGGCCCTCGTCACAACCTGCCCTATGCACGCCGCAGATGACAGCTGCAGGTGAGCGAGCACAGCAAAAGCAGCCTCTGTTCCCCTGGATGATACCACTAGCTCATTGCAAAGATGTCCTTCCCAGAAAGCTGAGTTATGCAGACGGCATCGGTTCCGCAGCCTTCCAGGCCGCATAGCTTTGCCAGGCTGATGGGCAGGCTTGGGTGCTACTAGTTACCGTATTTTTCGCTCCATAAGACGCACTTTTTTCCTCCTCCTCTATGCGTCTTGTGGAGCGAATGTGTGGTCCCTGGAGCTGAACTGCCCAGGGGCAAAAGCAGTTCGTGCTTTTTTTAAAAGAGAGAGAGAGAAGGGGGTGTTGAAAGGAAGCCCGTTGAGCAGCTGCTCAGCAAATGATCGGGGAGAGAGATAAGGGAGAGAGATTCCAGCCCCGCCCCCTTGCAGAGGGAGGCTGTTTCCCCAGTGGCATGTGACTGGCTGACTAGATTATCTGTCTGGAAACTGTAGAAATGGCTCCCTTTCCTGAAGCTGCAGAACTGTGAGTTAAACCCCATAAAACAGGTTTTTTTTCCCTTTGCAAAGTAAGCTCAACAACTTTGAGCTGATCCTCAAAAAATGGGGCTTTTCTCCTTTGCAAAAGAAGCTGCAGAGATTTGAGCTGATCCTCAAAAAATTGGGGCTTTTCTCCTTTGCAAAAGAAGCTGCAGAAATTTGAGCTGATCCACAAAAAATGGGGCTTTTCTCCTTTGCAAAAGAAGCTGCAGAGATTTGAGCTGATCCTCAAAAAATTGGGGCTTTTCTCCTTTGCAAAAGAAGCTGCAGAAATTTGAGCTGATCCACAAAAAATGGGGCTTTTCTCCTTTGCAAAAGAAGCTGCAGAGATTTGAGCTGATTCTCAAAAAATTGGGCTTTTCTCCTTTGCAAAAGAAGCTACAGAAATTTGAGCTGATCCTCAAAAATATTGGGCTTTTCCCCTCTAAAAAGTAGGTGCGTCCTATGGTCAGGTGCGCCTTATAGAGCGAAAAATACGGTACCTAGGGTTGCTATCTTTCAAAAAGTTAAAACCAGGACACCCCACAAGTTGTTGAGCTTTCTTTTTAGGATACCACCAAAATTGTTGATCCTACAAATCACCCCTCTGAGAGGCAGCATAAGTAATGCGGAGAGGCGGACCCCTCCTGGTAGAATAGGATAGCCCACATCACCTGAATTTAGAAGAGTTGGGTTCAGCTCCTGAAAGCATTGGAATAGATGATCCTTGGGATCCCTTCCAACTCAACGATTCTACAATTCTATGATTCTGACAGAGGCTGGGTAGTGTTGGACATGTGTTTCCCAGCCTTCCAATGGGAAGGGCTTCATTTCACGATGTGCTCCAAAATCAGTGATCATTGGAGGAGCTGCAACATCTAGCTTGTCCAAGAGGAAACAGCTGTCAGGAAGGCCCACGAAGTGGGAGGCAGGTTCTCTCTACCCGAAACTTTGGAGAGTCACTGGCAATCAGCTCAGTGGGCTACAAAGACCAATGGTTTTACTTGGGAGAAGGCAGCTTCCTAAGTAAAGTATGCCATGTTAGACCCCTTTGAGACACATGAATTCCTTTTCAGTCTCAAGGTATAGCAGCTTGAACATTGCTGTTTCAGCCTTTGTATATTATCTTTATCTTGATTTTATTAGGCGATTGTGAGATATAAACTGCAGGCACACCCGGAATCAGCAAAACACAAGCTTATAAAGCCATACCTCGGGTTACAGACGCTTTGGGTTGTGTGTTTTCGGGTTGCACACCGCGCCGAACCTGGAAGTACCAAAACTGGCTACTTCCGGGTTTCGGTGCTCACGCATGCACAGAAACGCTAAATCGCGCTTTGCGCATGTGCAGAAGCGCTAAATCGCAACCCGCGTGTGCGCAGACACGGAACTATGGTTGCGAATGCTGCGGGTTGCGAACGTGCCTCCCGCACGGATCATGTTCGCAACCCGAGCGTCCACTGTATTCTCTACCTGCCCGCCCCCCCCCCCCCGGAGAGCAGGCTCCCTCCCCTGTTTCCCCATTGGCTGGGTTATGTGCAGGGTTTACAGCCTATCACGACTAATTAAAATACTAAAATCCTCGCCTTTGTCGACATCTCCCATTACTCTAAATTCGGCAAACATCCCTCCTAATTATTTTAATCCTTATTTAGTCTGTGTTCCTAGGCTTTGACACATTGACTCAAGTGATACACAGGTTCTATATCTGCTGAAGCGTATGGATAAACCCCATTTCAACTGCAAGTTGCCCTGTTTTCAGGTGTTCTAATCACAAGCCCTGTTAAAGATAAGCTTCTAAGTGAGTTGGTTTTTACTTGGCTGTTGTAACCTTTTGGCCTTTTTTGGGGGGGGGAGCACAACATTTTCATTTCTTACAGCGATGTAAATGGTCTTGGGGAAGTTATTGAAGGGCAGGATATATATAAGCTAACCGAGGAATAAATCCTGCCCGTAGCCTTGATGCCCTTTCCGCTGTTCTCGTTTCCAGTGGGATTTGTGGGAGGCGCCCCTTGGCATCCAGCCACAGCAGCTCCCTTCAGATGGGGGGAGGCGTCAGCACCCTGCCAGGAACCTGGCCTTGGATGGTCAGCATCCGGACACCTTTCCGGTCAGGTTTTCAGCATACCTGTGGAGGGTCCCTCATCAGCGCCAAGTGGATTCTGACCGCAGCCCACTGCTTTAGAGATAAGAGGTGAGCCAAAGGATCTGGGGCGAGAAATAGACTTGTAGGGCGGCTTTAAAAGAGGGCTGGACAAAATCACAGAGGTCGAAGCTGTCAGTGCCTATGCTGTGCCCCTCATGCTTCTGAAAACCAGCTGGTGAGAATTGCAAGTGGAGACAGTTGCTGTTTGTGGGAATGTTGAGGAAAGTAGGAGAGGATATATTGATTAAATATCCTTCCTCACTCCCGCTAGTGAGCAAGCAGCAGAGCACATTCCCTTGCACGTTGCTGGCACCAAGTTGATGGATTCGTTAGAATCACTTAAGTTGAGCAATCCAGTCTGGCTTGTCCAGTCTGGATTCTTCCTGGTAATTTTCCAGTTTTATTTCCCTCTCAAAAATAATAACACGGCAAGTCACGTGGTGATTTCATGCTCTTTATTGCAGCTCGTAAACAGTGAATGAATTTCCCCCAAAACTTCGGGCATTATATACATTATTTACACAATGGGTCCCGTGTGATTGGCTGACTCTGCTTCCCTCCTGGAGCCTGATTGGGCTGCTCCTGCACACCAACCAGTTATTGCATTCTAGGATCCTACCTGCCTCTTGTTCTAGGATCCAAGCTCAGTACATAAGAAACAGTAAAGTTTACTTACGTTCAGTTCACAGTATTGTCCTGAAGGCAGACTTCAACTTGTAGTATTTGTAGAGAAAAGAAGTCTGAGCTAGGCCTCTGACTTTCTACCTTGTGGCTTCCATCCTCTGGAAGGATGGACCATGTGCTGCTGGCTAAGAGCCAGCAGAGAGGAAGATGGCAAAAGAGCAAAAGAGCCCCAAAAGAGGAATATGCCTGGATGGCTAGCCCTTTTGTAGGGTCTGCTAAGGTCACGCCCATCTACCTGGTCACACACAGGGGGAGGAGGCTCCAGATAATAATAATAATAATAATAATAATAATAATAATAATAATAATAATAATTTAGTATTTGTACCCCGCCCATCTGGCCGGGTCTCCCCAGCCACTCTGGGCTGCTTCCAACAAATATCAAAATACATTAAAATATCACAGATTAAAAACTTCCCTAAACAGGGCTGCCTTCAGGTATTTTCTAAATGTCAGGTAGTTGTTTATTGCTTTGACCTCTGCTGGGAGGGCGTTCCACAGGGCGGGCGCCACTACCGAGAAGGCCCTCTGCCTGGTTCCCTGTAACTTGGCTTCTCGCAGTGAGGGAACCACCAGAAGGCCCTCGGCCCTGGATCTTAGTGTTCTGGCTGAACGGTGGGGGTGGAGACGCTCCTTCAGGTATACTGGATCGAGGCCGTTTAGGGCTTTAAAGGTCAGCACCAACACTTTGAATTGTGCTCGGAAACGTACTGGGAGCCAGTGTAGATCTCTCAGGACCAGTGTTATGTGGTCCCGGTGGCCACTCCCAGTCACCAGTCTAGCTGCCGCATTCTGGATTAATTGCAGTTTCTGGGTCACCTTCAAAGGTAGCCCCACGTAGAGCGCATTGCAGTAGTCCAAGCGGGAGATAACTAGAGCATGCACCACTCTGGCGAGACAGTCTGCGGTCAGGTAGAGTCTCAGCCTGCGTACCAGATGGAGCTGGTAGACAGCCGTCCTGGACACAGAGTTAACCTGTGCCTCCATGGACAGCTGTGAGTCCAAAATGACTCCCAGGCTACTCACCTGGTCCTTCAGGGGCACAGTTACCCCGTTCAGGACCAAGGAGTCCCCCACACCCGCCCGCCCCCTGTCCCCCAAAAACAGTACTTCTGTCTTGTCAGGATTCAACCTCAATCTGTTAGCCGCCATCCACCCTCCAACCGCCTCCAGGCACTCACACAGGACCTTCACCGCCTTCACTGGTTCTGATTTGAAAGAGAGGTAGAGCTGGGTATCATCCGCATATTGATGAACACCCAGCCCAAACCCCCTGATGATCTCTCCCAGCGGCTTCATATAGCTATTAAAAAGCATGGAGGAGAGGACTGAACCCTGAGGCACCCCACAAGTGAGAGTCCAGGGGTCTGAACACTCATCCCCCACCACCACTTTCTGAACACAGCCCAGGAGGTAGGAGCGGAACCACTGTATAACAGTGCCCCCAGCTCCCAACCCCTGACAGGATGTCCTCCCTGTCTGGAGCCACATTCCCCTGTGTGTCCACTCTAGGCAACAGGAAATGCTGTGTTTGACCGCTTCAGTGATGATAGATCCCACACTGTCACACTCAAGTCCTGCTTGCTGGCTTCTCACTGGGACATCTCATTGGCCACTGTGAGGACAGGATGTTGGACCAGATGGGCCTCCTTTGGTCTGACCCTGCGGCAGGGGGTTTCTGACCTTCGGGACCTCGTGAGAGCAGTGAGCGTTGACAGCGGAGGGAGGGAAAGAGGCAGAGATTTCACACAGGCACCAAGGAAACTCCTGAAGGGGGTCTTTGCACCCATAGGTGCCACTCTGGCAACCCCAATGCTAGCTTACGCTCCCCTTGGGGAAGGGGCAGAACTCAGTGGTAGAGAGCGGGCATTGCCATCAAATGGTCCCAGGTTCAACCCTTGTCAGCTGCGGTCAAAAAAGGATCAGAGAGCAGGTGATGGGGAAGAGACAACCCCCCCCCCCGAGCTGCTGCCCATCAGAGCAGACAATACTGGGGTAAGTGGGCAAAGTATTGCATAAGACGATTCCTGCTTTCTTTCTCTGCTCTAGATATCTAGAACATTGGGAGCTGCTGTTGGGTTCCACCATGCTCTCCCGGCCTGGCCCTGATGCGGAGGTGCGCTTCCTCAAGAGGGTGGTGCAGCACGAGAGCTACGTGCCACAGCAGCAAGTCAACGACATTGCCTTGGTGGAGCTGGACGACCCAATCCAGTGCAACGACTACATCCAGCCCGCCTGCCTGCCAGAGAGCTTTGTGGACGTGTCTGCCATGGCCCATTGCTACATCGCTGGCTGGGGTTACACGCAGGAGAAATGTGAGAGCTGCAGAGAAAGGCAGCAATGCCTTTAGGCCTGGGGAAGGATGGGAAGCAGTGGAACAACCATGCAATTCATCAGAAGGAAGCCCAGTCTCTGCTGGCAGTCTTGCTCCCCAACCCCCCCCCCAAAAAAAAAACCCAGCCTCCAAAGCCCTAAAAGCATTAATGCTGTACCATGAGCCAAGGGCATATGATCTCCATACACCTTGGGGCTGCAGTTGGTGGGCTGAGGTCATAACTGAGATGCTGTGAGCTAAGAACGGTTATGTATGCTTTTAAAACCTGGTGACACCTGGCTTGAGAGCAGTACAAGTGAAAAGGATCTAGGAGTCTTGGTAGACCACAAACTTGACATGAGTCAACAGTGTGATGCAGCAGCTAAAAAAGCCAATGCAATTCTGGGCTGCATCAATAGGAGTATAGCATCTAGATCAAGGGAAGTAATAGTACCACTGTATTCCACTCTGGTCAGACCTCACCTGGAATACTGTGTCCAGTTCTGGGCACCCCAGTTCAAGAAGGATACTGACAAGCTGGAACGTGTCCAGAGGAGGGCAACCAAAATGGTCAAAGGCCTGGAAACGATGCCTTATGAGGAACGGCTTAGGGAGCTGGGTATGTTTAGCCTGGAGAAGAGAAGGTTAAGGGGTGATATGATAGCCATGTTCAAATATATAAAAGGATGTCATATAGAGGAGGGAGAAAGGTTGTTTTCTGCTGCTCCAGAGAAGCGGACACGGAGCAATGGATTCAAACTACAAGAAAGAAGATTCCACCTAAACATTAGGAAGAGCTTCCTGACAGTAAGAGCTGTTTGACAGTGGAATTTGCTGCCAAGGAGTGTGGTGGAGTCTCCTTCTTTGGAGGTCTTTAAGCAGAGGCTTGACAGCCACCTGTCAGGAATGCTTGGATGGTGTTTCCTGCTTGGCAGGGGGTTGGACTGGATGGCCCTTGTGGTCTCTTCCAACTCTATGATTCTATGAAAAGAAGAAGAAAAATGGGGAAAGCGAGAAAGGGGTGGCAAAGCCGATAGAGAAAGAGTGAGGGCGTCAAAGGAGAAAAATAGACACACCATGTAATATTGGACTGCAAGCGGTAGCCTACAAACTCAGTTTGGCTCTGCATCAATGTAGCTGTTGTTGCTTGCCCCAGGGAATCCTGAGAATTGTAGTTTGTGAGGATGCTGAGATGTATGTGTTAGAGATCTCTTAACACTCATCCCAGGGTCTCTTGGTGAGATAACTATGAAACCAGTTCAAGTCTGTGGGTTATTGTCCCAATTCAAGTCGCGTCCTTTGATATGCAGAGTTGGAACAGGACAAATGACGGAGTTGGTTTCCAAAAAGACAGAACCATGCACAAAAGTGGGGGCTAGGGATGAAGAGGAAGGAGAGAAGGGTGCACAGATTCATACGGGCTGCAAAGGGCACACTCAAGAATACTGCACAGCTTAGGCAAACCTGATGCCCTAAATAAATGTTGTTCAACACCATCTTCCATCAACCTCAGCCAGCATCACCCATGGTAGAGGATTATGGGAGTTGGAGTCCAACAACATCTGGTTTGGCACCAGTGGCAAGCCCTGGTTGTTGTTGTTGAGTCGTTTAGTCGTGTCCGCCTCTTGGTGACCCCATGGACCAGAGCACGTCAGGCACTCCTGTCTTCCACTGCCTCCCACAGTTTGGTCAGACTCATGTTGGTAGCTTCAAGAACACTGTCCAACCATCTTGGCCTCTGTCGTCCCCTTCTCCTTGTGCCCTCCATCTTTCCCAACATCAGGGTCTTTTCCAGGGAGTCTTCCCTTCTCATGAGGTGGCCAAAGTATTGGAGCCTCAGCTTCAGGAACTGTCCTTCCAGTGAGCACTCAGGGCTGATTTCCTTAAGAATGGATAGGTTTGATCTTCTTGCAGTCCATGGGACTCTCAAGAGTCTCCTCCAGCACCAGAATTCAAAAGCATCCATTCTTTGGCGATCAGCCTTCTTTATGGTCCAGCTCTCACATCATGGCCACTGGTCCCATCACCATACATCACTACTGGGAAGACCATAGCTTTAACTATATGGATCTTTGTCGGCAAGGTGATGTCTCTGCTTTTTAAGTTGCTGTCTAGGTTTGTCATTGCTTTCCTCCCAAGAAGCAGGCGTCTTCTAATTTCGTGACTGCTGTCACCATCAGCAGTGATCATGGTACCAAAGCCCTGGTACAGCCCTTCAAATAATAAGCCCTCAGGAAATGTAGTTAAAATCACTGAATGGAAAATGAAATCATTCAATATGTCACTCTGAAGGTATGGCTAAGACACAAACCTCTCATAAACTGTAGCAGTGTTAGAAACTGAGATATGGAAGCTAGGAGCTAAATAACACCTTAAGTCTAGGTCATGGGCACAATAATGGAATGTCTAGGTGCGCTTTTTTAATAACAAGAATGCAAAGCTGAAAGTGAATGAATTGCAGCTAAAATATTACGTTTGTTTTTCACATTGCCTAGTCCTTCCGCTGCCAACCCTCTTAATATTCTTAAGAGGGTCTCTTTTTCCGTCTTCAGAGAGTAGCTGGAACTATTGTATTTTAATATTCTGTTGGAAGCCACCCAGAGTGGCTCGGGCGGGGTATAAATAATAAATTATTATTATTAGTAGTAGTAGGGAGGCAGAAAAAGGTCCTCCTTTCCTTCCACTCTGCAGTTTTAATCTGAAATTGTAGGTGCAGTACTGCGCCCAGCGCTCAGAAACTGCTCGCCCTAATGAAATCCCATTGCAAAATGCTCCTAGAACAATGAGAGTTTTGAACACTGAACTGTAGTCTGTTTTTAGAGATACAATGGCCCAATTGTCGCCTTTGTGCAAGTCGATCTGCACCTATTTCAGAAGTCCTGCCTCTGCACACATTCTGATATCGACTTCTTTTATTGACCCAGTCAAGCACATGGAGACCTGGGGTGAGATCCGTCAGGGAATGGGAATCCCCACCCCTAGTCCATGGCAAGGAGCTACTGGGTAAAACAGCCTTCTTAGCACAACTCACCACATAGGGAGGGGAAGGATTGCTGGTTCCAAGGGTTTTTTCCAGGAATAGAAAATGAGTAGACAACAGAGAAAAAGGCTGGGGCATTCACTGGACAGGTCCTGAATTGCTGAATTGCAACTGATTACCAAACTTAAAACCATGGAGAGACCTGGTCTGAATAGAGACATTGGATTCTTATCTCATTATACATGACAAAGCTATTTTTAGCCATCTCACCCCTTGCTTTTTCCTGCAAGACCAATTGCAGTCGTTAACAGTCATCAACAGGTTTACCTCACCTATCAGCCAACCACCCATTCCCACCCTTCTGAGTAATACCCCTCCCCACCCTCTCACTATATATAAGGGTCTGGTGACTTCTGTTTCAGTGTATCTGAAGAAGTGTGCATGCACACGAAAGCTCATACCAAGAACAAACTTAGTTGGTCTCTAAGGTGCTACTGGAAGGAATTTTTTTATTTTGTTTTGACTATGACAGACCAACACGGCTACCTACCTGTAACTGGACAGGTCCTGTGCATGTAGAAATTTAGTAACTGTTTTCTCCTTACAGCGAAAGCTCCATCCGACATCCTGAAGGAGGCCAAAGTGGAACTTATTCCCCAAGAAACGTGCAATAGCACTGCCTGGTACTATGGAAGCATCAGAGTCAACAATCTGTGTGCAGGGTTCGAGGGAGGAGGCATCGACACTTGCCAGGTATGTGAATTTGGGCCGCTGCCACGCAGCTGCATCTTCCAACTTTCCTGCATCTTCGGCCAGAAACTTCTCCAATTCCCTCATCACTGGCTGGTGCTAAGGAAAAGTTACAAAGCAGGGTTGAGGTGTGTCCCAGCAGGCATCAAGGCCAAGCGTTTAAAAGGGGAGTAGAATCGTTAGAAGGGACCCCAGGGGGACATCTACCTCAAACCCCACCACCACCACCGCAATGCAGGAATCTCAGCTAAAGCATCCCGGACAGAGGGCCATCCAACCTCTGCTGAAAAACCTCCAAGGAAGGAGAGTCCGCCACCGGCAAGGGGATAAAATTAGGGCATCTGCCACCATTGTGTTCTGTGCCATTCAAACGTACGTGCTCCCAGTCTGATGAAATCTAGCACCGTGCAAGTCAAAGCGATTTGCAAACATCCCAGAGAATCAGAGAATCCTAGAGTTGGAAGAGACCACAAGGGCCATCCAGTCCAACCCCCTGCCAAGCAGGAAACACCATCAAAGCATTCCTGACAGGGAGGTCCGGCGTGTCCATTTAGGCAAACTAGGCAGTTGCCTAGAGCGCCAAAATGGAGGGGGCGGTGGTCAGCCTGCCCCTCACCCCCGCTGCTGCCCGGTGCCGCCCCAACCAGCGGCGAAAATCGTGGCGGCGGGGGGCGCCCGGCGGGCAGGGGGCGGGGCACCATTCGTCATGCGCAATGACGTCATGTGGCCCTCCCCCTCACCTAGGGCGCCAAAATCCCTAGCACCGGTCCTGCTGACAGGTGGCTGTCAAGCCTCTGCTTAAAGACCTCCAAAGAAGGAGACTCCACCACCCTCCTTGGCAGCCAATTCCACTGTCGAACAGCTCTTACTGTCAGGAAGTTCTTCCTAATGTTGAGGTGGAATCTTCTTTCTTGTAGTTTGAATCCATTGCTCCGTGTCCGCTTCTCTGGAGCGGCAGAAAACAACCTTTCTCCCTCCTCTATAGGACATCCTTTTATATATTTGAACATGGCTATCATATCACCCCTTAACCTTCTCTTCTCCAGGCTAAACAACACCTTATGAAAGATGGCATCTCACCAACACTCAGTTTTTTGATGTGATGGTGGGTGAAGAGCCCATCTTCCCCTCTTCCATCCCTCCACCTTCCCATTTCCTGAAGGAGCTCTTCTATCCACCCTCGCTGTTTGTTTGTTTGTTTGTTTGGTCGGCCGGCCGGTGGATCCTCTTCCTTTATATATATATATATATATCATTTTTTATTAGTTTTAACAATAATTTTATACAATAGTAACAATCACATAATTTTGCATTTCTTAAACCTTTTTGGCTTATTATAGCCTTGACTTCCTTCAGACCTTCCTTATGACCTTCTAACAATTATACCTAAATTTTATATTTCTTATTTCTTCCGTTGTTTTATTATATCACACTCTGCCTTAATTTCTATAAGTTCATATTAACAACAGCATTTCTTCCTTGTTCTACAAAACCTCTTGTAGTCCTACTAACGTATTCAATTCAGTACATTCTTTTAAGTAGTCTGTAAATTTCGTCCAGTCTTTGACGAACTTCTGGTCCCGCTGTTCTCGGATTCTCCCCGTCATTTTGTCCATTTCTGCATAGTCCACGGTGGGTCCTCTTCCATGGCAAAGGCCCCATGCTCTCCCTGATGCCCCCTAACAGATGTGCCCCCCTGGGCGCTTCTCTCTCTCTCGATTCCACCCTCCCGCCAAACAACCCCTCGCGATGTTTTGCATGTTTGCTGCCAGCCACCTTGGGCGCAACTCATGGTGGAGAAGCAACATATAAGTCAACTCAATCAAGCTTGTGTCCCACCCCACTCCCAGCGGACATTTTCAACGCCCAAGGTGAAGCTGCCATTTCCCCCACCTGCCCAGAGATCCCCCCCCCACCCTGTGCAGTAGGCCAGGCAAGTTAGGCTGGCATCTGAGGCAGAGGAGAAATCCCACAGGAAGGAAGGAAATCAAAGAGCCATGAAGGAAACGGCTAATGGCCGCCCTCTGGCCACATTTGACGCACTAGTGCCTGAGGCAGGCGCCTCACTCTCTGCATGTAATCTCTTCATATATATTGTAAATGGTTCCCATTCTCTTTTAAAGTCTTTGTCGTCCCTTTCATGCAATTTATCTGTTAATTTTGCTAATTCTGCATATTCCATGACTTTCTCTTGCCATTGTTCTTTAGTTGGGGTTTCTTCTGTCTTCCAAGCTTGTGCTAGTAGAATTCTTGCCGCTGTTGTTGCATACATAAGTATTTTCCAGTTGTCTTTTCTTATTGATCTAAAAAAGACTGCTAGTCTTAAACCCCAAGTAAGCCCACTGGACGCAGCAGGGCTTACTTCTGAGAAGACATGACTAATATGGAAGCCTTATTAGCTGGCCAGCCCTTAGGCCATCTCCTCTTGCTCCTTGGCCATGACCATAGCTGTCAACCCTCCCTTTTTTTGTGGGGAACTCCCTTATTCCAATGCCGTTTCCCGCTGCTATCCTGGATTGTTGATATCCCTTAAATTTCCCGGATTTCCAAGGAAGCAGCTCCTCTCCCTCTCTGCCGGCCAGGGAGGCTCCTCAGCTGCGTTGCTCGGCTGTAAATAAGGAGTCTGAGACCGACTGGGGGCGGAGCTTGCATGCCTTGTGCAGCCAGACCCTCATGCCCAACCAGACAGACAGACAGCCTGCCTGCCGTCTACGCGCTCACTCTTTCGCTCACCCGTTTGCGCGCAGCCTCTGGAGCGCAGGGTGGCATGGCTACTTGGTGCCATTGCACCGCCCTCGCGGCATCCCTTATTTTCAAATCCGAAAGTTGACAGCTATGGCCATGATTTATTTTTATTTATTTTAAAATTAATTTATGATGAGGCTCACACAGCAGCTGCTGCTTCTACACCTTGACAGGCTGCCTCTCTTTCTGAGGTCCCCCTTCCCGTCTCCCCCGGCTGTGGCAGCCTGCTCTTTTCCTAACTCCCTGGCAAAGATGGCTGCCTTCTTCTCCCTCACTTGCTCTTGATTTCATTACCCCTCAAGCCAGCCAGCCAGCCAGCCAGCCAGCCAATGCCCCTTCTCCTCACACAGAGGAAGCTGCCCTGCGTGGAGGGAAGATGAGGGACTTTCCTGGAGGTTTTTAAGCAGAGGTTGGATAGCCATCTACCATGGATGCTTTGGCTGAGATTCCTGCATCATGAGGCTTGGACTAGATAACCCGTGGGCCCCTTCAAACTCTATAATTCAATGATTCGATGATTTGGGACTTCGTGGAAAGCATGGCCTCCATGGGGCTGTTCCTGAATAAGTTTGGCCCAACTCATAGCCGCGGACATGCCTTAGACCTGGTGTTTACCTCTATGGATGTTGGTGATCTGACACTAAGTAAAAGCTAAACAAAAGAAGTGCCATGGTCAGATCACTTCCTGGTGCAACTGGACTTCTCTGCAACCCTTCCCCTCTGCAGAGGTGGGACTGATTCGGATGGTCCGCCCCCGCTACTTAATGGATCCAATTGGCTTCCAGAGAGTGGTAGGGGATCCTATTTTTAAGAGACAGCTGAAGGCAGCCCTGTTTAGGGAAGTTTTTAATATCTAATGCTGTATTGTTTTAACATTCGATTGGGAGCCGCCCAGAGTGGCTGGGAAACTCAGCCAGATGGGCAGGGTACAATTATTATTATTATTATTATTATTATTATTATTATTATTATTATTATATTAAAACAGGCATAGGCAAACTCAGCCCTCCAGATGTTTTGAGACTACAATTCCCACCATCCCTAGCTAACAGGACCAGTGGTCAGGGATGATGGGAATTGTAGTCTCAAAATGTCTGGAGGGCCGAGTTTGCCTATGCCTGTATTAAAACAACATATTATTATTAAAACTAATATAATGTAATATATAAAAATAGTATATTGAGGTAATATTGTTATATAAAAAAACAGCATTTTCTCTATTACTTATTATTTTATTATATACTTCCTTTCCTGCTGCATATCTAGGCACTGAACCACACTTTAAAGTGCCATGTCCATGTGGGTTTCTTTAATTCCTGCTCCTTTCCTCAGGAAAACCTGCTCTTTACCGCTGAATTGGAGCAAACAGCAATCTGCAGAAAAACCCAAATTGCTATTTGTTCCGATTGAACACGAAAGAATGTGTTCTCCTGGGGAAAGTGGCAGGACAAACAAACGAAAAGCACTCAGAGCTTGAGCTTGGAAGCACAGACCTGTGCCTAGAAAAGTCAGTGTGGATGAGCCCTGAGTCAGACCACTGGTCCATCTTGCACAGTAGAATAGAATAGAATAGAATAGAATAGAATAGAATAGAATAGAATAGAATAGAATAGAATAGAATAGAATAGAATAAATCTTTATTGTCATTGTCCCCTCACGGGAACAACAAAATTCCTCGGTTGCTATATCAACTCAAATAAGGCACTCCACATAATTTAAAAATACTGATAAACACAATACAATACAGAACAATATAACAAATAAAATAAGATGACTTCAGAGTCCAGAGTTTCCATTTAAGGCCAAAATTGCTCTAGGAAAGAAACTGTTCTTGAGACGGCTCGTTCTCGCCTTCATTATTCTGTATCTCCGTCCTGATGGCAGGAGCTCAAAGAACGGTGACCAGGGTGCGATGGATCTCTTGATAGATCTAATGCTTTTCTGTGGCACCTGATGGTGTAGATACATTCTAAGGTAGAGAGTGAACAGCCAATAATACTCTCTGCTGTTTTGATAATTATTCACAACACTATCCTACCCTGTATCCTACAGTGTATTGTCTACACTGACCGGCAGCCATGGCCCTCCAGGTTTCTGGCAGGAGTCTCCCCGGTCCACCTGGAGATGCCACCTGGGACTGAACCTGCCCTCTTGCAGGGCAGGGGCTCTATCCACTGAGCTGCTGGCTTTCACCTTCCTCAAACGGCTGTCCTCTCCCTTCCCACTGCAGGGCGACAGTGGCGGACCCCTCATGTGCCGGGAGGATAGCTCCGAGCGCTACTGGGTGGTCGGGATCACCAGCTGGGGACTGGGCTGTGCCCGAGCCCAGAAGCCCGGTGTCTACACGTCCACGCAGCACTTCTTCGACTGGATCCAGAGCTACACAAGACCGAACTGGCAACCGCCCCCGGCGCCGGCTGTGGTGGAAGAGCAGGCGCCCAAAGAAACTGAGTCGCCTCCGCCAGTCGAGTCACATCTGCACATGCTTGAGTCGGACTGGCCAGAGATATTAGCCCCACCGCAGGAACCCAAACGACCGGCATTGCTCCGGTTTCCACAGCTGCCTGTAACAGACACCACGACCATGACCACCACTACCACTACCACCACCACCACCACTACCACCACCACCACCACTACCACCACCACTACTACCACGACACCCACAACAACGAAACCCACAACAACAACAACAACACCCACAACAACAACACCCACAACAACGACCAAATATGATATCAAACCACTAACATACCGCAAAAGGCGCACAGAAATGATCACCAGCGTCCACTACGGCAGCAGTTGGGGTAACTGGCCTCGCAAACGGGCACCTTCGCAAGCCTGACGTCGGCATTTGTGACTCAGCCCGCCCTTTTATTAACTTTATAAGCGTTCAGTTACGCAAGCAAAGTATTCTGAAATGGTGTGTTGAAATCGTTGTGCTTAAATGGTGTGTTGAAATCGTTGTGCTTAAAAATAAATATATGCCATGTTTGTGCCAACTTTGCTGGTGTTCGAATGGTGATTGCTCGGAGTCCCAGTGTTGCAAGCTTTGAAATTTCAGAATTTATGTTGCCTTTGCTGTCGTCGTCGTCGTTGCTGCAGAAAAACCAACTGCCGTTTGCTCCAACTCAGCGGTAAGATGCAGGCTCTCCCAGAGAAAGTGGTGGGGGGGGAATAAAAGCCACTTGGGCACAGACCTGAAATCCCTAGAAAGTACAGTATGAAAGGGAGTGTGGATGAGCCCTAAGAGAGGATTACTGGCCTATCTGCAGCTCCTCCCTCCACTTTTCCAGGCATCCTTTTGACCCCAGGCTTCATGGTCCATCTTTCCATTTATCTATAGGTATTTATAGTATTTCTAGGCCATCTTTCCAAAATGACTTGACCACATATACCCGGTAGGTCTTGTCAAATAACGTACTTTCTTATGAGAGCAGCCACAATGTACAGACATGTCAGGAGTCCAGGTTCCCAGTTTGATAACACAGTAAGCGTAGATAATTAAAAAGGAGGATTTATTGCAAAAGCAAACAGATAGCTCTGAACGGCTCTAACAAAGCCTCTGGCATCATTACTCAAGATGACTCTTCTGAAGACTCCTTCCGGCGTCGACAGAAGATATTGAACTTACAAACTTTACGTCTCTTGTTTTGCTTCCTATCTAGCAGCCCTCCCATTCGCCGACTCTTCTGACTTAGTGGATCAGCTCCAACCTCTTCCTTTTCTGAGAGGCTATTTCTGAGCCAGTGTGGTGTAGTGGTTAAGAGCAGTAGACTCTTAATCTGGGGAACCGGGTTCGTGTCTCCGCTCCTCCCCATGCAGCTGCTGGGTGACCTTGGGCTAGTCGCACTTCTCTGAAGTCTCTCAGCCCCACTCACCTCACAGAGTGTTTGTTGTGGGGGAGGAAGGGAAAGGAGAATGTTAGCCGCTTTGAGACTCCTTCGGGTAGTGATAAATAATAATAATAATAATAATAATAATAATAATAATAATAATTTATTATTTGTACCCCGCCCATCTGGCTGGGTCTCCCCAGCCACTCTGGGCGGCTTCCAGCAAACATTAAAATACATTAACACATCACAGATTAAAAACTTCCCTAAACAGGGCTGCCTTCATTTGATAAAGCGGGATATCAAATCCAAACTCTTTTTCTCTTCTTTATTCATCCTGATTGTGCTTCCAGCGAGTTTTGGCTGTGTTCTAGCCTGCTCTCAGCTACTGCCTTATCAGCCTGCCCGTCAAGGTCAGGAAGAGCTGAAGACTGCAGCTGCTGTCTCTCCCCTGCCTGACTAACATCAAAGCCTCTCTGTTCCTGGCTGCTTTCTGCAGTTGGCTGCAAACTTGACAAGACATCCAAATAACCTTTCCTCTCTTTTGTGACAAACTCAGATGCTTCAACTCCTACCAGTTTTAAAGCGCTTTTCTCCCCGCTGCCGGGGCAAGGAGGAGGCGGAGGGGTGTCACCCTTGCACTGCCCGCCCCTCCCCTCGCCCCTGCGGGCGGCTCCACCCGGCAGCGGGGGGGGGGAGCGCTTTTAAAAAAAAAGAAAAGCCAAGGAAAGCAGGTTGCTTGCCTTGGCTTTGCTTTTTTTTAAAGGGCTTTTCTTTTTTCTTTTTTTAAATAATATTTATTGGATTTTACACCTAAAAAAAGAGTATATAACATACCGGTACTTAACATAACATACCATAAAATTTCATACTACACACTACACACACACACTAAAACATAATTTCCCTTCTCCTATTCTTCACTTTTTGGTTTGACTTCCTCCTGTCCTTCCCTCTGTGTTCCATTGTATACATACTTATTTTATTATTAGCAATTTCCTCTCATTGTTTAATGTTATCTCTATATTCTATTCTTTTTCCTTATTTTCCACTTTTATTCCTTATCCTATTCCATCATTATCACGCTTATCTCTTAAGTTTAGTTAATTCTATTCTTATAATATATTCTTAGCTTATCTATTCATATCTCATTTTTCCCTTTTACCCATTCTATATTCAATCTGTAAATTGCTATTTCTTCGACATTATCGTAAATCTAAATTTTACAATAGTTTTTAAGATATTCTCTGAATTTTTTCCATTCTTTCTCCACCGCTTCTTCCCTCTGGTCGCGGAGTCTCGCGGTCAATTCGGCGAGTTACATATATTCCATCATTTTCATCTGCCATTCTTCCATGGTTGGTAAATCCTTTGTCTTCCAATGTTTTGCAATCAATATTCTTGCTGCTGTTGTGGCATACATGAAGAAGGTATGATCTTCCTTCGGTATCTCCTGGTTGACCATTCCAAGTAGGAAGGCCTCTGGTTTTTTAACAAATGTGTTTTTCAACACTCTTTTCATTTCGTTGTATATCATTTCCCAGAGGGCTTTCCCCCCCACTGCTGGGGTGGAGCCGCAGTGACGTTGCGTCGTGACATCACGACGCGACGTCACGATGCCCCGCCCCCAGGAGTGCCTCTGGTCGCCGCCCTGGGTAGCGAGGAGGCTTCCTCCGCCCCTGGACAGCAGCACTGCAACAAGATGCTCCTTGGACTTGGCCCTGATGCCTCACCAACACTTAGCAGTGGCAGAGAAAGGAGTACAGTCATACCTCGGGTTGCGCTCGCTGTGGGTTGCGCGTTTTTGGGTTATGGACGCGCTGAACCCGGAAGTACCGGAATGGGTTACTTCCAGGTTTTGGTGCTCGCACATGCACAGAAGCGCCAAATCACGACCCACGCATGCGCAGACACGGCGCTGCGGGTTGTGAATGCTGTGGGTTGCGAACGTGCCTCTCGCATGGATCACATTCGCAACCCGAGCGTCCATTGTACTCCTAGCAGAAGCAAATTGCCATGTGACCCCATAACCCTTGTCATGGGCTGGCAGGACAGGGCTGGGATCTCATAGCTTAAGGATGATACTACTACTACTACTAATAATAATAATAATTTATTGATACCCCGCCCATGTGGCTGGGTTTCCCCAGCCACTCTGGGCAGCTTCCAGAAAAATATTAAAATACAATAATTCATCAAATATTAAAAGCTTTCCTAAATAGGGCTACCTTCAGATGTCTTTTAAAAGTCAGATAGTTGTTTATTTCTTTGACATCTGATGGGAGGGCATTCCACAGGGTGGGCACCGCTACTGAGAAGGCCCTCTGCCTGGTTCCCTATAACCTCACTTCTCGCAGGGAGGGAACCGCCAGAAGGACTTCGGAGCTGGACCTCAGTGTCCGGGCTGAACGCTGGGGGTGGAGACGCTCCTTCAGAGTATACTGGGCTGAGGCCGTTTAGGGCTTTAAAGGTCAGCACCAACACTTTGAATTGTGCCCAGAAACGTACTGGGAGCCAATGTAGGTCTTTCAGGACCGGTGTTATGTGGTTTCACTCCCAGTCACCAGTCTAGCTGCCCCATTCTGGATTAGTTGCAGTTTCCGAGACACCTTCAAAGGCAGCCCAATGTAGAGCGCATTGCAGTAGTCCAAGCAGGAGATGACCAGAGCATGCACCACTCTGGGAAGACAGTCTGCACGCTGGTAGGGTCTCAGCCTGCGTTCCAGATGGAGCTGGTAGACAGCTGCCCTGGACACAGAATTGACCTGCGCCTCCATGGACAGCTGTGAGTCCAAAATGACTCCCAGGCTGCACACCTGGTCCTACAGGGGCACAGTTGCCCCATTCAGGACCAGGGAGTCCTCCAAATGCACCCGCCCCCTGTCCCCCCAAAACAGTACTTCTTACTTGTCAGGATTCAATCTCAATCTGTTAGCCGCCATCCATCCTCCAACCACCTCCAGATTGCAAAAGGAGTAGCAGAGACTGGAGACTGCGGCAAACAGGGTGACAATAAGATAAATGTTGCTACACCCTTTTATAGCTCTTGCCCACCACATGAGCAGACAAAAGGCTATGTAGGAACTTGGTAGGTTTTGCAGATGGTCTAGAGCAGGGGTCAGCAACCTTTTTCAGCCGTGGGCCGGTCCACTGTCCCTCAGACCATGTGGTGGGCCGGACTATTTGGGGGGGGGGAATGAACGAATTCCTATGCGCCACAAATAACCCAGAGATGCATTTTAAATAAAAGGGCACATTCTACTCATGTAAAAACATGCTGATTCCCGGACGGTCCGCGAGCCGGATTGAGAAGGCGATTGGGCCGCATCCGGTCCATGGGCCTTAGGTTGCCTACCCCTGGTCTAGAGTTTCCCTCATTGGCTTTGGCCACAGGAGACCCATGGAAAATCAATAAAAATTATTTCAAATGCCAGAAACAACCCCTGTTGGATGAGGATTCCAACCCCCTTCCCAACCCATGATTTGAACAGAATATGTGGAACATACAGAACTGCCTTATACCTAGTTGGACCAACGGTCCACCTAGTTTAGTATTGTCTGCACTGACTGGCAGCAACTCTCCACATCTGGAGATGCCAGTGGGTATTGAAACTGATTAAGGAATGGAAAAGAGTGAAAGAATACATGATAACATCATGCTCTGGAATTGATATACTAACCAATATAATTTAAAGCGTGCAGGTATATATGTTTATATATATATGTTTATGTATTAAATATAAGACTTGGAACTATAAGATTATAAGATAAGCGGATGGGAGTAGTAATACAACTTAGACACAACTTAAAGAAGGGAAGTAGAATATAATAGCTGAAATCGCGCATGTGTAAGGGGAAGTATGGGGGTGGGGAGGGGGAAGGGGGGAGGAGGGGAAGGGGATTGACCAAGTGAATTTTTTGGGGGTTCGTCCTATGTTTTTAAGATCGTGTATTTATGTAATATGGTAGTATTTATGATTTATGGTTTTTTGTTGATGCAATTTGTGTGAAAATTTGAACCAATAAAGTTTAATAAATTAAAAAAGGGGGGGGAGAAAAGAAACTGGGGGTCTTCTGCTCCTGAACCCTGGCCCTTCTTGAGGACAATACTCTCTGGGTTACAATAGCTATGTCACATGAGGCGAGCCAGAGGTTGTTCTGCTGCGTTACCTGGCCAACCCTGCCTCAGGCCGGCCCCTCACAGAACTTCCATGGGAGACCCTCTTCCATTCCACTGAAAGAGAACGGCAGGCTCTTCCGACGTGATGTCATACTTGCCTGGTGCTGATTGACTGAGGCTCCAGAAGCGCATGGTTTGTGATGTCACATGAGCAAAGGGAACAGGCAGCGGAAGCTGCCACCTGTCAAGACATGTAGGATGAAGTGGCTTCCTCTTCCTCTTTTGGTCCTTTCCGTATTCTGCTCTGAACATGCTCTAGGTGAAACTTGCAGGTAAGTGCCATCAGAATCCAGTGGGAAGGAGGGAGGGAGATGAGAGCCCCAGCCCAGCCCTCCTGCTCAGACAGGCATCTGTTGTGGTGGGCACCAACCCCTGCCTTGGGCTTTTTTATCAGGTCACACATATTGCAGCCGCTACAGACACTTTCTCCCCTGCCTCTGTTCCTGGCTGGTCTTTCCTGGCCTCCTTAAATTTAGGGTTCACCCACACTTCCACTTTCCCCATGCCTAAAATGTAGGGGTCCAAGCGGTCTTCCTCTTCCCCCACTCAATTCCCATGGAAAACCCGCTCTTTAGTGATAGATTGGAACAAATGGCAATCAGGGAGGAATCTGAATCACTCTTATTGCAGTTATTCAAATTGCACATAGGAAAGTAATTGGATGGATAAAACCGACTCGTCTTCGAATAAAAATTGCCCAGTCCAAAAATATGGTTCATAAGCTTTACTAATAGAACTTGTTCCAAAACAGACATAAAAACAAAGTAAGTTACATCCAAATAGTTGCATGATATCACGTGATTGCCCAAGCACAGGTACAGCATCTTGGAAATATAAAATTACTTCTTCCAGAGCGGAAAACAAAGCCCTGTCTCTCCCACAGCCCCCATTACAGCTGGAGGCTGTGTTCTCCTAGAGAGAATCACCTGCTCACGTCTTTTCTTCTTGAATACTAATTGAATACACCATGTGGGATCTAAAGGTTAAACACCTTGTGACAGAGTAGCAGAGACACATTCAAAGTTAATTATCAACCTGTTGGGTTCTCTGCAACTCCTTTGTTTAGCTGCAGTGGAAGTTTCCATGCTCTGCATTTAGCAGGACACATACAGAGTTATTTTCCATTTTAATGTACAATTAAACGATTATACTCAATGTCCCTCTCTTCCGACTGTGTGCTCAAGAGCACCTTTCCCTAGGAAAAAGCAGTGTGACAAGAGGAAAGCCCCTTAGCCCCATGTTTTCTAAGCATGGCAGACGAGGAAGTGTGGATTAGCCCAGAGCAATCGCCAATCGGCTTTTTTGTGAGTTGCTATTTACCCCATGGGTTTCCCTGGAGGAGAGGAACAGGGCAAACAGAAGTGTGAATGAGCCCTAAGTTAGACATTTACATCACTTTAAATGAAGTGAATCCCCTCTTTGACATCCTTCCTGTTGTTCCACCAACACCGGTGCCTTTCAGCTGTGTTCCAACCTAGAACATGCCTGCAATCCTAGCCACACTTACTTGGAAGTAAGCCCCATTGAACTCAATGGGACCAACTACTGAGTAGATGTGATTAGACATGGGCTGCAGGGCACCAGGCAAACACATCTAGGGAGGGAGTTCCATAACTGAATCCTGCTTTCATCTGGCCAGCCACCGTGAGAACAGGATGCTGGACTGGAGGGGCCATTGGCCTGATCCAGCAGGCTTGTCTTATGTTGCCACGTTCTTACAACTTGGGTGAGTTAGGGGGTTCCCCTGCATGTGAAGACAGATTCCAGCAGATGGAGCAGAAGAAACCAAGAGTGGGTCCAACGGTCAAGAAAGCAGTTTCTGCACTTGCTGGAGAGGGAAGTGAGCGGCAGGTGGGGCTCATCCACCTGGGAAGGGAGCCTGTAGAGGAGAAGGAAAACTCTGGTCCTAAACCAAAAGGCTCAGGAGTAAACCCTACACAAATCTGGAGTGGAGTCTCTAAGGCGGTTGGATGGCGTCTTGTATGCCTCCTTCTGGCAACTCCTGCAGCCAAGCTGGTGCCAAACATCTTGCTCTGCTCTCCTTTGGACCACATCAATGCATAGCTGTCAACCCTCCCTTTTTTTTTTTGCGGGAAACTCCCTTATTCCAATGCCGTTTCCCGCTGCTATCCTGGATTGTTGATATCCCGTAAATTTCCCGGATTTCAAAGGAAGCAGCTCCTCTCCCTCCCTGCCGGCCAGGGAGGCTCCTCAGCTGCGTTGCTCGGCTGCCAATAAGGAGTCTGAGACCGACTGGGGGCGGAGCTTGCATGCCTTGTGCAGCCAGACCCTCATGCCCAACCAGACAGACAGCCTGCCTGCCGTCTACGCGCTTGCTCTTTCGCTCACCCGTTCCTGCGTAGCCTCTGGAGCGCAGGGTGGCGAGGCTACTTGGTGCCATTGCACCGCCCTCGCGGCATCTCTTATTTTCAAATCCGAAAGTTTGAAAAAATCCCTTATTTTCAAATCTGAAAGTTGACAGCTATGCATCAATGAGGCCGAGAGGGGGGTCTTGTCATCTGGGCAGCCCAGGACCTCCAAACACATCACCCAGGCTTGACCCCGGGAAAGTCACTTCGGTCCTGCTAATGCAGGAGGTGCACCCCATTGTCTCTTGGGACAGAAAGATGTCAACAACAACTTGGGTGCCATCACAGAGAAGTCATTTTCCCACGAAGTCACCTGCCTTGCATCCCAAGGTGGGAAAGGGCCTCTGGAGAAGGCTTGGCTTGGGCAGGTTTCTGTGGTAGAAGGCGGACCTTTCGCGGAGGGCCGCTCTGCTTTCCTAAGTCCCCTGTGCCTCTCACCTGTCACACATGGCATGTGTGGGCTGTCTGCGCTTTGTGTCCCTTTCCAGTGGAGTCTGCGGGAGACGTCCGTTGGCGCCCAGCCATGGTGGCTCAGTTCGGATTATTGGAGGCACACAGGCTCTCCCCGGGACGTGGCCCTGGCTCGTCAGCATCCAGATCCCATCCGACCAGGGCTACAGGCACACCTGCGGCGGCTCCCTCATCAGTGCTCGCTGGGTCCTCACTGCAGCACACTGCTTCTTAGACAGAAGGTGAGCAGGGGGCCAGGGGGCAGCTGCATGCAGCAAGGGGTGGGGGGCTTTGCTGTAGAGTCTCCAGATGTGCTGTCCCTGCAGATTATTCAGCCTGGCAGATGCAATGCCGGCTGAGCTGTGGAGCTCATGTCAGGAATGTGCCCCCCCCCGAGCGCAGAGGAAGAGTTGGCCTCAGAAATTAAGCTAAACGAGCAAGGGGCCGACTCTCCAAATGAGAACTGGCTGTCCAGAAAGGGCAGTCCGGCCCCCCTCCTTCCCAGGGAAGACGCTGTTTGCTCTCAAGAAGAGGGAGAGTTGGAAGGCGGCCAGAGTGTTGCCAGGCAGCCAGCAGATAAGCCAGAGTCTGAGGCTGCGTCATCTGGGAGTGGGGAGGAGGCAGTACTAGGAGTCCCCATACTAGGAGACTGGAGAGGCTCAGAGAACAACAGAAGAGAAGGAGAAGAAAGGCAGGATTTTGGTGTACTTCCTGCTGGGAGAGGGATGGTGATTCGGACTGACCAACTACCATTAATACGAACAAATGGGAAGCTGTGCCCTGGATGTGTTTTTCTTGTAAATAAACCTACATAAAACTGACAGAGAGACATTATTGCTTATCAGGCTGCATGCCTACTAGAGATCATTATAGCTCATTTCATCCTTTAAAATATTTTTGCCCCTCACCACAGCCAAAAAAAGGGGGTCGGGAAGGCAACAAGCAGCAAAAAGATGGCTCCCTCCTTCATATCTAAAAGGCATGGCACAAAAGGAAAGGGCATCAGGAGGGAGGGGGGAAGAAACTCGGGTAATAGTTTCTAGCTACTTAAAGTTCTTAAAGATCAGAATTTAAAATCGGTACAGTGAGGTGTGTGCCAGAAAACCCCAAGTTCATGTCCTTCCTCAGCCAGGAATTAATGAAACAAAATACAGTGGGACCTCGACTTATGAAGATAATGCGTTCCGACGTGATCTTCAGTAGTCGAAAACACTCGTAAGTCGAGTCCCCATAGGGATGCAGTGAGCGAAAAAAATTCATAAGTCGAAGAAATCCTATTCAAAGCGTCCGCGACTTCCTTTCGGAAGTCAAAAAATTCGGTTGCGGCGGCCATTTTTTTTCTTCCGGAAGTCATTCGGGAGTTGAAAAACACGTAAGTCGGGTCACTCGTAAGTCGAGGTCCCACTGTAAAAAAAATCCTTCCAGTAGCACCTTAGAAACCAACTTGTTTGTCATTGGTCTGAGCTTTCGTGTGCATGCACACTTCTTCAGATACCATGCACACGAAAGCTCATACCAATGACAAACTTCATTGGTCTCTAAGGTGCTACTGCAAGGATTTTTTTTAATTATTTTGTTTCGACTACGGCAGACCAACACGGCTACCAACCTGTAACAGAAATTAATGAGTGCTTTAGGAAAGTTGTAGTCCAAAACATTTGGATGGCACCAGAGTGGCAAGTGCTGACATGCTACACATTTTGTCACCTCTCGCAGCATTACAGTTCCCGGGGTGTGTGTGTGTGAAATTAGCGTTAACCTAGTTTAATTCTATGGGGTACCTAAGCCTAGTCGGAACCCTGTGATTTTATTAACTGTTTTGTATCATTAACATGGATATGGTGCATTACAACAATTGCTTAATATCTATTCTGCTAGCCACCCTGAAATAACAGCAAAAGCAATGGCCATCGTTATCGCTGGCATTATTATTTAGGTGCCACGCCCATGATACTTATCTCTCTCCATAAAATGCCCTGAGCAGTGCGGCAGGGAGTCAGGAATTTCCTTGTTCAAATCACAGAATCATAGAACTGTAGAGTTGGAAGGTTCCACAAAGGTCATCTAGTCCAACCCCTGCAATGCAGGAATTGTTCGTCCTCAAAACCACGATGCTGAGATTACGAGTCTCACACTCTACTGACGGAGATAATATATAGCATATGTATTAAATAACAATTATATATGACATTATATTATCTGAATACTTCCCCATTTACCTAGAAGGTGGCAACATGAGAACAGGGCTTTTTCTGTGGTGGCTCCCCACTAGTGGGATGCTCTCCCCAGGGAGGCTTGCCTGGCGCCTTCATCACATATCTTTAGGCACCAGGCAAAAACGTTCCCCTTCTCTCAGGCCTCTGGCTAATTAAACCATTTATGGCCTTTTAAACTGTGGCAGGTATTGTTACATTCGTTATTATGTTATGTATTTTTGTGTTTTTATATTGTAAACTGCCCTGTCATCCTCCGGTGAAGGGTGGCATAGAAACTTAATAAATAAAGGAATAGTAACAACAACAACAATTTAAAATAGCCTCTCCCTCACACCATCCTTGGGAACCCAGAGACACCATTCAGTCTAACCGCTTTTCAGGGCCGGCGCGTCCATTTAGATGAACTAGGCAGTTGCCTAGGGTGCCAAAATGGAGGGGGCGCTGGCCAGCCTGCCGCCCGCCGCCCGCCGCCACCCCATCCAGCGGCGGAGCAAGCAGCTTGGGGCCAAAACCGCGGCGGTGGGGGCGCCAAAATGGAGGGGGCGCTGGCGAGCCTGCCCCTCACCCCCCGCCGCGGCCCAGTGCCGCCCCAACCAGCGGCGGAAACCGCGGCGGCGCGGGGCGCCTGGCAGGGCAGGGGGCGGGGCACCGTACATCATGCGCAATGACGTCACGTGGTCCGCCCCCTCGCCTAGGGCGCAAAAATCCCTAGCACCGGTCCTGCCGCTTTTCATGGGGTTCCTGAATCTCTCCCCAAAATCATATATGAATGGCACACCGTTAGAAGAGAACCTCTTTCTTCCCCCTTGGTGGGCCAGTTCTCCATCTTTCTCTGCTACAGGTTTCTTGATCAATGGAAGCTGGTGATGGGAGCCAACCAGCTTTCTGACCCTGGCCCCAACGCCGAGACACGCACCATCAAGGACCTGATCGTACACCCGCAGTACATCCAACGGATAAACCTCAACGACATCGCCTTGATGGAGATGAGTGCGCCGTTCAACTGCAGCGACTACATCCAGCCGGCCTGCTTGCCTGACATGGACGTGGATGTGATGGCTCTGAACCATTGCTACGTCAGCGGCTGGGGAGTGACAGATGTGTCAAGTGAGAGTCCTGGGATGTACATCAATGAGGGTCTCACAGGGGAAGTGTTGCCCGGCAACACCTGGTGGGAGGACACCACGTCTGCTACCCTATGCGTACATAACCAGAAACCAGCTTCCTCTTGGATGCACTGGGAGTCCCTAACCTAAAAAAAAAATGTTGTGAATCACCTAGCTCCTGGACCGGGTATGGTTGGTGGGTGGCTATATTCCTACCTACCAAGGGGTGCATCCGGATGGCCAAAGATGGCAGGACTGGGAAGCAGATATTGCTTCTCCAGAGGCTGTAGGACCCCCCAGCTGATAAGAGGGGCCAATGGGAATCATAGCCCAAAACCACCTGGAGGGCACCGGGTTGGTAAGAGCTGGTTCAGAGAGTTCCCAGATCGGTTGCTTTGACTTGGAAGCCAGATTGCATCCCAAGCCGAGACGCTAAAGCGAGACTTCCTGCTTGCAGAGCCAAGCGTGACCTCGGATGTCCTGCAAGAGGCCAAAGTCAACCTCATCCCTTCCCACATCTGCAACAGCACCAACTGGTACAATAAGCGCATCCACACCAACAACATCTGTGCTGGGCACGAGCAAGGGGGCATCGACAGCTGCCAGGTACGCAGTGGCGCAAAGCCAGGGAGGAAGGCAAGCGGTGGGGAGGGGCAGGACAAGGGAAGACCCCTCCTCTTGGAGGAATGGCCTAACTCTGCCCCGCCCAGGGAAATCCCTTTCCATCCCATATTCAGGCAGCCCCTGTGGTTATCAATATGTTATTATCTTCCTACCTTTCACTCCAAGGAGATCCAGGTGGCATACGTGGTTCTCTCCCTCCTCGTTTAATCCTAGAAACAACCCTGCAAGGTAGGTTGGGCTGAGAGGCAGTAACGACCCCCTGGCTGAGAGGGGATTTGAACCCTGGTCTCTCCCAGGTCCTAGTCTGACCACTACGCCACACTGCAGCTCTCAGCAAGGAGGGCAAGGCAGGCAAATGATCTCGTTTGGGGGTCTCTCTCGCCTGCTCCAGAAGATGTGCTTGGCTGTCCCTCAGAATTCCCCACCCTCCAAGGTCTGCCTGTCCCACCACAGAGTCCTCTTGCTCCCAGATTATTCCTCTTTTTGGCACTGAGAACATAGGAAGCTGCCTTATCCCGAGTCAGAACAATGGTCCACCAAATCTCCATTACATGCAGAAGGTCTCAGGCTTGAGCATCTCCAGGCAGCTTCTCTGCCTGGGGGCTTATCCACAATTACCTTTCCTCCGCTCTTTCCAGGCACTGGTCTGTGCTTTAAAGCTCTGGTCTGATCGCCCCCTTTTATTTATTTATTGCTCCAAAGCCCCGTTCTGTAAAGCTCAGAGAAAGCAAACACAATCCTTGGAAAACCCAAATTGACGTTTGCTCAAATACAGGTAGATAGCCGTGTTGGTCTGTCATAGTCAAAACAAAATAAAAAAATTCCTTCCAGTAGCACCTTGCTCAAATAGAGTGCTAAAGCGCAGGTTTTCATGGGGCAAAAAAGACACTTAGGTTGGATCTACACTGACCTGTTTAACATAACTAGAACATTATTAGATATGTTGTTCTAAAACGTTAAAAGCGGAACATCATGTGTCCATATTCATTTTCAGAGCCATTCCTTAACCCTTCCTTAACGTTTAAAACCATGAGTGTAGATCTGCCCTCAGATGCAGAGCTTTAAAACATGGAAAGAGCGAGGCAGAACATGGAAGAGTGAATGAGCCCTCAGACCCTGGAGAGGTGCTGCCAATCAGCGTAGGCAGTTCTGAGATAATTGGAGCAACAGGCTGACTTAGTGTAAGGTGGCTTTCGGCGGTCGTATGGCTCTCTTTCGCTTTGCCCTTCCCAGAATTTCACCTCCCCGCTGAAATAGAGCTGAGAAAAAGCCTGAGTGAAACAACTCTGGCACAATATTCTCTGCCGATCTGCAGAAGCCCTGTGACCCCCTTGGCAGGGGGTTGGACTGGATGGCCCTTGTGGTCTCTTCCAACTCTATGATTCTATGATTCTATGACCCCGTCTCTCTCGCATGTGCAATGAGGGATGCCTCCATCCTTTGTGGTTGTCATGAGATCTCCTTGGTGCTGCTGCCGGCGGATGTGCGACCCGGTGCTCCTGAGTGCAGCTGCACCCTCTTCACTCATCTCCCGTCTTTCCCTCCTGCCTCAGGGTGACAGCGGGGGGCCCCTCATGTGCCGGGAAATGAGGTCCGAGCGCTTCTGGGTCATCGGAGTCACTAGCTGGGGGACGGGCTGCGCCAAGGCACAGAAGCCAGGCATCTACACGTCCACACAGCACTTCCTCGACTGGATAAAGTGGTCGACCAAGGAGGAATTCTTCCAGGGTGGCTTTGGGGGGAGACCCTCAACGATTCCCCCGCCCCCGGCAGTGAGCTCAACGTCCCAGGTGTGGTGGCCCACGGGCCCCTACGTCAGCAGGCCGCTCGAGACCTTTGCCAATCCTTGGAAGAAAACCACCAGGCAGCGGCCGGCGTCCCCCAACGAAATCCAGCAGTTTGCAAACTGGGCTTACACCCAGCCTGTCGTGGTGAACCCCCCTCCCGTTTGGCAGCAACCGCCAGCCGAGACCGAACCCCCCCTACAGCCCGTGCAAACCCAGGCACCCTGGGGGGCCTATGGCTGGACCCAGACGTGGACCGTGGCTCCGGCCCGGCCAACATGGAATACGTGGATGCAGACTAGGCCACCCAGAACCCAACCACCATACGATGTGCAGCAATACCCTTCGTGGAACATGCAGGTGACCAGGCCTCCCCCCAGAACAACCTCATGGACCAGGCACACGCAGAAGTGGATCTTCGGTAAGCCTTCTTGGGCAGGGACTTACTACTGGAACATTAGGAAGAATAGGCCAGTCAAGTAGCCGGACAGTCCATCCCGGCCCCTGGCCACTCAGCTGCCCTTTCCAAACCAACCCTGTACAAGCTGCTGGAGCCATCAACTCGGTTCCCCTTCCCTTACGGCACATGAAATCAGATCTCGCAAGCCATCTTCCTGGGGCAAAAAGGTTATCTTTTAAGTACATAGAGATACAGACACACACACACGCATATGCGCTTTTTTGGCAAGCCTTGGAAATTGCTGGAGGGATGGGCCAGGAAACAGGCAAGCGTTGCATGTAGGGGCAAAGCTCGCTTCTGAGACCAGTCTGCTCCAGAGGACCCAACGCCGCTGCCTGGACTCTGCCCCCCCCCCTGGGGCTGACTGGCACTAGAGGGGCAAGGGGGTTCCCAAATGCACCCCGGACATTTCAGTGCCCTTGTGCCTTTGTGGGAAGACCTTGTGGTTCCAGCTGTCTCCTGGCAGCTGTTCTGTAACATGCAGGGCACATCTACAATAAATTGGTGCTTTCTCAGCCAGCTCTCCCTGCTTATTCTGTTGCTTGGTACATTCTCCACATGTCCGTATCAGTTTGAGAATTCTTTATTTGTGGGTGGTGGTGGGGGGAACACACACAGCGTTTTAGTGTGAATTTCCTCTAATGTATATGTTGGTGCAGTTGCACTGGGTCGTATATGGGGAGTTCAAGGGTCGTAGGGTGGCGGGCAACACTATGGCAATACGAGAAGCTTCTGAGCCAAGATGGGTGAGCTGGATGTCTTAGTCATCTCCCTTGGATGCTTTAGTTGAGATTCCTGCATTGCAGGAGGTTGGACGTAATGACCCTTGGGGTGCCTTCCAACCAGTGCTTTTTTTCTAGACAAATAGGTGCCGGTACTCACCATGAGTTCGAAAGCACGTCAAAGTGCAAGTAGATAAATAGGTACCGCTCTGGTGGGAGGGTAAACGGCGTTTCCTTGCGCTGCTCTGGTTCACCAGAAGCGGCTTAGTCATGCTGGCCACATGACCCGGAAGCTGTACGCCAGCTCCCTTGGCTGATAAAGCAAGATGAGCGCCGCAACCCCAGAGTTGTCTGTGACAGGACCTAACGGTCAGGGGTCCCTTTACCTTTATGGTCTTAGAGGAAACCTGGTGGAATGGAGACGACAAGTGGAACATCCATCTCTGGCTATAAACTCCACAGGAAGGACAGGCAAAAGGCACACCGGAGGCGGTGTCACTCGGTACCTCAAGTGGGACACAGAGCCAACACAATCGCTGTGGGTGGTGACACCAGGGCCCAGGAGAAATTTATTACAGAGAATATGTTACCATTGCTCTGAGCTGGGATTCTTGGGACAATTTTTTTCTGCCAACATCAGTTGTTCTTTGTGGATTTAGAGACTACAATCACACCAGGTTTATTGCACAGCAAGTATCAGGCATAAAGGTGCACAATAAACCCACACAGAGCTAATTTAACTAAGCTAGAGCATTTAAACACAACTAGGATAGAAGCTGTCAGGTTCCCCCCTTGTCGGTTGTTCAATAAGAGAGCCATGCCATCTGTCTTTTAGTTCTTTTAATCAGTGCTCAATTATATACAGTGCAGAGCTCAATCTTATCATGTCTGTTCACTCACTAGCAGAATCCGGAAGTGCCTGCCTCTGGTTTTGGCGCCAACACAACATTCTTGGCAGCCGAAATCGCCTCCTCCTCCTACGTAATCTCTGCACCGGACCTGACGGCTCTCCCTCCGACCGAGCCTGCCGGGTGGTGCCAGGCCTCTCACTCAATCTCTGGAGCCCTGGCACACCTTCTCTCCCAGCCACTAACTGCTTCTCCCCCTGTTACGGAAAAATCCCAGGCACGAGTCCTCTCAGCAACCTGGCCCTTCGGAAGGAGGTCCGTGGTACTACGGAGCTAAAGATGAGACCAACCAGCAACTGGAGCAAAGGACAAAGTCCCTTTATTGCGCAACAGGTTCGAGTACCAGAGACTGAACCCTGAACAAAGGGTGACAGAAACTTTTAAAACTTCCCGCTATAACCCAGAATACAGTTCGAAATACATCACAACTATGTCACTAAAATGTCAAGAAGGGGTGGAGAGTAGGAGGGTACAACAAGATTAACATATGGGTAAACAAGATTAACATACAGGTGATGGGTTACAGGAACAAGTAAATGGCCCTTGGGTGGGTCTACAATACATTTTGAGTATCTTCCATGGAAAACAATGGGAAGCACCTTGGGAGTTGTCTGGCACCTTGGAAACCTGAGGATGGGTGCTTGAGAAAGGATTACCCAGGTGGGGCATTTCCTCTAGCACCTGGTGTGTACGTGGTGTTCTGCTTAGGGGATTATGGAGGACAAGGGGTGACAAGGGCAGCCAGAGTAGAATGGCGGAAACAGAGAAAATCCGTGGAGGCTGCGATTTTAAATGAATTTCCAAAGGTTTCAAGGCTCTGCACATGCTCAGAGTTCAACTTGATACAATATATCCAAATAGCATTAATAAACACTTGAAACTGAGCTTCGCGAGGGCCTGTGTGTGTGCCTGTGAAACAACGTGTGGGGAGAAAGGGGGAGCAGAGTGAATAAAAAAGGGGGTGTAGGTCAGCGGGAAAGCGGGTCCCACACTGGCTGCTGCAGTCGCTGCGGAGGGGGGGGGGACTCGAACAGGGGTGTGTGTGTCCTGCTGAAGTTTCCCGCATCACCCCGAGGAACTGCTGGTTTCACTCGCAGATGAGTCAGTAGTCAAAACAGGTGGCTGCTCCCTATAAACACTCAGAGCTGGACTGGCAGGGGGAGGCAGATCCCTGACAGAAGCTTTCTCAGGCTGCTTCATCTGACCTCTCTCTTGCTGTCAGGGAACCCATAGAAACGGCCATGGATGAACCCCGTCCTAGTTGCAGCTGGCTCCTCCTGGTCCAGGCTGGGCTCTCCCTGGCAATGCCTCCGGTTCTCAGTTTTATAGACCACATCCTTCTGAGCAGACTAACTGGTGCATTAGTTGTGCCCATGGGGGTCATATGTCTGGGACCTTAAGACGGTCTTACAGCTAGATAAGAGGGGTGATCAAAGGAAGGTGTGTCTGCAGTCTGGTGCCTCTCAAGACGGCATTGCGTGACTTCACTCAGCATACCTCTAAGAGATCATCACATGTCAATCACAGGCCTTAAATGTTCACTTTTGCCCACTGTGCCTTCCTACAATAGTGCTGACTAGAACGAAACAGTCTTGGCTCCTCGTATACAAACTGCAAAGCAAATGCAAAGCAACTGCAAAGCAAATGCAAAATCCAAGCCTGTGCATAGGCAACTTTGAGGGCATCAAAATGGGTAGTTTCTGAGCATCGTTTATAACCTCAAGATACAAAGGTCTTTCAGATACTGTATATACAGTGATCTTGAGATGGAGTATGCAATCAAAGAGGAGATGTTGTAGACCGGCTGCATATTTGTTCTAAACACAGCAAAGAGCTAACATTTATAGATGTGCTAAATGACTGTCCTAGAACAACAACAAAAAATCCTTCCAGTAGCACCTTAGAGACCAACTAAGTTTGTTCATGGTATGAGCTTTCGTGTATCTGAATAAGTGTGCATGTACACGAAAGCTCATACCAAGAACAAACTTAGTTGGTCTCTAAGGTGCTATGAGTTTGGCCAAACTGTGAGAGGCAGTGAAGGATAGGCGTGCCTGGCGTGCTCTGGTCCATGGGGTCATGAAGAGTCGGACACGACTGAACGACTGAACAACAACAAAGGTGCTACTGGACGGATTTTATTTTATTTTCGAAACGGCAGATCAACATGGCTACCTGCTGGTACCTGTAACTGTCCTAGAACAGTTCGTAATGGAATTGACCAGAAGGACATAAACTCTGATCAAGTTTGCAGATGACACCAAATTGGGAGGGGTGGCTAATACCCCAGAGGACAGGATCACACTTCAAAATGACCTTAACAGATTAGAGAATTGGGCCAAAACAAACAAGATGAATTTTAACAGGGAGAAATGTAAAGTACTACACTTGGGCAAAAAAAATGAAAGGCACAAATACAGGACGGGTGACACCTGGCTTGAGAGCAGTACATGTGAAAAGGATCTAGGAGTCTTGGTAGATCACAAACTTGACATGAGTCAACAGTGTGATGCAGCAGCTAAAGAAGCCAATGCAATTCTGGGCTGCATCAATAGGAGTATAGCATCAAGATCAAGGGAAGGAATAGTACCACTGTATTCCGCTCTGGTCAGACCTCACCTGGAATACTGTGTCCAGTTCTGGGCACCCCAGTTCAAGAAGGATACTGACAAGCTGGAACGTGTCCAGAAGAGGGCAACCAAAATGGTCAAAGGCCTGGAAACGATGCCTTATGAGGAACGGCTTAGGGAGCTGGGTATGTTTAGCCTGGAGAAGAGAAGGTTAAGGGGTGATATGATAGCCATGTTTCTCAAATTTGAGAAGACATCTGAAGGCAGCCCTGAACTGGGAAGCTTTTAACGTTTGCTGCTTTAAAATGTTTTAATTATTCTGTAAGCTGCTCAGAGTGGCTGGGGAAACCCAGTCAGATGGAAGGGGTATAAATAATAAAGTTGTTGTTGTTGTTGTTGTTGTTGTTGTTGTTGTTAGGAAGCTATTAGAGGCAGGAAGGCTTCCTTGAAAAAATGGAAGTAAATGGGAGAAAACAAAGGAATGCAAACTTTGGCAAAAAAAAAAAGTGCAAGCTGAAAAGAAGGAATATTAAAAAATTGGTGCATCCTCGTTTGGGTATCTTGCCCTGGTGCTTCTGTTAATATTAATAAAAAGAGAGGGAGGAGGAGGATAAAGCAGCGATGATGTCAGGCTGCCCACATGCTCTCTGGACAGAACCTGGATTCATGTGTTTTATGATGTCATGAATTCTAAGAAAAGGTGGTGGTGGTGGACCCCGTAGCCTTGGGAGCTGCCCGAAGGATGAGATGGTTGGTCCTCTCTGTTCTGGTCCTTGCTGCATTCCAGCCCACTCATAACACCACTGTCAGCAACTGCGAGTAAGGGGCCAAAGAGGCTTTTGGGATGATGGGTGGCATTTTGTAAGGAAAGACAAAATAGGGGGAAAAAAGCCAAAGCCCAGGTGGTCTTCTGTCTGCCTGTCCATCTACCGGGGTTGCTCTCCTTCCATTTTGTCTTGAGGGTCTTGTGATATTTGAGGACATTTCACCCAACCCTCTGGAGTAGACCCATTGAAAGCAATGAACACATAAATTTTGGTGGATTAATTTTGATGATTACCACCTATAGCCATGGCATCCGAAGAGATCTCCCTAGGTTATGTCATGTTGGAGGCAACCAAAATCTTGCTCAAAGATTGGACTGTAGAGCAACTGGATGCATACAAAACTGGCTCCTTTTGGAATAAAACATTGTCCAGGCCCATAAGTTTGATTAAACGTTTTACTTGCAGAACATTCTTCAAAACAGAACAGAAACAACAACAATGCATCTAAATAAATGTACAATAACTTGTGCATGTCCAGCACAGGCTCAGCATCTTAAAAGAAATAACTTTACTTCTTCCAGAAATCAAAATTGTGTCTCTCTCCCATTCCAGCCTGCATTCTCCTGCCTAAGGCTACCGGTATGCATCTCCTGGAGAGTTTCATTATCTTACCCCCACTCTGACTGGGAACAAAGGGCCAAAGACCAACTCCCCATGATGGTGATTTGCACATTGAATACCTTACTCATGTGACCTAAGGTTAAACACCCATGCGCTAGCTAGCAGAGAACAATAGCAGTTAACTATCAACCCATCTAGGTGCTTGGAGAGATCTTCTTGCTCTTCAATGGAATCTTCCAGTTAAACCCTTTCAGCATTCTCCATCTCAGTGTGAATTAAGCAATTATACTTAACATCAACCACCCTGGTCTTCTGCAAGGACATTTGCAGGTGGCAGGCCCTGGAAGGCACCATGTTGTCCAAAGCTGACTTAGCCCATGGGCAGTGAATGAGATTTCTGGTGCACAGAGATCTGGTCCCATGGGTGTCTCCAGCTTTGTACTTCACTCTGCCGAGGTGGTCAAGAAAGAGATGCTTGTCTGCTGCAAGAAAGCATTTGGGGTGACGTGTGGAGGTCTCTTATGCCAGCTGCACAATCCAGTCACGTCGTGTGCATGAACTGTTGCTGCTCTCTATCTTTTTCAGTGGCATCTGCGGAAGGCGACCCTTGTCAAGCAGCCACAAGTTGATGCGTATTATGGGTGGCAGTGATGTTCTTCCAGGGACATGGCCCTGGACGGTCAGCATCCAGACAAAAGTACGAGGGAAGGACTACATCCATAGCTGTGGAGGTTCGCTCATCAGCCCCCAATGGGTCCTCAGTGCAGGTCACTGCTTCCCAAAAGCAAAGTAAGCAGAAGGGGAAGTCTGCAGAAGACCATTCCTGGGGAGGGTTGTGGAATCTGCAAGCCCAGCAGCCTGAGGGCATCTCAAGGAAGCAGAGTCCCTTCTTCTGCCTTCCAGGTGATACTTGGAGGAACTGCAGTTTGCCTGAACTCAGAGCCGTCCTCTTGGGATGGTGGAGTCTACAGCCCAGGAACTGCCCTACTGGATCAAGACTAAGGTCCAGCTAGTCCAGCGTCCCATTGGGAACCTCAGAGGGCTGGGCACTCAGAGGCGGAGCAAGGTGGGTGCGGTGGGTGTGGCCACCATCAATGGGGGGGTCACCACCACAACGCCCTGGGACGCTTGTCGCGGGCAGCGCACCCCTGGGACGTGCAACCCCAGGACACTAGATGCGGATGGAGCCCCCCTAGGACGCTTACCTCACCCTCCTGGGATGCCATCCCCACCCCCGTGGACGGCTAGCCCCGCTCCCTGGGTGTACGCCATTCTGGGTGCCAGAGCAGCTAGCTCCACCACTGTGGGCACTAGGGCCGATCTGCCCCCGTTTGGGTCATAGGAATATAGGGCTCACCCACAATTCCATTTGTACTGTGACCTGTAGGCACAGATCCGAGAGGCTTCTCTTTCTCCCAGGAAAACACACTGTTCATCGCTGAATCAGAACAAATGTCAATCTTTTTTTTGTGAATTCATGTTTGCTCCAATTTAGAGGTAAATGGCAGATTTTCCCAAGGAAAGCAGCCAGGCAAAGGGACGAGGAACGAGGATGTGGGCTAGCCCCCTTGTGCTAAAATTGTGCTTTTAATGGGTGTGATGTTCTAACTTGGGTGGATGTTGTTTATTGCTCTTAAGTGTTACATGTTAATTTGTATTTGTCTTTTTTGTTTTTGTTTTATAAAGCCGATTAATATTCTAGGTTTTTTTAATGTGTTTGTAGGAACAGTTATTGTTTCGTTATTTGTTTGACTATTGTGTTTTTACCCTGGATTTTTATCCTAAGAGCTTGTGATGAAGGGTGATATACAAATCAAATCAAGTCAAATAAAAACAAAATGTAACCTCTCAAACCTATGTCTAGAAATCACGAGGAATCATAGAATTGAAGGGAACAAACGGAACAAACAGATGTGTTCAGGAGCCTGTAGAGAGCATTGCTACCTCTGACTGTGAAGGAAGAGCATAACCATCCCAGAATTTGCCCAATCCTCTTTTAAAGCCATGTAGGCTGGTGCCCGTTGCTGCCTCTCGTGGGGGCAAGTTCCCCAGCTTAGCTATGTGCGGCACCCGGAACAGCGTGTGTTCGAGAGGACGTAATGTGCTGCCCGTGGGGGGGAGCATGGTGTGTGTCCCGGGGGCGTGGCGCACGTCCCAGGGGGAGCCGCCAATCGGGGGTCGGCATTTGGTCACCCTCCCTTTGGAATGGCACCCGGGACGTGCCACCACCCCCCAACTTGGAACGTCCCTGCAGCCCGCCACAAGCCATATATCCCTGTTCTTGGTCCCACCTGCAGAGACCAATACAAGCTTGTTCTTGGCTCCAACCGGCTCACCAATCTGGGCCCCGAGGCTGAGCAGCGCTTCATCCAGACACTGGTGAAACATGAGAAGTACAACAACAAGCTGAACAGCGGAGAGGTGGTGTACAGAGACATCACCTTGCTGGAGATGGACGAGCCCGTCAACTGCAGCGATTACATCCAGCCAGCCTGCCTGCCTGACGAAAATCTGCCGATTTTGACGCTTGGCCATTGCTACGTCAGCGGCTGGGGCGGCGTGCAGCCAAAAGGTGAGAGCAGCCTTGTGAAAAGCAGGAAGACTAGCCCACCCGAAGTGTTTGAAAGAAAATTGTTGCCTGTACCTTCACTGCCAGCCGTCCTTTTCAAGGGTGGTTTAGGGCTCATCTGCACTTCCGCTTATCCTGCTGTTTCCCCCCAGGGAAAACCTGCAATCAAGTTTTCCACAGATTGCTGTTTGCTCCTATTCAGCAGTCAAGAGTGAGTTTTCCTGGGGAAAGTAGCAGGGCAAGCAGAAAACCACTCGGACTCATGTTTTCTATTTTATTTTTCTCGCACCTCTTCCATAATTTTTATTACGTTTTTCTGCTTTACCTTTTAGAATATTCATTTACACAACTTTAAAATGTCTATGACTTCCCTTCTTCTCTTTCCATGGTTCATTTTGCATACCATAAATCCCTGCATATTTTGTGTAAACTAAACCATTCAGTATTCCATTATTGCATCCATCAAAACTTATTCACACTGTTGTATTTATGCTAATGCTACCAACATTTTCAAATGTACACAATTTTCATCCATATATTCAATAAACTTTTTCCAATCTTCTTTAAACGTATGTTCTTCTTGTTCTCTTATTCTATAGGTTAGGTCCACAAACTGCGCACATTCCATCAGTTTAAGATGCCATTCTTTTTTAGTTGGAACCTTGCTTGTTTTCCATTTTTGGGCTAGCATAATACGAACCACAGTAGTGGCATACATAAATAACCTTTTTTGACACCTGGGAATTTCTGTCTGAATTATCCCTAACATGCTTTCTAGGCATGGCTCTGAGGGGTTCCCCCCTTTCCTCTCTCCTTTCCCTGCCCCAGTTAGGATTCATGGGCAGGGCACCCCCTGGGCAAACATCCAACTGTCTACAGGTATCTCCATTCCCACCCCACTGCTTTCTGCTCACAGATTTCACCCCTCCTGACATCATGCAGGAAGCGCCAATGAATACCTTCAGCAGAAAAAAATGTATGAAGTGGTGGCACAGGAGGATCCCTACACAGAACATCTGTGCCGGACATGAAGAAGGGAGAATTTCAATCTGCAAGGTAGGTGAACCACAGTCAGGAGCCAAGGTCAGGATTTTGTGCTCACCTGATGCAGGGGGTGGCGCTCTGTGGCCATAAATGCAATAAATAAATGAAATTAGTGTACTGTGCTGCTCCCTGACAGGATGGCTGTGCCTTGTATCCTTATTCCCCCTTTGCCTCTTTTCAGTAGCTTCTGGCTCAGTCTCCATGGCATCATGCCTGCACTTCATTCCACCACCTTCTTTTCCCCACCCCAGGGTGACAGCGGAGGCCCCCTGATGTGCAGGGAAGAGAGGTCTGAGCGCTACTGGGTGATTGGAGTCGCCAGTTTCGGACCAGTGTTATGCGGCACAGCGAAGCTGCCAAGCGTCTTCATCTCCACGCAGTACTTTCTAGGCTGGATCCAAAGGAACTCTCAGCTGCAGCTCTCAGCTGCCGGAAACACCCCACTGCTGGCACAGCCCCACACCACAAAACCACGCAAACCCAGGACTTCACCTACCACAGCCAAGCCAAAACCCCACAAGCCTGCCTGGGTGAGGCCCCCGCTGTGGAGTGGGGGGCTTCCTCCCTGGGTAAAGACCGCAACATCCCCCATACCTCCTTGGATGAGGAAGAACTATGGGAGGCGCCCAAGGCCTGGCCCCAGGCCAGGATACAGATCGCAGCTGCCCTCGTTCCATATGGCACCTCGAAGTCAGTTTGCAGATCCACCATGGTACTACCCTGGCTCCGAAGACTACTCTGATCTGCTTGTGCCATCAGAAGAGCAGGATTGAGAGGGTCAGTTGAAGCAGAGGGGCCAGGCTAGGGCCCACCATGATAAGCATCGGATATTCTATAGAATAATAAAATGGAGATGGTTTGAGCAAGCTGCTTGGAATTTGGCAATGGGTCTTTGTGTCTTTCGCACCATCATCTCACCAAATCTCAGAGAGATGTGTTGGGAAATGGCCAAATCCAGAGCCATATTCTCCTACTTATGTTCATCATTCATCCAGATCTTTCTTACGTTAAATGGAAGTGGTGGAAAAAGAAAAAGAAAACAAGAAAGAAGGGAAGGGAAGGAAGAAGGATATTCTACGTTTAAGAATTCCAAAATGTATAAAATGCATTATGTTCCTGTGAAAACAAAAACCCTCCCCCAATGTGCAATGTTACACAATATTTCTTAGTAATTGCCAGTTTAATTAGAGTGAGAAAACAGTCATTTTTTTTAAAAAAAAGTCCTCCTGCACCCTTCTGACACTAAGCCTTGTCTTTCTTCACCTGCTCAAACCCACATCTTGTGCTCAAGGCAACTCACAACACTAGATGGAGAAAAATACCAAAATATTGTTACCAAAGATGAGTTTCTGCCTGTCTGAGACAAAAATGGCAGCCTTGAGAAGAATCTGGTAAGGGGCTTCATCAGACCTTCCAAGGTACCAGGCACCCCAATGCTATTTGTGAGCAAGAAGGACACTACAGAACTTAGATTATGCATGGACTATAGGAAGATCAATGCCCTAATGGTTCCTAATCATTATCCTCTACCACGTATTGGGGATTTGTTAGAAAGGCTGAGGTCAGCGAAAATTTTCACGAAGTTGGACTTAAGGGGGGCTTATAACTTGATCTGTGTGAGGGAGGGAGATGAGTGGAAAACAATGTTCTGCACTAGGTATGGCAGCTTCAAATACATGGCAACACTAGAGTGGGACACTTTGGGCAGCACAAAATGCTATAACATGTGACGAGGCAATTCTGGTGGCCAAGATTGAGGGAGGAGGTCAAGGGATGCCTCTGAGCCTGTGAGGTTTGTCAGTGGGCAAAAAGACCCAGGGTAGCACCTGCAGGATTGCTTCAACCACACTGCAAGGACCATGGGAAGCCATAGCTATGGACTACATTACTGATCTGCCAGAGTCACTGCGGAAGACAGTGATCTGGGTGGTGGTAGACCTGTTCACAAAGATGGCTCACTTCATGCCCTGTAAGGGACTGCCGACAGCACAAGAGACAGCACAACTCCTTGTATACCATGTATTTAAGTTGCATGGGCTCCCCCTTAAAGTGATTTCAGATTGGGGGACCCAATTCACCTCAGCCTGACACCCAGAGACTAATGGGGAGTTGGAAAGGACTAACGCCATGTTACAGAAGTACCTCCAGTGTTATGTGAACTACCAGCAAGATGATTGGGTGTCCAAATTTCCCTTGGCGGTGTTTGCGTACAACAATGCACTTCACACTTCAACTCAGCAGATCCCCTTTTTTGCCAGTTACAGATACCATCCATGTACTTTCCCATCACAGACCGACACCATCAGTACCAGCAGCAGAGGACTTCGTAGAAGACTTAACAGCCAGCCGAAGTTTGCTAAGGAAATGCTTGGACTATGCTAAGGAGTTGCAGATGCCCATAGACAACCAGGTACTGAGATAAAGGTGGGGGGTCAGGTGTGGCTGTCTACACACAATTTGCCCCAGAGAGGTAGATGCAGGAAGTTAGACCCTCAGCAGGTGGGGCCATTTGAAGTGAACTTTCAGACTCAGATTGCCAGTATCAATGAAGATACACCCTGTATTCCAAATATCCGTGCTGTCCCCAGTAGTGACAGCCCATGCCTAACAAACTCCCAGGCAAGAGCCCCCACTTCCTGTTCTGGTAGAGGGAGAGGAGGAGTTTGAAGTAGAGCAGATTCTAGACTCACGCATGACACGAAAGAGGCTGCAATACTTGAATGCATGGAAGGGTTATGGGCCTGAAGAAAGCTCGTGGGAATATGCAGAACATGTTCATGCCCGGGAATTGCAAAGGGAGCCACACCAACAGACCAATACTAAAGGGGTAGGGGGAGGAAGAAAGCTCTGAATAGGGGTGTGGTGTCAGGGACTGGACTGAACAGGAAGGCTGGGAAGTGTCCCCTCGGTCTGCTCGGCTCCTCTCGGAAGAGGAGGGGGAGGGGGAAGCTTTGCCCCCCCCCTTTGTTTCCAGCAGTTTCTAGATGTCATGAACACATCTGCCCCAAGTAGAGAAACACAGCATGAGTTAGGAAGCAGTCAGACAGCTGGGAGCAGTCCCCGTCCCCCTGACATGGAATGGAATGTAGATAAGGCGTTAGCAGAGAGTGGGAGGGAGAGAAGTCAGCTCACTCAAGAAGCACAGGCAGCTTCGGAAAGCAGGAGGGGTAGCATTTCCTCACTGGAAGAGGTGGCAATAAATCCCCTGAGCCCAAAGAGTAGATGTATGGGAAAGGTATTAGACAGGAAACAAACTCAGAAATGTAAGGGTCATAGGTTCAGGATATTCTGCAAAACCAGGAAGCACTCCTCAGAAGTGTCAACTGACTCGTAAGGCACGGATGCTCAGTTAGACGTCAGAGGCTAATTGTTTGTATTGCAATAAATCTTCAAGCTAATTACGACTTGCATGCTGTGTTATCAAGACGGCAGCCTGGGCTCATGATGCTAGATGAGAAGGAGACAGGGCTGAATTACAGCTGGATGAAGAATTGCCTAGTTACGAGATAGTAGAGGAGGAGGGAGGAGGGAGAGAGCAGCAAGCAGAGACCTCCCTGGAGAGTTTGGGAGATCCTCCTTCTCCAAGGTCCTGACAGTCCCTTTACATTCAAGAACAGAGATTGCAGAGGAGTGTGACACCTGGGACTTTACCTAGGTACTCAGGATGTTGTTGGGGATGGAAGAGAAGGGCTCTGAGTAGGCAATGTCTCCTTTGCATGGAGACATGGATTCTTTGTCTTGCTACCAAATGACTGAATAAAAACCATAAATACGAACGTGCTTGTTCTTCTTGCCTTTGGTGCTACTGGGGGAGGAGAGGATTCTCCATGCCTGGCAACTACCTCTCTCTGCCAAGTGATGGCAAGAGCCCATGGGGTCCCAGGCACTCAAACAGGGTCTGTGCTCCTTTGGAGAACTGAAGACATGGCGGAGACTGTTGCGGCTTTAAGAAATATGATTTATCCTCCTGGTCACACCTCTAGTCTACATGGAGGGAGTCCAGATCTTACGACATACACATTTCCAGAGGCAGCAGTGTAGGCAACTGTCTGCCAGTCTGCCCAAGATGGATCTCAGCTCTTCTCCCTGCTTCTCCTTCCCAACAGACCTTGCTCAAATATCTCCCATTCCCTGTCCCCTCAAACACACACCCCATCACCTTGGTCAGGTCTCACTCCCCAAGTGAAAGGATTCTCTCCCATGGCCCATCAACACCTTTTGTCATGTTAACAGGTTTCCTCTTCCCTAAGTCAGCCAGGCTGGTTTGCATAACCCAACCCAGAAATTCCCTGTCCGGCACAGCTCTGCAGCTTGTCCTTTTAGCCCATATCCCAATTAATCAAAATCCTAGACTTTATTCATTCCTAGGAATTGTGGGGTGGGGTGTCAGTTTGCATTTCTTAGTGCAGAAAGTATTGCTCTGATGTGTAGAGATCTTTGCTATTCTACTTAATTCAAGAGGGTTTTGGAAGCTTCTCTGTGTGAAACAAACAGAAGATTCGTGATGTTTGTGTTATTCCTTCATAAAAGTTGAGTACAGCTGACTTAAACTGGTTTTGTTATCTCTTCTTCAAGGTCATGCTGACTATAAAAGTAAGGACAGAAGGAGCCTAGGTTTCACTTTCTCTTTCTGTCTCACTTCCTTCTGGTGTGGTGTTCCTTAGACAGTGTTAAGGTTTAGACTTATTATAAGTTATTATACATTTAAGTTAAGTCTGCTGCAACTGGATTTCTTATGGACAGTGAATGTATTGGATTTGTGACCATGATGCTCACTTGCCTTCAGTAGCAGTAAAGCTCTGCTGGATGAAATATTAATTGCCTCTGATTTTTTTTTTTATTATTTTTTTTGGAATCCTACAAAGTGTTTGCTAACTATACGTCAGAGTTCTGCTCTGGATCAATATTGAGTAGAATTTCTTGCCAGGTTATGGGCCCAGAAAGTTCTTTTGATGTGCTGATGGGTTCCTGAGGCTGAGCAGAGTGCTGAGGAGATCTGGTTGTGCAGTGCCAGAGTGTTTGCTGTAAATGAGTGAAGGAGTAGCTGCACCAAAATGCCAGAGGATGAGGAGGACCTGGAGAGTCCCCGTGCCTGGGCAGCAGTGGTGAAGCAGCTGGAGTGGATGCCGGCTGTGGTGATTTACGAGCTGGGTAGCTATTGTGGAACAGCCTTGCAGTGGCGAGAAGCTGGAAGAGGCTTGATTCCAGAGATGGCTGTCAGTGGTTGGTACAGATTCAGCATTAGGAGGTATGGAGAACCCAGAGGGGCAGGGAGCTGGCAGCGGTTTTACTGGCATTCAGGGGACATTTATATTTGCCTACTAACAGTGGTAAAATAAGCTGTAGTCCTATCTTAAAGGAGTAGGTGAGTGATTAGGCCTGGGAGGCTGGAAAGTGTCTTAATGGTTTTATAGCAGGTTATTTGCAAAGCCGTGTTTCCTTTGAGTGAGCATCCCACATTTCAAACTCTTTGGGGGTAATAAATTAACTGCAATAGTTTTGATTTGGAGTTTAAACTGTAAAATGTGAAATATAAAGTGTTTCTAATTTGTTGTAAAATACATTTTGGAATTCTTAAACGTGGAACATCCTTCATCCTTTCCTTCCCTTCTTTCTTGTTTTCTTTTTCCACCACTTCCATTTAACTTAAGAAAGATCTGGATGAATTATGAACATAAGTAGGAGAATATGGCTCTGGATTTGGCCATTTCCCAACACATCTCTCGGAGCTTTGGTGAGATAGTGGTGTGAAAGACACAAAGACCCATTGCCAAATTCCAAGCCGCTTGCTCAAAATATCTCCGTTTTATTATTCTATAGAATATCTGATGCTTATCATGGTGGGCCCTAGCCCGGCCCCTCTGCTTTATAATGCCTGCCCCCTGCTCCAAAAGTCCCTCTCAATCCTGCTTTCCTGAGGGCACAAACAGATCGGAGTAGTCTTCGGAGCCAGGGTAGTACCCTGGTGGATCTGCGAACTGACTTCGAGGTGCCATATGGAACGAGGGCAGCAGCGATCTGTACCTAGTCCTGCGGCCAGGCTTCCTTTTACCCCAAAAATAGTTCTCCCTCATCCAGGGAGGGAAGGAGGGCCTTGTGGGCGGTGGAGGAGGCCTCACATCCCACCGTGGGGGCCTCACCCAGGGAGGCCTGTGGGGTCTTGGTCTGGCTGCGGTAGGTAAAGTCCTGGGCTTGCGTGTTGTTGTGGCCTGGGGCTGCGCCAGCAGTGGGGTGAGCGTGGGAGCTGAGAGCTGCAGCTTAGAGGTCCTTTGGATCCAGTCTAGATAGTACTGCGTGGAGATGAAGACGCTTGGTAGCTTTGCTGTGCCGCAGTACACCGGTCCGAAACTGGCGACTCCAATCACCCAGTAGCGCTCAGACCTCTCTTCCCTGCACATCAGGGGGCCTCCGCTGTCACCCTAGGAGGGGGGGAAAGAAGGTGGTGGAATGAGGTGTAGGCAGGATGCTGTGGAGACCGAGGCAGACGCTACTGAAAAGAGGCAAATGGGTGGGTGGGTGGGGGGTGTTGGTGTGCAAGGCACTGCCATCCTGTCAGGGCACAGCACACCAATTTCGCTTATTTATTGCATCAAATTCCTGCCTTGCAAGGGGTTGGACTAGATGATCCCCAAGCTCCCTTCCAACTCTGCAGTTCTAAACGTATACCCTGCTTGATCGCACAACGGCAACCTCAAGGCGGTTAATGAAGAGAACAAAACAATAACGAGTAAAACCAACTCTTGAAAACATTCAGAAGATAAAACCAGCTGCAAACTAAAAACGGATTGAAGCATATACCAGGACCCTACGTTTAAGGAGTGCTGAGTACACATTTAAAGTGTGTGACTCCCCCGCCCCGAATCCTGGGAACTGTAGTTCACTCCTCATGGAGATCTGATTCCTGGCACCCAAATTGCAGTTCTCAGGATTCTTTTTTTCGCTGGCGGGGGGGGGGCATTGGAGCCCTGCACTTGTGCTGTGTAGACAGCCTCGGCTAGCAGCCTCAGCTCAGCTTGCCAGGCGTTGAAACTTGGAGCATTGGTGGGCCACAAAAGAGCTCCGATGTGGAGCCACGGAGTGCCACTGGGCGCCACCCCCTGCATCAGATGAGCACAAAATCCTGCCCTTGGCTCCTGACCGTGGTTCACCCTACCCGGCAGATTGAAATTGTTCCTTCTTCGTGTCCGGCACAGACGTTCTGTGTATGGATCCTCCTGCCCCACCGCATCCCACATTGGATTCTACTGTAGAGACTCGCCTCCCCTTCTTGCATGATGTCAGGAGGGGTGGAATCTGTGAGCAGAAAGCAGCGGGGTGGGAATGGAGATAGACGGTTGGACGTCTGGCCAGGGGGGTGCCCTGCCCGTGAATCCTAACTGGGGCAGGGAAAGGAGAGAGGAAAGGGGGAAACCCCTCAGAGCCATGCCTAGAAAGCAGACGTGTGGACAAGCCCTAAGACCTGCCTAACAGCTAGCTGCTCCCAGTCTGTGGGCCATCAGTGCTATTTTTCTAGAAAAAGAGGTGCCAGAACTCACCACAAACGCCTTTCTTGGTCTCTTATACTGGCAATGGTGCCCAGGTGCCGGAACAGAGTTCCAGTGAGTTATGGCTGAAAAAAGCCCTGCTAACCATGTTTAATTTCATAAATAGATATCCTGAGTCCAGTCTTTGCAATAGCTTCGTAACAATAAGATCTTGTGAGCTTACATAGCCCCTTGTCGACGTCTTTTACAAGCTATGGAGCTTGTTTTCGAACTTGAGTTTAGGTTTTTAACCTTTTGGATGAAGCAAAATTAGAATTCCTAGTTTGGATAATTACCACTTACTCTTTGGGAGTGTTTTTCTGAAGTTTCTTTAATCCTCCCCCTAGATTTAATAGCAAACAAACTATTTTGAGTTATATAAATGCATTTTTTCCTACTGAGGAAACTGATAGGTCATAACAGTGAAACGAGAATCTTAGCCGGCAACTCGTCAAGGTTATTTGGAAGTTTATCTTGAGTTATTTTTTGTTATTTGCAGTATATTATTAAAACAGAATAATTACAGGCAAGAATGAGGAAAATCTCATCCGTGCAAGAGAGAGGGGAAGTGAAACAGGGGTGGAGCACCCCGAAAAAAAACCTCTCCTGCAAGGAAGGAACCTTGTGCAGCCCAACCAGAAGCATTTATTCATTCAGAACTATATTTTTTGCCATGGTCATTTCCATTTTATTTATTAACTTTCCTCCCACTGGAAGGGCTTGTCCACACTTCCACTAGTCCCCTTCCTAGAAAGCATGAGTCTGAGAGGTTTTCTGCTTGCCCTGCTGCTTTCCCCAGGAAAACTCACTCTTGACTGCTGAATAGGACAAACAGCAATCTGTGGAGAATTCGATTGCAGGTTTTCCCTGGCGGGAAACAGCAGGATAAGCAGAAGCGCAGATGAGCCCTAAACCAGCCTTGAAAAGGCCGGCTGGCAGTGAAGGTACAGGCAATGACTTTATTTCAAACACTTTGGGTGGGCCAGTCCTCCTGCTTTTCACAAGGCTGCTCTTACCTTTTGGCTGCAGGCCGCCCCAGCCGCTGACATAGCAATGGCCGAGCGTCAAAACCTCCAGTCTTTCGTCAGGCAGGCAGGCTGGCTGGATGTAGTCGCTGCAGTTGACGGGCTCGTCCATCTCCAGCAAGGCGATGTCTGCGAACACTACATCTCCGGTGCTCAGCTTGTTTTCATACTTCTCGTGTTTCACCAGCCTCTTAATGAAGCGCTCCTCAGACTCGGGGCCCAGCTGCTTGATCCGGTTGGAGCCAAGAACAAGCTTGTACTGGTCTCTGCAGGTGGGACCAAGAACAGGGATATAAGGCTTGTGGGGGGCTGTTCTTGGACTCCCTGAATGTCAGAGAAAGGATGGAGAAAAATGTCTCCCTCCCTCTCTCACCAGGCTAGAACACCTGGATATCCAATGAAGCTGGTCTCACCTCCAAAAGGATATTCAGAAAAGGACCACCAAAATTATCAGCGGGGTGGAGGGACTCCCCTATGAGGAAAGGCTGCAGCACTTGGGACTTTTTAGTTTGGAGGAACACATTTTAAAAAAACTGTAGAATATTAATCAGCTTTATACCCTGTTTCCCCTTTTTTAATACGTAGTCATAAAGTAAGCCATGGCAGGTTTTTTTTTACCTTTGTGAGAAGTAAGACATACCCCAAAAGTAATCCGTGGTGCCGCCATTGTTCCCATCGCCTCCTCAGCCCCTCCTGCGTGCGCAGGGAGCCAGCGAACCAGTGAGAGGCACGGGGGGGGGGGGAACGCGCCTCTTGCAGAGTTCTGCCCCGCCTGCTTAGCACGCAGGGAGAGGCGCGCGGGGGGGGGAGATGCCTCTTCCTGCCCCGCCTGTTCCCCGTGTGCAGGAAGCCAGTGAACCAGCGAGAGGCACGGGGGGGAAACGCGCCTCTTGTGGAGTTCTGCCCTGCCTGCTCAGCGCGCAGGGGGAGGCTGTACCGTATCATACTGACGTAATAAAAATAAGACATCCCCCGAAAATAAGCAACCCTGGGGTTTTTTGAGGGGGAAAAAATTATAAGACGGTGTCTTAAAAAGGGGGAAAGACGGTAAAACAAATACAAAAAAAGACAAATACAAAATACAAATTAACATAGAACACTTAAGAACAATAAACAACACCCAGCCAAGTTAAAACATCACCCCTATTAAAAGCATAATTTTAGCACAAGGGGTCGGGCCCATGTCCTCAATCCTCATTCTTGTGCCTGGCCGCTTTCCCTGGGAAAACCTACCGTTTACATCTAAATCGGAGCAAACATGAATTCATAGAAAACCCGATTGACACTTGTTCTGATTCAGCGATGAACAGTGTGTTTTCCTGGGGAAAGCAGTGGAAGAAAAGAGAAGCCTCTCGGATCTGTGCCTACAGGTCACAGGACAAATGGAATTGTGGGTTAGCCCTATATTCCTATGACCCAAACTGGGGCAGATCGGCCCTAGTGCCCAGCCCTCTGAGGTTCCCAATGGGACGCTGGACTAGCTGGACCTTAGTCTTGATCCAGTAGGGCAGTTCCTGGGCTGTAGACTCCACCATCCCAAGAGGACGGCTCTGAGTTCAGGCAAACTGCAGTTCCTCCAAGTATCACCTGGAAGGCAGAAGAAGGGATTCTGCTTCCTTGAGATGCCCTCAGGCTTCTGGGCTTGCAGATTCCAAAACCCTCCCTAGGAACAGCCTTCTGCTAAGCAGACTTCCCCTTCTGCTTACTTTGTTTTTGGGAAGCAGTGGACTGCGCTGAGGACCCATTGGGGGCCGATGAGTGTACCTCCGCAGGTATGAAAGTAGTAGTTCCCTCGTACTTTTGTCTGGATGCTGACCATCCAGGGCCACGTCCCTGGAAGAACATCACTGCCCCCCATAATACGCATCAACTTGTGGCTGCTTGACAAGGGTCGCCTTCCGCAGATGCCACTGAAAAAGATAGAGAGCAGCAACAGTTCATGCACACGACGTGGGTGGATTGTGCAGCTGGCATAAGAGACCTCCACACGTCACCCCAAATGCTTTCTTGCAGCAGACAAGCATCTCTTTCTTGACCACCTCGGCAGAGTGAAGTACAAAGCTGGAGACACCCATGGGACCAGATCTCTGTGCACCAGAGATCCCATTCACTGCCCATGAGCTAAGTCAGCTTTGGACAACGTGGTGCCCTCCAGGGCTTGCCACCTGCAAATGTCCTTGCAGAAGACCAGGGCAGTTCATGTTAAGTATAATTGCTTAATTCACACTGAGATGGAGAATGCTGAAATTCAGGCCTCGGTCCTGTATACCTGAAGGAGCGTCTCCACCCCCACCGTTCAGCCCGGACACTGAGATCCAGCGCCGAGGGCCTTCTGGCGGTTCCCTCGCTGCGAGAAGTGAAGCTACAGGGAACCAGGCAGAGGGCCTTCTCGGTGGTGGCACCCGCCCTGTGGAACGCCCTCCCATCAGAGGTTAAAGCAATAAACAACCACATGACCTTTAGAAAACACCTGAAGGCAGCCCTGTTCAGGGAGGTTTTTAATCTGTGATATTTTAATGTATCTTTATATTTGTTGGAGGCCGCCCAGAGTGGCTGGGGAGACCCGGCCAGATGGGCGGGGTACAAATAATAAATTATTATTATTATTATTATGAAAGGGTTTAACTGGAAGATTCCATTGAAGAGCAAGAAGATCTCTCCAAGCACCTAGATGTTGTTGTTGTTGTTCAGTCGTTCAGTCGTGTCCGACTCTTCGTGACCCCCTGGACCAGAGCACGCCAGGCACACCTATCCTTCACTGCCTCTCGCAGTTTGGCCAAACTCATGTTAGTAGCTTCGAGAACACTGTCCAACCATCTCATCCTCTGCCGTCCCCTTCTCCTTGTGCCCTCAATCTTTCCCAACATCAGGGTCTTTTCTAGGGAGTCTTCTCTTCTCATGAGGTGGCCAAAGTACTGGAGCCTTAACCTCAGGATCTGTCCTTCTAGTGAGCACTCAGGGCTGATTTCTTTAAGAATGGATAGGTTTGATCTTCTTGCAGTCCATGGGACTCTCAAGAGTCTCCTCCAGCACCAGAATTCAAAAGCATCAATTCTTCAGCGATCAGCCTTCTTTATGGTCCAGCTCTGACTTCCGTACATTACTACTGGGAAAACCATAGCTTTAACTATACGGACCTTTGTTGGCAAGGTGATGTCTTTGCTTTTTAAGATGCTGTCTAGGTTTGTCATTGCTTTTCTCCCAAGAAGCAGGCGTCTTCTAATTTCGTGACTGCTGTCACCATCTGCAGTGATCATGGAACCCAAGAAAGTGAAATCTCTCACTGCTTCCATTTCTTCCCCTTCTATTTGCCAGGAGGTGATGGGACCAGTGGCCATGATCTTAGTTTTTTTGATGTTGAGCTTCAGACCATATTTTGTACCTAGATGGGTTGATAATTAACTGCTATTGTTCTCTGCTAGCTAGCGCATGGGTGTTTAACCTTAGGTCACATGAGTAAGGTATTCAATGTGCAAATCACCATCTTGGGGAGTTGGTCTTTGGCCCTTTGTTATTCTGTCTCTCACAGCTACAATAAACCTACCATTAAAATTATGGACTGGTCATTTCTTCGTCAGAGGGCAAACAGGCAAATTTAGCAGGGGATCAAATTCTTTCCCCCCTCACTGTAAGATGCTGAGCCTGTGCTGGATATGCACAAGATATTGTACATTTATTTAGATGCATTGTTGATGTTTCTGTTCTGTTTCAAATAAAGTTCTGCAAGTAAACTATTGAATCAAACTAATGGGCCTGGACAATGTTTTATTCCAAAAGGAGCCAGTTTTGCATGCATCCAGTTGCATAATACAATTATATGCAATAGTTTGCGTCTTAGGACCTTTCTGTTTGGACTGCTCTACAGTCCAATCTTTAAGCAAGATTTTGGTTGCCTCCAACATGACATAAGCTTGGGAGATCTCTCCAGATGACATGGCTATAAGTGGTAATCACCAAAATTAATCCACCAAAATTAATGTGTTCATTGCTTTCAATGGGTCTACTCCAGAGGGTTGGGTGAAATGTCCTCAAATATCACAAGACCCTCAAGACAAAATGGAAGGAGAGCAACCCCGGTAGATGGACAGGCAGACAGAAGACCACCTGGGGGTTTTTTCCAGGAAAGAAACTTCTTCCCTATTTTGTCTTTCCTTACAAAATGCCACCCATCATCCCAAAAGCCTCTTTGGCTCCTTACTCGCAGTTGCTGACAGTGGTGTTATGAGTGGGCTGGAATGCAGCAAGGACCAGAACAGAGAGGACCAACCATCTCATCCTTCGGGCAGCTCCCAAGGCTACGGGGTCCACCACCACCACCTTTTCTTAGAATTCATGACATCATAAAACACATGAATCCAGGTTCTGTCCAGAGAGCATGTGGGCAGCCTGACATCATCGCTGCTTTATCCTCCTCCTCCCTCTCTTTTTATTAATATTAACAGAAGCACCAGGGTAAGATGCCAAAATGAGGATAATAATAGTAACAACAATAATTTTATTACAATATTTTTACCCCTTCCATCTGACCGGGTTTCCCCAGCCACTCTGGGCACTTACAGAATAATTAAAACATTTTAAAGCTGCAAACGTTAAAAGCTTCCCAGTTCAGGGCTGCCTTCAGATGTCTTCTCAAAGTTCTATAGTTCTTTATCTCCTGGACATCTGAAGGGAGGGTGTTCCATAGGGAGGGCGCCACCACCGAGAAGGCCCTCTGCCTGGTTCCCTGGTTCCTGGACTCTGCTCTTTAGCCATGCTGGCATCCTCTTGGCCCAGGTGGTATTCTTTCCTGAACTGCAATATACATTATAGCTGAGATGCTCTTATTGTGGTTTTGAACAACCCCTAAGTGTTCTGCAGGGTTTTTGCCTTTCACCTTCCTTTCTACCAGCTCCTACCAGCTCCCTCATTTTGGGGAAGTTCCTTTCTTTGAAGTCCAACGTGACTACAATGAACTTACTTGGCAATTGTCCAGTACATATATAAATTGAATTTGATAGCACTGTGGTCACTCTACCCAATTAGTTCAGCAACACATTCATCTCAAACCAGATCCTGGCTGTCACTTAAGATTAAACCCAGAGTTTATGTTCTTCTGGTCAATTCCATTACTAACTGTTCTGGGACAGTTACAGGTAGGTAGCCATGTTGATCTGCTGTGACGAAACAAAATAAAAATTTTTTAAAAATCCTTCCAGTAGCACCTTAGAGACCAACTAAGTTTGTTCTTGGTATGAGCTTTCGTGTGCATGCACACTTCTTCAGTCTCTAAGGTGCTACTGGAAGGAATTTTTTTATTTTGTTCTAGGACAGTCATTTAGCATATCTATGAATGTTAGCTCTTTGCTGTGTTTAGAAGAAATATACAGCCAGTCTACAACATCTCCTCTTTGATCGCATTCTCCATCTCAAGATCACTGTATATACAGTATCTGAAAGACCTTTGTATCTTGAGGAGTTTATAAACGTTGCTCATAGAATCATAGAATCACAGAATCATAGAGTTGGAAGAGACCACAAGGGCCATCCAGTCCAACCCCCTGCCAAGCAGGAAACACCATCAAAGCATTCTTGACAGATGGCTGTCAAGCCTCTGCTTAAAGACCTCCAAAGAAGGAGACTCCACCACACTCCTTGGCAGCAAATTCCACTGTCGAACAGCTCTTACTGTCAAGAAATTCTTCCTAATGTTTAGGTGGAATCTTCTTTCTTGTAGTTTGAATCCATTGCTCCGTGTCCGCTTCTCTGGAGCAGCAGAAAACAACCTTTCTCCCTCCTCTATATGACATCCTTTTATATATTTGAACATGGCTATCCTATCACCCCTGAACCTTCTCTTCTCCAGGCTAAATATACCCAGCTCCCTAAGCCGTTCCTCATAAGGCATCGTTTCCAGGCCTTGGACCATTTTGGTTGCCCTCTCAACTGCTCAAACTGCCATTGAAATTCTACTCAGTATTGACCCAGAGCAGATTCCAATGTATAGTTAGCAGAGTAACAACTTTAACACGTTGCAAGATTTTTATTTAAAAAAAAAAAATAGACAAGGGGCAATTGTATTTCATCCAGCAGAGCTTTACTGCTATTGAAGGCAAATGAGCATAATGGTCACAAATCCAATACAATCAGGATTGGCCCTGTCCATAAGAAATCCAGTTGCAGCAGACTTGACCTAAACTTATAATAATTTAAAATTGTTAGGATTCTTGCTCCAAGGCTACCCCATTTTTGAAGGCTCAGATACTGAGTCTGCTGCTGTTGCTAAAAGTGAGGTGAGTTCCACTGATACAGTGAAAGACGTGCGCTTCATGCGCAGATCTGAGACAGCTACTACCAGGTATGCTCAGGAGTTTGCTAACACAGCTGTAGCAGATTTAACTGTGGCTAGTAGCTCGACACAGGTCTTGGAACCCGAAGTCTTGAAAGGGGTACAGGGTTTGTGCTCAAAGGACGGGAAGCCACGCCCAAAGGCTGTAAGGGTAGACACTGATTCCTCAGAGAGGAACGAGGCTAGGGTTCGAGTCCCAACAAAGCCAGGTGTGAAACTTCTTGATAGTCAGGAGAGCTATGATGCCAAGACTAGTCCGGAGTGCAGGATGGTAAGGCCCAAGGCTAGTCCAGTTGCAGATAGTTCCAAGGGTGGAACAGGTGATACAGGGGTATACTATGTGTATAACATCTGTATGGTTGTTGCAGTTACACTGATGACTACAACACGGTTCCCGAATCGGGGGAGGATGTTAGGATTCTTGCTCCGTGCTTGCAGTCATGGGCTTGTTTTCTATCACATGACGATGTATGTTTTCATTCCATGTAGTGGAAAGTGACGGAGACAGGATGTTTGTGCTACTGTGTTCCGTGATGTGGGATTATTGTCCTTTGTTCTTTCTCTCTTTGCTGTCTGAGAGAAAGAGGAAAGATCTGAGTCAGAATGCTCCGAGTGTATTATATGTAAATAAAGTAGCTTAGCAAAAAATGCTGTGCTACTGTGTGTTATGTGAACTGCTTACACTCTGCAGGATCCTAAGCGTGCCGATGTCTCTTGGTATTAGTCACTGTGATGTTCGGGCTGGAGAAAGCTTTTGAAGCTCCTGAACGACCGACCAGGAGGGAGAGAACATGCCAGTCGCGCATGTGTCTCTGCCAGGGTCCTACACACGAGTAGGACGATCCTAACAAAAATAAGTCTAAACCAGGCACCCCAAACTCGGCCCTCCAGCTGTTTTGGGACTACAATTCCCATCATCCCTGACCACTGGTCCTGTTAGCTAGGGATGATGGGAGTTTTAGTCCCAAAACAGCTGGAGGGCCAAGTTTGGGGATGCCTGGTCTAAACCCTTAACACTAAGTATACTATGTACAGAACACCACGTAAGAAGGGAAAGAGAAAGAAAGAGAAAGTGAAACCCAGGCTCCTTCTGGCCTTATTATTATAGTCAGCATAACCTTGACTGAAAGAGATAACAGGATCAGGGACTGGATGGCCCTTGTGGTCTCTTCCAACTCTAGGATTCTATGATTCTATACTTGTATGATTCTACAAATCCCATGAGTCTCAGCTGGCAAGGCTGTGTCAATTGACGCTGATCATAGAATCCTAGAGTTGGAAGAGACCCCAAGGGCCATCCAGTCCAACCCCCTGCCAAGCAGGAAACACCATCCAAGCATTCCTGACAGGTGGCTGTCAAGCCTCTGCTTAAAGACCTCCAAAGAAGGAGACTCCACCACACTCCTTGGCAGCAAATTCCACTGTCAGGAAGTTCTTTCTAATGTTTAGGTGGAATCTTCTTTCTTGTAGTTTGAATCCATTGCTCCGTGTCCTCTTCTCTGGAGCAGCAGAAAACAACCTTTCTCCCTCCTCTATATGACATCCTTTTATATACCGGTATTTGAACATGGCTATCATATCAACCCTGAACCTTCTCTTCTCCAGGCTAAACATACCCAGCTCCCTAAGCCGTTCCTCATAAGGCATCGTTTCCAAGCCTTTGACCATGTTGGTTGCCCTCCTCTGGACATGTTCAGGAGCAGCAACCCAAAGCAACTGGAGAAGAGCCAGATTAGCCAACACTGCTGTAACTAAGTCAGGAGTGGGGAATCTCAGGCAGGGAAAATCAGGAGTGGGGGATCTCAAATGGGGTGCTCCAAGCCTTTCTCACTGGCCCTCACTTGCTCCCAGCCACACCCGGACTCCATAGATCATGCCCCATGTTAGCCTTGCTTCCTAACATCCTTGGTGCTTTTACCTGGATGGAAGGTATCCTTGGACTCTGATCATGCCCCTCACTTGACCGGTAGAGAGGGCTGGGGTGCAGAATCCAAGGCAAGTTTTAGAATTGTTGCCCCACCAACTTTTGCCCTGGCCCCGCCCACCATGGGCAAGATTATTTGGAAGGGAATGTGGTCACTCCAGACAAAGAAGGTTTCCCACCCACCGACCCCTGAACCAAACCCATCCTAACTTCCTCTCTCCACAATCGGCCACTGAGTTTGCAGGCTCTGTAGACAGCTGCTATGGATACCGGTATTTTGATATCCCCCCCCCTAGGATTGTCGCATTGATGCCATTGTGATATTTTGTTAATGACCTTGGAATTTCTAAGGGAGGGTGGTGTAAAAATGTTTTAGTAAAATAAATGCTGCTAAGCCATGCTCCCTGCCTCCATACACAAATTGCCTCCATGCACAAATACACACAACTTAGATGAAGTCCTCCTCCTGACTTCCAGATAGTTCTCGGCTTTCTGCCCAGGTTTCCCTGATGCCAAAAATCATCCTCTCTCTTCCCTAACCCTGTATTGCAAGGGGTTGGACTAGATGATCCTTGGGGTCCCTTCTGGCTTGACAATTCTTTGATTCCAGCTGTCCATTGCTGTGTCCTTCACTTTCTCTTCCTGCTCGCCAAGTGCTGAGTTTCACACCGGCTTCTTGGAGAGCCAGTGTGGTGTAGTGGTTAAGAGCGGTAGACTCGTATTCTGGTGAACCGGGTTCGCGTCTCCGCTCCTCCACATGCAGCTGCTGGGTGACCTTGGGCTAGTCCCACTTCTCTGAAGTCTCTCAGCCCCACTCACCTCACAGAGTGTTGGTTGTGGTGAAGGAAGGGAAAGGAGATTGTGAGCCGCTTGGAGACTCCTTCGGGTAGTGATAAAGCGGGATATCAAATCCAAACTCTTCTTCTTCTTCTTCCGTTCTTGCGCCTTTGCCAAAGCCAGCTGTGTGATGTCAGAACCTGGGCACACCTGGTTTGTGACGTCATGGATTCCAGGAAAACATGGTGGAGGAAGCAGCGCCCGGAGCTGGCAGAAGGATGAGCCGGTGGCTTCTCCTCATTCTGGCCCTCTCTGATTTCTGGCCCACCCATGCCGGGGACACTACCTGCAAGTAAGTGCCAAAATGGGCCAATGTAGCAAGGAGGCAGCACAGAGGCATTGCCCTGTGGACGTGGCCTCCGTGGCAACTGAGCCCGAGTGGCCTTTTCCTCCCCAATCTATATCCCCCGCAGTCCGGTCAGTGTGCTGACATCTACTAAGGAAGGTCAAACCCTATTCTTGGAGAGGGCACAAGCGCTTGGCATCTTTTGCCTTTGACAGGAACATTTTCAGATCCCTGGCATTTAGATCAACTGTGAGTTGCCCAGGTCACTAGGCAAAGTGAAATCTCCCACAGGTTTATTCTAGACTAAACAGGTATATTATACAATCATAAAACTGTGGAGTTGGAAGGGACCCCAAATGGTGTAGCATTTGGGTGGGGGGTGGGCACAGGGGCAGCTGCCCCGGATGCAAAATTTGTTAAGGGCACAACATTTCAACACGCGGTGATGCTTCAATACAGCTATGTGCTTTTGTCACTGGGCTCAGCTGAAAATGGCTTCTCCGTGTGAAGCAGGAAGCGATGTCTCCAGATGACAGAATGACTCTTCTTATCTCTGTGGCTGTGATCTCCTGGGTGACACGGATGCCCTACAGTTGTATGCACATGTGCACTCTGTTTCCCACCCACCCATCCCCTCTGTGTGGCCTTGGGTGATGGCAACCCATGCTATGCCACTGATCTGATCCAAGCCCTTGCAATGTAGGAATCACAGCTAAAGAATTCCGGGCAGAGGCTACCCGACCTCTCTACAAACCTCCAAGGAAGGAGAGTCCACCACCTTCTGAGGTTATCAGTTCTACTCTTGAGCAGCTCTCAAGAAAGCTCTTCCTAGTGTATAGTTAGAATCTCCTTTCTTGTAGTTTGAATCTTTGAATTAAAGAATATAACACACAGGTCCCTCAGCAACTATCTATTGGGCATCAAAACAAGCAGGTAGCACATAGTGTAAAAAGCATAAGAAAGGAAGTAAATTCCTTGAGGGACGAAGCCTCCGAACTTCTTGCGGTTCTACAGCAGCAGCAACACATGTGCGGCTGAAAACTAATGGCAATGTTCCTTTCCAGGGGAGCCTGTGGAAGACGTCCACTGGCGGTCAGTCAGTACTTGAGGAAGGTCATGAGTGGCACTGACGTCCTGCCAGGAACATGGCCCTGGCAAGTCAGCTTCCAGTACCCAAGCCAAGCTGGGCACTGGGTCCATTTCTGCGGAGGTTCTCTCATCAGCTCTCGCTGGGTCCTCAGTGCAGCCCACTGCTTGAAGATCAAGACGTAAGCCATAGGAGCAGCTGCTCCCCGGGCAGAAGAACATGGCAGGGTCTACAAACCAGGCAGCCTGGGGGCATCTCATGGAAGCAGAGTCCCATCTTCTGCCTTTGCCCAACATGGAGAGTGAAGGTCTCTTTAGTTGTGGTGGGTGAAAGCCACTGCTAGATCAGTCCTTGGGGGATCTGTCTCAGTTTTGACATTCTGAAAGCAAGCATCTAGTCCTTAGGGCTGCTGAAAGTGCCGTCCGACCAGGAAGAGCCCTCTCTCCTCCTGCGGCTTCCAGCAAATGGTTTTCAGAAGCATTGCAGCCTCCAACCGTGGAGGCAGAGCCATCATGTGCTTTAAATGTATGGCATTTATGCAGCCCTTAGAGCAGGGGTAGGCAACCTAAGGCCCGTGGGCCGGATGCAGCCCAATCACTTCTCAATCTGACCCGCGGACGGTCCGGGAATCAGTGTGTTTTTACATGAGTAGAATGTGTCCTTTTATTTAAAATGCATCTCTGGGTTATTTGTGGGGCATAGGAATTCGTTCTTTCCCCCCCTCCAAAATATAGTCCAGCCCCTCACATGGTCTGAGGGACAGTGGACCGGCCGATGGCTAAAAAAGGTTGCTGACCCCTGCCTTCGAGTGACCCAGGACATGACCTTACCAGACAATGGTCTGGTTCCTTCTACCCTTTTAAAACCTTCAACTCCCCCTCCCTTTCCCCCTTTTAGCCCCTTCACCCAATGCCCCTTCCCACCTGGGTCACAAAAGCACGGAAAGGTGTGAAAGGGGTCCCTGGCCAGAAATCTGGCCCAGACTCCCTGGATGCAACTTGCGTCTCCCTCTTGCTCCTCCATCAGGCTGTGCTGTGTCAGGGTTGGGGCTCTAGGCCTTTCCCAGGAGCACCCAGACCTCTTTGGGTAACCTTTAATAATAATAATAATAATAATAATAATAATAATAATAATAATTTATTTATTTATACCCCGCCCATCTGGCTGGGTTTCCCCAGCCACTCTGGGCGGCTTCCAACAGAACATTAAAATACAATAATCTATTTAACATTAAAAGCCTCCCTAAACAGGGCTGCCTTCAGATGTCTTCTAAAGGTCTGGTAGTTGTTCTCTTTGACATCTGAAGGGAGGGCGTTCCACAGGGCGGGTGCCACCACCGAGAAGGCCCTCTACCAGGTTCCCTGTAACCTCACTTCTCACAGGAAGGGAACCGCCAGAAGGCCCTTGGTGCTGGACCTCAGTGTCCGGGCTGGATGATGGGTGTGGAGACACTCCTTCAGGTCTACTGGGCCGAAGCCATTTAGGGCTTTAAAGGTCAGCACCAACACTTTGAATTGTACTCGGAAACATACTGGGAGACAATGTCCAAGAACATTGTCCCACCAGCAATGAACCTCTTCTTCCCTTCCAGGTTGAGAAAAGTCTTTAAGGTGGTGGTTGGCCTCACCAAGCTCTCCCAGCCTGGTCCCGATGCCCAGCAGCGCTGGATAAAGAGGGTGGTGGACTACAAACTCCATGAGGACGAGTCGCTTCGCTACGGCCTCTCTGTGGTGGAGCTGGTGGAGCCGGTCCGCTGCAGCGACTACGTCCAGCCGGCCTGTTTGCCTGACGACAGCGTGGTACTTTCGATGCTAACTCATTGCTATATCAGTGGCTGGGGCGACATGGGTGAGGAAAGTGAGAGCCCCGGGACCTCCCCAGCACTGCCACAAAAGCAGCCCCCCCCCCCCCGCGAGGACTGACCCCACCCTGGGAGATCAGAGTGAAAATATGCCCCATGCCTTCAATGCCAAGTGTAGCAAACACACAAGAATCGCAACAACGGTTGTGAACAAATGTCTGGTCACAGAAGGTGGTGGACTCTCCTTCCTCCCAGACGACAGTTCTGTTTCTCTAGCTCTGGGAGGAAGACCTTATACCCAGAACAATCTTAGTTGGTCTCTAAGGTGCTACTGGACAAAAAAAATTATTTATTTCAACTGCATCAAACCAACATAGCTTGTTGTTGTTTAGTCGTTTAGTCGTGTCCAACTCTTCATGACCCCATGGACCAGAGCATGCCAGGCAACATGGCTACCTACCTGAATTTATTTAATGCTTAGGTTTATATCCCAAGTTTTCTATAAGGAGCTCAAGGTGGCAAACATAGGTCTCCACCCCCTTTTCATCCTCAGGACCAGCGCTGTTAGGTAGGTTAGCCTGAGAGTGGGAGACAGCAAAATAAATATTGTTGCATAATCCCCAGGCTATCTCTGAGGGTTTGGAGGGCAGGTGTCTCAACAGCTGCCTTTGCCACGTGGCGTTGATCGAAGGGTCATAAATCAACATTCTCCGTAAATATCTCTCATTTAATTCCTGGATGCAAACTGAACACTTCTTCCTGCCTTCCGCTCACAGGGCATAAAATATCTGGCATCCTGCAAGAATCAAAGGTGAAACTCCTTTCCCTACAAACCTGCGGCAGCGAGAGCCGGTGGAAGCGGAAGGTGGTCGATGAGATCCTGTGTGCTGGATACGAGGAAGAAGGAGGCGACAACCCCTGCGAGGTAGGCAAGGGCCAAAGCCTTCCAGGGCTACTGCTGGAGAGGAGAGGGGGGACTGGGTTTGCTGCCCCCTGAGGAGGCTGCGGCTTGCACCTCAGAGCACTGACTTTGCACACTGGCTGAGCTGAGCTGGCATGGTGCAAGTGCGATATAGAGCCAGGCAGGCTGCAATCGCGTAGCCTCCAACATCCCGGTGATGAAAACCAGGAGATGCAAGCCCAGCCTTCCTCTCCCCATCAAATGTCCCCCTTGCAGGGACAGATTTATGCGTGCCCCCACAACACAAACTCACACCCTGCCCAATCCAGACCTTAACCCCCAGGCCATTTTCTTCATTCCCCTCTGCAACTGACTGCTCACCACCCCCCATGCCAAGTCCCCTTTGTCAATGCCACCCCTCTGCCCACACAATCCCTCCCCTTTCCCAGCTGCTGAGGACCCCACTCGGCTGCAGACCCACCTTCCTCCTGCACTCCTCATCCCCCCCCCACCTTCCTCTCTAGTGAATGATCCAGCCACCACCTCCCTCCTTCCATTACAGAGCTCCCACTGCCCCACTTGAGCTCCCCTCCTCCCTCTCAGGAAGGCCATAGCTCAGCAGGAGAGTTAGCACCTGCCTTCAGATCAGGTCCTGTTGGCATCTCCAGATCTAGCTGGGAGAGACCCCTGCCTGGAATCCTGGAGAGTCACTGCTGCCAGTCAGTGTCGAGAATATTCCGCTGGATGGACCAAATTATCTGACCCAGCATTTCTCTGTATTCCTAGTCCAGCTTCTACAGACCCACAGCTCTCTCTTGAGCTATGCCTAGGAACCAGCAGTTGGGCTTGGGTGGCACTGCCCTTCTCCAGAGGTGGCCGGCTGCTCCTTAGGGCTTCCTTTCCCTCGAATGCCCATCTGCCCACTTGATGACCGCCTCCCTCCCTCCTTTGTTCCCCCCTCCCCGCAGACCGATGTTGGTGCCCCACTCATGTGCCGGGAAGCAAGGTCCGAGCGCTACTGGGTGATTGGCATCGCCAGCTTGGGGGTGCCCATCTGCAGCCAGGCGAAGCATCCTGGCATCTACGTCTCCACGCAGCACTACCTCCACTGGATTGAAAGGACCACCCGGGAGAGCCTCTCTGCACCTGGCCGCCAACCGCTCCTGGCACAGAGACAGGCACCAGATGCGACCACACCCAGCACAAAGCAGGACCGTAGACCTCCGCCCACTGGCAGGCCTTGGCCCAGGCCCGCAAGACGGCACACGGCTCCTTGTGCCAGGCCCACCCGGCGAGGTCCTCCACCACCGCCTGGGAGGCTGAGACCCACAAGGTGGCACCCTGAGAGGGGAAGGCCACCAGGCCAGGACAGGCCTAGTGCCAAGTCGAACCAGAGGGGAACACCTCCAGGCTATGGTGATTTTTACAGCTGGGATCAGGGTTACATCAACCCCAGGCCTCAAGCACAGCCACCAGTTCTGCTGCCAGGGCAGCTGCCACCCTGAGGGGAGCATGGCATCAAGTCAAAGCAGCCAGGACTCCATTGATATGTGTAATGTACCTATGAAGAGATGTGAATGAAGGCAAATTGACCAGACTTTTTGGAATTTGGGCAGTGGGCACCAATAAGTTTTGTACCGTCGCCGGACCCAGATTTGTAGAAAAAAGACCCAAATCAGGACCATTTTATGACATTTGTTCTTTGTGTCTCCTTCCTTTGAGTGGTTTAAAATATCTGATGCAATCGCAGCGTGGTTTCTCTTTCAACTTTTTTGCAAACCCTTGGCGTCTATAGCCAGTTACGGGGTGTCACATTTAAATCTCCTGCTCTATGATCCAAGAAAACCATCCATCTATGCATGTGCCTTCCTGGAAACCAAGGTTCCCATACGGCACAAAGGTAAGAAGGGCTGCTGTTTCCCCCAGTGCTAGTCCTACTCAGAGGAAAGCTACTGAAATTAATGGGCCTAAGTCATGTTGGCACTGGGCAACAGAATCATAGAGTGGCAGAGATCTAGTCCAACCCTCTGCAATGCAGGGATCTCAGCTGAAGCATCTGTGACAGGTGGCAACCAAGTTTTCTGGAAATTTATTCCTGGTCTGGAGATTTATTCTTGATTAGTCCCCCTTCTGTGTCCAGCTGCTGTTTGCCAATAGAGCTGAAAGCAGACTTGTTTTAGCAGCTGGATGAGGCCCACAGAAGTCCCACTTATCGAGGGATCCCATGCTTGCCCACTGGCTTATAGGATTAAGGATCAGCTTTCAGCAACAAAGATAAGCAGTGGGTCTTTTCTCCCTGACCCCCTTGACCTGTTGCAATGGGTAGATGAAGAAGGCAAGGAGTTTCTTTGATGTAACCCCTTTGACCTCAGTGGAGTTTACTGGTGAATAGACAAAAGAACCTAAGGAGAGGGTGCTGGATCCGGCCCAGCATCCTGTTCTCACGGCGCATACCCCTCAACCGTCACACTTTGAGCAGGACATACCAGAATTACAGAAGCCATTCCAGCTTCTTACTGGATCCCAGGATGTCCCATTTTGACTCTCGCTTTAATCACATGACTAGTTAGTCTATTCTATTCTATTCTATTCTATTCTATTCTATTCTATTCTATTCTATTCTATTCTATTCTAGTGTGTGGGAGCACGTGCATAAAATAGGGTTGCCATTATTCAAAAAGTGAAAATCTGGACACAAAATCTCCCCAAAATTTGAAGTTTTGGAGCTTTTCTCCTTTTTAAAATTTACCAATAAATCAACACTTTGATCTGGTTTGCCAAACACCTGGGCTTTTCCGAGCATATTTACAGATTTTTGGAAATTGCACCTGGACGCTATTTTCGACGGACGAATCACAGCTATGTCTTCTAAAAGTTGTGTAGTTACTTATCTCCTTGCCCCAGGGGGGTCACATAACTCCTTACCTTCCAACATTTCTCTGATGAAAATAGGGACATTCCAGGATCAAATCAGAACCTGGGTCAGCTCCCGTAAATCCAGGACTGTCCCTGGAAAACAGGGACCCTAGGAGGGTCCGCTGTTGTACACAGTTTGAGTGTGAACAGGGAATGCAGGGAGAAAGGGGCACATGGAACAGAAAGGAGCCCTTTGCACACACAACTTGTCTTTCTAGGACTATAATGGGTGCCTTGCCTTGGCACTCTGGCACTCTTGTAGGCACAACAAAGGGCATCCTGTGCTGCAAAGAATGGATGTTGCAGTTGGCCAACGCCTGCAGGGATCAGCATGACATAATGCCTACTCCCTGGTACAGAAAGTTGGGTTCAAGCCTTACTCTTTCCATGCTTCTGGGCAAATATAAACACTTCTCTCAAATGGAAGGGTTGTTCAAGAGAAGAGAAGAGAAGAGAAGAGAAGAGAAGAGAAGAGAAGAGAAGAGAAGAGAAGAGAACTTGTGATGATGTCAGACTGTCCACCTGCTGATCTGACAGATCTTCCGTTTTGTGATGTCATGGATTCCAGGAAAACATGGAGGAAGCAGCATCACCCAGAGCTGGCAGAAGGATGGGGTGGTGGCTCCTCCCTGTTCTGGCCCTCGCTGCTTTTCGGCCCACCCATGCCGAGGAAAACACCTGCGAGTAAGTGGGGAGAGAGGCCAGACATGGCGAGAAGGCAGGAGGGTGAATCCCACCCACCAGCTTCTTCTGGGTGTGGTCTTAAAGGGGAGGGAGGCACAACTGACCCCATGGCTGCTCTCACTCCTCTTCATTGTGATGGGTCAAAACCAGAATGCAAAGACAGAGTCTGTTCTCAGAGGGCATGTTTTTCCCTCTCTCAGAATACGAGAATCCATCTGAGTCACCCAAGGAAGTGGAATGGTTGACCACTCAAGGGGACAGACAGAAGGAAATATTTATTTTCTAGAAAGAGGACAGAGGGAGGGTGGGACAGAGAGGTAGAAAATGGCTTACTAATTTGGATTTGCTGAACAGTCCATTTTTGCCTCTGGCCCCACCACCACTGAGATGTGGCCCTCAGAAGACAATGTGGCCCCTGGGCTGGACAAAGTTCCCTCCTCTGTCTTAAAAGTCTGAGAGTGATAGGCATTTGGGAGGCATCCAGAAGTGCAGCTGGTCATCTCCAGTTTCATCCCTCTCTTCCCAGGATGACCAAGAGGAGGGGACTGTCCAATATTGGGGGCAAACTGGGGGGAGGTGATATATATGCAATGGCTCTGATCTTCTGTAGATGGCAATCTGTCCCTTGCTTTCCAGTGGAGTCTGCGGAAGGCGTCCCGTGGCGGGCAGCCATAACCTCCTCCGGATTGTGGGTGGAAGCAGCGTTCTCCCCGGAACGTGGCCCTGGATGGTCAGCTTCCAAGTCTTGACAAGGAAAGGATATGTCAATTTCTGTGGAGGCTCCCTGATCAGCCCTCGATGGGTCGTCAGTGCTGCCCACTGCTTTCAGAAACCAAAGTAAGCAAAGGGTTCCCAAGAAGTGTCATGGGATCTGCAAACCTAGGCATCTAGGTCGGGGGCATCTCGTGGGAGCAGAGTCCCACATTCTGCCTTCAGAGAGGTGGCTGCTGTCAGAATCGCAGTGCATCAAAACTCAGAGCCATCCTCTTAGGACAATGGAAGCAGAAGCCCAGGAACCGACCTGCTGGATCAGAACTCAAGGTCCATATAGTCTAGTGCAGGCTTGTCAAACAGGTCGATTGCAATACACTCATCAATCGCGGGACTGATCTTGGTCAATCACGGGCTGAGAAAGAAAATCCTTTCTCCACAGCCTCAGACAAAGCAGCAGCCGCTGCTGCCGCCAGTCTCATGCAAGCCTGAGCTTCTCCTTGTCCAGCCCAGCCTTCTTTCTCCAAAGCCAGCTTGCCTCCCTTCCACGCTGCCTGCTCTGCACTTAGGGGGGGGGAGAGAGAGAAGCCCTGTGTGCTCCAACTGTCTCCTCAGATCTGTGTAAATTAATGTAAAAATATAGTTTGACTTTTCTCACTTGTTTACTTACTTGTCCATCTAGTAACTATTTCAGTTTGTCATGATGATATCCAAACATAAATACTGTATTTGTGAAATAGAGATCCATTTATTTATTTATTTCGTAAACTTAAATGACTTCGGAGGGTAGTAAATCACTGCCAATTTTTGATACTGAATAGTAGATGACAACCTACTTAAAGTTGGACATGCCTGGTCTAGCGGTTCTCCTGCAAAACTTGAAAGAAGGACACTAGGACTGAACTGGCCCCTTTCTGTTTGACTCAAGTTTCCAAGACTCATCCTAGAGGCTCCTTCGACAAACTCCTTCGGAATTTGCTGCCAAGGAGTGTGGTGGAGTCTCCTTCTTTGGAGGTCTTTAAGCAGAGGCTTGACAGCCACCTGTCAGGAATGCTTTGAGGGTGTTCCTGCTTGGCAGGGGGTTGGACTGGATGGCCCTTGGGGTCTCTTCCAACTCTACGATTCTAGGATTCTAGGATTCTATGACTATGAAGTGTTACTGAAGTTTTCAGTTCGTACGCAGACCCACAGATCTGCAAACCAGACAAGCTTTTCTGGAGTTCTTTTGAGAAACTTTTGCTCCAGAATTTGCCACTCCAGGGTTTAACAAAAACAGCAGAGAAGAAGAAGAAGAGTTTGGATTTGATATCCCGCTTTATCACTACCCGAAGGAGTCTCAAAGCGGCTCACATTCTCCTTTCCCTTCCTCCCCCACAACAAACACTCTGTGAGGTGAGTGGGGCTGAGAGACTTCAGAGAAGTGGGACTAGCCCAAGGTCACCCAAGGTCACCCAGCAGCTGCATGGGGAGGAGTGGAGACTCGAACCCGGTCTCCCAGATTAGAGTCTACCGCTCTTAACCACTACACCACACTGGCTCTCACACAGAGCTAGATGAAAAGTCAAATTTATTACACTAAATAAAAGGAGAGCAATAGCATATTTACTAAATGTTTTAAACGGAATTGCTGTTGTTGTTCAGTCGTAGCAATGTGTGTAAGAATGCATGCGTTGGGGTAAAGCGACCTTTAAAATGCAATATTTCATGAAAACAATGTACAAAAACAATTGGTTTGGGGGCAAATTGCTCTGCAAAAATGTGTACATTAAGAGAATTTTACACTAAAACGATGATGAATTTTTAAGAAACTTTTAAAAAAAATGATGCAGAGAAGATTAGAAAAATGATAGAAGCCAAACAGACACCCCAAATGTAATTTCCAAAGGATTCCCTCCACCCCTTCAGCAAAGTCATGGATCAAAGCAACTCTTCATTGCTCCACTTAAAACGTTGCCCCAGTTTGATGAGCGACCACCGATGAGCAAGTTGTTTGCGTCCGGTTTTCCAGATCTACCCTGTTTCTCCTAAAATAAGACGTAGCCATAAAATAAGCCGTAGCAGGATTTCTACACATTTGTGAAATATAAGCCATACCTCAAAAATAAGCCATACCCCGAAAATAAGACATTGTGACGCGGCGCCTCTCCCTTAAGACAACCTGGATAGATGTGGCTATGCAGCGTACCGACGCGGAGCGGTTAAAATAAGGCATCCCCAGAAAATAAGCCATACTGTGTTTTTTTGAGGGGGGGAATTATATGACGGTGTCTTATTTTAGGAGAAACACGGGTATCTGGTGGCATTATGTGAGAAGGGAGATGTGCAGGTCAGAACCGAATTGGGAAAGGGGAATGAGGCAGAGGGCGATGAGGCCTGCCTGCTCCCCTCTCTCCTCAGACCCAGCTGTGCTCCCTGTACTCCAACATCCAGCCAACTTCGGCTGACCTTCACTTTGTTCAGGAGCACAGTCCCCCACCCTGTTTGCATCCTTTGTTCCAGGGAAATACCATTGATAAGACTGTCGATTGGCACCAACCGCATCTCCAACCCCGGCCCCGATGCCCAGAGGCGCTCAATCAAGAGGCTGGTGAATCACAAGCTCTACAAGCACGATTCCCACAGCAAAGTGCACAACGACATTTCCTTGGTGGAGCTGAACGAGCCAGTCAACTGCACAAACTATATCCAGCCAGCCTGCTTGCCGGACAACAGCGTGGCGGTTTCGTTGCTCAGTCACTGCTACGTCAGCGGTTTTGGAATCATGGATTCGAAAAGTGAGATCTGCAGGGAAACCAGGCCCCCCCAGAAGGAGCGGCCTGGCTGTGTGCCTAAAGTAAATTTGCAGACCACACCTTCCCTGCCAATCAGTTTCGCCAAAGAAACATAATAGCAATGGTAGCCATGATGGAAAATACAGTGGCCGCAATTGCAGTCCTGAATCTTGATTCCTGCGTTGCACGGGGTTGGGTTGGATGACCCTTGGGGGTCCCTTCCCACTCTATGATTCTATATTGGTAGTTATGGTTGGGCTTTGTTCATCAGAAGCCCTGAGTCTTAGGCATGAGGCAGGTGTGTGCGTGTTTCACAGGGCAGAAAGGGATGGAGATGGTTGGTTTGAGAGCCAATCCACTTCACAGCTTCAGGGCAGATCACCTTCTCCAGACATAGATGTTTGCCCAGAAAACTCATCTCTGGGGAGGGCTGGTGGAAACTCCTGTCTAACGCTGCTGTCACTCAGTGTAGGCAATACTAGGACAGATGGAGAGATAGTAGGACGGCCGTGTACCAAGAGGTATGTACTAGAGCAGATTGTGCATTAAAAACTTTTGCATTTGGGAAAATAATGTAATGTTTCTCTTAGGAGAAAATCTTATCCAAATGCCTGCTGAAATTTCACCAGTTTTAAAAAAAACATTCACAAACTAATGCATGAACTGGGAGATCCAAACTAAAAAGGGAGAAATAACGAGGAAAACGGCAGTTGACAGGTTAACCCATCGCAGCAAGTGAACCCCAACAAATTCCTTGGGATTTACTCTGGAAACAACAGAGGAACAGGTGAAATACTAAAGCCTGCATTTTCCTGAGACCTCAAGGGATTTTTCATATTGGTCCAAATTGTGTTTTGTTCTAAAGGGGGAGGGAGGGATGTGGTTTCAGGTGGGAACGGAGAGACTTGGGGTCCCCAAGGGCCCCCCAGAAACCTGAAGCTCACCCTACTCTGCAGCCTGACGTACCCTTGTCTCTGATCTCACCCCCAGTCCATCAACTAGGATATAGGGTGGTGATTCTGTTGCACATGCCTTCATGCCTCTCTCCGTTAGTCCTGGGGGTGCAGGTGGGGTGGGGAGTGAAATCTGAACTGAGCCTCTCACTTTCCCTTTCTGCTCTCAGCGGGAAATGTGCCTGACACCATGCAGGAGGGTTCTGTAGACATCATCCCCAAGGCGACTTGCAGCAACCCATACTGGTGGTCCAATAAGATCCTTGAGGAGAACATCTGCGCTGGACGCATGGAAGGAGGTGTAGCTACTTGCAAGGTGGGTGAAGCTACGACAAAATCAAGGCTATGGGTTTGGTTTGGGGGTGAAACCTTCCGGTGTTCCTGGAACAGCAGAGCACTTGCTCTGAACATGCAAAATTTCCCTGCAATTCAGCCTCCAGCATCTCAGGCAGCAGCCGTGAGAGAAGGAGGAGGCCACTCCGAGGCCAAATCCTAGGAGAGCTGCCACTGGCCAGAGCAGAAAATGCCGGGCGAGATTCACCAGTGGAAAACTAGGCATAAGACGTCTGCATAAACATGAATGTCCTCCTTGGAGTTCAGGGGTCTTCCTTAACAGACACAGGGCAGATGAAAATGATCCCCTTTGCCCTTTGCATCCCTCAAAGCTCTGCTCAAGAGGTTGCCTCCCTGGGATCAGAAGGAGTCACAACCCAAATAGGGGTCATTGCCTCAGTGGTGGATAGGAGTCCTTTACTGCCCAAAGCACAAAAAAGTCGGCTCAATTCTATGTTAAATCTTTGTCGAAAGAGAAAATGCCACAGTGGAAGGGTGTCACTGACAGTGGCCACATTTCTGGAGATGCCGCAAGGGACTGCCGGTGGTGTTCTAGTGGTAAGTATAGCTGCCCTCCAAGCAGTTGACCTTGGTTTGGTTTTCGGCCGACACAAAAAGCCCTTCTTTGTCCTGGGTAGCTGAGGTTGTTCAATCGTGGTGCTGAGAAATTCAAGGTTGTTGGTTCAATCCCAATATGGGACAGCTGCAAAGCAAGTAGAGGATTCTCAGGGACCCTTCCAACTCCACAATTCTCAGAGCTCTGCTTCTGAGCTACAGCCTTCCCTTAGGTTAGATGAGCTTCCTTGGAAGTTCACCTAGGTCAACCATCAGCTCAATGGATGGTCCAGGGTGCAGGATGCAACTCTTTGATGCTTCCAGCTCTTTGATTTCGCAGCTCCCAACACCTTCCAAAGGACCATTCCTTACACATTGCTTCATCCTGAGAACAGCAACGGATTATTTCCACGAGCGAAAGTGCTGTTACAGGTCCAAAGCCACAGCTGGAGTTTGCATATGATGTCTTCACAAACCTTTCCTCTTACACAGCTCCACTTCTGAGCCATGGGGCTGTGGACACGCTCCTCCTCACAGGAGCCTTTTCTTTCCCGCTTGCAGGGTGACAGCGGCGGCCCCCTCATGTGCCGGGAGAAGAGGTCCGAACGCTACTGGGTGGTTGGAATTACCAGCTGGGGACCGGCCTTCTGCGGCCAGGAAAAGAAGCCGGGAGTCTACACCTCCACACAGTTCTACCTCGACTGGATCAGGAAGACGACCAAGGAGGACTTTTCCCTACCCCACCACCCACCGATAATGGCACAGCCCCAGGCTACGTCACGGCCACGCCCACCTCCAAGGCCACAGCCCCCACCGGTACAAAATGGGAATGTGCCATATCCCAGGCCCCCTCCAGCAGCCTGGTACACAACCAGACGTTCGCCACCCCCCATGAACACCCCTCAGAGCCCGCCTGCACTCTGGTATACGGCCAGACCCAACTCCCGTCGTACACGGTGGCCCAAAGGAGGGGGTCCCAGGCCCAATATAAGGTTCAGGGCTCCCCCCCAGCGCCCAGTCTGGGGCCTAACACAGCCAGGAAGGTGGCGCCTGAGGACAAGGCCCCCAGCTTGGCACAGGCAGATTTACACACCCCCGCCACGGATTGCGTTCCAGATGCTGAAGCCGCTGCAAAGCCAAGTTGCGGTGCCACCTGGGAGCCAAGTTGCTTACAAATGTAATTGCTCCTTAGCTCAGCCGCTGGAAGAGTAGCAGCAGAGGGCTGTTAAGGACTGCCAGGCTCGTGTGGCAATGCCAGGGGTGCCCGTGGGCATGGTGGGTGGGCTGCCCCTGCCAGATCTCAGAGCCCACAACCCGTCCTTTGCTAGTAACAAACTAAATGCATCTTCCTCCCCATTTGATTTTCTTCTTCTTCTTCTAACTTCGCCCATAATGGATCACGTGCGCAAAATTCATCTCATTGCCTCGCCGCCGTTTCCTCGGAGTTTCTCAAGCTGGCTTGAATATGAAGTTGCATCCAAATGGGAGCTTGTTGGTGACACTTTTTAATAAAATAAATAAATCAAAGTTTTCAAAATGAATAAACCCATGAATGAATGGATAAACAGGCGAGTGTTCGTGTGCTGCTTTTCGCAACCCAAAGCAGCAGCTCTCCTGAATCATGCTTGGGAGGCTGTAAGGTGAATTATTTGTGTCACCTGCTGTGATCTGATTCTGTTATTTCAGCTGCAGATCCAGGCTGTTCCCAGGAAGCTGCAAGGCTCTATTGGCTAAGCCAGGCCTACTGTACCTCCATCAGGTGAAACAGGGGCTGTGCCACAGGGGGTTCCTGAAGCCATGGCATTCCCTCAAGATGCAGCAAACCTCGTTTTCCAGCCGCAGGTGCATGCTTGAAAGCTCTGGGTCCAAACAGTTTTGTTTCTGTCCCAGCTCTTTCCCGGGCAAAATCCACATTTTACCACTGAATTGGAGTGTTCCACCAATTCAGCGGTAAAATGAGGTTTTTTTCCAGGGGGAAAGAGCAAGGGAAAAAACTCCAAAAACCTGCTTGGACATGGAGCTTGAAAGCCCCGACCAAAACGCAGCACCAGAGGAAGTCTGGGCAAGGCCTGAGTGTCCTTGAGCCAGTTGCTGCCCCTCTGCTTAAGCCTTCCTCATCAGGTTAAGGGTGGAAAGGGAGAATCGTGTCTGCCACCTTGGGCGGGGAAAGTGGGATAGAAACGAGTGTGCACGCACACGAAAGCTCATACCAAGAACAAACTTAGTTGGTCTCTAAGGTGCTACTGGAAGGAATTTTTTTATTTTTTGTCTTGTTTCGCCATAAATAAAGGTATTGTTCTGTTTTGAGCCTGGATCCTAGAACAATAAGCAGGTAGGATCCTAGAATGCAGCAAGGAGGGAAGTAAAGTAGCCTTTTACTAGAACAATCCTGGAATGCAACAACGGAATGGAACGCAGGAACCGCCCAATCAGGCTCCAGGAGGGAAGTTGATTCAGCCAATCATGAATGACCCATTGTGTAAATATATATATATATATATATATATATATATATATATATATATATATATATACAGAGGTGTTTTTTTGGGGGGGGTCATTCATTCATTCATTCACTGCTGACTACAAGCAGCAATAAAGAGCATGAAATCACTATTAGTCACTGCAGAATCACTATATGTCACTGCAGAAACGAACTGGAGGTGGGGACCTTCAGGGTACAATATTGAGGGCGGAAACCGTGTTTGGACTGAATCATGGTCAAGGGCCCCTATGTTAGCTTACTTGGGTTGGCGTGGTTTGAGCCACTGGGGCTAGCCATCACCAGGGTGAACCGCAGCAGCTCCCAAGTGGACGTAGACGCCATATGCAACGAGTTTCCGGAGGTTTTTGACGGGGCGTTGGGACGATATACTGCCCCCTCCCCATCACCCTACAGCTGGACTCCGCCGTAGGACCCATCAGGCTCAAGGCCCACTGGGTCCCATTCGCTCTGAAACTCCGCATAGATGAGGAATTGGACCGGCTCATGGAGCTAGGAGTGCTAGAGCCAGCACCTAATGCCCCCTGGAAAACCCTGATCGCCACGCCCGTCAAGCCCAACAGCTCGGTACGCATCTGCACTGACTACAAATGTACCTTAAATAATGCCCTTACGGCCCACACATACCCAGTGCCAGTGATCAGCCATGTCACCACCACCCTGGCAGGGTCTAAGATTTTTGGCAAGCTGGACTTGGCCAAGCATATCAGCAGTTGAGGGAGGACAAGGCCACAGCTGAGGCACAGACGATTGTAATGCACAGGGGCACGTTCCATGTCAAGCGGTTGCAATTTGGCGTCAGCGTGGCGCCAGGCATATTCCAGAAACTAATGGACTCTCTCTTCAAGGGTATTCCCGGCGTCACCCCCTTCTTTGATGATGTGTTGATCGCCGGGGCCACGCCGGGGGAGTTCGGGGACCGCCTCTGCACCGTCCTGCACTGTTTCCAGATGGCCGGTCTCAAGGTGAAGTGGGAAAAGTGTCTGCTAGGAGTGCCCCAGGTGGACTTTCTGGGATTTATGGTGGATGCAGACGGGTTCCACCTGACCAGTGACAAGGTGCGGGCTATTTCTGCAAGGTGCAGGATCACACTTCAAAATGACCTTAGCAGATTAGAGAACTGGGCCAAGGCAAACAGGATGAATTTTAACAGGGAGAAATGTAAAGTACTACACTTGGGCAAAAAAAAAAATGAAAGGCACAAATACAGGACGGGTGACACCTGGCTTGAGAGCAGTACATGTGAAAAGGATCTAGGAGTCTTGGTAGACCACAAACTTGACATGAGTCAAAAGTGTGAAGCAGCAGCTAAAAAAGCCAATGCAATTCTGGGCTGCATCAATAGGAGTATAGCATCTAGATCAAGGGAAGTAATAGTACCACTGTATTCCGCTCTGGTCAGACCTCACCTGGAATACTGTGTCCAGTTCTTGGCAACACAGTTCAAGAAGGATACTGACAAGCTGGAACGTGTCCAGAGGAGGGCAACCAAAATGGTCAAAGGCCTGGAAACGATGCCTTATGAGGAACGGCTTAGGGAGCTGGGTATGTTTAGCCTGGAGAAGAGAAGGTTCAGGGGTGATATGATAGCCATGTTCAAATATATAAAAGGATGTCATATAGAGGAGGGAGAAAGGTTGTTTTCTGCTGCTCCAGAGAAGCGGACACGGAGCAATGGATTCAAACTACAAGAAAGAAGATTCCACCTAAACATTAGGAAGAACTTCCTGACAGTAAGAGCTGTTCGACAGTGGAATTGGCTGCCAAGGAGTGTGGTGGAGTCTCCTTCTTTGGAGGTCTTTAAGCAGAGGCTTGACAGCCACCTGTCAGGAATGCTTTGATGGTGTTTCCTGCTTGGCAGGGGGTTGGACTGGATGGCCCTTGGGGTCTCTTCCAACTCTAGGATTCTATGATTCTATGATTCTATGATTTGTGATGCCCTGACACTCCAGGGTAAGGCCGAACTCTAGGCCTTCTTGGGACTATTGAACTTTTACCATGCCTTCCTCATAAGGCGGCAGTAGCGGAGCCCCTACACAGACTTCTAGACAAGTGGGCCCCTTGGGTGTGGGGGCAGCACCAGGAGGCCGTGTTCCAGGCAGTCAAGGACTTGCTCACTCGGTCCTGGCGCAATTTGACGAGAGACTGCCAGTGGTGCTGGCATGCGATGCCTCACCCTACGGCGTTGACGCTATCCTGCGACACCAACTCCCGGACTTGAGAGAGGTGGCGGTGGCATACTTTTTCCCAGACCGTCTCCGCAGCCGAGCGGAACTACTTGCAAATTGACAAGGAGGGTCTGGCGATCGTGAAGGGAGTAAAAAAAATTCATGATTTCTTGTACAGAACCCCTTTACTGTGGTGACCGATCACAAGCCACTACTTGGCCTGTTCAACCCCAAGAAGCAGACCCCCCCCCAAGTACTGTCTCCTCCACGTCCTCAGGTGGTCAATCTTCCTCACAGGCTACCATTATGCACTGGTCCAGCGGCCTGGGAAGGCAATGGGCCATGTGGACACCCTCAGCTGGCTGCCACTACCAGAGACCAGCCCTGACCCAGCACCCATGCAAGAGGTCAAATCTCCCGCTCTATGATCTAAGAAAACCATCCATCTATGCATGTCTCTTCCTGGAAACCAAGGTAACTGTTAATGGAAAAATCTGAGGGCTCCCTTGAACAAAAGCACAAGGACACCAGCCAGGGAAACCAGAGCAAAACAGCAGCCAGTAGGCTTGGTCTTTATTGAAGACTGTCGCGACAGGACTCCCATCTGCCACCAGGTGGAACAAGATGGAAGCCCCGAACAAAAGAAGACCCCAACTTTTATTAGTTCCTAATCCCCAAGCTACACCCCTAAAACTACATCATCACTACATCACAACTACATCATTGATACATCACAAAAAGGGAGGGTTTGAGGTGGTAACCTGAGCATTTCGACACCTGTCTTGTTCCTCCCCTCACCCCTCCCAGGTACACATTCCAGAGAACAAAGAGATGCTCACAGCTTCCTGCTCTTCCAGGGAGGGTTTGATCACTGTCCTTTGTTTCAGTCAGTACTGAATCCATTCCCAAAAGGTGCCTCTTTGTAAGTGAAATGATCCACAGTCTGGCACCATTGCTGTTGGTATGTCCGCTGAGCAGAGTTCACTGTGGACATAGGAATTTACCGGTATAACAGAAACACTATAGAGAAAGAAATATTTTCACTCAAGTGTGTGTGTGTGAGTGTCATGCTTGTGGAACTGGGTGGTCGGGGAAATTCCTGTGAGATTCCCATATGGCACAAATGTAAGAAGGGCTGCTGTTTCCCCCAGTGCTAGTCCTACTCAGAGGAAAGCTGCTGAAATTAATGGGCCTAAGTCATGTTGGCACTGGGCAACAGAATCATAGAGTGGCAGAGATCTAGTCCAACCCTCTGCAATGCAGGGATCTCAGCTAAAGCATCTGTGACAGGTGGCAACCAAGTTTTCTGGAAATGTATTCCTAGTCTGGAGATTTATTCTTGATTAGTCCCCCTTCTGTGTCCAGCTGCGGTTTCCCAATGGAGTCGAATGAAGACTTGTTTTAGCAGCTGGATGAGGCCCACAAAAGCCCCACATATCCCTGGTTGAAGGATCCCATGCCAGCCCACTGGCTTATAGGATTCAGCACCAGCTTTCAGTAAAAAAGATAAGCAGTGGGTCTTTTCTCCCTGACCCCCTTGACCTGTTGCAATGGGTAGATGAAGCAGGCAAGGAATTTCTTTGATGTAACCCCTTTGACCTCAGTGGAGTTTACTGGTGAATAAGAACCTAAGAAGAGAATGCTGGATCCGGCCCAGCATCCTGTTCTCACAGCGCATACCCCTCCAACTGTCACATTTTGAGCAGGACATCCCAGAATTACAGAAGCCATTCCCGCTTCTGATTGGATCCCAGAATGTCTGGTTTTGACTCTCGCTTGAGTCACATGAAGGGAAGATCAGAGCTGTATAGTTATTTATCTCCTTGCCCCAGGGAGTCACATAACTCCTTACCTTCCAATAATTCTCTGATGAAAATAGGGACATCCTAAGGAAAAGCGTGACATTCCAGGATCAAATCAGAACCTGGGTCAGCTCCCGTAAATCCAGGACTGTCCCTGGAAAACAGGGACCCTAGGAGGGTTCGCTGTTGTACACAATTTAAGTGTGCACAGGGAATGCAGGGAGAAAGCGACACATGGAACAGAAAGGAGCCCTTTGCACACACAACTTGTCTCCAGAACATAGGCGGAGTTGGCATTGTGGAGACTGTGTCACATGTACTCCTGTCTTGCCCCTTATATAAAGACCTGAGGGATGAGATCGTCACACCGCTCATATCTGCCATTCCGGGCCGTTCATCCGAGGACATACTGTTTTTCCTCCTGGCAGACCAGAACACCCAGACAACAGAGAAGGTAGCCAGATTTATTGAGAGGGCCATGAGACTGAGGGCCGCCAGCTGAATGACAATAGTGCCCTCTGCATGAATTCATAATTAAGATCTCACCTGTTTTGTTTTAATAGTGTTGTGCTGAATCCCGATTCAGATCATTTTATTGGTTTATATAGGGCTTTTTACCAGTATTTGTAATATGTGTCGTTTGATGCAATGGCCTGTAGGCTACGAAAATAAAGTTTGTTGTTGTATTAAAAAGTTATTAATTGGTTTCAATCAATCAAAAGTTGTTACAATGTATCCTTGCTGCTGTCAAACCACTGTAGCTTTTTTTTAAGCGGCTTGAAAAAAACACTAAACTTTGGAAATTCATATAAAATCCATTTAATAGCCGATTCCTTTAATTCCAATGCTGTTTTGCTCTATGTAGAAAGGAATTTCACCCCTTTACCCACTACCATTACCCAAGGGATGGGAAGTCACATAGGCAGCGAGGCTTGAACCGTCCACCATAATCCCTCAAGCTGAGACCACGTACACATCGCCCCTCCATGGGAGAACACCCCAGGGTGACTAGTCCCCCTTCTTGTTTTAGCAGCTGGATGAGGCCTACAAAAGGCCCACATATCGAGGGATCCCATGCCTCCCCACTGGCTTATAGGATTAAGGATCAGCTTTCAGCAACAAAGATAAGCAGTGGGTCTTTTCCTCCACCCCACCCCCTTGACTTGTTGCAATGGGTAGATGAAGCAGGCAAGGAGTTTCTTTGAATTAACCCCTTTGACCTCAGTGGAGTTTACTGGTGAATAGACATAAGAACCTAAGGAGAGGCTGCTGGATCCGGCCCATGGCCCATCCAGTCCAGCATCCTGTTCTCACAGCACATACCCCTCAGCCATCACACTTTGAGCAGGACATCCCAGAATTACAAAAGCCATGCCAGATTCTTATTGGATCCCAGGATGTCCAGTTTTGACTCTCGCTTGAGTCACATGACGGGAAAATCAGAGATATGTCTTCTAAAATTTGTGTAGTTACTTATCTCCTTGTCCCAGGGGGTCACATAACTCCTTACCTTCCAACATTTCTCTGATGAAAATAGGGACATCCTAAGGAACAGCGGGACATTCCATGATCAAATCAGAACCTGGGTCAGCTCCAGTAAATCAAGAACTGTCCCTGGAAAACAGGGACCCTAGGAGGGTTCGCTGTTGTACACAGTTTGAGTGTGCATGGGGAATGCAGGGAGAAAGGGGCACATGGAATAGAAAGGAGCCCTTTGCACAAACAACTTGTCTCCAGAACATAGGCTTTTGAGCACGGTGCCAGTGCTTCTCTTTTTGGACTATAATGGGTGCCTTGCCTTGGCACTCTGGCACTCTCATAGGCACAACAAAGGGCACCCTGTGCTGAAAAGAATGGATGTTTCAGTTGGCCAACGCCTGCAGGGATCAGCATGACAGGATGTCCACCCCATGAGGTTCAAGCCTTACTCTTTCCATGCTTCTGGGCAAATATAAACACTTCTCTCAAATGGAAGGGTTGTTCAAGAGAAGAGAAGAGAAGAGAAGAGAAGAGAAGAGAAGAGAAGAGAAGAGAAGAGAAGAGAAGAGAAGAGAACTTGTGATGATGTCAGACTGTCCACCTGCTGATCTGACAGATCTTCCGTTTTGTGATGTCATGGATTCCAGGAAAACATGGAGGAAGCAGCAGCACCCAGAGCCGGAAGAAGGATGGGGTGGTGGCTCCTCCCTGTTCTGGCCCTCGCTGCTTTTCGGCACACCCATGCCAAGGAATCCACCTGCGAGTAAGTGGGGAGAGAGGCCAGACATGGCGAGGAGGCAGGAGGGGGAATCCCACCCACCAACTCCTTCTGGATGTGGTCTTGAAGAGGAGGGAGGCACAACTGACCCCATGGCTGCTCTCACTCCTCTTCATTGTGATGGGTCAAAACTAGCATGCAAAGACAGAGTCTGTTCTCAGAGGGCATGTTTCTCCCTCTCTCAGAATATTAGAATCCATCTGGGTCACCCAAGGAAGCGGAATGGTGGACCAGTCAGGGGACAGACAGAAGGAAATATTTCTTTTCTAGAAAGAGGACAGAAGGAGGGTGGGAGAGAGAGAGAGAGTTAGAAAATAGTTTACTAATTTGGATTTGCTGAACAGTCCATTTTAGCCTCTGGCCCCACCCACCACTGAGATGTGGCCCTCAGAAGGCAATGTGGCCCCTGGGCTGGACAAAGTTCCCTTCTCTGTCTTAAAAGTCTGGGATTGATGGGCATTTGGGAGGCATCTAGAAGTGCATCTGGGCATCTCCAGTTTCATCCCTTTCTTCCCAGGATGGCCAAGAGGAGGGGACTGTCCAGTATTTGGGGCAAACTGGGGGGAGGTGATACATATGCAATGGCTCTGATCCTCTGTAAATGGTAATCTGTGTCTTGCTTTCCAGCGGAGTCTGCGGAAGGCGTCCCCTGGCGGGCAGCCATAACCTCCTGCGGGTTGTGGGCGGCAGCAACGTTCTCCCCGGAACGTGGCCCTGGATGGTCAGCTTCCAAATAATTTCTTATAATGGATACTTCAGTACCTGTGGAGGCTTCCTGATCAGTCCTCGATGGGTCCTCAGCGCAGCCCACTGTTTTCAGAAACCAGAGTAAGCAAAGGGTTCCCAAGACATGTTGCCATGGAGTCTCAAAGTTCTGACCTTTTTTGGGATTGAAGTTGTTCAGCTTTTTTTAGCATTCAGAAGCCCAGGAACAGCCCTCATCAATCGCGGGACAAATCTTGGTCGATCACGGACTGAGAAAGAAAATCCTTTCTCTGCTGCCAGTCTCATGCAAGCCTGAGATCATGATCATCCTCCTCCTCCTCCTCCTCCTCCAGCCGAGTCTTCTTCCTCCAAAGCCGGCTTGCCTCCCTTCCCTGTTGCCTGCTCTGCGCTTGGGGGGGGGGGAGAGAAAGGGCTGCTTTGGGAGGGGGGAGAGAGAGAAGCCCTGTGTGCTCCAACTGTCTCCTCAGATCTGTGTAAACTAATATAAAAATATAATTTGACTTTTCTCACTTGTTACTTGTCCATCTAGTAACTATTTGGGTCTGTCATGAAAATATCAAAACATAGCTACTGTATTTGTGAAATAGAAATCCATTTGTTTGCTTGCTAGCTTGCTGGCTTGTTTCATAAACTTAAATGACTTCGGAGGGTGGTGGATCACTGCCAGTTTTTGATACTGGATAGTAGATCACAACCTACTTAAAGTTGGACGATCCTGGTCTAGCGGTTCTCCTGCAAAACTTGAAAGGAGGACACTAGGACTGAACTGGCCCCCTTCTGTTTGACTCAAGTTTCCAAGACTCATCCTAGAGGCTCCTTCGACTATGAAGTGTTACTGAAGTTTTCAGTTCGTACGCAGACCCACAGATCTGCAAACCAGACAAGCTTTTCTGGAGTTCTTTTGAGAAACTTTTGCTCCAGAATTTGCCACTCCAGGGTTTAACAAAAACAGCAGAGGTAGATGAAATGTCAAATTTATTACACTAAAAAAAGGGGGGCAATTGGTATATTAACTAGAGGTTTTAAACAGAATTAATAAATAGCAATGTGTGTAAGAATGCATGCATTGGGGTAAAACATCCTTTAAAATGCAATATTTCATAAAAACAATGTACAAAAACAATTGGTTTGGGGGCAAATTGCTCTGCAAAAATGTGTACATTAAGAGAATTTTACACTAAAACGATGATGAATTTTTAAGAAACTTTTAAAAAAAATGATGCAGAGAAGATTAGAAAAATGATAGAAGCCAAACAGACACCCCAAATGTAATTTCCAAAGGATTCCCTCCACCCCTTCAGCAAAGTCATGGATCAAAGCAACTCTTCATTGCTCCACTTAAAACGTTGCCCCAGTTTGATGAGCGACCACCGATGAGCAAGTTGTTTGCGTCCGGTTTTCCAGATCTACCCTGTTTCTCCTAAAATAAGACGTAGCCATAAAATAAGCCGTAGCAGGATTTCTACACATTTGTGAAATATAAGCCATACCTCAAAAATAAGCCATACCCCGAAAATAAGACATTGTGACGCGGCGCCTCTCCCTTAAGACAACCTGGATAGATGTGGCTATGCAGCGTACCGACGCGGAGCGGTTAAAATAAGGCATCCCCAGAAAATAAGCCATACTGTGTTTTTTTGAGGGGGGGAAATATATGACGGTGTCTTATTTTAGGAGAAACACGGGTATCTGGTGGCATTATGTGAGAAGGGAGATGTGCAGGTCAGAACCGAATTGGGAAAGGGGAATGAGGCAGAGGGCGATGAGGCCTGCCTGCTCCCCTCTCTCCTCAGACCCAGCTGTGCTCCCTGTACTCCAACATCCAGCCAACTTCGGCTGACCTTCACTTTGTTCAGGAGCACAGTCCCCCACCCTGTTTGCATCCTTTGTTCCAGGCAAATACCAGAGATCACCCTCTCGATTGGCACCAACCGCATCTCCAACCCCGGCCCCGATGCCCAGAGACGCAGCATCAAGAGGCTGGTGAACCACGAGCACTATGAGCGCTTCTTGAATGCTACCTTCAGCAAAATACATAACGACATTTCCTTGGTGGAGCTGAATGAGCCAGTCAACTGCACGGACTATATCCAGCCAGCCTGCTTGCCGGACAACAGTGTGGCGGTTTCGTTGCTCAGTCACTGCTACGTCAGCGGTTTTGGATTCACGGACTCGAAAAGTGAGATCTGCAGGGAAACCAGGCCCCCCCCAGAAGGAGCGGCCTGGCTGTGTGCCTAAAGTAAATTTGCAGACGGCACCTTCCCTGCCAATCAGTTTTGCCAAAGAAACATAATAGCAATAGTAGCCATGATGGAAAATACAGTGGCCGCAATTGCAGCCCTGCGTTGATTCCTGCGTTGCACGGGGTTGGGTTGGGTGACCCTTGGGGGTCCCTTCCCACTCTATGATTCTAAGTTGGTAGTTATGGTTGGGCTGTGTACATCAGAAGCCCTGAGTCTTAGGTATGACGCAGGTGTGTACATTTTTCACAGGGCAGAAAAGCATGGAGATGGTTGGTTTTGAGGGCCATTCCACTTCACGGCTTCCGGGCAGATCACCTTCTCCAGACATAGATGCTTGCCCACAAAGCTGAGCTCAGTAATGATGGCTTTTCATGCAGAAGATTGAGTTTCAACCTCTCGGTAGGGCTGGTAGAAACTCTTGTCTAAAGCTGCTATCACTCAGTGTAGGCAATACTAGGACAGATGGAGAGATAGTAGGATGGCCGTGTACCAAGAGGGATTTGCTAGAGTGGACTGTGCATTAAAAACATCTGCATTTGTGAAAATAATGTACAAAAATGCATTATATTAGGAAAAATGGCTTCGCAGAAAGGTTTCTCTTTGGAGAAATTCATATCCAAATGCCTGCTGAATTTTCACGAATTTTTTTTAAAAAAAAACATTCACAAACTGATGCATGAATGGGGAGATCCAAATTAAAAATGGAAAAATAACAAGGAAAATGGCCGTTGAAAGGTTAACTCATCGCAATAGGTGAACCCCAACAAATTCCCTGGGATTTACTCTGGAAACAATACAGGAATAAGTGAAATACTAAAGCCTGCATTTTCCTGAGACCTCAAGGGGTTTGCCATATTTGTCCAAACGTGTTTTGTTGTAAAGGGGGAGGGAGGGATGTGGTTTCAGGTGGAAACAGAGAGTCTTGGGGTCCCCAAGGGACCCCAGAAACCAGGAGCAAACCTACTCTGCAGCCTGACGTACCCTTGTCTCTGATCTCACCCCCAGTCCATCAATTAGGTTTTGGGGGGTGATTTTGCTGCACATGCCTTCATGCCTCTCTCCATTAGTCCTGGGGGTGCAGGTGGGGTGGGCAGTGAAATCTGAACTGAGCCTCCCACTTCCCCTTTCTTCTCTCAGCGAAAGAATTGCCCGACATCATGCAGGAGGGTCCTGTTGACATCATCCCCAAGGCGACTTGCAGCAGCCCGGAGTGGTGGTATAACTATATCCTCGAGGAGAACATCTGTGCTGCAAAGATGGGAAGAGGCATTGCTACTTGCCAGGTGGGTGAAGCTATGACAAAATCAAGGCTACAGGTTTGGTTTGGGGGTGAAACCTTCCGGTGCTCCTGGAACAGCAGAGTACTTGCTCTGAACATGCAAAAATTTCCCTGCAATTCAGCCTCCAGCATCTCAGGCAGCAGCCGTGAGAGAAGGAGGAGGCCACTCCGAGGCCAAATCCTTGGAGAGCAGAAAATACCAGGCAAGATTCACCAGCGCAAAACTCGGCATAAGGCATCCACATAAACATGAATGTCCACCTTGGAGTTCAGGGGTCTTCCTTAACAGACACAGGGCAGATGAAAATGATCCCCTTTGCCCTTAGCATCCCTCAAAGCTTTGCTCAGGAGGTCGCCACCCTTAGCATCTGGGCTCAGAAGGAGTCACAACCAAAATAGCGGTCATTGTCTCAGTGGTGGATAGGAGTCCTTTACCGGCCAAACCACCAAAAAGGTCAGCTCAATTCTACTTTAAATATTTGCTGAAAGAATAAATCCCAAAGTGGAAGGGTGTCAATGACAGTGGCCACATTTCTGGAGCTGCCGCAAAAGACTGATGGTGGTGTTCTAGTGGTGAGCATAGTTGCCCTCCAAGGAACTCACCTTGGTTTGTTTTTCAGCAGAGACAAAAAGCCCTTCTTTGTCCTGGATTGCTCAGTTGGTTCGAGCATCGTGCTGAGAAATCCAGGGTTGCTCATTCAATCCCCATATGGCACAACTGCAAAGAGTTGGACTAGAGGATTCTCAGGGACCACTCCAACGCCACGATTATCAGAGCTCTGCTTCTGAGCTACAGCCTTCCCTTAGATTAGATGAGCTTCCTTGGAAGTTCACCTAGGCCAACCATCACCTCAATGGATGGTCCAGGGTGCAGGATGCAACTCTTTGATGCTTCCAGCTCTTTGATTTCGCAGCTCCCAACACCTTCCAAAGGACCATTCCTTACACATTGCTTCATCCTGAGAACAGCAACGGATTATTTGCACGAGCGAAAGTGCTGTTACAGGTCCAACGCCACAGCTGGAGTTTGCATATGATGTCTTCACAAAGCTTTCCTCTTACACAGCTCCACTTCTGAGCCATGGGGCTGTGGACACGCTCCTCCTCACAGGAGCCTTTTCTCTCCCACATGCAGGGCGACAGCGGTGGCCCCCTCATGTGCCGGGAGGAGAGGTCCGAACGCTACTGGGTGATTGGAATTTACAGCTGGGGACCGCCATCCTGCGGAGAGGAAACGAAGCCGGCAGTCTTCGCCTCCACGCAGTTCTACCTCGACTGGATCAGGAAGAATACCAACGAGGAGTTTTCCCTTGCCAAACACCCACCGCCAATGGCAAAGCCCCAGCCTACGCCACGGCCGCGCCCACCTCCAACACCACAGCCCAAACCAGGACATCCCAGGCCTTGGCCACCCCCGAAGACCACCCACAAGACCCCTCCTGGGGTCTGGCCCACCACCAGACCTTGGCCACCCCCAAAGACCACCCCCCAGAGCCATCCAACAGCTTGGTCGACCACCAGACCTTGGCCACCCCACAAGACCACCCCCCAGAGCCACCCAACAGCCTGGCCCACCACCAGACCTTGGCCACCCCCCAAGACCACGCCCCAGAGCCCTCCAGCAACCTGGTACACAACCAGACCTTGGCCACCCCCCAAGACCACCCCCCAGAGCCCTCCAGCAACCTGGTCCACGACCAGACCATGGCCACCCCACAAGACCACCCCTCAGAGCCGACCAACAGCCTGGCCCACCACCAGACCTTGGGCACCCCCCAAGACCACCCCCCAGACCCGTCCCATGGCCTGGTCCACACCCAACTCCCATCCCACACGGTGGCCCAAAGGACAGGGTGTCAGGTCCTTTATATGGTACATGCCTCCCGGAACGAGGCCCAAGGGACTGGGCGCCTCGACTCCCCCCCGGCCCCCAATCTGGGGCCTAACGCCTCCTCCGTGGTCCATGCGACCTGTAAGGTGGCATCTGAGGACAAGAGCCCCAGCTTGGCATGGGCAGATTTACAGGCCGTGGGTCACGATTTCCACACACCCACCACAGATTGAGTTCCAGTCGCTGAAGCTGCTGCAAAACCAAATTCCGGCGCCACCCGGGAGCCAGGTTTCAGACAATTAGAAGTGGTCCCTAGCTCAGCCGCTGGGAGGGTAACAGCCGAGGGCTGTTAAGGACTGCCAGGCTCTGGTGGCAATGCTAGGGGTGCCCGTGGGCATGGAGGGTGGGCCGCCCCTGCCAGCTCTCAGAATCCATGACCCATCTTTTGCTGGTAACAAACTAAATACATCTCCCCATTTGATTTTCTTCTTCTTCTAACATCGTCCATAATGGATCACGTGCGCAAAATTCACCAGCTCTTTCCTGAATGGAACATGATGCATCCCAGAGGCCCTTCTGGCAGAGATATGAACAGAATGAGGGCTGGACAAGGTGACTGTTAGCTGGATTTGTAGCTGATATTAAAGCCAGGCTCTTTGGAGTGCAGCAAAACCCTGCTTTGCTTTGGGTATTTCTCAACTTAAATGTTTTGTGGAGGGGGTGTTGTAATATTGGATTTATTCTACTCTTGCCACATTGTCAATTTGTTCTCATTTCTTTTGTCATTTGCCAACACGTTCTGTATTTTGTAGGTCTGCATTTCCAGGACTCTGTGTTTTGTTACAAAATTTCCCGGGGGGGGCACCCAAACGGAAGCTCGTTTTTAACTAAACCCCGCTGACCAGCACTCTGCAAGGCAAGGGACAAAGAGCCCAGAAAGTCCTCCCTTTAACCACTTTACCACCACCACCACCACCACCACCATCATCATCATCCTTTTTAATTTGGATACCGTCTTTCTATCTTACAATACTCAAAGCAGTTTACAAGCTGAAGAAACAAAAAATGTACATCTTATAACAATCTAATGCAATCCAAAAATGTGACAATAAAACAAAACTTTATAATAAACCACTTACATCAAAAAGTAACATTATTATTTTATACTATTCTAATAATTGCTGAATATCAACATATAAATGTTAAACAGAAATCCACTCAACAGTTACAATAAATAATTTCTAAACTATGATCAATAAAACAACGGCAAGCCACAGTACATAAAATAGTACAATACAAATTGAGAAGCGGAGACTAGAGGGTGTTGCAGTTGCACAAGCAGGAACAAACACAAGCCCCTAAATAAAGAAAAAACCCGTCCCTTTAAACAGCTATACAATACGGACTCTGAATGTATGAATGAACTTTGTATCTACATACTACCAGCTGCCGCCCAATCCGGAGAGCTCAATTTTGACAGCTAGCAAATGGGGGATATTGAACAGCGGCCCCTAGCGGCAAGAAGCTCAACCAGCAGGGAGCTCCTTTAACCATGCCACTGCAAAATTGTCCTGCTCAGCTCTGCAAAACTGTTCAGCTTTGCACGCTTCATTAAGCCCCCTGCTGAGCTAACAATGGGTTCAGTGTATTAAAAAGCTATTAACTCGTTGCACAACAAATAAATATCTCTGTCTACTGACTGCTGTTTTGTTCCGGTTTGTGGCTGGGATCTCCTTCCTTTCTGACCACGAGTACCTGCGGGCTCTGCCCGACGAGCTGGTGTGTTGAGTAACTTCACAACCCAGAATTTTCCCTTTCATGTGGTGCCCAATGTGGGGCTGGCCAGGAGCCCTGAAATCTTCAGCCAGCACCCGGCAGTTTTCTTGCTTGGGAAGATCCTCTGGACCTCGCTTGGGCAGTAACTAGCTATCCCCAAAGGACCCAGCCAGGAACAAAGGCCAGATCCAGCTGGCTTGTTTCGTCAATTCTGGGATCGCTAGGAAGACGCGTGAGTATAGGTTAAAATCCAGTGCACTGGTGGGAGTGGGGTGGAACCTCCTGGCAACTGAATATCTGCCCTCCTTTCAGTCATTCTTCTTGCCTTTCTCTTGGTCGGGGCTAGTGAGAGAGCCTGTGAACTTGAAAAGGGAGTTCTGAGCACCTTTTTCTTCTCTAAATCCTTCCGGCCAGCCGCACCATGGGGGCCCTGCAAAGTGAGACTGAGAGGACCGGCTTCAACACCTACCTCACCACAAGCGGCAGATCCCATTGAAAGCAAGGGGTCAGAAACTCTTTTTCCAACATTGTATACTGTCTTCACCCGAGTTGCACCAGTCTAGTCACGTAACACATGTGTCATGCGTGAACTCGCTTCTGAAAGCTAGTGGGTGTTTGATTGTGAAATTACTATCTGAGGAACAACTGAGCTGGAACCACGTTCGTTGGTGTCCAGTAGGGTTCCCTTTCTCAAGATTGTAACGATAGGTAGGAAGTTGCCAGGAGGGATAGCCTAGCGGGCACTGGGGGACACAGCAGAGTGGATAGGAAGCACCCACTGATTTGGTAGAGAGAAAGGCAGGTGCAAAAGGTCTGGGAAGGAAACCAGGCAGCTCAGGACTCAGGACCAACTCTGGAATAGTTAGGCAAAGGAGAGAAGTGATGAGACTGAAAATTGTTGTTTTATAAGGGGGAGGGTGGATTCTATAGAACATAGTCCCTTACATTAAATCCATACCTTTATTTCTTTTCCCTTATGCTTCCTGCCTATAGTTCCACCAGAGACCAAGAAATGGGTACCCATCCCTCCAAACATGAGTGGCCTCCTTCTGAGAGGAAGGATTATCGGAAGCTTTCCCAGTCTTGGAGGAACCCCAACTTTCCCTTGGAATACGTGCTAGCTCATTGGAAAGCAATAAAAGGACCTGAATTACTCTCCAGGCAGAAATTATAAGACCTATGCCATGGCCCTTGGGCCACAAGCACAGCCACTGGGAAACCAGAACTGCGCTTGCCACCAGGCGATTCCTTTAATGAGGACTGCCTGCAGAATCTAAGGAAGCACTTACAAGATGAAAGACCTTGCCAACTAGAATACTTAGCCGCCTTTGAGGCAATCCAAAAGTTTTCAAGGGATTCCCGCCACACCTCTGCATTACAAATGCCAGTTGTTAAACCATCAACCACCCCCTCCGTAAGAGGGACCTCCCCAAGACGACACCATAGAACATACTCTGATCCCCTTTTACTACCTGGAGCCCAACCCGGTTGCTCCAGAAGAAAACCCAAAGGAATTAAGAGAGGAAGAGGCAGGAGGGGGAGCCACAGGAGTAGCCAGCCGCCAGCAAAGCAGAAACCAGAACGGCCTAACGGGACTGCCAGAGAACCAAATGCCTCTGTGGGCTTTACCTATACCACCCATAAATGCCGGGGGACCTTCCAGAATGGTATACACCCATCACCCATTCTACATGGCAGATCAAGTCACCTGGTGACAAATGCCACTGCCAAGTCAGCGCCATTTTTTCAATCCACAACCCTACTTGGCCCGACATCCATGTACTCCTAAATGCCCTCTTCAATAAGGCAGAGAAGCTGGACATTTTAGCAAAAGCCACAGAGTCACTAGCGTATCCCGATTACCAACCAAACAGACCGGCAGAAGTAGAGGCCCTTACAGTGCCGGTCCTGCAAAACGATCCCAATTGGGACTACAATATGGCTAATGAGACATGGTGTCTCAAAATCTTTTAAAAGGCAATCTTAGATAAGAATTTTGAAATCTCTCTTTGCCCTACCTTGAGGTAGCCCGCCCCACCTAGGATTGGGATCATTTGGAACAGGAATGTTTATTTTGGCAATATGTTCATTTTTATGATGGGAATTCTGCCCAGGAATGACAGCTTCAACCTACTCCAGGTTTCAAGATTTTTTTTTTATCTCCAACCAGAATTTTGTATAATTATCTAGGAAGAGATTTATGTTTTGGGGGGTGATCCAAATACCCAAATACTTCGCTTTTTGGCAAATCTTCAAGCCCGTTGTCTTTTCTAGTTCTTTCTTTTCTCTCACAGCTATATTTTTTCTTAGTAGTTTGGTTTTGGTTATGTTTAACTTGAAGCCTGTCACTTCTCCAAAAATTTTAATCAATTCTATTACTCTTTTCAGACTTTCTTTGGGATTTTCAGTCTTAACAAGCAAGTCATCAGCAAAAACTTTGATCATATAGGTTTTAGCTCCTAGCGTAATGCCTTTGACTTGTTTGTCACTCTTTATTTGGTAATTTAAAAGTTCCATTATCAGAATAAATATCAATGGAGATAGTGGGAATCCTTGTCTGGTTCCCTAATTTATTTTGCAATCTTCAGTGATTCTGCCATTAATAATTAATTTTGCATATTGTTCTGAATATATGGCATTTATTCCTTTACAAAAAATTTCCCCAAGTCTGATTTCTTCCATTAGTTTTTTCACAAACTTCCAGGATACACTGCCAAAGGCTTTTTCAGCATCCACCAACATGATAGCAGCTGATTTACCCTGTTTCCCCTTTTTTAATACGTAGTCATAAAGTAAGCCATGGCAGGTTTTTTTAACCTTTGTGAGAAGACGTACCCCAAAAGTAAGCCGTGGTGCCGCCATTGTTCCCATCGCCTCCTCAGCCCCTCCTGTGTGCGCAGGGAGCCAGCGAACCAGTGAGAGGCACGGGGGGGGGGAAACGCGCCTCTTGCGGAGTTCTGCCCCGCCTGCTTAGCGCGCAGGGGGAGGCTGTACCGTACCATACTGACGTAATAAAAATAAGACATCCCCCGAAAATAAGCCACCCTGTGTTTTTTTGAGGGAAAAAAATTATAAGACGGTGTCTTAAAAAGGGGGAAAGATGGTATCAATTTTCAAGTCCAGATATTCTAAGACATTAATCAGACATCTAATGATGGATTGCATATGTCGCACGGGAAGAAACCCAGTTTGGTCTTTGTGGATTATCTCATTTAACACTGTTTTTAATTTGTTCTCTAAAATGTCTGCGAAAGTCTTATAATCATTGTTATAAACAGTGCAATTGGTCTATAATTGGCCATGTTTGAAGCATCTGTTACCAGTTTGTGGATAAGCAATTAATTGGTTTCGATCACTCAAAGGTTGTTACAGTGTAGCCTTGCTGCTGTGAAACCACCCTAGCTTTTTTTTAGCGGCTTGAAAAAAGGGCTGAACTTTGGAAATTCATATAAAATCCATTTCTTAGCCGATTCCTTTAATTCCAATACTGTTTTGCTCTATGTAGAAAGGAATTTCACCCCTTTACCCACTACCATTACCCAAGGGATGGGAAGGCACATAGGCAGCGAGGCTTGAACCGTCCACCATAATCCCTCAAGCTGAGACCACGTACACATCGCCCCTCCATGGGAGAACACCCGAGGGTGACTAGTCCCCCTTCTGTGTCCAGCTGCGGATTGCCAATGGAGCCGAATGCAGACTTGTTTTAGCAGCTGGATGAGGCCTACAAAAGGCCCACGTATTGAGGGATCCCATGCCTCCCCACTGGCTTATAGGATTAAGGATCAGCCTTCAGCAACAAAGATAAGCAGTGGGTCTTTTCCTCCACCCCACCCCCTTGACCTGTTGGGTAGATGAAGCAGGCAAGGAGTTTCTTTGATGTAACCCCTTTGACCTCAGTGGAGTTTACTGGTGAATAGACATAAGAACCTAAGGAGAGGCTGCTGGATCCGGCCCATGGCCCATCCGGTCCAGCATCCTGTTCTCACAGCGCATACCCCTCAACCATCACACTTTGAGCAGGACATCCCAGAATTACAAAAGCCATTCCAGCTTCTGATTGGATCCCAGGATGTCCAGTTTTGACTCTCGCTTGAGTCACATGACGGGAAAATCAGAGATATGTCTTCTAAAAGTTGTGTAGTTACTTATCTCCTTGTCCCAGGGGGTCACATAACTCCTTACCTTCCAACATTTCTCTGATGAATATAGGGACATCCTAAGGAACAGCAGGACATTCCATGATCAAATCAGAGCCTGGGTCAGCTCCAGTAAATCAAGAACTGTCCCTGGAAAACAGGGACCCTAGGAGGGTCCGCTGTTGTACACAGTTTGAGTATGCATGGGTAATGCAGAGAGAAAGGGGCACATGGAACAAAAAGGAGCCCTTTGCAAACCCAACTTGTCTCCAGAACATAGGCTTTTGAGCACGGTGCCAATGCTTCTCTTTCGAGTACTATAATGGGTGCTTTGTCTTGGGACTCTGGCACTCTTGTAGGCACAAGGAAGGGCACCCTGTGCTGAAAAGAATGGATGTTGCAGTTGGCCAACGCCTGCAGGGATCAGCATGACTGGATGCCCACTCCATGGGGCAGAAAGTTGGGTTCAAGCCTTACTCGTTCCATGCTTCTGGGCAAATATAAACACTTCTCTCAAACAGAAGGGTTGTTCAAGAGAAGAGAAGAGAAGAGAAGAGAACTTGTGATGATGTCAGACTGTCCACCTGCTGATCTGACAGATCTTCCATTTTGTGATGTCATGAATTCCAGGAAAACATGGAGGAAGCAGCAGCACCCAGAGCCGGCAGAAGGATGGGGTGGTGGCTCCTCCTCGTTCTGGCCCTCGCTGATTTCTGGCCCACGCATGCCAAGGAAACCACCTGCGAGTAAGTGGGGAGAGAGGCCTGACATGGCGAGAAGGCAGGAGGGGGAATCCCACCCACCAGCTTCTTCTGGATGTGGTCTTGAAGGGGAGGGAGGCACAACTGACCCCATGGCTGCTCTCACTCCTCTTCATTGTGATGGGTCAAAACTAGCATGCAAAGACAGAGTCTGTTCTCAGAGGGCATGTTTCTCCCTCTCTCAGAATACGAGAATCCATCTGGGTCACCCAAGGAAGCGGAATGGTGGACCAGTCAGGGGGACAGACAGAAGGAAATATTTCTTTTCTAGAAAGAGGACAGAAGGAGGGTGGGAGAGAGGTAGAAAATAGCTTACTAATTTGGATTTGCTGAACAGTCCATTTTTGCCTCTGGCCCCACCACCACTGAGATGTGGCCCTCAGAAGACAATGTGGTCCCTGGTCTGGAAAAAGTACCCTCCTCTGTCTTAAAAGTCTGAGAGTGATAGGCATTTGGGAGGCATCCAGAAGTGCAGCTGGGCATCTCCAGTTTCATCCCTCTCTTCCCAAGATGACTAAGAGGAGGGGACTGTCCAGTATTTGGGGCAAACTGGGGGGAGGTGATATATATGGAATGGCTCTGATCCTCTGTAGATCACAATCTGTGTCTTACTTTCCAGTGGAGTCTGCGGAAGGCGTCCCATGGCGGGTAGCCATAACTTCCCACGGGTTGTGGGCAGCAGCAACGTTCTCCCCGGAACGTGGCCCTGGATGGTCAGCTTCCAAATAAATACTTTTAGAGGATACTTCAGTTTCTGTGGAGGCTCCCTGATCAGCCCTCGATGGGTCCTCAGCACAGCCCACTGTTTTCAGAAAGCAAAGTAAGCAAAGGGTTCCCAATAAATGTTGTCATGGGATCTGCAAACCTGACAACCAGGGCAGGGGCGTCTCATGGGAGCAGAGTCCCACCTTCTGCATTCAGAGGGGTGGTGACTGTCAGCATCGCAGTGTCTCAAAACTCAGAGCCATCCTCTAGTGGTGACCAAACCTTTTTCCAAAGAGGGCCACATATGATGAAGTGAAAGGCCATGAGGGCCGACCAAAGGGCAAACTGAAGTTGATGACCTTTTTTTAGAATTGAAGTTGATGAGTTTTTTTTAGGATTTTACCCCCGGGAATAAACTGCCACAATGGCCAAATTAAACCGACGGGCAGGCCAGCTTGAGCAACCAAAATGGACTTTGTATATACCTGTCTTAGGTCAATAGAATCAGAAGCCCAAGAACAGCCCTCGTCAATCACGGGACTATTTTCACTTGTTTAGTTACTTGTCCATCTTGTAACTATTTCGGTCTGTCATGATGATATCCAAACATTACTACTGTATTTGTGAAATAGAGATCCATTTATTTATTTATTTCGAAAACTTAAATGACTTCGGAGGGTAGTAAATCACTGCCAGTTTTTGATACTGGATAGTAGATCACAACCTACTTGAAGTTGGACGATCCTGGTCTAGCGGTTCTCCTGCAAAACTTGAAAGAAGGACACTCGGACTGAACTGGCCCCCTTCTGTTTGACTCAAGTTTCCAAGACTCATCCTAGAGGCTCCTTCGACAAACTCCTTCGGAATTTGCTGCCAAGGAGTGTGGTGGAGTCTCCTTCTTTGGAGGTCTTTAAGCAGAGGCTTGACAGCCACCTGTCAGGAATGCTTTGATGGTGTTTCCTGCTTGGCAGGGGGTTGGACTGGATGGCCCTTGGGGTCTCTTCCAACTCTAGGATTCTATGATTCTATGATGACTATGAAGTGTTACTGAAGTTTTCAGTTCGTACGCAGACCCACAGATCTGCAAACCAGACAAGCTTTTCTGGAGTTCTTTTGAGAAACTTTTGCTCCAGAATTTGCCACTCCAGGGTTTAACAAAAACAGCAGAGGTAGATGAAATGTCAAATTTATTACACTAAAAAAAAAAAGGAAAGCAGTTGGCATATTTACTAGAGGTTTTAAGAGGTGTGTAAGAATGCATGCATTGGGATAAAACGTCCTTTAAAATGCAATATTTCATGAAAACAATGTACAAAAACAATTGGCAAATTGCTCTGCAAAAATGTGTACATTAAGAGAAATTTACACTAAAATGATGATGAATTTTTAAGAAACTTTTTTTAAAAATGATGCAGAGAAGATTAGAAAAATGATAGAAACCAAAACTGACACCCCAAATGTAATTTCCAAAGGATTCCCTCCACCCCTTCAGCAAAGTCATGGATCAAAGCAACTCTTCATTGCTCCATTAAAACTTCACCCCAGTTTGATGAGCGACCACCGATGAGCAAGTTGTTTGCATCCGGTTTTCCAAATCTTCCTGGTGGCATTATGCGATAAGGGAAATGTGCAGGTCAGAAGCAAATTGGGAAAGGGGAATGAGGCAAAGGGCAATGAGGCCTGCCTGCTCCCCTCTCTCCTCAAACCCAGCTGTGCTCCCACATCCAGCCAACTTTGGCTGACCTTCATTTTGTTCAGGAGCACAGTCCCCCACCCTGTATGCGTTCTTTGTTCCAGGGAAATACCAGAGATCAGCATGTTGATTGGCGCCAACCGCATCTCCAACCCCGGCCCCAATTCCCAGAGGCGCAGGATCAAGAGGCTGGTGAACCACGAGCTCTTTGAGCACTTCTTGAACGATACCTACAGGAAAGTGCACAACGACATTTCCTTGGTGGAGCTGAATGAGCCAGTCAACTGCACGGACTATATCCAGCCAGCCTGCTTGCCGGACAACAGCGTGGCAGTTTTCTTGCTCACTCACTGCTACGTCAGCGGTTTTGGAATCATAGACCCGAAAAGTGAGATCTGCAGGGAAACCAGGCCCCCCAGAAGGAGCGCCCTGGCTGTGTGCCTAAAGTAAATTTGCAGACCACACCTTCCCTGCCAATCAGTTTCACCAAAGAAACGTAATAGCAATGGTAGTCATGATGGAAAATACAGTGGCCGCAATTGCGGTCATGAATTTCGATTCCTGCATTGCAGGGGTTCGGTTGGATGCCCTTTGGGCGTCCCTTCCCAGTCTAGGATTCTAAGTTGGTAGTTATGGTTGGGCTGTGTATATCAGAAGTCTTAGGAGTGCGGCAGGTGTGTGCATGTTTCACAGGGCAGAAAGGGATGGAGATGGTTGGTTTTGAGAACCATTTCACTTCACAGCTTCTGGGCAGATCACCTTCTCCAGACATAGATGGTTGCCCACAAAGCTGAGCTGAGTAATGATGGCTTTGCACACAGAAGATTGAGTTTCAATCGTTGACATATCTGGGTAGGACTGGTGGAAACTCCTGTCTAACGCTGCTATCACTCAGTGTATGCAATACTAGGACAGATGGAGAGATTGGGATGAAGGGATGTGGTTTCAGGTGGAAATGGAGAGTCTTGGGGTCCCCAAGGGCCCCCAGAAACCAGGAGCTCACCCTACTCTGCAGCCTGACATACCCTTGTCTCTGATCTCACCCCCAGTCCATCAACTAGGTTTTAGGGGGGGGTATTCTGCTGCACATGCCTTCATGCCTCTCTCCATTAGTCCTGGTGGTGTAGGGAGTGAAATCTGAACTGAGCCTCCCCCTCCCCCCACTTTCCCTTTTCTCTGCTCTCAGCGAGAAAATTTCCCGACCTCATGCAGGAGGGTACTGTTGACCTCATCCCCAAGGCAACTTGCAGCAGCCCGGACTGGTGGTCCAATAGGATCCTTGAGGAGAACATCTGCGCCGGAAGCATGGAAGCAGGCGTAGCTACTTGCAAGGTGGGTGAAGCTCCGACAAAATCAAGGCTACGGGTTTGGTTGGGTGCAAAACTTTCTGGTGCTCCTGGAACAGCAGTGCACTTGCTCTGAACATGCAAGACTTCTCTGTGATTCAGCCTCCAGCATCTCAGGCAGCAGCCGTGAGAGAAGGAGGAGGCCCTTCCAAGGCCAAATCCTCACAGGAGCATTTTCTCTCCCGCTTGCAGGGCGACAGAGGAGGCCCCCTCATGTGCCGGGAGAAGAGGTCCGAACGCTACTGGGTGGTTGGAATCGCCAGCTGGGGACCGTCCGTCTGTGGCCAGGAAAAGAGGCCAGGGGTCTATACCTCCACACAGTTCTACCTCGATTGGATCAGGAAGACGACCAAGGAGGACCTTTTGCTACCCAACCATGCACCGCCAATGGCACAGCCCCAGGCTTTGCCACGGCTGCGCCCACCTCCAAGGCCACAACCCCAACCAGGACAAAATGGGAATGTGCCATATCCCAGGCCTTGGCCACACCCTAAGACCACCCCCCAGAACCCTCCTGTGGTCTGGCCCACCACCAGACCTGGGCCACCCCCTAAGACCACCTCCCAGAACCCTCCTGTGGTCTGGCCCACCACCAGACCTGGGCCACCCCCAAGGCCGGGGGTCTACACCTCCACACAGTTCTACCTTGACTGGAAGACGACTAACGAGGACCTTTCACTAACCAACCAACCACGGCCAATGGCACAGCCCCAGGCTTTGCCACAGCCACAACCACCTCCAAGGCCACAGCTCCAACTGCAAAAAAATGAGAATGTGCCATATACCAGGCCTTGGCCACCCCCTAAGACCTCCCCCCAGAGCCCTCCTGTGGTCTGGCCCACCACCACACCTTGGACACCCCCCAAGACCATCCCCCAGAGCCCTCGTTTGGTCTGGCCCACCACCAGACCTTGGCCACCCCCCAAGACCATCCCACAGAACCCTCCTGTGGTCTGGCCCACCACCAGACCTGGGCCACCCCCTGAGACCACTCCCCAGATCCCTCCTGTGGTCTGGCCCACCACCAGACCTGGGACACCCCCCAAGATCATCCCACAGAACCCTCCTGTGGTCTGGCCCATCACCAGACCTTGGACACCCCCCAAGACCATCCCCCAGAGCCCTCATTTGGTCTGGCCCACCACCAGACCTTGGCCACCCCCCAAGATCATCCCACAGAACCCTCCTGTGGTCTGGCCCACCACCAGACCTGGGCCACCCCCCGAGACCACTCCCCAGATCCCTCCTGTGGTCTGGCCCTCCACCAGCCCTTTGCCACCGCCTGAGACCACCCCTCAGAGTGCTCGTGTGGTCTGGCCCACCACCAGACCTGGGCCACCCCCCGAGACCACTCCCCAGATCCCTCCTGTGGTCTGGCCCACCACCAGACCTGGGCCACCCCCCAAGATCATCCCACAGAACCCTCCTGTGGTCTGGCCCATCACCAGACCTTGGACACCCCCCAAGACCATCCCCCAGAGCCCTCGTTTGGTCTGGCCCACCACCAGACCTTGGCCACCCCCCAAGATCATCCCACAGAACCCTCCTGTGGTCTGGCCCACCACCAGACCTGGGCCACCCCCCGAGACCACTCCCCAGATCCCTCCTGTGGTCTGGCCCTCCACCAGCCCTTTGCCACCGCCTGAGACCACCCCTCAGAGCGCTCGTGTGGTCTGGCCCACCACCAGACCTGGGCCACCCCCCGAGACCACTCCCCAGATCCCTCCTGTGGTCTGGCCCACCACCAGACCTGGGCCACCCCCCAAGATCATCCCCCAGAGCCCTCGTTTGGTCTGGCCCACCACCAGACCTTGGACACCCCCCAAGACCATCCCACAGAACCCTCCTGTGGTCTGGCCCACCACCAGACCTGGGCCACCCCCCGAGACCACTCCCCAGAGCCCTCCTGTGGTCTGGCCCACCACCAGCCCTTTGCCATCGCCTGAGACCACCCCTCAGAGCGCTCGTGTGGTCTGGCCCACCACCAGACCTTTGCCTCCCCCCAAGACCACCCCTCAGACCCCTCCTGTGGTCTGGTCCACTACCAGACCTGGGCCGCCCCCTGAGACCACTCCCCAGACCGTTCCCATGTCCTGGTCCACCCCAAGATCCAACTCCCATCCCACATGGGGGCCCAGAGGAGGAAGTCCCTTTATATCACGCATGTCTCCCGGAATGAGGCCCATGGGACTGGGCGCCTCGCCCCATCCCCAGGGCCCAATCTGGGGACTAACACCTCCTCCGTGGTCCGTGCGGCCGGGAAGGTGGCGTCTGAGGACAAGGGCCCCAGCTTGGCATGGGCAGATTTACAGGCCGTGGGTCACGATTAGCACACCCCCACCACTGATTGAGTTCCAGGCGCTGAAGCCGCTGCAAAGCCAAGTTCCGGCGCCACCCGGGAGCCAAGTTTCAGACAAATGGAATTGGTCCCTAGCTCAGCCGCTGGAAGAGTAGCAGCTGAGGGCTGTTAAGGACTGCCAGGCTCTGGTGGCAATGCCAGGGGTGCCCGTGGGCATGGTGGGTGGGCTGCCCCTGCCGGATCTCAGAGCCCACGACCCTTCCTTTGCTACTAACAAACATTTGATTGGATCACGTGCGCAAAATTCATCTCATTGCCTCGCCGCCGTTTCCTCGGAGTTTCTCAAGCTGGCTTGAATATGAAGTTGCATCCAAATGGGAGCTTGTTGGTGACACTTTTTAATACAATATATAAATCAAAGTTTTCAAAATGAATAAACCCATGAATGAATGGATAAACAGGCGAGTGTTCGTGTGCTGCTTTTCGCAACCCAAAGCAGCAGCTCTCCTGAATCATGCTTGGGAGGCTGTAAGGTGAATTATTTGTGTCACCTGCTGTGATCTGATTCTGTTATTTCAGCTGCAGATCCAGGCTGTTCCCAGGAAGCTGCAAGGCTCTATTGCAGGGGTGTCCGAACTTTTTTCAAAGAGGGCCAGATTTGATGAAGTGAACATGTGTGTGATGGCCTGGGATTCAGACTCAGACGCTGAACCTGAGGGATCCCAGCCTGCACAGGATTCCCTGCCTCCAGAACCAGCAGAGCCAGGGCTGTGGCCTGAGTCTGAAGGGGACTCACCTGTGCTGGATCCTCAGGTGCCGGCATCGGCTGAGTTTGATCTGGCTCCTGATGGGATGGAGGACCCATTGCCTGCAGGTGCTCCACTCCCAGCCCTGTCAGGGGAAGCTGAGGTTGCCTCTGGGTCCGGTAACCCTCCAGCCTCTCCTGAGCTGCAGGGCAGAGAGGCGAAGGGAACTAAGTTCCCACAGGAGGAGTGCTCGCCTCCAAGCCAGGAGAGGCGAGTCACCTGAGGATCGGAGCCGCCCTATGCCTCGGGGCAGATAAAAGCCGGCCAGTCCCAGCCCCAAGTTGCAGGAGCAACATTGTTGCTGTCGAGTTCCTGCTTGATCCCTGTCCTGTTCTTCTGCCTGAGCTCCTGACCCTCCTTGGTTCCCTGTTTGTTCACCTGTTCCTGACTTCGCCTGACTCCCTGCCCTGTATCCTGCTCCAGTTATTTCGGACTGCCTTTACGTGTACCTCTGACCTTGGACCGGACTTAGACTTCGCCTTCTGGATACCCCACGGGACCAGCACAATGCGTGAGGGCCAACATTGGTCACAAATCCAAGAGAGCCAGTGTCGTGAAGTGGTTAGAGTGAAGGGGCTGGGCACCCACAAATTTCAGTGCCAGAGCAATGTGCACACACTGAATCATTGGTGTGCGATTTCAAGGTGTGATGGAAGGACAGGCACAGAGAAACCTGCTTGCTTCAGAGACGGTTTATTGCTGCCACACTGTGGCGACCCGAAAGAAGGGGAAAGGAAGACCTTTTTCTGTCTGGCACAGGAGAGGCCAAACAGCAGAGATGGAAGCCCACCAGGGCAGGGGGGAGCAGAGAAGGCCCCCGCCTCTGCTGCTCACTCGCACTCGTTTTCTGCGGCACCCATCTCAGCCTCATACTTGCAAACAAAGCTGTTCTTACGGCTGCAGAGCTCATCGTTCCACTTTCTGAAACCTAAGCGGTGAGACGGGAATTAGCGCCAATGTTTGGGGAGAGCAGAAGCAGAATTGTAGAGTTGGAAGGGCCCCCCAAAGGGCATCTAGCCCAACCCGCTTTGATACAAGAATCTCAATGAAAGCATTCGTGACAGAAGGCCAGCCAACCTCTGCCTAAAAACTTCCAAGGAAGGAGAGGCCACCACCTTCCGAGGAGACCTCTGTCAAACAGTGGGAATCTTTTGGTCCAACATGGGGATCGAACCCACAAGCCTGAGATTAAGATTCTCCTGCTCTACCGAAAGGATGCTGGTCTAGGTGGACTCCCCGCCCCACCTGGGCCTGATCCAGCTGCTGAAGCCAGGCTGTTCTAAGTCATGAGGAAGGCGGTGTTCGTGGCAGCATAAGCACTGGTCAGTCAGCGCTGTGCGCAACCGGCTTCTGCGACAAATACCCACCGCACCCCATCTCTGTTCCGCCATGGGTCAGGGAGGAAGAAGGGGAGCGAGGGGGATTCCCAGCCCACAGAGCACAATGCACACCAGTGCGCAGGCTTCTCACCTCTAGTTCGCCACAGCTCCACGCACCACTCGCCAGTCTTGCCATGATTATTGGGCTGCCCGGTGCTCCATTGAGTGTGGTCAGCGATGAGTCCGTCACTCCATTGCCAGGATGCGTTTCCAGGAGTCTGAGGGGACACAGAAAAAGAGGAAGTGGTCGCCCTTGTGCCCCAAGGGGTGGGGGGGAGGAGGAGGAGGAGATGGGCTCCCATAGGCTCATGAGAGCAAAGTTCAGCCAGGGGCATCTTCACCCAAAACACCCAGGAATGGTTAGGAGTGGACCTCCCTGCCACAGGCATCAGGCTCGATCTGCGGTGGGGAGGGTTCCCAACTAAGTGAGAGGCAGCCTGTTGTAGTGGTTAGAGCATCAGACTAGGAGCTGAGAAGGACTGGCCGAGAAGCTCATTGGCTGTGGCCTTGGGAGCTGGTCACCACTGTGTAGTGGTTAAGAGCGGTAGTCTCGTAATCTGGTGAATCGGGTTCGTGCCTCCGCTCCTCCACCTGCAGCTGCTGGGTGACCTTGGGCTAGTCACACTTTTCTGAAGTCTCTCAGCCCCACTCACCTCACAGAGTGTTTGTTGTGGGGGAGGAAGGGAAAGGAGAATATGAGCCGCTTTGAGACTCCTTCGGGTAGTGATAAAGCGGGGTATCAAATCCAAACTCTTCTTCTCTTCTTCTTCTCCGCTGCATCTTCTGTTCCTCCAGAGGAGCACAGACCCTGGGTGGGTACCTGGGACACCAAGGCCTTTTGTCACTGCTCGGCAGAGAGGGGAGCAGGCAGAGAGGGGAGCCAGTGTGGTGTGGTGGTTAAGAGCGGTAGACTCGTAATCTGGTGAACCGGGTTCGCTTCCTCGCTCCTCCACATGCAGCTGCTGGGTGACCTTGGGCTAGTCACACTTCTCTGAAGTCTCCCAGCCCCACTCACCTCACAGAGTGTTTGTTGTGGGGGAGGAAGGGAAAGGAGAATGTGAGCCGCTTGGAGACTCCTTCGGGTAGGGATAAAGCAGGAGATCAAATCCAAACTCTTCTTCTTCTTCTTCCTCTTCTTCTTCTTCCTCTTCTCTCAGCCTGACCTACCTCACAGGGTTGTTTTGAAGATTAAATGAGGAAAAGGAGAACTACAGATGCCGCCTTGAGCTCCTTGGAGAAAAGGGTGGGATAAATGCAATAACCAAGTTAAAACAGCACTTGCTTGGCATGCAGAAGGCCTCATAGAATCATAGAATCATAGAATCCTAGAGTTGGAAGAGACCACAAGGGCCATCCAGTCCAACCCCCTGCCAAGCAGGAAACACCATCAAAGCATTCCTGACAGGTGGCTGTCAAGCTTCTGCTTAAAGACCTCCAAAGAAGGAGACTCCACCACACTCCTTGGCAGCAAATTCCACTGTCGAACAGCTCTTACTGTCAAGAAATTCTTCCTAATGTTTAGGTGGAATCTTCTTTCTTGTAGTTTGAATCCATTGCTCCGTGTCCGCTTCTCTGGAGCAGCAGAAAACAACCTTTCTCCCTCCTCTATATGGCATCCTTTTATATATTTGAACATGGCTATCATATCACCCCTTCACCTTCTCTTCTCCAGGCTAAACATACCCAGCTCCCTAAGCCGTTCCTCATAAGGCATCGTTTCCAGGCCTTTGACCATTTTGGTTGCCCTCCTCTGGACACATTCCAGCTTGTCAATATCCTTCTTGAACTGTGGTGCCCAGAACTGGACACAGTATTCCAGGTGAGGTCTGACCAGAGCGGAATACAGTGGTACTATTACTTCCCTTGATCTAGATGCTATACTCCTATACTCAGCCTCAGGGCTGAGTCCTCCACGGCGTCCCTAATTAAAAGCGTCACAGCCTGCGATGAGCACACTTGGACCCTTGGCTAGATGGGCAACGAGAGAAAGCAGCCGCTTCCCATGCTGCCAGTGACAAACTCTTGCTTTTGGCTAATAAAAACGGCACCTCACAGAATTGGCGAGTTGGAAGGGGACACCAGGGGGCATCTAGTCCAACCCCCTGCAATGCAGAGGAACCACACCTAAATAGTTCCTCTGCTTAAAGACTTCCAGGGAAGGAGAGTCTGCCACCAGCTCTTTCCTGAATGGAACATGATGCATCCCAGAGACCCTTCTGGCAGAGATAAGAACAGAATGAGGGCTGGACAAGGTGACTGTTAGCTGGATTTGTAGCTGATATTAAAGCCAGGCTCTTTGGAGTGCAGCAAAACCGTGCTTTGCTTTGGGTATTTCTCAACTTACCGTATTTTCCGGCATATAAGACGACTGGGCGTATAAGACGATCCCCAACTTTTCCAGTTAAAATATAGAGTTTGGGATATACTCGCCGTATAAGACTACCCCTCTTCCAAAGCACACCAACGCACACTGGATGCAGCCTTTTTCACCATGAGCGCCCGTCTCGTCTAGCAGCTGAGGCGGCGAAGGCGAGAGCGGCCGTGAGGGGAGGGGAGCGCGTCTCTCACCTGCCTGCCTGTATCTCGGGGGCAGGGCTTGCGAGCCAGGAGCAGGCGGGCCAGGACTGGGCGAGAGGAGTCTGTTTGTGCCCCCCACGCCCGTCTCTCGCTCGCTGGCTCCCTGCGAGGGGGCGCAAGAGGGGCTGAGGAGGAGGCGGGGCCGGGATGGGGACAATGGCGGCGTCTCCTCCGAGCCCACGGCTTTTCAGCGCCCAGCCTATAAGATGACACCCGGCGTATAAGACGACCCCCCCCACTTTTGAGAAGATTTTCCTGGATTAAAAAGTAGTCTTATACGCCAGAAAATACAGTAAATGTTTTGTGGGTTGTTGGGTTGTTGTTGTTTTTTTGTAATATTGGATTTATTCTACTCTTGCCACATTGTCGATTTGTTCTCATTTCTTTTGTCATTTGCCAACACGTTCTGTATTTTGTATGTCTGCATTTCCAGGACTCTGTTATTTCGATGTTCTGAGCGTTTGCTATATTTTCCATAAGCCAATTTGGGCACATCTCATAGTAGTGTAAAAGCAGCATACTGTACAAGCAAACTCAGTCGATCTCTGGTCCTGCCCTCCAGCAATGAGGAGGAGGGGGGAGGAGCAGCCTTGCAGCAGGGGCAGAGCAAGACGGGGGGGGGGAGTGTTGCTCACTCATGCACTGCTTTCCCCCTTCCCCCATTTAAAACAAAAGGATGGTGCAGGTTTGTGCACTAGGGAGAGGGAGTTTGCACAGAGCATAGATTAACTGAAGCAAATAAAAAGGGCTGAGGAGAAGCTAAGAGCCTTTTGGAGCACACCCATGTTGACAATAGTCATCTTTTCACGGTCATTTAGCAAATAATAGGTGACATGAGCATTTCCTGGACTGATGGGAACAGTCAACTTCTCTCTCTCTCTCTCTCTCTCTCTCTCTCTCTCTTAGAGAGAGAGAGAGAGAGAGAGAGAGAGAGAGAGAGAGATGGAAATAATGTCAGAAGCATTCTTTGAAAGTTCTCAAAATGTGGTCACGGAGAGCAGCAAGGAGACGGCCTTTAAAGCACATTTGATGCACCTTCTTGCCTTTATTTATTTATTTATTTATTTCCTCCGACTTTTAAAGAAGAACAATCTGAATGAGAGACTGCTGGTGTCCTTCTACCGAGGCTCCATAGAGAGCATTCTTACATATTGTATTTGTGCTTCATTCTCTAGCTGCACAGCCAGGGAGAGGAAGGTACTCCAGAAGGTCATAACCACAGCCCGAAAGACTACTGGTCATCCTCTCCCATCTTTGGAAGAACTATACAGTTCCCGTTGCTTTAAAAAAGTAAACAATATTTTACAGGATCCATCTCATCTGGGATATACCATATTTTTCACTCCATAAGACGCACCTGAGCATAAGACGCACCTAGTTTTTAGAGGAGGAAAGGTGGAAAGCCCTGGGGTTTTTTTTGAGGATCAGCTCAAAGTGGTGCAGCTTCTTTTGCAAAGGGAAAAGCCCTGTTTTTTTAGGATCAGCTCAAAGTGGTGCAGCTTCTTTTGCAAAGGGAAAAGCCTTGTTTTTTTAGGATCAGCTGAAAGTGGTGCAGCTTCTTTTTCAAAGAGGAAAAGCCCTGTTTTTATGGGGTTCAACTCACAGTTTGCAGCTTCTAGTCCTACAGGTAAGGGAGCCATTTCTACAGTTTCCAGACAGATAATCTAATCAGCCAATAACATGTTGCTGGGGGGAAAAAAAGCCTCCCTCTGCATTCAACAAGGGAGCAAGGGGCTGGGGCTGGAAAGGGAGCCTTATCTCTCTCCCCAATCACTTGCTAAACAGCTGTTCAGCGGCTTCCTTTCAACACCCTCTTCTCTCTTTGTAAAAAAAAAGAGCACAATCTGCTTTTGGCCCCTAGGCAATTTGGCTCCAGGGACCATGCATTTGCTCCATAAGACGCACAGACATTTCCCCTTACTTTTTAGGAGGAAAAAAGTGTGTCTTATGGAGCGAAAAATAGGGTAGTCTTTTTGCACCACTGCCTTCGGGCAAGAGATATAGAACAATTAGATCAAGAACAAATGGATTGAAGAATAGTTTCTACCCAAGAGCTTTAACCATCTTAAATGCTGTAACCAGATAATATGACCTTGGAGAGTTGTGATGGGAGTGTACGCATGTGCATGTGTGACTGAAAATGTGTTTTTTTGTTTTTTGTCTTTTGTGCTGTTTTTTTGTTTTGTTTTTATGGGATGGCATCCAATTTCGTTGCACTTGTACAACGTTGTACTTGTACTTGTACAATGACAATAAAGAAATCTTATCTTATCTTCAAAGCACCCTTTATGCCACGCAGAGCTACAATTCCCAGAAAAGCCTTAACAAACTACAGCACCCAGAATTCTTTGCAGGAAAGACGGCTCTTTGAATGTGCTTCAGGAGGGTAGACTGCATGCAGCCAGTCTGTACTGATTGCCAGTTTGCTTCCGGGGCAAGCGTTACTATTAGTATATAAAGTCCTCAATAACATGGGACCCGTTTACCCGTGAGATATCCTTACCCCACACATGCCCACCTGGCTGCTTCAGATCAGCGGAATGGGCACAACTGCAGGTGCCATGTAATGCCCGCTCCCCATTTTCAAGAACTCAAATCATTTTGCCTGGCAATGCCATCCCCTCTGGAACTCCCTGCCTCTTGAGATCAAGCAGGTGATTCCCCTGTGCTCTTTTCAGTGCCTGCTAAAAAATACATTCCTCTTTAGGCAAGCCTACACCCAGATGCTTAGAAAGGTGCTGTGAATCTTAACCTGTGTTGGTGTTTCAGCTTCCTGTATCTTTTAAACTACGGTTGTGAATTTATCTTTATGAATGCGCAACGGGCATTACCATATTAGCCTGAATACCGCACTTTTTTTTCAAATTCCGACCGTGAAAAATGCAGGTTAAATTCACGACCTTGCAAAAACTGGCTTTTATGATATCGCTGTAGGATTTTCTTCTACATTTGCCATTTACGGGTATGAGTGCCTGCGGAATTTTAAGAGAGTGGCTTATATTTGGGTATTGTCTTTTTTTCTTTCTCTCTCCCTCCCCCCCTTGAATTTTAAAGACGTGGCTTATTTGCGGGTGTGGCTTATATTCGGGCCAATACGGTATGTAGCGGTGCCAATTCTGCAGATCAAAACGGCTGAGGGGGTGGCATGTGGGTCCCTGCTTGAGATGTATGGTTTGGGGACCCAACTCATCCCTGTAATGGCAAGTTGTTTTTACAACCAGCTGCAAAAGATTCATTCAAAGTAAGCCAAAAGGAGCTGTCATCATCATCAGAAAAAAGAAAACCACTATGAGAAAAGTCAGACAACTACAGACTAAAGACAAGCAGCGAAGGGGAAGCCGTGACAATCTGGACAAAAAATGGAATGGGTGGCCAAAGATTCCAGTGGATATCGTTTTGGATGTTACTCAGCAGCAAAGACAGTGGGTCTCAAAGTTGGATCCAGAGGGAATAGGATGAACAATTATATGAAGCAACTGTTTTGTGGCCTACTGGTTTTGATTTTGGATATGGCAGGATTTGATTACAATATGTATTTTGGAAAATAATGATATAAGACTGATATATTTTATAGATGATAATTAAACCTTATAATGAAGTAGTCTGCGCCGGGGACCGGGGGGGGGGCAACAGGGATGTGATTGAAGTAAAAGATAAGTATGCTAAAGATGTGAGTGGATGGTAAACGATTTGAATATTAAGATATTATTGAAATGTTAATGATGTGGAATTAGGAACCTGGTAAGAATGAATATTTTGGTAAATGAAAACAATGTGGGGGGGCGTGAGGAAGTGTCGCGACCCGACTAGACAGTGGGGTCGCGCCATGCGGGCGCCAGGAAGGGGAACCATGCAGCGGGCCAGGAAAGGGGGCAACAGCGGAGCCAGGCACGCTGGGGTTAAACCGAGCGCAGCAAGGCCCGACCTCGCCCAGGCATGCCCCACGGGGTAAACAACCCCAGGATGGGCGATAACGACCGCTAACGAGCCATCAGCGGCGGAACCGGCAGCATCGCAATAACAATGTAAAAAGCACCCATGAATAGTGCAGGCAGACCAGAGCAGTTAACTCTTTTGTCCAAGCCATCCCGGGTGGGGAAGTGGATTACCCCCGGACCTTTAGGGCAGAAGGGAGGGGGGAATTGGGAATCACCCAGCAAGGTGTATTAAAGGGGGATTCTGAGATGGCCTCCTCAGAATCCTCACGGACTTTCCACGTATCCCTGTGTGCTGTACAATAAACTTCAAGACTTCTTCCGCTGACTTCTCGGAGTGGCGTGCGTTCTTGACAGCTAGCTACAGTTACCATTGGGGACACGACAGGAAGTCATTGGATACTGTTTAAAATGTATGTGATCTGGCCTGAATCGGGGCCGGACAAAAATTTGAAAACCTAATAAAAATTATTTTAAAAAAAAATAATGGCAAGTTGTTTTTAACTGGGGTTGCTGTTGTTTTTAATGCTATGTTTTATTGCTACAACCTGCCCTGGGACCTGGGGTGAAGGGCAGGAAAAAAGGAACGAAATAAAATAGTGTAAAGGGGCTACGCTCTGGGGAGTGGGGGTTGCTTAAGGTGGGGGTCTGTGGGTGCGCATGGGGCGGGGAGACCAACCTTGGCAATGTTGTGGAGCCCGATCCAGACGTCCCCGTCAGGCCGAAACCTGGAGAGGTACTTGCGGAGGCGGCAGCACTCCTTCTTGGTCAGGATGGAAGCCAGGTGAGATCCTTGTTGCTGGCACGCTTCCTAAGCCAGGGCAGGACAAGAATGTGGTCAGTTCAGAGGCGTTTTTATTAGGAATCCTAACAGTGAGCATTCCACATGAAAGCAAAATAATCTTTCTTTACGCAGTGACAGCAGCCAGAATTTTAGTAGCCAAATACTGGAAGAGCGAACTTAAACCATCTTGTTACAGGTAGGTAGCTGTGTTGGACTGCTGTACTCAAAACAAAATAAAACAATTCCTTCCAGTAGCACCTTAAAGGTAAAGGGACCCCTGACCATTAGGTACAGTCGTGTCCGACTCTGGGGTTGCGGCGCTCATCTCGCATTATTGGCCGAGAGCCGGCGTACAGCTTCCAGGTCATGTGGCCAGCATGACTAAGCCGCTTCTGGCGAACCAGAGCAGCGCATGGAAACTCTGTTTACCTTCCCGCCAGAGTGGTACCTATTTATCTACTTGCACTTTGACGTGCTTTTGAACTGCTAGGTGGGCAGGAGCAGGGACCGAGCAACGGGAGCTCACCCCGTCGTGGGGATTCGAACTGCCGACCTTCTGATCGGCAAGCCCTAGGCTTCTAAGCCTACAGGAAAAAGCAAGGGGTGAGAAGGTTAAAAATAGTCTTTCCTGTAAGACTAATTGCAGTCGTTAACAGTCGTCAACAGGTTTACCACAGCTATCAGCCTATCACCCATTCCCACCACCCTTCTGAGTAATACCCTTCCCACCCTCTCACTATATATAAGGGTCTGGTGACTTCTGTTTCAGTGTATCTGAAGAAGTGTGCATGCACACGAAAGCTCATACCAAGGACAAACTTAGTTGGTCTCTAAGGTGCTACTGGAAGGAATTGTTTTATTTTGTTTAAACCATCTAGAGAGGAATCGCGAAAATGATGGAGTCAATAAGAAATCAATCAACAGACAAAGTAAAATATAAAAAGACCATTTGTTAAATCAATAGTTAAGCTAAGCAACAAGTTTATTAAAAAGAAAGGAATATGGAAAGGATGGGAAGTCAAATGTTGATGAAGAAAATTTATTGTTAGAAAATTTGTATGTATATTCCTTTTTTTATGTCTTTGAGTTGTGGATAACAATGAATTCAAGTTCATGTTGTATGGATGCAATTATGAACAATAAAGCAAAAAAAGTTTTTAAAAAAGTAAAAGAAGAATGGGAATGTTTTAACAATTACTTAACAAAACAAGGTTCCAACAATCAGACTTGGCTGTGTCTTGAATAATCTGGCAGATACCGTCTTTCCCCCTTTTTAAGACACGGTCTTATAATTTTTTTCCCTCAAAAAACCACAGGGTGGCTTATTTTCGGGGGATGTCTTATTTTTATTATGTCAGTATGGTACGGTACAGCCTCCCCCTGTGCGCTGAGCAGGCGGGGCAGAACTCCGCAAGAGGTGCATTTCCCCCCTGTGCCTCTCGCTGGTTCGCAGGCTCCCTGCGCACGCAGGAGGGGCTGAGGGGGCAATGGGAACAATGGCGGCACCACGGCTTACTTTTGGGGTACGTCTTACTTCTCACAAAGGTAAAAAAACCCTGCCATGACTTACTTTATGACTACGTATTAAAAAAGGGGAAACAGGGTAGTAAAATATTTTTCTTCATTCCAAGATGAGGAAAAACAATTAAATACAGGGGGGAAATAGGAATACTCGAACTGAAACCGTAATGAGGTAGAAGGAAGTCAACAATATAATAAATTGAAAAGGGATTCAACCCAAATTGAAGGTTAAAATGTACAAAAAACACTAATATTGGTTTGAATTATATTAAGTATTACTTTACAATAGATAGATATTTTTATTGTTTAAATTGTCATTTTGACACAGTTGTTTTTTCTTTTTTTTTCTTTTTTCTTAGATACTGTATTGTATAACTATATTACTATATAAATCTTTGATTTGTAAATAATGTCATGATCTATCAGTCAAGATCTACATCAGTCTAAGAATAATCATTGTAAGATCCTAGATTCAGGTAGGTAGCCGTGTTGGTCTGAGGCAGTCAAAATAAATCAGAAATATCTGAAGAAGTGGGCATGCACATGGAAGCTTATAACCAGAACAAACTTAGTTGGTCTCTAAGGTGCTATTGGACTATTTTGTATTTCCCCCCCCCCCCGACATTGTAAGATTGTTTTATCTCCCCCCCCCTTTCTTTTTATGTATGCTTTTTCTGTTTGCTTTTTAATGTATATTTTTTTAATGTATATTTTTGTAAATAAATAAATAACCCAGCCAGATGGGCGGGGTATAAATAATAAATTATTATTATTGCGGTCAGTTCAAGAGAGTCTTTCTGGAAAGAGCAGCCCTGCAGGGTGCTGGTTCTAGTGTGAATGATCCGTTTCCGAGCACAATTCAAAGTGCTGGTGCTGACCTTTAAAGCCCTAAACGGCCTCGGTCCTGTATACCTGAAGGAGCGTCTCCACCCCCACCGTTCAGCCCGGACACTGAGATCCAGCGCCGAGGGCCTTCTGGTGGTTCCCTTACTGCGAGAAGCAAAACTACAGGGAACCAGGCAGAGGGCCTTCTCGGTGGTGGCACCCGCCCTGTGGAACGCCCTCCCACCAGATGTCAAAGAGAACAACAACTACCAGACCTTTAGAAGACATCTGAAGGCAGCCCTGTTTAGGGAGGCTTTTAATGTTTAATATATTACTGTATTTTAATGTTCTGTTGAATGCCGCCCAGAGTGGCTGGGGAGACCCAGCCAGATGGGCGGGGTATAAATAATATATTATTATTATTATTATTATCCAGGCGCAACTCTGGACTCACCTCAGCCTCTCTCCAACACTTCCGGTCAGAGAAGTATCCGTAGCAGCTGCCCTCATAGAAGAGCCAGTCCGTCGGGCAGGGAGAAGAGGAGCCCTCCATCGAGTCTTCAGCTGCTTTTGAAAAGAGGGTTGGGTGAAGACCAAAGAGAGAGAGAGAGAGAGGATCCTGGGATGCTTTAGCTGCAGTTACTGCTCTGCCGGGGGTTAGACTAGTTGGCCTTGGGGGTTCCCTTCCAACTCTACATTTCTGTGACTAGATGGGCCATTGGTCTGGCAGGCTTCCTGATCCCTTAAGGCTTTGTGCAAAGATCAGCACAGCAATCTGGCATCACCAGCAAAAATTAATCACCATCTCCTGTAAGAAGAATATTTCCCACATAGACAATAGCAGGGTAAACACAGAAGAAACAAACAAAGATAGCCAATTTACTTACTTCAGGCTCTTTCAATTCCCCATTAAGCCAGGTCAACAAAATGAGGAACAGGCAAGAAACAGGCAGTGTGCTGTAGTGGTTAGAGTGTTGGATCGGGACCTGGGAGACTAGGGTTGAAATCCCCACTCAGCCATGAATCTCGCTGGTTTTTTGTCCCACATTGGAGGCAGTGGTGCCTCTGAATGCCAGTCTGGCCCTTTGCCCTCCCTTTGGCCCTTTGCCCACTGATTCTTCAAGGCACAGAGGAGCGAGGAGGGACCCCGACTCACCTGCCGCGGAAGGGCTGCCTGCCCAATGGCCAAGGAAGCTCAGAGCAACGATGACATAAGCTGCGGTCCCCATGGCCTGGATCCTTCCTTGCCTGGAGGGAGATGGAGGAAGGAAGGAAGCACAGCAGAGAAAGGCAAGGATGTCCCGCAAACCGCAAGGCTGAGCTGCCAGGCTAGCTACTCCAGGAGGCTTTGGCTACCAGCTAGCAGGTCTCAGAGGAAAGCTGCTCCACCCTCAAACTCCTGGGAAATAGCAAGGATACTGATTGCAGAATATTGGAAGACAAAGGACTTACCAACCCTAGAAGAATGGCAGATGAAGATGATAGACTATATGGAACTTGCCGAACTGACAGCGAGAATCCACGACCAGAGGGAAGAAGCGGTGGAAAAAGAATGGAAGAAATTTAGAGAATATTTGAAAAATGACTGTAAGATTTAAAGATAGGATAATGCTGGAAGAAAAGGTAATTTACAGAATAGTAATAAGAATCAATAAGTGAAGATATGATTAGGATTAGATAATTTAAGATAGAATTTAAGTAAGAGAGATATGTGTGATAAGGTTTGATATGTTAGTTAAGAGATAAGAGATATAGTTTGATTAAGATAGCTAAGATATAAATATGAGTAAAGAGAGATAAGAGATAAGATAATTAAGAAATAGAAGTAGTGAGACAAATATTAGACGATGAGAGGAAATTGCTAAAGATGATAGAAATTGAAACGCAGACGGAAAGACAGGAGGAAGTCAAACTAAAATGTTAAGGAAAAAAGAAAGGGAAATGAAGATGTATGTATTTTGTGTTTTTTATGTTTATTTGTTATTAGTGTTTGTACTGTACATGTAATGTGTTTTTTAAGTGTGTAAAACCCAATAAAAATTAATTTAAAAAAGCAAAACACACAAACTCCTGGGAAATTATTAGGAATGATAACAAGGGTTATCACAAGGAAGTTTTCTGCAGCTCCAGAGGGGAGGACTCGAACCCATGGCTTCCAATTACAAGAAAGGAAATTCCAATTAGCCATCAGGAAGAACATTCTGACAGCAAAAGCTGTTCCACAGTGGAATGGTCCTGACTTGGGAGTTTGGGGACTCTCCTTCCTTGGAGGCATTTAAGCAGATGTTGGATGGCCCTCTGTCATGGATGCTTTAGCTGAGTTTCCTGCATTGCAGGGGGGTGGACTAGAGGACCCTTGGGTCCCTCCCAACTCTATGGTTCTAAGGGAATGCCTGCTTAAAATCAAAGAACCCCTCCGCTCCAGCCCTCATGAAACTAGACAAAGGACACGGTCCTTTTTCTCACCAGTCACTCACCTCTGTGTTTAAAACGCTCCCTTTTTGCGCTAGTCCCCGGGTGCAGAGTGAGGCCGAGATGCCAAGCGGTTGCTATATACCCTTACAAGAGGGAGGGGCTGGGGAGACTTAACCCGGGACTGGCATGTCTCAAAACCTCTTGCAAACAAAGTCTCAGGAGGATCCTGTCCCTCCAACCAACTTGGGCAGGCGCCCAGTGGAGGGGGGTGGGGTCAGGCGGCATCAGGAGAGGCAGCTCTGCTCTCTGCTTCCCTCCGTCCCAGGAAAGATCAGCTAGGAGAGAATTTGAAGCAGCTTTCTTTTTTTTTCTCCTTTTTTTCTTTTTAATGGTTAAAAATAATTTTCTTTCACACCAACAAAATTACACAAGACAAATAACACACAAATAAACCATACAATCACTCAGATAAATCATACAAACCAATCATACAAGCATTTTATACAAATCCTCCCACCTTTCCCCCCCTCCCCCACTTCAAAGATTAAAATTAACTTCCTAATGTTTTTCCTCATGTTTTCTATCTTATTTTCTTCTTGTTACATTGCGTTTGCTCCTAATACCATACACTATTTCAATAATCTATCTGATATCATAGATAAATTCTATGCATAATACATTTCCATTCCTTCCCTCTATCTATCACTCCAAGCAGATCATCAATTCCTTTTTCACTCCCTCTTTCCTTAAGTATTCCTCAACATATTTCCATTCTCCTCTAATCTTTTGTTTTGTTATATTTCTAATTGCTGCTGTCATTTTGGCCAAATTCATAAATTCTACTATTTTCCCATGCCATTCCTGTACCGTCGGGGTCTCTTCTCCTTTCCAACATTGTGCTAATAGTCTAGCTGCCGCACTTGCGTACAGGAAGATGTTTCTCCTATCTTCTGGTATGATTTCTGGAACGATGCTTAATAACAGCGCCTCTGGGGATTTGAAGCAGCTTTCAAGCAGAACATATTTTATTCCCACCCAAGTTGGTGTTATCATCTTTTTTTATCATCATCTTGGGTGAACTGCCCTGAGATCTGTGGTTATAGGGCAGTATACAAATTTTAAAAACAATAATATTTTTTTTGCCCTAAGCCCATGCTCATTTTGCTTTGTGGTTCTTTTTTTATATAATAAATTTTATTGGTTTTAACAAAGTATTACAATAAAAGTAAACAAGCAACAATAAATCAAAAAGATACACCAAACAATAATACAAATAAAACATACAAAAATCCTTTTAACCTGTCATTCTTTCTTATCATTGTAGGTTGACTTTCTCCCACCCTCTCTTCCTGTGTACCTTGTCAATCATCTTTAGTAATTTCTTTACATCACTAAAAACATTTAGGCCAGGTAATTGAATTAGAGAAATGGGAGGAATTATGGAGAAGTGAAATGAATTTCACAGCATGTGCTACAATAAAAGAAAATATGATAAAGATGTTTTACCGTTGGTATCTGACGCCACAAAAATTATCCAAAATTTACAAAAATCAATCAGACAAATGCTGGAAATGTAAAACAGAGACCGGTACTTTCCTTCATGTATGGTGGGATTGTAAAATAATAAAACCTTTCTGGAATGAAATATATGAACAATTAAAGAAAATACTTAAGATAACATTTAATAAAAAACCAGAACTGTTTCTGTTGGGAATAATACCAGACAGCATCCCGAAAAATAAGAAAAATATATTGTTATATGCGACAGCAGCAGCAAGACTGCCGATCGCAAAAAATTGGAAGGGTGCAAAAATCCTGACAATAGCAGAGTGGAGAGGAAAACTCTTGGAATTTGTAGAAATGGCAAAAATAACAGCCAATATCAGAGGACGAACAAACCAAGAGTTAACGAAAGAATGGGAAGGAATAAATGAGTACATGGGAAAGTACGGTGCGGAATTAGTAATATGGTAAAATGGAAGGTAAAAAGCGTACAGGAATTGGAAGGAAAACAAACGTATCAAAATACAGAATGAATCATCAAAACTAATGCAACTGGGAAGGTATCAAGAAACGGAATACAAGACATAAGGTCATGCATGGGTGAGGGGAAGCCAGGGGGGGGGGACAGGGAATTGGGATAATAGTACGATCTATGAATTTATGTATTAATTTTGGTATTAATTATGTAATTATGTATATTCTTTGTGTTTTGTCTTTTTGTGATGTTTCTTTTTTGTAATCTTTTAAATCAAATAAAGTTTTGAACCGCAAAAAAAACACACCATTTTTTATTAACCTTAGCCTCTCTTCTTTTCTATTATCTATATCATTCATCAAACAATTATAAAGCTTAAATCTATTTTCTAAATCTACAGCCTCACTATCTTCCAGCTTACTTCTACTCTTTAATCGTACAATACTTTTTTAAATATAATTTGAATTTCTTCCAGTCTTCTTCCACTGCTTCCTCCCTCTGGTCACGACGTTTCCCGGTCAGCTCAGCAAGTTCCATTTGCTTTGTGGTTCATACAGCCCTGCCCTTGGAAGGTGGTGGTCTCCCATTCATTGGAGGTTTCTCAACAGAGGTTGGAGGACCACCTGCCAGGGATTCCTGCATTGCAGGTGGTTGGGCTAGATGACCCTTGGATTCCCCTCCAAACCCCCCCCCCCAATGCTTTACTTCTGTGATTCATGGAGCTTCCCCACCAGCACTGACTGCAGATATGTAACAGGATGTTTTTTTATTTTACCACCTTTTCTGCTGCAAAGGTAAATCCCAGTAAAGTGAAAGCATATTATGGGCTGGCATCATGGCCATTGCAACAAAGAAAACCCTGCATCAATTCTCCAATCTTGAAGCATCTGCCTTCTTAAAGTATCTGGGTATTAATATGACTGCGAGAAATCAAAATCTGTTTAAAGACAACTACGAAAAGGTATGGAATGAGATAAAGAAAGATCTGGAGATCTGGAACAATTTGAAGTTGTCCTTGATGGGCCGAATCGCAGTAATAAAGATGAATGTGCTGCCTAAATTATTATTTCTTTTCCAGGCAATTCCAATACTTGACAAGATGGAACCTTTCAAGAAGTGGCAGAGGACCATATCAAGATTCGTCTGGCAGGGGAAAAAACCCAGAATTAAATTCAAGATACTAACAGATGATAAGAAAAGAGGGGGTTTTTCCCTGCCGGAACTGAGCATTTACTTTGAAGCGGCAGCCCTCTGCTGGCTGAAAGATTGGTTCCTATTAGAAAATACAGATATACTTGACCTGGAAGGATATGGAAATAAATTTGGATGGCATGCATATCTATGGTATGATAAGATAAAGGCCCATCAAGGATTTAAAAACCACATAATAAGGAAGGCTCTTTTTAGAGTCTGGATGAAGTATAAGGATCTCCTAGAAAGGAAAACACCCAGATGGTTGTCACCAGCAGAAGCAAAGGCCTATAAAAAAGTCAATGCAGAAGAAAACTGGATAAAATACCCAGAGATGCTAATATACGAAGGAGAACAAGTCAGGTTGAAACCCTTTGAACAATTGAGAGGAAGGATTCGAGACTGGTTACAATATCATCAGATTAATGAACTTTTCAAAATGGACAAAAAGATTGGCTTTCAAATGGAAAAGTCAAAATTGGAAACAGAACTGTTAGAACCTAAAAATAAGACTTTGTCAAGAATGTACAACTTGCTGTTGGAATGGCATACGCAAGATGAGTTAGTAAAATCTGCAATGATAGATTGGGCAAAGGATGTAGGACACAACATCATGATGGTAGACTGGGAAAGACTATGGAAAATAGGTATAAACTTTACAGCATGTACTTTGTTAAGAGAAAATATAATGAAAATGATTTATAGATGGTACCTGACCCAAGTGAAGTTGGCAAAAATCTATCATCTGCAGGACAATAAATGTTGGAAATGTGGCAATATGGAAGGAACATTCTATCATATGTGGTGGACCTGCCCAAGGTTGAAGGCATTCTGGGAGATGACATACAACGAGATGAAGAAGATGTTTAAAAACACATTTTTGAAGAAACCAGAGGCCTTTCTCCTGGGAATGGTTCACCAAGTTCTACCAAAAGACGACCACACGCTGTTTATGTATGCCACAACTGCAGCAAGAATTCTTGTCGCAAAATACTGGAAGACAAAGGACTTACCGACATTAGAAGAATGGCAGATGAAAATGATGGACTATATGGAAACCGCTGAACTGACCGGGCGAATCCGCGACCAGAGGGATGACGAAGTGGAAAAAGAATGGAGAAAATTTAAAGACTATCTTAAAAAATACTATAAAGTATAGAACTAACATAAATAGAAATGTCAATGTATTAAAGTAGTTTATAAAAGATTGATATAGTAAATATGATGGTAGTTAGATTATAGAAATAAGTGTTAAGTATTATTGAATTAAAGTTTTTCGTTTAACATATATATTCATTAGAAATTATAAGGTTGTAGAAAAGAATTAAGAAGTTATAGGTTGAGCTAAACAATGTAATTAAAATAAGTTAGAAATTGAATAGATATGATAAGATTAAATATTAGGAAATTGCTGGTAGTAAATAGATAAGGGGAATTGACATAGAGGGACAGAGTGGAGGAAGTTATTAGAGAATGTTAAGGATATAGGATAAGAATATTAATATAAATGTTGTGTAGTGTAGTGTTGTAGTTTAAGTGTAGTGAGTGTTTAGGTATGTGTTTTTTCTTTTTTGTGTTTTATTGTATGTTTGTTTATTTTTGTGTTTAAAAATAAAAAATATTAATTTAAAAAAAAATAAATCAATTCTCCAATCTTGAAGCATCTGCCTCTGAAAAAGCTAAAAACGCCCATGCAATTCTGGGCTGCATCAATAGGAGTATAGCATCTAGATCAAGGGAAGTAATAGTACCACTGTATTCTGCTCTGGTCAGACCTCACCTGGAATACTGTGTCCAGTTCTGGGCACCACAGTTCAAGAAGGATACGGACAAGCTGGAACGTGTCCAGAGGAGGGCAACCAAAATGGTCAAAGGCCTGGAAACGATGCCTTATGAGGAACGGCTTAGGGAGCTGGGTATGTTTAGCCTGGAGAAGAGAAGGTTAAGGGGTGATATGATAGCCATGTTCAAATATATAAAAGGATGTCATATAGAGGAGGGAGAAAGGTTGTTTTCTGCTGCTCCAGAGAAGCGGACACAGAGCAATGGATTCAAACTACAAGAAAGAAGATTCCACCTAAACATTAGAAAGAACTTCCTGACAGTAAGAGCTGTTCGACAGTGGAATTTGCTGCCAAGGAGGGTGGTGGAGTCTCCTTCTTTGGAGGTCTTTAAGCAGAGGCTTGACAGCCACCTGTCAGGAATGCTTTGACGGTGTTTCCTGCTTCCAACTCTACAATTCTATGATTCTATGAAGAGGAGGCGCTGGCACACGGAAATGACACTCCAGGCAGGGCAGTCACCTTTGCACCTGTTGTTCCCCAAAAGCTATCAGAAACAGGATGCTGAACTAGGTAAACCTTGTCCTGAGGTGTCTGTCTATCACCTGCTCAATTTGAAGCACACCTGCTCCCCCTGAGCAGGTTGGCAGACTACAGGCCACAACAGGTGAGCCTGGTGTAATCCCAGCCAGTAAGCTCGCTTTCCGCCTTCCCCAAATATTTGCTCTCCTGAGCGGCACTGGCATCTCCTTGTCCTCCTCTCCTGATCGCTCTGCTTCATTTCAGAGATGAAATGGCCTCTTCCCAGAACCAGAATTATTGTTGATTTAGTTAAATGTGTCTTCTGCTTGGCCAGCTGAGGTTGTGCCTCCGGGACACTTGAAAGACACCTGCAGGGTTAGGTTTTAAGAGAAATTTTGGGATGGATTGGAAAAGGCAAAGACTGGACCATGACACTCGGGTTTATTGTTTGTGTCACATAACGGCAGAGTGTTCAAAAATGGATTTTGGATGAAGTCTGGCATCTCCGGGGGCTAAGAAAAATATCCAGACTGGACTTATATCTGGCTTAATAGCCGTTGTGCCAAGGAATCCTGGGGAATCCTTGAGAGATCTATCATAAACTGCCCAGAGGAAGGATTCCAGGAAGAGTGTTGGACTCTCCTTCGCTGAACATTTTTAAGCAGAGGTTGGATGGATATCTGTCATGTAGGATCTAGTTGAGATTCCTACATTGCAGGGGAGTGGACTAGAGGACCCTTGGGGGTTCCTTCCCACCCTACAATTCTATGAGAGGGTAGGCAATTAGCACATACTGTGGTACCTTGGTTCTCAAACTTAATCCATTCCAGAAGTCCGTTCCAAAACCAAGGCACGCTTTCCCATAGAAAATAATGCAAAACAGATTAATCCGTTGCAGACTTTGGAAAACAACCCCTAAAACAGCAATTTAACATGAAGTTTTACTATCTAACGAGACCATCGATCCATAAAACGAAAGCAACAAACAATGTACTGCAGTCACACAATGATATGATAGCCATGTTCAAATATATAAAAGGATGTCATATAGAGGAGGGAGAAAAGTTGTTTTCTGCTGCTCCGGAGAAGCGGACATGGAGCAATGGATTCAAACTACAAGAAAGAAGATTCCACCTAAACATTAGGAAGAACTTCCTGACAGTAAGAGCTGTTCGACAGTGGAATTTGCTGCCAAGGAGTGTGGTGGAGTCTCCTTCTTTGGAGGTCTTTAAGCAGAGGCTTGACAGCCACCTGTCAGGAATGCTTTGATGGTGTTTCCTGCTTGGCAGGGGGTTGGACTGGATGGCCCTTGTTGTCTCTTCCAACTCTAGGATTCTATGATTCTATGAATCTATCAGGAGCTGAACTGAGTTCCACACAGTCACAAAAACAAAACAAAAAAGAGCCTCAAAAACGCAAAATAAATAGTAAAAACAGACAGACCTCAGCGTAACACTCAAATCGGAAGCGTAACACTCAAAACGGAGCATGTTCGGCTTCCGGAAAAAGTTCGCAAACCGGAACACAAAAAGTTTGCAAACCTCAGCAGGGGCAGGAACATAAGGCGGAAAAGCCAAGCCACACCCCCTCCCCCCCAAAAAAAAATAGTGCTGCCCACCATGCCGCTCACACCCAGCCATATAGTTTTATTACGCTTTGGATTTTTCTCTAGTCTCTGCCAGCCGGCGCCTGTTTTCCCAGTGCCATCGCGCCTCTGCCCATCTCTCTACTTCAGGCCTGCGGCAGCCAGGCTGCTCAAGCGGTTGAGGGGCTGCAGCCACGACGGCGTCTCTTGCTGCCAAAGTCCGTAGCTCCTGCTGTCCATCCAAGGCAGGAGGTCCAAATCCGCCTCAGAGGGCCTGAGCTCTCGGCTGTGCCGGCGGGAGATCTTGGAGAGACGCCCTTTGCATCGGGCGCAAACCAGGGGGGCAGGCATGTCGTAGAACAGCACTGAGGGGCAGAGCACAGGAAAGCGGGTGAAGGAGGCAGGAGGGCTCAGATCGCACCGCAAAGGCGCCCCTGCAAGGTAGAATTAAGGGGGCAGGCATGAGACTACCCCAAACACCGGGCCCCATAGATATGCCCTCCTCAGCGCTCCAAACTGTGGAACGGGCACTGCTATGGGTGCTTCATAATCATACACTTTGGAACTCCCTGCCTATTGACATCGCTTTTCGGCAACAAGTAACATTTTTGTTGAGATGAGCCTCCGCAGATCTCAGTAATGTGGATGGGTTTTTAGATTTATCGCTTAAAAATGAAAAATGATTAGAAAACTACTAATCGGTTTACAGAAAACGTAACATACACCCCAACATTTTCAATAACACCCCCCAAAAATTTTTTCAATAATAAAAGTCAAAAAACCACTTTGACCTAAAGTGGTTTTGCTGGTTTTATGTATGCTAGATTCATCACTTACAGGTAGGTAGCCGTGTTGGTCTGCCATAGTCAAAACAAAATAAAAAATAATTTTAAAAATCCTTCCAGTAGCACCTTAGAGACCAACTAAGTTTGTTCTTGGTATGAGCTTTCGTGTGCATGCACACTTGGTATCTGAAGAAGTGTGCATGCACACGAAAGCTCATACCAAGAACAAACTTAGTTGGTCTCTAAGGTGCTACTGGAAGAGATTCATCACTGTTGAATATTTTAATTGCCGATAATAATCAGACTGTTTTATTATTTTGGCAAACTGCTTTGAGGTTTTCTACAACCAAGCAGGCTGTAAATTTATTTCATAAGATAAATAAAATGTATTAGCAGCCTCTGGGCAATGCTGTTTTATCTCACAGAGGAGGGTTAATAAAATTGTGGCTATAGGTGGTCACAGAAGATCTGGTCTGATGGGTCTTAGTCTGAGCAAGGGAGTCAGCATAGACTAGTGGTTAGGGTGCCAGACTAGGACCTGGGAGAGACTCGGGTTCAAATCCGCCCTCAGCCCTGAAGCTTTCACTGGGTGTGCTGGGGTCAGTCACTGCCTGTGAGCCTAACCAGGGCTGTTGTGGGAATTAAATGAGGACTAGGTCCTGAGAGACCAGGGTTCAAATTCCCATAACCCTAAACTCACAGGGGGTGTCCCTGGGGGCCGGTCGCTGCCATCTCTCAGTCTAACCTACCTTACAGGGTTGTTGGGGGGATTAAATGAGGGGGGACCACAAACGCCCCCTTGTGGTCCTTGGAGGAAAAGGCAGGATGTGGGTGCAATAAGCAATTAAATGAGCACCCAGGTGCTTCCTTCTGTTAACAATCCCAAATCTAGAACCACTAATCCGGATTAATCAGCGCCAAATGGTTAAACCTGTCCTGCCTGGGGGCTCCAGCTGCTTGCACTGCAGAGGTTGCGCTGAGAGTGGGAGTTTCTGGTGCCCAGTTAGGAAAAGGAATTCCTTCTTCCTCGCCAGAAGATTCTGGCGCCCGTTGTCTGTCTCAGCGGTTCCTCTTCTGGAGCAGGCATCCCCAACCTGCGGCCCTCCAGATGTTTTGGCCTACAACTCCCATGATCCTTCACTAACAGGACCAGCGGTTAGGGATGATGGGAATTGTAGTCCAAAACATCTGGAGGGTCAAAGGTTGGGGATGCCTGTTCTGGAGTCTCCATCCTCTCTGCGGCTACAGCTGCTCCGTTAAAACTAAAGGAGACTCTTGCCTCAGCTGAGGAGGCTTCGGAGTTTGTGAGACGCCAGTTTAAAAGGTAAAGGACCCCTGGATGGTTAAGTCCAGTCAAAGGTGACTATGGGGTTGTGGTGCTTATCTCTGCTTTCAGGCCGAGGGAGCCAGCGTTTGTCCACAGACAGCTTGCCGGGTCATGTGGCCAGCAGGACTAAACCACTTCTGGTGCAATGGGACACCGTGACGGAAACCAGAGCGCACGGAAACGCCATCTACCTTTCTGCCACAGCGGTGCCTATTTATCTACCTGCACTGGTGTGCTTTTGAACTGCTAGGTTGGCAGGAGCTGGGACCGAGCAACGGGAGCTCATCCCGTCACAGGGATTCGAACCGCCGACCTTCTGATCGGCAAGCTCAGGGGTATAGACCACAGCGCCACCCATGTCCCTAAGCCGCCAGTGGCCCCCTTTGGAAAGAGACAACTTGGTCTGTGGACTCCAGGCTGGGCTACTGCAATACCATTTACATGGGGCTGCCCTTGAAGACGTCTCAGAAACTTCAGCCATCCCAAAATGCAACAGCCAGATTCCTGCCTGGGGTTCTCATATAACCCCCATTTTAAAACAGCTGCACTGGTTGGCGGTTCATTTCCAGGCCCAATTCAAGAGCTTTGCGTTGCTGTTTCAAGCCCCAAATGACTCAGGCTGCAAATACAGTGGTACCTTGGTAGTCAAACAGCTTGGCATCCAAACAAATCAGCTCCCGAATGCCGCAAAACCCAGAAGTGAGTATTCCAGTTTGCAAACATTTTTCGGAAGCCGAACTCCCAACATGGCTTCCGATTGAGTGCAGGAAGCTCTTGCAGCCAATCAGAAGCCACACCTTGGTTTTCGAACGGTTTCGCAGGGGCGTAGCAAGGGGAGGCGGGGGGTGGGCCGCCCCGGGTTCCACCCCAGAGGGGGGTGACACTTTTTTAAATATATATATATATATATATATTTTTAATTTTAACTTCATTGAAAAAAAGAGATAATAGACACACACACACAACCCCCACACCTCACAAAGTGGCACCATCAGAGGGGGGTGACACTTTTTATTTTTATTTTTTTTAAATTAATTTTTATTATTTTATTATTTTTTATTTTAACTTTATTGAAAAAAAATTGATAATAGACACACACACACACACACACACACACAACCCCCCACACCTCACAAAGTGGCACCATCAGAGGGGGGTGACACTTTTTTTCTTTTCTTTTTACATTTTTTTCTTTTTTCTTTTATTTTTTAACTTTATTGAAAAAAAAGAGATAATAGACACACACACACACACACACACACACACAAAACCCCCACATCTCGCAAAGTGGCACCATCAGAGGGGGGTGACACTTTTTAATTTTTTTTAATTTTTTTTTAAATTAAAGTGGGGGGGGTGACAAAAGAAATTCCGCCCCGGGTACCACCTGGGCTTGCTACGCCTCTGCGGTTTCGGGTGTCAAACGGACTCCCAGAACAGATTAAGTTTGAGAACCAAGGTACCACTGTATCTGAAAGGCCACCTCCTTTGCTACAGGCCCTTTTGGGTGCTGGGATTGGCAGGGGGCGCTCTTGATGGTTCCCCCACCCTCAGAGACTTGGGGTTGGCATCCCGGGGGGAGAGGACTGTCTCTCTTGCGGCCCCTAAGCCGCGGGCCTCCCTCCCCACAGAGGTGTGCCTGACACCTTCATTACTCTGCCTCCATCCCATAGCGGAGACGCACCTCTTTGCTCTGGCTTTCGCCACTCAAGCTACACATCCTTAGGGACCCGCCTTCGTTTTACGGCTGGAGGTTGTTTTAATCTGTTTTTAACATGGTGCTTTAACGCCTTAACTGGCGCTGGCAATAAATAAATCCATAGCGATAATAGTGCTGCTTCCTCCAGATGTTGCAGGACTCTAGCTGCCCGCATCCTTTACCATTTGCCGTGCTGGCTGGGAGTTATAGCGCAACACAGCTGGAGGGCACCCGGTTTGGGAAAGACTCCCCTACGCCCAGAGCCATTTACTTTGACCCTCCTCCCCAGCAGATCCTGAGGGCCTTTGCCATGCCACGCACCTGCTCCACAGAGACCTGAGTGTCTGTCCTCCCCCCCTCCACCCTCTGACTCTGCACACCTGAGATTTGCAGGGGCATCTCATGGCAGGTCTGGTGGGTGCTTGCTATTGGTGGAAATAAGCACTTTTGGGGGGGGGGTTGCTTACCTTTCATGTCATTGGACAAAGCCGAGAGTTCGTCACTGTAATCTCCCTGAAAGGAGACCCTGTCAGGGAAGGAGACAAAATGCAACACAAGGATGTGGCTTAAACCATTTGGAATGGGCCTCAAAGCTCTGTGTTCTGTTTTAGGAATGCTAATCATCATCATCATCATCATCATCATCATCATACTATTCTTTATACCCTGCCCATCTGACTGGGTTTCCCCAGCCACTCTGGGCGGCTCCCAACAGAATAGTAGTATTAGTAATGTTTATTACAGCCATTGGCCCATATCAAAAATACATTATATTACATTCAAAACAATACAGTTTGAACAATTCTGAGTTTAAAAGATATTTACAAATTAGATAAAAACTACATACATAATAAACTCCGTCCGTGTAACCCGAAATTCAAGTCCATCTGATTGCAGTTATGTTAATACATTTAGCTTCATTGTTTGTTAGGAATATTTGGATTTACTAAACTATCAGAGTCGTACAGTAATCCATTTCTTTTCTTTTGAGATAATACATTAATCAAAAATCTTGCGACCGAAAGGGATCTGCTTGTATCTTCATCATTCATAAGATATATTAGTTGTGCTTCCTGAGTTTTATTAGTTATTCTTGAAAAGTATGAGGTTAAAAACTTGGACCGTGGCGCCGAATGTAATGGGCAGCTGAAGATTATATGATATCATGATTCTATAGATCCACTATTACAGTCGCAAAGCAGTGAAATCTGTCCGTTGGAGAGTCTATTACCCATAACATTTGACGGAAAAGCATTTAATCTTGCCTTTATAAAGGCATATCTATGTGTCAGCACATTTAGAGTAGTTAGATAAGATGGTAATTTTGTTGGTGGTGTTAAACCAAGATTTATCGGCGAACAGGTTCCACCACCTGTCGCAATATTATGTTGTAAATCCAACTCCCCTATTTTGTGGGTTATAGTTCTTTTAGCTGAAATTCCCAACAGAATATTAAACAGAATAAAACTTCAAACATTAAAAACTTCCCTAAACAGGGATAGTTAATCTGTGGAACTGACTCCCACAGGAGGCATGAAAAGAGGCTGCCAATGGCCCATCCTGTTCTCACAGTTGCCAACTGGCTGCCCATCATGGGAAACCAGCAAGCAAGAATTGAGCACAAGAGCACCTCTTTCCCCTCCCGTGGTTTCCAACAACTGGATTCAGAAGTGTGGCTCCCTCCCTCCATTAATCCTTTTTTAAAGCCATCTCAGTTGGTGGCCACCTCTGCCTCAGGTGGCAGTGAGTTCCACCATTTAACTATGCGTTGCATAGAATCCCAAAATTGTAGAGTTGGAAGGGACCCCAGGGGTCATCTAGTCCATCCCCCTGCAATGCAGAAATCACAACCAAGGCGTCCACCACTAAAGCAACTTCTTTGCCTTTAAAGCTCATTCCACTTTCCCAGCCATCGCACAGCACAGAGTGGACTTTGCCGCTCTGGGGTGATCCCTGCTTGTCTGTTTTCTGCCCCTCCAGCCCAGATCTGCCGTTTCCTCCCCACTGACCCGGGCAGCTGCCCCCCAGGCTAGTCACAGAGGAAGAGGAGTCCTGCCCAGTCTCATTGCCTGCCAACCATTCCCAATATGTGCCCTCGAGCCTGCAAAAAAACGCTCCAGCCGTTGTGCTGGAGAGCACTGGGAAGCGCCCGTTAGGACATGAACCAACAGATCCAAATCATCATGATTATCTATTAACTTTGCATGCCCCCCCTTCATCTGTAGTTTTGGGGGCAGTTCACAACATACCGTATTTTTCGCTCCATAACGCGCACCGGACCATAACGCGCACCTGGTTTTTTGAGGAGGAAAGGGGGAAAGCCCCCCTTTTTGAGGATCAGTTCAAAGTTGTGCATCTTCTTTTGGAAGAAGAAAAGCCCCAGTTGCAAAAGGATCAGCTCAAAGCCCTTTCTACAGTTTCCAAACAGATAATCTAATCAGCCAGTCACATGTAGCTGGGGAAACCAACAGCCTCCTCTGCAGGAACGACCTTATCTCTCCTCCCAATCTCTTGCTGATCAGCTGTAAAGCGGCAGCCTTTCAACACCCCCTTCTCTCTTTGTAAAAGAAAAAGCTCGATCTTCTTTTGGTCCCTGGGCAATTCAGCTCCAGGGACCATGCATTCGCTCCATAACGCGCACAGACTTTTCCCCTTCCTTTTTAGAAGGAAAAAAGTGCGCGTTATGGAGCAAAAAATACGGTAACTGGCAGGAAAGGAGATTCTCACTAAACATCAGGAAGACACAAGAGGTGGTGGTGGCCTCCTCCTCCTTTGAAGGTCTTTATGCAGAGGTTGAGCGGCCCTCTGCCAGGGATCCTTTAGCTGTGGATCCTGCATTGCAGGGGGTTGGACTGGATGACCCTCAGGGGTCCCATCCAAACCTACAGTTCTATGATTCATTGGAGGGATTTCAAAACTCCTTCAAACTACAACACCCCTCCCCAGGAGGAAATAAACGATGGCCATCAACTTGGAGGGCTTTTAAAGAGGATGAGACAGATTCATGGAGTCACGATGGCTATGCTCTGCGTCCAACGCTTCTGAACCCCAGAGGCGAGAGTTGGCCTTGTGTTCAAATCCTGCTTGCTGCTTTCCCACGATGGGCATCTGACTGGCCACTGTGAGAACAGGAGGCTGGAACAGATGGGCCGCATTTGGCCTGACCCAGACGGCTGTTCTGATGTCCTTAGATTAACTCAGGTTGGGCAGCCGCAGTGGCATCACAAGGGGGGGGCAGGGGGGCACTCCCAGTGGCACGTCTCCGGGGGTGACAAGGCAGCACCCCGCCCCTCTGCAGAGGATCCCGCCCCCAGGGCCGGCGCTTCCATTTAGGCGAACTAGGCAACTGCCTAGGGTGCCAAAATGGAGGGGGCGCTGGCCAGCCTGCCCCTCGCCCCCCGCCGCCGCCCTAACCAGCGGCGAAAATTGCGGCGGCACGGGGCACCCGGCGGGCAGGGGGCGGGCCACCGTACGTCATGCGCAATGACGTCACGTGCCCCGCCCCCTCGCCTAGGGCGCAAAAATTGCCAGCATCGGTCCTGCCCGCCCCTCCCAGCCTCCCTCCCACCCTGGCTCGCCGTAAGCGGCTCCCGCTTTGCCACTTTACAGCGAGCCAGGGAGGGAGGGAGGGGGACAGACAGGAGCCGTGACTCCCAAGATGACACAGCTTTGCCAGCGCCCCAGCAAAGCGGCGTGGGGGGGTGACAAAAAAAAATCTGCACCGGGTACCACCGGGGCTTGCTACGCCTCTGGGCAGCCGCCTGCCTGGGTTGATTTCTTCTGTGAATTCTGCATTCTATGGGGTTGGGCTAAATCACCCTAGGAGGTCCCTTCCCAGCTCTACAATTTTGCGCCCATTGGTAGCGAGCCCCATGAAATAAGTCCAGGCCACTTACTTCCTCTTCCCTTTGTCCTTCGGGGGGCTTTTCGAGAGGTGGGAGAGGGCCCCCGCCACCTTCTTGCCTGCTTTCTTCATTGCGCTTCTTCCCCGGGTCGCCCTGTCCACGTACTGAGGCCATAACGGGGGGGGGGGAGAGAGAGAGAGAACCAGAGAGGCTGTTGTGAATCCAAGGCACCCCCCGTTTCCCCCTGGCTGCCCCCCACCCAGTTCATTTATTTATAACAAATATCTGATTGCCGCTCTATCGTAAAAATGCCTATCAACGCCATTTCCAGCAATCATAATGCGAAACCCTGCCAAAGTTACAAACAAGCACCGATTAACCATTCTTCAAATTATTATTTGCGGGCGTTTAATTTTACGGTTGACTATTAGATTCGAATGGATGATTAAATATTGTTTTACAGTGGTACCTTGGTACTCAAATGCCTTGGTTCTCAAACACCTAAAACCCAGAAATGTGTGTTCCGGTTTCCGAACGTTTTTCGGAAGCTGAACATCCGATGCTGTTGTCGGCTATTGTTTCCGGGGCGCCTGCACCAATCAGAAGCCGCTCCTTGGTTTTTGAACATTTTGGAAGTCAAATCGACTTCCAGAATGGATTAAGTTTGCCACTTTTGTTTCTGCTATTTATTTTGCGTTTTTGTTTTTGAGGCTTTTTCAGTTAATTTGTTTTTGTGACTGTGTGGAACCCAGTTCAGTTACTGATTGGTTGGTTGGTTGGTTGTGTGACTGCGGAAATGGGTAAAAGCCCTCCATCCAAACAATGACTATCATCAGTGCAGGTTAAGGGGGGGGGATTAATTTTTATTTTTATCATCTACAATACTGTCTTATTTATTTTATAGTTGAGTACATTGGTTATTGCTTTCACTTTATGGATCAATGGTCTCGTTAGATGGTAAAATTGATGTTAAATTGCTGTTTTAGGGGTTGACTTTAAAAGTCTGGAACGGATTAATCCATTTTGCATTACCTTCTATGGGAAAGCGCGCCTTGGTTTTGGAACGCTTTGGTTTTGGAACGGACTTCCGGGACGGATTAAGTTTGAGAACCAAGATACCACTGTATTTGATATAAATGATTTACAATAAATAAAATCACTTTAAAATATATTGTGGCTTTTCATACTGGATCAGGGTGCTGCGTGACTCGTCCTTTTGTTACCTGGACAGGTTAGGTCACGCCCACCTTTAGTCACATGCCAAAGGAAGGATGCTCCAGCCAGGAGGAACAGGAAGTTTCGACCAAACATTCCCTCACATGTCTTCTCTAGCATTACAAGGAATGTTGTACTTGACTGCCTGTCATGGAACACATCCCACAAGAACCGCCTGCCCCCCGAAGACCTCGGACCGCGTTCCTCCCTGTGCCGGAGTTTGCAAGAAGAGCAGCCCCCTTACCTCACGGGAGGAGCTGCTGGAGGGGCTGCTGCCGCTGGGGACCAAGCTGTGGCGGATGCGGATGTTGGGGTCCTTGGTGGTGATGGAGAGGCCCTTCTGCAGGATCTCGGCCAGGCGGCTCCACAGGGCGAAGACGGCGCGGGGGTGCTCCTGGTGCAGCTGCAGGTAGTAGACCTTCCCCGTCACAGTCTGAACGCGCAGGATGCGCTGGGCTTCGTCATGGACGGACAGGCGGACGTAGCGCAGGGGGAGCAGCCTGGGGCAAAGCGGCGGAACCGGTCAGGATATGGGTGCTGCTGGGCAGGGGAGGCTCAGACACAGTGTGGTGCAGTGGTTAGAGTGTTGAATTAGGACATGAAATGCCGGATTTACGCATAAGCTAAACAAGCTATAGCTTAGGGCCCCACTCTCTTGGGGGCCCCCCAAAAAATTAAAGTGGAAAAAACCCTGGGTGTACATTTCCAAAATATAAGATAAAAAAGTAATAAAATAAAACCTACCTACAGCAACAGTGTTTTGTGTTGTGTAGGCTCCTATGATGTAAGTCATGGGCCCCGCCTGCTAGCCTGCTCCCTAAAATATTCCTGGTTTGCTCCTTTCTATATATAGGGTGCCTGCATTCTGCATGGACTGGTTGCATGGCCACAGGTGCAAATGGCTTGAGATACCCATTAGGTCCATAAATTACCATATAGCGTATATTCAACACAAAAAACAGCAACTATTTGTTGTTGAAAAAGGACAGCTGGACATATAAAGGGACCCATTACCTTCAGGAGCTGAGGGCCTCATCAAACCTAAATCCGGCCCTGAGGACATGGGAGAGACCCGGTTTCGAATCCCCTCTCAGTTGTGAAGCTCACCTCGGGCCAGACTCTGCCTCTCTGCCTAAGCTACCTCACTATGTATGCAACACCTTGAGTGATAAAGGGTAAAGGGACCCCTGACCATTAGGTCCAGTCATGTCCGACTCTGGGGTTGTGGTGCTCATCTCGCTTTATTGGCCGAGGGAGGCGGCATACAGCTTACGGGTCATGTGGCCAGCAGGACTAAGCCGCTTCTGGCGAACCAGAGCAGCGCACGGAAACGCCGTTTACCTTCCCGCCGGAGCGGTTCCTATTTATCTACTTGCACTTTGACGTGCTTTCGAACTGCTAGGTTGGCAGGAGCAGGGACCAAGCAACGGGAGCTCACCCCGTCACGGGGATTTGAACCGCCGACCTTCTGATCGGCAAGCCCTACGCTCAGCGGTTTAACCCACAGCGCCACCTGGGTCCCACAGAGTGATATAGAACGCAATAAATAAAAATAAGTGAATGAATAAACCATCCGACACCCAGGAGCTAAGATGGGCATTTCATAGATGGGCAGAGCTGGGAGGGAACCCCAAAGGCCATCAAGCCCAACCCCTCTGCAATGCAGGAGTCACCACAAAGGAGCCCCTGACATCCAACCGCGGCTCAGAAACCTCAAATGAATCCTAGAATCATAGACTTGGAAGGGAACCCAAAGGGCCACCAAGTCAAACTCTCTGCAATGCAGGAATCCTTTTTCTATTTATCCTGCCCTTCATCCAGAGATCTCAGGGCGGTTACAATATAAAAGCACAAAATACATGATAGAAACACCCCTAATGGGTGGCTATCCAGCCTCTGTTTAAAAACCTCCAAAAAAGCAGAGTCCGTCGTGTTCAGAGGGAGTCCGTCTGTCAGGAGCAAGGCAGCCCTGAGTCCCCCAGGGACGCAGAGAGTCCCCCTGCCCAGAATCTCTTGCAAAGGACCGCCCGGGCACCTTCCCTGCAACTCTGCCCCAGGAAGACACAACATTCTTCCTCAGCCAGGCATTTGAAGTGCTTGAATAATTTTACCCTCATCATTTGCATCGTGAATGTGAACTGGTTATACCCCCCCCACACACACACACACAAAATTCTTAGTAGGATGAAGGGAGGGTTATATCAATGTTTAAAATACATTTTATTTTTATTTTATTTTATACCAGGCATAGGCCAACTCCGGCCCTCCAGATGTTTGGGACTACAACTCCCATCATCCCTAGCTAACAGGACCAGTAGTCAGGGGTGATGGGAATTGTAGTCCCAAAACACCTGGAGGGCCGGAGTTTGCCTATGCCTGCTTTATATTGCTTGATTTCTGTGAGCCCCTCTGGAAATCCTTTATCTATCCAGGTAAAACAACCCGAGTCCAATTGGGAGGAAAGAACGACGGTTTCAATCTGGTTTAGAATTTTAACTTTTGCATGTTTTAAGGTACGGTTGTGAATTATTCTTCCTCTTACTGTTTTGTTGTTGTTGTTGTTTAGTCATGTCTGACTCTTCGTGACCCCATGGACCAGAGCACGCCAGGCACTCCTGTCTTCCACTGCCTATCTATATCTATCTATCTATCTATCTATCTATCTATCTGCCTGTTGTTGTTTAGTTGTTTAGTCGTGTCCGACTCTTCGTGACCCCATGGACCAGAGCATGCCAGGCACTCCTGTCTTCCACTGAACTGTTTTACCATTTTGTAAACCACTTTTGAGGGGTTCCCCCCATCAAGCGGTGTACATACTTTGTGGAACAAACAAACAAACATGTTCCCCCTTGACCACTATGATTGACAGCCTGCTTCCTCAAATCTTTCATGCGGCAGCAGCTATTGACACTGCCTCCCCTGTACTCTTTCTGGCTCAAAACATTTCTGCTTAAACAAAGCCCACCCAGATATTTAGATTGCAATGTGCATATTGATCAGTTTTTAGTTTTTTTGTAGAATGTTTTAAAATTATTGCCAATTATTTTCATTGACTATTTTGTGGAGTTTTCTGTAAACCACTTGGGAGTTATTATATTTTATTACAATCAAGCCATCTATTAATTTGGCAGGGGGTTGGACTGGATGGCCCTTGTGGTCTCCCTTCTAACTCTATGATTCTATGAATTTTGTGAAATAACGGTGCTATTGTCAATAAACGAGACAGATCGAGGCCGTACCAAGTCAAACTCGCCTAGCTTGGTTATTCCTCTTATCACCCCCAGAGAGAGAGCTAAGAGTTGCAAAAGTGTTAGACCAGGGGTCAGCAACCATTTTCAGCAGGGGGCCGGTCCACCGTCCCTCAGACCATGTGATGGGCCGGACTATATTTTGAAAAAAAAATATGAATGAATTCCTATGCCCCACAAATAACCCAGAGATGCATTTTAAATAAAAGGACACATTCTACTCATGTAAAAACACACTGATTCCTGGACCATCCGCGGGCCGAATTGAGGTGGTGATTGGGCTGGATATGCCCCCCCCCCGGGCCTTAGGTTGCCTACCCCTGAGCTAGACTATAGCAACAGATCCCTTTTCTGCACTTTACCTGGTCAGCTCTAGAGGGGGGCGCCTTAAAGCCTTGCTGTGGCTCCTCCGGGTCGGGACCCTGTGGCGCCCCATCAGCAAGACGTTGGGGAGCGGCAGGCAGGGGTCCGAGGAAGTCACTCCCATGGTCACGATGGTGGGCGAATTCGTGATGTCCACCCATTTCCCCTTCTTTGTCACCTGTCGGATAAAAGCAAGCACCCCCCGGGCCCAAACCAGGCTAAAATCACAAGTTGGAAGGGGACCCCCCCCCGGGGCCATCTAGTCCAACTCCCTGCAATGCAATCTCAGCTGAAGCATCCCTCGCAGGTGGCCATCTGACCTCTGCTTAGAAACCTCCCGGGGGGGAGGGGGTAGGGGAGCTACCTGGATGAAGTTGCTCTCAAAGACCGCAGAGTTGGGGAACAGGTTGTAATCTGGGGAGCGGACCAGTTGGCAGAGTAAGCCCCCTTCCAGGCCCAGCTCCTCCCCAGCACTGTGCTTGCGCGCCAAGGCCCCTCTAGACATGGGCACTCAAGGGGGTGAGCATGCCTCAGGAGGGGCTCGGTTGCCACTTTCAGCCCTCCCTGGCCCAGCCAGCCAGCAGCAGCCGGGCTCCTCTGCCACAGAATCAGCGATGACACCCTGTAGAGGGGCGGGGCTACCTGGCTAAAGCTGTGATGTCACACTGGCCAGCAGGAGGGGGGACTGTTCCTGGGAGGGGGCAGTTGCTGCCCAGTGGAGGCATTAGCAACACAGGCGGCCACAGGAAGGGGTGTGCATGTATTTCTGTTCCTTTTAGCCCTTCTGGAAGTAAACTTCTGGGTAGCACAGAATGCTTCTTCAATCATAAACATTCACGGGGGGTTTCCATACCTGTCCTCTGGGGAGGAGGAGCACCTCAACCGATTTATTCTTAAGGCATGTTTTGAAATCAGTCACCCTTCCTTCACAAAACCAGAAGACCTTGACAGCAAGTCGGGGTGACGGAGGGAGCTTTTTCAAGCACCCCATTTTCCTGCTCCAAAAAAGAATCCCTCCCCACAAATAAAGAGCTCTTATTTTGAATTATATATATATATTTATTTCAAAAGAGTTGCTATTTATTGAAGTAATCACAATCCCTTTCAGGAGAGGCCAGCTCAACGGGCTTAATATGCCCATCCTTTCTTCGGAGAGGAAGAGGCAGCGAAGAATTTAGGATATAGCCTTCTGCTCTTCCAGCAAGATCAGAAGATCCAGGAGGTGGTTTGTAGCACAAAAAGGCACCCATGAACCCACCCACCCACCCACCCCAAGGCTAGAATTTCCCCAAGTCTGTCCTTAAAAAATACTTTTAGCTGGTTCAATTGAAATTCTTAGCAGCTGCCACCAGGGGGCATGCGAGAGCCCTTCCTTTGCAGCTGACTTTGCTCCTTCCAGACCAAATAGCATCCTTTTTGGGGGTGTCTTCATAAACCACAGGGATTAAAAGCACAGGGATTTTGTTTGAAGCACCTCACGGGGGGGGGGAGCAGGGCAGCCTGGCAACACCAGGGGCAGGTCTCTTTCTCTTCTGCAGCCCGCCCCCCCCCCAGCCCCTGGGATTGCCTTGCCCACAGCTGGGAGCAAGGGAGCAATTAGAGACCCCCTGAGCCCCCCCCAACACACAAAATAATAATAATAAATGATCCACAGTCCAGCAGGCCTCTTCCACCAACTGCCGCTTGCAGGTGGGCTGGCGACAGCGTGGCTAAATCTCGGGGCAAGTAGACAGATTCCTAGCAAACTTTCCCAGGATGAGAACACAGATCCATTACTGGGCCGAAAAACAGGGGGAAATGCTTCTATGAAGGGAGCCCAGAATTTTGCTCTGGAAATCAAGGAGGGTGAGGATCCCACGGTGCCCAATCCTGAGCCCCAAGTTGCGCAACATGCCAGGCTCAGCCGCAGGGCACCCCTTTTCTGTGTGTGTAGCCAAGAGTCTAGAGTCCAGTGAGCCTGACGGAGCCCAGTTTGTTGAGAATCAAGGCTTTCTGCGTTCGGAAAAGGCTATGAAGCAGAAACAGCCAGTTACATTCTTGGCCCTAAGTCGCTAGTCCTCAGTGTTCTTCTCCGTGTCCCGAAGCAGAAGATCAAAAGGCGTCCCTTTTGCGGAGTCTGGGCTTGCTGTGGGGCTAAGGGCAACGTCTCCATATCGATCCACAGGGGTTCCAACACCTGCCCCATAAGTCTCCCAATTAACCGGGTGCAGAGGCTCTCCAAAGTGGGGACATCTTCCTCCCCCAGGCCAGCTGGGCTTCTGCTGCCAGCCCCCTCTTTCGCCAGGGCAGGTTGGCAAAGGCACATACAAACCCAGCCCCATCCACGTTAACCCCATCCCTCAAAAAAAACCCACATAATCCTTGACACTTTGGTTTGCCGTCAGCGAAGCCCCTCGGCTCATGCGTAGGAGCCAGTCTCTTTGCTTGTCCTGAGCTTGCCGTCCCCCGAGGGGCCTGGGGGGACTCCGTCCGCAAGGCTGCTGCCCGTCGATTTCACCCACCGGCCAGGGAGGCAGGGGTCCAGTCCCTGGGGGGGCATCAGGTCTCCCAGGAAGCCCATCAGCCCGAAGAGCAGAGACAGCAGAGAGAGTACCAGGCCCAGGAGGTATATCTTCACCACCCACTGCATGGTGATGGGGGGCACAGATCCGGGACTTGCTCCTGAAAGGACAGAACAGACCCCTGAGAGGCTGCAACTCACACCTCTGATTTTAGCCACAGAAGCCCCACCCTCCCCCTATTATCTAATTTACTGCACTTAAATCTCAGCTTTCCCTCCAAACTCAAGGTGCCTTACATGGTTCTCCTCACTGAAGCCCTACAGCAGGGGTAGGCAACCTAAGGCCCGTGGGCCGGATGGGGCCCAATCACCTTCTCAACTCGGCCCGTGGACGGTTTGGGAATCAGCGTGTTTTTACATGAGTAGAATGTGTGCTTTTATTTAAAATGCATCTCTGGGTTATTTGTGGGGCATAGGAATTCGTTCATCCCCCGCCCCCCAATATAGTCCATCCCACCACATGGTCTGAGGGATGGTGGACTGGCCCACGGCTGAAAAAGGTTACTGACCCCTGCCCTACAGCATCCCTATGAGGTAGGGTCAGGCTGAGAGAAGGCAGTGGACGATACACAAACCCAGGTCACCAAAAGAGCTTCTCATGCTGAATGGGGATGGCATTTGAAGCCTGCTCTCTCCCAGGTACCTGATATAATAATAATAATAATAATAATAATAATAATAATAATAATAATAACATGCAGCCTGACTGGGTTACCCCAGCCACTCTAGGAGGCTTCCAGCACAATATAAAAATATAAAACGCCATAAATCATCCAACATTGGGGAAAAAAACTTCCCTATACAGAGCTGCCTTCAGATGTCTTCTAAAAAGTCAGATAGTTGTTTATCTGTTTGACATCTGATGGGAGAACAAATGATAACAAGGAAATTTTATATTTCATAATAAACTATAAACCGCACTGGCTCTCAGAGGCAGCTTTAGATTCAACCCCAACACACCATTTGCAGGCCTCTCAGATTAATCATTCAGCCTTCTCAAAATCAGGTGCATTTATTTAATTTGTTTCCTGGGATTTATAAACCACTTCACTGTAAAAAAAGCCTCTGAGAGGTTTGCCAGAACGATAAAATAAGGGAAACAAAGGGAAAAGATTACAATGTGTTAAAACGTTGAAAAAATTAAAACACTACACCTGGTTAAAATTCGGATCAGCATCTCTAAGGAAGAATGCTTTCAGCAGGCGCTGGAAATAATCCGGCGAAGGCGCCTGCTTGATATCCATAGGCAGGGAGTTCCAAAGGGTACATGCAAAGTGACTGAGTCCTCACCAATGTGGAGGGGGGGTTATGTGGCTCCTGGGGAAGGACCAGACTGAAGCAGTTGTGGGGGCGCAGGGGGGGGCAAGGCCATCTCGCAGGTGAACTCTGAGCTCAGGTCTTAGACGCCGACTCCTGTCAGCAATGCTAGGAGTTGGAAGTGTTACAGGAATTTCCCCGTACCACCCAGTTCCACAAGCAAGACACTCACACACACTTGAGGGAAAATATTTCTTTCTCTATAGTGTTTCTGTTATAAAAGGTAAAGGGACCCCTGACCATTAGGTCCAGTCGTGACCGACTCCGGGGTTGCGCACTCATCTCGCTTTACTGGCCGAAGGAGCCGGCGTACAGCTTCCGGGTCATGTGGCCAGCATGACTAAGCCGCTTCTGGCGAACCAGAACAGCGCACGGAAACGCCGTTTACCTTCCCGCCAGAGCGGTTCCTATTTATCTACTTGTACTTTGACGTGCTTTCGAACTGCTAGGTGGGCAGGAGCTGGGACCGAACAATGGGAGCTCACCCCGTCGCGGGGATTCGAACTGCCGACCTTCTGATCAGCAAGCCCTAGGCTCTGTGGTTTAACCCACAGCGCCACCCGCGTCCCGTTTCTGTTATAAATTCATATAAAATCAACCATATATTGGATCGGGACCGTTCCACCTTTGTTCTTCAGCATATTAGGAGATCTATCAAAGGGGGGTGGCCTTGTGTGCTCACAGGGCTGCCATAATCTCCTAGGTGTTCAAGCACATCCACAGCTGAGCCCTGCCAGAGAATGTGCCCACTCAAAACTGCCAGACGATGGGTCATTTCCCTCACAAAGAACCCAGCACCTGGAAATGGATTGAGCCCAGGCTAGAACAAAGGACAGGCATTAGCCCTACCTGGCCAAGGCAGGAACACTTTTGTCTTGTAGATATGTGTGCCTGGGAGGGGTTCAAGAGGTGTCAAAATACTCAGGTTACCTCCTCTGACCCTCCCAACTTGTGATGTAGTTCTGATGTATCTGTGATGCAGTACTGATGTAATTTGGGGGTGTAGCTTGGGGAATTAGGAACTGATAAAAGTTGGGGGTCCCTTGCTGTTCGGGGGCTTCCATTTTGTTCCACCTGGTGGCAGGTGGGAGTCCTGTCGCGACAGTCTCAATAAAGACCAAGCCTACTGGCTGCTGTTTTGCTCTGGCTTTCCTGGCTGGTGTCCCCTGAGGGTCATCCAGTCCAACCCCCTGCGATGCAGGGATCTCAGCGAGAGAATCTGCTCTGAAACTGCGCTGGGCTGTGCCCGATGGGCCCAGTGGGGCTCAGACCCTCCCTGGCTCTCTTTCCCCCACTCCTCCACGTGCCTCAGTTTCCCCAAGAGCAGGCTCCGACTGGCCTACGCAGCTGCCCACCAGCCTCCGCCTCCAGCGAAAGGAAGGGGAGCCCCGCTCTGCACACAGGAGGACCCCCAAAGAGAGCCAGAGGGCAGCATGCGAGCCCCACTTTCTAGAAGCAGGGCTGGGACTGCCACTTAGCCATCAGGGCAAAGGCAAGAAACTGGGGCCAAACTGCCTCTCAGGCTCACCTTCCTCGCAGGGTTGTGGTGAGGACTAAGCAGGGTTCAAATCCCGCCCCACCAAGTTCGGCCATGAACCTCACTGGATAGGACTTTGAAGGCCAGTCCCTTACTCTCTCAGCCTACCCTACCTCGCAGGGTTCTTGGTGGGGATTAAAGGAGACTGGGGGGGGGGGGAGACCATGTAAGCCAGGGGTCAGCAAACTTTTTTAGCAGGGGTCCAGTCCACTGTCCCGCAGACCTTGGGCTATTTTGTTTTAAAAAAATGAACGAATTCCTATGCCCCACAAATAACCCAGAGGTGCATTTTAAATAAAAGGACACATTCTACTCATGTAAAAACACGCTGATTCCCGGACCCTCCACGGGCCGGATTTAGAAGGCGATTGGGCCAGATCCGGGCCCCTGGCCTTAGTTTGCCTACCCATGATGTAAGCCATGCCTTGAGCTCCTCGGAGGAAAGGGTGGGATAGAAGACTAATAAATAAAATGAATTTGAACAGCCCGAAAGCACGGGAGGCGCTCTGCACGTGCTCCGGAACACATGACTCCTGTTGCGAGTGCTTCAGTCTCCCAGATATAGCAATTAAAGCGGAGCAGGAGTAGATTTCAGCCCATACACCACCCCAAAATGTTGAAGTAGGCAACCAGGAACTGGAAGGCAAACGTCCCTGCCTGGACCGAGAAACAACCCATGTTACTAAACCAGGCTACCCCGGAGCATGTGCAGAGTCCCTCCGGGCTGACGGTTCGCCCCGGATCCCGTCGGACCGCGGGTGGTTAGTCTCGTGCGTGTCGTGGGGAGGCGGGGGACGACTGTCTTCTCCGACCCGGACTCCATCTGGGTGGGCGGGGACGACCCTGCAAGGTCTCCCAGGTGTGCGGGGCGCCATTCCCAGCCCGCCCGGTGGGCGATGGGCCCGGGACCCTTCGACGGGCAGTGGCTCCCCTACCCCCGACCCATGGCGTCCCTTCTCCCCAGTGGGGGGAAGAGGCGAGGAGCCGTCGAAGCTCAGTGCAGCCCCGACCCCTCTTTCCCGAACGACCCCAACCAATGGACGGGACGGAGGGCGGGGGGGGGACGACAACTCACCGGCTCTCCTCCTCTTCCTCTCCCGGCAGCGGCGACGTGCAGCCCGTCCGCCGGCCACGCGTCCGCCTCTTATGGCTCCTCCGACGGGGCGGCGCTGACCCCGCCCCGCCCGGAAGGGAAGGTTTGTTGGACGGGGCGGCCGTGGGAACTGGCGTCGCGGGGCCGATCCAGGGTCTCGGAGCGCATCGCCCGGCCCCTCCCCTCCTGAAAGCTCGGGGGCGGGGAGGGAGCGTGAGGAGGGGCCCCCTGCTGCCTTTGCACGCCTCCCCCACCCCCCGACGGCTGTACACGCCTTGCACGTGCCGCACGCCCGGGCTGTGCAGAAGCCGCCCTCTCCCCCCAGCCCCTGCAGTAGTGACCTCTCACCCACTGGGCTCTTGGCCAGAGAAGGGGGGGGCTAGCCCCGTCTGACACGCCGCCTCACCCCCCCTCTCCTCCCCGCGTCCCGCCAGCTCCGAAGATGCCTCGTCCCTCGACTTCTGCACCGCTTGCTCGGTTTTTTGGCTCTCCCTCCGAAGGGAGGCGCGCTACCCCCCCCCGTTGCCCCCCCCGCTCAAGCACCCAGTTTTGATGAAGGGGGGAGGCAGCGGCCGTGGAAAAGACAAATCCCCTGCGAGGCATCGTTAGGAAAGGGACTGGAAACGAAACGCCCATTATCGTCTCGCCTTGAAGGGGGTTGGACTAAATGACCCCGGGGTACCTCCCAACTCAACGATCCTGTGTTTCCTGAATGTTTGGTGCGACCAGATTTGGAAGGCTGCGTAAAGCTCTGGCTTCCTCGCCTCATAAAGGATATTGATATAAGTTTATGTCTGGAGAAAGCGGGTGGAGAAGAGCTTTTCTCCCTCTCTCGGGGAGGGCAGCCCGTCTTCACCTGGCGCGGAGAGAGCCTGTGGAACTCCCTGCCACAGGAGGCAGCGACGGCCGCCAAACTGGATGGCTTTAAAAGAAGAGTGGAGAAATTCCTGGAAGAGGAGAGAGGTTTGGGTGGCCCTCCCCAGTCAGAGGCAGCAGTGCTTCTGAATGCCCTGCTGGATAGCGCAGCGAGAGAAACCAGTGTTGCGTTCTCACAGTGGCCCATGACAGGAACCCCTCGCAAGCAGGACCTGAGCTCCCCTCCTGTGCTTCCCCCCCCCCCACCGTCCCCCAGCTTCCTCTTCTTTCAACCAACAAGCAGGAAAGACTTGTGCCCCTCCACAAGACGCCCCCTGGGTGCATCACCAGGGAGGGACCCCTTCCTGGGCGTCCAGTTGACCTTTCACCTACTTAGACCCCTGGGCTTTCACCATCCTTGCAAAGAGTGAGAATGCACCCCCAGGCATACACTGCAGGAGGGCGGGGATTATTTAAATCCCCAGCCAAATTCATTAGGGGGGGGAGTATGATTAGATAACCTTTGGTTAGAATTTTGAGTAAGAGAAATATATGTGATAAGGTCTGATAAGAAAATAAGGTAAGACATGATAATGGATTAAGATAGTAAAAATAGATTAAAATATTAGAAGTATAATACTAGATGATGAGAGGAAATTGCTAAAGATAATAATAATAATAATAATAATAATAAACTTTTATTTATATCCCGCCCTTCCCAGCCAAAACCGGGCTCAGGGCGGCTAACAATCATCAAGCCACAAACCATTGAACAGACAGTTAAAATACAGATATAAAATACACTTAAAAAACTTAAAAATTTAAAATTTAAAAGTTGCACTCAAATTCACAAATTCACAAATGGACTAGATGACCCTTGGGGGTCCCAACTACAATTCTATGAGTGTGTGTGTGTGTGTGAGAGAGAGAGAGATAGAGAGAGAGAGAGAGATTGTCTTACAAGTCTCATAATATCAGGATTCAAGCAATGCCTGAGATTGTGGGGTATCAGGCAGTTTCTGCACTGTGGAACCTGACCACATGGCTGATGCTGTGGCTGATGTTGTCCCTGGGCCCTGATCCACCCAGCAAGCAAATGTGGGCAAGGGTCGAGGGGCAACTGAGTCCAGGGCTTTCACTTCCAGACCAGACCAGCCTCTTCCCCTTGATTTTGAAATCGTGGTGACAAATCTGGAAGGAGCTTTTGCTGGCAGCACTGAATGTACCATCCCAGGGAGAGACATTGTGAGCAGGTGGCAGCCGTGGCCTCATTCTCACTGCAGAGGTGAACTTGGGTCTGGCTGGGGCAGGTGGCAGATTGACCCCGTGGGGTGCTGTTCTTCAACACACGGAATGACTTGGGCTCGGGGAGAAAGCAAAGCTAGAATCTGGAGTCTGTGATCGTGAGCAGCCTAGGTGGCTTTGTAATAATAATAATAATAATAATAATAATAATAATAATAATAATAGTATATTGCATGCTGCCCCTCTGACTGGGCTGCCCCAGCCAATCTGGGCGGCTTCCAACAGAATATAAACACAACAGAACATCACACACAGAGTTGGAAGGGACCTTCAGGATAATCCAGTCCAACCCCCTGAATCTTTTGCCCAACGTGAGGCTCAAACTCACAAGCCTGGGATTAAGAGTCTCATGCTCTACAAACTGAGTTCTAAAAGCTTCCTGGTATGGGGGTGCCTTCAGATGTCTACAGAAGGCCATATTATTTATCTCTTTGACATCTGACGGGAAGGCATTCCACAGGGTGGGCGCCACTACTGAGAAGGTCTTTTGCCTGCAGTTAGCCCAATTCATGGAAGAAGAAGAAGAGTTTGGATTTGATATCCCACTTTATCACTACCCGAAGGAGTCTCCAAGCGGCTCACATTCTCCCTTCCCTTCCTCCCCCCCAACAAACACTCTGTGAGGTGAGTGGGGCTGAGAGACTTCAGAGAAGTGGGACTACGTAGCCCAAGGTCACCCAGCACACTGGCTCTCCGTGGCTCCTAGCCAGGATTGCTCTGCTCTGCCTCCACTATTTGAGGCGATAAATGTTTCTGAACACCAGTTGTGGAAATCACCAAAGGGGAGGGCAGGGCTCTTGTGCACAGATCCTGCTCAGGGCTTCCCATCTGGGTGGCCTCCCCATGAGAACAGAAGGATGGACTCACTGGCATGATCCAGCAGGCTCCTCTCATGTTCTCACAATGCAGGTTGTGGGTCTCCCACAGGGGAGTCTGAGGACGTGCTCCTGAATCATCCGAGGTGGGGCTGGTGATTTCTCGTCATGCTGCACCCTCCTCCTCTCTCCTCCTCTCCTCCTCTTCCAGGCCAGGCTGATGCAAGAGGAAGTCCAGGACTGTTAGCAGGGATAGTCTGCAGAACAGAAAGAGACTCAGACAGGACAAAACGTCCTGGGGAAGAAGATGCAAGAGAGAGAGAGACGTTTGCAGCTGCGCAGGATGATTCAGGGGCACAAGAGGAAAACAAGTCCAGCTGCCGGAGTCAGCCACACTGGGGCATGCATTTCCATTGCCACCCGGTTTCTGCACCTAGTGGCATTCATACATTATTGAGAACCAGCGTCCTGCTCTCACAGTGGCTAAACAGAAGTCCCAGTGGGAAACCAGCGAGCAGGATTCGAACTCAAGAGCTCTCCCTGCTCCTGTGGTTTCCAGCAACAGGGATTCAGAAGCACGGTTGCCTCCAGCTGTTGAGGGCAGCGCAGACATGCAGCTGCAGGTTGTCGCATCGTACCATGGACAAAGCAAATGAACCATAAATAAAATGAGAGATGGCGACCCACCCATTTTTAAAAAGACACCCATATTTCCAACGCTGGCATGAATGCTGGATGTTGGGCACCTTAAGTCCAAAGCATGGGAAATAAAATCACACCGGATGACAGGCAAGCATTCTGTATCCTGGAAACATGCAGTTTATGTGTGGTTTTCTTTCTTTCTTTCTGCAATAGCCAAAGTCCGTAAATTCTTGTGGCAAATGAAGGCAAATGTAGATTTTTCAAGGTTTTCCAATCCTGGAAAATCTTAGCTGCAGTTGTGGAGAAGCCTGAACAGGTGATTGAATTGCTTTATCTATTTTTGGATATACTTGAGGCCAGACTAATGAAACCTGAGGGCGTTCCCACCAGAAATGGAGGAATGTCCCTCGGAGTCCACAGCCCCCACCAGCAATCCTGAGTTGACGTCTGAAAGGTCAGGATTTTTAAAAACAAAAAACAGCCTTGGGAGGTGGAGGGACCGAACCTGTTTTCTGCTGCCATTTCTCCCCCCCCCCCAACTCCCGTCTCTCAACTCCTTTCCCAGAGACTCCCTTTTACTGGGGAGGTTTTAATCGATGGCCACATGGACATCTGTTATGGATGCTTTAGTGGCGACTCCTGCATTGCAGGGGGTTGGACTGGATGACCCTCAGGTCCCAACTCTACAATTCTACGAAAACCAGCTTGGGTATTGGTTTCGAGCCAAAGAACGGACAGCAAGGAAAAGTTTAGGTTCACCCAACGTCAGAGGCGTAGCCAGCCCAGGTGGTACCTGGGGCGGAATTGTTTTTGTCACCCCCCACCACCACCACTTTGCCAGGGCACTGGCAGAGCTGCACCCAGTGGCATAGCAAGTCACCCCCACCCCCCAAAAATGATGGTGCCACTTTGCGAGGTGTGGGGTTTTTTTGTGTGTGTGTCTATTATCTCTTTTTTTTCAATAAAGTTAAAATTTATTTTTTAAAAAAATAAATAAAGAAGTGTCACCCCCCTCTGATGGTGCCACTTTGTGAGATGTGGGGGGTTGTGTGTGTGTGTCTATTATCTCTTTTTTCAGTAAAGTTAAAAAAAATTAAAAAATTTATTTAAAATTTTTTTTTAAGTGTCACCCCCCTCTGGGGTGGAACCTGGGGCAGCCCGCCCCCATCACCCCCCTTGCTACGCCCCTGCCCAACATGAAGCCTCTGCTCAAAACCACCCTCTCTTGAGCCTATTGCTACTTTTGAAAAAATACATCAGGAGAATCAGGCATATATTTCTCTGTAAGGATGCCTTTTCTGCTCAGAAAATGAGAATGGAGAGAAGAAGGGGTGGGGAGGGGAGGGATAGGTAGCAAAGATAAAGCAGGAATAATCCAATTTCTCCTGTCTGGAGACAGAAGACAGCGTGTTTTTCACACTTCTTGTGGGGCTGATCAGTTTAAGCAGCTTAAGCCTGGGGGTCTCTTCCTCTTTTATTCTGGCTATCTTGGACCAAGGCTGATATCACACACTCCGGCCATCTCCTGCGTATGAGTCAACAGAGGAGATTGCCAAGGTCCTTGGCTAAAGATTTATAATGTTGCATCATTGCCGCTGCCAAGAGACTGTGATTTATGGCCCTAAAATGTCCCAAACGCTGCCACCTTCTTTCTGTGGATCTCCGGGATCTCAAGACAGAGAGGGGTGATCCTTCTTAGCCCACCTGGAGATGCTTTGAACCCCAGACCATCGGCATGAAAAGTGGGTGCTGGGCTGCTTAGTGGTGGCCCCTCCCCAGTAAGAACATAGGAAGTTGCCTTCTCCTCAGGGAAGGGGTTGGTCCATCTGGGCCAGGGGTCAGCAACCTTTTTCAGCCATGGGCCGGTCCACCGTCCCTCAGACCATGTGGTGAGCCGGACTATATATTTTGGGGGTGGAAATGAACGAATTCCTATGCCCCACAAATAACCCAGAGATGCATTTTAAATAAAAGGACACATTCTACTCATGTAAAAAGACGCTGATTCCTGGACCGTCCGTGGGCCGGATTGAGAAGGCGATTGGGCAGCATCCAACCCACGGGCCTTAGGTTGCCTACCCCTGATCTGGACAGTAAACCCTTAGGTGCTATTCCTGCGTTGCTGGGGGTTGGACTAGATGACCTGGGGGAATCCCTTCCAACTCTAGGATTCTAGGATTCTGCATTGCCAATGGCCCTGCATTGTTTCTTAATGGCCCTAGGTTGGCCAGGTCATTCCCATGGGCGAGCCCAGGAATTCCTCTGCAGCTTGTATTTCTCCCTTCACATCCCAAATCACCAGAATCTTGCCATCTATTAATTTCCAAGGTTTGGGCACTGCCACCCCCCCCCTCAAACTTATTACAGAAGATTAGTAATATTTTGCTTTTCTGCAGCTGCTTCAGTTTTCTCTCTCTGCCGCTTAGAGATATTGTTAATAGATGAAGTTCTATAGAAATTCAATAATTAATCAATCTTTGCTGTACTCCTGAGCAGGCGGGAAGAGGGCAGGCTTTGCCCACTGTGCCAGGGCTGTGTGTGGCTGCTCTTGCTGCTGCTGCCAACATCTATCTCTCTTGGCAATGGGAGGTTGGGTAAGGCTTGGGTCCCCTGCCACAGAGCGGAAGCAATGATGGCCTTTGGCCCAGACAATGGGGGTGCATTCCGGGTGCCGCCAGGGCCTTCTATTGCCAAGCAGGGCAGGGGTGTTGTGTGGGTGAGCTGTGCCTCCGTGGCATTCAGGAAAGGGGGGGCAGCCTTCCTGCTTGCCCTTCCAGACTCCAGCTTTGTTTCAAGATATGACCACGGCGGCGAGACTTTTATCTGCACAAAGACGGAAGGACTCATCCTTGCCAACCAGGGAAGAATGATTCTTAAAAGTAATGGGCTTAGCCGAGATGGCAAAACGGGCATGTTTAATAAGAGAAAATGGGGACCCAGGTGGCGCTGTGGGTTAAACCACAGAGCCTAGGGCTTGCCGATCAGAAGGTCAATGGTTCGAATCCCCGCGATGGGGTAAGCTCCCGTTGCTCGGTCCCAGCTCCTGCCAACCTAGCAGTTCGAAAGCATGTCAAAGTGCAAGTAGATAAATAGGTAACGCTCCGGCGGGAAGGTAAACGGCGTTTCCTTGTGCTGCTCTGGTTCGCCAGAAGCGGCTTAGTCATGCTGGCCACATGAACCGGAAGCTGTACTGGCTCCCCAGTAAAGCGAGATGAGCGCCGCAACCCCAGAGTCGGACACGACTGGACCTAATGGTCAGGGGTCCCTTTACCTTTACCTAATCAGAGAAAAGTCATTGTTCATATTTGTTAAAGACTGCAAACTTCTTGCAGACTTTTTGCGTGAAAAAAAAGAAATGATGACATCTGAATTTAAGGATGGAAGATAATGTTTGTTTATAGGAAGTGGTTTTGTCGGTTGTTGTATTGGATTGGACAAAGTGAGTATTGTTTTTATAGAGCAGACAGATGTTCTTTACTTTCTGAATCTTATTTTTATATCATTCTCTTTTAACCTGCTTTCTACTCCTTTTTATTTATTTCTTTTTCCTCTCTCTATTTCTCACTGCCCCCCCCCCCTTGTGTTTTTACTGTATCTAAATAAAAGTCTTGTTTTGGTCTTTTTAAAAAGGAAAAAGGTTTTAAGTTTTGTATTTTTCTCTATAAACCTTAAAAAAACATTTTCTTAAAAAAGAGACTCCAGCAAAAAGCAGCAACTTTGACCTGCATGTCCCAGCCTGCCCCCTGGTGGCCAAGCGCAGAAAGCACAGGTGCGGCGCTGCTTTGGCTCACCTGACGGATGCCAGCCTCAGGTTATGAGAACAGGATGCTGGACTAGATGAGCCCCTTTGGCTTGTCTACTTTTGTCCCTGTAGCCTTGGGAGGAGAGGGGGTGGGAAGTGTTAGGTTTCTATTTCCTCCACTGTGCAGATGTCACATGTCTGTGTTATGTTATGCATTCCGCAGCACTGATTGTTGGATCACGGGGACGGATGTTACTGTACTCTGTTTCCGTTTGTTGTTTTTACTTTCTGTTCTGACTGCTCTCCGAAGAGAGGAGACATGTTTTTCCTTTTTTCTGTCTTTGCTTAATACAGTAGCTGTTGGTGCACACAGCCTCAAGTCTAGCTTACTCTGCGTTCACTCTGCTGGACAGCTGAAGATGTGCCCAGTGTCTAAAAGACATTATAAATCAAGTCGGGAAGGCTGTCGGAGCTCCCTTGAGCTGCACGCTGACCGCTGATGGGGGAGTCGTCCATGCATCGGCCGTCTCGACAGGAAACAGGCAGCAGCCCCTGTTACGGAAAATACCAGGCACGAGTCCTCTCAGCAACCTGGCCCTTTGGACAGGAGGTCCGTGGTACTACGGAGCTAAAGATGAGACCAACCAGCAACTGGAGCAAAGGACAAAGTCACTTTATTGCGCAACAGGTTCGAGTAGCAGAGACTGAACCCTGAACACAGGGTGACAGGGGCTTTTAAAACTTCCCGCCCTGTCCCAGAATACATTTTGGGAGCATCACAACTACATCATGGTTACATGGGGAAACGTCATGAAAAGGGTGGAGAGAAGGAGGGTCAGACATGATTAACATATGGGTAAACAGGATTAACATACAGGTGATGGGTTTCAGGAACATGTAAATAGCTGTTGAGTGAGTCCACAATACATCTTGAGTATCCACCATGGGAGAACAATGGGAAAGCATTTGGGAGTTGTCTGGCACATCCGAAATCTGAGGATGGGTACTTGAGAAAGATTACCCAGGTGGGGCATTTCCTGGAGCCCCGGGTGCGTACTGGTGTTCCGCTTAGGGGATTATGGAGGACCAGGGGTGACCTGGGGGGCAAGGCCAGCAGGAGCAGAATGGTGCAAAGAGCGAGAAAATCCATGGAGGCTGCGATTTTCTATGAATGTCTAAAAGTTTAAAGCCTCCATGTGGGTGTTCAGAGTCCAACTTGATACAATGTATCCAAATAGTATTAATAAACACTTGAAACTGAGTTTCGCGAGGGTTTGTGTGTGTGCTTGTATAACAACTTGCTGACAAAAGGGGGGACCCTTGTGGGAGAGGGTCCCAAACTGCCTGGTGCTGTCTCTGCACCTCACGGAGGGGAGAAGGGCAAAAGGGGGGGTCCCTTCCCTCCGTAGTTACCCGTATCACCCCCAGCACCACCCCAAACATAGAGTGAATTCTCCATAGATTGACTACACTCCTGCACCACAGGGGTATGCACTTTGGGGGCATACATTTGGTGCTGTGATTCAGATAAATCGAGGCTTTCTTTGAACCCACCCAGATGTGGGTGCCTCAACTGATGGAGCAACTGCCCCCCAGCTCCCTATGTGTCTCAGGCAAAGGGGGGGGTGCTACTCTGTGTGTTTTGCTAGCAGTTAAATTACACGGGTTTTTTTGGGGAGGGGGAGCTTTCTGTTTGTGTCTTTTGCATTGACGCTTGTGTCTCCAGCTCAGCCATGGGAGCTGGGGCTGGAGGGCCAGCTCTGTGTGTGTGTGTGTGTGTGTGTGTGTGTGTGTGTGTGTGTGTGTGTGTGTGTGTGTTGTTACGAAAAAATCTAGGTGTGAGGCTGCTCAGCCACCCAGCTCATCCGGCAGAGTCCAGCCACCAACCGCAGCAAACATCTGTAGACCAAAATTTATTGCGCAACAGGTTCAAAGAGGAATTTTGAACCCACAGTATGGGGCGACATTGACTTTTAAAACTTCCCACCACATCCCAGGATACAGTTCGCACAGCATCAGTGATACGTCATCTTTACATCACTGACATGTCACAAAAGAGGAGGGGTAGACAGGGGTTACACTAGTTTAACATTGGCAAACATGTCCAGGCAAGTCCTTGGTTCAAGATTAGCATAAGGGCAAGACCCAGGTATAAGGTTAGCCTAGGCAAACACCTCTGAAGTCCCACCACCCAAAGTGCAACAGAACTTCCTTTGCATGTCTGGACCCCTTGGCAAGTCTGGGGATGGGATTAGGCTTTCCTTGGCCAGCTCAGCAGTTGTCACCTCTGGGCACTTCCCGGAGTCCCTTTTCCAAGGGCAAAATAGCGTTGGAATGGAGAAAACTGGCAAAGGAGTTGATTTTATATGATTTTTAAAGCTAGGCAACTTCCCTGAGCTGTCAAGTTCAAAGGATACATTCAGGCATAATATTTGTAACATTTAACAACTTTAAAGATGTGCCCCCCCCTAATTTCCATAACAGTGTGGACCCCCCCTCCCTGGCAGCAGTGGGTTACCAGCTGTGGGTGCCTCAAGCAGGCAACAGCGGGATTCCAGCTCTGTGTATGTCTACATATTGTCTCAAGCTCAGCCAAGAGGGCTGTGAGGAAAAGGGGGGGGAGTTTTCTCACTTTGTGTTTTGCTTGAAGGCTCATGTCTGGCTGGGGGGCGGGGGCTGCAGAGATCAGGCTCTCTCTCCCCTTGGCACAGCTGCCAGTTCTCTGCCCAGGACTGGCAGGTGTGCAGCTGAGGGGGGCTTTTCTTTACCTTTCTCACTGTGGTCCTCTAACTGGAAGAATAATAACTTTTGGGACAATGGAAAAGTACTATCTTCCTCAAGTCCCAGAAAAAGCAGTAGCTCTGGAGTTGCCCCATGGGCTTCATGAGTGAAGATGGGCCCCCCAGGAAACTTCCCTGGTACCTGCAGCCCCTCCTTCCCCACCTTGAAATTAGGTTGGGGGGGATCTCCCATTAAATTACAGTATTTTAAGTTTTCTTCAGAACGCGTAGGAGGCAGGGATGAAGTTCTGGTGAAGAAGCAGGGTTTGGAGATCATGCGGAGGGGGGGGCGACAGAGTTTGGTGCAAAAATGAGTCATACTCAGATGCACCCATCCTGCATTCTTGAGTACAGCAACTCCAGGACATGAGCTAAGTAGCAGCGGGATAGGGGCCACGTATAGAGCAATTCCCACACTGAGGTCAAGAACACACACAGAGGCAGCAGGACGTATTCAGTAAGAGTTTACTGAGCTTTCAAAGCATACAGTTCTCACTGGGTCCCCAGTAAGGCACAAAACTTAGCTCCTGAGAGCAAAACCAGTTTCAGCAGTAGAAGAATACACCACACAGGATCTCTAAGTCCGGCACACACACCGGCAGAAGGGAGCAAGGGAGGAAAGAGGCTGGAACGACACACAGGGCAATGGAGGGGTGTGCTTCGCTTGGGAGGGAAGTCTCCAACTCTGCAGGGGCTTCATGAAGAAAAGCTTTCTGCCAGCTGCTTCCAGGTAAATGCACATCCCAGAAACACACACTGTGATTCACGGTGTATTGCCATATCCATTGTTTTCGAAAGGTTATCACAATGGGGTCTAGAAACCGGTATTGGACAATATATCGCCCAGCCCTAATCCTCAATCACCACCAGCACTTCAAAGAAACCCTCTCCCCTTCTCTATCAAAAGGTACTTTACATTTTAGATTAGAATCACATTGTTTGACATTGCCTTCAATATTTCATTACTATACAATTTTACATATAAACACCAGGACTTCACATACACGTCATGCGTTGAAGACTGATTTCCTGCTGAGTTCATTGTGTAAAGAAAAGAGTGGACTCTGAGAGAAATATGTTCTGCACTCCATACATCTAAATGGGTTCTTCCCTCAGAGTCCCTAGATGTTTCCTAAACATTCCATTATAACTAAAGCACTTTCTGCGACCTTTCCAGTTAAACTGCTTCTCCTCTTTGAGTTATTGGTGATCTGTAGGGTTTCAGCTCTTGAAGTTCTTCCTGTCCATGAGTCTGTTGATGTAGGACTTCCACTAGGACTGAACCTCTATCTACCTTCCTGACATTTCTACCGGTATGGTTTGTCTTTTGTGTGAGTTCGTTGAGGTAAATCAAGGGTTCCACTGTGACTGAAGCTCCTTCCACAGGCCATACATTTAAATGGTTTCTTCCCTGTGTGTCTGCTTATGTTCTCTAAGGTTTGCATTGAAACTGAAGCTCTTTCCACACTCCATGCACTTAAACGGTTTCTGCCCTGTGTGAGTCTGTTGATGTGAACTTAAGTGTCCACTCTGACTGAAGCTCTTTCCGCACTCCATACATTTAAATGGTTTCTCCCCTGTGTGAATCAGTTGATGCCTATTGAGGTGTCCACTCAGTCTGAATTTCCTTCCACACTCCATGCATTTAAATGGTTTCTCCTCTGTGTGAGTCTGCTGGTGTAATTTAAGGACGCGATTCTGAGTGAAGCTCTTTCCACACTGCATGCATTTAAAAGGTTTCTCCCCTGCGTGAGTCTGTTGATGGCTTCTAAGACTTGCATTGACAGTGAAGCTCTTTCCGCACTCCATGCATTTAAAGGGTTTCTCCCGTGTGTGAGTCCGCTGGTGTAATTTAAGGTATCCATTCTGACTGAAGCTCTTTCCACACTCCATACATTTAAAAGGTGTCTCTCCTGTGTGAGTCTGTTGATGTCTTCTAAGGCTTCCACTTTCACTAAAGCTCTTTTCACACTCCATACATTCATATGGTTTCTCCCCTGTGTGAATCAGTTTATGTTTATTGAGGTGTGCAATCTGAGTGAAGCTCTTTCCACACTCTATACATTTATATGGTTTCTCCCCTGTGTGAGTTCGCTGGTGTAATTTAAGGTCTGCATTGCAACTGAAGCTCTTCCCACACTCCTTGCATTCATATGGTTTCTCCCCTGTGTGATTCTGGTGATGTTTATTGAGGTGTGAACTCTTACTGAAGCTCTTTCCACACTCCATACATTTATATGGTTTTTCACCCGTGTGAGTCCGTTGATGTGAACTTAAGTGTCCACTCCGACTGAAGCTTTTTCCACACTCCCTGCATTTAAAAGGTTTTTCACCGGTATGAGTCCGTTGATGTGAACTTAAGTGTCCACTCTGACTGAAACTTTTTCCACACTCCATGCATTTAAATGGTTTTTCCCCTGTGTGAGTCCGCTGATGTATACTGAGGGGTCCACTCTGACTGAAGTTCTTCCCACACTCCCTGCATTGGAATCCTTTCTTGCCCATGTTATTCCGCTGATGTGTTCTAAGTTTTCCACTATCAGTGTAACTTTTCCCACTCTCCATACCTTTAAATGGTTCCTCCCCTGTTGGAGGTCATTGATGTGAACTATGTGTGCTCATTCAATGAAGCATATTCCACATTTCATATATTTTAACTTCGATTCCTAATGAAACGAAAGGTGCCCCATCGCCTCGAATTCTGTCTTCTCCATCACCTTCTTCACAGTGGGAGGAAAGGAAATCCTGTCTGGCTTTCAAGGAAGAGAACAAAGGGAAAGAGAACACATCAACCGCCATTAGCCCCTTCTCTGATTTCAACATCTCCTACATTCCCCCGCTTACTACCCATGTTCCTAGTTTTTAGGAAATGACGATGCAATGTCATCAAATGATAGTAATGCATCAGCAACCTTTCATAATCCTCCATCATTGTTCATAAACCTGCATGAACTTGGAATACAGCCTTTTCAAATCAATTGTTTCCTCACAGGAAAGGCAGCTGCTCTCTGTCCATGAACAGGTTCATCGTTCCTTTAGACATTTCCCAACCTCTGCATCATAGTCCTCCATCCACCCCCTTTTCCACCTCTAGATCTGCATGAATCACCTGCACAGTCCCATTGGCCTCAGGAGGTCCATATGGACCATTCTGTGAGACCCAGGCATACGTCTTTTCCAGGGACTGTGGTCTGGGTCAGTCGGAAAACTAGTGACAAGGCTTGGTGCTTGGGGTCAGCTGAATGGGTGCTCAGGGAAGCTTCTGTTCTGGGAGATGGATCTCCATCTACATGCCTCACATTGCATGGAGAGAGAAGGAGGAGAAGAAAAGCAGCTGGCACATGGGAATCCCAGGCGGAAACACCCACCCCCATTGCTCTTTGTAATAATGAAATACTGCCTGATTTTGTGCCCGTCTTCTGACACAGGACTATCCTAATCTGGCACTGAAAATGATCGATATTCAAGGCAAATGGATAACTGTACTTAGTGGAAACTTCAGCCTTGAATATGTAGTCTTGATTCATTGATGACCTGAAGTTGTGTTATCTCTGGAGACATGAATTTATTCCTGATCTGTCTTAAATATCATAATTATAGGATGTATTGGGGTGTTAGGGGAGCAGTAGTACCTTTGGTGGGGGTCATGTTGTGCACCACCATTGGTCCCCACCCTGCATTCAGCTCTCACCTGTGGCTTCCAGAAGCTGTCAGCATGGAACGGGGGCCACAATCCCAGGAAAGGTTTCAACTGGCCGGCTAAACCAGGTGAGGAAAGCTGATGGGTCTCAAATCCTGGGTGGGTTGGGGAATTCTGGTGCAGGTGAAGGCAGGCCCTGGTGGATGGAGAGGATGAGACCAACAGTGAATCCCACAGTCAAGAAGGCAGATTCTGGCCGTGCTGCAGAGGAAAGTGAAGGGCAGATGGGGCTCGTCAACTGGGGAAGGGAGCCCACCGAGAAGGAAAACTCTGGCCTTAAACCTTCACTGCCTCATGAGTTATCTTCAGGACAAGAAAAGGCTATGGAGGAAAACCTACACAAATCCAGAGTGGAGTCTCTAAGACGGTTGGATGGAGCCCTGCACACCTCCTTCCAGCAACTCCTGCAGCCAAGCAGGTGCCTAAAAGTATTGTGCCTGGAGCGTTTGGGGGTGCAGGACCAGGAAAGCTTCTGCCACCATTATCCTTCCAATTCAGGCCTCATCATGGGACTGAAACTGCCCTGGTTGTGCCGGTTGATGATCTCCGATGGGCTAGAGGCTGAGGGGGAAAGCTGTCTCTCTGTGACTTTGCAGACCTTTGACCATGGTATCCTTCTGGAACCTCTAGGGAAGCTAGGAGCCCTGTTATGCACTGGTTCCGTTCCTTCCTCCTGGGCCAAGTCCAGAAAGTGGTGTTGGGGGATGAGTGTTCTGACCCCATGGTGCTCACTTGTGGGGTGCCTCAGGGCTCCGTCCTCTCCCCCATGCTTTTTAATATCTATATGAAGCTGCTGGGAGAGATCATCAGGGGCTTTTGACTGGGTGTTCACAGGTATGTGGATGATACCCAGCTGTTTTTCTCTTTTAAATTGGAACCAGTGAAGGTGGTGAATGCCCTATGCTCTGTGCCTGGAGGTGGTTTGAGGATGGATGGCAGCTAAGAGATTGAGGTTGAATCCTGACAAGACAGGATCCTGGGGGACAGGGGGCAGGCAGATCCTACCAGGCTGCAGACTGTCTCACCAGAGTGGTGCATGCTCTGGTTATCTCCCGCTTGGACTGCTGCCATGCGCTCTACATGGGGCTACCTTTGAAGGTGACTCGGAAACTGCAACTAATGCAGAATGCGGCAGCTGGACTAGTGATTGTGAGCAGCCACTGATACCACCTAAAGGATCTATCCTGGCTCCCAGTGCATTTCCAAGCACAACTAAACTGTTGGTGCTGACCGTTAAAGAGTCACGGTTGCATTTTTCAGACATAGAAAAGTATTGATCTAATATATAGAGAACATTCTTAGTCTATTGGTTCAATAAGGTTCTGGTAGTTTTACTCTGTGTAATTCAAAGCAGGTGTTTTCTCTAGCTGGAACATTTTAGCTGATAAGGCAGTTTCCTTTCTGTTGAGAACAGGTGGTGGGATAAGTTATTATGAGATTATGCTGAACCTTCCTTGTGTTTGGGAAGCAGATGAAGCTGGTTTAAACTGGAGTGAGCCAGGCTTGTTATCTAGTCCCAAGGTTACTCTGACATTGAATTGCTTATAAATCACAGTACTGAAAGTCGCCTGGTCCCACTTCCTATTCTGCTATTCTCTACTCTGCTTGTGTGTTTCTTACTTTAGTGCTGTTTTTGTATGCTAAGTTAGGTTTTTACTGCAAGTTAGGTTTTTGCTATTATTTGGATTCTGTTATGCTTCTTTGCCTTGTTACAGTAATTTCCCCATACCACCCAGTTCCACAAGCAAGACACACACACACACACACACACACACACGAAACTATTTCTCTTCGTAAGGGAGGGACAAGGAGGTCTCTATCCAGGCGTCCCTCACACCCATTAACCCTTTCATGGCCTTCCGCGCGGAGCCTGGGGAAACGGGGCAAGGGGGCCCTCGTGGGGAGGGCCAAGGAAAGCCTCCTTCTCAGCACACGTGCAGGGATCCAGGCCCGGCCCACGGTGTCCCACGAAAGGCGCTTTGGGGAGCTGGCGGGGGTCACTTGGTACTTTTCTCCCCTCCCCCCCCCCGCGACTCCTTTACCTCTTTGTCCTCGCTCGCGATTCTCCTTTCCTTTCCTGCAACATCCAGGGGGGGGGTCCCCTTCCCTGACGCCCCTCCTCCCCTTTCCGAAAGCGCGGGAGCTACGGAGCAGAGCAGCAATCCGGAGCAGAAGCTCCACTTCCGGGAGAAACAGGCAGTTTGGGAGGGGGCTTTACCCGCCCCTCATTCCAGGAGCAGAAGCTGGATTGGAGGAGGAGGAGGAACGTATGGTGGGGGGGATTTGGGATTGTGGGGGCGCGGTGAGAGGAGGATATGACGGGAGGGGAGGGAAAGAATTGAATGGAGGGGAGAAGAGGAAGGTTTCCCCCCTCCCCTCCTCTTTCTGGCGATCAGGAGAGCGGGGGGAGGGGCAGATCCCGGCAATCCAGCTGCAAAGCGGGGGTCCCCTCCCCCCACAATGTTTACTTTGCAAAATCTTTCCCTCCCCTCCCCCACCCCACGCCATGAGCTTAGATCCGTCTGTGTTTTAGATATTGGTGCTGTTAAATCCAGGAATGGGGGGCAGTTAAACTACTCCCCCAAAATCCCAAGTCCCCACCACAGCCTCAAGCTATGGCCAGGACAATGACCATTGACACAGGCACCATCCATGCGCAACAGCCAAGAGGCTCAGAAAAGCCCTGTTTAGGGAAGTTTTTAATCTGTGATGTGTTAATGTATTTTAATGTTTGCTGGAAGCCGCCCAGAGTGGCCGGGGAGACCCAGCCAGATGGGCGGGTACAAATAATAAATTATTATTATTATTATAAAAGCAGCCCATAAAATTGTAGCAAGAGGCGGATACCATGAATCAGACCATTTCCTCCGACTATCCAATATAGAAAACTGTAGAAACGTCAATTAATCGCCAAAATTCAACGGTTTAACCGATTTCTTTGGTTCCCACGATTAATGCCTCATCTGGAAGAGGGGAATGCAAGGATCCCCCTGACTCCATCATCCCTTAGGAGGCAGGATGTGATCAAGGGCAGCACATGCCCCAGACAGAAATCCATCGGGATGGTGGGTTGAATCCTGATACTTTCAAAGGAGAAGTGCACAGGTGGGCGGGGTTTGCAGCGGGGGGGGGGTTACCTGGGCAGGTGCCACCCACCTCCTTAGGTTGGCCTTTTGACCCACCCTCGGCCAGGTAAGACAATAGCCATTTGGCCGGGGGTGGGGTCAAGGGCCAAATAAAAGAGGCTGACCCTTTCAGCCAGGCCTCTTTGGTCGTTCTTCCTTCAGGATCACCCTCCCTCCCTCAAAATATTAATTTATTCCCTCCGTATAATTTTGCTTTAGGTCAGCGGTCATCAAGTTAACGATACTTTCCTTACAGGCTAACATTTTGCATTCCAGGTCTGCGGGTGCTGCTGCGGTCATAAGATGGTTGCCGTATTCAGAACCGGGAAGGAATTTTCCCTGCATTGGCAGGTTTCGGCTTCCTTGTAGCATTTTGTCACAACTTTGACGGTTTGAGGCCTTGGCAAGCTAGCCTTTAGACTATCATCAGGTGGGGGGGGTGCTTTCATGCTCCCTTCCCATGCGGCAGCACTTGCAGGACCCGTTAAAGGGCAAACCGGGAGTCCCTGTTCCTAGAGCGGCGGCATATAGGTCAAACTCCCGGAATGAGGTTGGTGGAAGGGCATGCTGTGTAAGTTTGCGCTTTACAGTCCCCTCCCACTGTACCTCTTCACCCTGCATATCCTCAGCCAGATGGTCTGAGAGGGTTGCCTGCCAAGCTGGAACGTGTCCAGAGGAGGGCAACCAAAATGGTCCAAGGCCTGGAAACGATGCCTTATGAGGAACGGCTTAGGGAGCTGAGTATGTTTAGCCTGGAGAAGAGAAGGTTAAGGGGGGATATGATAGCCATGTTGAAATATATAAAAGGATGTCGTATAGAGGAAGGAGAAAAGTTGTTTTCTGCTGCTCCTGAGAAGCGGACATGGAGCAATGGATTCAAACTACAAGAAAGAAGATTCCACCTAAACATTAGAAAGAACTTCCTGACAGTGGAATTGGCTGCCAAGGAGTGTGGTGGAGTCTCCTTCTTTGGAGGTCTTTAAGCAGAGGCTTGACAGCCACCTGTCAGGAATGCTTTGAGGGTGTTTCCTGCTTGGCAGGGGGTTGGACTGGATGGCCCTTGTGCTCTTTTCCAACTCTATGATTCTATGATTCTGATGCTCAATAAAGTTGTGGCCAATTTGAACCCGTACTCTGGTCTCTTGTCTCGTTCTTTGGGGAAGGGGTAGATACCACAGACAGGGTTTCGCACGTGTGTCCGCAAAAGTGTCTTAGACACGAATGGCTGTGTTTTTCACTGTAGAGCCAGAAAATGGTGGTGTTGGGTGGTCTATATAGGGTCTGTCATGACAGCAACAGTTGCACTTAGTTCCAGTTATTTTGTACAAAGGTTTACAAAGTCTGTTTCAGTAGCACATTCAAAGCATTACACAGTACTTTTTTGTATCAACATGACCACGTTAGAGCCAAGGTTTACACTTTGGGGAGTATAATATATACATTTTCTTTATAAAAAAAAATCACAGAAACATACCAGAGAACCCGCCCCCTTTCCCATATACATCAAAGGGAATTGTAGTCAGGCCCTTGAGGTGGCTCTGGCAAGTGATCCCAGCTGCATGTGACAAAGGTGGGGAGGAATTCCTTCCAGGCCATCACCTTTGAGTATCGGGGTCAGTGCCCCTATTCCTCTAGCAGGAGTGAATGTGGGGCTTCCTTGCCCGCTTCCATTCAGCTCTGCCGTCCCCAAATGGTAAGTCTTCTTCAGCGATTGTGGGAGCAGATGGACTGGAAGCTGAAGCGGATTCCCTTGGAGTAGGTTTTGCTTCACTTTCTGTTGCTCAATGTCTGTGTTTTTAATGTTCAGTTGGGTACCTGCAGCCCCTCCTTCCCCCTCTTGCAATAAGGTTTTGGGGACAATTCCCATTAAAATACAGTATATTAATCTTTTTTTCAGAACACATGGGGGCAGGGATGAAGATCTGGTGAAGAAGCAGGTTTGGAGATCATGTGGTGGTGTGGGGTGACAGAGTTTGGTGCAAAAACCAGTCACACACAGAAACACCCATCTTGCATATTTGAGTAGAGCAACTCCAGGGCATGAGCCAAGTAGCAGCGGGATAGGGGCCATGTGTAGAGCAAGTCCCATGCTGAGGTCAAGAACACACACAGAGGCAGCAGGACGTCTTCAGTAATATTTTACTGAGCTTTCAAAGCATACAGTTCTCACTGGGTCCCCAGTAAGGCACAAACCTTAGCTCCTTAGAGCAAATCCAGTTTCAGCAGTAGAAGAATACAGCACACAGGATCTCTAAGTCAGGCACACACACCGGCAGAAGGGAGCAAGGGAGGAAAGAGGCTGGAACGACACACAGGGCAATGGAGGGGTGTGTTTCGCTTGGGAGAGAAGTCACCAACTCTGCAGGGGCTTCATGAAGCAAAGCTTTCTGCCAGCTGCTTCCAGGTAAATGCACATCCCAGAAACACACACTGTGATTCATGGTGTATTGCCATATCAACTGTTTTTCAAAGGTTATCACAATGTGGTCTAGAAACCAGTATAGGATGAGATCAATATATTGGCCCGCCTTAATCCTCACTCACCACCAGAATCCAGATTCCCCCTCCCTATCAAAAGGTACCTTACATCTAAAATTATACTCACTATTTTGAGACGTTACTTTTATTATTTCATTACTATACAGTATTACATATAAACACCAGAACTTCAAATACACGACGTGCTTAAGAATGATTTCCTGCTGAGTTCATTGCTGTGAAGAAAAAGAGTGGCCTCTGAGCGGAACACGTTCCACACTCCCTACATCTAAATGGGTTTTCCCCTCTGAGAGTCCCTAGATGTTCCTTAAACACTCCATTATAAGTAAAGCACTTTCTGCAATCTTTCCAGTTAAACTGCTTCTCCTCTTTGAGTTTGTTGATGGCTTGTAGGGTTTCAGCTCTAAAAGTTCTTCCTCCCATGAGTCTGTTGATGTAGGACTTCCAACAGGACTGAAACTCTATCTACCTTCCTGACATATACAGGTGAAACTCGAAAAATTAGAATATCGTGGAAAGGGTCATTTCTTTCACAAATTCAACTTAAAAGGTGAACCTAATATATAAGATAGACTCATGACATGCAAAGCGAGATATGTCAAGCCTTTATTTGTTATAATTGTGATTATTATGGCGTACAGCTGATGAGAACCCCAAATTAACAATTTTAACAGTTTTCATCAGCTGTACGCCATAATCATCACAATTATAACAAACAAAGGCTTGACATATCTCACTTTGCATGTCATGAGTCTATCTCATATATTAAACTCCAGTAGCTAATGAAAACAATTGCTTACATAAATTGACTTTTCCACAATATTCTAATTTTTCGAGTTTCACCTGTACATGGTTTGTCTCTTGTGTGCGTTTGTTGATGTAAATCAAGGTTTCCACTCTGACTGAAGCCATATATTTAAATGGTTTCCCCCTTCTGTGTCTATAGATGTTTTCCTCTAAGATTTCAAGTCTGACTGAAGCTTTTTCCGCACTCCATACATTAAAATGATCTCTCCCCTGTGTGCATACGTTGATGTATATTGAGGTGTCCACTCTGACTGAAGCTCTTTCCGCACTCCATACATTTGAATGGTTTCTCCCCTGTGTGAGTCCGTTGATGTTGTCTAAGTTTTCCACTCTCATTGAAGCTCATTCTGCACTCCATGCATTTAAAAGGTTTCTCCCCTGTGTGAGTCCGTTGATGTCTATTGAGGCCTCCACTCTGACTGAAGCTCTTTCCACACTCCATGCATTCATAGGGTTTTTCACCCGTGTGAGTCCGTTGGTGTTTTCTAAGGCTTGCATTCTCACTAAAACTCTTTCCGCACTCGATACATTTAAATGGTTTCTCCCCTGTGTGAGTCCGTTGGTGTTTTCTAAGGCTTGCATTCTCACTAAAACTCTTTCCACAATCCATGCATTTAAATGCTTTCTCCCCTGTGTGCGTCCGTTGATGTCTATTAAGGGTTCCACTATCACCAAAGCTCTTTCCACACTCCATACATTTAAATGGTTTCTCCCCTGTGTGAATCAGTTTATGTTTATTGAGGTGTGCACTCTGAGTGAAGCTCTTTTCACACTCCATACATTTATATGGTTTCTCCCCTATGTGAGTCCGTTGATGTATTCGAAGGATTCCACTATCACTGAAGCTCTTTTCACAATCCATACATTTATATGGTTTCTCCCCTGTGTGAGTCCGTTGATGTATTCTAAGGGTTTCAATCCGACTGCAGCTCTTTCCGCACTCCATACATTTAAATGGTTTCTCCCCTGTGTGAGTCCGTTGGTGTCTATTAAGGGCTCCACTCTGACTAAAGCTCATTCCGCACTCCATACAGTTGAATGCTTTCTCCCCTGTGTGAATCCGTTGGTGTGTTCTTAGGTGTGCACCCTGACTGAAACACTTTCCACAATCCATGCATTTAAATCGCTTTCTACCTATGTGAGTCTCTTGATGTGTTCTAAGGTGTCCGCTACAACTGAAGCTTTTTCCACACTCCATACATTCATATGGTTTCTCCCCTGTGTGAGTCCGTTGATGTCTCTTAAGGGATCCATTCTGACTGAAGCTCTTGCCACACTCCATACATTTAAAAGGTTGTTCTCCTGTGTGCACCTGTTGGTGTATTCTAAGTGTATAATTCCTACTGAACCTTTCTCCACACTCCATACATTCATATGGTTTCTCTCCAGTGTGAGTCCGTTGATGTGTTCTAAGGGACGTATTGGAATTGAAGCTCTTCCCACACTCCATGCATTTAAAAAGTTTCTCCCCTGTGTGCACCTGTTGGTGTATTCTAAGTGTATCATTCCTACTGAACCTTTCTCCACACTCCATACATTCATATGGTTTCTCTCCAGTGTGAGTCCGTTGATGTAATTTAAGGTTTCCATTCTGACTGAAGCTCTTTCCACACTCCCTGCATTGGAATTTTTTCTTACCCATGTGAGTCTGCTGATTTGTTCTACGTTTTCCACTATCAGTGAAACTTTTCCTGCTCTCCATACCTTTAAATGGTTTCCTCCTGTTTGAGTTCATTGATGTGAGCTATGTGTGCTCATTCAGTGAAGCATATTCCACATTTCACACATTTTGATGGTTATTCCTAATGAAACGAAAGATTCCCCGTCCCTCGGAATTCTGATGTTCTTCTCTATCACCTTCTTCAGTGGGCGGAAAGGAAATCCTGTTTTGTTTCAAGGAAGAGAAGAAAGGGAGAGAGAACACATCAAGCGCCATTAGCCCCTTCTCTTATTTCAACATATCCCACATTCCCCCGCCTCCTACCCATGTTCCCAATTTCTAGGAAATGAAGATGCAATGATGTCAAATGATAGTAATGCATCAGCAACCTTTCCTAACCCTCAATCATCGTTAATAAAGCAGCGTGATCTTGGAATACAGCCTTTTCAAATCAATTGTTTCCTCACAGGAAAGGCAGCTGGTCTCTGTCCATGAACAGGTTCATCGTTCCTTTGAACATTTCCCAACCTCTGCATCATAATCCTCCATCCACCCCCGTTTCCACCTCTAGATCTTCATGAATCACCTGCACAGTCCCATTGCCTTCAGGAGGTCCATATGGACCATTCTGTGAGACCCAGGCCTACGTCTTTTCCAGGGACTGTGGCCTGGGTCAGTCAGAGAACTAGTGACAAGGCTTGGTGCTTGGGGTCAGCTGAATGGGTGCTCAGGGAAGCTCCTCTTCTTGGAGATGGATCTCCATCTACATGCCTCACATTGCATGGAGACCAACTGAGTTTGTTCTTGGTATGAGCTTTCGTGTGCATGCCGTTAAGGTTTGGAATCCTGAAACGCTGGCAAATTAGCAAGGTCACATGATGTAAGCTTGTTAAGTTGTTAAGCATGCTCAGTATATATAGAGTGTTTGTTTTCTTTGCCTCTGGGGCGTGGAGCAGTCATGTCTGAATGCTCCGGAGGAGTTTGTGTTTATTTGTCTGCAATAAACCTGTCTTTCGACTGAAGAGCGCCTGTGTGTCATTACTTCACAACAGCAACAAGAGCACCGCTGCGGGACTTGATTAATACTCTGCAAAGAGAATTGTTGCTGGTCTGCGCAGTGGAAGCGTTTACTGGACCAGTACATTTAAAATCTCTTACTTGGGTATCACTTGGGTATCTGAAGAAGTGTGCATGCACACGAAAGCTCATACCAAGAACAAACTTAGTTGGTCTCTAAGGTGCTACTGGCAGGAATTTTTTTATTTTTTATTTTGTTTTGACTACGGCACACCAACACGGCTACCTATCTGTAATTGCATGGAGAGAGCAGGAGAAGCAGAAGGAGAGCAACTGGCGCATGGGAATCCCAGACGGAAACACCCACCCAATGGTTCTTTATAATAATGATGGGCTGCCTGATCTCGTTCCCGTCTTCTGACACAGAACTATCCTAATCTGGCACTGAAAATGCTGGATATTAAAGAAAAATGGATAACTGTACTTAATGAAAACTTCAACCTTGAATATTGAATATATAGTATTGATTTATTGATGGGCTGAAGTTGTATTATCTCTGGAGACATGAATTTATTCCTGTTGTTTCTCAAATATTATAATTATACTATGTCATGGGGTTTTAGGGGAGCGTTGGTACTTTGGTGGGGGACATGTCATGCACCTTAAGGGGTAATTTATCCACCCTTGGTCCCCACCCTGCACTCAGCTCTCACCTGTGGTTTCTAGAAGCTGTCAGCATGGAACGGGGGGCACAATCCCAGGAATGGCTTCAACCGGATGGCTAAACCAGGTGAGGAAAGCTGATGGGTCTCAAATCCTGGGTGGGTTGGGGAATTCTGCTTCAGGTGAAGGCAGGCCCTGGTGGATGGAGAGGATGAGACCAACAGTGAATCCCACAGTCAAGAAGGCAGATTCAGCCCATGTTGCAAAGGAAATTGAAGGGAAGATGGGGCTCGTCAACTGGGGAATGGAGCCCATCGAGAAGGAAAACTCTGGTCCTAAACCTTCACTGCCTCTTGAGTTATCTTCGGGAGAAGAAAAGCCTATGGAGGAAAACCTGCACAAATCCAGAGTGGAGTCTCTAAGATGGTTGGATGGTGCCCTGCACAACTCCTGGTTGGTTGGATGGTGCCAAACATATCAGCCAGCCTGAGAAGGGGGTGTTGTTTTCTAGGCAGCCCAGGACCCCCAAAGACACTGCCCAGGCTTCCCTTGCTGCTAACACAGCAGTTTCAGGCAGAGAGATGAGCTCAGAGCTGTCCATGGAGGCGCAGGTTAATTCTGTGTCCAGGGCAGCTGTCGGGCAGCTCCATCTGGTACACTGGCAGAGAACTTACCAGTCTGCAGACTGTCTCACCAGAGTGGTGCATGCTCTGGTTATCTCCTGCTTGGTCTACTGCCATCTGCTCTATGTGGGGCTACCTTTGAAGGTGACTCTGAAACTGCAACTAATCCAGAATGGGGCAGCTAGACTAGTTACTGAGACCACATAACGGTATTCCTAAAGGATCTTCCCTGTCTCCCAGTGCATTTCTGAGCACAATTCAAACAGTTGGTGCTGACCTTTAAAGTGTCTGTGCGATGTGAAACACAAGAGCAGTCAAGTACACCATCCCTAGAGTGGACATAAAGGGGGATATCTGGACCAGCCAGTCGGAACTTCCTGTTTCTCCTAGGCTGGGACAGACTTCCTCTGCATGTGGCTAGAGGTGGGCGTGATCTCACCTGCCCAGGTAACAAAAGAGCAGGACTGGTCTGCCATCTCTCTCTCTCTCTCTGACCACATTCACCGAAGAAGCAACATTTGCTTAGCCTAAGATGCTTTGTCCAGCCCAGAGAGGACAAATGAGTGATCTCCTTATGGGATAGTTTCCAGGTGTATATTACATTTGTAACTTAAGTCTGCTTTCTGGGATCCATTTGTGAACTGAATGTCTGAGCAAACTCTTTTTATACTTTTATAGAAGACTGTGTCGTGTCTATCTTTTTATGAGGGAAGTTACCAAGGGTAATTTCAAAGGAAATTTATTTTAGAGGCTTTAGCACAGGGGTCAGCAATCTTTTTCAGCCATGGGCCGGTACACCTTCCCTCAGACCATGTGGTGGGCCAGACTATTTTTGGGGGGGGGGGATGAACGAATTCCTATGCCCCACAAATAACCCAGAGATGCATTTTAAATAAAAGCACACATTCTACTCATGTAAAAACACGCTGATTCCCGGACCGTCCATGGGCCGGATTGAGAAGGCGATCGGGCCGCATCCGGCCCACGGGCCGTGGGTTGCCTACCCCTGCTTTAGCGAGTTGAGCAAACGCATCTGCCGTGCAAGTTTAAAAAGGGGAATGTTACTCTGCTAAATGGTACAACTTGTTAACACAAGTTGGAAAGGATATAATCAAACAATATTTCCTCTCCTGCATCTCTGAATATTCCCACAGTGTCATGGTTGCATTTTCCAGGCATAGAAAAGTATGGATCTGATGTATAGCGATAATTCCTAACCTATTGGTTCAATAATCTTCTGGTAGTTTTACTCTGTATGATTCAAAGCTGGTGTTTTCTCTAGATCAGGGTTAGGCAAACTAAGTCCTGGGGGTATAAATACTATGATGATGATAATCTTGTTGGGTTTTAGTTAATTTGGAGTTCGTAGTGCAACATCAGCTCATGAAATGTTATGGGTGGAGAAAATCACGGGGTTGCTGTAAAATATAATCCCACCCACGATTTCTCATTCACACACAGTCTGTAAATTTGGGAAGGTCACACAGCTCACCTGTTCTAATACTGGCAGTCTTTGGCCTGCATAGGCAGAAACTGTGTGTAGAGCCTCCAGCCATAGGCACTGTCTATCATGAAAATTGGTCCTTTGACTGGGAAAATTCATGCAATGGCTGTCATCGGATGCTGATGGATTGTATCTCAGCTTGTCAGTCACTCTGACATTGTCTACAAAATTAAGAGTAACAGAAATGCTTTCGATGAGCAACATCTATATCAGACCTGAGAGGCTTTCCATGGACTCTGCACCTGTTTCTGATGACAGGGGTACATTATCCTCAATGAACCAGACAGTGGAAAAGACACTTAAAGCCTGAGAGAGAGGAAAAGGTTCTGGCTGCTTCCTGGGTGGGATTCTGAGAAGGCCCCCCCCTCCCCTCGGGATTTCCTCTCCTCTCCAGGGGGAACAATGGATGGACTTGGCAGAACCGCTGCGTCTGGATGGGGCAGGGGCTTATGGGGTGGGAAGAGGATGGAGCTTGCAGGAAGGAAGAGGTGGGGGGACACGTCCCCCCAATTTCCAGGGATCCCTCTCCGGTCATCTTGAAGAGGTGACCCATTCCTGGGCGAGAGGGAGAAGCCAAGGCGGGCCCATGGGATGTCTCTCCATAGTCTGGTCTTCCTATCTCCCGCCCCCCCCCCCCATGTTGCACTTCCCTGCCCCGGGGGTGCTCCCCTCCATCCATCCCCCCTTCCTTGACCCCCTCCCTTTCTCCCGGAGTCTCGCCTGCACCCAGGGACCCCCTTGGCGCGGCTCATCCCTCGCCCTGCGCCCCATCTTTCCATCGGGAGGGGCCACCCCAAGAGGAGCAGGGGAGGGACGGGGGGGTCTCTATCCAGGCGTTCCTCGCGCCCTTTAACCATTTCATGGCCCGCCTCTCTCTGTGCGGAGCCCACAGAGCCCCAGGGATTCCTTCGCGGGGGGGGAAGGGGCCTCGTGGGGACCCCCTGGGTGGGCCCCCCATTATCCCCCCGTCATGGCACTTAAGGGGCCATGCAAAGCCCCCTTCGCAGCACCGTGCAAGGATCGAGGCCCTTCCAGTGGAGCCAATGAAAGGCTGTTTGGGGAGCTGGCGGGGGGGGGTCTCTGGGTCATTTCTCCCCTCTCACCCCCCCCCCCGCCCCTTTACCTCTTTGTCCTCGCTCGCGATTCTCCTTTCCTTTCCTGCAACATCCACGGGGGGGGGGTCACCTGCCGCCCCTCCTCCCCTTTCCGAAAGCGCGCGCCCCTAGAGCTATGAAGCAGAGCTGCAATCCGGCGTAGGAGCTCCACTTCCGGGAGAAGCAGGCAGTTTGGGAGGGGGCTATACCCCCCCCCCCATTCCTGGAACAGAAGCCAGATAGCGAGGAGGAGGAGGAATGTATGGTGGGGGGGATTTGGGATTGTGGGGGCGGGGTGAGAGGAGGATGTGCTGGGAGGGCAGGGAAAGAATTGAGGGGGGGGAGGGAGGTTCCCCCCCCTCTTCCTTTAGTCGATCAGGAGAGCGGGTGCGGGGCTGATCCCGGAAAACCATCTGCAACGTGGGTCCCGCCCCTCCTACAATGTTTCCATTGCAAAATCCTCCCCTCCCCCACCCCACCCCCACGAAGTTAGATCCATCAGTATTTTAGGTTTGGTGCTGTTCAAACCAGGAATGGGAGGGGGCAGTTAAAGGACTCCCCCAAAATCCCAAGTCCCCACCACAGCCTCCAACTAAGGCCAGGACAATGACACAGGTGCCATACACGCGCAACAGCCAAGAGGCTCAGAAAAGCTGCCTATAAAATTGTAGCCAGAAGCGGATTCCATGGATCCCAATCCCAAAGAAGGGCAGTGCCAAAGAATGCTCCAAGAACCGCACAATTGCGCTCATTTCACACGCTAAAAAGGGTATGCTTGAAATTCTACAAGGCAGGCTTAAGCAGTATGTGGACCGAGAACTCCCAGAAGTGCAAGCTGGATTTCGAAGGGGCAGAGGAACCAGAGACCAAATTGCAAACATGAACTGGATTATGGAGAAAGCTAGAGAGTTCCAGAAAAACATCTACTTCTGCTTCATTGACTACGCAAAAGCCTTTGACTGTGTCGACCACAGCAAACTATGGCAAGTTCTTAAAGAAATGGAAGTGCCTGATCACCTCATCCATCTCCTGAGAAATCTCTATGTGGGACAAGAAGCTACAGTTAGAACTGGATCTGGAATAACTGATTGGTTCAAAATTGGGAAAGGAGTACGACAAGGCTGTATATTGTCTCCCTGATTATTTAACTTATATGCAGAATTCATCATGCGAAAGGCTGGACTGGATGAAGCCCAAACCGGAATTAAGATTGCCAGAAGAAATATCAACAACCTCAGATACACAGATGACACAACTTTGATGGCAGAAAGTGAGCAGAAATTAAAGGGAGGCTTTTAATGTTTAATAGATTACTGCATTTTAATGTTCTGTTGGAAGCTGCCCAGAGTGGCTGGGGAAACCCAGCCAGATGGGCGGGGTATAAATGATTAATAATAATAATAATAATAATAATAATAATAATAATAATTACTGGGGGTGAAAGAGGAGAGCGCAAAAATATGGTCTGAAGCTCAACATCAAAAAAACTAAGATCATGGCCACTGGTCCCATCACCTCCTGGCAAATAGAAGGGGAAGAAATGGAGGCAGTGAGAGATTTTTACTTTCTTGGGTTCCATGATCACTGCAGATGGTGACAGCAGTCACGAAATTAGAAGACGCCTGCTTCTTGGGAGAAAAGCAATGACAAACCTAGACAGCATCTTAAAAAGCAGAGACATCACCTTGCCAACAAAGGTCCGTATAGTTAAAGCCATGGTTTTCCCGGTAGTGATGTATGGAAGTGAGAGCTGGACCATAAAGAAGGCTGATCGCGGAAGAATGGATGCTTTTGAATTATGGTGCTGGAGGAGACTCTGGAGAGTCCCATGGACTGCAAGAAGATCAAACGTCTCCAGAAAGGAAATCAGCCCTGAGTGCTCACTGGAAGGACAGATCCTGAAGCTGAGGCTCCAATACTTTGGCCACCTCATGAGAAGAGAAGACTCCAAGGGAAAGACCCTGATGTTGGGAAAGATGGAGGGCATAGACCCATGGGGGGCTTGCTTCCCTGCCGAGCTGGGCTGTTGAGTAGTCTCCCAACCCGGGATTTCTTTATCCCTGGCCATAACCTTTGCGTATAGGGGTCAGTGCCCTATATTCCTTCAGCAGGAGCGATTGTGGGGCTTCATCACCCGCTTTTTATTTTATTTTTTGAATAAATTTTTATTATTTTAATCTTTTAACATATTTCATGCAAATAAAGTCAACTATACATCCTATAACTCTGCCGAGTCTTGACGTCCCTCCCACCCTTCAGCAGGTATTTTATTTCAATTTCTTCGCGCACTTTATTCTTTAGCTAAAGTCCTTGTTGTAGGATTTATTTCAATCCTGCTAGAGTCTTTAAATTTTTACAATTGTCATTTAAGTAAGTCAAAAATTTACTCCAATCTCTATGGAATTTCGAATTGTCCTGGTCCCGAATCCTACAGGTCAGCTTGTCCATCTCCGCGTATTCCAGCATCTTCGCCTGCCACTCCGCGATGGTAGGTAAATCTTGTTATTTCCATTTTTTGGGCCAACAGAGTTCTCACTGCCACTGTGGTATACATCAAAAGTCTTTGATCTGCCTTTACAATTTCGTTACCCATCAGGCGCAACAAGAAAGCTTCAGGTTTTTGGGGAATTGTGTATCTAAACATCCTTTTTATTTCATTATAAATCGAGTCCCAAAACCCCTTCACTTTATTGCAGCTCCACCACATGTGGTAAAGATCACCATCTACTTCCTTACATTTCCAGCATGCCTTGTCCTTCATTCTATACATTTTAGCCAGTTTTACTGGAGTTAGGTACCACCTGTATACCATCTTTAAGTTGTTTTCTTTCAAGGCTATGCATGCTGTAAATTTTAGGTTCTCATTCCACAGTCTTGTCCATGCATCATACTCAATGTTGTACCCAAAGTCTATTGCCCATTTTATCATAGCCTCCTTCACCTCTTCATCTTTAGTAAAGCAATCAAGTAATAAATTATACATTTTGGACAACGTTTTAACTCTGCTTCCTAACAATTCACCTTGAAATTTAGATTTTTTTACTATCAAAACCTGCATTCCTCTTATCCGCATTAAATAAATCATTTGCTTGATAATATTGCAACCATCCTGCAAAGCAATCTTTAATTTTTTCATAAGGTTTAAACTTAAAACCTTGCTTTGTTTCCATCATAAGCTCCCCATACGTGGCCCATCTCCCTTCCATGTTTAACCTTTTGACTGACAAAGCCTTAGTCTGCGAAACCTTCCAAGGTGTTTTCCTTTCAAGTAAATTCTTATTTCTGTCCCATACCTCATAGATTGCTCTTCTAATCACATGGTTTAAAAAACCTCTATGCACTTTTACTTTGTTGTACCATAAGTAGGCATGCCAGCTGAATCTATTATCATGGCCATCTAAGTCCAGCAAATCAGTGTTTTCCAGGGTAATCCAGTTTTTTAGCCAGCATAAACAGGAAGCTTCGTAATAGAGTCTCAAATCCGGCATGGCGAATCCACCTCTTTCTTTTTTATCTGTTAATATTTTGAATTTTATTCTGGGCTTTTTCCCCTGCCAGATGAATCTCGACAACGTTTTCTGCCACTCCCTGAACTGCCCTATGCCTTTGATTACCGTGATTGTCTGAAATAGAAACAGCATCCTAGGTAGGATACTCATTTTGATTCTAGCAATCCTTCCAAGGAACGATAGTTTCAATCTGTTCCATATGTCCAGGTCCTTCCTAATATCTTTCCAAATGTTTTCATAGTTGTCCTTAAACAGATTGATATTTTTTGATGTCAGCCAGACTCCCAGGTACTTCACCTTTTTGGCCACGCAATTCTTATCTTATCTTGTATATATTCGGATTCCTCTCTAGTCATATTTTTTACTAGCAATTTGGTTTTACTTCTATTGAGTTTAGATCCCGCCACCTGTCCAAATTCTTCCATTTTTGCCAGAGCTTCTTGCAAACTATCTACCGGTTGTTCTACTGTTAAGACCAAATCGTCTGCAAAAGCTTTCAAATTGTACTCTTTTCCTCCAACCGTTATTCCTTTGATTTCTGATTATTCTCTCAATACTCTATTTAACACCTCCAGGACCGTAATGAATAGCAACGGTGACAGCAGACATCCTTGTCTGGTGCCTTTCATTATATCTAATTTTTCTGTCAAATTATTATTTATTGTTAATTTTGCATTTTGATCCGAATATATTTGATCCGAACAACTATCTGACATTCAGAAAATACCTCAAGGCAGCCCTATTTAGGAAGTTTTTAACTTGTGATATTTTAATGTATTTTAATGTCTGTTGGAGGCCGCCCAGTGTGGCTGGGGAGACCCGGCCAGATGGGCGGGGTACAAATAAAAAAATTATTATTATTACTGATAAATTTCAGAAAGGCCTCTCCTATTCCCATCACCTCCAGATTTCCCAACATAAAGTGCCAAGAGATGTTATCGAAGGCTTTCTCCGCGTCTATGAATATCATTGCTGACTGCTTGTAATTCTTTACTTCCAAGTATTCTATTATGTCCAGTATGTTTCTGACATTATCTCTCAATTGACGCCCAGGGAGAAAGCCTGCTGCGCCATTCCCAAATGGTGCTGAGCAGTGTAAGATGTGAGCGAAAGCAAAATTCACCCCATAACTTTTCTGCAGGGTTCCCTCCTCAGCACCGAAGGAAGGAGGGGGGGGGGAGAAAACATACTAATAAACTGACAGTTCTCTGAATGGAGGGAAGCAGAAAGCAGAGTCCCCTAAAGATCAGGATTGGGACCTGTGGCTTTTCAACTTGTTCATAAATGATCTAGAGTTAGGAGTGAGCAGGGAGGGGGCAAAGTTTGCTCATGGCAGTAAATTGTCCAGGGTTGTTCCAACAAACAGAGATTGCAAGGAGCCCCAAAAAGACCTAATGAAATGGGGTGAATGGGCAGAAAATACAGTTCATTGTCAATGAGATTAAAGTGATGCAAGTTGGGGGGGGCACTCTCTTAACATCATGTACAGGCTCATGGGGTCTGAACCGGATTTCTCCGTGTGCTCTAGGAGACCAGGGGAGAGGGAAGCTGGTCGCAGCAGGAGGGGGAGTCTCCCTGGATGCTTCACCAGCCGGCCTCCTCTGGGTCTCCTGGCCCCCCTCCACTCTTCCCTCTGAGTCTGACCTGCTCTCTGCCCCAGACTCTTCCTGCTCACCAAACCCTGTTTCCTCCTCAGCTTGCAACCCCTCCCCTCCCATTCTGCTCCCTTTTCTCCCTCTTTCTGCTCATCGCCATCCCACCACCAGTCCCCAGGCTCTGAGACTTCTTCCCTCGTGGGTCCCCCAGCTGGTGCCTCCCCCCCACCCCGCATCCAGCCAGTCCATAACAGCAGCAGCAACAACTACAACAGTAAAATCATTATGATAGTAAAATGCACTGTGGTCCTCTGGAAGGAAAACTCCTTAGTATCTGTTGGTTTCTATGTCCTCTCACTGTGCAGTAACAGTCACAAGACTATATTTACACATTCCAGCACAGATTGTTGGAAGTCAGGGAGACGGATGTTGCTGTGAAACTGTTTCCTGTTTGTTCTTTCTCCTTCAGTCTTCTCTCACAGAGAGCAGACCTGTTTTTACTCTGTCCTTCTTAGTTAGTAATAAAGTTAGCGAGTAGTACATATCTCTGGCTCATTCCGCTGTTTTATTCACTCTGCATGATATTGGAGAGTGTGCCCGCTGTCCATAGAAAGGCAAGGGGCACTAAACGTCGGAGACTGTTTCGGAACTGCCTTCTCGGAGACAGTCTTCTCCCCCCCCCCCCGAAGTTCGCAACAGTATCATGATTGAATAAAAACTTATGGGACTATGGAAAAGTACTATCTTCCCCTAACCCCAGAATAAGGAGGAACCCTGGGGTTGCCCCATGGGGTTCATGAGTGAAGATGGGCCCACAGGAGACTTCCCTGGTACCTGCAGCCCCACCTTCCCCCTCTTGCAATTAGGCTTGGGGGAAATCTCTCATTAACTTACAGTATTATAAGTTTTCTTCAGAACGTGCGGGGGAAGAGATGAAGTTCTGGTGATTAAGAGTTTGGAGATCATGCAGTGTAGCCGGGTGGTGACAGAGTTTGGTGCAAAAACCGTCTTGCATGATTGAGTAGAGCAGTGTTTCTCAACCTTTTCTGGGCAAAGGCACACTTGTTTCATGAAAAAAATCTCGAGGCACACCACCATTAGAAAATGTTAAAAAAATTTAACTCTGTGCCTATATTGACTATATATAAAGTAATTCTCTTGAATAGGAATCAAATAAACACAAAGAAAGTATTTTATAATTACTTTATTATGAAATAGTAAGTAAACAGAAATATGCTCTCCCACTGTGAAGCTCAGATTTATGTGGGGACGGCGAGAAAGGTTGTTCCGCAGGTAGGATTTAGTAATTTAGTAACTTTTAGTAATTTTTCCCACGGCACACCAGGCAACATCTCGCGGCACACTAGTGTGCCGCGGAACAGTGGTTGAGAAACACTGGAGTAGAGCAACTCCAGGGCATGAGCCAAGTAGCAGCGGGATAGGGGCCACGTGTAGAGCAAGTCAACACTGAGGTCAAGAACACACACAGAGGCAGCAGGACTTCTTCAGTAATAGTTTACTGAGCCTTCAAAGCATACAGTTCTCACTGGGTCCCCAGTAAGGCACAAAACGTAGCTCCTGAGAGCAAAACCAGTTTCAGCAGTAGAAGAATACAGCACACAGGATCTCTAAGTCCGGCACACACACCGGCAGAAGGGAGCAAGGGAGGAAAGAGGCTGGAACGACACAGGGCAATGGAGGTGTGTGTTTTGCTTGGGAGGGAAGTCACCAACTCTGCAGGGGCTTCATGAAGCAAAGCTTTCTGCCAGCTGCTTCCAGGTAAATGCACATCCCAGAAACACACACTGTGATTCACGGTGTATTGCCATATCCATTGTTTTTGAAAGGTTATCACAATGTGGTCTAGAAACCGGTACTGGACAATATATCGCCCAGCCCTAATCCTCAATCACCACCAGCACTTCAAAGAAACCCTCTCCCCTTCTCTATTAAAAGGTCCTTTAAATCTTAGGTTATAATCACATTGTTTGACATTGCCTTCAATATTTCATTTCTATACAATTTCACATATAAACACCAGGACTTCACATGCACGTCATGCATTGAAGACTGAATTCCTGCTGAGTTCATTGTGTAAAGAAAAGAGTGGACTCTGAGAGAAATATGTTCTGCACTCCATACATCTAAATGGGTTCTTCCCTCAGAGTCCCTAGATGTTCCTTAAACACTGCGTTATAAGGAAAGCACTTTCTGCAATCTTTCCATTTAAACTGCTTCTCCTCTTTGAGTTTGTTGATGGCTTGTAGGGTTTCAACCCTTAAAGTTCTCCCTGTCCTTGAGTCTGTTGATGTAGGACTTCCAACAGGACTGAAACTCTATGCACGTTCCTGACATTTGCATGGTTTGTCTGTTGTGTGAGTTTGCTGATGTGAATCAAGAGTTGCACTCTGACTGCAGCTCCTTCCACACTCCATGCATTTATATGGTTTCTCCTCTGTGTGAGTCCGTTGATGTTTTCTGAGGTGTCCACTCTGACTGAAGCTCTTTCCACACTCCATACATTTAAATGGTTTCTCTCCTGTGTGAATCCGTTGATGTATTCTAAGGCTTCCACTATCACTAAAGCTTTTTCCACACTCCATACATTGAAATGGTTTCTCGCCTGTGTGAGTCTGTTGATGTTTTCTAAGGCTTCCACTATCACTAAAGGTCTTTCCACACTCCATACATTCATATGGTTTCTCCCCTGTGTGAATCCGTTGGTGTTGTCTAAGGTGTCCACTCCAACTGAAGCTCTTTCCACACTCCATACATTTATATGGTTTCTCCCCTGTGTGAGTCTGTTGGTGTAATTTCAGGTGTCCATTCTGACTGAAGCTCTTTCCACACTCCATGCATTTAAAAGGTGTCTCTCCTGTGTGAGTCTGTTGATGTCTTCTAAGGTGTCCACTATCACTAAAGGTCTTTCCACACTCCATACATTTATATGGTTTCTCCCCTGTGTGAATCCGTTGATGTTTTCTAAGGCTTCCACTATCACTAAAGCTCTTTCCACACTCCATACATTTATATGGTTTCTCCCCTGTGTGAGTCCGTTGGTGTTTTCTAAGGCTTCCACTATCACTAAAGGTCTTTCCACACTCCATACATTTATATGGTTTCTCCCCTGTGTGAGTCTGTTGGTGTAATTTCAGGTGTCCATTCTGACTGAAGCTCTTTCCACACTCCATGCATTTAAAAGGTGTCTCTCCTGTGTGAGTCTGTTGATGTCTTCTAAGGTGTCCACTATCACTAAAGGTCTTTCCACACTCCATACATTTATATGGTTTCTCCCCTGTGTGAATCCGTTGATGTTTTCTAAGGCTTCCACTATCACTAAAGCTCTTTCCACACTCCATACATTGAAATGGTTTCTCCCCTGTGTGAGTCCGTTGATGAGTTTTAAGGGTTGCATTCTCACTAAACATCTTTCCGCATTCCATACATTGAAATGGTTTTTCCCCTGTGTGAGTCCGTTGGTGTTTTCTAAGGTGTCCACTCTGACTGAAGCTCTTTCCACACTCCATGCATTTAAATCGTTTCTTACCGATATGAGTCTGTTGATGTCTTCTCAGGTTTCCACTATAACTGAAGCTCTTTCTACACTCCATACATTTATATGGTTTCTCCCCTGTGTGAATCCGTTGGTGTTTTCTAAGGCTTCCACTATCACTAAAGCTCTTTCCACACTCCATACATTGAAATGGTTTCTCCCCTGTGTGAGTCCGTTGATGAGTTTTAAGGGTTGCATTCTCACTAAACATCTTTCCGCATTCCATACATTGAAATGGTTTTTCCCCTGTGTGAGTCCGTTGGTGTTTTCTAAGGTATCCATTCTGACTGAAGCTCTTTCCACACTCCATGCATTTAAATCGTTTCTTACCGATATGAGTCTGTTGATGTCTTCTCAGGTTTCCACTATAACTGAAGCTCTTTCCACACTCCCTGCACTTAAAATGTTTTCTCCCTGTGTGAGTCCGCTGGTGTGTTCTAAGTTTTGCATTGAAACAGAAGCTCTTTCCGCACTCCATCCCTTTAAATGGGTTCTTCGCTTTTTGAGTTTGTTGATGTGAACTACAGTGGTACCTCAGGTTAAGAACTTAATTCGTTCCGGAGGTCTGTTCTTAACCTGAAGCACCACTTTAACTAAAGGGGCCTCCCACTGCCGCTGCGCTGCTAGAGCACAATTTCTGTTCTTATCCTGAAGCAAAGTTCTTAACCTGAGGCCTTATTTCTGGGTTAGCGGAGTTCTTAACCTGAAGCGTGTGTAACCTGAGGTACCACTGTGTATGTGCTCATTCAGTGAAGCATATTCCACATTCCACACATTTTAATAGCTATTCCTAATGAAACGAAAGGTGCCCTGTCCCGCGCAATTCTGTCTTCTCCATCACCGTCTTCAGAGTGGGAGGAAAGGAAATCCTATTTGGGTTTCAAGAGAGAGAACACAGGGAAAAAGGGCACATCAAACGCCATTAGCACCTTCCCTTATTTCAACATCTCCTACATTCTCCCATGTCCTACCCATGTTCCCAATTTTTAGGAAATGAAAATGCAATGATGTCAAATGATAGTAATGCATCAGCAAGCTTTCATAATCCTCAATCATCTTTAATAACACAGCATGATCTTGGAATACTGTTGTCCTGTGGGACTGCCTTTCAAATCAAGTGGTTGCCCCCGTTTCCACCTCTAGATCTTCATGAATCACCTGCACAGTCCCATTGACCTTGGGAGATCCATATGGACCATTCTGTGAGACCCAGGTCTATGTCTTTTCCATGGACTGTGGCCTGGGTCTGTCAGAGAAGTAGTGACAAGGCTTGGTGCTGGGGGTCAGCTGAATGGGTGCTCAGGGAAGCTGGTATTCTTGGAGATGGATCTCCATCTACATGCCTCACCTTGCATGGAGAGAGCAGGAGAAGCAGAAGGAAAGCAGCTGGTGCATGGGAATCCCAGACGGAAACACCCACCCCAATGGTTCTTTATAATACGGTAATGATGGGCTGCCTGATCTTGTGCCCGTCTTCTGACACAGGACTATCCTAATGTGGCACTGAGAAGCAAGATATCTAAGGCAAGGAGATAACTGTACTTAATGGTAGGTAGCCGTGTTGGCCTGACGCAGTGGAAATAAAAAAGTAAAAAAATAGTCCAGTAGCACCTTAGAGATCAACTCAGTTTGTTCTAGGTAGAAAGGAGATCATCCCAGCAAATAGACCCAGCAATAATGACCCAACTTTTGGAATCTATGGAAGCTATGAGAAAAGAACAGAGGGAAACAGCAGAGAAACAAAGTAAAGAAATAGCGGGAATAAACCGTAAGCTGGATGAAATTGCAAAAATAAAAGAAGAACTCAAGGAGACTAAGCAGCAAGTGACACAAGTCGAATCACAAGTGCACACTCTAGAAGAAACACATAATAGAGACCACTACAATACGCAAGTTTCTCTGGCTTTTCTGCAGATGCGTCAGAGATCTTCGAACCTAAGGGTGAGACATCTTCCGGAAGGGGAGGGAGGAGATCTCAAAGCCTACATAATCAAGATCTTGGTGGAATATTGGGGACTAGACCAGGAAAGATTGAACAATATAATAGTGAAGGCCTACAGGTTTGGACCAAAAAACAAAAAGAACAGCAAAGCAGTCAACGATTGCCTGATAGAGTTTCAAACCAAGCAACAAAGGGACGAGATTTTGAATCTTCACTACACTAACAACCTTCAAGCCAACCAGCAAAGGGTTGTCCTGTTCAAGGACATCCCTAAATTTTTCCTGGATCTAAGACCCAACTACACGGATTTGACACAGGCCTTGAACAAAAAGAAGATTAGATTCAGGTGGGAGTTCCCACAAGGCCTCTCCTTCAGATACAAAGAAACAACCATCAAAGTCAAATCTGTACAAGAAAAAATAAAGTTTCTGGAAAAAAACTCGGCAGACTTTCCTGACGTGCTCCCCTCAGGACCACTACCAGAAGGTGCCACAGGAGGATCAGATAGTTAAGAGAGATGGCATTGAGACTCTTAACTTGGAATGTTAGAGGTTTAAACATCAAAGCCAGGAGGAACCAGGTCTTCCACATCTTAAAAAAGCAAAATTTGGACTTAATTTGTTTACAAGAAACACATGTGGTAAGACTACACAGAAGACTATTGGAAAACCAAAAATTAGGACAAAATTTCATCTCTTCAGCAAAAGTAAAGAAAAGAGGAGTAGTGATTTATGCCAAGGAAAAGTACAATCCTAAATTGAAATTTAAAGATGAGGATGGAAGATATGTTGCAATTGAAATAACAGTGCAAGGCGAAAAGTTTTTAATTTTGGGACTGTATGCGCCGAACGATGGAAAATCAGAATTTTACAAGGAAATCCACGAAAGGCTATTGGACTTTATGGACTACAAAATATTGATCTTAGGTGACTTTAATGCGGTAGCCTCCACATTAATGGATAGATCACAAAGAGCAAAGTTCACAAACGATGGAAGATTACCGAAAACCTTTTTCGACTTGGTGGATAATTTAGATCTGATAGATACATGGAGAATAAAGAATCCAACGGACACAGAACCCACCTTTTACAGCGAAGCAACAAAAGCCTGGAGTAGAATTGACCAAATATGGGCATCCAGGGAGTTGACACCCAGGATGCTGCGAGTTGAAATACATCCAAGGACTTGTTCGGACCACAATCCGGTACAATTGGACTTAAGACTAACCCAAAAGGGTTCTTTTAGATGGAGAATGGATGATTCATTATTAAGAAACAAGGAAATTTGTGATAAAGCCCAAAAGAATATCAAAGATTTCTTTGAAATCAATCTGAATACAACGGTGGAAAAGAGAACAGTCTGGGACACAAGCAAAGCAGTAATGAGAGGATTCCTGATTCAACAGAAGGCAATAAGAAATAAATTGCAAAAGGAGAAAAAGGATAACATCTTGAAACAACTTAAAGAGAAGGAAAAGCAATTGAGGATAAAACAAAAGGATGAAAAATTACAGAAGGAAATAAAACAACTTCAGGTGGAATTCTCTAAAATAACAAACTGGGAAATTGAATGGAAAATCAAAATGCTTAAACAAAAGACTTTCGATTCAGCAAATAAATGTGGCAGACTGTTAGCTTGGCAACTGAAGCAGAGGCAAAAATCAAATACTATTACGAACATCATGGTAGATGAAAGGAATATAGAGAACCCGGCAGAGATCAGAAAAAGCTTTGAAAATTTTTACAAACAATTGTACAAAGAAAAACAACAAGAAAAAGGAAGGATCGAAAATTCCTAAAGAAAAATGGCCTACAGAAAATCCCAGAGAATATGAAGATCCCCCTAAACCACCCCATAACAACAATGGAAATAGACACAGCAATAAACAACATGAAATTGGATAAGGCCCCAGGACCGGATGGACTAACAGCAAAATATTATAAAACATTAAAAGGATGGCTGATTCAACCGTTAATGGAAGTTTGCAACGACATACTAAAGGGAAGTAGGGCACCGGAGTCTTGGAAAGATGCATATATCACTCTGATACCCAAGCCAGATGTGGATCGGACACAGATGAAGAACTACAGACCAATCTCCCTCCTAAATGTGGACTATAAAATATTTGCAACAATAATGGCTAGCAGACTCAGGAAGGTTCTAAAAGAGGTCATCCACAAGGACCAGGCCGGTTTTTTACCGGAAAGACATTTAAATAACAACATAAGGAATATTGTGGATATCCTCGAAAGATTGGAACAAAAGAAGGACTGTAAAGCAATCCTGATGTTTGTGGACACCGAAAAAGCCTTTGACAACGTATCTTGGAACTTTATGAAAGGAAACTTACAACAAATGGAGGTGGGAGAAGGTTTTATGAATGGTTTGGAAGCGATCTACACGGAACAAAAAGCAAGGATTATCATTAACAATGTGGTATCAGACAACATAAGAATTGAGAAAGGAACAAGACAAGGTTGCCCACTTTCCCCTCTACTCTTTATAACGGTCCTGGAGGTGCTGCTGAATATGATAAGGAAAGATCCAGATGTAAAAGGGGTGGCGGTGGGGGCCAAAGAATATAAGTTAAAAGCCTTTGCTGATGACTTGGTATTAACCCTACAAAATCCGGAGACCAGTGCTGTCAAGGCACTGGAAACGATACAAGACTTTGGGCAAGTAGCAGGATTCAAATTAAACAAAGCCAAAACCAAGGTTCTAGGGAAAAACCTGACACAGGAAGAGCAAGAGGAAATAGAGTCGGAGTTGGGCCTACAAATTGTAAAAAAGGTGAAATATCTGGGAATCAATATGACAGCAAAAAATCAGAACTTGTTTAAAGATAATTATGAGAAAGTTTGGAATGAAATTAAGAAAAATCTGGAGATCTGGAACAAATTGAAGTTGTCCTTGCTGGGCCGAATAGCAGTAATAAAAATGAATGTGCTGCCTAAACTACTATTTCTCTTTCAGGCGATACCGATCGTGGATAAGATGGAACCTTTCAAGAAGTGGCAGAAGGACATATCAAGATTTATCTGGCAGGGAAAAAAACCCAGGATTAAGTTCAAGATTTTAACAGATGATAAGAAAAGAGGGGGCTTTTCCCTGCCGGAATTAAGTATATACTTCGAAGCAGCGGCCTTCTGCTGGCTGAAAGATTGGTTCCTACTGGAAAATACAGATATATTGGACCTGGAAGGACATGATAACAGATTTGGATGGCATGCATATTTATGGTATGATAAGATTAAGGCCCACCAAGGCTTCAAGACACATATAATCAGAAAGGCTCTATTTAGAGTCTGGATGAAATATAAGGATCTACTAGAAAAGAAAACGCCCAGATGGATCTCACCATTAGAAGCTAAGGCCCATAAGATGACAAATATGGAAGAGAACTGGCCAAAATATTCTGAAATATTAATACAAGAAGGCGAACAAGTCAGGTTGAAACCCTATGAACAATTAAGAGAAAAAGTTAAAAACTGGATACAATATCATCAATTAAATGAACTATACAAGATGGACAGGAAAATTGGCTTTCAATTGGAAAAGTCCAGATTGGAAACGGAACTTTTAGAACCAAAAGTTAAAAATTTGTCAAGAATGTACAATTTGCTGCTGGAATGGCACACGCAGGATGAATTTGTAAAATCTGCAATGATAGATTGGGCTAAAGATGTCGGACACAATATTATGATGGCGGACTGGGAAAGACTATGGAGGACAGAAATAAAATTTACTGCTTGCAACTTGTTAAGAGAAAATATTATGAAGATGATATACAGATGGTATCTGACCCCAGTAAAGCTCGCCAAAATCTATCATTTGAAGGACAATAAGTGTTGGAAATGTGAGAAATCGGAAGGAACATTTTATCATATGTGGTGGACCTGCCCGAGGTTGAAGGTATTCTGGGAAATGATATACAATGAATTGAAAAGAGTGTTTAAAAACACATTTGTAAAGAAACCAGAGTCCTTCTTGCTCGGAATGGTAAACCAAGAGATACCAAAAGAAGATCACACTTTCTTCATGTATGCCACAACAGCAGCAAGAATACTGATTGCGAAATATTGGAAGACAAAGGATTTACCGACCTTGGAAGAATGGCAGATGAAATTGATGGACTATATGGAACTCGCCGAGCTGACCGGGAGACTACGCGACCAGAGGGAAGAAGCAGTGGAAGAAGATTGGAGAAAATTTAAAGATTATCTTAAAAAATATTACAAAATGTAAAATGAAATAATGCCAAAGTAATAATAGCTTACAGATTAAATTTTAGTTTAGAGATCTATTAAACAAGAAGTTATAAGATTGTTAAGTAGATTTATGTGTTTGTTTTTTTTAATTTAAATAGAACTGGATGTATAAGAATTGAAATAAGTGAAATTAGATAAGGAAGATTTAAAAAAATAGTATAAATGAACTAGGAATGTAATAGGATGAGAGTGAAAATAGAATAAGAATGTGTAAGAAAAGAATTTTAAACAATGGAATAATTAATTAATTATAATGTTAAAATGGGAAATGAAATTGCCAATAGAAATAATTGATAAATGAAGCACAGAAGGATAGACAGGAGGAAGTCAATGTAAAATGTTAAGGAAAATAGAAAAGGAAATTTATAGATTTTGTTTGTTAAGTGTAGTGTAGTATTGTTTTAGTATGTTAGGTTTGTTTATGTGTGTGTTTGAATTTATTTGTGTTTTAAAAATTAATAAATATTATTTGGGAAAAAAAAAAAAGTTTGTTCTAGGTATAAGCTTTCATGTGCATGCACACTCCTTACCACCTGGCATCAATACCAGGAAAGATTCTAGAGCAGATCATTAAGCAAACGGTCTGTGAGCACCTAGAAAGGAACACTGTGATCACTAAAAGTCAGCATGGGTTTCTGAAAAATAAGTCATGTCAGACTAATCTGATCTCATTTTTTGACAGAATTACAAGCCTGGTAGACGAAGGGAACACTGTGGATGTAGCCTATCTTGATTTCAGCAAGGCCTTTGACAAGGTGACCCATGATATTCTTGCAAAGAAGCTGGTAAAATGTGGGCTAGACAATGCTACCATTCAGTGGATTTGTAACTGGCTGACTGACCGAACCCAAAGGGTGCTCATCAATGGCTCCTCTTCATCCTGGAGAGAAGTGACTAGTGGGGTGCCACAGGGTTCTGTCTTGGGCCCAGTCTTATTCAACATCTTTATCAATGACTTGGATGATGGGCTTGAGGGCATTCTGATCAAGTTTGCAGATGACACCAAATTGGGAGGGGTGGCTAATACCCCAGAGGACAGGATCACACTTCTAAATGACCTTAACAGATTAGAGAATTGGGCCAAAGCAAACACGATGAATTTTAACAGGGAGAAATGTAAAGTACTACACTTGGGCAAAAAAAATGAAAGGCACAAATACAGGATGGGTGACACCTGGCTTGAGAGCAGTACATGTGAAAAGGATCTAGGAGTCTTGGTAGACCACAAACTTGACATGAGTCAACAGTGTGATGCAGCAGCTAAAAAAGCCAATGCAATTCTGGGCTGCATCAATAGGAGTATAGCATCTAGATCAAGGGAAGTAATAGCACCACTGTATTCCGCTCTGGTCAGACCTCACCTGGAGTACTGTGTCCAGTTCTGGGCACCACAGTTCAAGAAGGATACTGACAAGCTGGAACGTGTCCAGAGGATGGCAACCAAAATGGTCAAGGGCCTGGAAACGATGCCTTATGAGGAACGGCTTAGGGAGCTGGGTATGTTTAGCCTGGAGAAGAGAAGGTTCAGGGGTGATATGATAGCCATGTTCCAATATATAAAAGGATGTCATATAGAGGAGGGAGAAAGGTTGTTTTCTGCTGCTCCAGAGAAGAGGACACGGAGCAATGGATTCAAACTACAAGAAAGAAGTTTCCACCTAAACATTAGGAAGAACTTCCTGACAGCAAGAGCTGTTCGACAGTGGAATTTGCTGCCAAGGAGTGTGGTGGAGTCTCCTTCTTTGGAGGTCTTTAAGCAGAGGATTGACAGCCACCTGTCAGGAATGCTTTGATGGTGTTTTCTGCTTGGCAGGGAGTTGGACTGGATGGCCCTTGGGGTCTCTTCCAACTCTATGATTCTTCATATAGTAAAGAGTAGTAGATGAACCCTTCTGAGAAAACCCCACCCCACCCTCCCACGATATATAAGGGTCTGGTGACATCTCTTTCAGGGTTTCTGAAGAAGTGTGCATGCAGACGAAAGGTTATACCTAGAAGAAAGTGAGTCAGACCAACACAGCTACCTACCTGAATCTAGATGCCATGGGGGGTTAGGGGAGCGGTAGTACCATTGGTGGGGGAAATGTCATGTACCTTCTGGGGTAATTTATCCACCACTGGTCCCCACCCTGCACTCAACTCTCACCTGTGGCTTCCAGAAGCTGTCAGCATGCAACAGGGGCCGTGATCCAAGCAACGGCTTCAACCGGCCAGCTAAACCAGGTGAGGAAAGCTGATGGGTCTCAAATCCTTGGTGGGTTGGGGAATTCTGCTGCAGGTGAAGGCAGGCCCTGGTGGATGGAGAGGATGAGAACAACCGTGAATCCCGTCAAGAAGGCAGATTCTGCCCATGCTGCAGAGGAAAGGGAAGGGCAGATGGGGCTCGTCAACCTGGAGGCTTGTTATCTAGTCCCAAGGTTACTCTGAGATTGAATTGCATATAATTCACAGTATTGAAAGGCGCCTGGTCCCACTTCCTATTCTGCTATTTCTCTACTCTTTCTGTCTGTTTCTTACCTGAGTGCTGTTTTGGTACGCTAAGTCAGGGTTTTACTGGAAGTTACATTTTTGCTATTTTTTGGATCCTGTTATGCTTATTTGTCCTGAGTAATAAATTTCTCATCTGTATTAATTTTTTACAGCCTCTGAGCGTTTTTTCCTACTCTGCTAATTATACATAGGACTTGCTCTGGAGATCGTTATGGAGGAGTAAGATCTACAACCTAAAGCCATAAACAGCTTCAGTTATTATTTATTATTATTATTATTATTATTATTAATACCACACCCATCTGGCTGACTTTCCCGAACCACTCTGGGCGCCTCCCAATCAAGTGTTAAAAACAATACAGTATTAAATAATGTAGACATGTAGACCTGAAGGAGCGTCTCCAGCCCCATCGCTCAGTACGGACAGCGAGGTCCTCCTCAGAGGGCCTTCTGCTGGTTCCCTTGCTGTCAGAAGTGAAGTTACAGGGAACCAGGCAGAGGGGCCCCCGCCCTATGGAACGCCCTCCCTTCAGAGGGCAAGGAAATGGGCAACTATCTGACTTTTATAAGACATATGAAGGCAACCCTGTTTAGGGAAGTTTTTAATGTTTGAAGTTTTATCATGTTTTTAATATTCTGTATTAGTGTCTTTTACTGTACTGTAAGCTGCCCAGAGTGGCTGGGGAAACCCAACCATAGAATCATAGAATCGTAGAGTTGGAAGAGACCCCAAGGGCCATCCAGTCCAACCCCCTGCCAAGCAGGAAACACCATCAAAGCATTCCTGACAGGTGGCTGTCAAGCCTCTGCTTAAAGACCTCCAAAGAAGGAGACTCCACCATACTCCTTGGCAGCAAATCCCACTGTCGAACAGCTCTTACTGTCAGGAAGTTCTTTCTAATGTTTAGGTGGAAACTTCTTTCTTGTAGTTTGAATCCATTACTCCGTGTCCGCTGTATCAGGATGTTTTTAATGTTTGATGTTTTACTGTCTTTTTTATGTACTGGAAGCTGCCCAGAGTGGCTGGGGAAACCCAACCAGATGGGTGGGGTATAAATACTACAATCATTCTTATTATCTTGTGATTTTTTATTTTTATTTTTATTTTATTTTTTAAAAAAATAATTTTTATTAGGAATTTTATACACAAACAACAACCAAACAACCGAAAAAATAAAAGAATAAAAACAAACACAAAACAGGCCCACATAACATCTTCTCCCCTCCCACCCCTACATGAAAAAAGAAAAAAAAACAGTTAATATAATTGCTTCCTAATTATCATATTTCTCTAACATTGTCTAGTGGACTTCCCCCTCTTCTCTCCCTTAACGTTGCATTGTAAAATCATTTTAGCAATTTCTATTCATTTTCAAATCTATTTCTTATTTCTTAAACACATTATATTATTTCTCCTAGTTATCAATCTGTTTTCTTAAACATATTTCCTAATCTTCCCTTATTCTCTTACTCTTATCATTATCTTCTATCATCTTTCAACTTAAACACATATACTTTTTATCTTATCTAATCCTTATCCAATCTATAAACTATTAGTCTACTCAGCAATACACAAACAAATATAAAATCTAAATTTTAAGATGTTTCTTCATATATTCCCTGAATTTCTTCCATTCTTTTTCCACCGCCTCTTCCCTCAGGTCCCGGATTCTTGCGGTCAGTTCTGCGAGTTCCATATAGTCCATCATTTTCAGCTGCCATTCTTCCACCGTTGGTAGTTCTTTTGTCTTCCAGTAACTTGCAATCAGGATCCTTGCCGCTGCCGTGGCATACATAAATAAAGTGTGGTCCTCTTTAGGTAACTCCTGGTGTATCATTCCCAGGAGAAAGGCCTCTGGTTTCTTAACAAATGTGTTTTTAAACACTTTCTTCAATTCATTATATATCAAATCCCAGAAGGCCTTAACTCTCGGGCATGACCACCACATATGGTAAAACGTTCCATCTGATTTCTCACACTTCCAACACTTCTTATCATGCAAATGATAGATTTTGGCTAGCTTAACTGGGGTTAAATACCATCTATATATCATTTTCATAATGTTTTCTTTTAACAAATTACAAGCCGTAAAATTAATCCCTCTCCTCCACGTAAAATTAATCCCTCTCCTCTTGTGATTTTTTAATACTACAATCATTCTTATTATCTTGTGATTTTTTTGTAGCTATTTTGGAATTCGTACTGCAATATCAGGTCATGAAATGTTATGGGTGGAGAAAATCACAGGGTTGCCATAAACTATAATCCCACCCACAAACTCTCATTCACATACAGTCTGTTAATTTGGGAAGGTCGCACAGCTCACCTGTCTTCGGCCTGCATAGGCAGAAACTGTGTAGAGCCTCCAGCCACAGGCACTGTCTATCATGAAAACGGGTCCTTTGACTGGGAAGATTCATGCAATGGCTGTCATCGGATGCTGATGGGTTGTATCTCAACGTCAGTCACTCTGACATTGCCTACAAAGAATAAGAGGAACAGCAATGCTTTTGAGGTGCAACTTCTATATCAGCCCTGAGAGCAATTCCATGGACTCTGCACCAGGTGTACAGTATTATCCTCATCCCCAATGAACCAGGCAGTGGAAAAGACACTTAGAGATGGAAGCCTGAGAGAGAGGAAAAGGTTTCTGGCTGCTTCCTGGGTGGGATTGCGGAAACAAAGAGCCTCTTCCGAGAAGGCCTCCCCCCTCCCCTCTTCCTGTCTGGATTTCCTCTCCTCTCCAGGGGGACCAATGGTTAGACTGGGCAGAACTGCTACGTCTGGACAGGGCAGGGTCTTATGGGGGCTTAAAGGATGGGGAGAGGATGGAGCTTGCAGGAAGGAAGGAGTGGGGTTAAAGACCCCCCACACTTTCCAGGGATCCCTATCAGGTCGTCTTGAAGGGGTGACCCATTCCTGGGTGGGAGGGAGAAGCCAAGGCGGCCCCTCTCAAGATTCCCAGCGGGCGCCATGATGGAGACGTCCCCCCAAAGACTGGTCTACCTAGCTCTCTCTTCCCTCCCCCCCCCGCCAATGCTGCTCTTCCCTGCCCCAGGGATGCTCCCCTCCCTCCCCCCCTTTCATCGACCCCTCCTTTTCTCCCCTGCACCCAAATACCCCCGTGGCTCGACTCACCCCTCGCCCTGTGCTCCTCATTTCCCCATCCGGAGCCCCCCCCAACACGAGCAAGGGAGGGACAGGGGGGTCTCTATCCAGGCGTCCCTCACGCTCGTTAACCCTTTCATGGCCTTCCTCTCTTCGCGCGGAGCCTGGGGAAACGGGGCACGGGGGCCCTCGCGGGGACCCCCTGGGTGGACGCCCCATGTCCGCCCCTGCCAAGGCGACTAAGGGACCAAGGAAAGCCCCCTTCGCAGCACGTGTGCATGGATCCAGGCCCTGACGACGGGGCCCACGAAAGGGCTTTGGGCAGCTGGCGGGGGTCTCTGGGTCCTTTTCTCCCCTCTCCCCCCCTCCCGCGACCCCTTTACCTCTTTGTCCTCGCTCGCGATTCTCCTTTCCTTTCCTGCAATATGGGGGGGGGGTCCCTCCCCTGACGCCCCCTCCTCCCCTCTCCGAAAGCGCGCAGAGCAGCAATCCGGCGTCAAATCTTCCCTTCCGGGAGAATCCCCGCCTCAATCCTGGAGCAGAAGCCGGATGGCGAAGAGGAGGAGGAGGAGGAGGAGGAGGAGGAAGAGGTGCAACGTAGGGGGGTGGGGTTGTGGGGGTGGGGTGAGAGGAGGATGTGCTGGAGGGAGAGGGAAAGATTTGAGGGGGGGGGTGAGGAGAGGAAGGTTTCCCCCCTCCCCTCTTCCTTCTGGGGATCAGGAGAGCGGCGAAGGGGCTGATCCCGGCAATCCAGCTGCAAAGTGGGGTCCCCCCCCTACAATGTTTACATTGCAAAATCCTCCCCTCCCCCACCCCACGCCATGAGATTAGATCCGTCCGTGTTTTAGGTGTTGGTGCACATTGAGTAGCGGGTTGGGCTCTGTGACTCCTGTGTTACGGGGGAAATGGGGCTTTGGCTTTTGCACACACACACACACACACACACACACACACACACACACACACACACGTAACATCCATCCCTTGTGTCTCCCTCACAGGTAACACAATGAGGCCGGTAAGAAAGCAAAGCCAGCTGTTTGCGCGCAGAGCCCCCCCCCCCCCATGCAAGGAGTGAAGCAGCCCAGAACTAAAGCGCGTTGCAATTTGGACACCCTCAGATCATAGCTGTCAACTGAAATATACTCGGAGTCGAGTGTGGATTTCAGCTCTTTATTCAGCTCATAGTAGCGAGGAATGGAAGTTTCCCCAGAACATCTGCTTTATATACAGTATTTACACAATGGGCCCCATGTGATTGGCTAATTCCAGGATACTCCTGAAGGCCAATCCGGTTGCGGATTCACTTCCACCTGGAGCTGGATTGGGTGGCTCCTGCGGACCAATCAGACTGCTGCATTCTGAATCCTATTGTTCTAGGACCAATCAGACTGCTGCCTTTTGGATCCTATTGTTCTAGGACCAATCAGTCTGCTGCCTTTTGGATCCTATTGTTCTAGGACCAATCAGACTGCTGCCTTTTGGATCCTATTCAACTCAGTACATAACAGATGCCCTGCTGGCCCCTTGGGCATAGCTGTCAACTTTCGGATTTGAAAATAAGGGATGCCGCGAGGGCGGTGCAATGGCACCAAGTAGCCTCGCCACCCTGCGCTCCAGAGGCTGCGCGCGAATGGGTGAGCGAAAGAGCGAGCGCATAGACGGCAGGCAGGCTGTCTGTCTGGTTGGGCGTGAGGGTCTGGCTGCACAAGGCATGCAAGCTCCGCCCCCAGTCGGTCTCAGACTCCTTATTGGCAGCCGAGCAACGCAGCTGAGGAGCCTCCCTGGCCGGCAGGGAGGGAGAGGAGCTGCTTCCTTTGGAATCCGGGGAATTTAAGGGATATCAACAATCCGGGATAGCAGCGGGAAACGGCGTTGGACTAAGGGAGTTTCCTGCAAAAAAAGGGAGGGTTGACAGCTATGCCCTTGGGGAGGGGTCTTGTGTCCAGGAGCGGGGAAACGCATGCAAATAAACCCCATTCAGATGGATGGCTCAGTCCCCTTTTATAACAGAGGTCGTCGGCGCATGGGAACACTCGGACATGAAATATAGCCTGGTCCCTAAAACCTGCAATGGAATCCAATGTGTTTGTTGTGGGGGGACTCAGTGAGGAGGGGGAGACCCATGGATGCCGCCTTGATCTCCTTGGAGAGAAATGTCCTTCATGAAGAGAGGCAGCCCAGCCAGTCATCTGGCTGCTGCGTTTTGGACCAGTTCCTGAGTCGCCTTCCAGGGCAGTTCCACACAGAGAGCGTTGCAACCATCCCATCTGATGCAGAGCAGGGAGGGCCAGGGCCACGTCTGGGGGTGGCAAACTAGCCTGAGCTAGACATGGGCACCTGACCCTCAAGCAATCATGATGGACCCAGGAGTGCGCCCAAGTATTCATTGACTCCATGTTAAGCAATGTAACATCATCATCATTATAGAAAAGCGAGTCCCACTTTATTGGCTTTTGAGTGCTGTCCTTTGACCCCACCCACATGTCATTTGGCCACACCCACATTGCCCTCAGGGGGTTGGCCAGATAAGGGAATAAATCTGTCCTGAAACAGTGTTGGGCTGGAGTGCAGCTCTTGAGGAGCCCTGGGTTGGGACCCCCACTATAGCCCAGGGCCCAAACTAGAAGCACAGTACAATGGACTCACTTGTCAATCACAGTTCTGACTTCATTCCTTGATTGAAAACTCTGAAAGGCAGGAGCAACCAGGCTGATTCATCTCTCAGAAAGACCAGCATTTCTCTGCACCTTTTGCATGGTCACTTTCCCTCTAGGAGGGCTAGAGACTTCCTTCCTCCTCCTCCTCCTCCTCCTCCTCCTCCTCCTCCTCCTTAAAGAAACCTCAGAGTCTGAGTTGTGGTGCAGTCCAGAACTTACTCTCCCAAGACTCATACATACTTCCTCATGGAACATTTTTCTCCCCCAGGCAATATGTCAGTTTTGTAATAGAACAATGTATTTGCTTTGTAGAATTTCCTAGCACCTCTAATTCAGAGAGAACTTGTCAGAAGATCAAGGGATTCCTTCTTCTCTCTTGGAGTCTTCCTGAGAGCAGAGATGGATGAGCAAGACTCAGCTGGGCCTGAAGCAGGAAGAAGCCATGCCATCAGAAGTAGTAGCCGTGGGGCATTCTGGGAAAACACTGTGCAGAAGATCCTGGGTGAGGAGGACACCCTCCGCTCAGAGGTGCAGAGCCAGCAGTTCAGGCAGTTCTGCTTCCTGGAGGCCAAAGGAGCCCGAGAAGTTTGCAGCCGACTCTACCGCCTTGATCATCAATGGCTGAAGGTAGAAAGGCATACGAAAGCTGAGATGCTGGACCTGGTGATCTTGGAGCAGTTCCTGGCTGTCCTTCCACCAGAGATGGAGAGCTGGGTGAGGGAATGCGGAGCAGAGACCAGTTCCCAGGCGGTGGCCCTGGCCGAAGGTTTCCTCCTGAGTCAGGCAGAGGAGAGAAGGCAGGCAGAGCAGCAGGTGAGAGAGACTTTCCTCTGGATACTCCCAAGGGGCTCCAAATGAGAGTGAGAGTATTTGAAAATTCTCTATTAATATAGCATCCTTTTTGGGAAAGCAGCCATTGAGTATTATCAGATTGCCCTTAGGTTTTTGCCTCTGTCATTCCTTTGCTAACCCTTCTTCATATTGAATCTTTGTTGCTATTTCAGAGACAGGATCTGTTTGCAGAAATGGGCCCAGATTCCTCTGAGACTGAAAGGACTCCGCTGGACACCAGAGAGAGGCTGCTGGGTAAGAAAGGAGTCCGTTCTCCGTTTGGCCCCTTTCTGTGGGTTCTTTTCATTTTGGGGGAGGAAGACACTTGGGGCCAAGAGCACAAAGGAGGGGAGATGTATTTTTTAAATTATGAAATGGGTCCAAATGTCCAGATGCACTCAGAAGGTGAGACTTTTTGGAGAGAAGCTGCACTCCTGGCTTCCCACTTACCTTTGTCTCTTGCAGGTGACCAGATGATGCCAGCAAGACCTCCTCTTCCATCTGTTCATGGTGGTGAAGGAGAAGCAACGGCTGTGGAAGCAGCTCAGGTAGAGGAAGGGAGCCCTGTGGGGAAGGGGGCTGAGGGGTGGGGCAGCCAGGGTGTCTCTGGCCCCGAAGGAATCTCTCTCCTCCTCTTGGCTTCTGCCCAAGCTTCTCCTAAGGCATCTTTGTCAAGGGCAGCTTGGACAGAAGCCAAGAGGCTGGAAATGTCATTTGAGAAGCTTAATGTGCTGAGAATAAGGAACAGCCACCTTGCCTTAACTCGCCTTCTGATGGTCAATAGGATGATTCACAAGTCATTGTACTTTTATTTCTAGAGTTATCATTGAAGGCTAAAATAGGCTTCTAAGCAGTTCACCACGCCTCAAAAACAGTCACCAGGATTAACCTAACCTGCTGCATCTGTTGCACAATGGGGTTTCCCCCTTCTCCTCCCCCCCTTTCCCCCAACGTAATTCTGGAAGTTGTCTTTAGGGCATCAGAAGCCCCCCCCCTCGCAAGAACAGCACATGGGGAGCAGAGAGGGGATCCTTCCATCTGGCACAGAAAGAAGGATTGTAAGAACACAATGTGGACTTCCACCCATTTACACAGAGATTAATGTCCATCACTAAATCACACAAGAAAAGAATTCCATTAAGACATTAAAAGGAGCAATCACAATTAAAACATGCAGCCAAACAATCCCATTGAAACAAAACACCATTTAATGAGCAGAAAGAAACAGAGCAATGTGTAGCAGATGATCTTTATGCTGTCTAAAGAGGCCATTTTTCTTTCTCTCTCAGGGTCCAGTGTGCTTTGAAGATGTCGCTGTTCATTTCACAGACGAGGAGTGGGTGTTGCTGGATCCTGACCAGAGAGCTCTGCATAAGGAAGTCATGGAGGAGAATCGTGAGATCGTGGCCTCTCTCAGTAAGGCTCCCTTGTGGATCATAATCTCTGTTTGGAAATTCCACACATATCTCTCTGTGATAAGCCTCCCCGATTTTGGTGGAGCACAACAGGGCCACTTGTAGCATTTGGGATTCTAATACCCCCAAAACTCACCTTAAAAGGAGGGCTATCGACTGTTTTGACCATGGACATGATCAAGCCAGCATAGGCATTGCTGAGAATGGAATGGGAACATGCTGGGAATTTGAGGTTAGGAGAGCACATCCTTGTTTGACACTGTCTCCTCAAACAGCATACAGTATCACGGTGGTGATAATATAAACCGAGAACAACAAAAAACCACCACACAATGGCTGAAGATAGAATGAAAGTTACATCAAAAACTCTTATGAGGAACTAATAATCTGTCAATAAAGCAAACTGATAAATGAAGCCATGTATATATCGCATGTACAACAGAATGTATACGGTTTATATAATAGAGCCATTCAGCAATGGATAGGTGTAACAACGAAATCCCAGTGCCAACAAACGTTCATGTTAGGTCGATGGTGAATATGCCACGGAGTACTTCGGCAGATGAATAAAACAATGTCCTGAACATGACGATAGAACCAGGATAATAATAATAATTCTTTTATTTGTACCCCGCCCATCTGGCCGGGTCTCCCCAGCCACTCTGGGCGGCCTCCAACAGGCATAAAAATACATCAAAATATCACAGGTTAAAAGCTTCCCTAAATAGGGCTGCCTTGAGGTATCTTCTAAATGTCAGATGGTTGTTCATCTCCTTAACCTCTGCTGGGAGGGCGTTCCACAGGGCGGGCGCCACTACCGAGAAGGCCCTCTGCCTGGTTCCCTGTAGCTTTGCTTCTCGCAGTGAGGGAACCGCCAGAAGGCCCTCGGCGCTGGATCTCAGTGTCCGGGCTGAACGGTGGGGGCGGAGACGCTCCTTCAGGTATACAGGACCGAGGCCGTTTAGGGCTTTAAAGGTCAGCACCAACACTTTGAATTGTGCTCGGAAACGTACTGGGAGCCAATGTAGTTCTCTCAGGACCGGTGTTATGTGGTCCCAGCGGCCACTCCCAGTCACCAGTCTAGCTGCCGCATTCTGGATTAATTGCAGTTTCCGGGTCACCTTCAAAGGTAGCCCCACGTAGAGCGCATTGCAGTAGTCCAAGCGGGAGATAACCAGAGCATGCAACACTCTGGCGAGACAGTCTGCGGGCAGGTAGGGTCTCAGCCTGCGTACCAGATGGAGCTGGTAGACAGCCGCCCTGGACACATAATTAACCTGCGCCTCCATGGACAGCTGTGAGTCCAAAATGACTCCCAGGCTGCGCACCTGGTCCTTCAGGGGCACAGTTACCCCATTCAGGACCAGGGAGTCCCCCACACCCGCCCGCACCCTGTCCCCCAGGAACAGTACTTCTGTCTTGTCAGGATTCAACCTCAATCTGTTAGCCGCCATCCATCCTCCAACCGCCTCCAGGCACTCACACAGGACCTTCACCGCCTTCACTGGTTCTGATTTGAAAGAGAGGTAGAGCTGGGTATCATCCGCATACTGATGAACACCCAGCCCAAACCCCCTGATGATCTCTCCCAGCGGCTTCATATAGATGTTAAAAAGCATGGGGGAGAGGACGGAACCCTGAGGCACCCCACACGTGAGAGCCCAGGGGTCTGAACACTCATCCCCCACCACCACTTTCTGAACACGGCCCAGGAGGAAGGAGCGGAACCACTGTATAACAGTGGCCCCAGCTCCCAACCACTCGAGACGGTCCAGAAGGATGTTATGGTCGATGGTGTCAAAGGCCGCTGAGAGATCCAGCAGAACTAGGAAACAGCTCTCACCTTTGTCCCTAGCCCGTCGGAGATCATCAACCAGCGCGACCAAGGCAGTTTCAGTCCCATGATGAGGCCTGAATCCCGATTGAAAGGGATACAAATGGTCCGCATCCTCCAGGCGTGCTTGGAGTTGTTCAGCAACCACCCGCTCAATCACCTTGCCCAAGAATGGTAGATTTGAGACTGGGCGATAGTTGGCCATATTGGCCGGGTCTAAAGATGTTTTTTTAAGAAGCGGTTTAATAACCGCCTCTTTCAGCGGGTCTGGGAAGACTCCCTCGCAGAGGGAAGCATTCACCACCCCGCGGAGCCCATCGCCCAGCCCTTCCCGGCTAGCTTTTATTAGCCAGGATGGGCAAGGATCAAGAAGACAGGTGGTCGGTTTCACTCGTCCAAGCAGCCTGTCCATATCCTCGGAGGTAACAGATTGGAACTGATCCCATAAAACATGACTAGACAGGGCTCTAGCACTCTCCCGCCCCGGCTCTGCTCCCACGGTGGAGTCTACCTCCTTCCGAATCTGAGCGACTTTATCTGCAAAAAACTTTGCAAAAGCATTGCAGGAGATCTTGGGGTCCCTACCAGACCCCGATGGATATCAGAACACAGATCCAAAATACGCAATAAATGTTTGGACGCTCCCATAGTCCAACATTTTGTGTCAGCAGCACACACTGAGGACGATTTAAGTTTTTTCATCTTATGGACCCCTATGAAACTTCCTTACAGATCTATAGATATACGTAGAATACTATTACAGAAAGAATATAAATTAATATTTGAACTTGATACTCTTCATCCCAATGGCCTCAACACAGAGTTTGACCTACAATGTTTTGTTTAGATCTCATGGCTGCTAGAATACACTGTACCTTTAAAAGCCATTGTATGTTAATTAATGGTATTGATTGTTTGATCTATTTAAGTCTCAGTTTCGCCTTTCTTACCAAGCTGTGCCTGTGATATTCGCATGTTCTGCTGACCAGAATGTAATACCTAGGTAGGTGATTTTGTGATATTATGTAAATATGTTGTACATTGTGTATATTTTATATTAGGTGATGCATTGTAATTTGGGCATTGTTTACACAGAACTGATGAAGCCCCAGAGCGAAACCTGAGCTATATCCGGAGGACAGGTTTTCTTCTTCCCATGTGTCACTCGGATTGAGTTTGTATGGATGGTGACACTACTAGACTCATACAATATTTTTCTTCTATCGTCGTGTTCAGGACATTGTTTTATTCATCTGCCGAAGTACTCCGTGGCATATTCACCATCGACCTAACATGAACGTTTGTTGGCACTGGGATTTCGTTGTTACACCTATCCATTGCTGAATGGTTCTATTATATAATGCGATATATACATGGCTTCATTTATCAGTTGGCTTTATTGACAGATTATTAGTTCCTCATAAGAGTTTTTGATGTAACTTTCATTCTATCTTCAGCCATTGTGTGGTGGTTTTTTGTTGTTCTCGGTTGACACTGTCTCCTGCCTTGTGTTGCCCAAAATCTTCCTGGCACGGAGCTTGTGGAAGGCATTGAGGGGTTGTTTCTGATGGTTGTAATTGTCCATCATTCACTTCACAAAGCAGCTTGCTCAACATGCAATCCTAGTAGACCTTGATTTTGGTACCGTGTTTCCCCTATTTTAAGACACCGTCTTATATTTTTTCTTCAAGAAAACGCACTATGGCTTATTTTGAGGGGATGTCTTATTTTTATTACGTAAGCACGCCTTGGCAAGGCCACACTCGAGTTCTGGGGCTGTGAAGGACGGGACGGGCGTGGAGCTCTTTGTTTGCTTGCTGGCAGCGGGGGGAGAATCCAAGCTGAGCTTTGAGGAAACGGGCACCAGAGAGATCCCTTTCGCTGGGCGCTCTCTCCTGCTCCTCCTCCACTGCCTTCCCTCCTCAAAACTCGACAGAAGCCTTGTTTTCCAAGGGGCCTCTTGGGCGACGCGCGGGGCGGCTCGGGGGATTTCGTTGTGGCGGCGAGCAGGGAAAGCCCATGCCGCCTTCCCTCTCCGCCACAGCGGCCGCCCCGTGCGCTCTGCGCCGAGCAGAGTTGGGCGAGTGTGCAGGCGAAGAGACCTTCAGAGTGCCTTTGTTGCGCCCACTGCCCCTTCCTGTGCGCCCTGCTCTGCAGAGTTCCTGAGCGCTGCTTCTGGGGCTGACTGCTTTTGGTGGCCAGACTGGACGCCCCGCCCCGCCCCGCCTTTTCCTTGGCACCCTCCAGAACTGTGCCTATCACTATGGTTTATTTTAGGGGTATGGCTTATATTTCACAAATGCGAAAAAATCCTGCTATGGCTTATTTTATGACTACGTCTTAAAATAGGGGAAACAGGGTATTGAACGGTTAGCAACACATTTGCCTTGCCAATACACTTGTCCAGGACAGCATCAATGAAGAGGTTGTTGGTTATGGTAGAACCTCCTAGGTAGACAAAATCATCCACCACCTCTAGTGCCTGAAACTCCCATGGTTCTAGGCGCATTTTGCGGCAGGGAATTTCATAGACACGAGCAGTTTCTGAGCTCTGCACGCAGTACTGTGCCTAAGATTTCGGATTAAAACTGCAGAGTGGAAGGAAAGGAGGACCTTTTCCTGCCTCCCCACTTCCAGCTACTCTCTGAAGACTGGAGGAGAGACCTTCTTAGAAAAATCAGGTGGGGGGGCAGGGGAAGGACTAGACCATGTGGAAAATGAACATATTATTTTAGCTGCAGTTCATTCCTTTTCAGCTTTGTATTTTTGTTAGAAAAGAGTGCGCCTAGACATTCCATTTTTGAGCCCATATCCTAGGTTTAAGGTGCCCTTTAGGTCCTAGCTTTCTAACACTGACCAGCTCTAGTGTGTGGTCAGCTATGTTGATGCATTGAATTCTTTGTCTATCACAAGGGTTAGTGATCAATATTCAATACAGTGGCACTCCATTTCTTCCTGTAGCTCCAATCCATTTCTTTCTTCATTGCAGGTGGTGATGATTTGGAAATTGAGAGCGAGGGCGCCCATGACAGAATCCACACAGTGGAGAAGCCATTGCCACTCTTGGAGTGTGGAGAGAGCTTCAGCCACAGCTCCCATTCGACTACCCACCAAAGAAATGCTATTGGGAAGAAACTCTCTCAGTTCTCTGAATGGGGGAAAACTTTCTGTTGGAATGAAAGTCTTACTTCACAGGAAATAATTCACACAGGGGAGGATCCACTGAAAAGCTTGCAATGTGGAAAGAGCTTCAGTAAGAGTGCACATCTCATTTCGCATCAAATAATTATTACAGGTGAGAAACCCTGTCAATGCTTGGAATGTGGGAAGAGTTTCACTGTGAGCTCCCATCTCACCTCCCACCAAAGAATTCATACTGGGGAGAAACCCTATCAATGCGGGAATTGTGGAAAGAGCTTCACCCAGAAGGGAGGTCTCACTTCCCATCAAATAATTCACACTGGTAAGAAACCCTATCAGTGCTTGGAATGTGGGAAGAGTTTCCGCCAGAAAGCCAGTCTCACTTCCCACCAAAGAATTCACGCAGGGGAGAAACCCTATCAGTGCTTGGAATGTGGAAAGAACTTCAGTCAAAGGGCCCATCTCACTATCCACCAAAGCATTCATACAGGGGAGAAACCCTATCAGTGCTTGGAATGCGGGAAGAGTTTCCGCCAGAAAGCCAGTCTCACTTCCCACCAAAGCATTCACACAGGGGTGAAACCCTATCAGTGCTCAGAATGTGGAAAGAGCTTCAGTGAGAGGACCAAGCTCATGGCCCATCGACGAATTCATACAAGGGAGAAACCCTATCAGTGCTTGGAATGTGGAAAGAACTTCAGTCAAAGGGCCCATCTCGCTACCCATCAAAGCATTCATACAGGGGAGAAACCCTATCAGTGCTTGGAATGTGGGAAGAGTTTCCGCCAGAAAGCCAGTCTCACTTCCCACCAAAACATTCACACAGGGGAGAAACCCTATCAGTGCTTGGAATGTGGGAAGAGCTTCAGTCGGAAGCAAATTCTCACTTCCCACCAAAGAATTCACAGTGGTGAGAAACCCTATAAATGCGGGAATTGTGGAAAGAGCTTCACCCAGAGGGCAATTCTCACTTCTCACCAAAGAATTCACAGTGGTGAGAAACCCTATCAGTGCTCGGAATGTGGGAAGAGTTTCGGTAAGACGACCAAGCTCATGGCCCATCAAAGAATTCATACTAGGGAGAAACCATATCAGTGTTCAGAATGTGGAAAGAACTTCAAGTGGAAAGATAGTCTCACTACCCATCAAAGCATTCATACAGGGGAGAAACCCTATCAATGCTTGGATTGTGGAAAGAGTTTCCGCCAGAGAGCCAATCTCACCTCCCATCAAAGACTTCATACAGGGGAGAAACCCTATCAGTGCTTGGAATGCAGGAAGAGTTTCCGCCAGAAAGCCAGTCTCACTTCCCACCAAAGCATTCACACAGGGCAGAAACCCTATCAGTGCTCGGAATGTGGGAAGAGCTTCAATCAGAAGCAAAGTCTCAATTCCCATCAAAGAATTCACAGTGGTGAGAAACCTTATCAGTGCTTTGAATGTGGAAAGAGCTTCGGTGAGAGGACCAAGCTCACGGCCCATCAACGAATTCATACAAGGGAGAAACCCTATCAGTGCTTGGAATGCGGGAAGAGTTTCCGCCAGAAAGCCAGTCTCACTGCCCATCAAAGGATTCACACAGGGGAGAAACCTTATCAGTGCTCGGAATGTGGAAAGAACTTCAGTCACAGGGCCCATCTCACTACCCATCAAAGCATTCATACAGGGGAGAAACCCTATCAGTGCTTGGAATGTGGGAAGAGTTTCCGCCAGAAAGCCAGTCTCACTTCCCACCAAAGAATTCACACAGGGGAGAAACCCTATCAGTGCTTGGAATGTGGGAAGAGCTTCAATCAGAAGCAAAGTCTCAATTCCCATCAAAGAATTCACACAGGGGAGAAACCCTATCAGTGCTTAGAATGTGGGATGAGCTTCGGTGAGAGGACCAAGCTCACGGCCCATCAACAAATTCATACAAGGGAGAAACCCTATCAGTGCTTCGAATGTGGAAAGAACTTCAGTCAAAGGGCCCATCTCGCTATCCATCAAAGCATTCATACAGGGGAGAAACCCTATCAGTGCTTGGAATGTGGAAAGAACTTCAGTCAAAGGGCCCATCTCGCTACGCATCAAAGCATTCATACAGGGGAGAAACCCTATCAGTGCTTGGAATGTGGAAAGAACTTCAGTCAAAGGGCCCATCTCGCTACGCATCAAAGCATTCATACAGGGGAGAAACCCTATCCATGCTTGGATTGTGGAAAGAGTTTCCGCCAGAGAGCCAATCTCACCTCCCATCAAAGCATTCATACAGGGGAGAAACCCTATCAGTGCTTGGAATGTGGGAAGAGTTTCCGCCAGAAAGCCAGTCTCACTTCCCACCAGAGAATTCACACAGGGGAGAAACCTTATCAGTGCTCGGAATGTGGGAAGAGCTTCAGTCAGAAAGTCTTATCTCACAGCCCATAAAAGAACTCATAGAGAGGAGAATCATAGGATTTTAGACCTGTAGGAGACCCCTGGGTCATCTAGTCCAATGCAGGACTCTCAACTAAAGCATCCATGACATATTGCCTTCAAACGTCTCCTTAAAAACCTCCAAGGAAGGAGAGTCCACAACCTTCCAACCCTGTGAGGTAGGTTAGGCTGTGAAGCCATCACCCAGTGAGCTTCAAGGCTGAGTGGGGATTTGAACCCAGATCTCCCAGGTCCTAGTCCAAATCTCTTAAGCACTGTCCCACACTGGCTCTTGAATGAGACTCTTGGAAAGTGCATGCATGCGCGTTGACTGAAAGTTTCAGTGCAATGTCTTGGTGTTTGTATTTCAAGTTGTATACACATGTATCAATGACATTAATAGATTAATGGTAATTACAGTAAAATAGTAAATATTAGGAAATGGGAGATGGCGATAGGGTTAGTTTGGAATGCTAGGACTGAAAAATTGAACTGAACAATTTCCACATAAATCACAACAAGATCTGAAATATAAATACAAAAGACCAACAGCAACAACCCCCTAACAAATTCAAGAGTCTGTTCAGCGGCCTCAGCTTTTGCAGCTGGAGTCAATCCTGGTTCCGACCTCCCAGACCAGGTGGGAAAGGCAGGAAGCTGCTCTTCCAGGCTTCAGCCTTTGTAGCTGGAGTCTATCCGCCCATCAGTCACTCTGGACCTCGGCTTCCCAAGCCAAATGGAAAGGTCTCTATGGAGGGAGCACATCTTCCAGGACTTGCAGCCAAGATGGTTTCCGGCCTCTTCAGCAGAGACCATTGGAGGGTGGAATGGAATGGGAGAGTGGTGGCAATTGTGGAGATCAGTAGTAGAGAGACCGCATTATAGTCCCCATTGTTGCAGTTGTAGTAAAGTTTCAAAAAGAAAGGAAGAAAAGAAACGAGAACATTTGAATCGACACGTTTATGTACCCAGGTTACCTTGAAACCCTTGTCTATTTTTTAAATAAATCAGTTTAATGAATCGATGCACACGTCCTTCTTTGTTCTGTTTGGGGTGAAGTGTTGAAGAATTCTCTGTGGTGGCAACAGGAATAAAGGGCAGTTTGGTGAAAGATCCATCTTTCAAAACCAAAAAACAAAACAAAAAATTTAAAGTGGATCCAAAATCCACTTATTACGTTTACTTTCACAATTTTGGACAGCTAAATTCCTTTCTTGCAGTAGCAAGGTGCGTTCAAATTTCCCCTTCTTCTGCCATTTCGGCTGAGAGGTTTGGGAATTCTTTGCTTTAGGAGCTCTACAGTTCTTTGCAATATGGCCTTCTTTATTGCAATTGTAGAAAATAATAATAATAATAATAATTTTTTATTTGTATCCCGCCCATCTGGCTGGGTCTCCCCAGCCACTCTGGGCGGCTTCCAACAGACACAAAATACATTAAAACCACAGGTTAAAAGCTTCCCTAAATAGGGCTGCCTTGAGGTATCTTCTGAATGTCAGATAGTTGTTCATCTCCTTAACCTCTGCTGGGAGGGCGTTCCACAGGGCGGGCGCCACCACCGAGAAGACCCTCTTTCTTGGGCAAAAATTACTTTCTTGGGCATTTCTCTGGACTTTGTAAATTGCCTGGACGCATAATTACTGTCCTTGCTTCTAGCATTTCTTACTGGAGACTCAGCTCTCTCTCTACACTCTTCTCTTAAATGACTGGTCAGGTCTTTAAAAGTTAGACCTTCTCTATGGTCCATTAGACTGACAAAAGCATCAAAACGTGGTCCTAGAGACGATAGCAAAAATGATACCTTTGTCTCTTCATCAAAAGGCTTAGGAGTGAGATCAATCTTTTGAATAATCTCAGTAAACTTGCTGATGTGCTCTGTGAATTCTCCTTTAGAATTCATTCTCAGTCTGGTCAATTTATACATCAAGGTTCTGTAGGAGTTCCTGGAAGATTCTCCATAAATGCATTCAATGTCTTTTAGGATCTTAGATGCATCATATTTACTATTTATTAATGATAGATGCTCATTGCGAGGTGCACTCAAAATTATATGCCTGGCTTTGCTGTTCTTGTGTTTCCAAGCTGCTATTTTGGCTAAATCCTCTCTACTTGAGCCAGTAGGCATAGGATCTTCAACAGCCTCCAAAACGTGCTTTGCATCTAGATATGCTATTAAGCGCTGCTTCCAGTGCATAAAATTATTCTCACTCAGCACAATCATGCCTAGTTTTGCATCACTATCAAAATTTGCACTAGCCATCTTAAAATCCAAAAGTTTGAAAAATGTTCAAAATCTCAAAATGCAAAAATCTCTAAACAAATCTTCACTGCCTTGGGTTACTGTGAACACTGAGGGAGGGGAGGGGAAGCTAATCCCCCTTCAGCACAATGGATACAATAGGCCATGTGCTCACCAGGAAAATTCCACTCAACTCAAAAATTACAATCCGATGCAATCCTTGAAAAATACACAAAAATATGCAATGCTGGGGCCACTAACCCTTTGTGGGAATGTTTAGGGATGTGGGGGAGGATATATTGTCTAAGATATTCTACCCCAACTTGTCTTTACAAGTTGAACAATAACAGCAGAGCTAACATTCCCCTTTTTAAACACACACGCAGCAGATAGTTTGCACAGACTCACTAGAGTCTCTAGAAATATTGTCCTGGTGCTTTTCCCTTTTTAATCCCTCCTAAATAAGACACTGCACAGTCTTCAGTACAGTATAAAACATTTACTCACAAGAAATCATCTGTTCACACAAAGGATCCCAGAGGCAGACTTAAAAGTTACTAAACAGTAAACATGACAAGACTATCCCCTTATGGGATGTTTAGTTAATATTGTTGATTTTTCTCGTTTTGAAGGCATGGACTAAGGACATAGCGACTGGTTTGAATGAAAATAAGGAATATGAACTTGGCAATGATTAAGTTAAGGAAGATATTACAGCTAGAAATCCTGGAACTAAGGGAGGGAGGGGGAAATAAAGAGATGGATATAGGGAAAATGTAAAGCTACCTAAAGGCCTAGGGAGAAAATTAGCATTAAGGGAAATTAAAAAAAAAATAAAGGAGGATGTTTAAAAAGAGGAATTAGTAACCTGATAAACAAGATTAAGGATGAATTCAACAGTGGGGAGTCGGGGAAGTCAATGGAAAACTGTATTTGGGAAAATTAGAAATGCCTAACCCAGGAGTAGGGTCAGGCTTAAGCAATGTTATGGAACAATATGGTTAAACTAGTATATTAAGCCCGTTTAAAAAACGGGCTTGCCTTGGACCCCCGCCAGCTGGGCAGCGCGCAGGGAAGGGCGCGGGCCGGACGGGGGGCCTCCTTCTCTCCCGGCTTCTCGGCCACGGCCTCCTGGGGGAGGGAAGGCCGCGCCGGGGGATCGTCCGGCCGCGGCGGCGCGCGAGGAGGAGTTGGAGGCGGCGGAGGATCCTGGGCGGGCCCGTGGCGGCGGGAAAGGCCTCCGCTAGAAGCGCCAACTGCCTCGCTCCGACTCGCCCCTGAAGCGCGCACGGCCTCCTCCGCTGCCGCTCTCTGTCTCTCTGGGGCTGCCGGGTGTGTGTGTGTGTGAGTGAGTGGGTCGTCGGCAGGCGGGCGGGCGAGGGCGGGACCACAGACACGCCCCCCTCTCCCGTCGTCCAATCCCTGCGTCCGTCCGTCTGGGACATGCGCAGTGGAAATTTCCACTGACACACGGACGGCGGACGCAGGGACATAGCAAGATTATTATATAGGATGTACAATGGATGTGGTCCCCTGTGAGAGGGGGGAGATGAAAATAGAGCTTCCTACGGTGAGAGGGGGGAAGCAATGAAAATTTAACCAAAGATGTTATGTGCTTATAAAATTGTAAAACCTAATAAATATGAATTAAAAAAACAACAACAACAACAACTATCCCCTTATGGGAGAAAAGCCCTTTTTCTTATCTTAGCCTGAAGCAAAGAGCGCATCTTAGTAATACTGTTGTTAAGATGGCATGGTGTGAGAGGGAAGACAGAAGAGGCAAAATGGAGGCCCAGCCTGTGGTTCTTCTTCTCTAACCAGGAGAGGCCGCACCCATCTCAAGTTACATACAGGAAGTTTTGTCTCAGTCCAGGGAGGCAGGAAGTTCCGGCTGGAGGACTGAGACAACCTTCATGTCTACTCTAGCAAATGTTGGGTTTGACTGCACCGGATTCTTACATCCCACAGGCACAACATGGGGAGATAAGCTAGACCTCTGCAGAGGACATGCAGAGCGTTCAAAGTGCTTCATAAAAACAAACTCGGTTGTCTTTACAACATCCCTATGAGGTGGACCTATAACATTTCCCCATTGATGCAGGAAGTCAGAGAGGGGCGTGAAGCAGAGACTCTGTTCCTCTGCCCTCTTGCAAGTTGCATGCACACAATTCGCTTTGATTTGCGCTGCCCATCCACATCTGTTTTAGGCCCCCAGCACTTACGAAACAGTTTAGGTGCTGATTTTTAAAGTATTTGATAGCGGTTGCTTTTTTATAGTTGAAGGGATTTAAGAGGGTGCTTTGAGCGATGTATGCTGCCCTCATACTGGAGCAGAGGGAAGGGAGTTGGCCCGAAGAAGGGGCAGGCCAGCCTCCCCAAAGTCTGGAGCAATGAATACCCCAGCTCAATCTGGACCAAGTACACTCCTTCGGATCCCTGGGAGTCCCTTTCACTGAGACACCTTGAGGCTGCAAAACTTAAAGTGCAGAAAGCTTGTGGGGCACTAATGAAATTCTGCCTCACGGTAGGTGGACAGTTACTAGAACCTGTGCTGAAAATTATTATTAGTAAAGTGGCCCCCCAGGTGTTCTATGGTGCAGAGCTATGGGGTATTGTTCCAAATACCAGCAAGACCTTAGAATGGTTACCAGACGTCCCCGTTTCCCGGGAACTGTCCCCAGATTTACAAATCTGTCCCTGGACAGAGGACATTTGCCATTCCTTACTACAATGTCCACTATATACAGACCCAAGAAATCGATTAATAAAACCCCATTTCAGGAAGAAAACAAATCTAGCCCTGGTGGAGAGGGTGAAACGGCTGCTGAGTGTTGCACCCCTCCCCCATAGCTTGGCCCCCTTGGCTGCCCTGCTCCTCCCTCCCCACTTTCCCCCACCCTGGAGATGCCCCCTGGCCAATGAGGCAGCTGGAGCCCCTTTGCAGGAGGGGGGGGAAGCTAGCAGGGAGGCGTGAGTTACGGGGTCCCTCACCCCTCCATTAAGCCCTTATTTGGGTCTGTCTACACAGGAAGGAGTTGGATGTACCCAAGAAATATCAGAAATCAGAAAGACCAAGTATTTGTAAAAGACTGGAATAGCCTTTTAATAAAGACCACTGTAGACATTTGAAATCATTGGCAGGAATACAATGACACTTGTTATGGTTATCATGATTATATAATAGATGGATAACGGTAAAACATGCAGGGGAAAAGAGATTTTTAATATTTTAAGAAATGGTACCCATTGAGGGAAGGAAGGAAGTCTCAAGGTTCAAAATAACCTTTTTTGGGGGGGTTATGGTTATTGTGTATAATTTTATGTAAAACCAATAAAGAATTATTAAAAAAATAAATGGATGCAGCCATTCTGTCTCCCTGAGAGTGTAAGCTCTCTCGAAACTCTGCTTGCCCCCTCAGTTCTTTCTGATAGTCCAGAATTGCAAAGCTAATTCAGGGGCAGAGTCCACATGGCAGAAGGGGACACAAGACCCGTTGCAACACAGAACCTTTTTCTGACAGTACAAGCCGGGGAGGGGGGTTGTGGCCCCCGGAAGTACAGTGGTACCTCGGGTTACATACGCTTCAGGTTACAGGCTCTGCTAACCCAGAAATATTACCTCGGGTTAAGAAATTTGCTTCAGGATGAGAACAGAAATTGGGCAGCGGCGGCGTAGCGGCAGGAGAAGGCCCCATTAGCTAAAGTGGTGCTTCAGGTTAAGAACATTTTCAGGTCAAGAACGGACCTCCGGAACGAATTAAGTACGTAACCAGAGGTACCACTGTAGTACCAAATCCCCTCCATAGTCTGGAGCTAAAGTCAGGACGATGAACCTGACCGTTCCCCTGCACCGTACGGACAAGCATGACATGACCCTAAAAGCCCAAACCTCCCTCTTTTCAGTAATCCACTGTTAAATGCATGCTTCCATGAAGTACCATTATTTTATGAATGAACTCTGCATTTCCTGTGAATGGGCAACCACTGACCAATCAGGATCGTTAGATTTTGGCAGCCAGCCAATCAGATGTGGCGAAATAGCTACCTCTGGTGTCTGGAGTGTGCAATGGGCGGAGCATCACTGCAGGGAAGGCAGCTCAGCCTTTGTCTCCATTCTGTTTTCGGTTGCCTAGAAGTGGTACAATGTATCTTTTGAACTTGGCTGAAGGGGGAAACGTACAAAATCTTCAGATATTCACATAAAACCAATGCCTCAACCACTTGGTTCCATTCCAATGGCATTTTCCACCCACTGGGAAGGCGGCTCTTCGGCACAGCCCTCCTCCATAATCCTACCAGCGTTTGGTCACGTACGCCTCACCCCTTCCCAGGAGGAAGCAGAGTAAGGAACAGGAGGTTTTGGAGGGCAACAATGAACCAGGCAGAAATCCATTGGTGGAGGGAATCGGAACCAGGTACTCTCAAAGCGCAAACTCGGGAAAGTCCAAAGGCAGAAGTGTAATTGCTTTTATTCTTCTTTGGGAAGCGGGTACTTAGGTGGTGATTGACAGGGGTGGGTGAGAGACTCAGGTTACCCCATGACCACCACTCCCTCTTTATGGCATATTTGTGATGTACTGATGCTGCTATTGGAAAATGTATTATGGGAAAGGGGGGAGAGGTCTTAAAAGTTCACGCAACCCTATTCCTACTCTTTGTGTGTTTGAACCTTGTTCAAATGGGGACTAAAAACCAGTATTGGGCGAAATATTGATATATCGTCAGCCATAATGCTGATTCACCTCCAGCAATCCACATTCAACCTCTCCCCCTCGCTATCAAAAGGTACTTTACATCTTAGATTATACTCACTATTGTGAGCCGTTACTTCATTATTTAATTACTATAAATTTTACATATAAACACCAGAACTTCACAGACACGTCATGCTTTTAAGACTGATCTCCTGCTGAGTTCATTGCTATGAAGAAAAGAGTGGACTCTGAGAGAAACATGTCCCACACTCCATACATCTAAATGGGTTCTCCCTGTGAGACTCCCTAGATGTTGCCATTATAACTAAAGCACTAAGCACTTTCTGCAATCTTTCCATTTAAACGGCTTCTGATCTTTGAGTGTCAACTGTTAAAGTTCTCCCTGTCCTTGAGTCTGTTGATGTAGGACTTCCACTAGGACTGAACCTCTACCTACTTTCCAAACATTTATATGATTTGTCTCTTGTGTGAGTTTGTTGACGGAAATCAAGGGTTCCACTCTGACTGAAGCTCTTTCCACACTCAATGCATTTAAATGGTTTCTCCCCTGGGTGAGTTTGTTGAAGTCTTCTAGGGTTTGAATTGAAACTGAAGCTCTTTCCGCACTCCATACAGTTAAATGGTTTCTCTCCGGTGTGAGTGTTGATGTCTTCTAAGGTGTGCATTTAAACTGAAACTCTTTCCACACTCCACACAGTCATATGGTTTTTCGCCTGTGTGAGTCTGCTGGTGTGATTTAAGGTCTCCATTCTGACTGAAGCTCTTTCCGCACTCCATGCACTTAAATGGTTTCTCCCCTGTGTGAGTATGGTGGTGTCTATTGAGGTGTCCACTCCGACTGAAGCTCTTTCCGCACTCCATGCATTTAAATGGTTTCTCACCTGTGTGAGTCTGTTGGTCTTCTAAGGGATGCATTGAAACTGAAGCTCTTTCCGCACTCCATGCATTTAAATGGTTTCTCACCTGTATGAGTGTGTTGATGTTGTCTAAGGTGTCCACTCTGACTGAAGCTCTTTCCACACACCATGCATTTAAATGGTGTCTCCCCTGTATGAGTCCTTTGATGTTTATTGAGGTCTCCATTCTGACAGAAGCTCTTTCCACACACCATGCATTTAAATGGTGTCTCCCCTGTATGAGTCCTTTGATGTTTATTGAGGTCTCCATTCTGACTGAAGCTCTTTCCACACACCATGCACTTAAATGGTTTCTCTCCTGTGTGCGTCTGTTGATGTTTTCTGAGGCTTCCACTATCACTAAAGCTCTTTCCACACTCCATACATTTATATGGTTTCTCCCCTGTGTGAATCCGTTGATGTTGTGTAAGGTGTCCACTCCAACTGAAGCTCTTTCCACACTCCATACATTTATATGGTTTCTCCCCTGTGTGAATCCGTTGATGTTGTGTAAGGTGTCCACTCCAACTGAAGCTTTTCCCACACTCCATACATTTAAATGGTTTCTCACCTGTATGAGTGTGTTGATGTTGTCTAAGGTGTCGACTCTGACTAAAGCTCTTTTCACACTCCATACATTTATAAGGTTTCTCCCGTGTGAGTCTGTTCGTGTAATTTAAGTATACCACTCTGACTGAAGGTTTTTCCACACTCCATACATTCATATGGTTTTTTACCTGTGTGAGTCCGTTGGTGTAATTTCAGGCTTCCATTCTGACTGAAGCTCTTTCCACACTCCGTACATTCATATGGTTTCTCCCCTGTGTGAGTCTGTTCGTGTAATTTAAGTATACCACTCTGACTGAAGCTCTTTCCACACTCCGTACATTCATATGGTTTCTCCCGTGTGAGTCTGTTCGTGTAATTTAAGTATACCACTCTGACTGAAGCTCTTTCCACACTCCGTACATTCATATGGTTTCTCCCCTGTGTGAGTCCGTTGATGTATTTTAAGTGCTCCACTCCGACTGAAGCTCTTTCCACACTCCGTACATTCATATGGTTTCTCCCCTGTGTGAGTCCGTTGATGTAATTTCAGGTTTCTATTCTGATTGAAGTTCTTTCCACACTCCCTGCATTTGAATCCTTTCTTGCCCATGTGGATCTGCTGATGAGTTCTACGTTTTCAATCAGTGAGACTTCTGCCACTTTTTAAATGTTTTCTCCCGTTTGAGTTCGTTGATGTGAGCTATATGTGCTCATTTCAGTGAAGCATACTCCACATGTCACACATTTTAATGGCTATTCCTAATGAAACAAAAGGTGCCGCGTCTCCCGGAATTATGAAGTTCTTCTCTATCACCTTCTTCAGAGTGGACAGAAAGGAAATCCTGTTTGGGTTTCAAGGAAGAGAACAAAGGAAAAGAAAACACATCAAGCACCAATAGCCCCTTCTCTTATTTCAACATCTCCTACATTCTTCCACCTCTCCCATGTTCCCCTCGTTTTATGAAATGAAAATGGAATGATGTCAAATGATAGTAATGTACCAGCAAGCTTTCATAATCCTCAATCGTTAATAACACAGCATGATCTTGGAATACTGTTCTCCTGTGGGCAGAGTCGTCTCTACCCGGGGGTGCAAAGGGTGCACGGCACCCGGGCGCCAAGCTCTGGAGGGCGGCAGAGAGAGTCGGGGGAGGTAAGCGTGGCGGAGCGGGGGCTTGGTGCCTGTGCACCTCCAGCACCCGTCGGAGGTGCTGGAACCCTGTTCCGCTCTGAAGCGCCGAGGTCATCCCTCATCCCAGTGCTGCGTTTCGTTGGTGGAGTCGATGCTCCGCAGTCTGGAGCTCTCCACGCTGGCTCTGTGGTGGCGATCTGGCCACGAGGTCAGGGCCGTCTGTCCGGACACCCAGCCGGCCTCCTCAGCTTGCTCCTGGCGAAGACGCACCCCTCCCTCCTTGTCCCTCCTTCCTCCCCAGGCTCCTCCTCACGCAGCTGCAGACGCCGCTCCTGCTTCGCTTGCAAGCTGAGGGGGCTGCCTCAGCTCTTTCTCTCCACTAACTGCCCCCTTGCAGCAGCCCGGGTCAGGATCCAAGCGCTCCCCCCCGGTTGCTCTGATTGCCTTTGCAGCCCTGGAAATGCAACGCAGACCTCTGCTGGTGAGGTTTTGCAGAATCTGGGCGCCCCAATGAGTCCCTGGCAGGTGGCCAGCTCTTCCCTTCATGCTCTGCGCCCCTCCCCAATCCCAGGGCCTGTCTTGGGAGGGGTGCGGGTGGTGGGTGCAGGAGCAGCAGCTTGGACCAGGGACACGATCCCCAGCCAAGCTCTCCTGGGCAGCCCCGTTGCCACTGCGGAGCGCTCCTTCGGCTCCCAGGGTCTCGTCTGGTGAATGGGGCTTGGGCTACTGGGTGCTTTGGCAGGGCACAGACCAAACTTTCTGTGGGATGGCCGCCCCCGGAGCCCCGGATTTTAATCATAGGATCACAGAACTGGACGGTTGGAAGGGACCCCCGAGGGTCCTCTAGACCAACCCCCTCCAGGGGGGTTTGCTCCATCTTCCCTGTGAAAGCCCTTCAGATACAGCAGAATAACAGAACCATTCACAGAGCTGGAAGGGAACCACCAGGGTCATCTAGTCCAACCCCCTGCAATGCAGGAATCTTTTTCCCAGCATGGGGCTTGAAACCACAACCCTGAGATTAAGAGTCTCCTGCTTTACTGACTGAGGTATATCAAAGTTCAGCATTTTTTTTCTCATTTTGGTGCCAGGTTAAGCTATGCCATTTTGCTTGGACAATTTAAGACCAGGAGTGACTGGTCAGATTTTGGCTGGCCCACATGCATCTGAGACTACAGAACATGGCTCGTAGGCTGTCTTGAACCCCATATACCGGTATATATTCCCATGTAGTGGTAGAGTTGCTGCTTTGCATGCAGTAGATCGATCCCAGGTTCAATCCTCAATATCTTCAGGTAGAGCTGGGATTGTCCCCTGTCCGAAACCCTCCCCACTGCCGGTCACGGTAGACAATAAACACTGCTTCCTGTGTTCCATAAGCCACTACTAGTTTATCCTATCAGGTGCTTTAACAGAGAACTATCTCATATAATTTATGTAAGATTACCGTATTTTTCGCTCTATAACGCGCACTTTTTCCCTCCTAAAAAGGAAGGGGGAAAGTCTGTGCGCGTTATGGAGCGAAGGCACTGACCGGCAGCGGGATCCCTCGGCTGCCACAGCAGTCATAAGCAGAGGGATGCCTCTGCCAGCTGAGCCATGGCTCCCAGCCAGGCGGGAGAGAAGCGGACAGCCCAAAAGCAGCACTTTCGGGATGTCCGTTCCTTTCCGCCCCCTTTTGCGCTGTCAAGGCGGGCGCGGAGGGGTGGAGGCGAAACGAACGGACAGCCCCAAAGCAGCGCTTTGGGGCTCTCCGTTCCTCCCCTGCCCCTGGAGAGCACAAGGAGGGAGGGAGGGAGATGCTTCCCTCCTCTCCTTCCATCCTTCCTTCCTTCTCTCTCTCTCTCTTCCCTCCCTCTCTTCCTCCTTCTTTCCCTCTCTCTCTCTTCCTTCCTTCCTTCTCTCTCTCTTCCCTCCCTCCCAACCTTTTAGAGGAGGAAAACCAGAAAAAATTTTTTTTTCCAGTTTTCCTCCTCTAAAAACGAGGTGCGCATTAAGGTCCGGTGCACATTATGGAGCGAAAAATACGGTATCCTTTTTTCTATGCATATTTTTCTTTAATCTCTTGTGAAAGGAAAGCACCTCTGAACAATAATATGCTTTCCCTTGGATATGTTCCAGCTAGTTCTGCAATCTGATATTGAGCGTGTACTTAAGAATTATTGTGGGTAAAAGGAACACAAGAAAAATTGGCTTGGATCACAGTGGGCAGCGCAACAAAAGCCCTACTAGTGCTTAGAACGAAAAATCACACTGATCTGTCCTCTTTGTGCAAAAAAATGGCCGGAAGTGTTCCACTGCCATCAGGGCCGTCTTAAGCATATCTGGCGCCGTGGTGCGAAGATCCCTCCGGCGCCCCCCCCCCATTTCCCAGAGTTGTCAACCTTTTTTAGGCAGGGGGACCCCAAAAGGTGTTGACCATTTTTAGGAAAGGTTCCCCACGGGGGTGCATAGCGTGCAACGTGCATGTCCAAATGGCGAGAAGGGGTGTGTGCGGGGAGCGGGGGGGAGAGGAATACTTCTGGAGCCGTTCCTCTCCTGGCCTCCCCACAACTCTTGCGCAGGACCCTCCAAGCTCCTCCCCGCCTCGCCTGTCGCTTTCCAGTTGCGATGGGGGCCGCGCAAAGGCAGAGCGGGGAGATGGATTTCCCCCCCTGGTTGCTGGCCAGCTACAGTGCCTGGCTGGGGGAGGGCAAGGTGGGAGGGAGGCTGCCAAGGCAGCCAGAGATGGAGGCGCTGCTCTCTCTCGCTCTCTGCAGCCAGCCAGCCAGTCGAGCCCGGAGCGCAAGCAGAAGGGAGGCACAGCAGAGCATGCAATCGGGATCCCAGAAGGTTATGGATTCGCCGGGTCCTGCGCCTCCTCATATGCATAGCCAAGATCCCGATTGCACGCTTTGCTGCACCTCGTGTTTGCGCACCGGGTTCGGCTGGCTGGCTGCATGGGGCGTGGCACGTGTCCCGGGAGGGCGCGGGGCACGCTGGGGGAGGGGGCAGCCGCAATGGCACGCTTTCCCCAAATGCTGCACCCCCGTTGCTATGCCCCTGGGTCCCGGACTCCCACTGCTGGGCGCCTCTTATGAGTGTGCGCCACTAACCTTAATGGGTAAGATGCCTCTGACTGCTATACCAGCTGACAATTCCTTCTGGAACTTTCGCTTTTGTTTAAAACAATGATGCTTCCTAATTCTGTTGTTTCTGTGCAGATCACATTAGCAGAACTAATAGCATCACTTGCTTAAAGATTTCTTTCTCTTTGACACATGCATGCATGAACACGCACACCAGGTAAAGAAAAAAACACACACCCTTCCTGTCTGTTGCCAGATTTAGGCTTTATCTATAATTTCTGGCTTTGCTCTGCTGTGATGCTCTAGGATTGTTTTTATGAAAAAAGAAGTGTTGGACTGGCTTTGCAGTAATTTAGATTTTTTATTTTTAAAAAAGATCTGAATTTTAAAAGAAATCAACATTGTTAAAAACAAGGTTTTACATAATAAGGTAATTTGTCTTAAATCTGCAAAACTCAAGAAAAAACAAAACAATGTGGTGGTGTTGTATATATAAGTGCATTGTTAATAAATGAGCAACTAAAAAAAGTTTATGTTTCCTGTTTTCTTTTCCCAAGCAGAAATAATGTGGTGTCAGCCCCCTAAAAAAAGGTCAACAACTCTGGGCAACCTGGGGGAGGATATCTGCACCCCGGCGGCGCAGGTGCTTAAGACGGCCCTGCCTGTGGGATTGCCTTTTCAAATCAAGTGATTCCCGCCCCCTTTCCATCTCGAGATCTTCATTAATCCTGTTGGCCTCAGGAGGTCTATATGGACAATTTGTGGAGGCCCAGGTCTATGTCTTTCCCAGGGACTGTGGTCTGGGTCAGTCAGAGAAGTAGTGACAAGGTTTGGTGCTGGGGGTCAGCTGAATGGGTGCTCAGGGAAGCTCCTCTTCTTGGAGATGGATTTACATCTACAATACATGCCTCGCATTGCATGGAGAGAGCAGAAGCAGAAGGAAAGCAGCTGGCGCATGGGAATCCCAGACGGAAACACCCACCCCAATGGTTCTTTATAATAATGATGGGCTGCCTGATCTCATGCCCGTCTTCTGACGCAGGACTATGTTAAAGTGGCACTGAAAAGCAGGATATTCAAGGCAAATAGATAACTGTACTTAATAGAAACTTCATCCTTGAATACGTAGTATTGATTCATTGATGCACTGAAGTTGTATTATCTCTGTAGACATGAATTTATTCCTGTCTTAAATATCATAATGTCATGGGGTGTTAGGGGAACGGTAGTACCTTTGGTGGGGGACACGTCATGCACCTTATGGGGTAATTTATCCACCCTTGGTCCCCACCCTGCACTCAGTTCTCACCTGCGGCTTCCAGAATCTGTCAGCATGCAACAGGGGCCGCGATCCAAGCAATGGCTTCAACCGGCTGGCAAAACCAGGTGAGGAAAGCTGATGGGTCTCAAATCCTTGGTGTGTTGGGGAATTCTGCGGCAGGTGAAGGCAGGCCCTGGTGGATGGAGAGGATGAGAACAACCCTGAATCCCACAGTCCAGAAGGCAGATTCTGCCCGTGCTGCAGAGGAAAGTGACGGGCAGATGGGGATTGTCAACCGGGGAAGGGAGCCCAACGAGAAGGAAAACTCTGGTCCTTTGACATTGCCTTCGAAGAATAAGAGGAACAGAAATGCTTTTGAGGTACAACTTCTATATCAGCCCTGAGAGCCTTTCCATGGACTCTGCACCCGTTTCTGATGACAGGTGTACAGTATTATCCTCATCCTCAATGAAGCAGGCAGTGGAAAAGACACTTAGAGATGGAAGCCTGAGAGAGAGGGAAAGGTTTCTGGCTGCTTCCTGGGTGGGATTGCGGAAACAAAGAGCCTCTTCCGAGAAGCCCCCTCCCCTTTTCCTCTCGGGATTTCCTCTCCTCTCCAGGGGGATCAATGGTTGGACTTGGCAGAACCGCTGCGTCTGGACAGGGCAGGGGCTTATGGGGCAGGAAGAGGATGGAACTTGCAGGAAGGAAGAGGTGGGGGGACACGTCCCCCCACTATCCAGGGATCCCTCTCCGGTCGTCTTGAAGAGGTGACCCATTCCTGGGCGAGAGGGAGAAGCCAAGGCGGCCCCACGGGCGCCATGATGGGGATGTCTCTTCATAGTCTCGTGTTCCCATCTCCCCCCATCCCTCCCCCCTCCCTTTCTCCCGGAGTCTCGCCTGCACCCAGAGACCCCCTTGGCGCGGCTCATCCCTCGCCCTGCGCCCCATCTTTCCACCGGGAGGGGCCACCCCAGGAGGAGCAGGGGAGGGACAGGGGGGTCTCTATCCAGGCGTCCCTCGCGCCCTTTAACCATTTCATGGCCCGCCTCTCTCTGTGCGGAGTCCACAGAGCCCCAGGGATTCCTTCGCGGGGGGGAAAGGGGCCTCGTGGGGACCCCTTGGGTGGGCCCCCCATTGTGGCACTTAAGGGGCCATGTAATCCTCTTCGCAGCACCGTGCAGGGATCGAGGCCCTTCCAGTGGAGCCAATGAAAGGCTGTTTGGGGAGCTGGCGGGGGTCCCTGGGTCATTTCTCCCCTCCCCTCCCCTCCCGCCCCTTTACCTCTTTCTCCTCCCTCGCGATTCTCCTTTCCTTTCCTCCAACATCCACGGGGGGGGGGTCACCTGCCGCCCCTCCTCCCCTTCCGAAAGCGCGCGCCCCTAGAGCTATGGCGCAGAGCTGCAATCCGGCGTAGAAGCTCCACTTCCGGGAGAAGCAGGCAGTTTGGGAGGGGGCTATACCCCCCCCATTCCTGGAACAGAAGCCAGATAGCGAGGAGGAGGAGGAATGTATGGTGGGGGGGATTTGGGATTGTGGGGGCGGGGTGAGAGGAGGATGTGCTGGGAGGGCAGGGAAAGAATTGAGGGGGGGGAGGGAGGTTCCCCCCCTCTTCCTTTAGTCGATCAGGAGAGCGGGGGCGGGGCTGATCCCGGAAAACCAGCTGCAAAATGGGGGTCTCCCCCCCACAATGTTTACATTGCAAAATCCTTCCCTCCCCCACCCCACGCCATGAGATTAGATCCGTCAGTATTTTAGGTATTGGGACTGTTCAAACAAGGAATGGGAGGGGGCAGTTAAATGACCCCCAAAATCCCACCACAGCCTCTAACTAATGCCAGGGCAATGACCGTTGACACAGGCACCATTGATACGCGCAACAGCCAAGAGGCGCAGAAAAGCAGCCTATAAAATTGTAGCCAGAAGCGGATTCCATGGATCCCAATCCCAAGGAAGGGCAGTGCCAAAGAATGCTCCAAGGACCGCACAATTGCGCTCATTTCACACGCTAGCAAGGTCATGCTTGAAATTCTACAAGGCAGGCTTAAGCAGTGTGTGGACCGAGAACTTCCAGAAGTGCAAGCTGGATTTCGAAGGGGCAGAGGAACCAGAGACCAAATTGCAAACATGCGCTGGATTAGGGAGAAAGCTAGAGAGTTCCAGAAAAACATCTACTTCTGCTTCATTGACGACGCAAAAGCTTTTGACTGTGTCGACCACAGCAAACTATGGCAAGTTCTTAAAGAAATGGGAGTGCCTGATCACCTCATCCGTCTCCTGAGAAATCTCTATGTGGGACAAGAAGCTACAGTTAGAACTGGATATGGAATAACTGATTGGTTCAAAATTGGGAAAGGAGTACGACAAGGCTGTATATTGTCTCCCTGCTTATTTAACTTATATGCAGAATTCATCATGCAAAAGGCTGGACTGGATGAATCCCATGCCGGAATTAAGATTGCCGGAAGAAATAATAACATAACCTTGTGTGGTAGTTGGAGTATTCTTTGGCACTGCCCTTCTTTGGGATTGGGATGTAGACTGATCTTCTCCAATCCTCTGGCCACTGCTGAGTTTTCCAAACTTGCTGGCATATTGAGTGTAGCACCTCAACAGCATCATCTTTTAAAATGTTAAATAATTCAGCTGGAATATCATCACTTCCACTGGCCTTGTTATTAGCAGTGCTTTCTAAGGCCCATTTGACTTCACTCTCCAGGATGTCTGGCTCAAGGTCAGCAACCACACTACCTGGGGTGTACGAGACCTCCATATCTTTCTGATATAATTCCTCTGTGTATTCTTGCCACCTCTTCTTGATGTCTTCTGCTTCTGTTAGGTCCTTTCCACTTTTGTCCTTTATTATGGTAATCTTTGTATGAAATGTTCCTTTCATATCTCCAGTTTTCTTGAACAGATCTCTGGTTTTTCCCATTCTGTTGTTTTCCTCTATTTCTTTGCATTGCTCGTTTAAGAAGGCCCTCTTGTCTCTCCTTGCTATTTTTTGGAAATCTGCATTCAATTTCCTGTATCTTTCACTATTTCCCTCGCATTTTGCATGCCTTCTCTCCCCCGCTATTTGTAAGGCCTCATTGGACAGCCACTTTGCTTTCTTGCTTTTCCTTTTCATTGGGATGTTTTTCGTTGCTGCCTCCTGTATAATGTTACGAGCCTCCATCCACAGTTCTTCAGGCACTCTATCCACCAAATCTAAATCCTTAAACCTGTTCTTCACTTCCTGTGTATTCATAAGGAATTTGATTTAGATTGTATCTTACTGGCCCAGTGGTTTTTCCTACTTTCTTCAGTTTAAGCTGGAATTTTGCTATAAGAAGCTGATGATCTGAGCCACAGTCAGCTCCAGGTCTTGTTTTTACTGAGTGTATAGAGCTTCTCCATCTTTGGCTGCAGAGAATATAATCAATCTGATTTCGATGTTGCCCATCTGGTGATGTCCATGTGTAGAGTCGTCTCTTGTGTTGTTGGAAAAGAGTGTTTGTGATGATCAGCTTGTTCTCTTGACAGAACTCTGTTAGCCTTTGCCCTGCTTCATTTTGAACTCCAAGGCCAAACTTGCCAGTTGTTCCTTTTATCCCTTGACTCCCTACTTTAGCATTCCAATCCCCTATAATGAGAAGATCATCCTTCTTTGGTGTCATTTCATAGAATTGGTCAAGTTCAGTATCTTCAGCACCGGTAGATGGTGCATAAACTTGGATTACTGTGATGTTAAAAGGTCATCATCTACTACCCTTTACTATATGAAGAAGTGTGCATGCACATGAAAGCTTATGCCTAGAACAAACTTAGTTGGTCTCTAAGGTGCTACTGGACTATTTTTTTACTTTTTTATTTCAGCTGCGTCAGACCAACATGGCTACCTAGCCAGGCCACAGTCCTTGGAAAAGACATAGACCTGGGTCTCCAAAATGGTCCATATGGACCTCCTGAGGCCAATGGGACTGTGCAGCTGATTCATGAAGATCTAGAGGTGGAAACGGGGGTGGATGGAGAATTATGATGCAGAGGATGGGAAATGTCCAAAGGAACGATGAACCGGAGAACGAGAGGGCCTGTCCATGGACAGAGAGCAGCTGCCTTTCCTGTGAGGAACCGCTTGATTTGAAAAGGCTGTATTCCAAGATCATGCTGCTTTATTAACAATGATTGAGGATTATGAAAGGTTGCTGATGGATTACTATCATTTGATGACATTTCATCTTCATTTCCAAAAAATTGGGAACATGGGTAGGAGGCTGGTGAATGTACGATATGTTGAAATATGAGATGGTGCTAATGGTATCTGATGTGCTCTCTTTTCCTTTGTTCTCTTCCTTGAAACCCAGACAGGATTTCCTTTCCTCTGACTCTGAAGAAGGTGATAGAGAAGAACGTCAGAATTGCGGGGGACGGGGAACCTTTCATTTCATTAGGAAAAGCCATTGAAATGTGTGAAATGTGGAATATGCTTCATTGAATGAGCACACATAGCTCACATCAACAACCCCACAGGGGAGGAACCATTTAAAGGTATGGAAAGTGGGAAAGGTTTCACTGATAGTGGAAAACTTAGAACACATCAGCGGACTCACATGGGCAAGAAAGGATTCCAATGCAGGGAGTGTGGGAAGAACTTCAGTCAGAGTGGACACCTCAATATGCATCTATGGACTCACACAGGGGAGAAACCATTCAAATGTATGGAGTGTGGAAGAGCTTCAGTCAGAGTGGACACCTTAAATTACATCAACAGACTCACACAGGGGAGAAACCAATTAAATGTATGGAGTGCGGAAAGAGGTTCAGCTTCAATGCACACCTTAGAACACATCAATGGACTCACACAGGTGAAAAACCATTTAAATGCATGGAGTGCGGAAAAATCTTCAGTCGAAGTGGAAATCTTAGAAAACATCAGGAGACACACAGGGGAGAAACCATTAAAATGTATGGCGTGTGGAAGGAGCTTCACTCAGAGTGGAAGCCTTGATTTACATCAACAAACTCACACAAGAGACAAACCATATAAATGTCAGGTAATTAGATTGAGGCTCAGTCCTAGTGGAAGTCCTACATCCACAGACTCATGGCCAGGAAGAACTTTAAGAGTTCACACCCTACATACCATCAAGAACTCAAAGAGGAGAAGGACTTTAAAAGGAAAGATTGCAGAAAGTGCTTTAGCTATAATGTAATGTTTAAGAAACATCAAGGGACCTTCAAAGGGGAGAACCCATTTATGTGTATGGAGTGCGTGACGTGTTCCTCTCAGAGTCCACTCTTCTTCACAGCAATGAACTCAGAGGAAATCATCTTCCTGCTTCAGGGCCAGCTGAGTCTATTTCTCTTGCCATTTTCTCATAGCTAGGTAATTCCTGTCTTACCAGCTCTGTGGCTGTGTCTCTCCCTGCTTCTGAGACCACAGGAAACGAAGGGGATGGATTTCCCCCCTCCAGTTCCTCTTCTGAGGAAAGCTGATCTGCCTGAGAATGGATTCCCCCGTTAAGGTGGGGGACCTTAACGGAGTCCCTTCATTAGAACTGGACAGGACAGAAAGGGAAAGGAAATCTATAAAAGGGAGACTACCACATACATTTTTTTCAAATGGTGGACAGCTTAAATCTAAGGGATGCCTGGAGACACAAAAATCCACTGGAGAAAGAATGGGGAAGTGTAGAAGTGTATATGGATAAATATGGAATGGAAAATTAACTAGTTGCTAATATAAATAATTTTTACTCGCAAAGATATAATATAACATCAAAAAAGTTCCTTAAACTTAAGTAAAAAGTAGATAACACAACAGAAAAAGTTAATATAAGATTAAATGAGCACACATGGGTGAGGGAAGTAGGGGGAGAGGGGGGAAGGAGAGGGTGGGTAGGGGAATATAAATGTGTATTTAAAGATGGATTGAGGTAAATTAAGGATGAGATACTGAATGGACTGCTATAGGTAATAAGTATTGTGTAATAGAGACTGTATGATTGTTATTGTATTTTATTTTATTTTATTTTGTGAAATAAAAAAAAAAGTTTGTTTGGGGGGGGGAGCATTTTTGGCTTACAACTGAGTTCCTCTATCTGAAAGGACCCTTAGAGGAAGTCCATGCAACTTGAATACATGGTCCACAAAGAGTTCTGCCGTTCCTTGGACTCTTGGAAGTCCTTTACAAGGCACGAAATGTGCCATCTTAGTGAACAGGTCTACCACCACCCAGATCACTGTCTTGACTCCGGCAGATCAGTGACGAAGTCCATGGCTATGGTTTCCCAAGGCCCTTGCGGAGTGGGTAGCGGTTGGAGCAAGACCGCGGGCGCTTCTCTGGTCTCTCTGCCCTCCTCAGGGGTGCTCCTGCGACGAAGCTGTGCCCTGCCTAGACCACTGGATGGGGCGTCGTTCCAGTGGGGAAGGTCTTGCAAAGCGCCACCTAGCTCACCTACTGGCTATCTGTCATGGAATCTAGACCTGAGATTCCTGTATTGCAGGGGGTTGGATTAGATGACCCTTGGGGTCCCTCCCAACTCAACAATTCTATGGTTCTAGCAAAGCAGATGATTGATTTACTGTATTTCTATGCCGCTTTTCATTCAATGACTCTCAAAGCGGCTTAAAGGTAAAGGTATCCCTGACCATTAGGTCCAGTCGCGGACGACTCTGGGGTTGCAGCGCTCATTTCGCTTTACTGACCAAGGGAGCCGGCGTTTGTCCACAGACAGCTTCCGGGTCATGTGGCCAGCAGGACTAAGCCGCTTCTGGCAAACCAGAGCAGCGTTTACCTTCCTGCCGGAGCGGTACCTATTTATCTACTTGCACTTTGATGTGCTTTCGAACTGCTAGGTGGGCAGGAGCAGGGACCAAGCAACGGGAGCTCACCCCGTCGTGGGGATTCGAACCGCCAACCTTCTGATCAGCAAGCCCTAGGCTCTGTGGTTTAACCCACAGCGCCACCCGCGTCCCTTCAAAGCGGCTTACAACTAATAAATAACCACAATATAATAAAACATAATATTGCACCCCGCGAATACAGCATACAGCATACATATTAAATAATTAACAAATTATCAATAAAACAGTTGCAATCTGTTAAAAAAAAACTTAGCAAAACAGCAACTAAAAAATAAGCTAAACCTCACAATTATGGCAAGTCGTGTGATTAACAAATCAATGCAGCATAAAACAATATTAAAAGCATTAACAAAATAGCAATAAAAATAGAAGCTAAGCACTAAGTTCATTCCCACAGTCTCTGCACCCCCATGCCTCATCGCCTTTCACTCTGTTCAGTCCATTAACGCTCCGACTGAGTTGCACTCCCCCTTCTCGCCCATGCCTGGCTGGGAGGCTGCATGCCTCTGGTTACCAGTTGCTGGGAATCTCAGGTGTGCAGAGTGGCTTGGCACTTGCCCACGTCCTGCTTGCAGAACATGGAGGGTTGTTGTTTGTTCTCTTACGGCGATGAGGAGGAGACACCTTCTGCCAGCATCCTGCATTGGGGGCTTAGCAGCTGCAGTGCCACCCAGAGCCACACGAGGGCAGCTGCTCACCAAAGGTCTGAACTGGTCTGGAACTGGGGAGACTTCGATAGTTACTGCTAGGTAAGAAGTTCCGAAACCACCTGTAAAAATTCAACTAAAGATCACACAGCACCCAGCGAATCACGTTACGGGCAGAACAACTGGTTGGCTGCTGCTGCTGAGATAGTTGAGTCAGTAGAGCAGGAGACTTTCAATCTAAGGGTCAGTTACAGGTGGATAGCCGTGTTGATCTGTCATAGTCAAAACAAAATTAAAAAATTCCTTCCAGTAGCACCTTAGAGACCAACTAAGTTTGTTCTTGGTATGAGCTTTCGTGTGCATGCACACGAAAGCTCATACCAAGAACAAACTTAGTTGGTCTCTAAGGTGCTACTGGAAGGAATTTTTTAATTTTGTTTTAATCTAAGGGTCGTGGGTTTGGGCCCTGCATTGGGCAAAAGACTCCTGGATGGTAGGCGATTGGAGCAGACAAACCTCAGGGTCGCTTCCCACTCCGTCATTGAATGATTCCCTTTTAAACGGAGGTCCTTGCACACACAGGGCCGGATTTCGGACTGATGAGGCCCTCAGCTCCTGAAGGTAATGGGGCCCTTTCTATGTCCAGCTGTCCTTTGTCAATAACAAATTGTCACTGTTTGTTATGTTGAATATATGCTATATGGTAATTGATGGACCTAATAGGTATCTAAAGCCATTTGCACATCACAAAATATGTATTTTATCAAAGTAATTGTTGAACTGAAATACAATTAATACAGTTTTTCCCCCCACCAAGAGAGTGGGGCCCTAAGCTATAGCTTGTTTAGCTTATACGTAAATCCGGCACTGTACACACACAAAACAGGTCGATATCCTGCCTTTTGACCCCACTCAGGCTCTCCAAGATTGCTCCTGGCAGGAAGGCAAAACAACGCAATCCACCAAAACAAACAGCTGGAAATAGAGCCAAGCCAACCCCAGAGCAAAGCCCACCAAGGGTTAAATAAATAGGGAGGCTGAAAACATTAATGAAATACTGATGAAGGGCTGCCAAATGTTTGCAAATAGACACATGCTTTTAACTGGTGCCTAGACATTAACCGTGTAGTAGTCAGCACATGGCAAATTATTATTATTATTATTATTATTATTATTATTCCAAGGTCGTCCCAGGGTCCGGCAGGTGCTCCAGCGGAACAAGACTTCTCTGCAGCTACCAGACATCCAGGTCTTCCCTCCCCTCCGTTATAACTGCAGGGGTACCAGTTGACCTGGGATCTGTGCGGACAGAGTTGTTGAGAATTGGCACTCCTTCCGATGTTATTGAATTGGGTCCATCCTCCCCCCCCCCCTGCCAGCGTTCTTGGCCTGCAAGTGGCAGCAGGGGCTGAGCCCAGATTGCGGCTGCTAAGAGGCTTGGCCTGCCAGCCCTGTGCTGGCTCAGCGCTGGCGCTTCTCTCTAATCCCAGATCGGAGGACACAGCAGAATGGCAGCGGCAGCAGACCTGGGGGAACTCCTCTGGGCTCAGGCCGTTACTAGGTGCTGGGGCTCGGGGGAAGGCAGGCGAGGAAGGCAGCAGCGACAAGGTATCCACTGGAACGGAAGAATGGAAGCAGAGCCTGCTGGATCAGGCCAAAGGGGGCCCATTTAGTCCAGCACCCGCTTCTTCACACTGGCCATTCTGGGAAATCAGGATTTGAGCGCAAGAGAAGTTCTCCCTTCCTTCGGTTCAGAAGCCTTGCTGCCTCCAAATGCGGAGACAGTCTATAGGCATAGACTAGGCCATAGAAAGCCCTCTCCTCCTCCATGATTTTTTCCATCATCTTTTAAAGCCATCCAGGTTGGTGGCCATCACTGCTTCCTGGGGGAGGGAGTTCCAGAGTTTAACTCTGTGCTGCGTGAAAAAGTGCTTTCTTTCTATCTGCCCCGAATCTTCAATGGATGAGCATGAGTTCTAGTGTTGGAACACCTTTGTCGCCTTGCCTATCAAATGCTTCCACCGCAAAGTCCTGTCTGCCTCCTCGCCTACCTCGCAGGGTTGTCGTGAATGAGAGGACACGCCGGCCAGTGAACCCATGTGCCTGACCCCGAGCTCCTTGGAGGCCAGGTGGAATAAAAATGTCAGGAATAAAATAAGGAGGTAATTGAAGAGATTAGGATTTAATCCTCTCAAGAACGGAAGCTTTGTCCCGTTAAGTTTGAGAGGCTGCTTTGCACGGGAAGGAAAGAAACGCCCTCATCTCTTGGCGTTTTATAGCACCGCTTCATCTGCCTGCACACATGTCAAATGCTCCTCTTCTGCATGGGATGATATTTAGAACCATAAAATTCTTGAGTTGGAAGGGAACCAATGCAGGAATTGCAGCTGATTTCTTTTTAAATGACAATACAGTGGTACCTCGGGTTAAGAACTTAATTCGTTCCGGAGGTCCATTCTTAACCTGAAACTGTTCTTAACCTGAAGCACCACTTTAGCTAATGGGGCCTCCTGCTGCCGCCGTGCCGTCATCGTGTGATTTCTGTTCTCATCCTGAAGCAAAGTTCTTAACCCGAGGTACTATTTCTGGGTTAGCGGAGTCTGTAACCTGAAGCGTCTGTAACCCAAGGCACCACTGTATATAGGCAGATTCACGATAAAATTTGCAAGTGTGGAACAAAAGTGTTCAGAAGCCCATAGAATATGGGTAGGCAAACTAAGGCCCGGGGGCTGGATCCGGCCCAATCACCTTCTCAATCCGGACCGCAGATGGTCTGGGAATCAGCGTGTTTTTACATGAGTAGAATGTGCCCTTTTATTTAAAATGTATCTCTGGGTTATTTGTGGGGCCTGTCTGGTGTTTTTACATGAGTAGAATGTGTGCTTTTATTTAAAATGCACCTCTGGATTATTTGTGGGGCATAGGAATTCGTTCATTTCCCCCCCCCCCAAATATAGTCTGGTCCCCCACAAGGCCTGAGGGACAGTGGACTGGCCCCCTGCTGAAAAAGTTTGCTGACCCCTGCCATAGAACATATGTTGCAGAACAATACTGAGAGCAGCAACGCAACTTAAAAACCCTTCGTTCTATGCAGTGTGGGCTGCATGTAGTACTGAGAACCACCCAGTTTGCAAAAGCCAGGGTGAAAAGAGAGGTCTGAAACAGAAAGCAGGTGTTGCCTGTCCGTGGTACTGAGGGCCACATTGCCAGGGGCAACCTCAGAATGGGCAATGACCACTGGGAGCCAATTACGATTCAGGATTAATATAAATATGCAACGACAGCCGCCAGAATGCTTGTGGCCCAGAGATGGAAAGACGAAAAGGTCCCAGGGGCAAGGAATGGCAAGTTAAACTGATGGACTATGTTGAGGTGGCAATAATGACTGGAAAAATAAGAAACCAGGAAGACCAAGATTTTAATAAAGACTGGAAGAAATTTATATCGTACTTGGAAGATCACTGTAAACAATTGAGCTCTTTAACAAGATTCAATTACACTTGTGAGCTAACAGAGACTTAAGGTATAAATGTTAAACGGAATAAATGGAGGGCATAAAATATGCAGCAGGAAATGTTAAATATGGAACCCATGGAAGGGTGGAGGGAGGCCCAAGGATGCAAAGGAATCTTGTACAGTGGTACCTCTGGTTACGTACTTAATTAGTTCCGGAGGTCCGTTCTTAACCTGAAAACGTTCTTAACCTGAAGCACCACTTTAGCTAATGGGGCCTCCCACTGCCGCTGCGCCGCCACTGCCCGATTTCTGTTCTCATCCTGAAGCAAAGTTCTTAACCCGAGGTAATATTTCTGGGTTAGCAGAGTCTGTAACCTGAAGCGTCTGTAACCCGAGGTACCACTGTATCTGGGTTTTGTTGTTGTTGTTAATTATATTGGATTGAGAATGTTGGAAAATCAATAAAATTTTGTTTTAAAAAGGAAAGAAGAAGAAGAAGAGTTTGGATTTGATATCCCGCTTGATCACTACCCGAAGGAGTCTCCAAGCGCTCACATTCTCCTTTCCCTTCCTCTCCCACAACAAACACTCTGGGAGGTGAGTGGGGCTGAGAGACTTCAAAGAAGTGGGACTAGCCCAAGGTCACCCAGCAGCTGCATGTGGAGGAGCGGGGAAGCGAACCCGGTTCACCAGATTACGAGTCTACCGCTCTTAACCACTGCACCACACTGAAAGAAACACAAAGCAGGGGTTGCCTGTCCGTGGAACTGAGGGCCACATTGCCAGGGGCAGCTGCCCGAGGGGCAATGACCACTGGGAGCCAATTACGATTCAGGCCTAATATATAAACTACTAATGGTAAAGGAGACCTGCTTGCATTTCACAGAATCCTAGAAGCACAGAACTGTAGGGACCCCAGGGGGACATCTCGCTCGACCCTCCGCAGCGCAGGAATCACAGCTAAAGCATCCCGGACAGGTGGCCATCCAACCTCTGCTTAAATGCCTCCAAAGAAGGAGAGTCCACCCCCTTCCCTTGTGGGGCATGACTTGGGTCTCCCCTAGATAGGCTGCAATGAAGCCTAAATCCAATTGGCCACAGTGGTTCACACTCCTGGTTGCGTGAGTTGAGATTCCTGCCTGGCAGGGGGTTGGACTAGATGACCCTAGTCTACGATTCTATGATTCATCCTGGGGTTCCTCCCCTCGCCCAGCCTACTGCCACCAGCGTCTCCCCTCTCTGCTATTTTCCCATCTCTCCAAACATCCGTTTGTAGCCAGCCTTTTTCGCTCGGTCCATGTTACTCTGTGCCACAATGAATACGAACAGTAATGGTAATAATTCGCGGAGAGGACCTGGGTGGCTTTTCCGTGAGGCTGGCAGGATCCTGCGGCTCCATCTGGGGCTCGTCTTCCGCTGTTGCTTTCTCACCTCTCTTGGGAGACAGTTGGCTCAAGGATCCCAAACAACACGGCTCTCCCTGAAGCTGCTCAGTTCAGGCATCAGCTGTCAAGACCTGCCACCAAATGCGATGGCTTCGAAAGAGGATTTGGGGGGTGGGGAGGAGAGGGCCAGGGATGGCTCCTCGCCAGGAGGGCTCTGCTCAGCCTCCACAGTTGGAGGCAGCCACGCTTCTGAATTCTGGCTGCTGGAAACCGCAGGAGAGGAGAGTTGCTCTTGCGCTCAGATCCTGCTTTCGGGTTTCCCATGGGGGCATCTGGTTGGCCCAATGGACTGGACTAGAAAGGCCACGGGCCAGATCCTGCAGGGCTTGTCTTACGGTCCCTTTGGCCTGCGATGCTGGCTGCAACCGGCAAAAGGAAGCCCTGGCACATCTGGGCCTGTGATAAAAGGGCACAGCACTTTAACATCCAGCATGTTTTATTTTGATCAGCTCTGCTGTTCCAACTAACTACTGACTTCACTGTTACAAGATCCCCAGACTGGGATGAATTCTGGACGCGTTTTGCAATCCCAGAAGATCTGTTTGTACTTGGTCACTTTTTTCCTAGAATCATAAAACTGTAGGGTTAGAAGGGACCCCAAGGGGGGTCATCTGGTCCAACCCCCTGCAATGCAGGATTCACACCCAGACCCACAAATACAGTATATAAAATTTATTTATCACCAGCCCTTCGCCCTAAGGTCCCAGGGTGAGCTATGACATTAAAACACAATATTAAAAATAGTTTGCACCTTCCCGTCCCCAGAGATTCTGAATAACTGAAGATAAAATAAGTATTGGAGTCTGGATTTAAAATCCCATGGTCAAATCTCACCTCAAAGCTGACAGTAATGTCACAAAAAAACCTGTTGCAGAAATGCAATCTTTCATCACCACATCTCCATTTCTTCTTCTTCTTCTTCTTCTTCTTCTTCTTCTTCTTCTTCTTCTTCTTCTTCTTCTTCTTCTGTTGTTGTTGTTGAGTCGTTTAGTCGTGTCCGCCTCTTGGTGACCCCATGGACCAGAGCACGCCAGGCACTCCTGTCTTCCACTGCCTCCCGCAGTTTGGTCAGACTCATGTTGGTCGCTTCGAGAACCCCGTCCCACCATCTTGTCCTCTGTCGTCCCCTTCTCCTTGTGCCCTCCATCTTTCCCAACATCAGGGTCTTTTCCAGGGAGTCTTCTCTTCTCATGAGGTGGCCAAAGTCTTGGAGCCTCAGCTTCAGGATCTGTCCTTCCAGTGAGCACTCAGGGCTGATTTCCTTCAGAATGGATCGGTTGGATCTTCTTGCAGTCCATGGGACTCTCCAGAGTCTCCTCCAGCACCAGAATTCAAAAGCATCCATTCTTCAGCGATCAGCCTTCTTTATGGTCCAGCTCTCACTTCCGTACATTACTACTGGGAAAACCATAGCTTTAACTATACGGACTTTTGCCGGCAAGGTGATGTCTCTGCTTTTTAAGATGCTGTCTAGGTTTGTCATTGCTTTTCTCCCAAGAAGCAGGCGTCTTCTAATTTCGTGACTGCTCTCACCATCTGCAGTGATCATGGAACCCAAGAAAGTGAAATCTCTCACTGCCTCCATTTCTTCCCCTTCTATTTGCCAGGACGTGATGGGACCAGTGGCCATGATCTTAGTTTTGTTGATGTTGAGCTTCAGACCATATTTTGCGCTCTCCTCTTTCACCCTCATTAAAAGGTTCTTTAATTCCTCCTCACTTTCTGCCATCAAGGTTGTGTCATCAGCATATCTCAGGTTGTTGATATTTCTTCCGGCAATCTTAATTCCGGTTTGGGATTCATCCAGTCCAGCCTTTCGTGTGATGAATGACCTGCGGGCATAGGGCAATATACAAATTTAATAATTTAATAAGTAAGCACTGGGAACAATGCTACTACCACTATTATTATTATTATTATTATTATTATTATTATTATTCATATACCACCCTCTACCACAAGATCTCAGGGTGAGCCTTTCTGCCCACCAACCCCCAGCCGCTCGCCCAAGCCAGAACTGGCACTGGCTCATCCTGGTGCTTCTCAAGTCGGCCAAAGCCATTGCCTGGACAGAGGGATTGCCTTGGCACATGACAGGTCACCGACTGCAGGCCAAACAGGGAAAGTCAATATTAGCAGTCAGTGACTACTGGGACGGTCCACGTGGCAGGAGGAAGGTCAGGAGAGGTGCACTCGGATGCTCCTTGGACTTGGCTGTGGTTGTGCCTCCCTCCCTGGGCGCTTTCAGGGGCACTAGAAGGGACGGAGCTGCCTGCTGCCTGCCTGGGCCTGCACCAAATGCTGAGGGTCCTGGAGTCTGGAGAGGCAGCTGGCAGAGCCATGGATCTAGAATGCAGGGGATCTAGAATCATAGACTTGCAGAGGGTCATCTAGAGGGCGTTCCATGGAGGATGGAGCAAGCTTGTTTTCCTCCTGCTCCGAAGGGTTAGGACTCGAACCCATGGCTTCAAGTTACAAGGATTAAACATCAGGAAGAACTTTCTGACAGCAAGAGCTGTTCACCAGTGGAACAGACTCCCACAAGAGGTGGTGGACTCTCCTTCCTTGGAGGTATTTAAGCAGAGGCTGGATGGCCATCTGTCTGGGATGCTTTAGTTGAGATTCCTGCATTGCAGGGGGTTGGACTGGATGACCCTCGGGGTTCCCTTCTTGAGACGGGATTGGCGATGCTCATTGTTGGACGTGTGGGCCCTTCCCCACGCAGTGTGCAATGGCTGGACTTCTTGGCGTGGGTCACTGTGAGCCCAGTGTCCTGAAAGGCCCCTTTTGTTGTGGCTCATCATGACCTGGCTGAGAACGTTAGAGGGGCGGGGTGGGCAGAGGCGCTGGCACAGAGACGCCCTCCCTTCTGCCCTCTTTGCCAGCTGGGGACTGGGCTCTATTGGCTGCCTTTGGATCTCTGGCGCAGGCCAAAGGAAACCCAGTGCTGCAGCGTGGGATCGGGACCGGGAAGCCCCTTCCTCCTTAACCCAGGGGCAGGGTGAGCTGCGAGGTGAGTGAAAATCACTCAGAGTATGCTCAAAGGCTCCCTCTCCGTAGTTAACTTTGCGGTGTCCTGTTTAGGTATGTGTTTGGGTGCGACCATCTCGGGGCTTTGCCAGGCTGGGTGCACAAATCTGCATAAAATCTGCATGTGGCAATTGGTATAATAATAATAATAATAATAATAATAATAATAATAATTTTTTATTTATACCCCGCTCTCTCTGCCCAGAACCAGGCTCAGGGCGGCTAACACCAATAAAATTACAATAAAACGTAAAAGAAAGAAAAAACAGTTAATTAAAATACGGGTTAAAATACAATTTAAAATGCAGCCTCATTTTAGTAGCAGCCCACAAGTCAAAACCCTAAGGGGAGGGAAACATAAGGGTCAGACTGAGTCCAACCCAAAGGCCAGGCGGAACAGCTCCGTCTTGCAGGCCCTGAGGAAAGATGTCAAATCCCGCAGGGCCCTGGTCTCTTGTGACAGAGCGTTCCACCAAGCCGGGGCCAGTGCTGAAAAGGCCCTGGCCCTAGCTGAGACCAATCTAACCGCCTTGCGGCTTGGGACCTCCAAAGTGTTGTTATTTGTGGACCTTAAGATCCTCTGTGGGGCATACCAGGAGAGGCGGTCCCGTAGGTACGAGGGTCCTAGGCCGCATAGGGCTTTAAAGGTCAAAACCAGCGCCTTGAACCTGACCCGGTACTCCACCGGGAGCCAGTGCAGCTGGTAAAGCACTGGGTGAATATGCTCCCATGGCAAGGACCCCATGAGGAGCCTCGCTGTAGCATTCTGCACCCACTGGAGTTTCTGGGTCAGCCCCGCGTAGACCGAGTTACAATAATCAATAATAATAATAACAACAATTTATACTGCACCCGTCTGGCAGGGTTTCCCCAGCCACTCTGGGCGGCTTCCAGCAAAATATTAAAATACAATAATTCATCAAATATCAATAGGTATCAATAGGTGTTCCCAGGGAAATTAAGGTGGTGGGTGCCCAGCCACCCTAGAAGCAAAAAGTGTGTGTGTGTGTGTGTGTGTTAAAAGGAAGATGGCGGATGGCAGCATCACAGCAAAACCCAAAAACCATGCTGGTACATCGCCCACCCAAGCCCCTTCCCTGCGCCCTCCAATTCCAGGCTGGGGTCCCCAGCCAAGGAAACCAGCCGCTCTGCCTGTCCAGACCACCACCCAATTTCTAAAGAGAAAAGTGGGCATGCACATTTATAGAATTATAGAATGGTAGAGTTGGAAGGGGCCCCCAGGGGTCATCTAGTCCAACCCCCTAACCCCCTGCAATGCAGGAATCTCAGCTAAAGATCTACGGCAGATGGTCATCCAACCTCTGCTTAAAAACCGTCCCTGCCCCCTGGCTGACCCTAAACTCGCCGGGAGAGAAATCGCCCTCTGCCCATGTGCAGAGGCACCTCCGCTTTGCCAACAGTTCCAGAGGAACGGGAGAGGGTGCGGGGTTTCGAGGGATCTGGCTGAGCGGGGCGAGGCGGGGTCTCCGGGGTGCCCTGCCTCGGAAGGGCTCCCCAGGGGCGTCCCTCGAGGCCCCCCGGAGAGCGCCTGTGTCCACGGGAGGGCGTCCTCCGCTCCTCGGCGCGCGCGTCTCCCTGCACGGCTGCTGGCACGGAGCCTCGGCCGCTTCTGCCCGGCGGGGGTGGAGGCAGCGCGGGCAGGGCAGCGGCGGCAGAGAGCCGGGAGAGCCTTGCTGGCGAGAGCGGCCCGCAAGCGCGCCGTCGAGGGCCATCCGTTCCGGGGAAGCGGCTCGGGCAGTGTCCGGGGCGCCGTGCGCCCCGTCGAGGCTCCTCGCCATGGACGGGCAGGCGGCGCTGTGCGGCGTCGAGGCGGGCGAAGAGGCGTCGGGGGCGCCCCACTACGACTACAGCCGCATCGTGGGGCCGCTGCGCGAGCCCGCGACGCCAGGACAGAGGACGCGACGCCCCGGCGGGCCGGCCAACGGCTGCGCCCCGATCTACGCGGGACACGAGACGGCGGCGCAGAGGTACAACGCTCGCCTCCTGCAGGCCGGCTACGAGCCCGAGAGGTGAGCGGCGCCGGGTTCGGAGAAGCCCCGGGGTGGGGGTCGGGGTGAGGAGGGCTCCTGGGGGGGTGAGCTAGTCTCTCCTTCCCCACGGCTGCTTTCCAAAGTCGGGTTCCAAGGGTCGCTCCCCACTGACCCGGGTTGACTAACTCCGGAACAAATCGCGGTGGTTCTGAACTTCGGTTGTTGGCAAAAGGACCGTTTTAGTTTGGCAGGTGGAACTCAGACGTGCTGCGCACCTGCTTCATCTGCACCTGGGCGCCAGGTGTGCGTCCACACGCGCGCTCAGCCCTGTTTTACCCCGCGTGGTGGGCTGGGTGCTGAGTGGGCGCGACTGGCCCCAGGTCGCCCTTGGAGAGCACCAGCCTCAGGAGGTGGGCAGCCCCCCCCCCCCCCCGTCGCTGCGCTTGCCATGCCAGGAGAGACGCTCCCAGCCTGGGGCTTCTCTGCTTCTCAGAAATTCATGGCTGGCCCCACAGCCCTTGAGTGGCGGAGGTTAGGCGGAGATCGACTGGTGGACCTCTGGGTGACCCAAAGTAGATCAGCAAGGGTTTCTGACTTCCAGTGGCTCAATACCATTTGACTGTGCCACAGGGGGTATATTTTTAGGGGCTGTACATTGGTTTTAAAATATTGTGTACTACTTTAAAACATCAATGTTTTGATCAAGGAAGACCCAACTTATTATCTGCTGTAAATTTAGCAAACATGCTGTAATAAAAGAGATCCAGTGAAAAAAAAGAGAGCCAGTGTGGTGTAGTGGTTAAGAGCGGTAGACTCGTAATTTGGTGAACCGGGTTCGCGTCTCCGCTCCTCCACATGCAGCTGCTGGGTGACCTTGGGCTAGTCCCACTTCTCTGAAGTCTCTCAGCCTCACTCACCTCCCAGAGTGTTTGTTGTGGGGGAGGAAGGGAAAGGAGAATGTGAGCTGCTTGGAGACTCCTTCGGGTAGTGATAAAGCGGGATATCAAATCCAAACTCTTCTTCTTCTTCTTTTAATTGACGATAATACTGTATTTTTGAGTTTAGCCACCATGGGACATCCTGGGGAAGGGAGTGTAGGCAACTAATTCATAACATCAACATAACAGTAGCAATAAGCTGGCTCTTCTGCCTCCCTACATTAACCAGCTGAAATGAATAAAGTTTGGCAGTGTGTGTTGAAAGGGACCCCCATAGGTCATCTAGTCCAACCCCCTGCAATGCAGGAGTCTCAACTAGATCATCCATGGCAGAGGGCCATCCAACCTCTGCTTAAAAACCTCCAAGGAAGGAGAGCCCACTACCTCCCGAGGGAGACCGTTCCACTGCCAAACAGCTCTTAGCATTGGAAAGTTTGTTCCATATGTTGAGTCGGAATCTCATTCCCTGTCCTTTGAATCCGCTGGTTCAGATCCTTCCCTCTGGAGCAGAAGAAAACAAGCTTGCTCCATCATGTGGTCTCACCTCTACACCTTCCCTTCTCCAGGCCCAACCCCAAGGGTCCTGATCCTCAAAATAAATCCCTGGGCTTAGAGAGCTTTCAGCGCCTTTGCTTCAAAAAGAAACAGAGTAGACGCTGCTGCAGATCTTGAATCTGCCTCTGCCTCCCAAAATGCTCCTGGAATCCTCCTGGAGGCCCCAAGACCTCCAGGAGGCCAAGAAGACATTTGCAACACACACCCCTCCACCGCCAAGCCAAGTCAAGAGGTGACCTGGGGGCACCCAGAACCTTGGGCAGGATCCTGAGGCACCCCCCTGCCTTGCACAGAGGCAGAGCTCAGCCCACCTAGCTCAGTATTTTCGGCATCAGACTTTCATGGTCCCTAGATGTTGCAGGATCATGGGACATGGGTGGCGCTGTGGTCTAAACCACAGAGCCTAGGGCTTGCTGATCAGAAGGTCGGCTGTTCGAATCCCCATGACGGGGTGAGCTCCCGTTATTCAGTCCCAGCTCCTGCCAACCTAGCAGTTCGAAAGCACGTCAAAGTGCAAGTAGATAAATAGGTACCGCTCCAGCGGGAAGGTAAACGGCGTTTCCATGCGCTGCTCTGGTTTGCCAGAAGCGGCTTAGTCTTGCTGGCCACATGACCTGGAAGCTGTACGCCGGCTCCCTCGGCCAATAAAGCGAGATGGGTGCCGCAACCCCAGAGTCGTCCGCGACTGGACCTAACGGTCAGGGGTCCCTTTACCTTTACCTTTAAGATGTTGCAGGACTACTACTCCTGCCACCCCAGCATGGCCTGTGGTCAGGGGTGATGGGCCAGGGCATGCCAGAACATCTGGGGACCCAGAGTTGAGAAAGGCTCTTCTCCACTCGCTGTTGGCAGCAGCTCTCTAGAATTTCAGGCAGGGGGCCATAACCAGCCCTGCCTGGAGACAGCAGCACTATTGGGGATTGAACCCGGGTCCGTCTCAGTGCAAAGGAAAGGGCCCACTGACCTCCAGGGCCCCTTCCCAGTATCCTTGTGATGGCCCCCAGTCTCTGCTTCTCGCTTGCAGAGCCAGCCCTGTAGGCTCCAGACATGCTGGTCTTTGAAGGCCGCCCCATTTCTTGTCCACTGATTCACCTGGGACACAACGGCAGGGGGAAGTCTTCATTGGGCAAAAGCCCCATTGAAATGACCTGGCAAGCAGCTGACCTGTGGCCTGACCCAGCAGAGCCCTTCTTGTGGGCTGGCACACGCACACAGAGCTAGCCCTGCGAGGTGTTGTTGTTGTTCAGTCGTTCAGTCGTGTCCGCCTCTTCGTGACCCCATGGACCAGAGCACGCCAGGCACGCCTATCCTTTACTGCCTCTCGCAGTTTGGCCAAACTCATGTTAGTAGCTTCGAGAACATTGTCCAACCATCTCATCCTCTGTCGTCCCCTTCTCCTTGTGCCCTCAATCTTTCCCAACATCAGGGTCTTTTCCAGGGAGTCTTCTCTTCTCATGAGGTGGCCAAAGTACTGGAGCCTCAACCTCAGGATCTGTCCTTCTAGTGAGCACTCAGGGCTGATTTCTTTAAGAATGGATAGGTTTGATCTTCTTGCAGTCCATGGGACTCTCAAGAGTCTCCTCCAGTACTGCGAGGTAGGCCACTGTTATTCCCAACGGGAGGCTGTGTGTGTGTGTGTGTGTGTGTGTGTGTGTCCCCGGCTGAAACGGGAATCATCATGGAAGGGAAAGTTCTGCATGTGGCATGGAGTGTGCGTTGGTCCCTGTAAGCACATCTGGGCAATAGGAATAAAAATAATGTTTATCGATATCCTGTGTTTTCCCCAGACCGGGAACGAAGGAGGCCTGCACAAATCAAAACAACACAGATCAAATGGGGAAGTCTAAAATCATCATTTGAAATACAGTGGTATCTCGGTTTACAATCTCAATCCGTTCCGGAAGTCCCTTCTTAAACCAAAGCCGTTCTTAAACCGAGGCGGGCTTTCCCTCTAATGAGGCCTCCCACCGCCGGTGCCCTTCCACCAATCGGACCGAGGTAAAGTTCTCAGACCGGGACACTACTTCCAGTTTTGTGGAGTTCGTAAACCAAATCATTCATAAACAGGACTGTTCTTAAACCGAGGTACCACTGTAGATGCAATTAAACTATAATAGGATTCAAACAATAAAAAACCAGGTTGCTGACAGGAGAGAGGCCTTGTTCAGAAGAGGTCGAGAGGGCGCATGAAGGCTAAGGGACCTCACAGGTAAACTGGTCCCCAGTTGTGATGATGCCAACGAGCAAATCACTGATCCAACCTGTTGACCGAGAGGCCACCTGGTTCACCAGAAGGCAAATGCTCTCGAGGCTTAGGAGAGCCCTGGCATAGATAGCGTGGTGGCACCAAAGGGAGAAGGCGTAGAGGCCTGGGCTGCAGGAGGAATCTGAGCACCTTCCCAGGGGTGAGGATCCCCACAGGAGGGTGGGGGCACAAGCTCCTCGCCCAGGAACTGGGAATGACCCCAACGGGGCTGGGGGCTGCCGCTCTGGAGCTGAGGCTCCATGGCGAATCAGAAGGCTGCCTAAGCTGGGTGGGTGATGATTATGATTTAATTTTCCCATAAGTGGTGCTCGAGTCTCCATCTGCTCAGCAGAGACCCTGGGTGACCCCGGGGTGGGAGCTCTTTTCGGACGGCTGCTGGGGGCTAGTTATCGGCCTTTGGCTGAAAGTGTCTGAGCTCTTATGTAATGACTTTTAAAGGCTTAATATGAATTTGGCAGGTGATCATCTGATCTGCGCAGCATCTGCCGGCAGTGGGGAGGGGGGAAGGCGTTGGCCCCTGGCCGTTTCACCCAGGTTTTGCTGGATGGGTTTTGCTGGCGGCACTTGTGTGCCAAGTCAGAGGGGCTGGAACCCTACGCCTTCAACTCGTGGGAGGCAGGAAGCCCCCTTGGGTCAAGTCCAGCTGAGCTGCCTGGGTGATGGGTGCCCAGGGGCTTTCCAGAGCTCAGTAGGACCCGAAAGGGATGCTTGAGATCTGTGCCCATACCGCCACTGCTGCAGAGCGTAGGGGCATGAGAAGAGCCTGGCTGCCGGATCCGGCCGGTGGCTCATCTCGTCCAGCATCCTGTTCTCGCAGTAGCCGGCCAGATGTCTCTCCTGGGAAACCTGCAGTTGGAACCTGAGCAGAAAATATATATTATTTCTACCCCACCCATCTGGCTGGGTTTCCCCAGCCACTCTGGGCGGCTTCCAACAGAATATTAAAATACAATAATCTATTAAACATTAAAAGCTTCCCTAAACAAGGCTGCCTTCAGATGTCTTCTAAAAGTCTGGTAGTTGTTGTTCTCTTGGACATCTGGTGGGATGGCGTTCCACTGGGCGGGTGCCACCACCGAGAAGGCCCTCTGCCTGGTTCCCTGTAACTTGGCTTCTCGTAGTGAGGGAACCGCCAGAAGGCCCTCGGCACTGGACCTCAGTGTCCGGGCAGAACGATGGGGGTGGAGATGCTCCTTCAGGTATACTGGACCGAGGCCGTTTAGAAAAGCACTTTATCCCCTCCTGCCGTTTCCAGCAGCTGTTATCCAGGAGCATTGCTGCCTCTTCACTGCGGAGGCAGAGCATGGGCATCATGGCGAGGAGCCACCCAGAGACCCTCCCCTCCCTTGAAAGAGGCGGCCTCTCTTCCAGCTGCCCTGCCTGGTCAAACCTGGTTTGTAGGGTTCCTGAGCCCCACAAAGCACAGAGAATAGCGGGGTGGGAGCAGCCGAGCAGGAGAATCAACTCAGGCCATCTACAGCACTCTGAGGTCCTCAGCTATTGTCTGTCGAAAGGTAGCTGAGGATGAAAGTGGCCCACTGGCCTGGCCTTGTGCTTGACCCATCGAGGGCAGACAAGTGGATTGGTCCCCAGTGTAGGAACACAGCTAGCGCTCCAGGGCTTCAGACAGGGGGGTCTACTCCTAGCCCTGCCTGGAGGGGCTGCCATGGACCTTCTGCATACCTATTATTATTATTATTATTATTATTATTTTCATCTAAAGATCACAACGTGGTTCAATCCTGAGATAGCCTTCAGTATACACAGCAATCCTCAGATAGCAGTCAGTGGCAAACAGCTCTTCCTCGAGTTCTTTGCAGGACTGAACTGGGGGTATGTGGAGGGAAAGGCGGGGGGGGGCAGCTGCAGCAGTCCCTCCCGTCTTTGGCAATGGAAAACAAGGAGGGCTGCCAGGGGATGGAGTCCACCAGCTTCTCTTATCTATTCTCCATGAGGTCTGGCGACATGCCCAGCCCCAAAAGCATTCTAAGCAAGAATTTCCTTACCCCAAAACAAACCTTTTTTTTTAGGGGGGGGGACTTAAGGTGTCGAATGCACAGTATACTCCAGCAACTTTGTAAAAAGCCCATAATTTATTTGGAGCTGCTTAAATCGGCGAGATCCAGTTCCTCGATGTCAGGTGCTGCAATGCTAACAAGGCCCGTTTCTGGGAGACCAACAGGAGCCTATAGATGCATAAGTGGGGAGGCGGAAAGAGAATATCTACTGCGCAGCAGAATAATGTGATGCACACATCGACTTGCCAACGGACACAAGCACTAACACACCCTTGTTCTGCTCTGCTTTCCTCACACATTAGGAGAAGCAGGGCAGAGTGTTTGCTTCTGCGCCCCCCTCCGGAAATGCCCCCTCTACCTTTTTCTGGCGCAACCTTGCCCTGCAAAGCTGCTCCTGGCTATTTCTGCCGCAGGATAGAGGAGTGACGTTGGAGACCTTAATCTCTGCGGCAGCAAATGCTGCTAATTGTGGCCTGGCTGCGATGGGCTGAGCAGAGCCGGCAGGGAAGAGGCATGTCCGGGGCGGCCCCAGCTGCTGCTCCCCCTGGGCAAAGGTGGGGCGCCTCCCCCTTCCCATGCCCCCAGACCTCTGGGCTGCTGGGAGGGCTTCAGTTCCCTGCCCATGGGCTGCCTGTTTTGGGCTGACTTGGGAAACCGCTCTCCATCCCAGTTATTCCAGGACACGAGAGTCAAGGCTTTTGGTCTTTCTCCAGAAGGACGTGGCAACTTCCGATTCACTCCCTTGATCTTGTGAACAAATCTCTCTCTCTCTCTCTCTCTCTCTCTCTCTCTCTCTCTCTCTCTCTCTCTCTCTCTTTTTAAGATAGTGTATTGTATGACTACATTAGTATATAAATCTTAGATTTCTAAATAATTGCACTATGTATAAGATAAGATCTATATCAGTCTAAGAACATTTATTGTAAGATTACTTTATCTTTTCTTTTTCCATTTCCCTTTTTACATATGCATTTTTCTGTTTGTTTTTTTTCTGTATGTTTTTTGCTAATAGCAATAAAAAAAGAATAGGGTGGTCCTTGGAGATCAGGGAGTGCCTCGCCTCTCTTCTCCCAATTTGGAGCAGGCAGCTTCCAGTCCCTTCAGATCCCAAGCAGTTTAACCCCCCCCCAGTGGTGTCCCGTCAGGACTTAGGGCCCCACAGGGAGTTATCCGGCGTGCCCCATGGAGATCAAGTCAAAGGAGGGAACTAGTGGGGTGACCAGCCAGGTCGCCTCCATAGTAATAGGTCAGCAGGATCTTAGCTGCGATCCCTGCATTGCAGGGGGTTGGACTAGATGACCCCTGGGGGTCTCTCCCAACTCTGCAGCTCTGCGATTCTGTGCGCTGTGCTGCAAACGTTTCCAGGTAAAACAGAAGCACTTTGAAGATTTGCCCACGCTTCACATTTCTCCGTTTTGCATCTGATACCCGTCTCAGAATTTGAACAGTTTGGACTGGATTTGGTCCGGCTTTCGGGCAAGGTGGGCGAGTTCAGAACCTGTCAAATGCCATCAAGTGCCGCTCACTGCCTGTCAATTGTCAGTCAAAAGCAATAATCCCAAACGCCACCTAGTGTTAAATAACAGCGTGTCCATTGCACACACATTTGGCAAATATTTGGCAAACAATGAGGCATCTGAGTGAGGAGGCCTTGTGGCAATGGGCGAATCGATGACCCTCACATAGGAGGCAGCAATGATCCCCAATTGGGATACATTTAAAACAGGATTAGACCCATTCACGGAGGGGAGGGGTATCCATGGCTCCAAGGTCAGAGGCAGAGGTGCTTCTGAATACTAGTTGTTGGAAACCGCAGGAGGGGAGAGTGTGGCTCTTGTGCTCGGATCCTGCTTGCGGGTTTTCCATCATGGGCATCTGGTTGGCCCCTGTGAGAACAGGATGCCAGCCTAGGTGATCTAGCAGTCTCTTCGCAAGCGGATGCCTGGGAATGAGGGCTGGCTGGCTGGCTGGCTGACCCGCCACTGCTGCTGTCAGAGAGGCTGCCTTCCCCGGCACGAAAACAAGGCTAGGTGCCATGGGGCTGTTTTCCTGCCTGCCTCTCCTGGGGCATAATTAACTGTGCCAGGCTGCTCTGGGCACTGGGGAGCTGCCTGCCTCCAGCTGTACACAAGCCTCAGCCGCGGGCGCAGGCTGGCAGGGGAGCCTGAACAGGGAAACTCTCTTTCTGCTCCTGCTGTGTGAGAGGAGGGCTGAAGAAGCCGAGAAGAGACTGCTGGATCAGGCCAAAGGGCTCTCATCCTGCCCAGCACCCTGGGAAAACTGTATGCAGGATTTGAGCACAAAAGCAAGACTCTCCCCTCCTGCAAACTCCGGCATTCGGAAGCATTGCTCAGCCCGACTGTGGAAGCAGAGCAGAGCCAACATGTCTTGGAGCCATCGATAGCCTCTCTCCTCCTCCCTGGATTTGTACAACCCTCCTTTAAAGCCACCCAAGTTGGTGGCCGTCCCTGCCTCCTGTGGGAGGGAGTTCCACAGGTCAACTGTGCACGTGGTTTGTGCCACTCCCAGGTCAACCCTGAAAGACACCTCATTGGTACTTTGGGAGGAAAAGCAGCCTGGGGGTGGGGGCATAGATAAGGCATTGGCCACCTGGTTCGTGGATCCTAGCCATCCCGGCTGGGCTAGGCCTCCCCAGCAGGAGCAAGCAATGTTTCTGAATGCCAGTTGCTGGAAACGACAGGAGGGTTACTCTAGTGCTCAAATCCTGCTTCTGGGCTTCCCATAATGGGCACCTGGCTTGCCACAGGATGCTGGACTAGATGGGCCTGATCCGGCAGGGTTTTTCTTGTGTTCTTATGGAACCTCCAGGGCCAGAGGCAGTCTATCTTGATCCCTAGGTTTCCTGGAGGTATTAGGCCACTGTAGTGACTGGATGGGCTGATCAAGTGGCAAACTCTTCTCATATGTCCCAGCCAGAGGGGGTGACCTGGCCAGGTGGGCTCACCCTCTTTCCTCCTTCCTAAAAATTGCAGCCAAGGATTTGCACCTAAAGGGAAGTGATTGCCAGATCAAGGCTCACAACCAGATCCTGCCTCCTCCGAGCTGGCACCCAGGGCCTTTCTTCCTGGCTCTCCTGGACCTTTTAAGACCCACCTGGCCTGCAGAAGGCAAGAGGGCGGGGACCTGGTTATCATAATTCTTGAAGTGGCCACATGCGGGGTGAGGCCATCTCATAGGTAAACTGGTCCCAAGGGCTTTATATACTAACCTTGGCCCGGTAGCAAAGCAGCAGCCAGTGCAGATCTCTGAGCGCAGGTGTTACAGAATGACGAGACCTCGCTGCTGTCAGCAATCGGGCTGCAGCATCCCGCACTCGCTGCAATGAGGTGCGAGGGCAGCCCTACACAGAGAACAAAGGAAAGCACCTCAGGCAGAGGCATCATTCAGAGGACGCCGTGCGTGTCTTCTGGTGAAGCCGGATCCTGACTCCCATGATACATTTGACAAAGGGGAGAGATGAGAGTCCAGGAAAGTTGATGCCGCAATAAATTGCACTGTCCCAAGAGGGACGCCTTTGTTGTTCTTCCTTCCAAAGACTCAAAGACAGGCAAGGTCTCTGCAAACGGAAAGGATGCGTGTCTGCAGGCAAAGTGCTGCCCCCTGGAGCAGAGATCCCTGCCCAGCAAGCATCTTGACAGAGAACAGATTCAACAAAAGGCTCCTGTGACCCCAGGGTCCTCAGAGGAGTCTGCCTGTTCTGTCTCTGCATGATTCACCGTTCTGGGCTGGCCTTCCTGGCCTGTCCCACCCAGATGCAGATGATTCTGCTTTTTTCCTAGAGCGGGTGAAACTGGCTCATTCGGCCGATCGCTCCCCATGTTATCTGAAGAAGCCATGCCCAGGTTGGTGACACACACAGAGACACAACAGGGTGATGGCGAACTCCTCTGAGAGAGAGTAATTCTCAATGTAGCCTTTTTGTTGGGGTGCAAGGTGGGGGACGGACGGACACACAGCTTCACTTTAAATTCGGAAACAAAAGAAGCGAAAATTCCACCCTGGCTCAGGTCATTCATTCATTCATTCGTTCATTCAAGGATTTACTCAATCCTGTCTTTTTACAAGTGTTTCAAGGCAGCTAAGAATAAGGAACAAAAACCAGCTCACAAGGAAGTAGCAGGAAGTCAGCGCCCTGGGAGGAGGGAATTATCTAGTTTTAAAGTCGGGATGAACCTCATTAAAAGGAAACATTAGAAAAGATTTACCATTGGGGGGGCAGCCCCCCGCCATTCTGCATGCTTAAACTGTGGGTCACAATGGAGTCACCAGCAAGAGCATCAATAAAGGGAGGGCCCCAGAGCAAAGCGGGAGGATATAAACGAGGAGGAAACCATAAAAACGACCAGCGAAGCGTTGCAAACTCTTCCCCCATCCCACCTCCACCCTTGAAAGGGACTTTTTAGTACCGAAAGAAGGCAAGGAAGGCAGTGGAAGGCAGCAAGGCTGACTGGGGTGGGTGGTCTGCAAGGGAGGCCTTGTGGGATAGATGGCTTGGCCTAGGGGGCTTCTGGGATGTATCTGCTCTGTCCCTGGCCCCAATCCTGCTCTTGCAGCAGCAGCAGCAGCAGCTTGCTCTGTGGAAATCAAACCCGGAACATTTCCGCACCTTGTGTTTCCATGCCCTGCTTATTTCAGGCTGCCAGCCAAGTCAGGCCGGTAAAGAACCCTAAAATTGTAGAGTTGGACGGGACCCCTGAGGGTCATCTAGTCCACCCCCCTGCAATGCAGAGATCACAACCAAAGCATTCCTGGCAGATGGCTACCCAACCTCTGCTTAAAAGCCTCCAGCATCCCCTTCTGAAACAGCAGCCCTGCAGAGACGACTCTTAATCTCAGGGACAGGGGTTCGAGCCCCACTTTGGGCAAAAGATCCCTGCATTGCACAGGGTTGGGATAATAATAATAATAATAATAATAATAATAATAATAATAATAATTTATACCCTGCCCTCCCTGGCCAAGGCTAGATGATCCTCGGGTCCCTTCCAGCTCTATGATCCTGACATTTCCCTCTCCAGTGACTGAGCAATTGCAATTGCACTGGGAAAACCAGCTGGTGAGACTCAGTGCAAGTGGGCCTGAGGTTCCCTGTCTGGCCACTGGAGGGCAGCAGAGGCGACCTCTTTCACTTGTCCTGCTACGGACTTTGGGGTGGGCCCCCCCCCGGCATGGTTGGCATTCCTGGGGCACGGAGAACGGGCGCAGCACCCAAGTAGCTGTGAGGGGCAGCTTCTTGCCTCTTCAAGTCTTCAGGCACAGCTGCCCACTTCAGAGACTGCAGAGCTGCTACCGGGCAGGTGTTACTTGCTCCTGGTATGTGAAGTCCTTAACAACTCGGGACCAGTTTAGCCCCCCAGTGCCCGCTTGACCATCTGTAGAACTGGCCCTGTAGCAGGTGCCACACAAAACCCTGCTCCACATTTGTAAGAGAGCAAACCTTTTGTGCGGTGGCATCTACCCTTTGGAACTCCCTGCCTATGGATGCCAGGCAGGCACTCTCAGAAGGTTCATGTATGCTGGCTACAAACCTGTTATATTTTTAACATTTTCCCAAGGACAAAAATGAGAGAAGAACCTGTGATTTAAGCCCTGTATTTGGAGCAGGAACTGTCCTGTAAACGAGGTACAATTCAGAGGTTGCCCATTGATATGGCTGCAGCAATAAAGAGGGGAGGCATTGCAAGGAGGAAGCTGTTAATCAACATTGCAGGAGACCCTGAGCAAACATGCCGGGGGGGGGGGGATGCGCTGCCCCGTCTGCATAGGGCTGGCCATCCTAATTGTCCTGCCAGATGCAATCCTTCCAGGAAAGGCAGGGTACCACTCCATTCTGCCCTGGGCAGATGTCACAAAGACTCCTGCATCCAGGTCTGGGCACTATGGGTGTAGGCAGGGGAATGCAGGGGCAGTTGCTCCCCATCAAGTAAATAAATAATAAAGTACTTAAAAGGTAAAGGTACCCCTGACAGTTAAGTCCAGTCGCTGACGACTCTGGGGTTGCAGCGCTCATCTCGCTTTACTGGCCGAGGGAGCCGGCGTTTGTCCACAGACAGCTTCCGGGTCATGTGACTAAGCTGCTTCTGGCAAACCAGAGCAGCGCACGGAAACACTGTTTACCTTCCCGCCAGAGCGGTACCTATTTATCTACTTCCACTTTGGCGTACTTTCGAACTGCTAGGTTGGCAGGAGCTGGGACCGAGCAACGGGAGCTCACCCTGTCGCGGGGATTCGAACTGCCAACCTTCTGATCGACAAGCCCTAGGCTCTGTGGTTTAACCCACAGTGCCACCCGCGTCCCTAAAAAAGTACTTAACTACCAGTAATTGACCAATTGCACCGCAGATAACTCGGTTCTGCCCCTACAATAAAGCCTCCCTCCCTGAAATAAAGCCCAGCTATAGGAAAAAAGGTAAAGGACCCCTGGACGGTTAATTCCAGTCAAAGGCAACTATGGGGTTGCGGCGCTCCTCTTACTTTCAGGCCAAGGGAGCCAGCATTTGTCCGCAGACAGCTTTCCAGGTCATGTGGCCAGCAGGACTAAACCGCTTCTGGCACAACGGGACACCATGACGGAAACCAGAGTGCACGGAAACGCCATTTACCTTCCCGCTGCAGCGGTGCCTATTTATCTACTTGCACTTGACATGCTTTCGAACTGCTAGGTTGGTAGGAGCTGGGACCAAGTAATGGGAGCTCACCCCGCCATGGGGATTTGAACCGCCAACCTTGTGATCAGCAAGCCCAAGAGGCTCGGGGTTTAGAACACAGCGGCACCCGCGTCCCCTATGCACATGCTGGGCACCACAATTTAAGAAGGCTGTTGACAAGCTGGAAGGTGTGCAGAGGACAGCTGAGATGACCCTGGGTCTGGAAACCAAGCCTGATGAGGATCGGTTGAAGGAGCTTGGAAAAGAGGAGTCTGAGAAGTGACATGATGGCCTTCTTCAAATATTTGTAGGGCTGCCCCACAGAAGTCTGATGCTGCAGAAGGGAGGACCCAAACCAGCAGATCCAAATGAGGAACGAGATTCCAACCAACCCTTAGGACGACCTTTCTGCTGGCGAGGGCTGTTTGACAGTAGAATGGACTCCCTTCGAAGGTGGTGGACGCTCCTTCCTTGGAGGTTTTTAAGCAGAGGTTGGATCCTGGAGGCGAGATTCCTGCATTGCAGGGGGCTGGACTAGGTGACCCTTGGGGTATTTCGTGAGTCTATGATTGCAGAAAGATTTTTCTTGGCTTGCAAACAGTATACCTGAAGGAGCGTCTCCACCCTCATCATTCATCCCAGACATTCTTATATTTCCCCCAAGCAGAGCCAGGCGTTCAAGACAGAAGTCAAGGCAAGGCCCTGGAGCAGGAGGAGCCCCAATTGCTCTCCCTCTGTATTGATTCCGTTGCCTCCCTTTGGCGAGGGACCCATGAACCCCGAAATGTAGCTTTCAGAGCCTGCCTTTATAAAGGCAAGATTCAATGCTTTCCCGTCTAATGTTATGGGTAATAGACTCTCCAGCGGACAGATTTCACTGCTTTGCGACTGTAAAAGTGGATCTATAGAATCATGATATCATATAATCTTCAGCTGCCCATTACATTCGGCGCCACGGTCCAAGTTCTTAACTCCATACTTTTCAAGAATCGCTAATGAAACTCAGGAAGCACAACTAATATATCTTATGAATGATGAAGATTCAAGTAGATCCCTTACGGTCGCAAGATTCCTGATTAATGTATTATTTCAAAAGAAAAGAAATGGATCACTGTACGACTCTGACAGTTTAGCAAATCCAAATATTCTTAACAAGCAATAAAGTTAAATGTATTAACATAACTGAAATAGGATGGACTTGAATTTTGGGTTGCACGGACGGAGTTTATTATGTATATAGTTTTATCTAATTTGTAAATATCGTTTAAACTTAGAATTGTTCAAACTGTATAGTTTCGAATGTAATACGATGTATTTTTTTATATGGGCCAATGGCTGTAATAAACATTACTACTACTAGCTTTCAGAGCCAGGGCTCACCCCAAGAAGGAAAGAAAGAGAACAGCCTCTGAGGATGCACAGAGTGCATTGGTGTCAGTGCTGAGTACACGCAGCCAGGGTGCACACGTTGAAAGTTGTGGCTTCTTGGGAGGCTCAACCTGCAACATTAAGAAGCAGCGCCTCCCTTTGCAGGATCAAGCCCCTTTGACAAGGAGCCGGGAGCTGCCCAGCTCCTTCCGTGTGGGGTGCTGAGCCCAGGAGCGGCTGCCCTGAGGCACACAATCTGCCTGCCTCGACTTCTCCCTCGAACTCCGGACTCTGCTCAGGGGACAGAAAGGAAACTCCTGTTTGCAAGCCAAGAAAAACCCTGTGCTTTGGATCTGACCAGCTTTTCCTGGCAGGAAAAAACCAGAAGAAGTTTGGTCAGGGCAGCCCAGGAAGCCCCTCCCCCAAAGAACCATCGTGGTTTGCCAGAGTTTGAAATTGAAATTAAATGCAAACCACGCGGGCAGAATTTGCTCGCCGGATTTATTTCACTTCCTCCGATATTTCCATATGGATGCAAAGGAGTCAGGCGAAGAGCTGGCTCGAGTCACGGGTTCGAGATCTGAGTCCCAAGGTTTCCCCTGCTCCTTCCTTTGCAGTCAGGCTCAGGCTTGTTTCCTTGACCACAGGAGCAGAGCTGCCTTTGGCTACCAGGCCATCATGTTGGGCTGCAGTGAGCGCAGGATGCTGCAGCAAAATTGCTGACAGGGCGAGGCCTTGCCAGCACAGAACACCTGGGCTGCTCAGATTGGCTGCCAATTTGCTACCCCAGATGTGCCCACGCGGCTGCTAGAATTGGTGGAACGGCCATTGCTACAGGCACCCCATACCTGTAAGAACTCAGTCGCCTCCCCTATGGAACTCCCTGCCTATTGAGATCAAGCACCGTACGTATGCCTTTTGGCACCTGCTGAAAGCATTCTTGTTTAGACCAGTGTTTTTCAACCTTTTTTGGGCAAAGGCACACTTGTTTCATGAAAAAAATCACGAGGCACACCACCATTAGAAAATGTTAAAAAATTTAACTCTGTGCCTATATTGACTATATATAAAGTAATTCTCTTTCATAATTATCTGTCTATGTATTTCTAGTAGTATAACCAAATCAGTAATTTTTGATATAACTGTAAAAACCGTGGGTTTCCCGGCCAATCCGGGATACTTGACAGCTATTTTCAATTTTTCCCACGGCACACCAGGCAACATCTCGCAGCACACTAGTGTGCCGCGGAACAGTGGTTGAAAAACACTGGTTTAGACAAGCCAGCCCAGACGTTTAGAAACTCGATGTGTGGTTTAATATACTTTTAGCCTATTATTACTTTCACTTTTGAAAAGTTTTAAAATAACGGCTGTTAACTTTTCTTACGGATACTTTTATTATCTTTTTTGGAAGCCGCTCGAGTCCACCCCCACCCCCGGCTCCATCCTACAGTCAAGAGGTGTATAAATTTTATGGAACGAGTAAGAAATTGATCCATCCAGCTCAGTAGTGCCTACTCTGACTGGCAGTGAATTTTCCAAGCAGGGAATTTCCCCAAGTCCTGCCTGCAGATGCTGCCGCTGGGAGTTGCACCTGGGGACCTTCTGCATGCGGGGCAGGTGTCCTCTCCCTGAGCCATGGGTTAGGGCGGCCCGGATCCTGTCTCCCAGAATGGGCATCTGCTTGGCGACTTTGGGAACAGGATGTTGGACAAGAGGGGCCACTGGCCGGATCCAGCCTGGGGCTCTTCTGGTGTCCGTAAATGAAATTAAAGGGATTCTTGAATGGCGGCAAGTTCTGAAATCATGTGAGGAAGGAATTTAGCTGCAGAGGAAGAGAGTCTGGAATAATTCAGCACCTCGTGGTCAATTAGGCCAATTAACTGCGCTGAGATCCTGGCCTCTCCACAAGCGCATGACTTGAGCGCAGGAAAGCATAATAATAATCACAAGAAGCCTCATAGAACCATAAAATTCTAGAATTGGAAGGGACCCCCAAGGGTCATCCAGTCCAACCCCCTGCAATGCAGGAATCTCCGCTAAAGCATCCAAGCACTGCTTAAAAACCTCCAAGGAAGGAGAGCCCACCATCTCCAGAGGGAGACCTCTCCCCTGTCAAAGCAGCTCCTTTCTGAATGTTTAGTCGGAATCTCCTTTCTTGTAACTTGAAGCCATGGGTTTGAGTCCTACCCTCCGGAGCAGGAGAGAACAAGTTTGCTCCATCCTCCACCTGATATTAGATGATGGGTGGCGCTGTGGGTTAAACCGCAGAGCCTAGGGCTTGCCGATCAGAAGGTCGGCGGTTTGAATCCCAGCGACGGGGTGAGCTCCCGTTGCTCGGTCCCTGCTCCTGCCCACCTAGCAGTTCGAAAGCACGTCAAAGTGCAAGTAGATAAATAGGTACCACTCCGGCGGGAAGGTAAATGCCATTTCCGTGCGCTGCTCTGGTTCACCAGAAGCGGCTTAGTCATTTAAGAAACGCCGTTTACCTTCCCGCCAGAGCGGTACCTATTTATCTACTTGCACTTTGACGTGCTTTCAAACTGCTTTCAAACTGCATGCGTCAGGACGCCCCGCCCCCAGGGGGTGCCTCTGCCCCGGGCACCCAAGAGGCTTCCTATGCCTCTGGGTGTCGCTGGCTGAAGAGGCGCTCTTTGCTCGGGGACGACGACAAAGATGGATCTTGGCGCACCCCAAAACTACGCCCCTGCCCCTTCGGAGGGAAGGGCAATCCTGGCAACGTCCCCAAATCCCAAACCTGGGAATTGCTCACCCACGGAGTCTCTTATCTTACCAGGATCCTGGAACAGAGAAATAAATGTGAAGGCCAGCGACTTATTAAGAGGGCCTTCTAGGTAGTGGCGCCCACCCTGTGGAACGCCCTCCCATCAGATGTGAAAGAAATAAACAACTACCGTATTTTTCTGTCTATAAGACGCCCCCTATTTTGGGGGGGGACTCCAATTTAAGAAAATGGGGGGAGATATATCCGTGTATAAGCTGCCCCCCTAATTTTTGACATTATTTTTAAGGGGAAAAACCTAGTCTTATACACAGAAAAATATGGTATATGGCATTTAGAAGACATCTGAAGGCAGCCCAGTTTAGGGAAGCTTTTAATGACTGATGTTTTAATGTATTTTTAACCTTCTGTTGGAAGCCGCCCAGAGTGGCTGGGGAAACCCAGCCAGGTGGGCAGGGTAAAAACAATAAATTATTATTATTATTATTATTACTTACATTTGTCATTTATTCTGTATTTTATTCTGTGAACCACCATGTTGAAGGGTGGTATACAAATCTAGTTAATAATGGGAAGAAGTTTGCCATGGCAACTGAAAGCGACTTTAAAAAATGACTTACAAATATATATTTATGTATGTGTTTGTGCATGTAAATTTAAACATTTTAAAAAGACATTAAAGAATCCCACCCCCATAGATTAAAACGAAAGGCCCAATCATAGAATCATAGAATTGTGGGAACTGCAAGGGACCCCAAGGGTCCAGCACAGGAACCACAGCTAATGAAAGCTGCCTGATTTTGTCCGGTGCCTGTGTCACGATATGTCACGAAGGGGCCTGGTGAGCCTCCCTGGAGAGAGCATTCTTCAAGCATGGAGCCACCATTGAAAAGGCCCCGTTCTTGTGGGGCCACCCTCCAGACCCCCTGCGGAGTGGGCACATGAAGAAGGACCTCCCATGACAATTGCAGTGTCTGCTGGGGGGGTGGGGGTGGGGGTTTATATGGGGAGAGGCTGCCCTTGGGGCCTTGAGCCACATAAGACTCTTTGAATAGGGCCTGGAAACTGATCCAGGTGACATCAGGCCCTAAATCTCCTAATGCTTGCTCCCAGCACCAAATAACAGCACACCTGCCGGGGGAAGGCGGCAATCAACCCCCCCTGCTGTTCTCTGCACCTGTCCTTGTAGGTACAGAGGTGCCACCAAGGTGGCTTCTGTCCCCAAAGCAGCCTGAACCCCAGAACAGAGGCGTGTGACCAGGGGCCTCCTTTATTATATGTAAAGGTAAAGGGACCCCTGACCATTTGGTCCAGTCGTGTCCGACTCTGGGGTTGCCACGCTCATCTCGCTTTATTGGCCGAGGGAGCCGGCGTACAGCTTCCGTGTCATGTGGCCAGCAGGACTAAGCTGCTTCTGGCGAACCAGAGCAGCACACGGAAACGCCGTTTACCTTCCCGCCAGAGCGGTTCCTATTTATCTACTTGCACTTTGACGTGCTTTCGAACTGCTAGGTGGGCAGGAGCAGGGACCCAGCAATGGGAGCTCACCCCATCGCGGGGATTTGAACCGCCGACCTTCTGATCAGCAAGCCCGAGGCTCTGTGGTTTAACCCACAGCGCCACCTGGGTCCCTTATTATACCGTGTTTCTCCTAAAATAAGACACCGTCTTATAATCTTTTTATCCTCCAAAAAACACAGTATGGCTTATTTTCAGGGGATGTCTTATTTTTATTAAGTGTGATACAGCAATCTACATTTATTCCATTATAATTACCGTATTTTTCGCTCCATAGGATGCTCCGGACCATAGGGCATATTTTTCTGGTTTTCCTCCTCTAAAAGGCTGGGAGGGGCAGTGGAGGGATGCTGCTGGTTCTTCCCCGCCAACCCCGATCGCAAAAACAAGCCTGCTTTGGCGAACGGGGTTGGCGGGTGAGAGAGAGTGAAAGAAAGAGGGAGAAGGAAGGAAGGGATGAGAAAGAGAGAGAGAGAGAGAGAGAGAAAGAAAGGAAGGAAGAGAGAGAGACAAGGAAGGAAGGAGTGAGAGAGAGGGGGGAGAGAGAGGGAAAGAGGGAGGGAAGAGAGAGAGGGAAGGAAGGAAGGAAGGAAGACAGACAGACAGAAGGGGAGAGAGAGAGAGAGAGAGAGAGAGAGAGAGAGAGAGAAGGAAGGAAGGAAGGAAGGAAGGAAGGAAGGAAGGAAGGAAGGAAAAAGAAAGGGGGAGAGAGAGAGAGAGAAGGAAGGGGTGAGAAAGAGTGAAAGAAAGAGGGAGAAGGAAGGAAGGCTTTTGCAAGGACGACGGGGGACACGAAAAGAAAGAGAGGAAAGCATGGGGAAAGTTGGGAGGGAGGGAGGGAGGGAGGGAGGGAGGGAGGGAGAGAGAGAGAGAAAAGTCACAATCAGGTTTGGATTGCAGCAGGAGAGCAATGAAGGAGCCGAATGAAATGGAGAGGTGGGGGGGGGGAGGAGACAGCCCTTACACACCCGACTGAGGGAGGGGGAAGCCCCTCTCCCTGCAAGGGCGGGAAGCGCCCTGAGGTGAAAGTGTGCAGGATTGAGGAGGCTCTCCCTCCTGCGTGCCTAACCTGAGGTGACAGCGACAGCGGCAGCGGCCAGGAGGAGGAGGACGCTGGAGGGCGAGGGCTGCGTGAGGGCCCCTTAGGGCGGAGAGGGCGAAGGCGAGGCTAGAGGTGGCGAGGAGGAGGAGGACTTGGAGGGGCCGATGGTGCTGCTGCTGCTGTTGCCGCCGCCTCTCCTGCTTGTCCCCCCCACCCCCGCCGCCTCCGATCCCTGCTCTTGCGAGCATCAGAGGCAGGCAACAGCAGAAGCCTGCTTTTGGGATCAGCGGGCTGCGCGGGGTTTGGTGGAGGAACTAGCGAGGATGCTGCTACTTCCTCTAGTGGCTTCCAGCGGCTGCGGCTGGGTCCGGGTCCCGGCCACTCAGAGCTTCGCGCGGCGCGCTGCTGCTGAGTCCCGGTGGATCGGGGACCCACGTGGCGTGCGCTGCGGCTGGGTCCGGGTCCCGGCCACTCAGGGCTTCGCTCAGCGCGTTGCTGCTGCCTCCCGGTGGATTGGGGATCCACTGGCGCGCGCTGCAGCTGCGGCTGGGTCCCGCTGGATCGGATCCAAGCGGTGCCCGCTGCTGCTGCTGGGGGAGAGAGCTGGCGGGAGCTGGATTGGGGCCCTACGTGGTGCGCGCTGCAGCGGGGCTGCAGCAGCATCCGGTTCCGGGCGCCAACTTCCTCTTCCTTGCCGCCCTCCACCAGTACCCAGTACGTCTTATTTTCGGGGTATGCCTTATATTTTGCGACCCCGTGATAATCCTTCTATGCCTTATATTTTAGGCATGTCTTATTTTAGGAGAAACACGGTATCTACTAAATCCGTATTCCCCCGTCTTCATCTGTGGCTCTCTGGGCGGTTCACAACCTAAAAATGAAAGATATAAAAATCTCAGTTGGGAGAGCACACCTCATGGTCCTGGGTTTGAGTCCCACGTTGGGCAAAAGACTCCTGCCTCGGACTAGATGATCCTCACGGTCCCTTCCAGCTCCCCAGTCCTAGGATTCACTCAGGAGCTGCCTGCCCATTGACCCCAGTTAAAACCAGCGTCGCTCCTACCCGGCTTCTCAGAGGCGGCCCTTAAGTCATTGGCTGGTTCCCCAGGTCTGGATGCCAAAGAGCTTTCCTTTGCTTGCCAGCCTGTCTGCTTTGGCCCAAAGAGCGGCGCTTCTTCTTTGGGGGAGGGGGAGCACAATTGTGGCCGGAGGATGGATGGGGGTTCCTTCTGAGGCCTCCCTGGGCACCAGCAAGCAGGAACCCCCTTCCTTCCTTCTCCTCCCTTCCTCCCTCCCTTCCCATCCTCCTTCCTTTTCCTTTTCCTTCCCTCCCTCCTTCCTCTCTTCCTACCTTCCTCCCTCCTTCTGCTTCCTTCCTTCCTTCCTATCCTCCCCTCTTTCCTTCCTTCTCCTCCCTCCTTCCTTTTCCTCCTTTTCCTTCCCCTTCCCTCCCTCCTCCCTCCCTCCTTCTGCCTCCTTCCTTCCTTCCAATCCTCCCCTCTTTCCTTCCTTCTCCTCCCTCCTTCCTTTTCCTTCCCCTTCCCTCCCTCCTCCCTCCCTCCCTCCTTCTGCCTCCTTCCTTCCTTCCAATCCTCCCCTCTTTCCTTCCTTCTCCTCCCTCCTTCCTTTTCCTTCCCCTTCCCTCCCTCCCTCCTTCCTCCCTCCCTCCTTCTGCCTCCTTCCTTCCTTCCAATCCTCCCCTCTTTCCTTCCTTCTCCTCCCTCCATCCCTTCCTCCTTTCCTCCCTCCCTTCCCACCCTCCTTCCTTTTCCTTCCCTCCCTCCTTCCTCCCTCCTTCTGCTTCCTTCCTTCCTTCCAATCCTCCCCCCTTTCCTTCCTTCTCCTCCCTCCATCCCTTCTTCTTCTTCCTTCTCCTCCCTCCTTCCTTCCCCTTCCCCTTCCCTCCCTCCTCGGCCGCCGCCGGAGGGAGGAGCCGCCCTCCTGGGCTGTCGGCGCCCCGCGCTCCGCCCTCCTCCTCCTCCTCCTCGTCGTCGGCGCTGCTTGGTGGCTCCGCTGCGCGGCGGCGGCGGCGGCGCAGAGCGCGCGGGGCGGGCGCCGAGCACAGCCAACGGCGGACCGAGGAAGCCGCCCGCCCGCCCGCCCGCCCGCCGGACGACGACGACGACGAGGAGGAAGCGGAGGAGGCGAGCCCGGCCCGGCGGCGGCGGCGGCGGCGGCGCCATGGGCGAAGGCGAGCCGCTCAGGTAGGCGCGCCCGGCCGGGAAGGAGGGAAGGCAGGAAGCGGGCCGGGGCGGCGGCGCCTGCGGCCCATGGGTGCCTTGGGTGCCCGAGGGAGCACCCACAACATTCCCCACGAAAGCCACGCCGCATGCACGGCCCCCGCGGCTCCTGCTGGGCTGTGCAGGCGGCCCCTGAGCATGTGCGGAGCGCTCTCTCTCCCCCCGGGCTGACGGCCTCTCTTCTCGCCTCCCTTGCCTCCGCAGCATGGCCGACTACCTGATCAGCGGCGGCACCGGCTACGTCCCCGAGGACGGCCTGACGGCGCAGCAGCTCTTCGCCATCGCCGACGGGCTCACCTACAAGTAAGGATGGGGGGCAAAGGGGGCGGGGCCTCCTCCCCACGTGGCTCCCAGCTGGGTCCCTCCACACGCACCCCCCCTTGGTGGCACCCCAGGGAAAAGGGTCCCCGCGTCACCTGCCCAAGCGCCAGGGGCAGATGGAGCCAGCGGGCATCGCCCCCTGGCAAGGATGCCCCTCCCGCAGAATGCCTGGCTGGCCCCCTGCATGGGTGGCGGGGGTCCTCCTCCTGTCCCCAAGGAGACCCTGCCCCTCACACCGTCTGCTGCATCCCCCCACCCCAGCGGTCAACCCCAACCTAGTGCCCAACCTGAATCTCTGGAGCAGAATCTCTGGCCAGGCCCTGCAAAGAGCTTCTCATTGCCCTCTTTGAAATGTGTGGGGGGGACCTGGGGGGGGGACCCATCGGTTGGCTCTGTTCAACCGTTTGGCCTATGGACCTCTGCAATTGCCAACAGGGCCTGCCTTGGTTTTCCTGCACGGAAATCTGTGAAATGGGCTGCTGGTCCCTCTCTGCGCTTCCAAGAGACCCCCTGGACCACGCTGTCCGTTCTGATTTGGGTGCAGGGACATTAGGCAGCGCTGGCCGTTTAATGCATTTTCATTGCAGCCCGTTTGTGGGGAGGTGACTTGGCGTTGCATCAACGCAAGCGTTATCCCTCCCTGCCTTTCCAAGGCGTTTTCTTACCCCTTTCCTTTTTGCAAAAAGAGCGGATCTTTGCGGGGAAGCAGGTTTGTTGCGCAAAACCTCCTAGGCAACTCTTGATTGAGGAACCTGGCGACAGCCTTGGAAAGAGGGATTTGCAGAGTCTTTGGGGTTGGCGGGGAGGCGGGTAGAGGGCAAAAATATTCCCAAATGGGCCGCCTCTACCGCCTTCTCTTCCTGGGTCTTGGAGTGAATTTGCGTGGAAATTCAAATTCCGATCCAAATTTCGGGTTGCAACCAACAGAGCCCGATACTGTCAGGCCTGTCCTGTCTGAACCACCGTATTCTCCCAGATGAACCTGCCGAGCTCTGAGATCTTCCGGGGAGGCCCTTCTCTCGGTCCCACCCCCCTCACAATCCCGCTGGGTGGGGCCGCAGGAGAGGGCCTTCTCAGTGGTGGCTTCTCCTCGGCCACTTTGGAACTCCTTGCCAAGGGAAGCCAAACTGGCTCCCTCCTTTCTGTCCTTCCGCTGGCAGGTGAAGACTGACAACAGGCCTTTGGGAAATGACTGGGTTTTGTTTTGTTTTGAAAGAAAAGGGTTTCGGATAGTCCTGCGCTGTTTTCATCATCTGCATTTTAAACAGATCTGTGGTTTTAATTCTACATTTCATTGCATGTTAACATGCATCCGACATGCCTTTAGCTTTTTGGGTTGTAACCTGTGCTGTTTTAAGTTGCAGTAGCTGCTTTGAGTCCTGCCCTGGGTGGGGAAAGGCGATCTATTCATAAGAATAGCAGCTTCCAGGGGTTTGAGTCTGCTTTTTGGGCCCTTAATATTGCATCCAGCCTGGCTTTCGGGAGCCTCGGTTTTGCTGCAGTCCAGCCTTTGGACCCAGCCACCTCCCGGGGCCCCCGAATACTCCGTTGCTGCCTGGTGTTTGCCGTCACTCAGATAGCGGAGGCTGCATTTCTGCAAGTAATGGGCTCGCAACCAAGAATGGACTTTCCGTTTCCCCTAGGATACTCATTTCATTTTATTTTAAGAAGAGGAATTTGTGCCAGTGTTCATGGCCACATCCTGCGGCTGTGAGTTCCAAGCAGGCCGCTTCTGGGCCGGAGGAGAGGCCTCTCGGGGACTCCTAGCCAGGGCAGCTGGAGGCTGCAAGGCTTCTGAGTCCCAGTTGCTGGAAATCGCAGGCGGGGAGAGATGCTCTGGGGCTGGGATCCAGCAGGCATCTGGTCGGCCCCTGTGAGAACAGGATGCTGGACTAAATGGGCCTCTGGCCTGATCCAGCAGGCTCTCCAGACTAAGTTCTTATCCTTTTTATCTGAAGAGTAGTAGCTTCAGCAGATATCTCCAAAACGTTGCGTTTATGGGGAGAAAGTAAATAATGTATACTCTGTAGATTAATAGAATTGAAGAGTTGGAAGGGATCCCGAGGATCATCGAATCCAGTGTTCCCTAAACTGGGGTCTTTTCCAGCTGTTGTTGGACTACAACTCCCAGCATCCCCAGCTAATAGAACCAGGGAATTGTAGTCTGAAAGCACCTGGAGACCCAAGTTCAGGAAACCTAATCTAGTCTTTGTTGTTGTTGAGTCGTGATCGACTCTTCGTGACCCCCTGGACCAGAGCACGCCAGGCACTCCTGTCTTCCACTGCCTATCTATCTATCTATCTATCTATCTATCTATCTATCTATCTATCATCTATCTGCCTGTTGTTGTTATTTAGTCGTTTAGTCGTGTCCGACTCTTCGTGACCCCATGGACCAGAGCACGCCAGGCACTCCTGTCTTCCACTGCCTCCCGCAGTGGTCAAACTCATGTTAGTAGCTTCGAGAACACTGTCCAACCATCTTGGCCTCTGCCGTCCCCTTCTTGTGCCCTCCATCTTTCCCAACATCAGGGGCTTTTCCAGGGAGTCTTCTTTTCTCACGAGGTGGCCAAAGTCTTGGAGCCTTAACCTCAGGATCTGTCCTTCTAGTGAGCACTCAGGGCTGATTTCTTTAAGAATGGATAGGTTTGATCTTCTTGCAGTCCATGGGACTCTCCAGAGTCTCCTCCAGCACCAGAATTCAAAAGCATCCATTCTTCGGCGATGAGCCTTCTTGATGGTCCAGCTCTCACTTCCGTACATTACTACTGGGAAAACCATAGCTTTAACTATACGGACCTTTGTCAGAAAGGTGATGTCTCTAGGCAGCTGTCTGTTACCTGCAATCGTGGCATTATCAGCACCATGCTCTAACCAACAGAACTATTCTAGAACCCCGTTGGTTTTCCTTTTCCTTGAGAACATAAGAAGTGCCCCATAGCTGGATGAGGCCAATAAGGGCCCACGTAGTCTAGCATATAATAATAATAATAATAATAATAATAGTAATAATTATGGTATCCTGCCCATCTGACTGTGTTGCCCCACCACTCTGGGTGGTTATCAATATATATAAAAACACAATAAAACATCAACCATTAAAAACTTCCCGATACAGGGCTGTCTTCATACGTTTAAGTTGTGTAGTTGTTTATTCCTTTGACATCTGATGGGAGGGCGTTCCACAGGGCGGGCGCCACCACCGAGAAGGCCCTCTGCCTGGTTCCCTGTAACTTCACTTCTCCCAGGGAGGGAACTGCCAGAAGGCCTTGGAGCTGGACCTCAGTGTCCAGGCTGAACGATGGGGGTGGAGATGCTCCTTCAGGTCTACAGGGTGGAAGCACCAGCCAACCCGAATCCCCCCATAGAAAACCCACAAGCAGGCCATGACTGATGGTGCGACTTCATAGTGAGCCGTTCCATAAAATCCTGCTGCCCCCATGCTTTGCTGCGCATCTTCTTGGTCATAAGGGTACTAGGGAGGGAGGGGAGAGCTCAGCCTTCATGACCAGGAACCGTTGGAATTGTCTGACCCAAGCTGGTGGCCGTCGCTGCCTCCCATGGGACCGAATCTCATGGTTTAACTCTGCTCTGTGCACTCCTATAAATTGCATCCTTGCTCTGGCCCAGTTGAGAGTTCCCCTGCCTAACCCCCCCCTCCAATATACAAAAGCCCAACAGTTTAAGCTGCTCCTCATATGATGGAAGATGATCCATTAATCAGATTACCACAGTCATCCTCCCCCACCTCGCGTTGCCTCCACATTTTTTATTTTTTTTAAACGGTGTTTTTTGTTGTATTCTGCTCGGTCTCTGGTTTCCCCCCTTCCCTTCTTTTGAATTCGCAGTGAAAAGGACCCCCACACACAGAATGCGTGGAGCAGTGAGCAAAACTGGCAGCAGATATTCTCCTTGCGGAGGTTGTTGGTCTTCTCCAGCTGCCGGGACCAAAGGATCAGAGCAGGGGGTGTTCTCCCAATATTGCAACCTTCTCCCAATATTGCTGCTACCCTGCCCCTGGTATTCGGACATAGACTGCAGCTGGATGTGGAGGCTCCGTTTCGCTTCCATGGCCGGCTGCCGTGGCTAGACCTCTCCCCCCACCCCTTTGAATTTCACCTTCGTCCCCTTTTAAAAACAATCTATGCCCCGTGGCCACCGCCACGCTTTGCGGCAAGAAATGCCATGAGATTTCCCGCGCTCCTTCTGCCAGACGAAGTTCACGGGCAGGAGGTCAAGGAGGAAGCTTCCTGAATCAAAAGGGAAGGCCAGGCTCTCTGTGTCCCAAAAAACAACAACCCACCCGAAAAATATTCTTAATGTTCAGTTGGAATCGCCTTTCTTCTAACTCGAATCTCTGGGTTTGAATCCTATCCTCCGGAGCAGGAGAAAACAATCTTGCCCCACCTTCCATGGGGCAGCCTTTAAGATATTTGAAGATGGCTCTCATCATATCTCCTCTCGGTCTCCTCTTTTCCTGGCTAAGCATCCCCAGCTCCTTCAACCACTCCTCATCAGGCCCTTCACCATCTTAGAATCCTAGAATCCTAGAGTTGGAAGAGACCCCAAGGGCCATCCAGTCCAACCCCCTGCCAAGCAGGAAACACCATCAAAGCATTCCTGACAGGTGGCTGTCAAGCCTCTGCTTAAAGACCTCCAAAGAAGGAGACTCCACCACACTCCTTGGCAGCAAATCCCACTGTCGAACTTGCAGTGATCTTGTGATCTTGCAGACACTGATCTGTGTTTGTTCAGCCAGTTGAAGCGATCCTTTTGGAACTCCTGAATTACCTGGTGCAAGCTTACCCACCTCACTGTTCACCCAAGATCACTTAAGGAAGTAGTTTAAAAGTGCCGGGCCCTGGAAGACCCCAGCCCTGGCTCCCCTCCGCCGCGAGAATGGGCCGTGTATCTTTGGCTTCCTGGTTTTTCTTTCCTCAGGCCAGAGGCTCCCCTGTAGGAGGGCCCATCTTCATCCCCTGGGATTATTTAGAGGTTTTTGGAAAACAGGAGGCTCTAATCCCCAGGCTGCTTCCTGAGGAGTAAGTACTGCTTAACTGGACGCAGCTTGCTTCTGAGTAAACACGCTTTGGATTCCACTGCAAGGTTACGATCCTGTGCACACTTAGCTTGGAAGCACAGCGGGACTTAATGTCCAAGTAATTGGGCTCAGGAGGATTCGGCTACTTGCATACAATGTTTATACCAGATCACCTCTCCACGGTTGCTGATGCGAAGGAAATGGCGAAGGACGGTTTCCTGCTGCAAAAGCCATGCTGGTTTTCTCCCTTTGCCCAGACTTGTCCTTCCATATGTTCAGTTATTAGGATTTTAACAATGATGCCTGCAAATTTGCCAGAGAGAGAATGGGTGGGCTCGTGGATCTAGAACTCCCTCTTAATTCCTCCATTTAAAAACGGGCCGCCTTCCAGCCCTTCAGGAGGGAAATTGATTTTTAGTAACAAGCTGCAACTTTTTATTAGAAGATCAGCATTTTCACATTTCTGTTAGAACTGGATGCCTTCCATCTGGACCCGCAACTTGTCCTTCGCTTGTCGCTTGGCCCTAGACCTTCGTCTCTTGTCATTTCTGCTTGACTTAATTCTTCAGATGCCCCTCTTTAAAAAATAAAAAATAAAAATAACCACCACGACACCCCAAAACGGGTTTGGGCGCAGTTTCCTGCCCAGCATCTTCTGCAGTGAAGACCAACGCAAAGAATCCATTCCCCTGTTCTGCCGTCTCCCTCCGCTTCCTTTGGCACTCCTTTCCACACTTCTACTTTCTGATGTATTTAAAAATAATGTATTATTCTTGGTCTTCATGCTTCTGGTAACTCCTTCCCCCAATCCTCCCTTACTCATTTGATTTCGTTTTGCCAGAGTTTGTGTTCCTTCCTTCTCTCCTCATTTCGGGCACGACTTCCATTGTTTCAGTCATTGGTGCCCGAACTTTTTCGGACAGTTCCCCATCCGGGTTCCATAAACTCATTCGCAATCAGTTAGAGAAGGATCTGAAATATTTCCCCTGAGGCTTGAATTCGTTTTATTCGGGGCAGTTTTATCTGACGTTTTAATGTGCCGTAAGCAGCTTTGAGATTTTTTTCTTTAAAAGATAAACTGCTATAGACATGAAAATAATAATAATAAATAATAGCAACAACAACAACAACAACAATAATATCTCATAACGGAAGGAAAATGGCGCATAGACGTTCCATTGTGGTGACCGTAACCTAGGTTTAAGCAAAATAAAAAATAAAAAAATTCCTTCCAGTAGCACCTTAGAGACCAACTAAGTTTGTTCTTGGTATGAGCTTTCGTGTGCATGCACACTTCTTCAGATACCTAGGTTTAAGGTAAAGGGTAAAGGGACCCCTGACTGTTAGGTCCAGTCGTGACCGACTCTGGGGTTGCAGCGCTCATCTCGCTTTATTGGTCGAGAGCCGGCGTACAGCTTCCAGGTCATGTGGCCAGCATGACAAAGCCGCTTCTGGCGAACCAGAGCAGCGCACGGAAACGCCGTTTACCTTCCCGCCGGAGCGGGACCTATTTATCTACTTGCACTTTGATGTGCTTTCGAACTGCTAGGTTGGCAGGAGCTGGGACCGAGCAACGGGAGCTCACCTCATCACGTGGATTCGAACCGCCGACCTTCTGATCGGCAAGCCCTAGGCCAGGGGTCAGCAACCTTTTTCAGCTGTGGGCCAGTCCACCGTCCCTCAGACCATATGGTGGGCCAGACTATATTTTGGGGGGGGAAACTGAATGAATTCCTATGCCCCACAAATAACCCAGAGATGCATTTTAAATAAAAGGACACATTCTACTCATGTAAAAACATGCTGATTCCCGGACCATCCGCGGGCAGGATTGAGAAGGCGATCGGGCTGCATCCGGCCCCTGGGCCTTAGGTTGCCTACCCCTGCCCTAGGCTCAGTGGTTTAACCCACAGTGCCACCCGCGTCCCTAGGTTTAAGGTGCCATTTGGGAATTAGCTTATATATCTGAATTTCTAGCACCGGCAGAGAGGCGCTTTGGAGACTCTTGTCCATGGAGAGGATTCCCAGCTTTCAGGCCCTTTAATTCTGAACAGCCCCCTTTCCCCATTTTGCAGGCGCACTGTGGCTTGGGGAGGGTGTGCCTTGTCTGAATTTGACAGGGTGCTTGTAGTGGAGATCTTTCTTCCTGCCCTCAAGCTCTGGGACCGGGTGCAGGGGAAGCCAAACCACAGAAATTTGAGGAGATAGGTGCCCTCAAGGGGCGAGGAAGGAAAGGAGGAATAGCAGAGAATAGCGCCACCTTTTCCTTGAAGCCAAGGATAGGAGGCGGGATGCAGCCCGTGGCTTCGTGGAGACCATCTCTCCGTTTCCCCCCAAACTCTGCAAATCTGGTGGGCGTGGAACGAGGAGCAGGGAATGAGTAAGCGCGTGGTTGAAGAAAACGCCGTCATCTTTTGACGCTAATAATTGAAGAAACGGCTTTTCATCTTGGCAGATCTTCGCCGCTGCCAAAAAAAGATCTCCCTTGAATTTCTGCCACTGCCGTTCACGTCCGCCTTGAATTTGTGGGGTGGTCTCCCATCTCTTGCTCTGCACCCAATTCAAATGCCACCCCTTGTGCCTTCCTCCATCCTCTGAGAAGATTCAGGACAGAAAAAGAAAGTCCTTCATCATCAAATAATAATTTATTATTTATACCTCGCCCATCTGACTAGGTTTCCAAAGCCATTCTGGGCAGCTTCCAACAAAATATTAAAAACACAATAAAACACCAGACATTTAAAACTTCCCTAAACAGGGCTGCCTTCAGGTGTCTTCTAAAAGTCAGATAGTTGTTTATTTCCTTGACATCTGATGGGAGGGCGTTCCACAGGGCGGGCGCCACCACCGAGAAGGCCTTCTGCCTGGTTCCCTGTAACCTCTCTTCTCACAGAGAGGGAACCGCCAGAAGGCGGTCCAGCTCTGAGGACCTTCTGGCAGTTCCCTCCCTGTGAGAAGCAAAGCTACAGGGAACCAGGCAGAGGGCCTTCTCGGTGGTGGCACCCACTCTGTGGAACGCCCTCCCATCAGATGTCAAGGAAATAAACAACTATGGGATTTTCAGAAGACACCTGAAGGCAGCACTGTTAGTTTTTTATGTTTAATGTTTTATTCTGTTTTTAATGTTCTGCCGAAAGCTGCCCAGAATGGGTGGGATATTAAAAATAAATTATTATTATTATTATTATTATTATTATTATTATTATTATTATCTGAGTTTCTAACACTGCAACCCTGGCCTGGTCTTGGTTGAATTCTGTCCATCGGGGGCAGAAAATGTTGACAGTGGGGGGGGGGGAGGGAGCTCCTGTGCTCCAGCTTGCAGCCTCCTGATCCTCTGACCCCTCCTCTCCCCCAGCCAAAATAGGGCCGGCTGCCCTGGGCCTCCCTCTTTAAGCCCCATTACTCACGCCAGGTGCCCATGAATGGCTTTGCAGTGGTTGCTGTGGGGCCCCTCCAGACCCTTTTGGGGGGGGCAGAGGCTGCCGGGGAAACAATCCCTGAATCAACATGTGGGGCACCCGGAGGCCCTGTCTGGCCCTGGGGTTTGGCTTTTGGGCGTCCGCCCTGGGGGTCTCGACTCCTAGCCCACCCTGTTCTCTCTTGGAGCGGCCGGGGTGTGCGATGCCCCTCCTAGGGTGCCCTTTTCCAATTCACAGCAGAGAGGGCTCTCGAAGGCGCCCAGTCGCTGGGAAGGGCAGGAGGGGAGAGGGCTGCTCTTGCGCTCAGATCCTGCTTCCCATGATGGGCCTCCGGTGGGTCACTATGAGAAAAGGGTGCTGGGCCAGATGGGCCCCTTTGGGCCTGATCCAGCCCCAGTGCTTCCCATGCTCTTATGTATTATTATTATTATTATTAAGTTTATTTTACAACACATACACAGACACTCATAAAACTAAACATAGAAGTAACAATGCACAAAAAACAAACAAAAAACAAAGAAATGCAAATAAAACAGAATGACATACAGAAACTTACACAGATCAAATATCAACTACAGTACTAGTTGAAGTTAGCCCGTTAAATAACGGGCGCTAGAGGAGGAGGAGGCAGGAGGAGACAGAGCCCCAGGAGGAGGAGGCGAGGAGGCCCGGGTTCAAATCCCGCCTCAGCCACGGCGTCCTCCTCGGGCCGCTTCCCCTGTCGGGCGCTAGAACAGCGGCCGCTGGGGGGTGGAGAGGGGCTCCCTCCCCCTTCTTCTTTTTCCCCGGGGGCGGCTGTAGCGGCGGCGGTAGCGGCGGCGAGGATGTGGCGGCCCTCCTTGGCTGCCGGAGCACCGGCGCTCCGTTGGATGGGCCGTCCCAGGCCGCTAGGCCTCGGAGCCGCGGGGATTGGGCTCTGCGTCCGTGCGAGGCAGCGGCGCTGGCGCAACTGACAACGCGCGTGCGCCGCCGCTGCCTCTCGGACACGCCCCCTTCTCCGCCCGCTCCAATCCCTGCGTCCGTGTGGGACATGGACATGCGCAGTAGCGCAATTCCGTGACACACGGACTGGACGCAGGAACACAGCCGCTTTATTATAGAGGATACACACACACACACATATGTGTGGGTTTTTTGTGCTGTTTTTTGTTTTGTTTTTATGGGATGGCATTCAGTTTCGTTGCACTTGTACAACATTGTACTTGTACAATGACAATAAAGAAATCTTATCTATCTTATCTATCTATCTATCTATCTATCTATCTATCTATCTATCTATCTATCTAATATTTCAGTCCTTCTTTACTTCCAATTGACTTCATCCTCAACACGGTTCTGTTTTCACTTTTAAACTGCCTCCTTCTTAGTTCATTATTACCCCATTTTCTTTCTGCATTTACCTTTTATACCATAATTTATTTTGCAGAAGTTAATCGAAACAAGTCCAAGTCTTAATCGGGGGCGCTGCTTTTTCAGGTGTTCTCTATATTCCCCCCCTTCTTTTTGAATTTTTGGCTTGGGCTGACCCCTCATGGCTTCTCCCCATGCTCTTACGGAACCTCCATGGCCAGAGGCAGTCTACCCAGATTCTGGCCGCTGTGAGGGTCAAGCTAGGTGGAGCCCCCTTGGCCTCATCCTGCGGTCTCCTCTGGTGCGCTTAATTCTAAAAAATGAAGAAGCAGTTAAGCTATTTGTGTTTTATTTGTGTTTTCATTTTTGTGAGCTGCCCTTTGGAGTCCCCATTCTGGGAGGAAAGCAGGATGGAAATAAATAAAATACTGATGTTGGTGATGAATCTTGGGGAACAGCTGCTTGTATTTTTTTAAAAAAATACTTTTTATCCATTTTATAAGAAAAAACAAAACAAACATACAACAAGACAAACAAAACATCAATATTTCTTATACAAATCATGAAGTCTTAACATTATAGGGTGACCTCCTCCGCCCCCCCCTTTTTGAGCTTCATTTTCAATCCTCTTTGGCAGTAACATAATACTAATAATTATATCTAACTGTTTAAATTCATAAATCTTAACACTTAATACATTTTTTAAAACCATTTTAATCTAACTAAACCTTAACCTATATCTATGCCAAAAGCCGATAATTAACGTCCCTAGGGAATATAAATTTTTAAATATTAACACAGCTGCTTGTATTGGGTGGTTTTTTTGGTGGGGGGGATTGTGATGGCAGTTCCTCCCGAGGCTGCTTTCTGTGGGCACAAACCCCTCTCCCCCCCTAGCATTTCTCTCCCCTTTTTGCAGAGTCCGGCCACCTCCTGCTCCTGCTCCCCCCCCCGGCAATTTAAAGCAAGAGGGGCTCCCTTGAACCCAGGCTTCTCCCTGTGCTGCCTGGGGCTGTCGGGAGTCGTAGTCCAAAACGCCTGAAGGGGGGGGCACCAGGTTGGGGAACGCTGCTTGCGTGACTCCGCAGGGCGGGTTCTCCGTCTCTTTGCAGAGCAGACATTCACCCCCCCCCCCTCCCGGTTTGAACTTGCTCCTCGCTGCCAACCCTGAGCTTCCTTGAGCGGGTTGGGATGGATGACCCTTGGGAGCCCCTGTCCAACTAGTACCTGAATCTTCCACCCCCTGGTCTCTCTTCCGTGGCCTCTGCTCCTGGGCGCCCTGGGGCTGTTCATATCTGTAGCCTGACTGGGGTTGGGGGGTTTGGAGGAAATTGTAGGCCAGAGAAAATAGAGTAATACCCCCCTTTGACCACCAGGGACAACAATAAGTTGATCCCAAGAGCATCTGGGGGGGGGCTTTTGCATGTTGGGGGGCTGGCATGGGTCACTTCCACCTGCCTGGCACCAGGGCAGCTCTGCGGTGCGGGCGACGGGCGCTTGGAGCCATGCAGAATGGTAGAGAGAGACCTCTCCAGAGTAACTCAAAGTCAACGGAGCCGTAAGGCACAAAGGAGATCAGGAATAACTAATACGAACATCATATTCGATAAAGAAATAAAGGAACAATTGATGGAAATTTAAATCTGTGTCCACATTTAATTTTCCCCCTGATACTGCCTCTTAACGGCGAGAGCCACCATGGTGTTTTTTGTTCCACTATTCCTTTATACTTCTCCCATACTTTAAATATCACTTTCCTTATAATATGATTTCTAAAACTTTGATGAATTCTTGCCTTTTCATACCATAACTGTGCATGTCAACCAAATCTATTACCGTGCCCTTCCAAATCTAATAGGTCTGTATTTTTTTAATTTTATCCATTCCCGAACCCAACAAATGCATGAGGCTTCATAATACGATTTCAAGGCAGGCAGTGAGAAGCCTCCTCTCTCTTTAATAATAATTTATAATAATAATAATAATTTATTATTTATACCCCGCCCACCTGGCTGGGTTTCCCCAGCCACTCTGGGCGGCTTTAATATCTACTAATAATTTATATTTTATTCTCGGCTTCTTGCCCTAGCATATAAATTTTGAAACATCCTTTTGCCATTCTTTAAAACATGCCATATTACTTATTACCGGGATTGGTTGGAATAGAAATAGCATTTTGGGCAGTACATTCATCTTAAGAAGGATTGTATTTGGTCTGAGCAACAGTCTGGAGGCAGAATTAAAGGGAATCAGACCTTGAAGCCCAGTACGTGGGAAGCCACACAAAAATTATAATAGGCTATGTAATTGATTTGTGTTTGAATTGGTATTGCTATTTGGTATTAATATAATATGGCGCATGTTGGATTGGTAGAGCTGGGTGGGGGCCCCGGGGGTCACGAATTGCCGCTAACCGCCACCCGTTCCTTTCTCCTCAGCGACTTCCTGATCCTCCCAGGCTTCATCGACTTCACGGCGGACGAGGTGGTGAGTTCGAGTTCCCCACGGGCCAGCGCCATTTGCCGGGTGGAGTTGCCTGAGGGGTCCCAGGGGACTGAGTCGTGCGTCTGCTCCCGTCTCCCCTTGGTGGGTGCTGGGGGGCGAGCTTTTCCCCAGCCGGCCACCCGAGACCCCCTTTTGAGCTGCAGAGGAGGAGCACAAATATACAAGCCGTTAGCTCCCCCCCTCTAAAGTCCCCAGGCACCCCTCTCCCCATGGGGGTCACGACGCCCCTGACCTTTCCCTTCCATCCCAAAGAAATGAGTCCCCTGGTGTAGGTGTTGGGAATTATTTTGCTCTTAGCTGGTTTGCAATATTTTTGTGATTTTGCTATATGGTTTTCATAGAATCGTAGAGTTGGTCGGGGCCCCCAGGGGTCATCCAGTCCAGCCCCCTCTAATGCAGGAATCTCCACTAAAGCATCCCTGGCAAAAGATGCCCATCCAAACCTCGAAGGAAGGAGAGTCTGTTCCGCTGTCAGATGGCTCTTTTGTGATTTTATATAATAATAATAATAATAATAATAATGATAATAATAATAATAATAATAATTTTTTATTATTTATACCCTGCCCATCTAGCTGGGTTTCCCCAGCCACTCTGGGCGGCTCCCAATAGAATATTAAAAACACAATAAAAATATTTTAAAAACACAATAATATTAAAAACACGATAATGATTGTTGTGCATTCTATGATACAGCGGTATATTTTTTTTTTATATAAATAGGCAAACTTTATTTTTCTAAAAAAAGCAACAACAGGCTTTTAATGCAACAAAAAAGGGGGACTTACCTGGCCCCCGCAGCGTTTGCCTTGCGCTCTTTCGGACCCCGCCAGCCTCTCCCCATCTGGTCTCCAGCTGTGCTGCCCAGGGCTGGGCCCTCGAAACATCTGGGATGGGGCGCCGGTTTGAGGAGCGCTGGCGTGGCGCAGCCCATGCTGGGGGGGGGAGCCTGCTGGCCCTGCGGACTTAAGCTCGTCAAGGCTAATTAGGCCAAACGGAGTCGCCGCCTAATTGCCCTGCTGCCGGGACGGTGAAGGTCAGGCGGCCGGCAAAGGCGATAAACGCTGGGGGTGGGGTGGGGGTGGGGGCCAGGTCACTAACACCCCCCTCCCATGGGCAGCCCCAACCGCCACCCTTCGCACCCAGCGCAGCCTGCCCCTCACGGAGCTACAGTTCCCAACGGCCCCGGCAAAGTAGGATTCTTTCCAAGGGACGAAATTAGAGGCGTCTCTAGGTGGGAATTCTTCAAGGAATATTTAAAAAGCAGTCGCTGCAATCTGTATCGCGGCCGTGGCCTCTGAATAACGTTAAGAAAAATAGATAGGAACAGCCTTACCCTCGTAATAATAAAACGGACAAGTTTAAGCAATGAGTTTATTAATATAGGAAAAAAATTGGACGGGACAGGAAGTCATATGTCTATGGAGAAAATTTATCGTTTGAAAACACACACCCCTTTTTGTGTGTGATTTTTGATGATTTTGATTTTTTGACAACAATGAATGGGTACATGTTGATTACAATGAATATAAGTATATACTGTAAAGGCGTAATTGTGAACAATAAAGCATTTAAAAGGAAAAAAAGGGATTCTTTCCAAGGGGGTGTCCATGGAGCCATAGCGACCCCCCAGGGCCATCCAGTCCAGCCCCCCGCAGTGCGGAAATCACACCCTCAAGCCATCCCAGCTATGCTTCAGAAACTGCCTGGGGGGGCTTCCAGCAAAACGTCAAAACACCGTGAGACATACATCCAGCGCCTCCCTCTTGCCTTTATTATTATTTTTTAAAATAATTTTTACATAATTTTATCATCACTGTATCATATCACATAGCAGAAAAACATGATTCCCATGTGCCCCCCCGCCCACCACTTCCCTCTTCTGCTTTTTTGCATGTTGATTTGTCCCACTTGTTTTATTATCCTGACTTTTAAAATCTTTAAAATAATTATTACTGTCCTCTTCTTATTTTAACATCCTTGTCATATGTTCTATGTTCATTTTGGTAGTTGTAAGGGTTTAATCAAAAGCACACGGTTTCCTTTAGAGTGCAAACTCGATTTCCGGGGATGGTTATAAATGTACCTATTGAGGTAGATCAGTGATCATCATAGGTTTTGGGGTTTTTTGTGCCCTCCCAATCCCATATTAACTCATCCCCAGCACATGCAAAAAGCATTATTCAGAACAGCGGTTTCCGTGACCTACTAAGGAGGGACGCGGGTGGCGCTGTGGGTTAAACCACAGAGCCTAGGGCTTGCCGATCAGAAGGTCGGCAGTTCAAATCCCCGCGACGGGGTGAGCTCCCGTTGCTCGGTCCCTGCTCCTGCCAACCTAGCAGTTCGAAAGCACGTCAAAGTGCAAGTAGATAAATAGGTACGGGAAGGTAAACGGCGTTTCCATGCGCTGCTCTGGTTCGCCAGAAGCGGCTTTGTCATGCTGGCCACATGACCCGGAAGCTGTACGCCGGCTCTCGGCCAATAAAGTGAGATGAGCGCCGCAACCCCAGAGTCGGTCACGACTGGAACTAATGGTCAGGGGTCCCTTTACCTTTTAAGGAGGATAACCATATAATAAAAAGAATTTGAAAATGAATTTCCCCTTTATTCAAAACCCAAGTAAAACTATTTAGTGCAATGAATTCGACAGAACGGATGAACTTTATCCAGGGATATCGGTTTTTCAAAGTCCGAGAGTCATTGACGCCCCCAGCATCTCCCTACCGCCCCCTTGGCACCCCACCCACCAAGGTTATTCTGCTGCCTTCCAGGGGGCGAGAGCGCCCACTTGGAGAACGGCTGGTGCCGAGTGTCGCCTGGCCCTGTTGTGTCTCTTTGGAGTTTGGGGGCTCCCTGGGGGTTGGGCCAGATGACCCTTGGGGGTCTCTTCCGGCTCTGCGACGGCCCTCCCATCCTCTCTCCCTCCTCTGCAGGACCTGACGTCGGCCTTGACCCGCAAGATCACTCTCAAGACGCCTCTCATCTCCTCTCCAATGGACACGGTGACCGAGTCGGACATGGCCATTGCGATGGCGGTGAGTGGCCGTCCCCAGAGAGGGGGTGGGGTGGGGTGCCTGCCCCCCTTCTCTGCTTTCACGTCTTCCCCCCAGCCAGAGCCCCTGGTGCCTGCCCCTGGGTCTGGGGCAGTGGTGTCCAAACGTTTTTCAAGGAGGGCCAGATTTGATGAAGTGAAGGGCCGTGAGGGCCGACCAAAGTTGTTGACCTTTTTTTAGGATTGAGATTTATTTTAGGAGTTTACCCCAGGCAATAGACTACCACGGGGGCCAGGTTAGACCAACTGGCGGGCCGGATTAGGCCCCTGAAATGGACTTTGGACATGCCTGCTCTGGGGCATTCGCACAGACACACAGATTTCCGTGGTTAGAAGGAGGCTCAGCGTGGGGAGAAACCCGCACTCGGAGCTCTGGACTGTGGAGGCAGATCTGTGCATTTGGGGTGGGGTGGGGAATCTGGGGGCTGGGACCAGGGAGAATGCAACCCCTGTGACTTCTCCCCCCCCCCCTGCAGCTCATGGGCGGCATTGGGATCATCCATCACAACTGCACCCCGGAATTCCAGGCCAACGAGGTCCGGAAAGTCAAGGTGAGCGCCCGGATTTGGGGCTGGCGAAGTTCTCCGTCTTGGGGTGGGGACAGAGCTGTGAGGTGGGCCCCGGGGTAGTTGGGGGGAGCAGGACAGGACCACCCCTCACCCCTGGCTGGCCCAAAAAGCAAGGAAGAGTTTGTAAGATGATTCCTGGCAGGGAGGGAATGGGCAGCAGGGGAAAGTTTTTCTCGCTCTCTTTTTTTTAAATTAGGTTGTATAATTTTATATTCAACACAATCATCATAAACACAATTTAAAAATTCATAAATCCAAATCTCCCCCCCCCCCCTTGACTTCCACCAACCTCCTCTTCCGGTTCTTTAAATATTTGCTTATTTTGTTTACCTTGATTTTAAAAATCTTCCAACTAAATATTCTTATATTCTTATCATTTTTATACTATATCTTTCCAAATTACATCTTGCGTTTTGTTGTTTCCCCAATTATTGCTCCTTGACTTAATTGTGTTTACTCAAACCCCGCTAGTGAGTCCAGTTCTTTGCAGTATTTCTGTAAGCACATCAAACACGGTTCCCAGTCTTTGAAAAAGTCTTTATTGCCCTTGTCTCTGGGTTTTCCCGTAAGCTTCGCCATTTCCACGTAGTCTATAAGTTCCGCTTGCTTTTCTTCTTTCTTTGGTATCTTGTCATCCTCCCATTTCTGGGCTAGTAAAATCCTAGCCGCTCTCTTAAAACACCAGAGTTCGCGGGCCTCTGAGTGCTGGAAGGATCAGGACAGGTAAAAGAAAGTCCTTCGCGGAGCAGAGTTAAACTGCGGAACTCCCTGCTGCAGGATGGCTTTAAAAGAGAATTGGACACATTTATGGCGGATGTTAACGGTGTGTGAGACACACAGTCTGGAGGAAGGCAGGGTGGGCTTGTGTTTTTCGGCACCTGCGCATGTGCAGACGCCATTTTCGGTGCCGCAGAAGCGAGTTCCTGCACCGCGCTGGTGGGCGGCTCAATTCAGGGGCAGCTCATGGGCCAGTTAAAGGCCCCCCGTGGGCCTTAGCCTGCCTACCCCTGTCCTGGCGCAATGCCCCTGATGTGCTTTGAGCATGATGCTGTGTGTCCAGGGATCCTCCGCTGCCTGGCAGGCCGGCAGAACCTCCCAGAGGGGGGAATCTTGAAATCCTGCGCAGTTGCAAAAAGCCATCCTAGGACACCTGCAAATCCCAGGAGATGCTGTCACCCCCAAGCCTCCCTGATCCCTCCAAGGCCAAGTTAGCTCATGCTTCTAGTCCACACTCGGGAGCCCAGAAGCCACATATTCAGTCGCCAGATTTTGCGCTGCCATGATAGAATGGTCTATGCTACAATTCAATCCTAAATTGAAGGCCCATATTGTTAGTTCCGCACTTCTGAAGCCCACCCCATATAGCTGGGTCAACCGATCTTTTAATTTTTCTTATAAAGTTTTACTCACCCATTATCTATGCTTAATTAAGTATTCTATGTATATGTTTGACGGGACGCGGGTGGCGCTGTGGGTTAAACCACGGAGCCTAGGGCTTGCCGATCAGAAGGTTGGCGGTTCGAATCCCCGCGACGGGGTGAGCTTCCGTTATTCAATCCCAGCTCCTGCCAACCTAGCAGTTTGAAAGCACGTCAAAGTGCAAGTAGATAAACAGGTGCTGCTGCAGCAGGAAGGTAAACGGCATTTCTGTGCGCTGCTCTGGTTCGCCAGAAGCGGCTTAGTCATGCTGGCCACATGACCCGGAAAAACTGTCTGCGGACAAACGGCGGCTCCCTCAGCCAGTAAAGCGAGATGAGCACCGCAACCCCAGAGTCGTTTGCGACTGGACCTAACGGTCAGGGGTCCCTTTACCTTTATGTATATGTTTAAATCTACATTTGGTTCTTGCTCCTATTTATTGAATAATTATTCGCTTAGATTCATACTGTTATTTAGATGTTTTGCTTATGCTGGTCTATGACCATGATAAAATACTTGACTTGACTAGTCCACTATATTTTCCCTGAAAAAAGACCCGGGATCTGAAACACAACGAGTGTGTGCATGAGAGAGACCGAAAACACAGAATGCAATTTGCTTTTGTTTGCCCCTCTATTTTTTTCTTGGGGGGGGGGTTACCATTGTGCGTTGGGGCCCAGAAGGAATACTTGGAATCCTGAAACACTGGACTCTGTATTTAGGCATTAATCCTCACTGTGTTCAAGCAGCTGGGGGGGGAGCGTGCACCAACACCCCCCCCGTGTCCCCACATGCTGCCCCCCCCATGGTCTGGGGCAGGAAGAGGGCTTCAGATGGGAAGGCTGAGCTGCCTGTTTTCCCTCCAAGCAAAGCTCTCCCTTCTCTCGCTGTCTGCAGAAATTTGAGCAGGGCTTCATCACGGACCCGGTGGTGCTGAGCCCGGCACACACGGTGGGCGACGTCTTTGAGGCCAAGATCCGGCATGGTTTCTCGGGCATCCCGGTCACCGAGACGGGCAAGATGGGCAGCAAGCTAATGGGCATCGTCACCTCCCGGGACATCGACTTCCTTTCCGAGAAGGATTACGGCATCGCGCTCAGCGAGGTAGCAGCAGGCAGGACGGAAGGGAAGGAAGGGGGGCAGGGGCGGGGGAGCGTAGAGCTGGGAGGGAACCCCAGGGGTCATCCAGTCCAACCCCCTGCAGTTCACCCCAGTCGGCCCCCTTTTCTGCCCCCCACGCAGGTCATGACGAAGCGCAACGACCTGGTGGTGGCCCCTGCTGGAGTCACGCTGAAAGAAGCCAACGAGATCCTTCAGAGGAGCAAAAAAGGTAACCCTTCCCCCCTATGGACCTCGAAGGCTGGCTTTGCTCCGCCCTCCTCACCTGGAGCCGGTAATCTAAGCCGATTCCGCTGCAGGAATTAGAGCGGAACCTCCACACCCTGGGGCAGTCTACCTTTGGGTACCAGACGATGGGGAGCCAGAGAATCAGGCCCCGCTTGTGGTTCTCCCCCCTCCCCCTGGTTGGCCGCTGCAAGAGCAGGGTGCTGGGCGGTTGTGGGCCCCCTTGGGCTCGATCCGGCCGCCAGGCGGCTCTTCCTGTGCCCGAAACGGCCCATGCCAGGCTCTCAGCTGCCCTGCCTCCCTCTCCCTTCCTCCGCGCAGGAAAGCTGCCCATCGTGAATGACGTGGACGAGCTGGTGGCCATCATCGCCCGCACGGACCTGAAGAAGAACCGGGACTACCCTCTGGCCTCCAAGGACTCCCGGAAGCAGCTGCTGTGCGGGGCGGCCATCGGCACCCGGGAAGACGACAAGTACCGCCTGGACCTCCTCACGCAGGCGGGCGTCGACGTGGTCGTGCTGGTGGGTGCCCGCCTTGCCGGGCCGGGGGGCCGGAGGGCTGTGGCTCAGGGGGCAAGGGGGGTCCTCTGCGCTTTGTCAGGAGGGCTGGCTCCCCCTCCGCCAGCACCCCAGGGTTGCGCCTTGAGAATAAACCAGTACAGTGGCGCCTTGGCACTCAAACAACGTGGAACCCAAACACTGCAAACCCAGAAGGAAGTGTTCCGGTTTGCGAACTTTATTCGGAAGCCGAACGTGCTCCGTTTTCAGTGCCACACTTCCTTTTGAGCCTTAGGCTGAGGTCTGTTTTTGCTCTTTATTTTGCGTTTTTGCTTTTGCGGCTCTTTCTGTTTTGTTTTTGTGACTGTGCGGAACCCAGTTCAGCTACCGGCTGATGGATTGTGTGACTGCAATACAGTGGTACCCCGGGTTGCGTACCTGATCCGTTCCGGGGTGCCGTTCGCACCCCGAACAGTGAGCAACCCGGGCGTCCATTTTGCGCATGCGCGAACTGCGAAGAACGCTCCTGCGCACGCGCGGTGAAATGCACTTCCGGTTTTGCGGAGTACGCAACACAGTGCGTACGCAACACGGGGTACGGCTGTACATGGTTTATTGCTTTCGTTTTATGGATCAATGGTCTCGTTAGATAGTAAAATTTGTGTTAAATGGCTGTTTTAGGGGTTTTTAAAAGTCTGGAACGGATTAATCCGTTTTGCATGACTTTCTACAGGAAAGCGCACCTTGGTTTTGGAACGCTTTGGTTTTGGAACGGACTTCCGGGACGGATTAAGTTTGGGAACCAAGGGACCACTGTACCTGCCTTTGCAAATTGGTGGCAGCCTATGAACTGTTAATGATTGAGGGGGTGGGCCTGGTTCAACCCCCATCACAACCCTGCGAGGTAGGCTGAGTGGAGGAAGGCAGCAGCCGGCCCCCAAGGCTCAGTGGGGATTCGAATCCTCGTCGAATCCTAGAACGGTAGAGGAGGGAGGGACCCCAAGGGCCATCTAGCCCACCCCCCTGCACTGCGGGAATGTTAACAGGCTCCTCTGTTCTCTTTCCTCCCCCCACCCCCCCACCCCCAAAAAGGACTCATCTCAGGGAAACTCCGTCTATCAAATCGGCATGATCCACTACATCAAACACAAATACCCGGATCTGCAGGTCATTGGGGGCAATGGTGAGCATCTGGATGGCCTTGGCAGGGGGACACGACCCCCCCCCCCGGAACATTGTCCTTTCCCCCCCTCTTGGGGTGGTTGGGTGGGGAGCTTCAGCTGAGATAAGGAAGCCTGTTTTGTTTTGCTCGTTGATAAAATTTCCGGAGGGGCGGGGGAAATAAAGGCGGAAATCGGAGCGGTTAAGCTGCGACCCTGTTTACCCGTGAGTAAGCCCCAGGGACTTCAGTGGGATTTGCTTCTGATAATAAGGATAATAATTTTATTATTATTTCCCCCCATTTTTTATGGTTATACATTCACATACATATTTTTTCATTCTTTACCATCTCTTCCAAGTTATACAATATATAATATCTCTTTTTAATTACATAATATTTACCTTAGTACTACCCCTGCGACTTCCCTCCACCTGAGCTCGGCTTCTTTCCTTTTACATTACTTTTAAATGGTGTTCTAAATATTGTTTGCATATCCATCTTTCCATGTTTTATCCTTCACTTTACGAACCTCGGTCAATACATAGCGATACTGTGGGTTTAGAACGACGTTCCGTCATAGATTCTTCCCCACATTCCCATTCTTTCTTCAGTTTCTGGTTCGATGGGAATCTGATAGCCGCTAGAATTCTAATAGCTAAAAATGGGAAAGGGGACATTGACACACACACCACCCTCAATAGTAGAGCGGCAAAACAAACCTTGGGAATTTATAGAGTCAGCCATAAGTTTATTATTAAGTTTATTATTAGAAAACATCTGAAGGCAGCCCTGTTTAGGGAAGTTTTTAATGTGTGACGCTTTAATGTATTTTAATCTTGGTTGGAAGCCACCCAGAATGGCTGGGGAAACCCAGCCGGAGGGACGCGGTACAAATAAATAATAATAATAATAATAATAATAATAATAATAATAATTATTATTATTATTTCTACGCCCCAGCCGCTTCTGAGTAGACATGCAAGTGTCGAGCTGGGCAGGGACCCTCAGGGGCCATCTAGCCCAACCCCCTCCCCAGTGCAGGAACCGCAGCCGTGCCAGAGTGGAGCCCCGCAACCCGCCCCCCCCCGGCCGGCCAGGTATTTCACAGGCGCCTTTGCTTTTTCCCCTATTGGATGCACAGTGGTGACAGCAGCGCAGGCCAAGAACCTCATTGACGCCGGCGTGGACGCTCTCCGGGTCGGCATGGGCTGCGGCTCCATCTGCATCACACAGGAAGGTGAGCCGGGAGCGGGTTCGACTGTTACCGAGAGAGGGAGGAAAGCTCCCAAATGCTGCACCCCATCTCTCTCTCTCTCTCTCTCTCTCTCTCTCTCTCTATATATATATATAACAATTTTATCATTATCACAATCATTGCTTCAAAAAAACAAAATAGAATATAGATCCCCAATCCCCCCCCCCAAATGACTTCATTTTCTGTTTTTTTGGCATATTATCTCTCCCTGCTTGTTGGTTATTTCTTATTCTTTAATTATTATTTTTTAAAAAGAATAATAATTAGTATTCTCTTATCATTTTAACATGGTGTTTCTACTTCTGCATTTGTTCTGTTAATTGCAAGTGTTTAATCAAACCCTGCAAGTGAGTCCATTTCTTTACATTGATTCTGCAGACAGGACATAAACGGCCCCCAGTCTTTCTCAAAACCTCTGCTGTCTTTGTCTCGAAGCCTTTCCATTCATTTTGCCATTTCAGCGTATTAGTCCATTCTTCTTTAGTTGGCATTTTGGCCCTCTTCCATCTTTGCGCTAGCAAGATCCTGGCCGCAGTTGTAGCATACAGGAACAGTTTTTTCTTCATAGCTCCATCCCGTAAGCCCCAGAACCTATTTCTGTTCCCAGGGGTAAGGCAATAATAAGAGGCCGCCTCTGAGCATATGCAGAGGGCAGTTCCTTCAAGGCCAAGTAACAGCAGGCGCCCTCCACCCAATCCTCCTGGGATTAGGGGAGTCTCAGGTGTTTCCCTTCCTGCTTCTCTGCCGCATAACCCGAGCTTGCTTTTTTCCTTCTCCCTCCCCGCCCCGTTCCCTTTCGTGTCGTGTCTCGGAAACAACACAACTAAACCATCCTTATTTAAACCACACACCCTCGCAGCTCAGAATTTCGGGGTTCTCCAGGAGGCTGGCCCCCCGGCAGTGACCGCCCCTCTTCCTTTTCTCTCTCCTGGCCAGTGATGGCGTGCGGCCGGCCCCAGGGCACAGCAGTCTATAAAGTAGCAGAGTACGCCCGCAGGTTCGGCGTACCGGTCATTGCCGACGGCGGGATCCAAACCGTGGGCCACGTGGTCAAGGCGCTTTCTTTGGGAGCCTCGACAGGTGAGCGGGGAATCCTGTCGCCATCCTCATCCTCATTAATAACATTATTATTATTATTATTATTATTATTATTATTATTATTATTATTAAAAATAATAATAAAATGCATGTCCGGTGGCCTCTCCCTCCTCCGCTTGAGCAGCTAAGCAGGGAAGGAGCTGACGCTTTGCTCTGTGTGTCCGTCGCTGACGCTTGTTGGTTTTTTATTTTTAAAAATTCATAATAGAAAACTTGACGTAAATGGGGAAAAAGAGGCAAAAACAGCTACAAAAGAGAAAGGGGAAGAGAAGGAAGCAGGAAAGGGAGAGAAGGAAAGGAAAAAGAAGTCATTAAAAAGAGGACTTCTGGTTTTCCATCTGCCGGTTACGTAAAAAAAGTTATGTCAGTCTATGGACAACATTCATCTTCTCTGCTTTCTGTTAATTGATATTTCTTTTACGCCCAGGTGTCTCAAAAGCATTCATGTCCTTTTCCCATGGAAAGTTCAAGAGGGATTCCCAAATTAGGTTTATTCTTGATAAGGGAAGTAATAGTACCACTGTATTCTGCTCTGGTCAGACCTCACCTGGAATACTGTCCAGTTCTGGGCACCACAGTTCAAGAAGGATACTGACAAGCTGGAACGTGTCCAGAAGAGGGCAACCAAAATGGTCAAAGGCCTGGAAACGATGCCTTATGAGGAACGGCTTAGGGAGTTGGGTATGTTTAGCCTGGAGAAGAGAAGGTTAAGGGGGGATATGATAGCCATGTTCAAATATATAAAAGGATGTTATATAGAGGAGGGAGAAAAGTTGTTTTTTGCTGCTCCTGAGAAGAGGACACGGAGCAATGGATTCAAACTACAAGAAAGAAGATTCCACCTAAACATTAGGAAGAACTTCCTGACAGTAAGAGCTGTTCGATAGTGGAATTTGCTGCCAAGGAGTGTGGTGGAGTCTCCTTCTTTGGAGGTCTTTAAGCAGAGGCTTGACAGCCATCTGTCAGGGATGCTTTGATGGTGTTTCCTGTTTGGCAGGGAGTTGGACTGGATGGCCCTTGGGGTCTCTTCCAACTCTAGGATTCTATGATTCTATGAAATGTCAGGCATGTTTTTTCTTCAATGCCCCCTTGGCCTCCAGTAATTCCTACCCCCAGGCCTCCATATGGGGAATTTGTAAATTCTCCAGTCCATGTTAAAGTATCTCCACTGCGTATCAAGAAGATCAAACCGATCCATTCTGAAGGGAATCAGCCCTGAGTGCTCACTGGAAGGACAGATCCTGAAGCTGAGGCTCCAAGACTTTGGCCACCTCATGAGAAGAGAAGACTCCCTGGAAAAGACCCTGGTGTTGGGAAAGATGGAGGGCACAAGGAGAAGGGGACGGCAGAGGACGAGATGGTGGGACAGTGTTCTCGAAGCGACCAACATGAGTCTGACCAAACTGCGGGAGGCAGTGGAAGACAGGAGTGCCTGGCGTGCTCTGGTCCATGGGGTCATGAAGAGTTGGACTCGACTAAATGACTAAACAACTACAACAACAACTGCGTATCACCATAATATTCCTTCCAGTAGCACCTTAGAGACCAACTAAGTTTGTTCTTGGTATGAGCTTTCGTGTGCATGCACACTTCTTCAGATATACCATAAGTGCATGCACACGAAAGCTCATACCAAGAACAAACTGAGTTGGTCTCTAAGGTGCTACTGGAAGGAATTTTTTTATTTTGTTTCGACTACGGCAGACCAACACGGCTACCTACCTGTAACCATAATATTCCGTAATTCTTTTCTCGTTCTATATCCTTTAATCCGTGCCCAGCTCAGTATATTCCAGTCCCAGTCCCTGTTGTATTCCCATCTCCTCTCCTTCCCAGGAGGCTTTTGAGCAGAGGTTGGACGGCCGTCTGTCATGGATGCATTAGCTGAGAGCTGCAGGGGGTCAGACTGGATGACCCTCAGGGGTCCCTTCCAACTCTAGGACAGCACTGCCCATGAATTTGCCCAGTCCTCTTTCTGAGCCATCCGGGTTGGTGTCCCCCATCGCCTCCTGCAGCGGGGAGCCCCCCAGCTCCGCCATGCGCTTGGGTTTCTCCCCTGTGCTCTGGCCCTGAGCCCCCTTTCTCCCTCTCTCCCCCCCCCCCAGTGATGATGGGCTCCCTACTGGCTGCCACCACGGAGGCCCCCGGCGAATACTTCTTTTCGGACGGGGTCCGGCTGAAGAAGTACCGGGGGATGGGCTCCCTCGACGCCATGGAGAAGAACAGCAGCAGCCAGAAGCGCTACTTCAGGTACGGAGCGGGGGGGGCACCTGGGGGGGCACCTGGGACAAGGTGTGGGCTTTCGGGGGGCGCTCCTTCCTTGGCTTTGCGCAGGCCGGACACAGGTGCATTCAAAGGGGCGGAGCAAGGGGGTGCAGTGGGTACGGGCCGCACCAGGTGTGGGGGGGTGACATTCGGTGCACTCCCTGCCCGTGACTCCCAAGCCTACAGCTCCCCCCCTTCCCCCGCTTTCTGTAGGCTTGGGAGTTGCGGGTGGGGGTGGGGATGACCAGAAGAATTTCGCACTGGGTACCGCCTGTCCTTGCTACGCCTCTGCTTCCAGGGGTCGCAGCAGAGAAACCTTCCCCAAAATGGGGCCCTCCAGATTAATTTTTTTACTGCAGCCCCCATAAAGCCCGAAGCGGATTACCATATTTTTCTGTGTAAAAGACTAGGTTTTCCCCCTAAAAATAATGTCAAAAATTAGGGGGCGTCTTATACATGGATACATCCCCCCCCAATTTTCTTAAACCTGAGTCCCCCCCAAATAGGTCGCATCTTATAGACATGAAAATATGGTAGGTCCAGCCTATCGGAATGACCTGAACCTCCCAGGCGAACCTGCTGGGCTCTGAGATCTTCCGGGGAGGCCCTTCTCTCGGTCCCACCCCCCTCACAATCCCGCTGGGTGGGGACGCAGGAGAGGGCCTTCTCGGTGGTGGCTTCTCCTAGGCAACTTAGGAACTCCCTGCCAAGGGAAGCCAGACCGGCTCCCTCCTTGCTCTCCTTCTGCCCGCAGGGGAAGACTTTCCTTTTTTTATAATAAGCAATTTATTGATTTTATAATAACAAAGGGGGGGGAATCATAAATTTTTAAACCATAATTTTTGCCCGCCTTCCCTCCATTCCCCATCTGGTTCCATTGTTTTGTCCTTCTTCAGGCACGTCCATCAAACCTTTTTTTTCTTAACAATCCGATTTTGCTGTTTTCTTTCTTTCTTTCCTTCCTTTTCTTTTCTTTTCCTCTCTCTTTTCTCTCTTTTCCTTTCTCCCCCCTCCTTTTCTCTTCATTTATTCTCTGTAATGTTACCATCTTTTTATTCATATTTATATAGTTAGCTTAGCTCTTACAATTTTATTATGTGTGTTCTAATCATTATTCCAATCGAAGAATATCCAATGTAAGACAAGCTCATTTTTTTCCCTTTTGATTTCTCTCCCCCCCCTTGTATGTGTGAAATTTTTTTGGGGGGGGGGAATAAAAAATGAGTTTGGTACGTTAGCAGGTTTTCAGATTAGCCATCAGAAGGTTTGATGGATGGGAAGAGAAAAAGTGGTTTGGCGGAGGCCAGGGCTGGATGGGGAAAGGTGGCCCACCCTGCGTCTCCTCCTGCCTTTTCAGCGAGGGAGACAAGGTCAAGGTGGCGCAAGGCGTCTCCGGATCCATCCAGGACAAGGGCTCCATCCAGAAGTTCGTGCCCTACCTGATCGCTGGCATCCAGCACGGCTGCCAAGACATTGGCGCCAAGAGCCTCTCCATCCTGCGGTGAGTCCCTCGGGGCGCCCTCTCTCTCCTCGCAGGGGGGTGCGGGACCAGGGCCGGATTCAGGCTCGACGCGGCCCTCAGCTCCTGAAGGTAACGGGGCCCTTTCTGTGTCCAGCTGTCCTTTGTCAACCACAAATGGTCCCTGTTTTTTGTGTCGAATATATACCAGTGTGGTGTAGTGGTTAAGAGCTGTAGACTCGTAATCTGGGGAACCGGCTTCGCATCCCCTCTCCTCCACATGCAGCTGCTGGGTGACCTTGGGCTAGTCACACTTCTCTGAAGTCTCGCAGCCCCACTCACCTCACAGAGGGTTTGTTGTGGGGGAGGAAGGGAAAGGAGAACGTGAGCCGCTTTGAGACTCCTTCGGGTAGGGATAAAGCGGGATATTATTATAAACTCCTCTTCTTCTTCTATATGGACCTCATAGGTATCTCAAGCCATTTGCACATCACAAAATAGGTATTTTATCAAAGTAATTCTTGAACTGAAATACAATTAAGAAGAAGTATATTAATCATGAAATACAATTAAGAAGTATATTAATCGTGAAATAATTACGAAGCTCTAACTTAAAATGATTTTTTATTCGTAACGAACTCAAGAATGCAAACACATTGGCATTGGGCAGTGACCAAAGTTCCTTTCGAAACACAGTTTACAAAGACTCGTAATCTAGAAACTTGCTATAAGGTGAAATAATAATAGCAAACCAGTGGTATTTGAGGGAGCAGGCGGGGGCCATGACTTACATCACAGGAGCCTACACAACACAAAACACTGTCTCTGTATGTAGGTTTTATTTTATTAGTTTTTTATCTTATATTTTGGAAATGGACATCCAGCTATAGCTTGTTTTGCTTATATGTAAATCCAGCACTGTGTGGGACGCATACTTGTGGGAGGGGGGCCCTGGCACCGATGCGTCTCCCCGCACCCCCCTGCATTGCAGTTGCCGCTCCTTCAGAAGTGAGGGGATGTGCTAGCGGCCACTGATCGCCTTCGTACCCCATAAATTAGTCCAGTCTTCTTTTAAAGCCACCAGGTTTAAATTGGGAGGGGTGGCTAATACCCCAGAGGACAGGATCACACTTCAAAATGACCTTAACAGATTAGAGAACTGGGCCAAGGCAAACAGGATGGATTTTAACAGGGAGAAATGTAAAGTACTACACTTGGGCAAAAAAAATGAAAGGCACAAATACAGGATGGGTGACACCTGGCTTGAGAGCAGTACAAGTGAAAAGGATCTAGGAGTCTTGGTAGACCATAAACTTGACATGAGTCAACAGTGTGATGCAGCAGCTCAAAAAGCCAATGCAATTCTGGGCTGCATCAATAGGAGTATAGCATCTAGATCAAGGGAAGTAATAGTACCACTGTATTCCGCTCTGGTCAGACCTCACCTGGAATACTGTGTCCAGTTCTGGGCACCACAGTTCAAGATGGATAATGACAAGCTGGAACGTGTCCAGAGGAGGGCAACCAAAATGGTCAAAGGCCTGGAAACGATGCCTTATGAGGAACGGCTTAGGGAGCTGGGTATGTTTAGCCTGGAGAAGAGAAGGTTAAGGGGGGATATGATAGCCATGTTCAAATATATAAAAGGATGTCATATAGAGGAGGGAGAAAGGTTGTTTTCTGCTGCTCCAGAGAAGCGGACACGGAGCAATGGATTCAAATGGGGTCTCTTCCAACTCTAGGATTCTATGATTCTATTCTATGATTCTAGGTTGGTGGCCGTCGCTGCCTCCTGCAGCAGGGAGTTCCGCAGTTTAGCTCTGCCCTGTAAGGGGAGAGATGGCCCCTCTCCCTTACTCTGGCACAGGAAACCTGGAGGAGGGTTGACCAGGAGGGTGAATGCTGGGGTAGCTGCTCAAGTGCCGTAGGGAGAGCGCCTTCTGCCTGTTGGCAGGCTTCCCTTGAAATCTCACAACTTTTTGGCGACGTTATTTTCCTTTCTGCGCAGAAGGTGGGTGGGAGCAGCGGGTGGAAATAAGCGGCGGCTTTTTCTCAGCTGCCAACGCCAACCCAGGTGTTGCCCAGGTGACTTAGAGGAAACTACGTAAAACAGACGTGGCCTGGGGCTGCCAAGGGGGCGTTTCACACCCGAGTCCTAGTTATTTTGGTATGGTTATTTATAGATGGTTACCCTCCCTCCCTCCCTCCCTCCCTCCCTTCAAACCGGATTTCCAAGGGAAGAAGAATCCCACAAAATATCCCTTAAGCCAATCTCATCCAGCATACTGTTCCCGCAGCGGCTGACCGGATGCCCCAAATGGGAAAACCGCAAGCAGGATTTGAACACAAAGCCTCTGAGGCCCAGTTGAGGGCGCATTCGGAGAAGGGTCAGAACGCGAGAGGGGTCTTCAAAAGTCTCCAGGGCTGGCAGCCGGTCTGTCACAGGTGGACCAGGCTCTCTCTTCTTAGTTATCCAAATTGTTTTGGGACCACAGTTCCCAGCATCCCTGACCACTGGTCCTAGAGATGATGGGAGTTGTAGTCCAGCGACCGCCGGAGATCCGAGTTTCGGGTACCCCGGCTTGAAGGAAAAGCGAGCAAGAGGCGAGCATGACAGCTGCTTCTCAAACGACGAAGCATGGCGGAACTGCGGAACTCCCTGCCACAGCAGGCAGCGATGGCTTTAAAAGGAGGAAAGGGTGATCGATGGCTTTTAGCCAGGCTGGCCGTGCCCTGCCTCTGTGGTTAAAGACGGGGTGGTATAGCTGTCGGGGTTTGACCGGGTGGGTCCAGGTAGCGACTGTGGCTTCCTGTTGGTGGGGGAAGTGCAGCCCAATGGTCAGAGCTGCTGGACAGTAGAAGAGGGACTGAGCTGGAGCGGTTAGGGGGGTGCGTGGCAGCCTCTTCTTCACTGGGGCTGGCCGGGGACACCGTAGTCGCATCCTGAGCGGGGGTGGGGGTGGACTAGATGCCCCCCGGAGACCCCCCCTTCCGCCTCAGACGCTTAGCCGCCGGCATCTCCTTTGCAGCTCCATGATGTACTCCGGTGAACTGAAGTTTGAGAAGCGGACGATGTCGGCCCAGATCGAGGGGGGCGTCCACGGCCTGCACTCGTGAGTACCCCCACCCACCCCCCGCTTCCGCCGCCCTGAAAACCCATCGCCATCTGGGCCCCACCCCACCCCCACCCCTTTCTGCTTTCCCCGGTGCTGCCCTTGCCTCCGTCCCTGCTCTCTAACCTCCTTCCTGCCTGAGCACAGACCCCCACAAAGGACCCTGGACTCTCCTGCCCCCCCTGCTCCCCCCACTTTCAGGGGCTTGTCTAGGGAGAGAAGGGGGCCACCCCACTGCCTGCTCCCCCAGCTTCTCGGAAGGGTGGGTGTTCTTTTTTTTGGGGGGTTGGACTAGATGCCCCTTCAGGTGTCCAGGGCCAAAGCCGTTTAGGGCTTTCAAGGTCAGACCCCACACTTTGGGCTTGAAAACATCCTGGGGGCCAATGAAGACCCTTTAGGACCAGCGTTCGATGGTCCCACCATAACTATACAGTGGTCCCTCGGTTCTCGAACGGCTTAGTAGTCGAACAACTTGGAACCCAAACGCTGCAAACTCGGAAGTAGGTGTTCCGGTTTCTGAACCTTTTTCGGAAGCCAAACGTGCTCCATTTGGAGTGCCACACCGAGGTCTGTCTGTTTTTGCTATTTATTTTGCGTTTTTATGGCTCTTTTTTGTGTGTGACTGTGTGGAGCCCAGTTCAACTACTGATGATGGTGTGAACTGCAGTACATTGTTTATTGCTTTCGTTCTATGGATCAATGGTCTCGTTAGATAGTAAAATTCATGTTCAATTGCTGTTTTGGGGTTTGTTTTTAAAAGTCTGTATTACTTTTATTATTATTATTTTGCATTACTTTCTATGGGAAAACGCGCCTTGCTTTTGCAACGCTTTGGTTTCGGAACGGACTTCCGGAACAGATTAAGCTTGAGAACCAAGGTACCGCTGTATTGTAGACTTGGAATGGATCCCAAGGGTCTTCTAGCCCAAGAATGGCAGGGGCCCACCCTGCGGCCGTTTCTCTGGGCCAGGCTCCACCACCCATCTAGACTGAGAACCCAAGGAGGGCACCCTTTTCCCCCTGAGGCCGACCAGATGCCCCAATGGGAAACCGGAAAGCAGGACCCGAACCCAAGACCCCTCTCCCCTCCAGCAACTGGGATGCAGGAGCAGGGCTGCCCCTCGTTTCTGGAGGCAGAGCAGAGCCATCCTGCCTGGGAGCCCCCCGTAGTCCTCTCTTCCCATGAATTTGTCCAATAGTTTAATGCCATCGCTGTCTCCTGCGGGAGGGAGTTCCGCAGTTCGGCGTTGCAGTGTGCGGAGGGTTTTCTTGGATCTGAACCTTCCGACAAGATCGGGGACAGGTTGGTTCCTTGGAGGTGTAGGGGTTCTCCCCGGATCAAACTACAGTCAATCTGCAGCAAATATGGGGCCAAGGCCAACCCACCTGTCAACAACACCCCCCCCCGCCCCCGCTGCAGCAATGAAGACAGGAGGCAGCTCCTGGGGGGGGGGAGTGTCTCAGGAAAGTGAGGCACCCGCTTGCTTCGTGGGGTTTAGACCCCAAAGTAGCCTTTTTTCCTGGCAGGTCCCTCCATCGTGGAAGGAATCGCCCCAGCCCAGCCTGAGCCCCCCCCCCAAAAAAACCTCCCCTGTGTCTTTTTCTCTGCAAGAGTTCTCTTCGCCCCGCACACACCCCATCTCCTTTTGCTCAAGAAGGCTGGGCCAGTTTAATATTGACAGTGACTGAGCTTGGAATTGGGGGGGGGCACCTCCTAAGTCTGTTTTTTGTTTTTTTTAAATGAGGTGAAATGGGTATTCACAGAGCCCTGGACACATTGGCTTTCTGGTTTGGGACTTTCTGGTTTGGTTTCTAGCCCTGGGGAGAAGTTTGGGGGCCAACCAAGGCCAGAATCACGGGGGAAGTGGTAGCCCACCTTCCCCATGCCCCTTGGACCCCCCCCCCAGTTCCCCAGTCCCCCCCCCCTTCTTCCAGTCCCACAGACCTTGTCAGCAACCATTTCCTTCCTGCGTAATACAGAACAAATAAGAGTCCTGCGACTTCATGGAATCATCCCCCAAAACGAGGAGGGTTTTTCCTGAGTCTGGCTGGCAGGCAGCTCTTTTGGGTGGGTGGGCTGGGGGGGGTCATTTTCCTGGGCCCTGCCGCTGGTGGCCCCCTCACCAGACAGAGGCAAAGGCCTAATCTCCCAGCTTGGAGTGTGGCAGCCTTGCTCCATGTTCTCTAAAGTGGGGCATGCCCGCATCTTATGTGAGAGGTTCGGTGTCTAGGGTTCCATGTGTAACCTAAAATTGCGTATACCCAAACAGGGTGGGGGGAGAGAGAGAGAACCCCCCCCCTGCACTCCCAGAGCCCACACACCGAGGGGTCTTTCCAGGCAAGCAAGGAGGGGAGCTGGAAAGCTCTTTTTGTGCCGGATACGCCAAGCCAGAAAAAGATTTGGCGCGCTCTGCCGTGCTTTGGGGGCAAGACCCGCCGGGAGCCCCAGCTCTGGGAGGCCAGGGGTGTTTGTGCGAGACTCTGCGGGGATTTCTGTGGCTCTGGGTTCAAGTTCCTGTGAGCGCCCCAGAGCCGGCGCGGTAAGCGGGCCATGCCCCCACCTCCAAACAAGGCAGATAGCTTAAAAGCTCTTCAGGTGCTGGGAAAACCCCGAGCGACCCTGGTGTGTGGGTGTGTCGTCCCCCCCCCCCCCCGCTAAAGAGCTTTGCTTGGATGTCACATGCGCAATTTCAACCTCCCTGCCTTGAACCATGCGCGGTTGAAATGGCGCAAGTTAAATGCACATTGGATGTGATGGGGGGGGGCTTTGGGCCCACGTTTCCCGGGGTGCAGCTCTATGTACTCCTGGGGTGCCTGTTTTGGAAGTTCTTCCCCTGCAGGGTCTGGGTGGGCATGTGGGGGGGGGAGGTTGTCAGGGAAAGGGGGGGGGGGTTGCAGCAGATTCCTGTAACCTGGATGGTTTGGACTCTCGACTAAGAAGATCAGAAGAGCCTGCAGGATCAGGCCCATGGCCACTCTCGTAGAATTGCTTGGGCAAGGGCCCCCTGGGGACATAGCAAAACATTAGAACCCCCCCCCCCGGCTTCCCTCGCCTTCCCTTCCACCTCAACCCCCCCCCCCGGCTTCCCGTTTTGCAGCCTTGTTTAATCTGAAATCAAAGGTTTCTGAAAGACGAGGCTGGATCAGGCCCAAGGGGGCCCATCTAGTCCAGCCTCGTGTCCTCACAACAGTCAACCAGGTGCCCCTTATGGGTAACCAGCAAGCAGGATTCGAACACAGGAGCCATGGTCTTCCCTTCTCATTTCCCCCAGCAACTGCCATTCAGAAACATCGCTGCCTCCGACTCCGGAGACAAGAGCCTGGACAATGTGACTGGGGGCCATGGATTTTGTCTCCTCTTTTTAAGCCGTCGTGGCTTGTGGCCACCCCTGCCTCCTGTGGCAGTGAGTTCCACAGTTCCCCTTCACACTGTTCCAGCCCTGGCTTTGGAGAGGCAAGAGGGGAATTCTGGGGTTCCAGCCAAGAGCACGTCTTCCTCCTAGAGGTCGGCCACCATGGGGCGGCCTTGTCTGTTCTCTCCGCCCCCTTTGCGTGTGGGTCGGAAGGCGAGGGGCCGAAGCTTTGCTAGGGCCATAGAGGGGGGGCCTGGGGGCTCTTGCCTAGTGCTGGCTTGGGAGCGGGACCCCCGGCAGGCGCTGGGGGGGTGAGGGGCAGCCGTAGCAGCCGCGGGGCTCCAGGCTTGGTGGCGGCAGCTCTGCTGGCGATGGTGTTTTTTGGGGAGGGGGCTGCGCACCTCTGTGTGTCCTGGGCAGGAACACGTTGACCTTGTGACCTTCTCTCTCTCTCCTGCCCACGCCCATGGCCGCCTTCCTGTAGTTTTACATTTCTGCCATGTAAGTAACTGGGGCGGGGAGTTCCGCAGGTCCGTCCTGTCCCCGCCCCCGCGTGTCTTGGATGTGGGTCAGCTGCTGCATTCTTCCCCTCTGCTCTCCCCGGGGCACTTCTGGGGGGATAGTTACAGGCTGGGGCGGGGGCTGCATCCCCCCTCAACTCAAACACCCCCACCTCCCCCACCGCTTTCGCAAGCTTCCCCCTGCTCTCCCCACACCAACCCCCCCCAAAAAAGTGGTGGATCTGCAATGAGCGTTATAAGGCCGCTCTCCCCAGTCCCAGAAAAGCTTCCTTTTCTCTCGGAGTCCCTGACCTCTCTGGGGGCCCTTTGGCAGAGTCCGTGGGGCAGGGAGGAGGATCCCTTTGTGCTTATCTCTGCTGGGGCAGTTGCCCTGACTCGGGTCCCACCTTTGGCCAACGACGGGGTCCGAGGATCCTGCCCTGGACAGACCCCACGGTCAATCTCAGGCAATCCCCAGCAGAGGTCGGGGGCCACCTGCCACGGATGCTCCGGCTGAGATTCCTGCGTCGCAGGGGGTTGGACTGGATGACCCCTGGGGGTCCCTCCCAACCCTGGAATGCTACTTCTCTATGGCAAGGAGAACTAAATTCCCCCCGGGATTCCCCACTTTGCAGTGAGCATGAATGTGTAAAGCAAGACCTTTGGGGGGGGGGGTTGGTCTGCTTTTAGGGAAAGGGGGGACCAGGGTGGGCACCCGCTGCCCGCCAGTCTTGCCCTTTGCCCCAGGGGTGCTTTGACGACCCAAAGGAGAGTGTGCTGCGCCTGCTGGCTCCCCAAAGGTCTGTGGGGGGCACAGGTGCTGTCCTGGGCACATGCGCCGCACGGAGGCCTCGGCTGCCCCCTGGCAGCGCCGCTTCTTGGCCAAGAGAGGCACAGCTGAGCCGGTGGGGGTGGGGAAAGGGGGGAGTTCCAGCGCACCCGTCTTCAGCTGGGGGCTCCCTTCTGCACTCCCCACAGCTGCCTTGCGGGGGGTTGGACTAGATTACCCGTGGGTCCCTTCCAACTCTGATTCTGTGGCCCCGAGGCATGTGGCTCACTCCTGGCCCCCGCCAAGTTGGGGCTCTGAGGTTTCCGGCCCCCTTGCCTGCCTGGCTCCCAAGCTTCCCCCCCCCACAACACGCCCCCCACCCCTCACCGCATTGCCTGGCTTCCTCCTCCCTCCTCCTCTCATGCACCTTTCCTGCCTTGCTGCCTCCCAGAGTCTATGAGTGATCCTCCGTTTGGTGTTAGGCAGCTTGGGGGGGGGGAACCCGGGAGTGATAACGGTCCGCTTCCCGTGGGGTGGAGGGGCTTTTTGGGGAGGGAGGGGTCTTCAGGAGAAGAAGCAGCCCTTGGTGCAGACCCTGCAGGTCTACCTGTTCCCTCTTAGGGGTCCTTCTCCCCTGCCCCACCTCGAGGGGCGTGGAGGGGGAAGCAACCTTGGCGTGGGATGTGGGGCGACTCTGGCTCCCGGTTTGGGGTCAGGCAGAATCTGCCGCCTGTCCTGCAGGGGGCGTTGGAGAGAACGGGGCCGGCCTCACAGAGGGTTGGGCTAGATGACCCCGGTCCCCCTTCCGACGCTACGATTCCGTGACCCCGTGCCTGACGCCTCCCTTCCCCTCCCTCCGCAGTTACGAGAAGCGGCTGTACTGAGGACGGATTCCGGAGCAGCGGCGCCCAGCGAGCGGCCCCCACCGTCCCGGCCCCCGTCGCCCGCTGCCGGCGCACCTGAAGGGACGGGCTCACCTGGCCGCCACCCCCCCTCCGGCCTCTCAGGCCGCGCGGACAGGCAAAGACTTGCACTAGGAACTACCTGGCGGGCGCCAGAGCCGTGTGCCACCCTCCTCTGTCTCGTTCTGTCCATCTCTCTCTTTCTTTCTGCCCCAGCGTTGGAGGAGGGCGACTGACTCTCCCCACCACGGGCAGGACCTGCTGGCAGCCTCACGGATCTCTGCTGGAAGTCGGGGGGGGCAACGGCGTGACACCCCCTCCATGCTTGTCCTTAAGGGCCCGCTCACCCCTCCGCTGGGGCACAGTTGGGAGGAGGGGGCTAGTGGCCAGGCCCTCTGCTGTGGGAGCCAGGATCCTGGGACCAGGCACCTCCCCCCCACCCCAAATTGGGCTCCCCAAATTCCCAGAGGCTGAGGGGTTGCCCCCCTTGCCCTCTCAGCAGCCGCCTCTGAAGGGTGCTGCAGCCCTCGCTCCAGACCCCCCCATCCCAGCCAGGCTTGCTGGGGTGCCAGCCTTCCCTACTGATGTTAATGGGGGGGGGCAGAAGGGGGAGAGCCAGGGAAGCGCCCCCAGGGGACTCTGTCTGCAGCCCATTTCATCTCAGGGCCCTCGGAAGGTTTGTGCAATTGGGGGCAGCTGCACTGGGGGGGGGGGGCACTGAGGCAGTTGGGGTGGGGGTCACAGCCTCTCCCTTAAAGCCTGCCTCGATGGCCAATGGGGCCCCATCCTGCCCTGTTTTGGTCTTGTTCCTGCCAAGCAACAAGGGTGGTAGACCCTCGCCCTTCTCTTGGCCGCTGGGGGTGGGTGGGGGGCAGCTGCTGCAGCCGGCCAGAGCCCGGCTGGGTCTGAGTTTCACCCCCTCCCTCCCCCCTCGCCTAAAGGCTGTAACTCTTGCGCATGCTCAAGGTCTCCTCTTGTGTCACTGTGTATTATTAAAGAATAATAAAGTTACGGAGCATTGTTTAATGGTCTGGCGTGAGGAACGCAATAAAAACCTGGCTGGATCCGGCTTATGGGGGCTCTGAGCAGCCCAGCCTCCTGTCCTCCCTGGGGGGGGGAGCCCACCATTGGATCCGAGCAAAAGAGCAGCCCCCGCTTCCCATAATTTCCAGCGTTCAGAAGCCATCCTGGCTAGGAACCCTCTCCTCCTCCTCCTCCTCCTCCACAAACTTCTCCCAATTCCCTTTGGGAGCCATCCAGCTTGGTGGCCATCCTTGCTTCCTGCAGCAGCGAGTTCCGCAGATCCCTCTCCTCCACGCATTGATCCAAGCCCCTCTTTCAGAAGCCTTCCGGGGCGGGGGTTCCCTCGGTCTTACCGGTGTGTGTGGTGTGCCCTCTGCTTCCCCCTCCCAATGACTCAAGATGCAGGGCAGATTTATTGGGGGGAGACTCCCGGCTTCCCAGCCTCTGCTGCTGCTGCTGCTCACATGTTTAGAAGACCCTAGCAGGGGCAGGGGAATGGACGCTGTTGGCAGTTCAGCTCCATGCCAACCATCCATGGCACCTCCTTCCTGGGCACTTTCATTGCAACAGGCTGCAGCGCTCAAAGTGAGGATTTTTGGGGGGGTTGCTCCATTGGGACCCCCAGCTCCAGCCCCCCTCCCGGTTGCAGCCTCCTGGAGTGGCTCTGGCAAAAGGGCCTTCCGCCTCCATGCCCGCCGCAGGGATGGCAGCGGCGATGTCTTCCTCCTCGGCTGAGCGTACATGTCTGGTTCGGGGTTCCCCCTCTTCCTTCTAAAGTTTAGCCTGGAGTCCGGAGGCGGGCAGGAGGCCCGGCTGCTGCAGGAAAGCGCCCAGGGCCCGTGCGTATTCCTGGGGGTAGAGGCGCAGGTGCTGCGCATGGCGAGAGACCGGCCACTCCTGCACCTGGACGCGGATGCCCAGCGCCTGCCAAGCGCCCAGCAGCTGCTGCATCGTGCGGGCGTCGCTCAGCGGGTCGTTGTGGCAGAAGAAGACCAGCACGGGGCAGCGGACGGGCGGGTGGTGGAAGGCGCCCAGGGCGGCCTCATAGTGCGCCACGGTGCACGGGCGGAAGAGGCGGAAGTACAGCAGGGCGCCTCCGCGGAGGAGAGGCTGGACAGCTGCCGAGGAGCTGGTCATCCTGGCCACGCCTGGGGGGGGGAGGAGAGAAGGCAGCTCAAGCACCCCAGGGTTTTGGGGGGGGACAGGAGATGGAGACGCAGGAGGGAAAGTGCCAGGGCAGCAGCAGCTGTGTGGTCTCTGCTGTGCAGGATTCTGTGCATGGGCAGGAACTACCTGGCTGACAAAATGAAGGCCAGTGCTGCGTTCCTGGCAGTGCCAGGCAGATGCCAGCTGGTAATTTCATGACCAGAGCGGCCCTGGTTGCCTCTGGGTCTGTCTATTATTATTATCATTATTATTATCATTATTATTATCATCATCAATTTTATACATTTCAATAATTTTACAATCATTTAACATTTCAAAACTTGACTTCCTTCCCCCTCTTCATGCGGTTCCTTAAATTTATTTTTAATATTTTTCTCCGGGTCAACGGCAGAGATAGACTTCCTCTGAACAAGGAGGTTCCACCTGTATAGCAGGTCTTTTGTTATTGTCACTGCAGAATTACAGAGTTGGAAGAGACCCCCCAAAAGGGTCGTCTAACTCCCCGCAGTGCAGGAATTATTATTATTTTTTAATCCATCTATTTATTTATTATCTGCCCTTCACACTGAGGTCCCAGGCTGGGTTACAGCAGTCAAAGCACAACATTAAAAATGGTTTAAAGCAACTTTCAAGCACAAAAGCAAGGTGGGTCTGAAAGACACACATTAAGTGACAAAAGGCAGGGTGGAGGTGTGTCTTCAGAATCTGGAAGCTGTGCAATGAAAGCGCCAGATGCACCTCTCTGCAAAAGGAGGTCCACAGCCTAGGGGCCACCACAGAGAAGGCCCCGTCCTCCTGGGCAGAGAGGCGGCCAAGAGGACGTTCTCTGACTAAGGGGCACTGATAACTTTTGGTTAACAGGTTTAGGGAGGGAGAGAGACTTAGGAAAAGCCCACTGACATGGTAAATAAACTCAAATCAGGTCCCATGGGGCAGGTTTGGATGGGCATGAAAAGGCACCTGAAATCTATTGGCTTAAAAACCCCCGAAAAGTACAGAAAATTGAAGACATGTATAATCTTTACAGGTAGTGACTATAGTACACCACTGAGGAAAGTGCATTTCAAACCCATTTTTAAAAAGTGCATGTCTTGGAGGGCAGAGAGAGAAGAGACCCCCTGGCCAGTAGCCCTCGATAGCCCTCTCTTCCTCCATGAATTTGTCTCATCCTCTTTTAAAGGCACCCAGACCATCACTGCTTCCTGCAGCAGCGAGTTCCATAGTTTAACTCTGTGCTGCACGAAAACCAGTGCCAGAAATTTTATTGTCAGTTAACTCTCTTTTTGCTTTGTGTATTTATGCATTTAAGCCTAGGTTGGTAATACTGAATTCTCTGCCTGCCCAATTGCCGGTTGTCATTTTTGACGTACAGCGGTACCTTAGTTCTCAAACACTGAAAACCCAGAAGTGTGTGTTCCGGTTTTCAACATTTTTTTGGAAGCTGAACGTTTGATGCAGCTGTCAGCTATTGTTTCTGGGGCGCCTGCACCAATCAGCTCGGTTTGCGAACATTTCTGAAGTCAAACAGACTTCCGGAACGGATTAAGTTTGTCGCTTTGTTTTTGCTACTTATTTTGCGTTTTTGTTTTTGAGGCTTTTTCGGTTAATTGGTTTGTGTGACTGTTTGGAACCCAGTTCAGCTACTGATTGATTGTGTGACTGCAGAAATGGATAAAAGCCCCCCATCCAAGCAATGACTATCATCCGTGCAGGTAAGAAAATTATAATAATCTACAACAGGAGTCAGCAACCTTTTTCAGCCGTGGGCCAGTCCACCATCCCTCAGACCATGTGGTGGGCCAAACTATATTTTTGGGGGGGAAATGAACGAATTCCTATGCCCAACAAATAACCCAGAGGTGCATTTTAAATAAAAGCACACATTCTACTCATGTAAAAACACACTGATTCCTGGGACCGTCCACGGGCTGGATTGAGAAGGCGATTGGGCTGTATCCGGCCCCCAGGCCTTAGGTTGCCTACCCCTAATCTACAATAGTGTCTTATTTATTTTATGGTATATATAGTACATTGATTATTGCTTTCATTTTATGAATCAATGGTCTCGTTAGATAGTAAAATTCATGTTAAATTGCTGTTTTGGGGGTTGTTTTTAAAAGTCTGGAACGAATTAATCTGTTTTGCATTCCTTTCTATGGGAAAGCGCGCCTTGGTTTTGGAACGCTTTAGTTTTGGAACAGACTTCCGGAACGGATTAAGTTTGAGAACCAAGGTACCCCTGTATTCTGAACTCTTCGCTTTGATGTTCCGAATGTCGGCTGTGAGCTGCTTTGGGCACAGCCCGTGGTGCGAAAGAGGCATGCGAGCAAACCCATCCCGCCAACCCCTTCCTCCCCACCCCAGGAGGCCCACGTGTGACGACGCTGCTCACCCTGAGCCATGTTCTCTAGGCTCCCTGCGACCAGGCTGTCGTAGACGCAGCCGCAAATCCGCTCTCCGACGCTGGCGTGCCGCTCGGGGTGCCTGGCGAGGTGCACCATCATCTGGGCAAAGGTGTACCCTCCAATGGAGAAGGCGTGGATGAGGAGGGGCTGGGTGCCTAGGGCCTTGCCCTCCCCGAGGAGACCCAGGAGCTGCTCCGCGTATGCTAGGCCCCACCGCGGCCACAGGAAGTGGCCCAGGCTGCTCTCGGCCACCAGCACGGCCCAGCCGCGGCCCAGGTAGAGGGAGAGGTACTTGGCCAGGGCACCGGGCCGGGCGCCAAACCAGGGCAGCAGCAGGACGAGGGGCTGCGAGTCGGCAAAGGTGCCCGCAGGCCGGTACAGGCAGACGGTGCGCGAGACGGGCGTCACGGCCGTGCCAGGTGGCAGGGAAGCTTGGCTCGCTTCCGGGGTGCCTGCAGGCGGGTCCTCCGTCAAGGCGCCTTCGGGGCTGATGGGAGGAGGGACCTCAGTTTTCGTGGGAGGCATCGCAGGCGCCGCTCCTGCAAGGTCTGCCGCCTGCACTTCGCCCGGGAGGTCAGGCAGCTCTGGAAAATGTCAAAGGGCCAGAAGAAGAAGAAGAAGAGTTTGGATTTGATATCACTACCCGAAGGAGTCTCCAAGTGGCTCACATTCTCCCTTCCCTTCCTCCCCCACAACAAACACTCTGTGAGGTGAGTGGGGCTGAGAGACTTCAGAGAAGTGGGACTAGCCCAAGGTCACCCAGCAGCTGCATGTGGAGGAGCGGAGACGCGAACCCGGTTCCCCAGATTACGAGTCCACCGCTCTTAACCACTACACCACACTGGCTCTCAGAGGCTTTTTTACTAGGAATTTTGAGTGCAGAGATAGCAAAGGAGCAGAAACTATTATTTATGTCTGCAACGACAGCAGCGCGGATGCTACTGGCCCAGAGATGGAAAGAAGATAAAGTCTCGACCAGATGAAGATAATGGACTACGCCGAAATGGCGAAAATGACCGGGAAAATAAGAAACCAGGAAGAGAGGAACTTTAATCAGGAATGGGGGGAAATTACAATGTATCTAAGGGAACACTGTAAACAACTAAAAACTTTGGCAGGATTTGAGTGGCGCTTGTAATCTACTAAAAACTAAGGTAAAAATGGATTATTTAAGCAATATAGAGAAAATATGTGAGGCAGTTGAAAAAAATTGAAAATGGAAACCAGGGAATCCTAAATGCTGCTGCTGCTGTCTAATGTTTGAATTTAAATGTGTAGTGTAAAACTGAATAAAAAATATTTTTATTTTTTATTTAAAAAATGAAAATGTCAAAGGGGCACCTGAGAAGATTTTTGGACAAGGATTATATCATTGCCGTCCGCCACTGGGGGCAACATCTTGGACCGGCCCCCATGTTTTTATTGTAATTATCTGTAAGAATATAAGAGCCTAAGGAGAGCCTGTGCTGGATGAGGCCAATGGCTTCCCCTTCTCATAGGTGCTGAATGGTTGCCTATGGGAAACCTGCGATCAGGATTCGAACTCAAGATACCTCTTCCTCCAAGGGTTTCCAGCAACTGGCATTCAGAAGTACTGTTGCCTCCGACCGCGGAGGCTTAGCATAGATCCTGGCTCAAAGTCATCCATGGTCCTCTCCTTCATGAACTTGCCTAAACCTCTTTTAAAGCCATCCAAGTTGGTGGCCATCACTGCCTCCTGTTCCGAGTTCCACGGTTTAACTAGGTCCTTCGCTTGATCTGTCCTGCATCTTCCAACCTTCAACTTCATCCGATGCCTCAAACTGCCAGTCTAGGACCTGGGAGAGACCAGGGTTCAAATACCCACTCGAGCACGAAGCTTGCTGGATGAGCCTCTCAGCCTAGCCTACCTCACAGGGTGGTTGTGGAGAATAAATGAGGAGGTTGTGGATCATGGCCATAAATGCAATGCAATAATATATTATCCTGTTATACAGTGGTTCCGCTCCTTCCTCCTGGCCGTGTTTCAGAAAGTGGTGGTGGGGGATGAGTGTTCAGACCCCTGGGCTCTCACTTGTGGGGTGCCTCAGGGTTCGTCCTCTCCCCCATGCTTTTTAATATCTATATGAAGCCGCTGGAGAGATCATCAGGGGGTTTGGGCTGGGTGTTCATCAGTATGCGGATGATACCCAGCTCTACCTCTCTTTCAAATCAGAACCAGTGAAGGCGGTGAAGGTCTGTGTGAGTGCCTGAGGTGGTTGGAGGATGGTGGCGGCTAACAGATTGAGGTTGAATCCTGACAAGACAGAAGTACTGTTTTTGGGGGACAGGAGGCGGCAGGTGTGGGGGACTCCCTGGTCCTGAATGGGGTAACGGTGCCCCTGAAGGACCAGGTGCGCAGCCTGGGAGTCATTTTGGACTCACAGCTGTCCATGGAGGCGCAGGTTAATTCTGTGTCCAGGGCAGCTGTCTACCAGCTCCATCTGGTACGCAGGCTGAGACCCTCCCTGCCCGCAGACTGTCTCGCCAGAGTGGTGCATGCTCTAGTTATCTCCCGCTTGGACTACTGCAATGCACTCTACGTGGGGCTACCTTTGAAGGTGACCCGGAAACTACAATTAATCCAGAATGTGGCAGCTAGACTGGGGACTGGGAGTGGCTGCCGGGACACATAACACCGGTCCTGAGAGAACTACATTGGCTCCCAGTCGTTTCCGAGCACAATTCAAAGTGTTGTGTTGACCTTTAAAGCCTAAATGGCTCGGTCCTGTATACCTGAAGGAGAATCTCCACCCCCACCGTTCAGCCCGGACACTGAGATCCAGCGCCGAGGGCCTTCTGGCGTTCCCTCATTGCGAGAAGCAAAGCTACAGGGAACCAGGCAGAGGCCTTCTCGGTGGTGGCATCCGCCCTGGGAACGCCCTCCCATCAAAGGTTAAAAGGATCAACAACTACATGACATTAGAAAATACCTGAAGGCAGCCCTGTTTAGGGAAGTTTTTAATCTGTGATGTGTTAATGTATTTTAATGTTTGCTGAAGCTGCCCAGAGTGGCTGGGAGACCCGGCCAGATGGGCGGGGTATAAATAAAAAATTATTATTATTATTATTATTATTATTATTATTATTATTATTATTATTTCATCTTACCAGAAAGATAGATGATAGATAGATAGCGATAGATAGATAGATAGATAGATAGATAGATAGATAGATAGATAGATAGATAGTATAGATGAGAGAGAGAGAGATGCTTCAGGGTGTTTTATGAGGAACACAATTCCGAAAGGAAACGAACAAGAAATCCAGCAAAGGAAACTCCAAAGGCAGAGGCGGATTGAAAAGGGCAGAGCTCAAAGATCATCCGGGTGGTTCTCTGGAATTGCAGGAAGTGCGCAATTGCAGAGGAGAGCTGGGGAAGAGAGGCCACTAGGGGAACTTCCTGGGGGGACGGGACACTCCCCCCCACCTGATCCTGATCCGCAGTGTTTCCATGGAACAGGGAAGGGGACTAACCCTCCTCCCGCCCCCTGCCTGACCTTAATGCTCTAAATCTCTCCAGAAAGCAGGAAGGTGGAAAGGAGCCAACAGGAGCAGAAAGGGAGAGAATTCACCCCCTCTGTCTCCGGTGCCCCATGAGCCCCTCACCACCCATTGGGGACCACCTGCATCTTTCTCCCCCCCCTTCTCTGCATTACGGGGCATCCCAATTCTGCTCACCCCCTGTGCACACACAGGAGAGGGGGTGGCGAGCTTTAATCTGCAACCAAAGTTCGGTTGATTAATTACACTAATTAACCGATTGATTGAAGCATGCAGCCCTAAATAGAAACGTCGTGCTTTTTCTCCCCTACCGCCGCATTAGCAAGCTCTAATTGCTCACTCCTCCTTGAAGGGCTGCCCTGTTATCGCTCCCTAGGAAAGGTCTCGTCGCCCGTTTGGGATGGAGGCACATTCCGGCAAAGATCACTTTGTATGTCGGTCGTTCTTGCACATTTCGCCAAAAAATAAAAGACATCGTGAACTGGGAAAAGGAGAAATAAGTTGATCGTCCAGGCAAGGCACTCATAGGATTGTAGAGTTGAAGGGAACCCCATGGGCCATCTAGTCTGCCCCCTGTGATGCAGGGATCTCAACTGAATAAGCGCTGATGGATCTGGCCTCTCTGCTGAGAAACCTCCGAGGAAGGAGAGTCGGCCACCTTCTCAGGAGCCTGTTCCGCTCAGAATTTTCTTCCTGGTGTTTATGTTCTGTAAACATCAGGAAGAACATTCTGAGTCATGACATGCTAAGTATGTCATGACATTCTGATTCACATACTAAGATAAGCAGCCAGTTTAAAATTGGGTTAAGAACCTCTGGGACACGTTTATCTCTCTGGGCGCAAAGTCCACGGAAGAATGAGGAAGGGCAGATCTGAGGGGCGGCCGCTCTAGACACCAAAGAGGAGAGTCCAGAGAGTCCAACGAGCCAGAAATCCCCAGGAGGAGGTCAGAGCAGCCTTCTGGATCAGGCCAAATCTAGCCCAGAATCCTGTTCTCACAACGGTTGACCTGTGGGAAATCAGCTAGCAGGATCTGAACACAAGACCCTCTCCCCTCCTGCGTTTTCCAGCAACCGGGAGGCCGTTGTGGCCAGTAGCCCTCGATAGCGCCCCCCTCCTCCGTGAATTCATCTGACCCTCTTTTAAAGCCATCCAATTGGTGACCACCCCCTGCCCACCCCGCCCCCTCCTACCTTACAGGGTTGTCACAAGAGCAATCTGTCACAATAGAGCACTTTGTACGCCAAGCAGCAGCAGCAGCATCTCCCAGGCTGCAAGAGCGAGGCGGGCTGGATCAAGGCACGTGGAGTCTGGGTCACAGAGAACCGGTCTCCCAGTCGCTATGGAGACCCCCTGGGCACTGTGCCCCACCTCCCTCTCCAGAGTCAGGCCAGACCTGGAGGTGCCAGGAGCTGGTGCCTGACCGAGCCAAAGCCCTGCTCAGGGGGAAATGGAAGCGAGAAGGGGCAAGTGAGGGGGAGCTATTGCCACAGATGAGCACAGGATCACCCAGCCTGGCATCAGTTGGCACCCTTTCTTTTCCTTTCATGAGTTTATACATCACTGATCAAGGCTGGATGCAAAAGATAAGCAGGAGGAAATCACAGTGCACAAAAGGTTAAACTACTTACACAGCTTAAATTTGTATCGCCTTTTAAGTTTCTGGGTTATACTTGCCGAAAACAGAATGTTTTAGCAAGGTGCTGAAAAGATTATAGTGGTACCTCAGTTTACGAACTTGATTAATTGCATTCTTAAAACCAAAACCGTCTCAAACCGAGGCGCACTTTCCCTAATGAGGGCCTCCCTTCCACCGTTCCCATTCTGTTCTTAGACCGAGGTAGAGTTCTCAAACTGGGACACTATTTCCGGTTTTGCAGAGTTTGTAAACCGAATGTTCTTAACTGACTGTTCTTAAACCGAGGTACCACTGTACAGTGAAAGATCCTGCTTGATATCAATAGGCAGGGAGTTCCAAAGGAAATGGTCTCTTTTGCCCCTGCAGTAGTGCCAATTCCCTCCAATTGAGCAGTGAAGTGGGCACAATGGGGCAAGGTGCCAAGCAGCTGAGGGCTTTCTATACTAAGAGTAACAGCTTGAACTTGGCCCGAGCCTCTGCAGATCTCTGAGCGCCTGTGCTCAGTCAGTATAGCTTGGGACTCTGACTCTCGGGGTCGTGGGTTCAATCCCATGTTGGGCAAAAGATTCCTGCACTGCAGGGGGTTGGCCTAGATCAGGCTTCCTTCACCTCGGCCCTCCAGATGTTTTAGAACTACAACTCCCATGATCCCTAGTCTAGCAGGACCAGTGGTCAGGGATGATGGGAACTGTAGTCTCAAAACACCTGAGGCCGAGTTGAGAGCCTGGGCTAGATGACCCACGTGGCCCCTTCCCTACAAGTCCATTATTCTACGCTGACTCTTGTCAGCAATCGCGCTGCAGGATCCTGCGAGGACTGCAGCTTTCAGATCGAGCACAGAGCGCCTTGCAGTTCTAGAAGGGGCTTGCTGTGGATTTGCTGGGGAATGTGTGCTACAAAGGCCTTCAGATAACCCGTATTTTCTCTTCCCTAAATGATGCTCTTGAAGCTATCAGGACATCCTAGACCTTCCCCTGTTTATCGATTCCGGAGGAACAGAGCCGTTCCTCCTCCTGCTCTCTCTGATGTCTACACGCATCGAATCAGTACGCATAAGCCCAGCTCAGGTCCCAAAGGTGACCTCTGCTATTTTTAAGTAGGATACTTCCTGCAGATGATTTGCTCTGAGACTGTCCTTCCCGAAACACAACAAGCCTTCAGTTCACCAAATTACAAGAAAGGAGATCTCCTGATGGCAATCTCCACTGCTTGGCAGTGGAGCGGTCTCTCCCTCAGAAGGTGGTGGGCTCTCCCTGGAGGTTTTGAAGCAGAGGTCAGGTGGCCATCTGTCAGGATACTTGAGCTGTGCTTCCTGCACTGCATGGGGCTGGACTAGATGACTCTTGGGGTTCCCTTCCAACTGCAGTTCTATGGTCCTAGGGCCACCCCATCTCCCCAGATAGCACATGCCCAGGCCAGCACCCATACCCAATTAAGTACAACCAATTTGCACCACCAGGTAAGCACAGCCAGCCCCACCTCCTCCACCCCCCCAACACACACCTGAGATCCGCAGGTAGGGCTCCTGGGGGTGTGTGCTTGAGCTCTGAGCTTCCTCTCCGCAAAAACAGTGGGGAAGCGGGAGGGAGCCAGCCCCCTGCCCCCACCGTGCCCCTCTCCAGACGGCTCGCCTTCCTTTCCCTCCCTCTGGGCCGCTCAAACATTCCTCCAGGAGCCTCTGCACCGCCGTCCCCCCCCCTGCCAAAATCCCCCTTAAGCTCCCCCTCCAAGCAGCTCTAGGGAAACTGGGTGCACCGAAGAGGCTCCCCTGGGCAGTGACGTCAGTCTGGGGTACTGGGGAGAGGAGGGCTTTTGAGGTCCCCAAGTGGAGCCGCTCGGGAGGGGGCCGTCTTCCCCCCCCCCATGCAGAAGCAGCCCCGGGCTTGTTCCCTGGGGGAAGGAGCCGGGCTCGCCTGCTTTTACGCAAGGCACAGCCTTGGTGGAGAGCGGCGGCCACCTCCGCGGAGCCACCTGAGCATCGGTGACCCACTTTAGCGTGGGGGCCCTGCAGAGCTGCCGGGCTCCTGCCCCCCACCCCGCCCCAAGTATGAGGCCCCTCCGCCCCTGCCGGGGATGGCGCTGCAACCGCCCGAGAGCATCTGCTCTCTGGCTCCCGGGAGGGTAACTCGGAGCAGAGCTTGCGTGGCTTCTCTGCCTGAGCGGCGATTACTGCATCGCAGCGGGTTGGACTAGATGACCCCTGGGGTCCCGTCCAACTCGACCATTCTTACCACTTCACATCCGCATGGCCTCCCGGGGGTGGGCTGTCCCGCTGGTCCTGCCTGGCGAGGGCTGAGCGAGTGCCCGGCTCAGCCCCGTCTCCTCGGGCGCGCACCCTCCTTCGCCCGGCTACAGAGCGCCCTGAGCACGTGCAGAGTGCAGAGCAGCGGGGTCTCGAGCCAACGGGGAGGGAGACTCGGAAGAGGGGAGAAAATCCCCCTGCTGCCCCTATGGAAGGAGGGGATTTTCGGGCGGGCCGCGCGTCTTTGGAGAGGGGGCGCAAATGCGCGGAGAGGAGAAGCGGAGCGCCGCGCAGGGATTCCTCGCCTTCCCCGGTCGCCTCGGACTCCCCGCCGCCTCCGGCCCGGAGCTCGGCTCGCCTCGCCCCGCGAGCGGCTGTCTCTCCGCCTCGGTCCGGCAGGGCTCCGTGCGCCTCCGAAATAGGCTCGGGCAGCAGCCTGGGCAGCTTCCGCCTCGCCGCGGCCGCCCTCCTCTCCCCAGACCTCGGATCGGCCACAGGCCGAATTCAACCGGTGCAGCGACCGCCGCCTCTTCCCCTTTGCTGGCGCGGGAGCTGCTAGGGGCAGGCAGCCGGCTGAGCCAGCTTAGGTCAGGATTACTCCTTTTCTTCTTATTTTTTACTTTGTATTTTGTTTTTTGTTGTTAAATATATTGTAATTTTATGCTGTGAACCGCCCTGAGATGCACGGTGAAGGGCTGCATGCAAATTTAATAAACAAACAACAAACAAAAACAAACAACACACACCCATGAAGCAAGGTGAGCGCCTCAGGCTGCAGCAGGATCCACAGGGGCAGCAGATCCCGGTGAGGATCTTTCCCCCTTCGCCCTCATGTGGGTCTCCTAAAGAGCGAGGAGCTGGAGGAGGCAAGAAGGCCATTGAGCCCATAGGGGGCAGAGTGTGGAAACAATGAGAACCCCAAAGAGCCTGCAGGATCAGGCCCGTGGCCCGTCCTGTCCGACCTCCTGTTCTCACAGGGGCCAAGCAGATGCCAGCTAAGGGAAACCCAAAAGCAGGATTGGAACTCAAGAACATCTCTCCTCCTGCTGCTGTTTCCAGCTGCTGGCATTAGAAGCATAGCTGCCTCCGACTGTGGAGGGCAGAGCAGAGCCCTCCTGCCTTGGAGCCTTCAGGTTGTGGTCATGGGCATGTTGTGCGGGTGCCTGATTATCGTCTGCAGAAGCAACTATTCTACCCCGAACTTAGAATGGAAAGCGTCATGCTGGTGGTCAACAAAAGAGGTTTAAAGACTGTCTCAAGGCAAATCTAAAAAAATGTTGTATGAACACCGACACATGGAAACACTGGCCTGCGAGCGCTCCAGTTGGAGAACAGCCTGACCAAAAGGTGTCATGGGCTTTGAGACACTTGAACTCAGGACACAAGGGAGAAACGTGCCAGAGAAGTTACAGGTAGGTAGCCGTGTTGGTCTGCCATAGTCGAAACAAAATTAAAAAAAAAACTCCTTCCAGTAGCACCTTAGAGACCAACTAAGTTTGTTCTTGGTATGAGCTTTGTGTGCATGCACACTTCTTCAGATACACAGGTGTGCATGCACACGAAGCTCATACCAAGAACAAACTAGTTGGTCTCTAAAGTGTTCTGGAAGGAATTTTTTATTTTGTTTTGTGCCAAGAGGAAGGCACGCTTGGCAAATCCACACCGGATCAACTCCAGCCCAGAAACCAATGTCCCCACTGTGGAAAGACGTGTGGATCCAGAATTGGCCTTCACAGTCACTTATGGTAAAAGGTAAAGGTAAAGGACCCCTGACCATTTGGTCCAGTCATGTCCGACTCTGGGTTGTGATGCTCATCTCGCTTTATTGGCCGAGAGCCGGCATACAGCTTCCAGGTCATGTGGCCAGCATGACAAAGCCGCTTCTGGCGAACCAAGACAGCACACGGAAACGCCATTTACCTTCCCACCGGAGCGGTGCCTATTTATCTACTTGCACTTTGACATGCTTTCGAACTGCTAGGTGGGCAGAGCAGGGACCGAGCAACGGAGCTCACCCCGTTGCAGGATCGAACTGCCGACCTTCTGATCAGCAAGCCCTAGGCTCTGTGGTTTTAACTCACAGCGCCACCTGGGTCCCTTATCACTTATGGACTCATTGTTAAAACTGTTTATGGAAGACAATCTTACTCAGCTACAATTGATCGCCAAAGAAGGAGGAGGAGCCTTCAATAGCTTTTATACTTCAGAAATGTGTCTAATCCTCTTTTAAGCCATCTCTGCCTTTGGAGCTGGGATTTGTGGTCCCGGTGCGCTGTGGGTTAAATAACAGAGCCTATCAGGTCGGCAGTTCGAATCCCTGCGACGGGGTGAGCTTCCCTTGCTCCCTGTCCCTGCTCCTGCTAACCTAGCAGTTCAAAAGCACGTCAAAGTGCAAGTAGATCATAGGTACCTCTCGCGCGGGAAGGTAAACGGCGTTTCTGTGCGCTGCTTTGGTTCGCCAGAAGCGGCTTAGTCCTGCTGGCCACATGACCCGGAAGCTGTACGCCGGCTCCCTCGGCCAGTAAAGCGAGATGAGCGCCGCAACCCCAGAGTCAGACATGACTGGACCTAATGGTCAGGGGTCCCTTTCCCTGTCTCCAAAACCAAAACATTAGCACCAAGCAGTGAGTGTGGTATGGCAGGAGAGCTTCTGTGGCTGCCCAAGGGCTCTGGGGAGGGCAAGACTGGCACTCTACCCCCCCCCCCATGGCCATGGAATAAGAGGGGTGCTGGCTGGAAGGACCGCTGGCCTCATCCAGCAGGGTCCGCCTTCCTTCCTTTCCTTCTGTCCCCTCCCCTCAAGCAGGGGCGGAGCAAGGTGGGTGCGGACCACCCCGGGTGTCATCTCAAAGGGGGTGACATTCAGCCTGCCGCCCGCCCGCACTCCCCCTACCCCCGTTTTGACAGCCCCACGCTCCCGGGCTGCTGGACAGGCAGCAGGCATGGGAGAGGACAGGAAAGAGGCAGGCGAGCAAACAAGCGGAGGGGGAGGGAAGGAGAGAAGCAGATGCTCCCTCAACTCGGGACCCAAACCCCGTAACCCCCCCCCAAAGCTCAAAAACTTAGGTCAATCTTTCCCTTAAAAAAGCTGAAGAACTCCTGACAATGCAATGGGTCTTTTTATACTGCGAGTAGATCGCAGTCTCTTGGGAGTCCAACTAGATTCAATGGGGGGGGGGGGTGACAAGAAATTTTCCGCCCTGGGTACCACCTGACCTTGCTATGCCACTGGTACGCACACTGACAACCAGGTTGGAAGTAAGACAGCGTGTTCTGTTGATACTGTGAGTTTTGCTGTGTCAGAATTGTTAATTACAGGATGGAGAGTATACCGTGCTGGATAGATGAAGAAGGAATGTAAATAGCTTGTATACGATAGTAACAGAAATGCTTGTGCAACCAGTCAAGCAATGAAGAAGCTCTTGACTGTGAGTTTGAGTAGGACTCCGGGGAAAACTCTGCTCCAAACAGTAAGAAGTGGCTTTACTGATACAGCTCCTCCCCAGGGCTGCAAGGGAGCCTAGGTACAATTCTGGCTCCAAGCAGGGCTGGAGCGAAACCCTGGGAGCCTCTGCCCATCAGTGCGGGAAGAACAAGCTAGATAGGCCCACGGGTCTGCTCAGCATAAGGCAGCTCCCTCTGTTTGCTTTAAGAGGGGTAGCAGTGGGGGGCCAGGCGGCACAGAACCATCGCCCAGAGCATCGGATGGGGACCACAGGGTCATCCAGTCCGACCCTTTGCAACGCAGAACTTGCCGGCGAATCTCCGTTGCGCTTCCAAAGAGGAAACCCAGACACGTGTCTCCATAAAACTCTTTTATTGATAAATAAAGGTTAAAACTCTCTTTCTCACTTCCTGCTCCTCCCCCAGCCCTGGTGAGGAGGGGGGTCCTCACCTGCTTCCTTCGCTTCTGAGTCCACGGAACAAGGGCAAGACATCCTCTTTCATCGCTACTAAAGGGAACAAACTCTTGCTGGAGGGCAGCCCCACCGTTATGGGATGGCAAAGCAAGTCTGGAGAGGGGGAAATGTGGGGCAGGCTCTTTTCTAACACTGAGGCCTCAGAAGACCAGAGGAGGACACAGGTTGGGGGCAGTGCGGGGGGGGGCAATGGCGGCAGGGAGCAGGTGCATTGCATATGGCAACGCTGTGCCCCAGCAGGGATGTCCATTTGTCTTCCCTTCCCCTTGGGGTGGGGGGTGCAGAGCAGACAAGACAGCACTCTGCCCATGCTCAGCCACACCACGATTCCTGACCCATGCAAAGTCAGCGACTGGGGGGAGATTGGCAGGGCTCTCTCTAGGGGAGCGAGAGCAGCACCTGCCCCACTGCAGCTCCTGCTGAAATTGCACGGGCCTTTTTTGGGGGGTGTCAAGGATCAGCCTCCCCTTCCTCCGCCCAGGCACGCCTACAAGTCTATGGTATCGCTGCTGACGCTGAGGGCGTCGATTTGGCGGCAGACGTCCATGAACTCCTCCTGCAGGAGGGCTGCGTGTGGCCCCCGGGGCCCCGAAGACGACGACACCAGGGATTCCTGGGAGACAGAGCCTGGGGCCAGCTTTGGCGGCCCGGAGGCGGGGGGCTCCGCAGGCCGCGAGACCCTCGGGGGGCTTCTCCCGGGCTGGAGCTGAGCACGAGAGAGGTGTCGTCCGTGGAGTGTCTGTAGGGGCAGGTGGAGCAGGTTGCTGCTGCCGCCCTCGCCGGCCCCCCAAGGCTCCGGGACGAAGAGGCGGTGGTGGTGGCTCCGCTGGCCCCCTCCCCGCCGGCCCCCCAGGACCGGGCAGGCACCAGCTCCAGGCAGGAGGCCGTGCGGTAGAGCTCGCTCTCTGCAGACCGCTCCCGGGCCAGGCTGAGTGACAGGGTGCTGGAGGGGGCGTACGGAGAGCCCCCGTCCTGGAGGAAGAGCCCCTCGCTGCACAGAGCTTCGTCGATGCTGCGCCGGAGGTCGATGGGCGAGGGGGGCTGGAAATCCGCCGTGGGGTCGCCAGCCTCTACGCCACGCTGAGCACGGAGACGGCTTTGGCGTCGTCGGCCTCCCCGTCAGGCAGGGTGTAAAGCGGGAGGTAGTCGGACTCGCTGCGGCGATGGTGTCGCAGACCACCAGCTTCTCGTGCTGCGACAATGCCCACTGGAAGTTGTTGGGCAGGAGCTGGGCCTTGGCAGCAGCGGGTCCGCAGAGAAGCAGCAGCACCGGGCGCAGCAGGGCGGCCCGCCGGCCGGAGAGGAACAGAAGGTGGCGTACAGCCCCAGGAAGGCCAAGGGCAGCCCCATGCCCGCCTCGCAGACGCGCAGGCCAGCTGCAGCCCCACCAGGGCCAGGGCCCAAAGAGCTGGGGGCGCAGGCCATAGCCCAGGGCATGCAAGATGGCATAGGTGTGCAGGCTGGCACTCAGCAGCCCAAAGAAGGCGGCTGGGAGGGCTGTGTGGGCAGCCTGCCTCCACTGGCGGGTGTCGGCGAAGGGGCAGCGGCGGCTGCTGCGTGGCGCTCTTGAGGTCCGTAGATCTGTGCGCGTCGGCTCGCGCCCTGCAGGGAAGATGAGGAAGGGACGGAGAGCAGGGCAGCCAGGAGGGCGAAGACGCCCCGCGAAGCAGGAGCAGGAAGGGCAGCTGGTGGAGGAGGTCGGTGGCCAGAACGGCCCCCGTGGCCACTGAGAAGTGCAGCAGGACCAGGGCGGCCAGCAGGCAGGGGTGGCGCAGGCTGGAGGGCGAGGAGTGCTCCAGGCGGGCGCGGCGCGAAAGCAGCAGCAGGGCGGCGGCCAGGGCCGAGGTCAGGCAGGGCAGTGCCAGGTCGTGGAGCAGCCGCAGGGCAAAGGTGGGCAGCAGCTCGAGGTGCCCGCAGGCGTCGCCCAGGAGGAGGGCGGCCCGCCCGCCGCCCGCCCCCAGCGAGCAGCAGTTGCAGCAGTGCCAGGGTCTTGCAGCCGGCTAGGGCAGCGCAAGGGAGGCCTAGCAGGCCCAGCAGGAGAGGAGGGCCAGAGGGCAAAGAGGGAACCCGCCCCGTAGACATGAGCCTCCCAGGCCAGGCCCACTCTGCCAGGGCCACATCCCAGTCGGCATGCAGCGGCACGAAGAGGGGCAGGGCTGGCGAGAGCAGTGAGGAGGCTGGGGGTGAGCCGGGGTCGGGCAGCGGTGAACCGCAGTCATTCAGGAGGTCAGGTGGGCAGCCTGGCAGAGCCACGAAAGCCCCTTCACTGCCTGGAGATGCGGAGAGGCTGCTGGATTCGGGACCTATGGGGGAAGAAGAAGGAAAGGGGGCAGACTGAGAGGTTGGTTTGTTCACTGAGAGCAAGTCCCTGAAAGCCCCATCTTGGATCCCACCCAAAGGATCGGAAGGAAACTGCCAGACCTGCAAATGTATTATGAGACAGCCTGTTTGTGTTAGTTAAAAGAGTAGATTATATTGGATAATGCAGACATCCTGGACATGAATGTTTTCTTGTATGGAAGCCAAAATTTATAAAATTTTTATGATCCATATCCTTAGGAAGAATCTGTATAAAGTTTGGGAGAAATATAAGATTTGTTGGAAAGGGAAAACGCCTTTATGGCTATCTCCTACCGAGGCCATTACTATTAAGAGAGTTAATATGGATAGACAGTGGGCGACTTACAAGGGACCCAAACTGAAATCAATGGAAAATGTAAGGAGCCATGGTATGGATTTGTTCCAATCTCATCAGTTACATGAAATGTTTAAAATAGACAGGAAAAATGGTTTTTCGGACCAAAGCTCACAATTTGAAAAAGAACTTCCGCAAAACAAAGAAAAACATTTGTCTAAAATGTACAATCTGTTATGAGATTGGGAAACAAAAGACGAGCTAGTTAAAGCCTCAGTGACACACTGGGCAATAGATAGAGGACACAATGTAGATTTTAACCTCTGGGGAAAACTCTGGAAACTGACTTGAAATTTACAGCATGTTATTCTTTGAAGGAGAACTACCTGAAAATGATTCACAGGTGGTATTTAACTCTGAGCAGGCAGAATCAGGTAAGTGCTGAAGGTGTAAAACACCCCCATGCCTGCTGCTTTGCTGCCCCAGAGGAGAGCCCTCCTGGCCAGTCGTCCGAGAAAACACCTCATTTTTTTTGCCCAAGTGTAGTACTTTACATTTCTCCCTGTTAAAATTCATCCTGTTTGCCTTGGCCCAGTTCTCTAATCTGTTAAGGTCATTTTGAAGTGTGATCCTGTCCTCTGGGGTATTAGCCACCCCTCCCAATTTGGTGTCATCTGCAAACTTGATCAGGATGCCCTCAAGCCCATCGTCCAAGTCATTGATAAAGATGTTGAATAAGACTGTCCTTTGTCCACAACAAATGGTCGCTGTTTTTTGTGTTGAATATCTGCTATATGGTCATTTATCATATTTATGGACCTAACAGGTATCTCAAGCCACTTGCACCTGTGGCCGTGCAACCAGTCCATGCAGAATGTAGGCACCCTATATATAGAAAGGAGCAAACCAGGGATATTTTAGGGAGCAGGCTAGCAGGGGGGCCCATTCCTTACATCATAGGAGCCTACACAACACAATGTAGATTTTATCTTATTTGTTTTTTATCTTCTATTTTGGAAATGTACATCCAGTTTTTTCCACCTTTACATTTTTTGGGGGCCCCCAAGAGAGAGGGGCCCTAAGCTAGAGCTTGTTTAGCTTATACACTGGGCGTTGATCATGCTGTAACGTTGATCATTAAATTAAGTACTTCAGTTTACAAAACAAAAGAGGCAGAGGGAACGTTCTTTCATATGTGGTGGACCTGTAAAATGGTCTGACCCCGAGAAAAGACACCTCCCTGGCTCCACGCCCCCCCCCCACGTCTGCCAGGCCCAGCTTGTCCCTCTTACCTGCTGTTCTGCTGCTGCCAAACACCCACAAATTCCCCTCCCCAAAGGGCTGCAAGGGGCACCCGAGGGCTTTTTGAAGGCACCAAACAGCCCCACTCTGGCGGGTGCAGAACGGGGGGGGGGGGGAGCTGACCACCCAGGCATCTGCAGAGGTTGCACTGCTGGTTGGGTGTGCGGCGAACGCCCTGAGACAGAGGACAGGGCCTTCCTCATTGGCCAGCTCAGTGGCACACAGGGTTAGGGTTAGGGTTAGGAATCATGTAGACCTTTTTGAGCTCCTTGGAAGAAAAAAGGTGGTACATTGATGTCACAAATAAAATATATTCCTGCAGTGCAGGGGGTTGGACTAGATGGCCTTTGGGGTACCTCCCGATTCTGTGATTCTAAAAATAAACTCTTTGTGGCTCCAAGCACTCATTCGCCTGGCGGCCTGGCCTGCCTGTGGAAGCTTGTGAGCTCTGGGTCTCCTCCCTGTGCATCTCTGAAAAATATGGCCCCTCCTTGCTTTTCATGCCTCTCTTTCAAGGGCACAGAGGCAGCTGCCAGCTTCTCCATTCTTCTTCTTCTTCTGCGATCCCTCATAGCCGAGTAAGATTGTCTTCCATAAACACGGTTTTAACAATGAGTCCGTAAGTCCGTAAGTGACTGTGGAGGCCAATTCTGGATCCACACGTCCTTCCACAGTGGGGACATTGGTTTCCAGGAGGGAGTTGATCATGGTGTGGCAGCCTTCCTCTTAGCACGTTTCTCCCTTGCGTCCTGAGATCAAGTGTCTTCAAAGCCCATGACACCTTTGGTCAAGGCTGTTCTCCAACTGGAGCTCTCACAGGCCAGTTTCCCAGCTGTCGGTGTTTATACTACATTTTTTAAAGATTTGCCTTGAGACAGGCTTTGAATCTCTTTTGTTGACCACTAGCATTGCGCTTTCCATTTTTAAGTTTGGAACAGAGTAGTTGCTTTGGGGTGATATTAGCTTCTTCCATACTGATGGCTTGTTTTGATGATTTGCATTTGAAGAGACCCTTTAAGGGCTCAAAGGGAAGGATTATTGGGAAGGAATTCAGACAGAAAGAAAAGATTCCCATTTGGCCTGAAACATTGGGGGGGGAGCATGTGGGGGGGAGCTATTGCAGGTGGGCATGGACAACTGGAGAATCAGCCCCTCTGCGGCCTGAGTAAATCCACCCTAACCGACCTGGCAGAAGGGGATGGGGCCGACCCCCTGAATCAGTGGTCCTGGGATACTTCTGCTATTTGCACAAAGTCTCCTGCAATACAGCCCTTTTCAAGGGAGCTGAGATGGGAGGCCAGCCAGGAGGTGGGATTCCTTGTCTGCAGCAACAAAGGCCCCCCCCCAGGGTGCTGTTTGCAGAGGCCCTGGGCCTCTCCTAAGCACACAGGAAGCCAGAGCAAACACCCCCTGCTCTCGGTTCTGCTCACTGAGCTCCAGGCTCCTGCTCTTCCTGGACCAACAACAAATATCATCTCTTTAGAGCACATCCCTGCTCCCCACGCGGATCATGAGAACTGCAGTCCATCCCTTGCAGGACTTCCAATTCCCAGCAACCTTAGCAAAATCCCGTTCCGGGTCCTTCGCACAGGTGTTCCATGGATGGCTGTATGAAAGGACACCCTGAGCCAGAAGAGAGAGAGTTGAGAAAGAAAGGACTCTGTGTAAAATTTGGAGTGAATTTAGAGGGGAAAGCTGTCAAGCCTCTAGAGCATGGGGAGGCAAACTAAGACCCTGGGGCCGGATCCGGCCCAATCGGCTTCTAGGTCGTGTTTTTACATGAGTAGAATGTGTCCTTTTATTTAAATTGCATCTCTGGGTTATTTGTGGGGCATAGGAATTCATTCATTACCCCCCCCCCACCAAAAATATAGTCCAGCCCCCCATAAGGTCTGAGGGACAGTGGACCTGCCCCCTGCTGAAAAAGTTTGCTGGAGCTTTTTTTTGGAAACAGAATAGGAGAAGCGTTAATGGAAGAGCCTTTTTTCCAAAATCAAGATGGAAAACCATGGCAAATATAACAGGAAATAGAAATGCAGAGAGTCTTGTGCGGACAAAGATGGAAAGATTTATTATTTTTTAATATGGAGAAACGGTTGTTGAAGTTACTGGAGAGAAAAACTATTGCTGACATTCAACAACAACAACAACAACAACAACAGAACCCCTTTTGGACTTTTTGTGTAAAAAGGAAAATGAATCAATCCATTTGAGTAAATATTGCCTACTAGAAAGTAGATTAGTTGGATGCCATTCTAGAGTGAATCTTGAACAATTTCTGTTATGTAACTGATAGACGAAAAATCATTTTTATTTTTCTTCTCTTCTTATCTTTTCTCTTCTGCTATTTTTGGATTTTTCCTTTTTCTCTTTCTCTCCTTGCTTTTGTTTTTATTTAGAGGAATTCCTCTTACTGTATTACGAAAAGGCTTTAACAAAATCTTTGTAATGAAAACAACTCCCGGGATATCAGCAACTAAAAACTAAACAGGCATCCGTGCTCAGCAAGTACGATCAATTGCTACTCGGTCCTAATCCATAAAAACAGCAGCCAAGCTGCTCTCAGGATGGCCCTGCGCTCTGAGGGCTGTGCGTCGTTCCGTGTTCCGCTTTTATGGATGGTGACATCACCAGTCGCTGCTGGGCGACCTCGGAACACAACACCTGCTTGAGAACCTGGCTTCTGCTCAAGTGGCGCCAGCAGGGAGAGATGGACGTCACGACCAAGCCCCACCATGTCCCTCCGGCGATGGCCATCTACGCAGAGAAACACAACATCTTCAAGCTCATGCAGAACCTGATGGAGGACCTCCTGGTGTATCAGCCCGAGAACCCCATCGACTTCATGATCGCCCACCTGAAGAGGGACAACGACGAGGTGCCCAAGATCTTCGTGGTGGGGCCCCCAGCCTCTGGGAAGACAACCATCTCCCGCTGGATCTGCAAGCACCTGAGCGCAACGTACCTCTGCCCCCAGACCCTCATGCGCAGCAAGCTTCTCAAGAGATCCAGCGAGGCCATGGCCTTACGGGATCAAAAGAAGCAGATCCCCAACGATCTGTGGGTCGCCCTCCTGGAGGAGCGCTTGAACGACGTGGACTGCATCAAGCTGGGCTGGGTGCTGGATGGCTTCCCTGAGACGAGGAGCCAGGCACTGATGCTGCAGTCCACGGGCATCGCCCCCCGCCACGTGGTGGTCCTCTCCGCTCCGGACACCGTGCTGATGGAGAGGAACATGGGCAAGCTGCTGGACCCGCTCACTCAGGAGGTCTACCACACCACCTTCGACTGGCCGGTCGACTTCACCGTCCAGAGGCGCCTGGTGAGGCCGGAGGGCGTCTCGGCGCCAGCCACGGCCAAGCGTCTCCTGGAGAGCCATCGCAACCTGCCCGGCATCATCCAGGCCTACGAGGGCTGCCACAAGTCCATCAACGCCGACCAGCCCTGCGTGGACGTCTTTGCCCAGGTCCTGAATTTCGTGCAGAGCCGCCCGCGCTCGAACGCCCCCTTCAGCCCCCGAGTGCTGCTCCTGGGTCCGCCCGGCTGCGGCAAGAGTCTGCAGGCCGCTCTGCTGGCCCAGAAGTACGGGCTGGTCAACATCTTCTTTGGCGACTTGCTGCGGGAAAAGGTGGCCGCCAAGACGGCGGTGGGCGAACTCATCAAGCCCTTCTTTGAGAGCGGCTACCCCGTGAGGGACACCATCGCTCTGAGCGTCCTCAAGGAACGGCTGTCTGAGCAGGACTGCCTGACCAACGGCTGGGTGCTGTACGGCTTCCCCCGCGACGTGGACCAGGCGGACCTCTTCAGGCACACGGGGTTCGAGCCCAACCGGGTCTTCTTCCTCAACCTGCCCACCGAGGTGGCCTTGCAGCGCATCTGCCAGCGGGCCACCGACCCCGTCTCAGGGGAGAGGTACCACACCATCTTCAAGCCTCCGGTCAATGAGGACGTGCACCAGCGCCTGCGGAGGAACCCCAGGGACGCTCCCAGCCGGGTGGAGAAGAAGGCGGACATCTACAACCGGCAGGTGACGGATCTGGAGGAGTACTATGAGGAAGCCATCTTCCTGAACGCTGACCAGGATCCCTACACCATTTTCGAGCACATCGAGAGCTTCCTGGTCAAGCCGCTGCCTGTCCAGAGGAAGTGAGCGACGCCAGATGCCGGCAGGACTTGCACCATGGGAGAGAGCAGCTGGGGAGGCTCAGTGGGGTGGCGGAGGGGAAGGGGAGAGATCGATATCTGTAGAGTTAAGGGAATAAAAGTATTTTGGCTTCAAGTTGGAACTTGTTTCTGTTTCATTTAAACATGTTTCCATGGCTTCCTGGGCTATGGGGTGTTCTTCCTTCTCCTTCTCCTTCTCCTTCTCCTTCTCCTTCTCCTTCTCCTTCTCCTTCTCCATCTCCATCTCCATCTCCATCTCCATCTCCATCTCCTTCTCCTTCTCCTTCTCCTTCTCCTCCTTCTCTGGCGAACCCTCATAGCTGAGTAAGATTGTCTTCCATAAACACAGTTTTAACAGTGAATCTGTAAGCGACTCTGGAGGCCAATTCTGGCTCCACACGTCCTTCCACAGTGAGGCCAGTGGTGAAGCTGCATTCTCCGTCACCGTGGGCGGAGAGCAGGTGGGGGTGTGGCTGGAGTGCGTCCCAGGCGCAATGGGGTGGTGCGCGATGCATGTCTGGGGGGTGGCCATGTTGGTACCCCCATCCCTGATGGTGCCGGGGGTGGTGAGCTCCACCCACCCTCTTCCTCCACCAGTGAGTGGGGCACAGGTTTCCGGGTGGGAGTTGATCACGGTGAGGGTTTGCCAAGAGTGCCTTCCTCTTAGCACGTTTCTCTCTTTCGTCCTGAGTTTGAGTGTCTTCAAAGCCCATGACACCTTTGGGAAAGGCTGTTCTCCAACTGGAGTGCTCGCAGGCCAGTGTTTCCCAATTGTTGGTGTTTATACTACATTTTTAAAGATTTGCCTTGTGACAGTCTTTGAACCTCTTCTGTTAACCACCAGCATGACGCTTTCCATTTTTAAGTTCGGAATAGAGTAGTTGCTTTGGAAGACGATCATCCGGCATCCGCACAACATGACCAGTCCAATGAAGTTGACGTTGAAGAATCATCGCTTCAACACTGGTGATCTTTGCTTCTTCCAGTATACTGGCATTAGTTCACCTGTCTTCCCAAGTGATGTGTAAAAATTTTCAGAGACAAGTCTTGTAGTGATCTGCTCTAAAGGTTCACATCTGTTAAACTATGGAACTCCTTCCAGCAGGAGGCGGTGATGGCCACCAAGCTGGATGGCTTGAATAGAGGATTAGAAAGATTCTGGCTGTGAGTCAGATTTTGGCTCTGCTCTGCTCTCCCCAGTCGGAGGGGGCAGTGCTTCTGAAAACCATTTCCTGGAAGCCACAGGAGGGGAGAGTTGCTCTTGTGCTCAGATCCTGCTTGCGGGTTTCCCACAGGCAACAATTCATCCACTGTGGGAAGAGGATGCTGGACTAGGCATTGGCCTGATCCAGCAGGCTTTACGTAGGTTCTTAACCCCTGGGCCAGCCCTCATCCTGCGGCAATCCTGGCCACGGATCGACCAAGCTCCTGCGAGCCCCTCCATCCTTTGGAGCCTGGAGCTCAGGTGAACATCTTGGGACCAACTCTCCCTCCCATCTTCCCTCGCCTGCCTCTCTGATGCGCTCACCTTGCTCTGGGGTTGGGTGGGAGCCCCCAGGTTGCTCCCCAGCACGGCCTGTGTCGTTCCACTCAGGAGGCTCTGGCGTTAGCGTGGATCCAAATAGGCCTGGGGAGAGAAGCGGAGAATTGAGAGGGGCTCTGGGGCGCTACTCCCCTCTCTGTGTCCCGCTGCGAGGCCATCAGGCACCGCTTTTGTTTCCCTGGGATCTTCCAGCATTCAGCTTCCTTCGGTGCAAGCTCAGTACAGAATGCTCCATTGGGGTGGCTGGGGAGCTGTCCTGCCAGCCCCACCTGCCAGCCCCACCTGCCCTGCCTCCTTTGCAGCCAGTCCAGAGGGTGGCACGGCCTGCCATTTGCACCCAGCAAGGAGGAGGAGCAGCAGGAATATATAATGGCTTGGCTCTGCTCTGGTGCCCCCTACTGCTCTACCCTCCCAAGGTGTAACAAAGGAAACCCCCTGTGTTGCAAAAACAGACAAACTCTAAACAATCACAGGGAACACGCAGCTACTGGTAATAAGTATATTAGTAACCAGTATATTTCACAATTTTTAAACAGAAAATTCTATTGAAAGGCTCGTTTGCCTCTGTGATATTATATGACTACTTGTTTTAATTTGGTTCATGCAATTTTGATTAAATTGTACTATTTGTGACTCCAGCATAGATTTTCTGTTTAAAAATTGTGAAATATACTTGTTACTAATATTCTTTTTTTTAAATAATAATTTTTATTAAGCAAATTTAAATTCCATACATATTATCAATAATACAGTCAATTACATTCCCCCCTCCCCCCTCCCTCTCCCTCTCCCCCCTCCCGGACTTCCCTCAGCTCCCTTAACTGTTTTGTTAATTCATATTATTTCTGCATATTATACGGTTGTAAATATTATTTTCCTATTGTTCAAATTCATATTTCACTAATAAAATTTGTGTCTGTTTATTCAAAACCTGCCAATGATTCTAAGTCTCTTGGTTGTTTTTTCAAATAATTTATCAACGGTTCCCATTCTTCCTTAAAGTCCCGATTGTCCTTTTCTCGCAACTTATTTGTTAATTTTGCCATTTCCGCAGAGTTCATCACTTTTTCTTGCCATTGTTCCTCCTTCGTTGGCATTTCTTCCTTCTTCCAACCTTGTGCTAGCAAAATTCTTGCCGCAGTTGTAGCATACATATAAGGTATTACTAATATTCTTACTACCCCTCCCAAGGGGCACCAGCCGCCCATAAGAAGAGCCTGCAGGATCAGGCCAAGGGCCCATCTAGCCCAAAGACCTGATCTCCCAGTGGCTGACCAGATTTCCCAATGGGAAACCCGCAAGCAGGATCCGAGCGGAGCAGCAACTCTCCCCTCCTCCAGCTCTAAGCAACCGAGAGGCGGAGGCAGAGCAGAGCTCTTGCACCCCTCTTTTGCCCCATGAATTTCTCCAACCCTCTTTTATAGATTTCCAAATGGGTGGCCGTCACTGCCTCCTGCAGCGGCGAGTTCCATAGTTTAACTCTGGAGGAACTCAGGAGGGAAGAGGACGATGGGGGCAAAGCTAGAAGGCGGCACCTCTTCCTAGTGGTGGGCTCCCTCCCTACCCCCTCCCTCCCCTTGCAACCGATACTCACCCGGTCCCCCCAGTTTGCTGGCAATCTCCGAGATCCCGACCCGGAGGCCAGGGAGCAGCGGGTACCGCCTGGCAGTGCCGCTGCTGCTGTTGGGTGCCAGGCCACCCTCCTTGCCCAGCCCGGCCGTCAGGTCAATGTCAATCTTGAATTCCAGCTCCTTGCTGTCTTCCCCCACGGGAGCCGCAGCCAAGGCCTTCTCCGTCAGCCTGGGCCAGAGTGTGAGCGGGTGCTGAAGGGTGGGCCCGGGGCCCGGGAGGTCAGGGTCAGCGTGTGCTGGGGGGCCACCCCAGGCCCACCCGCCCGGCCCAGGGGGGACCTCCTCAGCAGGGATGCTAGCCTGCCACCCGGAACCCCCCAGGGCCTCTGCCCAGAAGCGACTGACGCCCAGTGCCTGGGAGTGGGTGGGGGCAGCTGGCTGGGTGGGGGGCTTCGTGCTGGCCGGCCCCTCACCCGCCCGGCCCTTACCCCGCACCTTGATCTTGAAGTTGAGGCCCAGGTTCAGGGACAGGCCAGGGGCTTCGCTGTGGGTAGGCAGCAGGGTGGGGGTCACCGGTGGGGGGGTGGGGGACGTGCCGGGGGCCTCCTGGAGCCCATGGCTGGAGTTGTTGTCGCTGAGCCCCGCCGGCTGGTGTGGGCCGGGAGGCGTCCCGGAGCCCAGAGGGGGCAGGCAGAGGAGGAGCAGGAACCTCCACATTGGCCTCCTTCTCAGGCTCCGTCCGGCGGCCTCTCTCAGGAAGAACCTGGAGAACGGAGAGGAGAGGAAGAGGGTCAGCAGGACGGGGAGAGGGAGGAAGGACGTCCAAAGAGGGGGCCGGATCTGGACGATGGGCCAACTGTCAGGAATTCATCCTACGCATGAGTAGGACCTCGGCAGGGACACATGCCCGACTGGCATGTTCCCTCCCTCCTGGGCGATCGTTCAGGAGCTTCAAAAGCATTCCTCAGCCCGAACATCACAGCGACTGATGCCAGAAGACACCAGCACACTTAGGGATCCGCAGAAGTTTGAGCAGTTGCATAACAGAACTCAGCAACTCAGCATTTAGGCTAATCTACTTTATTTGCATATAGACACACACGGAGCCCTTCATCATGGCTCCCGCTCTCTCTAGCATCAGGCAGCAAAGAGAAAGAACAAAGGACAACAGTCCCACTTCAGGGAACACAGTAAGACAAACATCCTGTCTTCCGTCACATCCCATTCCTGTGGAATCAAAACACACACCCAGTCATGTGATAGACAACAATCCCATGACTGCACACGGGGAATGAATCTCCAACACCAATGAGGCTGGCATCACAGTGGGCAGCCACAGACAGGGGTGGAGCCCTGGGTGTCACCTCTGAGGGGTGTGAAAAAATGCTGTGCGGCACTTAGCATCTGGGAGAGACACTGTGGCTTTTGTCCTGCTGACAAAAGGTCCCCCTCAGCTGTAGGGGGGCAGGCAGACTCCTCTTCGCAAGGCATGCAATCTCTGCAGAAAAAAGCTCAACAACTCTGGCTCCTCCCCCCCAAAATATGAAATAAAATCAAACCATTTTTGCAGGCAAAAAATAAATAAAAATCAATGGGGTGGGGGTGGGGTGACAAGAAATTTTTCGCACCGGGTACCACCTGACCTTGCTACGCCACTGGCCACAGAGGCGGGGTTAGGGGACAGCGACCACTTTGCCCACTCTAGGCACCAAGTTAAGAGGGCGAAGCAACGATCGCAGGAAGCATTGTGGAGGGCGCTGCCAAAATCTGAAATCCCAAAGTCCACCACTAGCAACCGGTTCCTTTGTCCCGGGTACCAAGGTGAGCAGGGGGCGGGGGGACAGGTGCTCCAGGGCTCCGCAATGATGGTTAATTAATTAATTAACTTTGCATACCGCCCTCCATCTGTAGGTCTCAGGGCGGTTCATGACATAAAATCACAATTAATAATAATAATAATAATAATAATAATAATTATACCCCGCCCACCTGACTGGGTTTCCCCAGCCACTCTGGGCAGCTCCCAACAGAATACAGTGGTACCTCGGTTTATGAACATAATCCATTCTGGAATTCCGTTCTTAAACTGAAACCGTTCTTAAACCGAGGCGCGCTTTCCCTAATGAGGCCTCCCGCCGCCGGTGCCCTTCCACCGTTCGGATTCCGTTCTTAGACGGAGGGAAAGTTTGCAAACCGGACACCGCTTCTGGTTTTGCGGAGTTCGTAAACCGAATCGTTCGTAAACAGGGCTGTTCTTAAACCGAGGTACCGCTGTATTAAAAACATGATAAAACGGCAAACATTAAAAACTTCCCTAAACCGCAAAATTCATAATAGAAATAAAAACAAAAGCAAGCCAAGAGTCCCCCCCACCCAGCACATTTGAAAGGGCATCAGATGTCCATCAGCCAGCGGACCCCTTGGAGATGAAGGTTTTCACCCAGTGCCTCAAAAGAATAGTGGTGCAAGTGACTTCCGACAAGCACACAGAGTGTGAACAAGACTGAGTGTATTGGGGGGGGGAAGGGGGGCTCGTTTAATTTCACTGCACACAGGTGGGGTAGTGAGAATAAATGTTTGTTTATTTATTTATTTATTGTTTATTTATTTTGTTATTTATTATTTATTTTAAAGGAATTTGAGGAAGGTGCCAGGTGATCCTTCCTGGGGAGAGTCGGGAGGAGGAATCTCTCTAGACTCGCATGGGTAGGCAACCTAAGGCCCGGGGCCCGGATCCGGCCCAATCGCCTTCTCAATCCGGCCCGTGGACGGTCTGGGAATCGGCATGTTTTTACATGAGTAGAATGTGTCCTTTTATTTAAAATGCATCTCTGGGCTACTTGTGGGGCATAGGAATTCGTTCTTTTTTCTTTTCCTTTTCAAAATACAATCCGGCCCCCCACAAGGCCTGAGGGACAGTGGACCGGCCCCCTGCTGAAAAGGTTTGCTGACCCCTGCTCTAGAGCCCCACAACTCCCTCTCCCTGACCCTGGAGTCTGGTCTGATGCTTATCACGTTCCCACATGTACCTGTGCTCTCTTTGGCTGCTTCTAGGGCATGAACTGGGGGTTCCCCGGGTCCACGCCTGGCCATCTCCTCCATCTGCCCTCCCAGCCACCCTCGGAGGCCACAGGCAGAGAGAAAAGCAAACAGGCGCCTCCGTTCCCCTTGGCCACCAGTCCTTGGGCCAGATAATCCCTAGCAAGCAAAGCGAGTCCAGCAGAATCTGGAAGGAGGTCAGACTTGGCTTGCCTGCAATTCAGGGAAGGGTTGTGGGGAGATAAGGGCAAGCAATAAACAAACAGGGTCATTCGGCGCCCCCAGCGATTGCAGAAAAGGACTCATTGACCCTCAGTAAACTTGTGGAAAATTTCAGGCTGCTTCCCACCCAGCAGAATTCCCTATGGGGTGGGGCTATGGCTTCCCTTTTGGGAACTGCAGCTCTGCTATCAATTGTCACAGATGTGCACATGAGTGCAGCAGGAAGAACCCCCCACTTTCTGGCTTTTCTCCGAGATCAGTGTTTCCGAAACTTGGGTCTCCAGCTGCTTTTAGACACTGCAATTCCTATCATCCCTGATGCCTGGTCCTGCTAGCGAGGGATGGTGGGAGTTGTAGTCCGAAAAACAGCAGGAGGCTTGGGTTTGGCAAACACCATCCTAGAGGGACACACAGTATCAGACCCCTCCCTCCCTGTGCATTCATTCCTCACGGGCCACAGAATCATAGAAGGGACCCCTGGGTTGCCATCTATAATAATAATAATAATAATAATAATAATAATAATTTATTATTTATATCCCGCCCATCTGGCCGGGTCTCCCCGGCCACTCTAGGCGGCTTCCAGCATACATTAAAATACATACACATGTTACAGATTAAAAACTTCCCTGAACAGGGCTGTCTTCAGGCATCTTCTAAATCGTCAAACCCCCCTGCAATGCAGAGATCACAGCTCACAAATCCCAGACGGAGAGTCAAGAGGTCATCTCCTTTTCAAAGGTGATGCTCCCCAGGGAGGTGGGCCCTGAAACATCTCGACCGAATTCAACAGACAAAGTGGTCGGAACTTCCTGGATAACTCGGTTGGCAGGAGTGTAGTGCTGATAACAAACAAGGCTGCAGGTCCAGTGACGGCCTGGATCCTGTATACCTGAAGGAGCGTCTCCACCCCCATCGTTCAGTCCGGACACTGAGATCCAGAGCCGAGGGCCTTCTGGTGGTTCCCTCCCTGCAAGAAGTGAGATTACGGGGAACCAGGCAGAGGGCCTTCTCGGTGGTGGCGCCCGCCCTGTGGACCGCCCTCCCATCAAATGTCAAAGGAATAAACAACTATATGACATTTAGAAGACATCTGAAGGCAGCCCTCTTTAGGGAAGTTTTTAATATTGACAGCTAAAATATTGACAGACTATACTTTCAGGGATCATTTCTATAGTTTGTAACTAGAGAGGTGTACTCTAAAGTGTTTGGTCATGCGAACCACGAGGAAGAGTCGAAGTGTTCTCTTCTGAGCGCGAAGCGAGCAGGCAGTGTTGCATTTTGCAGCTGCTGCCTGTTATTGATGACTGTTCCGCCTCCTTTTCATTAAGGAGGTTGGAGGGAGAGAACACAGACTGAGTGGCTCGCTTTAAAAATAAATAAATAAATAAAAATTGACAGCTAAAATGGTGCTTCAGGTTAAGAACGTTTTCAGGTTAAGAACGGACCTCCAGAATGAATTAAGTACGTAACCAGAGGTACCACTATAATGCTGTATTGTTTTAACACTCGATTGGGAGCCGCCCAGAGTGGCTGGGGAAACTCAGCCAGATAGGCGGGGTACAAATAAAAAATTATTATTATTATTATTATTATTATTATTATTATTATTATTATGCTCTCTTTACAAAGCCAGGTGATCTTTGACACCCTTGCCAACCCCTCCCAGAGAACCCCATCTCTTTGGGAACCCCTGACCTAGGGAATGGTGAGCTCCATTAGTCTAACTCAGAGTAAGGCAGCTTTCTGTTTCCCACAAGCCAGAGTTGTGTCATTTGCTTCTGGGGCAGGTCGCACGGCACGCCCCCCCCCATCACCACACAGCCTGGTGACCAAGTTAGAAAGCGGATCCCGGCAGCCGCCCAGCTCCCTCCCAGCTCCGTCGGGGAGAAGCGTCCCGTGCAATCGATGTGACAAGAGGACAAGGAGACGCGGGGGGTGGCGGTTTCTGCTCCCGCGTCCCAATTGGAGCAAGGACGTGAGGAGCGGTCCCTCCAGCGAGACGGGATCATGCACGAGCGCACAGCGCAAGCAGCCAAGAAGGAACGACCCTCCTGCCACTCTCGGACGAGACCGGGAGTGTGGCGGGCTGTCACTGTCGCCCAGGCTGAGCTGAGCTGGCGGTTGGAGGGAAGCAGGAAGACAAGGCAAAGTCACAAAGTCTCGCCCTGCTCCAAACTGCCTCGCTTCTCTCTGGCTCTCCGGAAGACCCTGCCTTATAGTGAGCCAGACCAGTGGTCCATCTAGCTCAGTACTGCCTGCTCTGACTGGCAGCGACTCTCCTGGGTTTCAGGCAAGCACACAATCCCCGCCTTAACTGGAGGAGGAAGAGTCCAAAGAGGGGCTCTGCCTCTTCCCCAGGGGAACTTGGTGTTTAAAAATCCCGAAAGCCTGAACGATGGTCCTGAATGCTCCTCGTCTAGGGTCTTATCCACACTTACCTTCCTTCTGCACAGCCAGAGCTTTAAAACGCTGTGCTCTTTCTTTTCTCTGGAGCCTTCCCTGCAGAAACCTGCTCTTTAAAGCAGAATCGGAACAAATGGCAATCCATGGGCAAACCAAATTGCCATATTTTTTCTTTTTCAACTTCTGCTTTAAAGAGCTGGGTTTTTGCCAAAAAAAGAAAGAGCACATGGACACAGAGCTTTAAAGCTTTTATTGAAGAAGCCATGCCTTTGGAGGAAACTAGGGAACTTGCTCCCAAAGGTGGCAAGAGGAGGAGGAAGAGAGGGCTATCGATGGCTCCTATCGATGGCACCATGGCTCTGCTCTGCCTCTGTGGGCAGAGGAAGTGAGGCTTCTGAGCGCCAGAGGTGGACTTAAGGGAGTGCAACCAGTTTGAAACCCCAAGGTCTGCCACTGCCACAGGAGGGGACAGGGTTATTGTGCTCGAATCCTGTTTGCGGATTTCCAACAGCAGCAACAGCAACAATACCCCACCCATCTGGCTGGGTTTCCCTAGCCACCCTGGGTGGCTTACAGCATATATCTAAACACAATAAAACATCAAACATTAAAAGCTTCCCGACACAGGGCTGCCTTCAGAGGTCTTCTAAAAGTTATATACAGTGGTACCTCTACTTACGGACGCGATCCGTTCCAGGGGGCCGTTCGCACCCCGAAAAGTCCGTAAGTAGAGCACCGCTTCTGCGCGACGCAATAGAGCGCTCCTGCGCATGCGCGAAGCACACAGAACGCTTCTGCGCATGAGCACGTGGCGAAACCTGGAAGTATACACTTCTGGGTTTTCTGCATTCGCAACCCGAAAATTCGCAACATGAACCTAACGCAACTAGAGGTATGACTGTAGGTTTTTTTTATCTCCTTGGCATCTGACTGGAGGACGTTCCACAGGGTGGGTGCCACCACCGAGAAGGCCCTCTGTCTGGTTCCCTGTAACTTCTATTCTCACAGTGAGGGAACCACCAGAAAGCCCTCAGAGCTGGACCTCAGTGTCCGGGCTGAACGACGGGGATGGAGACGCTCCTTCAGGAGTGTGTTTTTGGCAGCCGTGAGAACAGGATGCTGGACTAGATGGGCCAATGGCTTGATCCAGCAGGCTCTTCTGGGGCTCTTTGGAGTGTGGGGTATTCTGCTGCCAGCTGACCCTGCCCATCCTTGCCTCTTTGAAGAAGAGAGTTCTGCCCTGGGCACTTGTGCCCTGACAAGCTCTCTTTCCGCAGTGTCACATTGGCACAGCCACGACGCCCTTCCTGAAACCGGCTCGGCAGGGATGTGAAGAGACAGGGCCGAATGCAGGCTGGCACCTCGACGGCACCCTTCCCCGAGGGGGGCCGCTTGGCCGACAGGTGTAGAAGCAGGACGTCAATTGGGCTGACAGTCCTCTGCCGAGTGCAGCAGTTCCTGGCGGAGCGGGTGGAGGCCTCACGTGGATGGCCGGTGGGGGGGGCTGGGGAGGAGGGGGACACACACGGCTGCTGCGGTGCTGGGCCTGGCAAGCACTGCAAGGACCCACCCTCTTTCCAATCGATGGCACCCTTTCTGCAGCCCCCATTTGACGCACCATCAGCTGCCACCCAGATAGCAACCCAGCACTTTTTGCTCGGGTGCCTGAATGAGCCCAACGCTATGGGTACGGGGGCACACAGTGCTGCATTTACATATAAGCTAATCAAGCTGTAGCTTAGGGCCCCACTCTCTTGGGGGCCCCCCAAAAAATTAAAGGGAAAAAAACCTGGATGTACATTTCCAAAATATAAGATAAAAAACAAATAAAATAAAACCTACTTACAGCAAGAGTGTTTTGTGTTGTGTAGGCTCCTATGATGTAAGTCATGGGCCCCGCCTGCTAGCCTGCTCCCTCAAATATCCCTGGTTTCCTCCTTTCTATATATTATAGGTTGCCGACATTCTGCATGGACTGGCTGCAAGGCAACATGTGCAAATGGCTTTAGATACCTATTAGGTCCATCAATTACCATATAGCATATATCTTTATATATAAAATCGTTCAAGTTGGATGTTTGTTAATGATCGCCTTTCTCCATAACCCCTTGATCGATTCCATTCAAATTTGGACACAATGTTCCATGCCCATACGGGAGTGATCATATGTACTTACATTGCACAAATACCACACCTTTCCCAGGTAAAAATGTGATTTTGTGCAAAAAATAGCGCCCTCCAGTGGACGTTAAATAGCACAGCACAACACACCTGTTTCTGACCCCTCCTCCTCCTTCCCGACGTCACTACCACCATCCAATCAACAGACAGACCGCCCACAAACACTACTGCTGGCTCCGCCGGCGGGTATAGAGCCACGCCGGGAGGAATCGCCATTTTCGCAGTTTGCGATGCTACCTCGACCAGCTGTAGAGAGAGACCGGATGACAATGCCGCTACTCACATTTTGGGCCAGATACCACACCTTCCACAGATACAAACATGTTCCTATAAAAACAAACATACAGCCCACCACTACACGTCAACAACATTAAAGAAGGCCATTGACAAAATCAGGACAAAGAACCTCATAGACTAAAATAGTAGTAATAAACAGTTGTAGAAACGAAGACAAAAACGGGAGGGGCAAACGGAGAACACATAGACTGAACTTCAATGAGATAAGGTGTAAGTAAACATACGCTTTCTCTTTCATACTGTATCTTACTTTTGCATTTCACCAAATCAGCCACAGCAAGGAGTGGCCGGGTCAGCTAGTTCAACATAAAAAACAGCGGCCATTTGTTGTTGACAAAGGACAGCGGGACATATCAAGAGCCCTATTACCTTCAGCAGCTTAGGGCCTTATCAAACCTAAATCCGGCACTGATCAGGGGCAACGATTTCCCAAGGAAGAAAGGCTGCAGTTTTGGGGAAAAGGCGAGGAAGAGGCGACATGGTAAAAACTTATAAAGTGATGCCTGGCGCAGAGCAAGTGGGGAGAGGAAAGTTTTTCTCCAAGACCAGGACTTGTGAGCGTGCAACGAAGCTGAATGTTGGGAGATTGGGGACAGATAAAAGGAAGTCCTTCTTTACGCAGTGCATAGTTAAACTGTGGAACTCCCTCCCACAGGAGACAGGGATGGCCACTGACCTGGATGGCTTTAAAAGAGGATGAGACCAATTAATGGACAAGGAGGAGGAGAGGGCTGTCGTTGGCTCCTGGTGGCCACAATGGCTCAGCTCTGATTTGAAATTTTCGGCATGCTGTACGTCGAAAGAAAATTATATGAAAATGATGTACCATTCGTATCTGGCTCCTAGTAAGTTGGCAAAAATGTATAAGATAGGTATAAATATCTGCTGGAAATGTAATTAAAAAGAAAGCACCTTTTATCATACAGTGGTACCTTGTTTCTCAAACTTAATCCGTTCCGGAACTCCGTTCCCAAACCAAAGTGTTCCAAAAGCAAGGTGCGCTTTCCCATAGAAAGTAATGCAAAACGGATTAATCCGTTCCAGACTTTTAAAAACCCCTAAAACAGCAATTTAACATGAATTTTACTATCTAACAAGACCATTGATACAGAAAATGAAAGCAATAAACAATGTACTGCAGTCACACACTCAATCCATCAGGAGCTGAACTGGGTTCCACACAGTCGCAAAAACAAAACAAAAAAGCCGCAAAAACAAAAATGCAAAATAAATAGTAAAAACAGACAGACCTCAGCGTAACACTCAAAACAGAAGTGTGGCACTCAAAACGGAGCACGTTTGGCTTCCGGAAAAAGTTCCCAAACCGGAACACTTACGGTACTTCCGGGTTTGCAGTGTTTGAGTTCCAAGTTGTTTGAGTACCAAGGCGTTTGAGAACCAAGAGACCACTGTATCCAACTTTCATCTTGGGAAAGTTTATGGAAAACTGAATTGAAATTCTGGGTATGCTGCACGTTGAAAGAAAATTATATGAAAATTATATGACGTACCGTTGGTATCTGGCTCCTAGTAAGTTAGCAAAAATGTATAAGACAGGTATAAAAATATCTGCTGGAAATGTACCGTCTTTTTCGCTCCATAAGACACACTTTTTTCCTCCTAAAAAGTAAGGGGAAATGTCTGTGCGTCTTATGGAGCGAATGCATGGTCCCTGGAGCCAAATTGCCAAGGGGCCAAAAGCAGGTTGTGCTCTTTTTTTTTTTACAAAGAGAGAAGAGGGTGTTGAAAGGAAGCCGCTGAACAGCTGTTTAGCAAGCAATCGGGGAGAGAGATAAGGCTCCCTTTCCAGCCCCGCCCCCTTGCCCAGGCCTCCGTTGTTGAATGCAGAGGGAGGTGTTTGTTTCCCCAGCGACATGTGACTGGCTGATCAGATTATCTGTCTGGAAACTGTAGAAATGGCTCCCTTTCCTGTAGAAGCTGCAGAACTATGAGTTGAACCCCATAAAAATGGGGCTTTTCCTCTTTGAAAAAGAAGCTGCACCACTTTGAGCTGATCCTCAAAAAAGCTGCACCACTTTGAGCTGATCCTCAAAAAAACAGGGCGTTTCCCTTTGCAAAAAAAGCTGCACCACTTTGAGCTGATCCTCAAAAAAGCAGAGCTTTTTCCTTTGCAAAAAAAGCTGCACCACTTTGAGCTGATCCTCAAAAAAACAGGGCTTTTCCCTTTGCAAAAAAGCTGCACCACTTTGAGCTGATCCTCAAAAAAACAGGGCGTTTCCCTTTGCAAAAAAGCTGCACCACTTTGAGCTGATCCTCAAAAAAACAGGGCTTTCCCCCTTTCCTCCTCTAAAAACTAGGTGCGTCTTATGTTCAGGTGCGTCTTATGGAGCGAAAAATACGGCAATTAAAAAGAAGGCACCTTTTATCATACATCTTGCAAGGTAATAAAAGCATTCTGGGAAATGATATATAATGAATTAAAAAAATGTTTAAAATAACTTTTATTTTAAAACCCCCCAGAGACTTTTCTATTAGGAATAGTAGGTGCTGATATTCCAAAAGACTTTTTATGTCTGCGACGACAGCTGCATGGATGTTACTAGCCCAGAGATGGAAAGAAGATAAAGTCCCGACCAGAGAAGAATGGCAAATTAAACTGTTGGACTATGCCAAAATGGCAAAATTGAAAGCTCAGGAACCAAGAAGACCAAAACTTCAATAAGGAATAGGGGGCACAAGGAGAAGGGGATGGCAAAGGATGAGATGGTTGGACAGTGTTCTCGAAGCTACTAACATGAGTCTAAAAGGTAAAATACAAAACCGTGAGCTAACCTTATTGAAATGAGGACCTTCTGAGTCTCTTAGAAACATCTTAGCTAAGCTGAATTTACTAGTCCTGTGTGGATGATAAGTCCATTCCTTGAAGAAACAACGTGTGAAACGGGAGTATACGAAGCTGGCCACCCATCGGAAAACATACCTACACGGTTGATGGACTTGGATCAATCATATTTCACACTGAAATGATAGACTCTATGTCGGAACTTTGCACAACCATCTTTATTACCTCATATTGCACTTTATACCAGAACTCTGATCTTTTTGAAACAGAAGTAGACGTTTGCCTCTGAGGAGAGATTTTTATATATATATATATATCTTTGACAAAATTGTTTCGTTGTAGTTTATTATCTATTATCGCTCACGGTTTTGTATTTTACCTTTTATATCGTTTACCGTGACGGTCTGTTGTATTTTCTTTGTGTATTGTATACTACTAACATGAGTTTGGCCAAACTGCGAGAGGCAGTGAAGGATAGGCGTACCTGGCGTGCTCTGGTCCAGGGGGTCACGAAGAGCCGGACACGACTGAACGACTGAACAACAACAACATAATTTATCTTGGAGACAACTGTAAGCAGATGAAAACATTAGCAGGATTGCAATAAAACTTGTAATGTAACGAGAACCATGGAGACAGTAGAGTTATAAAAAACCATGGATTACAGAAAAAGATGCAGTAGAAAAGGTTTAACGACAGAACCCATGGAGGGGGAGGGGGCAAGTCCAGAGATTCGGAGGAATCTTTTAATTGTGGGTGGGTGTTGTTGTATTACTATAATTTTATATTTGTAAAACCAAATACAAATTATTATTATTATTTTTAAAAAAGAGAAAGATGGGGTTGCTGGAGTCGAGGGGCCATGGGCCTGATCCAGCAGGCTCACCTCATGTTCTTATGGCCGAAAGCGAGGGGGGTGTCTTGCTAGCAGGATTACGCATTGCACCCCATCCTTGGGTAGGTAGGTACCCAAATGGATGACAGGCGGGTCATAAAGTGTTTTAAACAACGAAGAAATGATCCACAACCAACAGCCCTTTAAAGACTCTCTAAACATGTGTAAAATTTGTATTTATCAGATGGAAGCATTTTTTCTCCACACTTAGAAAACTCGTATTGCGGGGGGGGGGGGGGGTTGGACTAGATGACATTTGGGTTCCCTCCCAACTTGAGGGTTCTCTGCTTCTAGGATTGACGCATCAACAGGGCCCATTAGAAACTGGAAGGCGCTGAGAGGCAAACAGTCGTCGTAGTCGTCATCGTCGTCCCCCCCCCCTCGGGAAGCCAACGCCCCTTTCAGATCTTTGTAGATCTTTGCAGGGCTCCTCTTATCTCTGGCATGCAGAGAAGCCGGGAAGTCAGGATTCTTTGCCTGAGCCCATGACCTATGGCTGACCCGGGAGGAGGGCAGAAAAGCTCTCCCTGGAGCACCCCAAATCCCCCGCCAGCCACACCTTTGAGGCACACAGGGCTGCCAGAACGGGACGGCAGGTTTGCCTCCGCTGCAATGCATCCCCAGGTTGGCATTGGAGCAGGGGCCCCCTCCTTTCTGGCTCCTGCTCTCCAAAGGCTCAGGAACCAGCTGGGGAGCCGATGGTGGGGGTGGCTGGGACACCCTGCGAGCATCTAGCAGGATGCAGCATCCCATGGGAGCCTAGCCTAGGATGGTGGCTTTCCTGGGCTGGGACAGCTCCACACCCCCAGCCCCTTCCGGCTGCTGGCCCTATACCTGCCCAGGGATGGTCGCAGCTATACAGAAATCAAAGGATGTCAGCAACCAGACAGCCAGGGCTTATCCTCACATACGTTTTTGCCCTGCTTTTTCCAGGCACAAGTCTGCACTTAAAAGCTCTGTGTCCGAGCGTTTTCGTCTTCGCTCCAGAGCTTTCCCCACAAACTGCCTCCCCTCTTTAGTGCTCAACTGGAGCAAACAGCAATTCAGGGTTTCCACGGACTGATGTTTGCTCCAGCTGAGCGCTAAAGAGTGTGTTTAAAGCTCTGGAGCAAAAAAAGGGGGGACGCTCGGACACAGAGCTTTAAAGTGCAGGCCATGCCTGGAAAGAGTGGAGGAAAGGGAAGTGTGGCGTAATGGTTAGAGTGTCAGACTAGGACCTGGGAGAGGCCAGGGTTCAAATTCCCCCTCCACTGGGCAACCTTGGGGGGGGGCAGTCATTGCCTCTTTCAGCCTAACCTACATCGCAGGATTGTTGTGGGGACTAAATGAGGAGAAATATGGCCCAAAGAGGCAGTGTGGTGTAGCGGTTAGAGTGTCAGACTAGGACCTGGGAGAGACCAGGGTTCAAATCCCAACTCAGCCACGAAGCTTGCTGGGGGGCCTTGGGGGGGCCAGTCACTGCCTCTTTCAACCCTGCCTACCTCACAGGGCTGTTGTGATGATAAAACAGGGAGGAGGAGGACTATGCAAGCCACACTGAGCTCTTTAGAGGGGGGAAAACCAGGGAATGAAAATGCATTTGGTCCATCCATACGCGAACAAGGCTTAGAAAGGCCTCTAGCTGGTGGCTGCTTCTGAACAGCTTTGAGCACAGATGCCTTTCTGTGAAATGCAATATATAAATAAATAGGCTGCGACTTGTACGTTTTGCACCCAGCCGGGGCCCGTCTGCTGCCTCGAGTGCAAACTTCACGTGCCTGGCAGCATCGATGGGGAAGGGTGCCAGCATGGCTGAGGGAACGCCCCCCCTTCCGTGAAATAACCAAGGGTGCGAGCAGGGCCAGATTTAGGTTGGATGAGGCCCTCAGCTCCTGAAGGTAATGGGGCCCTTTCTATGTCCAGCTGTCGTTTGTCAACAACAAATTGCCGCTGTTTTTTGGGTTGAATATATGCTATATGGTAATTGATGGACCTAATCAGTATCTAAAGTCATTTGCACATAGCAAAATATGTATTTTATCCAAGTAATTGTTGAACAGTCCATGCAGAATGTAGGCACCCTATATATAGAAAGGAGCAAACCAGGGATATTTTAGGGAGCAGGCTAGCAGGTGGGGCCCATGACTTACATCACAGGAGCCTACACAACACAAAACATTCTTGCTGATTTGATTTTTATCTTATATTTTGGAAATGTACATCCAGTTTGTTTTCCCTTTAAAAATTTTTTGGGGGCCCCCAGGAGAGAGGGGCCCTAAGCTATAGCTTGTTTAGCTTATACGTAAATCCAGCACTGAGTGCGAAGCATCTTCCTCCACCTGTTTTACCAGGAAAACTGGCCATTTCCACCCAGCTGGGCTGCATGTGAGCCGTTCTCAAAGGAGACGAGGGAAGGCTTGGAATGTGGGAAGCTGCTCTGTACTGAGTCCCTCCAGTCTCCCCCGGAGATGTCAGGAATTGAACCTGGGACATTCTGCATGCAAGGCAGATGTCCTGCCGCTGAGCTGCGGCCCTTCCCTGACTGGAGGAGTCCTGGGAGAGGGGGTGCTACTCAGAGGGGGCACCCTGAGCCCTGGGACAGAGTCACAGACTGGTAGAGGCCCCCCCCGATTTGCCTGCAGAAGAACCCCAGTTCACTCCCTATCGAAACCAGGCAGGGCTGAGGAAAGCCCCCTGTCTGAAAGCCCCCACCAGGAGCCGATGGAAGTGTCACCCAGAGCTCAATGGACCAGTTTGGGAGGTGGGGGAATTGGTTTGTTCTTGTTTTCATTAGGTATGTTGCAGTTTAATACAAATTAAATAAAGATGGTCTGACTCTGTCTGAGGCAGCTGCTTCCTCCGGTCCCATTTCATCAAACCAACCTTTGGCTCAGGAGAGAGGAGTTCCTCCCCCTCCCCAGAATTCACTGCTCTGCAATGTACACCCAGCATGCAACACGGGTGGCGCTGTGGTCTCAACCCCTGAGCCTCTTGAGCTGGCCAATCAGTTCCAATCCCCGTGACGGGGTGAGCTCCCGTTGCTCTGTCCCTGCTCCTGCCAACCTAGCAGTTTGAAAGCATGCCAGTGCAAGTAGATAAATAGGTACCGCTGCAGCGGGAAGGTAAACGGTGTTTCCATGCACTCTGGTTTCCGTCACACTGTTCCGTTGTGCCAGAAGCGGTTTAGTCCTGCTGGCCACATGACCCGGAAAGCTGTCTGTGGACAAAGGCCGGCTCCCTCGGCCTGAAAGCGAGACGAACCCCGCAACCCCCTAGTTGCCTTTGACTGGACTTAACCGTCCAGGGGTCCTTTCCCTTTTTTACCGTTTACCCAGGATGGGCCACCCAGAAGGCAGTCAAATGCCAACACCCAAAGCCCCTTCCTTGCTGGACTAGATGTGGCCGGATCCAGCAGGCTCTCCTCATGTTCTTATGACATGCATGCATTCTGCCCGGTGCATGTGTGTGCATAAGGAACGGAGAGCACTTGTGGGCTGCCCAGACCCCCCACTGTGTTTGTCTGGGGGTGGGGGACCCTCTCCTTCTTCGGAGGGGCCAGGCAAGAGGTGAGGAGATGCAGAGAGGGGGGGGGGGAAATAGGAGAGACAGGAGCAGACCTGCGGAGGCATCTGGCTCTCGGAGCCGGCCTTGGCCCCAGGGACAGCAAGGCTCCTAAATCCCAGGGTAAGCACAGAGATACCCCCCCTCTCCCCACCCCCTAAGCAGCTCGCAGCAAAACAGACCCAGCCAAACCCTCGACAACAAGCCGCCTGAGTCACAGGGCTGGGTGGGTGGCGAACAACGCAGCCCCGACAAGACAGCTCTGCACACCCACAACCCACAACAGTCACCATGGCAGAAAGTGAGCAGCAACTGGAGGAGGAGGAGGAGGAGGAGGAGGAGGAGGAGGAGGAGGGTGGCCTTCAAAGAGGATCGAGCAAATTCATGGAGCAGGAAAGGACTCTGGGTGGCTACTAGCTGTTGAGCTCACCTATAGCCAGTGGCATAGCAAGGTCAGGTGTTACCCGGGGCAGAAAATTTCTTGTCAACCCCCGCCCCATTGAAATCTTTTTGTTGAGCTTTTTTTGGGGGGGGGGATTCTAGGGCTTGCCAAAGTTGTTCAGTTTTCTGGTCCAGAGTTCCCTCCACCAACCGCTTGTTTGCTCGCCCGCCTCCTTCGCGTCCTCCCCCTGCATGCCTCCTCCCCCAGCCTGGGAACGCGGGGCTGTAAAAACGAAGGCAGGGGGGGAAACGCCGCAGCTCCCACCCTCCCCCAGACAGATTGGAGTAGGCAGGAGTGACGGGTGGGCGACGCGTCGAATGCCACCCCCTTCGATGACACCTGGGGCAGTCCGCCCCCACCTTGCTCTGCCCCTGCCCATAGCTCAGTTGCTAGTGCACAAAACTCTTCATCTCAGGGTCTGGGGTTTGAGTCCCACATTGGGCAAGAGTCCTGCTTTGCGGGGGGGGGGGGGGTTGGACCAGATGACAGTCCCTTTCCATTCTACGGTTCTGTGACGGCTACACTTTGCTCTCCACAGTCTGAGGCAGCCGGGCTTCTGAATCCCAGTTGCTGGGAACCGCAGGAGGGGAAGGATGCTGCTCTTGTGCTTGCTGGTTTCCCCCAGGCACCTGTGAGAACAGGATGCTGGACTGGGCGAGCCATTGGCCTGATCCAGCAGGATTATCGTTAAGATCTTACGTGGCATGGCGGGAGCTGGCTCTCAGCAAACACAGCAGGGAGGGCGCGTGAGGACAGCGGGGAACAGGGGCCCACCTGAGCCCAGAAGCATCTTCCTTTCAGCTCCAGGGTCCCTAAGTTATGAAAGGCGGCCCACCTTTCAGATTTGGTTTTGGGCAAATGGCGGTGAAACTCTTCTCCTGAGTAAGACATGGGGCCAGGAGAAGTCAGAGCACCAAGAGCACTTGGGGGCATGTGCAGAATGCCTTCCGTCCTCAGAGCCTGCCCGGGAGGCCATGCTTGGTGATCCCAGCACACTCTCCCCCATGGCAACTGGGCAGGGCAAACAGATGCCTCTCCATGTCCTGGGTGCCCAAGGGGAGGGCAGGCAGTGGGCAGGGCAGGTTGCCAGCCCCCCAGAAAGAGACCCCAGCCAGGGCCCAATGCAAACCGTGGCACTTTGCTTCCCTGCCTTGTTTTAGTGCCATATGTTATTATCTGCTCACGTGCCCTTTCCCTTCAAAAAGGTTTGCGCAACCAGTTTAAATTGCAAAGGGGAAATTCACAACCTTCCAGTATGAAGCAGCAGGAGAAAAGCCGCATTTGCAGGATTGGGAAGCCTGGGGAAATGAGGGGAAAGATCCCTAAGCAGGGAGAGTGTTTGCAAAGTCGCGGTGCCACCACCGAGAAGGCCCTTTGCCCCTCCAGCCACCCCTCAGAGGGCAGGAGAACCAGAGACAGGATCCTGGTGCAATGTGGACAAGCACATGACATGGACCCCAGGGACCCTTTGGGGGGCCCTCAGGTCTCCCCCTCCTCAGCTGGGAAGGGATTTCAAGGTCAACAAGGAGCAGCGCTCCAAGTTGAGCCTGGAAAGAAACTGGGAGCCACCACGCACACACAAAGAGACCCAGGCACCAGGTCTGCGCAAATACTGTGGGTTGCATCTGCCCCCAAGCCCTACTACTCAGAGTATCCCCATTGAAATCAAGGGACATGTCTAAGTCCATCCATGTTAATGGCCCTGACTGTATTCAGGGCCAGCTGCAGATTCCAAATCGCCTACAAAAGCTTTAAACACCCAGGCAGAAAGGTGGCACATGGCTCAGGTACGAAGGAAACCAGCCCCCAGGCACCTGGTCCCAAGCCCCTCTGCCCCAGAGATGGGAGAGGGCCAGTCTTCCTTACCTGCAGGTTGAAGGGAGAGACCTCCCTGCCATGTGGCTGTCAGATGCAAGCTGTGAATCTTTGCCCGTTTTCAATGCCCCTCTCTGGGCTGCTCTGCTACAGCCTCTCCCTCTGCCCCGTGTGAGCTTGTGGGTGTGCAAATTGCCCCATGGAAAAGGCCATCCTGCTCCTCCCAGAGGACAGCTGGTGCCACTCCCTTCCCCACCGAGGCTCTGAACTGGTCGACCGATCTGAAGCCCACCCCGTCCCTCTCCTCCTTCTCTGTTACAGCATGTGGAAGGAGAATGTGAGAAGAACTTGCTGGATCAGGCCAATGGCTCCCTGTCCTCACAGATGCCTGTGGGAAACCAGCGAGCAGGATCGGAGCACAAGAGGAGCGAATCTCCCCTCCTGCGGTTTCCAGTCACTGGCATTCAGAAGCGTTGCTGCCTCCGACTGGGGAGGCAGAGTCCGACTCCGGCCATCCTTAATACCTCCTCGCATTAACTCTTAAGACCCAGGAGAGGTGAGAAGGACCACCTCAGAGCCTAAAAGCAACCCACATGCCGGGAAATGAGGAGGAGGAGAGACTGAGGCCGTCCACACGTGCCTCAAAGCAGGCCAGACCACTGGGCAAGGCGCCTGCGGAACCTCGGTGAGCCAGAGGGCTCTAGTCAGCCAGCCAAGCTGCACGCATGCAAGAGAGGAGCAGCGCCGGCTTCTCAGAACACAACCAGAGTCATTAGAGGGGAGGAAAAGGTTCCTCTGGGCGCCTCGAATCCAGTCAGAATCCAGAGAAAATTGCCCTCGCACCGTCTCGTCTGAACGTTTGGCACTGCCAGATGAAACCGCGGGAAGGGGAGAGCAGGACGCCGAGAGGGCCTCTTGTGAAAAGAGCCCCCCCCCAACACCGCACCGCGCGCATCTTCCGCGGAGCGCAGCTGACCCAGAGCGGGCGCCTCAAAGCGGCGCGCACATCAGCCCCGGCCAGTCCGCCCCGTCGGCTCCCTTGCCCCGCGGACGGTCCCGGGCAGGCGAGCAGGGCTGCGGGCTTGCTGGGTGGGCGATGGAGAGCCCCGTCCCCAACCCAAGGCCCCGATCCTGGAGGGCTCCTGCCCTTCAGCAGGAGGAGGGATGGAGGGATGGATGCCCCCCCCGCTCCTCGCCTGCGGGCAACTCAGCGCCCCCCCCCACCTTCCAGCCTGCATTTCAGCAGCAGAGCCGGCCTTTCTCGCGCCCGCCCCCGGCACAGCCTGCACCAAACTCTCTCCCCCTCCCGCCCCACGGAAGGCGCCTCTGGCTCGCAGCGGACGGACGCCCGTCGGGGGGCTCTCTCTCCCGCCCCGGCCGCTCCTTGCCCCGCTCGGGAGGCGCTCACCTGGACGCGCTCTTGCCGCAGCTGCCTGGCTTGGGCTCGGCTCCTCGGCTGGCGCCGCGCACGACGAGGCGGAGGCGACGAGCAGCAGTAGCAGCGCCGGCCGCGGCTCCTCCTCTCTGCCGCCCGTCGGAGGCACGCGCGCAGCAGCGAGCGGAGGAGGAGGCAGGCGAGCGCCCGGGCCGCCCCCTCCCTCGCGGAGCCACTCCGGATTCCGTGCGCATCCACTGGCGCGCGCGCCGGCCGACGCTCATCCCCGCCCTCGCCGCAGCCGCAGGCACGCCGAGCAGCCCAGTCCTCCGAGGGCAGAGTCCGCTCGGTGGCCCGAGGGCTGTGGAGAGGGCTTCAGACTCAAGGAAAGAGGGGCCCCGAGCATGTGCAGAGGGCCACCAACCTCTGCTATGGAAGAGCTACCGCAGAAGGCAGAATGAGGATTCAAGAGGACCCAAACTCACAAAATGGATTTCAATAGGAAGAAACCCAAGGTTTTACATCATGAGGTTTTTAAGCACAGGTTGGGTGGCCATCTGCCATGGATGCTTTTGTTGAGATTCCTGTATTGTAGGGGGTTGGGCTAGATGACCCTCAGGGTCCCTTCCAACTCTATGATGTGAAGTCAAATTGCTGTGTTAGCAGCACTGAAGTGACCCCCCTGAGGCGAAAGCCTGGGCAAGTATATGATTCTAGGAAAAATTAGATTAGGATGGGGGACCCCTGGCTTACTAGCTGGACATGTGAAAAGGATCTAGGGGTTTTGGTGGACCACAAGCTGAACATGAGTCAACCGTGTGATTGCAGCAGCAAAAAAATAAATGTGAATGATATTCTAGGCTGCATCAACAGAAGTCTAGTTTCCAGATCAAGGGAAGTCATAGTCCCGCTCTCTTCTGCCTTGGTCAGGCCACACTGGGAATACTGTGTCCAGTTCTGGGCGCCACAATTTAAGAAGGATGTTGACAAGCTAGAAGGTGGGCAGAGGAAGGCGACCAAGATGATCAAGGGTCTGGAAACCAAGCCTGATGAGGAATGGTTGAAGGAGCTGGCTTTGTTTAGCCTGGGGAAGAAGAAGAAGAAGAGTTTGGATTTGATATTCCGCTTTATCACTACCCGAAGGAGTCTCCAAGCAGCTCACATTCTCCTTTCCCTTCCTCCCCCACAACAAACACTCTGTGAGGTGAGTGGGGCTGAGAGACTTCAGAGAAGTGGGACTAGCCCAAGGTCACCCAGCAGCTGCATGGGGAGGAGCGGAGACGTGAACCTGATTCACCAGATTACGAGTCTACCGCTCTCAATCACCACACCACACTGGAAGAGGAGACTGAGAAGTGCTATGAAAGCTCTGAGGGGCTGTGACAATATTTTATTCTGCTGCTCCAGAGGGTAGGACTAGATGACCCTTGGGAGTCCCTTCTAACTCTACATTTCTACAAATGGGCAAGGCAGCATCCACACTGGAGCATGTGGAAAGTGCTGGGGTGGGTTTTGTCTGCCTCCAACCATGGAGGCCATGCCCAGCCATTGTGGCTTTGGAGATGAACCTGTGAACTGGGTGATGCTCCACCCCTGAGTTATCCCCCCCCCCAAAAAAACCCCATAGGCAGCCACCTTCCATCTCGCTCAATATTGCCTACACTGACTGGCAGCTTCTCCCTGGAATTCTCAGGCAAGGGGGTCTTTCCATTGCCCTACCTGGAGATGCTGTGGATTGAGCTGGGGACTTCAAGATCCAGCTCTGCCGCCTCCTTCTCCTGGGAGGAATCTGTCCCTGGATAAACTTATTTGCCCCCCCCCCTCCAGAAGCTGGCATCGCCCATGGCTGGCATTCAGCACCACCTGCTGTGGTGGGAAGGGCAGCTGCCAGTAGGATGTCACAGCATAAGCAAGAGCCCTGTGGCGCCGGGGAATCTCCCAGCGGGGCTACAGCCCTGGAATTAGCAGCCAAATGTCACCAGACCCCAGAAGGCGTTGGGGAGTCTCCTGCCACCCCGTGGGCATCGTGGTGGCAGGAGGAAGCTTGCTCAGGGGGGGGGGCTTTTGCCTTGCCTCCTGTGGCTGGGGGGAGGGGGGCCTCATTGTACCCACCTCACCCTGAGATCTCCCCAGTCCCATTGGGCAAAGGAAGCCGAATGCTGGAAGATTCAGGACAGATAAAAGTCCTTTGTCAGTCTGCAGCTCAGTCTGTAGAGCGAGAAAGCCTTAATTTCAGGGTTGTGAGTTGGAGCCCCACGTCTTTGGGCAAGAGATCCCTGCATTGCACGGGATCCGACATAATGATGATGATGATTTTATACCTCACCCATCTAGGTGACCCTCACGATCAGTGCTGGATTTACGTATAAGCTAAACAAGCTATAGCTTAGGGCCCCTCTCTCTTGGGGGCCCCAAAAAAATTAAAGGGAAAAAAACGGGATGTAGATTTCCAAAATAGAAGATGAAAAACCAATAAAATAAAACCTACCTACAGCAATAGTGTTTTGTGTTGTGTAGGCTCCTAGGATGTAAGTCATGGGCCCCGCCTGCTAGCCTGCTCCCTCAAATATCCCTGGTTTGCTCCTTTCTATATATAGGGTGCCTACATTCTCCATGTGCAAATGGCCTTAGATACCCATTAGGTCCATAAATGACCATATAGCATATATTCAACACAAAAAACAGCGACCATTTGTTGTTGACAAAGGACAGCTGGACATAGAAAGGGCCCCATTACCTTCAGGAGCTGAGGGCCTCATCAAACTTAAATCTGGCCCTGCTCAGGCTCCCTTCCAACTTAACAATTAATTCTATGATTCAGTTATTCACAGCACAAACTATGGAACTCCCTTCCCCATGAAGCAGTGACGGCTACCCACCCAGATGGCTTTAAAAGAGGGCTAGACTCATAGAAGAGGAAGGGAGGGCTATCGGTGGCTCCTAGCCAGGATGGCTGAGCTCTGACTCCATGATCTGAGGCAGCCATGCTTCTGAACACCAGTTGCTGGAAACCACAGGAGGGGAGAGTGGCTGTGGTGCTCGGATCCTGCTTCCCATTGGGGCATCTGGTCGGCCACTGGACGGGGCCCCCTTGGCCTGATCCATTGGCCTCTTCCCATATTCTTTTGCTCTCATTGCATCTCAGCACAGTCCCACATTCCGTGACACTGGCCTGATCCTGGCAACTCTTCTTGAGTTCTTAAAAGGCAGCTGCTCAGTGGTCCCTTCACAGGCATCCCTTCTCCTCGGCCTCTTGCCGGAGCAGCAGCAGCAGCAGCAGCCAATGAGCCGGGAGGGGAGGCAGGAGAACAAGGAGGAAGGTGATGTAATTGTTGCCAGGCGCTCGCTTTTCCATGCCAAGCGTTGCCAGGGAGATGCGTGAGGAGCGGGGCCTGGGGCAGGGGGCAGAGGCTTGTACCCCAGAACGTACCAGCCAGCCCTGAGCAATTTGAGGGGGAGGAAAATTCAGAGGTCCTGGGTGGAAGGGCCTGGGGGGCGTGGGGGGGGGACCAGCCGAGCCAGGTGCGTTTGTGCAGGGCTTACTCTGAAGCAGGGCTTCATGCTACAGGCGGTTCTCTCTCTGCTTTGGGTCTGGCTGCCTGATCTCTAGGTCCTAGGCAGGTGGGGGGGGGAATATGGGGAGGTGCTGCACAGCCATCCTTTCGGAGCGGGATGCGTTGTGCCTCAGATACTCATTCTATTTTATTTTTATTTATTGCCTTTATATCCTGCCTTTCCCCCCAAAGAGCTCAAGGTGGCGCACATCGTTCTATTTTAATCCCCGCAACAAGTGGGGCTGCATGAATACCTCTTTTGGCAGGCCTGGGAAAGTCTCCAGAGAGTCCAGGTGGGAGGAGTTGTCATCCAGGGACTCTGCCACTGCCTGTGCACTCTGCTCATGCTCAGAGGCACTGTCTTCCTCATTATTGCAGCCTATATCCAGTGGCTGAGTCCTAGCATTCAGTAGGGGCCCTGCACCTGGTTCAAACTTCACTGGATGTTCCTGAATTCTCGTGTTATGCCATTGATAATTTTATAAATTTCTACCATGCCCCCTCTTGCTTGCCTTTTCTCTAAACTAAAACGTCCCGAACGCTGTAAGCTTTCTTCATAGCAGAGTCGCTCCTTCTGGAAAACCCTTGATGTCAAAACTAAACAAGGCAGAGTCTGATGTTTGCCAGGAGGGAGACCACCTGCCCCCCCCCAATGCATGATACCACATTGAGTTCCATAATGGGGAAAAAGAGAAGAGAGGGAATGAATTAACAACAACCACCATTACGGCTACTGCCAGATCCTGCAGCAAGGAATTCCGCAAGTTCCCTTGCAGCCTCTGACATTCTCAAGGGGGGGGGGGAGGCCTCCTGTGTCCTGTGGCTACTGAAGCAGATTCCATTGCTGGGCATTCATTCGTGGCTCCCTCCTGGGAGGGTGAGGGTTGCCAAGCGCGGCCTGCCTGCATTCTGTGTAGGGAACAAAGGCACCCCCAGGGCAGCCTGGGGGGTGGACAGCTTACAAATCCCAGGCCCTGAAATCACTTCCTGCTCCGCAGACAGGCTGGAGGCAACAGGACAATGGAGGCTCAGGCATGAAAGGGCTGCTTAGCCAAGCTGCAGATGAGCTGGAGAAGCACCCTGTGAGCTCAGCCCAAGAGAGCGGCTGGAGAGAGAGAGCAGAGAGCATGCAGAGCGGCTTCTGCAGCCTGGCAGGGCTGCCAAGGGGAATTAGGGGAGCCGGCAAATGAGGCCGGGGCAGGAACCGCCTTCAGCTGTGCACAGGAGAGAGCAGCTGGATGGGGGCTGCCACAAGAACCCACGGACAAGGCGGAGGTCCCCTCTGCCCCCCCAGAGTGAGTGCATCTTCTGCACGCAGTTGAACTATGGAACTCCCTGCCGCAGGAGGCAGGGATGGCTGCACAACTTGGATGGCTTTCAAGGGGATCCAACCAATTCACGGCTGGACCACCATGGTCAGGTTGCTCCTGTCCAGGAACGGCCAGAGGTGGAGAACCAGATGAAACCGGTAGGAGGCACCCCTGGCCACAGAGTCAGGCCGCCCTGCCCATTAGCCTCACTGACGCACTCTCCTCAGGCGTTGACATAGGGGGGGCTGTGCACGCGCCATTTGGGGGGTTTATTTTGATTCGCTTTCAAGAATAGTATCTAGCTAAAAAAGGTAAAGGACCCCTGATAGTTAAGTCCAGTTGCGAACGACTCTACATCTCGCTTTACTGGCCGAGGGAGCCGGCGTTTGTCCGCAGACAGTTTTTCCAGGTCATGTGGCCAGCATGACTAAGCCGCTTCTGGCAAAGCCAGAGCAGCACACGGAAACGCCGTTTACCTTCCCGCCGGAACGGTACCTATTTATCTACTTGCACGTTGAAGTGCTTCCAATCTGCAAGCCCTAGGCTCAGGGGTTTAGACCACAGCGCCACCCGCTACAGAATCACCAAAGCATCTTCGGCGGTAAAGATGTCATTTTGGGGCTAGTGGCAGTTAGTTGTTTGAAAGGCTGATGAATGCAGCACACCCAGGGGGGGAAAAGAGGACAAATAACTATTTACTCCTTCCCTCAAGACTCCCCCCCACACAATATATATATATTTGTTAACAGTCCACAGGCAGCGCAAAACTCTTTATCGCAAGTGGGAGGCAAAGATGGTAAACAAGGCCCGGAAAAACTGCTTGCAAGATGCAATATAAAAGGATGAGATCATCACCAGTAAGCATACCAAAACAGAAATACTGATGTGCCGGCCATTTTGTGGTTTGCCTCAGGTGGCAACTTGCTCCTTTGGGTGGGGTGGGGGCAACTCTCCCCAGGACGCTCCCTTCAGGGGTGGGAGAGATGTCTGCTCCTGGCCTCTTCCCCTCCCCTTTCTCCCCCCTCTGCACCATAAATCTCCAGGTAACCAGCTTCTTTCTTCTTGTGAATGGAACATCCCATGCCAGCCTGGGTCTGGTCTTCATCCTTTTTGTCCTCTGAGGTTCTTTTTTGCTTGTTTGGGTTCATATGGATAAAATTTAATTGAGATACTTTTTTTAAAAAGTGGGCAAGAGACCTCAGAATCAGGGCAGGATTCTAGCAACTGCCTGGGTGGCTGGCTCAGGCGGGGCAGAAAAAACAAAAACCAAGAGCTCAGCAGGGCTGGTCCTGTCACCATCCATCACTTTCTGGGCTGCAATAAACTTCTGCCTGATAATTGAGATGGCTTGATGAGTCCCTGGGATTTGGTGCTTGCCCTGATTCCTTCAGCCGCCCCAGCATGGAGGGAAGGAAGGAGCCAGCAGAGGAGATGATGGCGGATTCTGGGACCAGTTGCCAAGGCCTGCTGCTTTAATTAAATTTGGCCCCCTGGGGCAGAGGGCGAAGGCCGGCTCACCTCTCTTCTCCCTTGCCCTGTCTTCCGTTCATTCCTAGCACAACCTAAGAAGAGCCTGCAGGATCAGGCCACTGCCCCATCTAGTCCTGTCTCCTCTTCCCACAGTGGCCGAGCAGATGCCCCAGTGAGGGGAACCCACAAGCACATGCCCTCCAACATTCCTCTGATGGAAATAGAGACAGTCTCTTCTCCATCAGGATCACGGCTTCAGCATTTTCACCAAAGTTATTAGAGGAAACACACAGAACAGCAGAGATATTTTTGAACTTATATCTTCTTCTTTGGCGATCCCTAGAAGTCAAGTAAGATTGTCTTCCACAAACACGGTTTTAACAATGAGTCTGTAAGTGACGGTGGAGGCCAATTCTGGATCCACACGTCCTTCCACAGCGGGGACATTGGTTTCCGGGCAGGAGTTGGTCATGGTGAGGGTTTGCCAAGCGTGCCTTCCTCTTAGCACATTTCTCCCTTGCGTCCTGAGTTCGAGTGTCTTCAAAGCCCACGACACCTTTGGTAAAGGCTGTTCTCCAACTGGAGCGCTCGCAGGCCAGTGTTTCCCAATTGTTGGTGTTTATACTACATTTTTAAAGATTTGCCTTGAGACAGTCTTTAAACCTCATTTGTTGACCGCCAGCATTACGCTTTCCATTTTAAGTTCGGAATAGAGCAGCTGCTTTGGAAGATGATAATCAGGCAACCGCTGTCGCGACCCGACTAGACAGTGTGGTCGTGCCATGCAGGCGCCAGGAAGGGGAACCATGCAGCGGGCCAGGAAAGGGGGCAACAGCGGAGCCAGGCATGCAGGGGTTAAACCAAGTGCAGCAAGGCCCAACCTCGCCCAGGCATGCCCCACGGGGTAAACAACCCCAGGATGGGCGATAACGACCGCTAACGAGCCATCAGCGGCGGAACCGGCAGTATCACAATAACAATGTAAAAAGCACCCATGAATAGTGCAGGTAGACCAGAGCAGTTAACTCTTTTGTCCAAACCATCCCGGGTGGGGAAGTGGATCGCCCCCGGACCTTTAGGGCAGAAGGGAGGGGGGAATTGGGAGTCACCCAGCAAGGTGTATTAAAGGGGGATTCTGAGGTGGCCTCCTCAGAATCCTCACGGACTTTCCACGTTTCTCTGTGTGCTGTACAATAAACTTCAAGACTTCTTCCGCTGACTTCTCGGAGTGGCGTGCGTTCTTGACAGCTAGCTACAGTTACCATTGGGGACACGACATAGTGAGGATCACCCTGGTCGGTGATCTCCATGGACTTTATTACGGATCTGCCACCCAGCCGAGGCAAAACAGCAATATGGGTCGTGGTGGACCTGTTCTCCAAGCAAGCCCATTTCGTGCCCTGCGCCTCACTGCCTACCGCCACCCAGGTGGCAAAGCTGTTCATGGAGCACATCTTCCGGCTCCATGGGGTTCCAGACAAGGTCATTTCCGACCGCGGCTCCCAGTTTGTGTCCCGATTTTGGAAGGCGTTCCTGGGATTGCTGGGGATCGAGCAGGGACTCAGCTCGGCCTACCACCCCCAGACTGACGGACAGACGGAACGTGTCAACCAGGTGCTGAAGCAGTACCTGCGATGTTTTGGCTGCTACCAGCAGGACGACTGGTCACAGCTGCTTCCGTTGGCGGAGTTCGCTTATAATAACTCCGTACACAGCAGCACGGAGATGTCCCCCTTCGCCGTGGTCTACGGGACCGACCTGAGGCACCTGCCGGACTTGGGGGAGCCCACCGCCCGGGAGCCGGAGGAGCTCGGAAAGTGGAGAGAGAGGACGGCCAGGTGCTGGGAGTCCCTTCGGGAACAACTGCTGGAGGTCAAGGCGGCGCAGAAGAGGACGGCGGACCAGCGAAGGAGACCGGCGGGGGACATCAAAGCGGGGTGCCGGGTCTACCTGTCCACACGGCATCTGAAGCTGGGCCTCCCCAGCAAGAAACTCGGGCCCCGGTACTTGGGCCCGTTTAAAGTGTTAGAGGTAATCAACGGAGTTTCTGCGAAGCTGGAACTCCCAAAGAACTTGCGACAGATACACCCGGTGTTCCACTTCAGCTTGCTGAAGAAGTCCCCGGAGGACGACGGTTGGCACCCCGTGGCGGCGCCACCCACCCCGCTGATCCTGGCGGGAGGGGAGCACCATGAGGTCAAGGACATTTTGGACTCCAGATTCCACAGAGGGCGTCTGCAGTACCTGGTGGAGTGGAAGGACTTCGCAACGGGGGACCGAGAATGGGTGTGGGCGTCGGACGTTTTGGCCCCACAGCTGGTCAAGAGATTCCACCAGCAGTGGCCGAACCGGCCGGGGGGCCCCGGGACCCAGGACGCTCCCCAGGGGAGGGGGGTGTCAGTTTCGGGGGGGCAGGATGTCGCGACCCGACTAGACAGTGTGGTCGCGCCATGCAGGCGCCAGGAAGGGGAACCATGCAGCGGGCCAGGAAAGGGGGCAACAGCGGAGCCAGGCATGCAGGGGTTAAACCAAGTGCAGCAAGGCCCGACCTCGCCCAGGCATGCCCCACGGGGTAAACAACCCCAGGATGGGCGATAACGACCGCTAACGAGCCATCAGCGGCGGAACCGGCAGTATCACAATAACAATGTAAAAAGCACCCATGAATAGTGCAGGTAGACCAGAGCAGTTAACTCTTTTGTCCAAACCATCCCGGGTGGGGAAGTGGATCGCCCCCGGACCTTTAGGGCAGAAGGGAGGGGGGAATTGGGAGTCACCCAGCAAGGTGTATTAAAGGGGGATTCTGAGGTGGCCTCTTCAGAATCCTCACGGACTTTCCACGTTTCTCTGTGTGCTGTACAATAAACTTCAAGACTTCTTCCGCTGACTTCTCGGAGTGGCGGGCGTTCTTGACAGCTAGCTACAGTTACCATTGGGGACACGACAACCGCACAACATGACCAGTCCAACGGAGTTGATGTTACTGCATTTAGGGAAGCCCGAGGGAAAAAGCAAACCCCAAATCAATCAATGCAACTAACTAGCAGGGATACTGATGTAGAGCAGAATGTCCTTGTTTTCATCCGAGGAATGCTGGAGGGTATGCAGTCAGGATCAAAGCACAAGAGCGACTCTTCCCCTGTGTGGTTTCCAGCAACTGACATTCAGGAGCATTGCAGGGCATAGCCATTGTGGTAGTAGCCACACTGGGGGGAGCGGGGGAAGAAGAAAGGGAAAAAAGAGGGCAGGGAGAGTTCTCTTTCTCCACCACCTCTTCTCTCTCTCCTCTACTTCTGTCAGAAACACAATGGGTGGCCCATTGCCAGTTCCAGGCCCCCAGCCCCTTTGTATGCACCCCTCCCCAAGATTTCTACCCTGACGCAGCTCCAGGTACTGTGTGAACATGAATTAATCGTTTCCGAGCACAATTCAAAGTGTTGGCGCTGACCTTGAAAGCCCTAAACGGCCTCGGTCCAGTAGACCTGAAGGAGCGTCTCTACCCCCACCGTTCAGCCCGGACACTGAGGTCCAGCTCCGAGGGCCTTCTGGCGGTTCCCTCATTGCAAGAAGTGAGGTTGCAGGGAACCAGGCAGAGGGCCTTCTCGGTAGTGGCGCCCGCCCTGTGGAACGCCCTCCCATCAGATGTCAAGGAAATAAACAGCTCTCTGACTTTTAGAAGACATATGAAGGCAGCCCTGTTTAGGGAAGTTTTTAATGTTTGAAGTTTATTCTGTTTTTAATGTTCTGCTGATAGCCACCCAGAGTGGCTGGGGAAACCCAGCCAGATGTGCAGGGTATAAATAATAAATTATTATTATTATTATTATTATTATTATTATTATTATTATTATTATTATTATCATTACTACTACTACTACTACTACTGCTATTAATCACATTCCATTTCCTCCAGGAAGCTTAAAGCAATTGCCTGTCTCTGTTTTGCCCTCCCACCAGCCCTGCGAGGTGGGCTAGGCTGAGAGGTCGCAACTGGCACAGGGAAGCTGAATGAGTGAAGGATCTGAACCTGGGTCCCCCTAATCTTATGACCTGGAAACCCACCCACCCCAATAACCCAAAAGCCTAAAAGAACACTGTTTGCTGTATGAGAAAAATGTAATTGTGTCACCAGGTCACATATTTACTTCGGCTTCCTCAGTGGGTGGAAAGGCCATTGGATGCTCTGTGTTCACACTCACCTGTGTACCTACCTGAGAGTGTGTGTTGCTTAGCAACTGGTCCATGAGGCGTTGCTGCCCTCTTCTGGAGGCAGAGGCTAATGGCAAGAGGGACTCGGAAGGTCTGGGCATTTAGAGACCAAGTTGGATATTAATTATTGTTCTTGTTAGTTTTAATTTGGGGGGCAGACGGGACTCCCTCGGAAGGGGGTGGACTCCTTCATGGGAGGTTTTAAAGCAGAGGTTGCTTGGATCATCATTTTACTTGTATGCTACTTTCCCATAGCTAAAACCATGCTCAAGGCAGCCCGCAGCATGCAAAGACTGGCATAATTACAAACATAACAAAGTACTCATAAACAATTAAAAACACACATAAAAAGTACAGCGGGGAGCGGGATTATTGTTTGGTTTTGGTTCTTGTCTTTAGTATGTATTTTGTGTTTTTATCTTATGAACCGTTGCCCTGAGATCTGTGGATGAAGGTCTACAAATTTAATAAATGAAATGAAATAAATACACAACCATAATTGGACACACAAATCATTATAGCATCTAAAAACAAAGATAGAAAAAATTTATGTCAGCAATAGCAGCAATCACCCCCCCCAGCCCAGCTACTAACATGAGTCTGACCAAACTGCAGGAGGCAGGGGAAGGCAGGAGTGCCTGGCGTGCTCTGGTCCAGGGGGTCACGAAGAGGCGGACACGACTAAACAACAACATGCTGATTCCTGAACCGTCCACGGCCGGATTGAGAAGGCGATTTGGCCGCATTCGGCCCACAGGCCTTAGGTTGCCTACCCATGGTTTAGATCCTGACCTTCACAGCATACAGGACCCCAAGAATTGGGAAGGACTCTGGGCTTCACCCAGACCCAAGCAGTACACTGTCACGGTTAATGGGTAAAAAAGAAGGAAAAATGAAAACCAGATTTGCCAAAAAAAGAAGGGGAAATTCCTCAGGGACGCAAGGGGATGGCTTCAGGGGGTGTGTGTCTGTGCTGTTAGGGGGGAAATCCAGGTGCGAGGCTGCTCAGCCACCTGGCCCTTCAGGCAAAGCCTGTGGTTCTTTGCAGAGAAAAAAGGAGACCAGCCACCAACCGGAGGAAAGGAGAACAACGTTTATTGCGCAACAGGTTCAAGGCAAAGATTGAACAGAGTAGATGGGGTGGCAAGAACTTTTAAAACTTCCCTCAATTTCCCAGAACACAGTTCACTCAGCAGCATCACTCCATCACTGTTACATGGGTAAAACGTCAGAGAAGGGGAGGGTTACACAGGATTAACATTTTGTTGTTTAGTCGTTTAGTCGTGTCCGCCTCTTGGTGACCCCATAGACCAGAGCACGCCAGGCACTCCTGTCTTCCACTGCCTCCCGCAGTTTGGTCAGACTCATGTTGGTAGCTTCGAGAACACTGTCCAACCATCTCGTCCTCTGCCGTCCCCTTCTCCTTGTGCCCTCCATCTTTCCCAACATCAGGGTCTTTTCCAAGGAGTCTTCTCTTCTCACGAGGTGGCCAAAGTATTGGAGCCTCAACTTCAGGATCTGTCCTTCTAGTGAGCACGCAGGGCTGATTTCTTTAAGAATGGATTAGTTTCATCTTCTTGCAGTCCAGCACCATAATTCAAAAGCATCAATTCTTCGGCGATCATCCTTCTTTATGGTCCAGCTCTCACTTCCGTACATTACTACTGGGAAAACCATAGCTTTAACTATACGGACCTTTGTTGGCAAGGTGATGTCTTTGCTTTTTAAGATGCTGTCTAGGTTTGTCATTGCTTTTCTCCCAAGAAGCAGGCGTCTTCTAATTTCGTGACTGCTGTCACCATCTGCAGTGATCATAGAATAGAACCCAAGAAAGTGAAATCTCTCACTGCCTCCATTTCTTCCCCTTCTATTTGCCAGGAGGTGATGGGACCAGTGGCCATGATCTTAGTTTTTTTGATGTTGAGCTTCAGACCATATTTTGCGCTCTCCTTTTTCACCCTCATTAAAAGGTTCTTTAATTCCTCCTCACTTTCTGCCATCAAGGTTGTGTCATCAGCATATCTGAGGTTGTTGATATTTCTTCCGGCAATCTTAATTCCGGTTTGGGATTCATCCAGCCCAGCCTTTCGCATGATGAATTCTGCATATACTGTAAGTTAAATAAGCAGGGAGACAATATACAGCCTTGTCGTACTCCTTTCCCAATTTTGAACCAATCAGTTATTCCATATCCAGTTCTAACTGTAGCTTCTTGTCCCACATAGAGATTAACATAGAGGAAATTAAATGCAAATGTAAGATAAGTACTGAGGAATTCACCCTGAGTGTTTCTCCACCACAGGACAAAGGGTTTGGCTGGCTTGGTCTATCACCCTTAATGGGCCTGGAGGAAAGCAAATCTGTGCTTGAGATACAGGTAGATAGCCGTGTTGGTCTGTCATAGTCAAAACAAAATAAAAAAATTCCTTCCAGTAGCACCTTAGAGACCAACTAAGTTTGTTCTTGGTATGAGCTTTCGTGTGCATGCACACTTCTTCAGATACACTGAAACAGAAGTCACCAGATCCTTATATATAGTGAGATGGTGGGGAGGGGTATTACTCAGAGGGGTGGTGGGAATGGGTGAAAGGCTGATAGCTGTGGTAAACCTGTTGACGACTGTTAATGACCGCAATTAGTCTTACAGGAAAAAGCAAGGGGTGAGAAGGATAAAAATAGCTTTGTCATGTATAATGAGATAAGAATCCAATGTCTTTGTTCAGACCAGGTTTTTCCATGGTTTTAAGCTTGGTAATGAGTTGCAATTCAGCAACTTCTCTTTCTCTTCTCTGTGCTTGAGAGATCATGGCAGGAGACGCTCTCCAGAAGGGCTCCATTAAGGTCATTGCTCTGTACCCTATGAGTTTACTCAGGAGGAGACTTCGCTTAGGTGCCCCCCCTTCCGTTCCGTGCGCAGCTGTCTTGCTGTCATCCAATGCAGATGTGCCCCCCCAACTCTCCATTTCACTGACTAAGCACCCTTGAGCAGCTGCAGGATCAGTACCAGGAGGCTGGCAATGAGGTTAAACCGGCTGACTGGCAGGATTCCTGCTTTGCCCTTTGTTCAGCAGGGACCAGTCTTGGCCAGGGGTGGGTGGGAGAGACTTTGGCCACCTGTTCCTTGGGGAGGAGGGATCTTTTGCACCCTGCTCATCAAATCCTTTGCAACCTCAAGGATTGACAGCTGTCGTGGGCTTGACATGGGAAGACAGGCTATCTGGAGCTCCTCGCCACAGTGGCTATGCTCCCCTCCCCTGTCCGGGGCTGCGATATAAGGCTCATTCCTCGCCATTTGTTGCCGCTTCCTCCTTAACCCCCAAACGTCTGCCTTCAGCTCATCAAAGTCTGGCCTGTATTTATTTAACGTAATCAGTCAACGAAAAACACACTAAGTGGTTTGCATAAAGCAATATAAAATAAATGGTGTTTTTCTTTATTTGCAATATATCTCAGCCATAAACAGTGATTCATACAAATAATAATAATAATAATAATAATAATAATAATAATAATAATAATAATAATAATTTTTATTATTTATACCCCGGCCACCTAGCTGGGTTTCCCCAGCCACCCTGGGCGGCTTCCAACAAAACATTAAAATACAATAATTCATCAGATATTAAAAGCTTCCCTAAACACTGATTTATTTATTTTTTACAACCCTCCCACCAGAAGTACCCAGTGGTCTCTTTAGCTACAATCAACTTTTAAGTCATTTCCGGTCTTATACAAAGGTATCGTTCCACAAATCACCATGTTTCTGCCGGCGGATGTTGCGGATGCAATAAAACCACGCCAGGTGGATTGGAAAAAGATGCAGCAACTTTTTCTGAAACTCTGCCCAGTGAGGCTCAAGCCTCCATCCCAGAATTTCATGTCCCTGAGAGAGAGAAGCAAACCTCCTGCAGAATGCGCTTGGCTCCTGCGTTGCTCTGAGCTCCCTGGGAACAGAAATCCCTCTGGGCGCGCAGGGCTGGAGTTGGGTGCCTCCAGGCCTCCTCTTCGCCCTCCGACTCTGAAGCCAGAGCAATTCTTGAGGGGCCAAGCGGTTAATTTTAATTATGGGGCTGAGAGAGAACCTGGCCCAGCCCTCTCTCTCCCTGGAGAGGCAGAGCAGCTGCCTGCCTGTCTGCAGTCGTATCCCATTCCTAGCCAAGCACAAGAAACCCCAGCAGCCCGTCTCCAGCGAGTTGTATTTTTTTTGTGTATGTGTGAAATCTAGCTTTAAATGCATATTTGTCTAGCGCACTATTTGTCTCTATTTTTTAGTAATTTTAATAATTACTTAACCAAGATGTTGCACTTTCTTAAACCTATTTGGTGAATAACAGAAGCTATTCAAAATAATCTTAGCGCTGGAAGGGACCCTGAGGGTCATCTAGTCCAACCCCCTGCAATGCAGGAATCTCAGCTAAAGCATCCTTGACCGATGGCCAGTGCCGGATTTACGTATAACCTAAACAATCTATAGCTTAGGGCCCCACTCTCTTGGGGGCCCCAAAAAAATTAAAGGGGAAAAAACTGGATGTACATTTCCAAAATATAAGATAAAAAACAAATAAAATAAAACCTCCATCCAGCAACTGTGTTTTGTGTTGTGTAGGCTCCTGTGATGTAAGGAATGGGTCCTGCCTGCTCCCTAAAATATCACTGGTTTGCTCCTTTCTATATATAGGGTGCCTACATTCTGCATGGACTTTGCATTCTGCGTGGCCTTTTCAACAATTACTTTGATAAAATACGTATTTTGTTATGTGCAAATGGCTTTAGATACCTATTAGGTCCATAAATGACCATATAGCATATATTTGTTGTAAGAACATCAAGGTCTTATATATATATAATAATAATTGTTCATAAGTGTGCCAAGCAAAACAAGGCCACGTCTGAAGCAGCACAGGAAGACAGGCCTGTCTCCATTTTGACTCCCAAACTGACAAACTGTTTCTCTGCAAGGAAGGTGGGGGGATTGTCTCAGTGGTAATTCCTGGCTTCCTGATACCTGAGTGCCAGACAAAAGGGTGTGATTAACTTGGCTGGGAAACAGGGAAATGTAAATATCTCTTTTGTTTTACTTGATGGGTTTTTGGGTGGAGGGCAAGAGGAGGCATGGGGAGGGTCAAGGATGCTCAGATTACTGCTGCCAGACCTCCCCTTTCATGATGCAGCTGTGATGTTTCGGGGGTGGTGGTCCTGGGTTACACCCCTTTTTGTGATGTATGTATGATGTATAGGGGGTGGTCTTGAGCGGGAAGGGGGGGATTTCAAAAGTCTATATAGGAGCTGGCACACCATTGTTGTGGGTTCCTCCTCCCTCCTCCATTTTGGGAATGATGGGCCCTGTTGCAACAGATATAATAAAATTTTGCTTCTCAATTTTCTCTGGTTGGCCTCTGTAAATTTACTCCTACCGATGGAGAACCTGGGAAGGCTCTTGTGTACCCCATAAGGGAATAAGAGCAGATTTCTGTTTATTTCATATTCAACACAAAAAAAAACCAGCGACAATTTGTTGTTGACAAAGGGCAGAAGGACATAGAAAGGGCACCAAACCTAAATCTGGCCTGCCGATGGCCACCCAACCTCTGTTTAAAAACTTCCAAGGAAGGAGAGCCCACCACCTCTTGTGGAGACTGTTCCACTGCCAAACAGCTTTTACTTTCAGAAAGTTTCCCCCCCTGGATATTTAGTGGGAATCTCCTTGCTTGCAACTTGAAGCCATGAGTTCGAGTCCTACCACCCAGAGCAGGAGAGAACAAGCTTCCTCCCTCTTCCATGACACTAAACACTGGAAATTCTTTCCCCCCGCCCAAATATAGTTATTATTGCAACAATTTTAATAAAACGCGCGCACGTCGCTTGCAAGGCTGCGATTGGCAACCTCCCGCGCCTCTTCCTCCTCCTCCTCCTCCTCTCCGGCAGATGGCGCTCTCCTCCCGCGCCCACTCCGATTCCGGAAGGAACTCGCGCGCGCCGGGCCGCGTTTCCGGCCGGGCCCGTTTGAGCGGCGGACCCAACATGGCGGCGCCCACCCTCGCGTAACGTGCTGGGCGAGTTGCGGGGAGCCATGGCGGCGGCGGCGGCGACTGCGGGAGCGGGTGCCGGTCGGACGGTGCTGGTGCGGGGCCTGCCGCCCTCGGCCTGCGCCGCGGAGCTGGAGAGAGAGTTCGGCCGGGCGGGGCCGGTGCGGCGGGCGGTGGCCGTGACGGAGCCCGGTGAGCGGGGCCGGAGGGGGAGGCCGGGGGGCAGGGGCCGCTTCCACACCCCCCCTGCGACCCACGAGCGGTCTCCCCCCCCGTCGCCCTTCCTCTGAGGTTGGGCTTGGGGGGCTGGGCTAGATGACCCCGGGGGGACCCCTTGTTATAGGCCAGGCCAACCTCGGCCCTCCACATTATTTTTGGCCTACAACTCCCATGATCCCTAGCTAGCAGGGCCAGTGGTCAGGGGTGATGGGAATTGTAGTCTCAAAACATCTGGAGGGCCGAGGTTGAGGAAGCCTGTTATAGGCAGTGCTTTTTTTCTAAAAAGATGTTTAGGGGACTCTCATTTCCCAACTCATATTGAAATACTGCCCCTCCAGGAGGCCAAACTTAGATTCACCAGATGTTGAGGGGTATGCGTACCCCTGTGTCCCTCCAGAAAAATAGCATATTATTATTATTATTATTATTATTATTGACCGCTGACACCACCACCACCAGTCAGGAGCACCTGTGCATCATGGACACAGGCATGTGGAGCCCACCTGGCGCCAGAATGAGCCCCCCAACAAGGCATCTTTCCTTGCTGTGCTGCACCCCTATTATTATTATTATTATTATTATTATTATTATTATTATTATTATCAGTGCTTTTTTTCCTTAAAAAAATGTTTAGGGGTACTCTCATTTTCCTACTCATATTGAAATAATAATAATAATAATAATAATAATAATAATAATATATTTATTCCCCAGCCACTCTGGGTGGCTTCCAGCAAAATATTAAAATACAATAATTCATCAAATATTAAAAGCTTCCCTAAACAGGCCTGCCTTCAGATGTCTTCTAAAAGTCAGATAGTTGGTTTTGTTGTTGTTTATTAATGAGGCCAAACTGAGATTCACAAAATGTTTAGGGGTATGCGCCCCCCCCCCAAAAGCACTGGTTATAGGAAAAATAGAGGGGTTGGCTTTTGCTACCCAACTCCCCAAGGGACTCTTGAGTCCCCTAAGTCCATGATCGGTCAGAGATGGATGGATCCATAGAAAGCAAGGCAGATCTTTATTTTCCTGTTGCAACAGAGTTCCCTCCCCTCCTTGCAAGGAGGCAGGAGAGACCCAGAGCAATGGCGTGCAAGCCCCTATAAAGATTTTGGAAATTGCCCACCCCAAGACCAACCCCCCCTCCCAAAAAAAATCACACATACATCACAGAAGGAGAAAGTCTCCAGAATAGATTTGAGTGTTGCTTCGTGAGCTTCTGTGATTTGTTGCCACTCCTGGGCAATTATTTTTCGTGCGCCTGCTGCCCATTGGTTTTCCTACTGACGGAGGTGGAAACCTCCCAGGTGTAGGCCACCAGAGCAGTTGCTTCCTCCTAGTTTGTATTTATACCCTGCCCTTCATAAAAAACCCAAGTAGAACCAGTTGGCATAAGGTTGCTATGGCATCTCCTTCAAACGGCGCATCTTTCTTCATGATGAACCCATGCTTAAAATATTTTGTATGGTTCTGGTTATCTGCCTAATCCCCCCCAGGCCTTTTTCTTGAATTACAGGGTGGGTGGAGTGAAGTGGCTTTCCCCATCTTATATGTGATATTTGTTCCCTGGCCAAGTTGCTGACCTTTGCTCTGTGTTGTTGTTGTTATTATTATTATTAAATACACCTTGAGTTCCTTGCAGCGAGAAAAGGTGTTTAATAAACTTAGCCAGTCATAATAATATTAATATGCCTTTAAATTTATTGGATAGGCAGCAAAACCTGTCGTGGGTTTGGCTTTGTCACTTTCTCCTTGTCGGAAGATGCTCAGAGAGCCATCCAGGAGATCACAGCCTTTGGGAAACGCAAGATCACAGTAGCCCTTGCTAATCCAAAACCAAGGCAGAAAGGAAAGAAGAAAGAAGGTAAGTTCAAGGTCTTTTTTGTGTGTGGGATGCCGGGATTTTCTGTGTGCTGCTGTCGACACTTAGCGCCAGTTTTGCTGAGCACACTTAGAAAAACTGAAGAGGCTTGTCTTTTTCCCCACATGACCTGTGCTGCCTTTGAGGCTTCCAGCACCCTTTCTGACATGTTCTTACAGTCCAGAGGATGGGCTTTGATTTCCTTACAGTACACAATTTCAAGACATTCCAAAAAAATAAAAAATAAATTGTCCAGTAGCACCTTAGAGATCAAGACATTCCCAGTGATACCTCTGCAGTGGAACAAACTGCCTCTACAGCCAGCGGGGAAGTGTAGGCTCCTTGCCACTTAACAGGCTAGTGGAAAAGAAAAAGGATTCCTGCCAGGTGGACTGAGGTAGGAGGGATGCAGCCACCTGCCTCTCCTCCGATAACCTGCTTGTTTCCTATGCTGGCTATGAAGGAATTGGCTTTCCCCCCTCCACAACCAGCAGAGCAACCAGGTGAGCTGGCAGGCCGAGGAGGGATGGAGCAGCCCATTCACTGCCACTTAATGACGTGTATGCGATTCCTAGTCAGCTGTGGCTACCAGGCAAGTTGTTAAAATACGAATCTGGGCTATATGTATGAAGAGGAGGACTGTTGGCGGAGCTGGCAGAGGAGCTGATTGTTCCCTGCCTTAACTCGCCTCTCCAGCAGCGCCTTTACGCTTTCCCTGTCCTGCCTGGCTGCTTGTAAAGGGAGAGGATGCCTTGTCTGCTGGAGCTTCTCTCCTGCTCCAGGCATGGGGGGGTGGGGTGGGGTTCTTTGGCTGCGTCTCCGGGGCTTTTGACCGGAGGTTCTTGTAAGCACATCAGAAGAGTCTGGCTGCTGGATCAGGCCAAAGGGGGTCACATCCGGTTACAGAAGAAAAAAAATCAATCTTCCCACCTGCTCAAGACCCTGTTGAGCAAGGCAAGGCAATTGCGTTGGAGAAGACCCCCACCAGCCAGACTCTCTTCTGAGCTGATCCATAGACTGTTCGGCTCACATACTTTTGTAGGTATGGCAAGGTTCTCACACCTGGTTAATAAGAAACCACAATAAATAAACGGCTCAGGACCACAATAACTCAAGGACCGCCTCTTCCCATATGAACCTACCCAGACCCTGAGATCATCTTCTGAGGCCCTTCTTCGTGTGCCTCCTCCTCGAGAGGTCCAGTGGGTGGCAACATGAAAACGGGGCCTTCTCTGCAGTGGCTCCCCATCTGTGGAAAGCTCTCCCCAGGGAGGCTCACCTGCCGCCTTCATTATTCACCAGGCAAAAACGTTCCTTTTTAACTAGGCCTTTGGTTGATATGACTGACATCCAACACCCTTTTAGAATGTGGCTCTTTTGGGGTTTCTTTTATTGGGTTCTTGTTTTTAATTTGATTTTATATATGATGATTTTGTTTGTGAACCGCCCTGAGACCTCCGTGTATAGTGCGGTGTACAAATCCAATTAATAATAACAATAATAATAATAAATAGCTTTGTGGGGAAAACATAGGGAAGGAGCATTGCTAGTCTAAAACCCTCACACTTTCCATACTTCCTTCACCCTTTTCACCCACCTTCGTGCTGACTTAAGATAGAAACAAGCTCAGTCCTCTGACAGTCCATGGTCCTTGCAGACCCCAGACCCATCAGTCCAGCCTCCTGTTCTCAGAGTGGCCAACCAGATGCTTGGGCCCATGGGATGCTTGTGGGTGTGACCTGAGCACATTAGCGCTTGGGCCTAGTGATGATTCCTCTGCTGTGTTCTTAGTGTCCCATTTGCTTTGGTTCCAGATGCCTCTGAGGCCCCCCAGCGAGCAAAGAAGCCCCCAAAGGCAAAAGGAGCCTCGAAAAAAGCCAGGCTGATCATTCGCAATCTGAGCTTCAAGGTACGAGCCAAAGGCAGAGGAGTCGCCTGCTTCTTTGATGGGGCTGGGATTCTCTTTCTGAGCCACCCCCATTCTTTTCTTGGAACTAGGCCGTTAAAAGTGGACTGGCAGGGTTAATATTTCACGGCACTCCTGCCTGAGAGTTAGAGCACTGACGTAATGCTGTTTCGCCGAATCGTAGAGTTGGAAAGGACACCCCAGGGTCATCTAGTGCAACTCCCCGAGAGACGGCCATCCAGCCAGCCATTTCTTAGCAGCTTTTGGTGTAAATCACAGCTGAGCGCTCCATTTAGTGGAGCAGTAATAGGAGCCCCAAGCCCCCCTTTGGATTTCCCATCAGAGAGCACAGTCTGCTCACAGAACGTCGGAGCAGCAGCCCAGATCCTTCCTAAGACTTATGGTTTTTGAAAAATACACTGTGATGACTTCTGCCATTGGTCTCGTTTCTGCTCTCCTTAGTGCACAGAAGATGACCTGAAGGCTGCATTTTCTCAGTTTGGCACAGTGCTGGAAACTACCCTCCCCAAGAAACCAGGTATGGCCAGGTGACCTGGTGGGAAAGGGCCAGTGGGGCGCAACTGGGGGAGGAACATAGCATTTCTTTTAAACTGGATTATCCCGAGCCATTCGTGGATCCCTGCGTTCCCCTTTGGAACTAGGAATTCCACGCATCGGAGATTAGAGCACTGGCTGGGTCATGTTTCTGCTGTCCGCTGTCTTAAGCTGAAGAATGAAGTCCCACCTCTGGCTGCTCCTCTGTCTCCCTATAAGTGGAATCCCATGCACAGGCTACAAATATTTTTAAAAAATACCGGTAATCAGAATTAAGTGGATTTCCTGTTGCTTCCAGATGGAAAGATGCGTGGCTTTGCCTTTGTGCAGTTCAAGAACGTCCTGGAAGCAGGGAAGGCCCTGAAGGGGATGAACATGAAAGAGATCAAGGGTGAGTCCGGCGCTTTCTTAAAAGGAGCCGGGTGATTTGAGGTCCTCTCTGTGTGTTTCTGTGGGATGGGAGCTGCCTGTGCGGAGGGCCAGGCGAGATAATATTTGTTCATCTATTGCATCCCGGTATGCCACGCAAAGGTCCTTAAGGTCCCTTAAGGTCCACAAATAACAACTTTTTGGTGGTCCCAAGCCACAAGGCTGTTAGATTGGTGTCAACTAGGACCAGGGCCTTTTCAGTACTGGCCCCAACTTGGTGGAACACTCTGTCACAAGAGACCAGGGCCCTGCGAGATTTGACATCTTTCCGCAGGGCCTGCAAGACAGAGCTGTTCCGCCTGGCCTTCGGGTTGGACTCCCCTTGGTTTTGAGTTTGGGCAATAAATGAAGCGGCATTTTAAATTTTAAATTGTCTTTTTAACCTGTATTTTAATTAACGGTTTTTCTTTTATACTTTATTGTAATTTTACTGATGTAAGCCGCCCTGAGCCCGGTTTCGGCTGGGAAGGGCGGGGTATAAATAAAAGTTATTATTATTATTATTATTATTATTATTACTTGATATCCCACCTTTTTCTGCAAGGAGCTCGAGGCGGGAGACGGGCTTCTCTCCCTCCTCATTGAATCCCCACAACAACCCTGTGAGGTAGGTTAGGCTGAGATTCAGCGACTGGCCCAAAGTCACACCCAGCGAGCTTCATGGCCGAGAGGAAGGGATTTGAACCCTGGTCTCCCGGGTCCTAGTCTGACTCTCTTGCTGATCCTCTTGTGCTGGGAATGCTAGAACATCCACAGGAGAGCTGAATATGAAGGGGTGTTCAGGCAGTGGGGCTGACTGACCAGGTCTCCTCTGCACACACACAGACACCATGACTTTATTTCATAAAATTTGCACACCGCAAATAAAATTTGCAACAGCCCTCAAAGTGGGTTACAAAAATATGAAACACAAACATTTTTTGGCGTGGGAATTGCCACCCTCCTTTAAAACATAGGACAGTTAAATACTAAAATGGATTAAAATCATCTCCATTTTCTAAGCATCTGGACAGGCCTGCCTAAACAATTTTAGCAGGTGCCAAAAATTGTACAGCTGGTGTCAAGAGGCAGGGAGTTCCAGAGGGTAGCAGCTGTCACACTAAACAGTTGAGTTCTTACGAATGGGAAGCAGGTGTCACGCGGCGCCTACAGCTGTGGCAGTTCTTCGGATGGAATTGGTCCCCGGGATGTGCAGCTGCGCTGCCCCCTCGCCAAGCCAGCCTCAGAGCTTCCCTTTCCCTCCGCAGAGCGCCCGGTGGCCGTGGACTGGGCCGTGGCCCGGGAAAAGTACCAAGCGATGCAGGCGGCGGCATCTCCGGCAGGTGAGTGGCTCCGGGGCAGGAGTCATCCTGCTCTGGGCATCTCAGGCCGGTGGCCTTGCTCTGTTTGTGCTGTTGAGTGGTGGGTGAAGAGGCCCGATCTTGACCTCAGGCCAACCAGCTGAGAGTGGCAGGGGGAGATGGAGAACATTTGTCCCTGTGTGCGACTGTCTGGTTCTGAGAGCAGAGCTGACCTTCAGAAGCAGCAGGCCCCGCTCCCTGCCCAGCAAGCAAGGAAGGGGCCTGCCCTGTTGCTTATTCATTTCATAAATGCATTTTTAATCTTTTGTTGGAAGCTGCCCAGAGTGGCTGGGGAAACCCAGCCAGATGGGTGGGGTAGAAATAATAAATTATTATTATTAAAATGTATGCAGTCTTTGATTCTTTTTTTTTAAAAAACAACAACTTCAAAATGGATAAAAGAATAAAATCATCATTGGAAAAATAACGGCAATAATTTAAGACTTTAGACGAGCTGAAATGACGGTAGACTAAAAACAGGTTAAAATTCACACCCGATTTCTAAGCATCCGGGTGGGCTTGTCTAAACAAGAACATTTCCAGCAGGCGCTGAAAAGAGCGCAGCGAAAGCGCCTTCCTGGTGTCAAGAGGCAGGGAGTTCCAAAGTGAAGACACAGCCACACTACATGCTTGAGTTGCTACAAAACACGGAACGGATTTTACATGGCACTTGGAACTGGGCCAGTTCTGTGAATGGGAGCGGTCAGTTGCGTGTCTCTGGGTCAGGCAATCTCGCGGTCCCCACGTTGCAAAGGGCCTTGCAGACTAATAGTAAGCCCTTGATGTTGGCCTGGTAGCCACTGGGCAACCAGAGCAGATCTCTCGACCCTGGAAACGCCATGTTCCGACAGGGTCTTTCTCCTGCCAGCCGTTGTGCCCTTAGAAAGCCTCCCCCTTCTGCTCCAACCCTAAAATTCCTCCCCAGTCGAGACTTTGTAGGTGTGGCTCCTTTGTTTGGACTCCCGTTTCTGTGTTCTGTGGCCTGTTTGGGATCTGGCTGCAGGGACCTCCCTGCATGGCTTTACACGAGAACCCAAGATGCCCGCTCTGGATCAGGCCAAAGGGGGCCCATCTACCCCATCCTCCTGTTCTCACAGGGACCAACCAGGTGCCTATTATGGGAATCAGCAATATCAAAAGCAACACGATGACCAGAAACAAATACAGTATGAAAAACTTTATGAAATGATTCAAAACATCAAAGCTAACAAACTGAAGTCTCTGAAAGTCTCTGAAAGTCCTTAAATGAATCACGGTGCCAGACTTTACCCGGCGGAGAACAAGCTGTGAAGCTTTGTATAATCAGCAAATGTCCAATTCTGATGTCCAACTCTGAACAGTGTTTCTGGATAACAACTCCTGTTTCATTGAATTCTTCATCAGCGAACACTCGATTAACCAATCTTTTTTTCGAATAGATATAATATGCATGAAAATGAAAAATACTCTGGAACTGTGCTCATTAAATTATGTAGTCACTGTTGCTTTTGATATTGCTAATTCACATTTTGCAACACGGGTTTGTTTGTTTGCCTATTATGGGAAGCCAGCAAGCAGGACTCAGCAATGGCAAGATCTGCCAGGATTAATGGGTGAAGCTAGAAGGGGGGGGGGGGATGGGCGGGGGAAGCGCCTTCCTGGAGTGAAACTGGGCAGAGGCATCTCACCCTCCTGCTTCTTTGTCTGTCTCCCCCAACCAGGGATCCAGGAGAAGAAGAAGCCAAGCCAGGCCCAGCAAGCGGACACAACTGACGCTGGTGACGATGATCTGGAAGACGAAGGTTCGGAGCCTGCTGAGCCAGCGAGGCAGGGCAGGTGAGCGCAAGGGGCTTGCTCCGGAGTTCCTGGGACGGGCTCACTTGGCTGCTGATGTGGGGATCGGGGGGCGGGGCACACTATGCCGCCCTCTGTGCCAAATCACTGTGCCAGTGTGGTGCAGTGGTTAAGAGCGGTAGACTCGTAATCTGGTGAACCGGGTTCGCGTCTCCGCTCCTCCCCATGCATCTGCTGGATGACCTTGGGCTAGTCCCACTTCTTGAAGTCTCTCAGCCCCACTCACCTCACAGAGTGTTTGTTGTGGGGGAGGAAGGGAAAGGAGAATGTGAGCCGCTTTGAGATAAAGCGGGATATCAAATCCAAACTCTTCTTCTTCTTCTCTGCCTGCAGGCAGTGGCAGGGCTGCCTCTGGCTCCCTCCCTCTGCCGAAATCCAGCCGGCTCCGAGATTCCAGACCCCCAGAGTTAAGCCCTTTGGACGCAGAGTTCAGCTGCCTGCTGCTGATGGCTCTTTTCCTTGCGTGATTTCTCGGACAGGTACTTTGAGCAGCTCGCTCCACCGCCTGCGGATAGCGAGGAGGCGGAGGAAGAGGAGGAGGAGGAGGAAGAAGAAGAAGAGCAAGAGGGGCCTGGCGGGACACAGGACTCCGATGAGGAAGAGGGGGAGCCTGGCAAAGCCATGAGCTCTGATGAGGAGGAAGAAGAAGATGACGATGACGAGGAAGACGAAGAAGGTTGGTTTTGCAGTTTCTGAGGGGTTGGATGCCAGGGCAGGTGGCGAACCCTTCAAAAGCTGGCGCCTCAAAGGAGCACTTGGAGAGACCTGTTGGGTCTGGTTCAAAAATCAATTTCAACCCAGCATTCCTGTTTCCAAAAGCTGCCAGGCACCGCGTGAAATTTCATGGCTCTCCTCTGCCTTGGTCTTTGGAGCCTGGGCACTGCCCAGTGAGAGCGGCATAATAATAATAATATTTACCAAAGATTCCTGCATGCAGAGGGTTGGACTGGATGACCTTTGGGGTCCCTTCCAACAATTCTGTGGCCTGCTCTTGCCTTTGGAGAACGCCTCGTTCATGATTTTCCTCTCCCCGCTCTGCTCCCGTTCCAGAAGCTGACGTCCCTTCGAAGCGGAAAAAAGTCCAGAAGCTCCCGTCAGACGTCACCGAAGGAAGGACCGTCTTCATCAGGTGGGCGAAGGCCATGGGCTCAGCATCGCCTTGGGAGAGAAGCCAGCAGGCTTCTGCCCTGCTCCTTCTGCATCCTTACGGGGCTTAGAGAACCGGGCTCCAGCGTACACTTATGGCTGTTTATCGTTACTACTTTTTAAGCTTATTAGCTGCTTGTCATCTGAACGTCTCCAAGTGACTTACAGCAAAATATCTGTCTATAGACATATACAGGTGAAACTCGAAAAATTAGAATATCGTGGAAAGGGTCATTTCTTTCAGTAATTCAACTTAAAAGGTGAAACTAATATATGAGATAGACTCATGACATGCCATATGAGATATGTCAAGCCTTTATTTGTCATAATTGTGATTATTATGGCGTACAGCTGATGAGAACCCCAACTTAACAATTTCAACTTTGGGGTTTTCATCAGCTGTACGCCATAATCATCACAATTATAACAAACAAAGGCTTGGCATATCTCGCTTTGCATGTCATGAGTCTATCTCATATATTAAACTCCAGTAGCTAATGAAAACAATTGCTTACATAAATGGACTTTTCCACGATATTCTAATTTTTCGAGTTTCACCTGTATGTAGTTGTGAGGGGGACAAGGGTCCTCCTCAGGAGTAAGCGACTCGGCAGTCCGTTTGACTTATTTACAAGTTTATTTCACCAGACAAGTTCACAGTTCCTCATCCTCCTCCGATGACTCAGATTCTCCAAGTAAGGGCTTCCGCTTTTCCCCCCAGCATAAGAGCCTTTTGAAATTCCAACGTCTCCTTTCACTCCTCCTTTTCCGTTTCTTGACCCTGCTGGCCCCTGCATTGCCCTCATCCCTTTCACTTTCATCCTCCCTGGAGGTTGTTGCAGAGGCTCCCGCAACATCCTCGACCCCTTGCTCTCCCTCCGTCTCCATGCTCTGCTCCTCTCCCATAGGCTCCTGCGCCACCCTCTCTTCCGTCAGCACAGGCGGAGACAGCCCTTCACTCCCACTTCTCCACACCTCCTTCCCTGCCTCCGGCGACAGCCTGGGCGCTGCCCCCTCCTCGTCCCATGCGCGCAACACCTCCTCCGGCGTCCATGGGTAGCCTCCCGACACCTCTGGCCCCTCCACCATCCCTCCTGGCTCGGGCCAGTCCCTGACAGTAGTACCATACGGGCAGGAAGGGAAAACGGGCTGGGGTCATGCCACACATCAATATATCATTTAACCTTCTGCATCGCAGGGGGTTGGGCCCTCCTTGATGCTAACCCTTAGGATCTTCATATTCTCAACAGGTGCAAATATTTATATTTTCCTAAAAATCTATACAAGTTTAACAAGTGTCAGGTTCGTTCAGCAACAATCATGTGAGGGCTTCTGTTGTTGATACTAGCCCTTAAGATCTTAATATTCTCAGGAGGTAAAGAGGGAGTGTTATTGGGTTGTTTTTATTTTGATTATATATACTGTATTGTGGTTTTTATGTTGATCTTTTCTGTGTACTGCCCTGAGACCACCTGGTATAGGGCGGTATATAAATTCAATAAACAACAATAATAATATTTTCATATTTATCATTAACATGAAATCAAGAGCATGCTGTTGCTTTTTTATCCCATGCAAAGACTTTTTGCCAGTCCGCCCTTGCTGGGGGCCACCGGACAGGGCTTTTCACTGGGATCCAAACCTGCTCTTGTTGTCCCTGTTGAGATTCCATTCTACCTTAAGTTGCAGACATGGAGCTTTTGCGTGTCACATGTCTGCTTACACACCAGCACAGAGATTGCTGGGAACTTCCATTGTGTATAGCTTTTGCTTTTGACTTTCTCGAAGGAGACATGTTTTCTTTGTCTTGATTTATGCTTGTAAATAAATCCGCTTGTAAATATGCTTACAGAAGCCTCTCCGTGCCACTTCTGTTGCGCAGTGCGATCTGCTGATATAGCATGCCCAGGTCTTCAGAGATAAGCCTGGGCCGCTGATCTACGTTGTACCAGGGATCGGGAAAATCTTCCAGCATGTTGGCTGGAAAGGCCTGATACAGCTGGGGGCTAGCCAGCTACCCTCCCGACTCCCTCTGGATGTCAACAGTCCCTGGGTGTGGGGTGCATCTTCACATACCCCCTGCTTCTCCCCTAGGAATTTGTCCTTCGACAGCGAGGAGGAGGAGCTGGGGGAGCTGCTGGAGCAGTTTGGAGATCTGAAGTATGTGCGGATCGTGCTTCACCCGGACACGGAACACTCCAAAGGTAATGGGGCTGACACCGGGGGGGGGGGAGGTTGGAGGGGAGGGGGGCAGACTGAGCCAGAATAATTTTGTATTAGGTCGGGGGGGGGGAAGTCCTCGGAGACCTGAGTTCAGATCCCGCCTCAAAAGTAGCAACTAAAAAAATCTATTTTTTTTTTGTCCAGCAGGGGGTGGCCGTATTATATCTGTTTACATAAACGTCATTGGGGTTACATTATTCTCCTTATTTTGAACTTTATTTTTGCCAAGAACACGTTTGCACAATAACTGTGTTTTATATAAGAGACCACTACTATAATGAACTATACAGCACTGAGGTGGTAATTTTCTGGTATTAGAAAAGGTCTGGAAATGGAGTGTGTGCCAACTAATGGACTCTCCTTCCTGGGAGGTTTTTAAGCAGAGGTTGGATGGCCATCTGTCAGGGATGCTTTAGCTGAGATGCCTATTTAATTAAATCCAGTGCAGATATATTTCTTCCTTTCTTGGCCATTACTATTGAGAATCGTCCAAGAATCATTGCTTACGTAATCTGTTAACACACTTCGATGGTATGTACAACCTCTGTATCTTCTAATGCTTGATAATGCTTAATAATGTATGAACTCTATTTTTTAGTCATGATGTAACAGATTTATATTTGTAATTTCTACATGTCAAATATCAATCCTTGTATTATCACGTACAGTATTTATATTTATATTATATAGAACTATTAACAGATGAGGAAGCCCTTTGGGCCGAATCAAGGAAATATCCGGAAACCTTGTTCTGCGTCTGCTACCTATGCTAGCCAACCTCATCAGCTGTATTGTCCGTGACATTCTGGTGACCTTTCCTTAACCACATTCGAGGACTGTGTAATATATGAACTCAAACAAGAATGTATTAAGAAATATATCTGCATTGGATTTAATTAAATAGGTTATAAACCTTGCTTGAAGGGTCCCGGGTGGGGCTGTGGTCTAAACCACAGATCCTAGGGCTTGCTGATCAGAAGGTCGGCTGTTCGAATCCCCGCGACGGGGTGAGCTCCCGTTATTTAGTCCCAGCTCCTGCCCACCTAGCAGTTCGAAAGCACGTCAAAGTGCAAGTAGATAAATAGGTACCGCTCCGGCGGGAAGGTAAACGGCGTTTCCGTGCGCTGCTCTGGTTTGCCAGAAGCGGCTTTGTCATGCTGGCCACATATAATAATAATAATAATAATAATAATAATAATAATAATTTATTATTTATACCCTGCCCATCTGGCTGGGTTTCCCCAGCCACTCTGGGCGGCTTTCAACAGAACATTAAAATACAGTAATATATTAAACATTAAAAACCTCCCTAAACAGGGCAGCCTTCAGATGTCTTCTAAAGGTCTGGTAGTTGTTGTTCTCTTTGACATCTGAAGGGAGGGCGTTCCACAGGGCGGGCGCCACTACCGAGAAGGCCCGGAAGCTGTACGCCGGCTCCCTCGGCCAGTAAAGCGAGATGAGCGCCGCAACCCCAGAGTCGGTCACGACTGGACCTACTGGTCAGGGGTCCCTTTACCTTTATACCTTGCTTAAGGATTGTATATGGCAGGCAGCCCCAACCTCGCCCCTCCAGATGTTTTTGGACTACAACTCCCATCATCCCTAGCTAACAGGTCAGGGATGATGGGAATTGTAGTCGCAAAACATCTGGAGGGCTGAGTTTGGGGATGCCTGGTATATGGTGTACATCCTGGACTGGATTCGTATGATAGGAAGGAACTAGTAAAGAAATTTGTTACAAACATGATCATGCAGCCTGTTGCGCTCTATGTGTTGTAACTTGCATCTGCATAACAAGGTACTGTATTTGTTTAGCTGAGATTCCTGCATTCCTTGAGGTCCCTTCCAGCTCTACAATTCTGTGATGCCAGGGGTCACTGTAAGACAACTCCCTAAACATGCATCTTTCCTCCCCCAAATCCCACCCCCAGGCTGTGCCTTTGCCCAGTTCCTGTCCCAGGAATCTGCCCAGAAGTGCCTTCAAGTGGCTCAGGATGAGAGCGAGGTGAGAGTTGGGGGTTTTTCCCCGGCAGGGTGGGAGCGTGGTAGTTCCCCTGCCTCCGCCGGGACTGGTTTGGTCTGGTCCTGGCAGCACCCGTGGGTGCCCCTCCCTTGCCTCCCTGCGTCTCACTGCCTCTCCTTCTCCCCGGAAGGGCGGGGGGCTGCACCTGGGGGGCCGCCGCCTGCGAGTGGACCTGGCTGTCAGCCGGGAGGAAGCCCAGCAGCTGCGGAGCCAGAAGACCAAGAAACCCACCGGCACCCGGAACTTGTACCTGGCGCGCGAAGGCCGTGAGTGCAAAGGGGGCGGCTGGGCGGGGCCTGGATTCACCTGGGCTCACCTTGCCTTGTGTGCAGGCAACAGGGGGCTTGAGAAGGTGGCAGGCTCTCCTTCCTTGCAGGTTTTTAAGCAGAGGTTGGGTGGCCCTGTGTCAGGGATTCTTTAGCTGTGATTCCTGCACTGCAGGGGGTTGGGCTAGATGACCTGTGAGGGTCCCTTCCCAGCCTGTGATTCTATACTTGGGTGCTGCTTTCCAATGCTCCTTTTTCCTCTGCAGTGATCCGTGCTGGCACAAAAGCTGCCGAGGGGATGAGCGATGCTGACCTGGCCAAGAGGGCACGGGTAAGCACACACTCTCTCTCTCTCTCTCTCTCTCTCTCTCTCTCTCTCTCTCTCTCTCTCTCTCTCTCTCTCTCTCTCTCTCTCTCTCTCTCTCTGTGTGTGTGTGTGTGTGTGTGTGTCTAGCCCAGCCTATCTCAAGCTTGGGACTACAACTCCCATCATCTCTGGCCCACTGGTCCTGCTCGCTAGGGCTGATGGGAGTTGTAGGCCAACATCTGGGGACCCAAGGCTGAGAAACATGGCTCCAAGCTTTCCCAGAAGACCCCTGCTGGGCCAGGTCAAGGTGGGTCTGCTGAATCTAGCCCATGGGTAGGCAAACTAAGGCCTGGGGACCGGATGCGGCCCAATCGCCTTCTCAATCCGGCCCGCAGACGGTCCGGGAATCAGCGTGTTTTTACATGAGTAGAATGTGTGCTTTTATTTAAAATGCATCTCTGGGTTATTTGTGGGGCATAGGAATTCGTTCACCCCCCCCCCAAATATATAGTCTGGCCCCCCACAAGGGACAGTGACCAGCCCCCTACTGAAAGTTTGCTGACCCCGATCTAGCCTGTCTCTGATTGACAAGAGCTCTCTGCTGCTTACGAATCCCTGCCACTTGCACTCAGGGCCCCCCTGAGGCCCCTGACTCTCCACGTAGCAAGAGGACATCATGTTGTGTAGCTGTGAAGAGCCATAAATTTGCCGAATCTCTCTCTCTCTCTCTCTTTTTATTTCCCACATTATACCTGTTCTCCATTTGTTTACTGTGGCAGCGCTTACAACTCTGGAACTCCCTGCCTGTTGAGATGCAGAAGGTGACTTCACTGTGTTCTTTTCAGCTCCTGCTATAAACATTCTCCCCTGTTTAGGGAAGTTTTTAATAACTGATGTTTTAATGTATTTTTAATCTTTTGTTGGAAGCCGCCCAGAGTGGCTGGGGAAACCCAACCAGATGGGTGGGGTATAAATAATAAATTATTATTATTATTATTATTATTGTTTAGGAAAACCTGCCCAGATGCTTAGGAAGTTAACGGGAATTAATTTTTTAAAAAACTGTTTTAACTTTTTGTATGCTTTAGTAAACTGTTCTTGATTTTATTGCTTTGTCCTTTTTCAAACCACTTTGAGTGGGGTTGGGTTTTTTTTACACTCAAACGGCATACGAATTTTATGAATCACATGCTGTTTGAGTATTAAAAAACAACAACCCTCGAAACAGTTTACAAAACAATAAAGTCTAGAAAAGTTTACAACATACAGAAAGTTAAAGCCACTAGAGAACAGGCTAAAACAAATCAAAACCCCCCCCCCACACTTTCCAAACATCTGGGTGGGTTCGTCTAAACATAAATCTTTTGAACTGGCGCTGGAAAGTGTTCAGTGCCTGATATCAATTGGCAGGGAGTTCCAAAGTGTAGATGCTGCCACACTCCAGGATCGAGTTCTTGCCAACGTGGAATGGCTATTAAGTGGCAGCGCCAGTTCCGTAAGTTGAAGTGGTCCAGAGATTGTCTGTGGGACAAGGCGATCTCGTGGTCCTGGGTCGTTGAGGGGGCTTCACTGCTAATAGTAACACTTTGACCTTGGCCTGGTAGAAAATCAGCAAGTCCTCCCTCCCGTCAGCAATTGCGCTGCAGCATCCTGCACGCGCTGCAGCTTCTGGCTCAAGCGCGAAGGAAGCCCCACATAGAGCACATTGCAGGAATCCTGTCATGATATAACCGGCGCCGAGGTCAGAGTTGGGTTGCGGGAGGAGGTGCTGCTTGAGAGATCTGCGGTTCCTGCATCACAGGGGGTCAGAATAGATGATCGTCAGGGATCCCTTCCCACCCGGGAGTTCTGTGATTCTGTGAATGTTGGCCAAATAATAATAATAATAATAATAATTTATTATTTATACCCCGCCCATCTGGCTGGGTTTCCCCAGCCACTCAGGGCTGCTCCCAACAGATTATAAACACAATACAGCACTGAACATTAAAAGCTTCCCTAAACAGGGCTGCCTTCAGGTGTCTTTTAAAAGTCAGTTGTTTATTTCCTTGACATCTGGTGGGAGGGCGTTCCACAGGGCAGGTGCCACTACCGAGAAGGCCCTCTGCCTGGTTCCCTGTAACCTCACTTCTTGCAGGGAGGGAACCGCCAGAAGGCCCTCGGAGCTGGACCTCAGTGTCCAGGCTGAACGATGGGGGTGGAGACGCTCCTTCAGGTATCCTGGGCCGAGGTCGTTTAGGGCTTTCAAGGTCAACACCAATGTCCGGAAATGTCCTGGGAGCTAATTTAGGTCTTTCGGGACGGGTGTTCTGTGGTCTCGGCGGCCGCTCCCAGTCACCAGTCTGGCTGCCGCATTCTGGAGTAGTTGTGGTTTCCGGGTCACCTTCAAAGGCAGCCCCACGTAGAGCGCATTGCAGTACTCCAAGCAGGAGATAACCTGCAAAAGCAGGAGAGTCTTCCAAGCAGAGCAGTGGGCTGGCTTTCTCCCCTTGCCCACCCCCCACCCTGGGCCGTCCTGCCCGGCGCTCCACCTCGCAAGGCTGCGGTGACCCCTCCCTCTCCCTCCCCCAGTTTGAGGAGCTGAAGCGTCACAAGCTGAGGGACCAGAACATCTTCGTGTCTCGGACCAGGCTCTGCGTCCACAACCTGCCCAAAGGCGTTGATGACGGCCAGCTCCGGAAGCTGATGTTGGAGGCGGCCAAGGGAACCCCCGGCCTCCGGCTCAAGGAGGTGAGCCTGCCTCTTGGCACAGCCCTACTCCGCAGGGTGGGTGGGGGCAGGGATTAAGCGAGGAGGGGTGGGAGGGAACCAGGCACGCCTCCCTGGAGGAAAAACGGGGGTAGAAATGCAAGAAAGGAACGAAATGGCTCCCGTCGCTCAGATCTCCTGCCAAGAGCCACCCGTCATCCTCATCATGGACGCTTGAGCTGAGATTCCTGCCTTGCAGAGGGTTGGACTCAGGGTGGATTTGATTTATATCGATTTAAATCACGTCTTAAATCACTAGCCAGTAAGACTCGATTCAAATCACTAGCCAGTAAGACTCGATTTAAATAATTTTTTAACAGAAAGACTTATTCTTGCTGGTATAATCTTAATATTTGCAACCAGACAAAGGTTTCATTTTTGGAATAATAAATGTTCAGAGTAGTTATTACAGTTACATCACAAATCACTGATTTGGTTATACTCTTAAGAAATACATATTCATATATCCGTCTACATATCTCCATTCTTGCTTGAGATCTTGATTGGATTGCATTCTAATTGTTGCCGTCATTCTTGCCAATTCAGTCATTTCAAAAAATTTATTTTGCCACTCTTCTAATGTTGGGACCACTTCTGATTTCCAATTTTTTGGAAAGCATAAATAAGAATTTATTGATATGTATAGATTGAGCTCATAAAGTTAAGATAGACCAAGTTACGCTATGAAATTATATAAAAATGAATTGATTGTAAATTAAGATATAGAAACATAATCTCAATACGAAGATCATATGAAATCAATAAGGAAGCACACACGGGTGGAGGGAAGACATGGGAAAAGGAATAAATATGGGAAAAAGAAATGGAAATGTATATGTATATGAATGTGTATATGGATTTGATTTATATGGATTATTGTGATATACTGAGAAGATTGTTATAAATGTACAAAATGTAATTTAAAATGTACTGCAAAATAAATAAATAAAAGAAAAGGGGGAAAAAGAAATACATAGACAGATAATTATGAAATTATGGTGAGGTTTAGTAAGTTAACCGTTTATATCTGTACAACTTTCTGCTGTACTTTATTGGAAGGAGAAAAATAATCATTTTCTTAATAACAATTTACACAATTTATTTAGCTAAAACAATAACATTATAGCACATGTAGGCATGTTTGTTAACTGATGTGGTTAAACATTTTTTTTTTTAAATAAAGAAAACAGATTTGTGTTTTAGCCCACATGAAAAACTTAAATCCTTATTTCCTGATGAATAGCCTTTGGACTATAATGTAACTTAAATGGGAAACTATCTTTAGAAAGATTTTTCCTCCAAAAGCATTTTATTTTGAAAAGCCAACTTAAATCAAAAAAATCTTATTTAAATTTTTAAAAATCTGATTTTTTTAATAATTTTTTTTTTTAAATTCATTGATTTTTACCCAGCCTTGTTGGACTAGATGACCCTCGGTTCCCCCCCCCCCCCAGCTCTGCGATTCTCTCTCTCGCTCTCTCTTTCTCTCCAGTGCCGTGTGATGCGGGACCTGAAGGCCCCCGCTGGGAAGGGGAAGGGCCAGTCGCTGGGCTACGCCTTTGTGGAGTTCCAGGAACACGAGCAGGCCCTGGCTGCCCTGCGCCACCTCAACAACAACCCCCAGGTCTTTGGGGACCAGAAGGTAAGGTCCCCCCAAACGGAGCACCGGAAGGAGGTGGGGCAGACTCACAGAGGAGAGGGCGGTCGGGTATCAGTTTCTGGAAAGGGCAGGAGGGAGGCGCGTGTTAAGATTCCATTCCACCTTAAGCTGCAGACATGGGTCTTTTACGTGTGTCACATGTCTGTTTACACACCAGCACAGATTGCTTTTGAGCAATCTCTCTGTGAAGACGAAGGAGAGACGCCATGTCTTTATCTGTCCCGCTTTATGCTTAAAAAATCTTGCTTGCAAATATGCTCCTACAAGCCTCTCAGTGTCGCTTCAGTGTGCGCAGTGCGATCTGCTGATAGAGTGTGCTCAGCTCTCAGAGGATTCAGAGAAGCATGAGTCACTATTTTCGTTGCACCAGACATGTGCCGGAGTTCGGTCGGCAGTTCGGCTGGGGAGGGCCTGATACAGCTGGAGGCTAGCTAGCCAGCTGCCCTCCCAACTCCCCCTGGATGTCAACAACAAGTTGCTCGTTTCCCTTTGGGGCGAGAGCAGGAGGCCGGGCTCTCCTGGTGTTCTCATGCTGCTCTTTCTCCCCGCAGCGTCCCATCGTGGAATTCTCCCTGGAGGACCGCCGGAAGCTGAGGCTGAAGGAGCAGCGGGCCCAGCGCAGCCTGGTAGGAGCAGCAGGAGGAATCCTGCAGAGTTGGAGGGGGCACCCCAGGCTCATCTAGTCCAACCCCTGGCAATGAAGCAATAGCAGTCAGATGCTCCTCCGACCTCCGCCGCCTTAGCAGGAGGCGTCATTACTGTGAACGGCTGCCGAGGGCGAAGGGAGGGGGGATCCTGCACCAAGGAGAGGAACCGGTGGGGACTCAGCCCTGGCAAGGGGCCTTTGCAGCTCTGGGGGTGTCCAGCTTTGCGACACGGGTGGCGCTGTGGTCTAAAACACTGAGCCTCTTGGGCTTGCCGATCGGAAGGTCGGCGGTTCGAATCTCCCGTTGCTCTGTCCCAGCTCCTGCCAACCTAGCAGTTTGAAAGCACGTCAAAGTGCAAGTAGATAAATAGGTACCGCTCTGGTGGGAAGGTAAATGGCGTTTCCATGCGCTCTGGTTTCCGTCACGGTGTCCTGTTGCGCCAGAAGCGGTTTAGTCATGACGGCTACATAAACTGGAAAGCTTTCTGTGGACAAATGCTGGCTCCCTCGGCCTGAAAGCGAGATGAGCGCCGCAACCCCATAGTCGCCTTTGACTGGACTTAACCGTCCAGGGGTCCTCTACCTTTACCTTTTACCAGCTTTGCAGCCTCCTGGGAAGTTTCATAGGGTGCTGTTTGTTGCCGGGGTCCTGACCTGCAGGGCAGAGGGCTCTGTGCATTCTGCCCACCTGCAGTGGTCTCTCCAGGCAGGTGGCAAAGTTCTGCTTCACTCCTGGAGTCGTCCTCCGCCTGCGTGGGGCACCTTTGTTTGTGGGGTCTCCTGCCACTGCACCTCCAGACTTACCTTCCCACTTTGTCTTTGTAGGAGTTGAGTGGCTGGAGGGAACAGCTGGAAACCAAACGCTCCGTTTTCCTTCTGAATCATAATTCCAGTTACTCCTCTCTTTTTTACCTTTTGACTGGTCAGGAATTGGTTTAATTATTAGCCTATGGCCACTTTTATTGCCGTTTTCACGCAAAGGAGGTTGTGGGCTCTCCTTCCTTGGAGGTTTTAAATAGAAAGTGAAAATCTGGACTGAAAAGTTGTTGATTTAATGTCCAGATTTTCCCAGTTAAAGGTAGATAGCCGTGTTGGTCTGTCATAGTCAAAGCAAAATAAAATAAAAAAAATCCTCCCAATAGCATCTTAGAGACCAACTAAGTTGTTCTTGGTATGAGCTTTCGTGTGCATGCACACTTCTTCAGATTTTCCCAGGCATTAAAGAAATTCCCGCCCAGACGCAGTTCCCGACGGCTGAATCCTGGTCGTGTCTGGACGTATGGCAACCCTATTTTAAGGCAGAGGTTGGATGTCCATCTGTCTGGGATGCTTTAGCTGAGATTCCTGCATTGCAGGGGGTTGGACTGGATGACCCCTGGGGGTCCCTTCCAGCTCTACAGTTCTAAGATTATTGAAATATTGCAAACGGCTCTGTAATCCTGATGCATGGTTTTCATTTCATTTCACTTTCGGTTTGTATACCGCCTTTCTATGTTACTTTGCGCAACCTGCGCAGTCTACAAGCTGAGGAAACAACAAAATAGGCAGCAAAGATCACAAACGTAATAACCGTCTGATCCAGTGTAAAAAAAAAAAAAAAAGCCATACTAGAATCATGACTTTGAAATAAGCAACTTATCTCAAATAAAGCAATATTCAATAATCCATTATAATATAATAGCAAACAGTAAAGTACCAGCACATAATAATTAAACAGTTTACACTTAACAGTTACAATAAAGAATTACCAAACTATAATAAAAATAATGGGTGCTCTGGTGGGAGGGGGGAGGGGGGATATTTGGTATTTGAAAAATAAGTGGGTGCCCTCCCTCGCTGAGCTCCCTTGGGGTCCTGCAGTGGCACAAACCTTCTCTGCCCCCCCTTTTCTCCTGTGCAGCAAAAGCTGAGGCAGAAGCAACCCCCCGAGGGGGCGGCCAACAAGCAACCCAACAGCAGCACCTCCGAAAAGCCAGCCAGAAGGCGGAAGAAGCAGCCCCCCAAGGCCAAAGAAGCGGAAGGGGCTTCTCAGGGGCACGAGGACCCACCAGAGCCCCCTGAGAAGAAGCCCAGGGTCTCCCTGGCCGCCGAGCAGCGCCCAGGAGCCCCCCAGCCGACGGAAGGGGCCGTTCCCTGGGCGGGTTTCCAGACGCGGGCGGAAGTGGAACAGGTGGAGCTGCCGGACGGCAAGAAGCGACGCAAAGTCCTGCCCCTGCCCTCCAAGCGGGGGCCCAAGATCAGGTAGCGGCTGAGACAGGAATGGAGAGGCAAGGTGGGGGGCGGGGAGTATATGAGCCCATGGGGGGGGGGAGCAGGGTGCTGCTGCTGCCGCCACTCACAAACATCCCCATGCTCTGTGTCAAGGCCCCAGGACCAGCCTCCCCTCCTGCCTGGCCCCTGCCTCGGTTTCCCTTCCGTCTTTGCCCCCCCCCCCGGCCACCCTTCAACTGCCCTGCATCCCCCTGTTTCCAGGAGTTTTCCAGGGAGCACGACCCTCGGGGGGGGGGAGCCGTTACAGAGAAAGGGCCATGTTCCCTCGTGTGCATCCTTTCGGGGGGGGGCAAGGTGGAGAAGTGGGCAGAGCAATGGGGGCAGTTCTGGCACAGTGGGGGGGGGCATCCCGGCCACTCGGAAAGCGGCAGTTTTTGCAGCAACACAACACGCGGCCCTTTCCTTCCGGGCAAGGAAGAAGCGTCGTCCCGGTTGGGGGACGTGTTGCCGCCAGGCAAAGGCACTGGAGGGAGAGGGTCTCTGGGGGGGGCACATTTGGCCCCTGAGCTCCAGGATTCCCACAGGGCAGGGTCTGGTCGGGGGGCTACCCAGAGCCTGTCTCCCTGGGGGTGCGGTGTGTATTGAAGGGGGAGAGGGAGCTGGAGGGGGTGTTGGGAAGGTGGTCCCTGGGGGGGGGATCAGCAGCCCCTCTGGGGCCCTGGGTCTCCCCTAGAGCAGGGAGGGCAGCCGTGGCCCTGCCTCTCCCTCCCTCCCTCCCTCTGCTGAGCTGCGTCTCTCTCTCTCTCTTCTCTCGGCAGGAAGCGGGACAAGGGAAGAGTGAAGCCCCCCGCAAAGAAGATGGCGCCCTCCGGCCCAATGCGCAGGCAGGAGAAGAAGATCCGCGAGGGGCCCAAGCAGGTCAGTCGGTTGTGGGGACATGGAGGGGGGGCAGCCTCTTTCATGCCAAAGCTTTGTCAAGAACCCCAAGATGAGCCGAGTGGATCAGGCCAGTGTCCCATCCGGTCCAGCATCCTCTTCTCCCAGATGCTCCAACGGGAAGCCTGCAAGCAGCTTGCAAGGACCAGAGCAGCCCTCTCCTCCCCCCCCCTCGCTGTTTCCAGCAACTGGGATTCGGAAGCCTGGCTGCCTCTGGCTGTGGAGACAGAACCATCCTGTAGCCGTCTCCTCCTCCTCCGTGAATTTGTCTATTCCTCTTTCAAAGCCATCCTGTGGCAGTGAGTTCCACAGGTTCAACTGTGTGCTGCTTGAAGAAGGACTTTCTCCTCTCGGCCCTGAATCTTCCCAACCTGGAGACCTAATGGATAGTAAAATCAGCTCTCCATGTGCAGAGGGCGGGGGGTGACTGGCTCCTGAGGTCCTGCAGCCTTCTCCAACCTTCAGTTCTGCTCTGGGTTTTCCTGCAGGAAAAAACAAAAATCCCCCACCCAAAAAATTGCATTGGAACAGTTCACGTAGTTTGTACATGCTCTTCCCCTAAAGGAAGCAATTTCCTCTGCATTTCTTTAATAGAACACACATTTTTGCCTGCATTTTTTGAGCCCATTCTCGTCGTCTAATATTTATTGTGATTCCTGCCTTGCAGGGGGTTGGGCCAGATGACCCTTAGGGTCCCTTCCAGCTCTAGGAGGAGTCTGTGATTTTATGTACCGCTTAATAAGCAGAATCCCTAAGTGGTTTTTACAGAAAGCGCAGCAAGAGATTTTAAAGGAGAAGAGAAATCAACAGGCAGGCGTTTAGAACCAAACATACAAGGAAATGCAGAATAAAACGTCCAGTTAGATATCACTAAACAATAAAACAGAAGGATGTGGTGGATTTTAGGAGCCCCTTAATGCCTGATGGAATCCAGTTAGCGCAGCTGGTTAGAGCGTGGTGCCGACAATGCCACGGTCGCGGGTTCAGACCTTGGACTAGATGACCCTCGGGGTCCCTCCGGACTCTGCAGTCCTACGATTCTGTGAATGGACAGGTCTCTAGGAGATCATGGAAGCCTGCCTCCGTTTATTCCTCAACAGCACGCAGAAGGGTGTTTTGACCCTTGGCCTTGGCGACTGGGACAGGTGACCTTCCGAAACCAGCTGACGGCCCCATGTTCCCCATCCCTGGCTTGAAAGAGAAAGCCAGCCAATGGGATGTGTTGGGGGGGGGGCGACTTCTGCATAGATCCCCTTAACCCAGAGCTGAAACTGCAAAAATTGGAGAAGCACGGAAAACCTGGTGGATATGCCTGCATTCTGTATTCTGAGAGGGACCCCCAGAGTCATCTAGTCCAACCCGCTGCGATGCAGGGAGGATAGGTCGGACAGATTTCTCCTCCCCGGGGCAGCGGGTGCCTGAGATAAAACCTGCTTTGTTGTTCTCCACCGGCTCGCTCCTCCCCTCGCCCCTGCCCCCTGCCCCAACCGTGGGGCGCCCCCTTCCTGACCCAGCTCTCCTCCTCCTTCTCCTCGCAGGCGCCCAGGAAGCAACCTCGGGGGAAACGCAGCCAGGCGGAGTCCCGCTTTGAGCAGCTGGTGGAGCAGTACAAACGCAAGATCCTGGGCGGCGGCAACAACAAGGCTGCGGCGTCAGCCAGGAGGAGCAAATGGTTTGAGGGCTGAGGGAGGCCCTGGGGGAGACCGGGGGGGGGGGGGAGAGGGACGGCTGGCTGGGGCTGAGCCCAAGCAAGGGCAGCGTCCCCCCCCCCCGTCTCTGCCATCTCGGACTACTGGACTGTTCAAGGAAGCAGCAAAGAGCCTCCCAAGCTCTCTTTGCAAGGGGGGGGTACATAGAGGGGGAGGGTTTGGTCCCCAAGTTGCCCCCCTCTGCTGGCCCAGGCTAGTCGGCAGAGGACCCAGGTTTGGGGAGAGACACACACACCAGCGGGACAGGACACAGGAGGGCGTTGCAGGTGAAAATTCGCCCCATATATTTTTGCCATCTCTGGCCAAGAGAGGCCTCTGTTGTTATCAGCGCAAACATTTTTTTAATAAAAGGGTTTTATTAAAAACCTACCTTTCCCCCCCAGGAACAGAGGGAGTCTCTGGGCGCCACCTTCCTCGCCCAATCCAGGAACAGGCCTTTGGGGGGGCTCTCTGCCCTGCCAGTTGTCACCGGCCCCCACCGCCCTCCACCTCTGGGCAAGGTTGGCTAGCTGGAGGGCATTGGGGGGGGGCAGGCCACCTATGCCTTGCTCTCTCTCTCTCCCTTCCCTGATCTCCCAGCCCAAACTCCTGCTGGGTTTTTTTTTTTTACTGTTTCAGTTTCATTTATTGTAAAGTAGCCAACCACATTTTTTAGTGGGGGGTGGGGGAGAGCAGTTGAGAGGCAGTGTGGTGCAGTGGTCAGAGGAGTTTGACTACAGGGACCTGGTAGGGACCAGGGTTCGAATGCTCCCACTCGGCCATGAAGCTCCCCAGGTGTGTGACCTACCCTGCATCTCAGCCTCGCCTACCTCGCAGGGCTGCAGTGGGGGTGACACAGAGGAAGACACCACCTCGGAGCCCCTCAGAAGGGGAAACGGTGTCATGAATATATAAATAAGCAGCTTCTTCCGGTTGGCCCTGACGGGCTCCTTCTCACACTGGCTGGAGGTCATGTGTGCACGAGTTCGAATCCAACCTTGCTCCTTCAGCACCTTTAACGATTTCTCCTGGGGTGTCCCAGCAACCCAAGGCTGGGCGTGGTGGAGCGCCAAAATCCTTCCAGCGGTTGCGCGCACGGAAAGACTGCCGCAAGCGCAACTCCCCATCCCCCGCCGTCCCCAAATCCGTTCCAACCAGATGTTTGTGGACTCCGGCTCCCATCAGCTTCCAGCCAGCACAGCTGGGACCGGCTGGAGTTCAGGCTTTCTGTACGTGGGGTTCAGGGAAGCCATCGCCAGATTCGAAAGGTTTGAGAAATGCAGCTTCTTAAATCGCAGCCCTGCAATGCGCTTCCCTTGCGTTTGACCACCAGGCCGCAGGGAGTGCAGGATGCAATTGGTGCCAGGAGGGAGGCCTTGCCAGCTGAAGACTCCTGCGCTTGCCCCTGGTTGCCCATTTGCTACTGGGCCAAGTTCAAGGTGTTACTATTAGAATGCAGTTGCAATCGAAAATTATTCAAGCTCCTCCCCCATTGCAAATCAGGTTTCTTATCAAAAATGTACAGACCTTCAGCTGTTTGCAATGAGCAAATCAAACAAAAGCCATTGAAATAGCTCAGCTGCCCAACACAACGGACGCTTCAAATGGTTCCCCCAAATGCAGCTGAAATGGCAACTTCTAATGACTTCCGCAGTCTCCTTTCCGGGCCTTGGGGGGTCTCCAAATTCCTCTGGTTCGTTCCCTTACAGTTCCACAAGGTAGAGTGTCCTACTCCATCCTTGACCTCATTCGGCCAGGACAGACGAGAGAAAGTAACCTCTTTGCCCAGTGCATGGTTCAACTACGGAACTCCCTGCTGCAGGAGGCAGGGGCGGTCACCAACTTGGGTGCCTTTAAAAGAGGGTTGGACAGATTTGTGGGAGAGGAGAGGCCTCTCGATGGCTCTGCCCTGCCTCCACAGTCCAGAATCCCAGTTGCTGGAGACCACAGGAAGGGAGAGTGTTGCTCTTGTGCTCAGATCCTGCCACTGGTTTCCCTTTGGGGCATCTGGTGGGCCACTGTGAGAACAGGATGTTAGACCAGAGGGGCCACGGCCCCGATCCACCGGGCTCTCCTTGTGCTCTCACATTCCACGTTTTTTCTGCCGAGTTCCACATCAGTGGAGATGTGAATGGCCTTCCTTGCCTGCCAGAGGCAGCTGTGGCTTCCGATGCCACTGACTCATTTCCCTTTCTTATTTATTAAAATTCCGCCTTGCCCTCCCAAAAGAGCCCTGGGCAGCAAAGCAATAAAAACCCATACAGTTAAGAAGGAAATGCAATTGCAAACGCCCGAAAAGCATTTTTAAATGTTAAGGAAGCTGGGTTTAATGCCATGTGGTGCCACGGTCAGTGTGAGGATTTCTGCTCGAATGGACTTTCTCCCCCTCTCCTCTCCCCCCCCCCAAAACTGTTCCAGGGGTTTTCCCCAACCCCCTGGAGCAGGTTTGGGGAGGGCGTGGGACTCCCATCGCGGAGAAGTGGAAAGTCCCACTGTGCAAATGGAAATCCGTGTGCTGACTTGTCTGTAGGATACCGACAGTTTTTTAAGTTGGCCTGTTGTAGTGGCAGGACCAGGAGAGTCTGACCAGGCGACCCAAGGGGGAGGTTTGGGGTTTTCAAAAGAGGCGGGGCCCGTTTGAATTCACATCACCCTGTGCCTGAGAAACAGCCACGTAGATTTTTGAGGGCAGCAATGCTTTGCTTGCTTCCTGCCTGCCTGTCAGATTTTGAAAATTTGTGCAGAACAGTGGGAAGTCTGCCTAACAATATAGGGGTTTTTTTCTAGGGTGGGGGTCTTGGGTTCCCATATCTGTGGGGGTAGAACAAGCTTTCCCAACCTGTCCCTATGTCTGGGCAACGGCTGACTAGTCAAGCGCCACGATTAGCAGAACTGAAGATGTTGCTCCTCGCCATTGAACAAATAGCTGCTAGAGGGAAGCACACAGAACCATAGAATCGCAGAATGGTAGAGTCGGAAGGGACCCCCAGAGGGCATCCAGTCCAACCCCCTGCAATGCAGGAATCTCAGCTCAAGCATCCGTGACAGATGGCCGTCCAACCTCTGCTCTTCCTGGTGTTGAGTCGGAAGCCCCTTTCTTGTACCTTGAAGCCATGGGTTCGAGTCCTCCCCTCCAGAGCAGGAGAAAGTAAGCTTGCTCCCTCTTCCATGAGACAGCCCTTGAGATATTTGAAGATGGTTATCCTATCTCCTCTCAGTCTCCTCCAGGCTAAACGCAACCTTCTTGGGTGGAAGGCATGACTCATTACCTGCTAGCCTGCCCCTTCCATAGAGAACCAAGAGATCGCTTTCTGAAAACTTGGTTCACAACAAGCAAGCAGGCACACCTGGCAGAAGCTGTTTGGTTTCTTTTGAGACACTACCGGTATAAGAGCTTCACAACACAGTGGCCCTCTATGCACTGGCTGCAAAACAAGCAAGCAAACAAAAAATCAGGAAAAAGGAGTTAGATTAAATCACTATAAATTGTGGTGATTCATAAATTTAATCTGGAATCAAGCTGGATTTGAGTTTGTTGGTTTCTCTGGTAACTTCTCTTATCTCGTGGTTGTTGGCAAATTGGATTTTAAAATGGCAAAAGAATATTGAGATGCACAAGGGAAATTATTTTAATGCTCAGGAACCTGGCAAAGTCTTTTAAATGTTATGGGTTTTTATATTATGGATGGATGTTCTCTATTATTTTATTAATACTATCGCCTAATACAAGTTTGTCATGGCCTTTGGCTAGAACAATAAACTTTTGAACTTGAAACTTGAACTTGAATTAATCTTTCCTGGGGTGGCTCAGCTGGTAGAGCAGGAGACTCTTAATCTCAGGGTTGTGGGTTCGAGCCCCATGTTGGGCAAAAGATCCCTGCATTGCAGGGGGTTGGGCTAGCTAGATGACCCTCAGGGGTCCCTTCCAACTCTACAACTCTTATGAATTCTATGGGTGCGAGTCCTTAATCATGTAAAGCTGTGATTTCTGGGTCGTTATGAACCGCAGGCTTAAAAGGGAATCTGTCCAGTGGTCCTTTGTGCAACAGATTCAGGTCCTCTCTCCGTGTCCCGTATGTGTGAATCATTTGCCTAGTAGCCCTGCGCTTAACGCAAAAGGCAAACGTCTCTTTCCCAGCTTCGGATTTCAGAGGGAATGTTCCCCGAGTTGGCAGGGCTCGTTTGACAACAGGCTCCTTCCGCGCCAAGTGCTGGGAGCTTTTCCCATTCCTCCAGGACCCACGCAGGCAATCGAGTACATCTTGCATCATGGTTTATGGACGCTTGCTTTTCTGCTTTTGAATGGCTTTTAAAAAACGCTTCCATTTAAAATCTTTTTAAATGTAGTCAGCCGCTTCAGTGTGTGTTCTGTGATTTAGTGGTACAGAAAGACTTTCATAAATAAGGAACAAATAACAACGCAGCCCAGTGACTTTGCAACAGCTGCTGCTGCTGCTCCCCCTGGCCCTCTGCTGCCAGAAGCCCTTTCCCAGCCAAGCTGCCTTCTGGCTGGGTCTCTCCCCCAGCCGCTGTGCCTCCTTGGCGGATGGCCTGCTGCCTTCCTGGCTTCTCACCTTCCAAGAAGGCGGGGAGAGAGATCCGTCGCCCGGGCTCTGGCACCGTCCCCTTGTAGCAGTGCCAGGTGTGGGAGAGCAGGGTGTCTGTCCCGGGGAGGTGACGGCCGTCCTTGTCACCCCTGCGGCTGCCAGTGGCACAGGCGTAGCCAGCCCAATGAGTCGGATGCCTCTTACGCACCAGAGCGCACCTCGGGCAGATTTCTGGGAAGGGGCAAGGCCAGCCGCTCTCCCTCCGCTCAGTTACTCAATTACTCCGCTGGGTAATTGAGAGCAGAGACATGCGGCGTTACAGCTACAAGCTGATGCAAGAGAAATGCAGGGGAAGCCGGGGACTTGGGAGAGAGCCCTGACTCACGGGTTCTGATCCTGCTCTCGCTCCTGCTTCAGAAGTCAGGGGTGCTGGCATTTGGAGGCACTGGGGTCCTTGAGCATCTATCGCAGAATTATAGAGTTGGAAGGGACCTCCCGGGGCCATCTAGCCCAACCCCCTGCAATGTAGGAGGAACAAGCATCCCTTTAGTTACAGGTAGGTAACTGTGTTGGTCTGCCGTAGTCGAAACAAAATAAATTCCTTCCAGTAGCACCTTAAGAGACCGACTAAGTTTGTTCTTGGTATGAGCTTTCATGTGCATGCACACTTCTTCAGATACACACATAAAGCATCCCTTTATTCCACTTTGCAGGCCTTTCATGAGAGATCTGATAGCCTGGCTCTCATTGTAGGGGGCACAACCCCCCTGGGGGGGCAGTAGGATTACATACCAGGTTGCTAAGAGCCAAGGGGGCAGCAGGGGGTGCTGAAGATGCAAATAAGTACATTGGAACCTAAGATGAGCGGGCCGGATCAGGACAATCAGCCCAGTATACCTGAAGGATATACCCCCATCGTTCAGCCAGGTCCAGCTCCGAGGGCCTTCTGGCAGTTCCCTCCCTGCAAGAAAAGTTACAGGTAACCAGGCAGAGGGCCTTCTCGGTAGTGGCGCCCGCCCTGTGGAATGCCCTCCTGTCAGATGTTAAGGAGAGGAACAACTATCTGACTTTTAGAAGACATCCGAAGCCAGCCCTGTTTAGGGAAGTTTTTAATGTTTGATGTTTTATTGTGCTTTTAATTCTCTTGGGAGCCGCCCAGAGTGGCTGGGGAAACCCAGCCGGATGGGTGGGGTATAAATAATAAATTAGTAGTAGTAGTAGTAGTAGAGTAGTAGTAGTAGTATCCTGCTAGATGCCCCAATGGGAACCCAACAAGGAAGACCTGAGAACCAGAGCAGTGGCATTACATGAGGGGGGCCCACAGGGGCACAAAATTTCAACCCCGGTGCTGCCTCTTCTGGCTGGTGCTGGGCTCGGTTAAAAACGGCTTATCCATGCAAACCAGGAAGTGACCTCTCCAGACAAGGAAATGGATCTTGGAGGGCGATGGATGGCTCCTGCCCACCTCTGCTCTGTCTCTGCAGCTGGAGGCTTCTGAATCCCAGTTGCTGGAAACCGCAGGAGGGGAGAGTTGCTTTTGTGCTCGGATCCTGCTTGCTGCTTTTTGCAGAGGCGAATGTGCAGAGGAGGTGGGGGGTGGAGGGGCGATATTGGCTTGTTTCGTTCTTGTTTTTATTTTGTATTTTGTGTTCTTTTCTTGCATTTTTATGCCATGAAGCCCCCTGAGATTTGCGGATGAAGTGCGGTACACAAGTTCAATAAATAAACTGTTCAGCCACGGCGAGAAAAGGATGCTGGCCTAGGTGGGACTTTGGCCTGGTCTAGCAGGCTCATCCCATGGGCTTTATTCACTTACTTTTCTGCATGTATCAGATGCCCAGTAGCTCTTGCCCTTCCTTCCCGGAGACCTTCGCTCCTTGCCTGAAGACAGACAGCTCTCTGCCATGCCAAATCCCTCTGACCAATCACGTCAACTTCCAATTAACTTCCCAAATTCTAGGCGAACAGTTCTCATCCTGACACACAAACCCATTGCGGTTAAACGGGAGCGCAGTCTCTGAATGCCGACTTGCCGGTTGATATCCTCCTCGCGTCACGGCTGACGTCAAGCACCTTCGCCATTTCATGCCTCTTGCTCTGCCTCATTAAAATCTCCGTCTCCTGTCTGCCAGGGAATCTCCCAGGGGCCCCCTCCCAAACGCTCACATTGGGCTGGCCCGGGCAACGCAGTCTGGGCCAAGAGCCCAGGATCTGTTTCCTCACCCTGAGGCGGGAAGGGAGCCGTTTCTCTTGGCTCAGGCCAGAGCCAACCTCTGCGTCATGATGAAATAGGATGAGGGTGACGGGGGCGGGCAGGTTGTCCTAGACCCAAGGGCCTGATGGGGGGAGGCTCTAGGCAGCCATGAGCATTCCTTCTGTTGTGGGGCACAAATTCATTCCCATGCCCCTTCTCTCTCTCTCTCTCTCCCCCCCCCCCCCGCAATTCCATGCGGTTTCAACCTTCCTCCTATTAGAGCAACAAAGAACAGTTGGCCTGCCCCGATTTAAGTTTTGCTCTATTTTTATCATCTTTTGTTTGGTTTGCCAGCTTCCTTCGAAGGACATCTCGGGAAAGGCAGCCTCGGAATTTTTCAAGTAAGCAAAACGAAGATAAGGCTCTTCTCCAAGCGAGCAGAATGAACAGGGCTTCTGCAACCATGAGCGTGCCCAAATGTCACCCTCCGACCTTGAAAACTCTTGTTTAAAATAAGAAGCCAGGGAATGTGCGGTGGTGACCAGAGGCATCCGCTACGGAGGTCAGCGGGCTAGGGGGTGACTTGGCCCCGCTTGCCTTTGCCCACACAGCCTCCTGCTCTCCGAGGGGGTGTCTAGGGACCCTGCAAGCCGTGCGCCTTGACCTCAAAGCCCAGACCTAGCTGCACCTCTGGCTGGGCAGCAGTAACATGGGGCTGTGACCCCGAGTGCAAATTTATAAGGGGGTGAAACCAAGCACCCCCAGCACAGGCTCCCTCGTTGAAGCCAGAACCGCAGGGAAGCAAGCCATACCCAGACTGGGCCTTTGGGGCTGGGAGGCTGCAGCGCCTCCTCCTTGCAGCCGGCCAAGGGATGCCCCCACATGCTCTGTCGATGCGGGGAGAGCACCACTGCCCCCCCACAAGGAGGAAGGGAGGAATAGGAAGGTGGGAAAGGACTGCCGGAGCCATGGAGCCATGTGCGTTGCCCAAAGCGCCTCACTGCAAGGACAGGAGGGTGAGGTGCAAGGCCGTCTTAAGCATATGCGGTGCCGGGGTGCAAAGATCCGCCCGGCGCTGCATGCCCCCCAGGTTGCCCAGTCCCAGGCATGCAGGAGGGCAGAGCCAGCCAGCTGCCTCAGAGTCTCGCTGGCTCGGTCGCCCCTGAACTTGCGGCGCAGAGCCACCCGCAGCAGAAGAGCCTGCTGTGGCACTCTGACCGACGGGTGGGCTCTTCCCCGGACTCCAACTCTCGGGCCCTGGACTCTCGGCCTGGCGCCCCTGAGAGCCCAGCTCCTGGGTGCCCCACACCCCTAGCGCCTATGGGCAAGACAGCCCTGGTGAGGTGACATAGCGGCGCTTTCTCTGCCTTATCTCTGCTCCCAGGTTGGAGCTAGTTTGCAAGGAGAGATTCCCTTGATGAGACGCTGGCCGGCGAAGGGACAGACCACTGCCCACTCCGCCAGCAGGGCGCAACTTTTGCCTCGCCCTGGGCACCGGCAACCCACGCTATGCCCGTGCTGGGCAGGCAGCAGCAGGGACGGATGCCAGGGTCCCTGTCCCGAGACGCTCTCAGATCATTCAGTTGCGGCAGGGGCTGAATGCTGGAAATGTCTCGGCGAACTTCTCCCCCCAGGCAGCCGGCCAACAGCACAAGTCTGCCTGGAAACACAGCAAGAGAAAGTTTATGCCGGGGGGGGGGGGTCCTGCGATGGCTCAGCAAGCAGCTCACGGGGCTTCAGTTGGCTGCCCCACTGATATTGTTAAGAAGTTGCTTATAAGATGATTTCGGCTGCAGGATGAGCCCAGGGGCCCATCTAGTCCAGCAATGGCCACCAACCTAAATGGCTTTGAAAGAGGGTTAGACAAATTCATGGGTGGCTCTGCTTTTCCTCCTCATCCGGAGGCAGCCGTGCTTCTGAATCCCAGCTTCTGGGAACCACAGGAGGGGAGAGCTGCTCTTGGGCTCGGATCCTGCTTGCAGGTTTCCCATTGAGGAATCTGGTTGGCCACTGTGAGAAGAACAGGATGCCAGCTGGCCCTTTGGCCTGATCCAGCAGGCTCTTCTGACATTCCTAGGAGCTCTCGGTTCCCATGGAGGACGCAGCTCAGGCAGGCCTAGCGGTGCAGGATGACGACACCCTTGCCGGGTGGGGCTGTGGGCAGGTGGCCTAACCCGAGGGGTTGATGGAGGGAAGCAGAGAGCCTGGCCTGGGCGAGAGATGATGAGGCAGCTTCTCTCATTCCTCAGCAGGTCATGCGGGGTCGGTGACTCTGAGCTTTCCCCGGCCACGTCATCCCAAGTGCCACCATTTTTTGGCTCCCCTCCCAGGTCAGGTGATGCTGCTGGGGAGGCAGCCAAGAAGGAGCAGCCCCCGGCTTGCATCTTCTTCTTCTTCCTCCTCCTCCTCCTCCTTGCTCTGTGTGCCGCTGGCAGTCTCTCCTCCTGTGTGTCTCCCCTCTCTTCTCCCCCAGCCCTGGTTTGGCCGCTTGCCAGCCGCTCTCTCTTTCTCTCCTCCTCGGAGGAGCCAAGGGCTTGGCCGGTGTTCACACTCTGAGTATCCTCCGTTGACCTGGGGTTGCCGTGGAGACGCCAGCTGCAACTTCACGCCTGGCTGATGCCACCTCCACCCTTCAGGCCTGGGCTTCCCAGCACGTGCTCCTCACGGGAGCTGCAACTGCAGCAAAGTTTCAATGAATGGTGGAGTTGGAAGGGGATCCCAAAGGTCCTCTAGTCCAACCTCCTGCAATGCAGGAATCTCAACTTCTTCTTCTTCTTTGGCGATCCCTCGTAGCAGAGTAAGATTGTCTTCCATGTAAACGGTCTTAACAGTGAGTCCGTAAGTGACTATGGAGGCCAATTCTGGACCCACACGTCCTTCCACAGTGGGGACATAGGTTTCCAAGCGGGAGTTGATCATAGAATCATAGAATCCTAGAGTTGGAAGAGACCACAAGGGCCATCCAGTCCAACCCCCTGCCAAGCAGGAAAAACCATCAAAGCATTCCTGACAGGTGGCTGTCAAGCCTCTGCTTAAAGACCTCCAAAGAAGGAGACTCCACCACACTCCTTGGCAGCAAATTCCACTGTCGAACAGCTCTTACTGTCAGGAAGTTCTTCCTAATATTTAGGTGGAATTTTCTTTCTTGTAGTTTGAATCCATTGCTCCGGGTTTGCCAAGAGTGCCTTCCTCTTAGCACGTTTCTCCCTTTCGTCCTGAGTTCGAGTGTCTTCAAAATCCATAATAAAAAAATTCCTTCCAGTAGCACCTTAGAGACCAACTGAGTTTGTTATTGGTATGAGCTTTCGTGTGCATGCACACTTCTTCAGATACAAAATCCATGACACCTTTGAGCACCTTCCGAGGGAGTCCGTTCCACAGTCAAAGATCTCTAACGCTCAGAAAGCTCTTCCTAACGCTTCCTCTGCATCTCCTTTCATGTAGCATGAATCCACTGGTTCATGTGCTCCTCTCCAGAGCAGGAGAAAACAAGCTTGCTCCACCTTCCATGGGACGTATTGTTGGCATCCACCTGCCTCTGAGAGACAATGGAATGTGCCTCCAGGGGTGAAGTCAAACCATTGCATTACCAGCACTAAAGTGGCCTCCTCGGGGTGAAAGCCTGGGCAGTGTGCCTGGAGGTCCTAGACTGCCCAGAAGACAAGACCCCTCTCCCAGCCTCACTGACGGAAGCAGAGCAAGACGTTTGGCACCAGCTTGGCTGCAGGAGTTGTGGGAAGGAGCCATATGAGGTGCTATCCAAGCACCTTAGGGACTCCACTCCAGATTCGTGTAGGGTTCACTCCTGAGCTGATCTTTACTTAAAGGTAAAGGGACCCCTGACCATTAGGTCCAGTCGTGTCCGACTCTGGACAGCGCCACCTGTGTCCCTTTACTTATCTTCTCCCAAAAACATCCAGCTTGACAGTGGAGTTTTAGGATCAGAACAAAATAAATAAATTCCTTCCAGTAGCACCTTAGAGGGGACCCAGGTGGCGCTGTGGGTTAAACCACAGAGCCTAGGGCTTGCTGATCAGAAGGTCGGTGGTTCGAATCCCTGCGATGGGGTGAGCTCCCGTTGCTCGGTCCCAGCTCCTGCCAACCTAGCAGTTCGAAAGCACGTCAAAGTGCAAGTAGATAAATAGGAACCGCTCCGGCGGGAAGGTAAACGGCGTTTCCGTGCGCTGCTCTGGTTTGCCAGAAGTGGCTTAGTCATGCTGGCCACATGACCCGGAAGCTGTACGCCGGCTCTCGGCCAATAAAGCGAGATGAGCGCCGCAACCCCAGTTGGACACGACTGGACCTAATGGTCAGGGGTCCCTTTACCTTTACCTTTTTAGCACCTTAGAGACCAACTAAGTTTGTTCTTGATATGAGCTTTCGTGTGCATGCACACTTCTTTAGATGCATGCACACGAAAGCTCATACCAAGAACAAACTTAGTTGGTCTCTAAGGTGCTACTGGAAGGAATTTTTTTATTTTGTTTCGACTACGGCAGACCAATACGGCTACCTCCCTGTTTTAGGACGGGCTCCCTTCCCAGGTTGATGATCTCCACCTGCCCTTCACTTCCCTCTACAGCACCTGCAGAATCTGCCTTCTTGACTGTGAGATTCATGGTTGTTCTCATCCTCTCCATCCACCAAGGCCTGCCTTGACCTGCAGCAGAATTCCCCAACCCACCAAGGATTTGAGACCCATCAGCTCTCCTCACCTGGTTTAGCCGGCCTGTTAAAGCCGTTCCTAGGCTGCGGCTGCTGTTGCATGTGGACAGGTGAGAACTGAGTGCAGGTAGGGACCAAAGGTGGACAGACTACCTCAGAAGGAGCACCTCTCAATCTTCCCTTCTACAGGCTAAACCCAGCTCCCTCCACTGTCCCCCATGAGTCTTGTACCGCTGGATGAGGTCCCTGGGGCCTCTAGTCCAGCATCCTGTTCTCACTGCGGCCAACAAGATGCCTCGTTTGGGAAACTCAGAAGCAGAACGATGGGCTGGATGGGCCCTTGGTCTGATCCAGCAGGCTCTTCTTAGTTATTACATTATTTACTTATCACCCGAAGATCGCAGGGCAGTTCAAATAATCTTCTTGGGGAGACCACAGGAAGGGAAGAGGGGGTCCTGCTCCAGATCAGGATGTGGGCCAGATGGGCCTGATCCTGCAAGCTCTTCTCGCGTTCTTCCGCAGCCTGCCTCTTGACCCCGAGGAATCCTGCGCTCTGCGGGGAGGGAGCTGATTTGGGGTTGGAGAACGGCGGGGACAGCAGCAGCCCCTCTTCCTCCCCGCCCGCCCCCCCAGTCCCAGGTGCAGGAGCGTCCCGACGTGGCCTCTTGCCGTGACACACGCGAGAAGCCTCCTTGCTTGCCGTGGGGGGGAGGAGGTTACGGGAGGACGCGGCTGGGGGCGGCTTCTTCCTTGGAAGGCAGCCAAGCCCCCAGGCCCTCTTTGCAACAAACTCCACCCTCCCGCTCCTGTTGGGGGCTGGCGGCGCCTTTCCAGCGAAGCCCCCACCCCCTTTGCAAAGTCAGCAGCAACGCTGCGCGGGCTGCCGGGCCCCAGGGAGGAGGCGGGGAGTGGGGGTCGGGGGCGCCCCCTCCCCACATTTCTGGCCGGCTGCCAAGGCCGGGCCCGGGTCCCCAGAGCCGGGCCAAGCAAGGAGACGCTCGATCGCTCGCAGCAGCCACCTGGGGGCTTCCGTGCTAAGGAGGAGTTGCCTGCTTAATTGAAGGGAGCGCGTGATCCTGTGCCAAGGCAGGATCCCTCGCAGGAGGGGGCGGGACAGGCGGGGGCGCACGCGGCCGGGTCTGCGCTCTCCATCCAGGCAGGCGTTCGCCGGGGCAGTTACGGAAAACCTCAGCATTTTCCGCATTTGCACCGGAAAATTATCTATCTATCTATCTATCATCTATCTATCTATCTATCTATCTATCTATCTATCTATCTATCTATCTATCTATCTATCTATCTATCTGTCTATCTATCATAGGCTTTTAGTCCGATCGTTGCATTTGAAGGTGAGACGAGAGCCAGGAAATACCTCCAGGAGACCCTGCGCTAGGCTAGGAAGGAAAACCTGCCATCTCCGTGGTCTCCTGTCTTTGTACAGTACCTCAGTGGACTAGCTGCTTTTATTTTAATTTAGTTTATTAGTTTTGCTTTAATTTGTTTAACAGCATAGGAGGAAGTGAATGGCTCAGTACAGCACGAGACTCTTGATCTCAGGGTCGTGGGTTCAAGCGCCATGTTGGGCAAATTACCCCTGCATTGCAGGGGGTTGGGCTAGATCAGGCATAGGCAACCTCAGCCCTCCAGATGTTTTTGGCCTACACCTCCCATGATCCCAAGCTAACAGAAACAGTGGTCAGGCATGATGGGAATTGTAGTCCCAAAACATCTGGAGGGCCGAGTTTCCCTATGCCTGGGCTAGCTGACCCCCCTACCCCTTTCAACCCCACAGTTCTATGATTCCCTTCTGACATCCTCAGCGGCTTCTTTCCAGAGGCGGCCTGCGACGAACCTCCCCCTCAAGCTTCCTGCTTGACCCCTTCGACCGTTACTAAGTGTATATAAATATCCCTGAGGTGTTCTGGGTTCGAATTCCTTTTCGCCCCACCTCTCCTCCCTTGAGGTCCGTCTCTGTTGTCTGTCCCTTTTATGACGCACTGGGGACAACTTAGTAACAGGGGTTCCTTTCTTGTCCAGCTGCCGTGACCACGGTAGATGTATATATATATATTCCCACTGCTCTGGGCTCCTGGGGTTATCCTGCCTCTCAGCTTTCAGTACTGGGCCTCTGTTTCCCACAGATCCCTTACTGTGTCAGTTAGCTAACTGCCTTAGAAACTGTGTAGCTTTCCCAAGGCTTCCCCCTCTAGCCCCTCCCGAGTGAAACTCCGAGACACAAACTATCCCCTTTTTCAGGTAAGTTCTGCCTCTTCCCTGAGTTTATCTCCTCACAAGCATTCATACATCACTGGACCGAATGAACGACAATTTTCTCCTGGCTCAACAAAAGCAAGTCTTTATTTCTTACAGAACAACTTTCAGTGTTTTATTAGTTCTTCAGTTTAGTTTAGTTTAGCCTGGAGAAGAGAAGGTTAAGGGGTGATATGATAGCCATGTTCAAATATATAAAAGGATGTCATATAGAGGAGGGAGAAATGTTGTTTTCTGCTGCTCCAGAGAAGCGGACACGGAGCAATGGATTCAAACTACAAGAAAGAAGATTCCACCTAAACATTAGGAAGAATTTCTTGACAGTAAGAGCTGTTTGACAGTGGAATTTGCTGCCAAGGAGTGTGGTGGAGTCTCCTTCTTTGGAGGTCTTTAAGCAGAGGCTTGACAGCCACCTGTCAGGAATGCTTTGATGGTGTTTCCTGCTTGGCAGGGGGTTGGACTGGATGGCCCTTGGGGTCTCTTCCAACTCTAGCATTCTATGATTCTATGTTTCCAATCACAACATAAACGCTTTCAGTTTAACAAACTGATCTTCATCCTATCCTATCCTACCTATCCTACCCACCACTATCCTGGTCCCAACTCCCTCTTCTTCCAGTGCACCACTCCCTCCCTCCCTCTTCTCCTCTCACCAACGGCTGCTCCCTCCTTTTAAAGGGCGGAATGTCCCGCCTCGCTCGAGTGAACTGCCACTCAAACCTGGAGTGAATCTTAACTCTTTCATAGAATCCTCTAACTTGGGGCAGGTCCGCCACACGGCCCAATACTTTTGCTGCCTGAGGCAACTGACAAGATGCTGTGTGCATCCCTTCCATGTTCTGAAAGTGGCTGGACTGAGAGATGACTCAGGAAAGCAGCATCCCCCAGCACACCCGAGGGCGTCTGGCTAGTTTAGGGGGTGCAGGACGTTCCTGTTCCTGCTCTCCAGGAGAGGGGAACAGCCAAGGAAGCGGTGCTTTTGCCGCCTCTCAGCTACTGCTGCCTGGAGCAGTTGCCTCCCTCTGCCCAATAGTCGTACCGGCTCGGCTTCTTTATGCCTCCAGCACATCACAGCAGCTATTAAATTTCACTGACTGGTTGGTTTCATCAGCAAGTCACCTGCATTGATTGTTAATGGTGCCTTATGTCTTATAACAGGGGTAGGCAACCTAAGGCCCGGGGGCCGGATGCGGTCCAATCGACTTCTCAATCCGGACGGTCGGGGAATCGGCGTGTTTTTACTTGAGTAGAATGTGTCCTTTTATTTAAAATGCATCTCTGGTTTATTTCTGGGGCATAGGAATTCATTCATTTCCCCCCAAAAAATATTGTCCGGCCCCCCTCAAGGTCTGAGGGACAGTGGACCGGCCCCCTGCTGAAAAAGGTTGCTGACCCCTGTCTTATAAGAACATCAGAAGAAGAGCCTGTTGGATCAGGCCACAGGCCCAGCCACTCCAGCATCTTCTCCTCAGTGTGGTGTAGTGGTTAAGAGCGGTGGACTCGTAATCTGGTGAACCGGGTTTGCTTCCCCTCTCCTCCACATGCAGCTGCTGGCTGACCTTGGGCCAGTCCCACTTCTCTGAAGTCTCTCAGCCCCACTCACCTCACAGAGTGTTTGTTGTGGGGAGGAAGGGAAAGGAGAATGTGAGCCGCTTGGAGACTCCGGGGAGTGATAAAGCGGGATATCAAATCCAAACCTTCTTCTTCTTCTCCTCCTCCTCTCACCAATGGGCCTCTCTTCCCATTATGGGAAACCAGCGAGCAGGATCCGAGCGCAAGAGCAGCTCTCCTCTCCTGTGGCTCCCAGAAACTGGCTCCCAGAAGCATCACTGCCCCCAACAGTGAAGGCAGAGCAGAGCCAACATGGCAGGAAGCCACCAATAGCCTTTTTCTGCATGAATTTACCCAGACCTCTTTGAAAGCCAGCAAGTTCTTTCTTCCCACTTGGCCAGGCAGAATAAAGAATAACCCCTGCTGGCTTCTGATACGGCGTTGTAGAAATGCTTTTAAAAATAAGTAGCTGGAGATAAAGATGGCATGGAGGTGACTGGGGCACCCGCCTCCTGGCACCCCCATGTTGCTCTGCCAGAATGCCCTAGATAGGGCCTAGTTCTGGGGCAGCCTTCCCCGAATCTCCTGGCATCCAGGGTGGGGCAGATGGGAGCCGTGGGTGCCAGGTTCAGAAAGCTATTTTGGAGGAACTTGAGGAAGTGGGCCATTGAGTCACCACCACAAAATGAAGGCATCTGGTCGGCCACATTGAGAACAGGATGACGGGTCATTGGCCTGATCCAGCAGCTTCTTCTCAGGCTCTTCACGGAATAACAACAGCAGGCACACCCACCCCCATAGACATTCGTGACTCAGGCAGCTTGTTTTGGAACAAAGGAACCAGGGGAGGCCTGTTGTTGCAAAACAAGGCACGGGCCTGTTGCTCTCCTTAGTGAGTCCCAAAGGTTGAGGACCACCACCAAAAAGGCCCTGTCTCCTTTCCCCGCAGCTCCACGGAGTCCAATGCTTTGGGGTGGTTTTAAAAGAGGACTGGACAAATTCATGGAGAATAAAAAGAAGAAGAGTTTGGATTTGATATACCGCTTTATCACAACCCGAAGGAGTCTCCAAGCGACTCACATTCTCCTTTCCCTTCCTTCCCCACAACAAACACTCTGTGAGGTGAGTGGGGCTGAGAGACTTCAGAGAAGTGGGACTAGCCCAAGGTCACCCAGCAGCTGCATGGGGAGGAGCGGAGACGCGAACCCGGTTCACCAGATTACGAGGCCACCGCTCTTAACCACTACACCACACTGGCTCTCATAGGACAGTTGATGGCTATTAGCCATGAAGGAGGCTATAAGAACATAAGAAGGTAGGAAGAGCCTTCTGGATCAGGCCAGGGGCTTACCTAGTCCAGCATCCTGTTCCCACAGCGGCCAACCAGATGCCTGTGGGAAAGCAGCAAGCAGGATCCCAGCACAAGAGCAACTCTCCCCTCCCGACTGGCATTCAGATGCCTGCCTTCCTCTGACCATAGAGACAGAGCATTGCCATTATGGCTGGCAGCCTTCAATAGTCCTCCTGGAATTGGCCTAATCCTCTTTTACAGACTGGTGGGCATCACTGCCTCCTGAGGCAGGGAGTTCCATAGTTTAACTATGTGCTGCAGGAAGGACTTTCTTTATCGGACCTCAATCTTCCGACGTTCAGCTTTAAAACCATTAAGGAGTTGTGTTGGAAACCATATTTGGAAGTCGAGGAATACCCCAGAGGTCCCTGGCTTAGCAAGGAGGAAGGTTTTTGGATGACTCACCAGCTAAACTGAGAAAGGAATATTTGTAAAGCCTTTGTCTTTTTCTCTCCTTCGTTTGTCTACCTCTCATAACCATGTCTGTGGATTGCAAGACACTTTCCAGGGCCACCACACTGTTTTTGCTGTGTTTGCAGCACTAAGTGGCCTCCCTGGGGGGCACAGATGGGGTCCAAAGGAAAGCAGAGCCGAGGGGAACATTTGGCATCACCTTCACAATAATAATAATAATAATAATAATAATAATAATAATTATTATTATTATTATTATTATTATTTATAATTTCTTTTTTATACCCTTACCCTTATTTATGGGTTTCCCATTGGGGCATCTAGTCAGCCATTGTGAGAGCAGGATACTACTACTACTACTACTAATTTATTATTTATACCCCGCCCATCCTGCTGGGTTTCCCCAGCCACTCTGGGTGGCTCCCAATAGAATATTAAAAAAGGATAAATACATCAAACATTAAAATCTTCCCTAAACAGGGCTGCCTTCAGATGTCTTTTAAAAGTCAGTTGTTTAATTCCTTGACATCTGATGAGGGGGTGTTCCACAGGGCAGGCGCCACCACCGAGAAGGCCCTCTGCCTGGTTCCCTGTAACCTCACTTCTCGCAGGGAGGGAACCACCAGAAGGCCCTCGGCGCTGGACCTCAGTGTCTGGGCTGGACGATGGGGGTGGAGATGCTCCTTCAGGGATACAGGACTGAGGCCGTTTAGGGCTTTCAAGGTCAGCACCAACACTTTGAATTGTGCTCGGAAATATCCTGGGAAGAGGTTGCCAGAAGGAGGTGTACAAGGCACCGTCCAACCACCTTAGGCAGAGGTCAGCAACCTCCGGCCTGTGGGCTGGATGTGGCCCACGAAGGCTGTTTTACCGGCCCACTGGCTGCCCACCAACCGAGCCGCCCGTACGGCAAGCCCTCTGCACTCTGCGCTAGACCAGCACAGCACGGCATGGGGACTTGCCGAGTGGCACCGGAAATTGCGTCTGCACACGTGCAGATACTGGAAATCGCATCTGCGCATGTCCAGACGCCAAAAATTGTGTCTGCGCAGGCACGATTTTCGGCGTCTGGGCATGCGCAGAAGCGATTTCCGGCGCCATGGACATGCGCAGACGCGGTTTCTGGCATCGCGCTGCACATGTCTGGTCTACGGACGCTCTCCGTGGGCTTGATCCGGCCCATGGCCGGATAACCTTGCCGACGCCTGACCTTAGGGCTCCACTCCAGATTTGTGTCTGGTTTACTCCTTAGCCTTTTTCTCTGCTGAAGATGTCCCACAAGGCAGCGGATATGGATTTTTTTACTCAGGAATTACTCAAGAAGCTTTTGTGATGAGGAAGGCAGCGGAGATTTAGGACCAGAGTTCTCCTTCTCCTTAATGGGCCCCCTTCCCAGGTCAATGAGCCCCATCTGCCCCTCATTTCCCTCTGCATCTCATGTAGAAACCAATTTCTTGACCTTTGGACCTCTGCTCCATCTGCCGGATCCTGTCTTCACATGCAGGGGAAGCCCCTAACTTACCAAAGGTTTGAGACCCCTTGGCTATCCTCACCTGGTTTAGCCAGCCAGTCGAAGCCATTTCCTGGGCCACAGGTGAGAGCTGAGTGCTGGGTGGGAATAGGACCCCCACCTCATATATTTACCCCGGATATGCCCATGTTCTCCTCCTTGTTTTCCTTTTCCCTGCTCCACCCATGACAACCCACCAGAAAGAAAAGCAGCCCCCCCCAAGGATCCTGGGGGCCAGCAAAGCAAAAACCTGTCACTATTCAAAATGCAGCGCACGTTTATAAAATATAAATATTATTCCAGATACAGAAAGAAAAGCAAAAAATCGTCAACAACGTCGTAATGGGAAACGAAAATAAATAAGAAGGGCGAGTTTAACAGTACAGAGGCTTTCTTGGGTCTGCTTAGGAAGTTCCCTTGCTCTCTTGAGTCTTTCAGAGCAGCCCTCCCCACAAGACACACACACACACACACACACAACCCAGCAAGAGAGCCCTCCAGCTCACAGAGCAGGGAAGGAATGCAAACACCCTGAATGACCCATCACACCCTCGGAAAAAACGTTTTGGTCTTGCAACTGAAATGCCACCTAAGGGGAAATGGGAGCGTTGTAAAAGGCTCTTTCTAAGAAGTCAGAGCACAGCACCTTAGCTGCTCCCTTGGCGAGGAATTCCTCCCGCCCATCCTTGCACCGAAACCCCCAGGTGCTGAGAGCAGATGCAGGGAGACGGAGGAGGGGATCTCCCCCTGCCTCCAAGGGAAGGGAGTCAGACAAGGGCACCTTGTGTGCAAAGGCACAGAGGCCTCCTTGCCAGAGAGTCAGGGATGAAGCCCCAGTTGCCCCCAGCTGTGCTTGAATCCATGAGAACCCAGATGAGCGGAAAGCCTGGACTGGGGCAGGCAGGTTTGCAATGGGGCCCATCCATTTCCCACTCGCGACAGCTTTAAGAGCCATCGCAGAATCAGAAGGGGTTCCCCAAAGGTCATCCAGTCCAACCCCCAGCTGACGCAGGAAAACCGCCTGCTGCAGAATCACAGAAGGGATGCCCCACTTGGGGAAGCTGTCAAGCTCCTCTCTGCCTCCTTTTTGCCACTTGCCTTAGTATCCTAGAACTGTAGGTTGGAAGGGACCCAAGAGTCATCTGGTCCACCCCCTGCCTTGCAGCTGAGAGGCCCTTTGCAATCATTTTCCTCAGTGTTGAAGGCAGTAGGAAAGGGGGGGCTGCCCGAATCCTTTACCTCTGCTGAGCACGTTTTGAAGGCTTCCCATTGTTCCACAAACTTGACTGAGGGGAACTGAAGGCAGGCACTTTGCACATGGGAAGGGAGGTCTTCCCCAAACCACCACCTCCATCCACAGAGGGCGAGGTGGGCATTTCCTGGAATCTCGATCTGCAGGAGAAGAACATTCTGATGGGAAGAGCTGCCTGGCAGCACAACAGACTCCCTCAGAAGGCAAAGGGACCCCTGACCGTTAGGTCCAGTTGTGATCGACTCTGGGGTTGCGGCGCTCATCTCGCTTTACTGGCTGAGGGAGCCAGCGTTTGTCCACAGACAGCTTCCGGGTCATGTGGCCAGCATGACTAAGCCACTTCTGGCGCACCAGAGCAGCGCATGGAAACGCCGTTTACCTTCCCACCGGAGTGGTGCCTATTGATCTACTTGCACTTTGACGTGCTTTCGAACTGCTTGGTTGGCAGGAGCAGGGACCGAGCAACGGGAGCTCACCCCGTCGCGGGGATTCGAACCTCCAACCTTCTGATCGACAAGCCCTAGGCTCAGTGGTTTAACCCACAGCGTCACCCGCGTCCCCCCTCAGAAGGTGGTGGAGGTTTAAAAGCAAAGGTTGACTGGCCACCTGCCAGGGGTAATTCAGCCGTGGTCCCTGCTTTGCATGGGGTTGGGACCAGATGATTCTCCAGTTCTATGATTCCATGAAGAATTCTGCCTCTGAAGTGGAAAGTCTGGGACGGCCTGCGTCTAATGCCCTGTTGCTTATTAATGCGTCTTCCTTCGTAAACATGAATCCGGGCCCTGGGTGAGTGGTAGGGGCATGTTCTGCGTGAAACGGTGACTGGGAACCACTAAGCATTCCCCTGCCCCCGCCCCCTGGCTTGCCCTGCTGCTCAGCTCAAAACCATACACACACCCACACACACACCCCTCCCCCACCGAGGCTGCATTTTGCTGAAAATAACAATAATAATAAAAATTAAATTGCGGGTTTCGTCATTACATGCACCAAAGTGTTGTTTGCCCAGGAGTGATTCTGAAGAAGGAGAAGAAAGCACTGGCTTGCCCCTTGTGCCAAAGACACAAACCCAAGTTTTGCTTAATTTGGATCCACGTGGGTGATATTGCTACATTAGTAGCACCTTAGAGACCAACTGAGTTTGTTCTTGGTATGAGCTTTCATGTGCATGCACTTCTTCAGATACGTGCATGCACACGAAAGCTCATACCAAGAACAAACTTAGTTGGTCTCTAAGGTGCTACTGGAAGGATTTTTTTATTTTTTATTTTGTTTCGACTACGGCAGACCAATGTGGTTACCTACCTGTAACTATTGCTACACTAGTTATTCCGAGGTCTGAAAAGTTAAGAGCGGGGTCTGCTCTTCAAATACGTTGAACCTTTTTGTTCAAGACTTGGACCATGCTGAATTGTACCACCACCCTGGAACAACTCACCCCCCACCCACAGAAATCTGAACCAGCCCCATCCTGCCCTGCTTTGCCCCGCTGAAGAGCTCTGTGTTGCTGGAGACTCTGCTCAGGCAGCGAAGAAGAGGGCTGTGGGGTTCCCTGCAGTGCTACTGAGGAACAACAACTGCTCCTGGCATTCAGGTTTCTGGGGGGGGGGGGTTGCCTCTCACTTTGCCTGATCTGAGTCTCACCAGAGAGCATGAGCGAGCCAAACCGGTCCTCCAAAATGAAAAAGAAAAAATGGAAGCCCCCCCCAAAGGATAGGGAATGCCCCTGTTTGAACCATGCATCTCATACAGAACAAGCAAGCTTGTTTTTTGCTGCTCTGGAGAGGAAGACCCGACCATCAAATTCAAATGACAAGGAAGGAGATTCAAACAAAACATCAGGAAGGGCTTCCTGATGCTAAGAACCATTTAACAGTGGAATGGATGTCGACTGGCCATCTGTCAGGAGCTCCTTAGCTCCTGGGTTTGGACTAGATGACTCTAGGGGTCCCTGCCAACGCTACCCTTCTATGATTCCCCTGCCGTCTCCCGTTCATGCAAACCAAAAACAGACACAATTGAGTGACTCCCCGTCCCTCCCCGCAAACTGAGCTGCCCCCAAACTGAGTCAAGTCTACCCTGAGAGAGGATGCCCAGGAACACAGTGATGGTCCAATAACATTCGCAGATGAGTTCCTGGTGCAAGTCAATGTGTGACTGTTTTGCTCCGAGGCTGGTTTTGCTGTCATCACAGATATCGTAACCTGAGGTGTTTTGCTTCTTGCATAGGTGTCGCACCCTGTGGGTGAGGTTTGACCCGACCAGGAACACAAAGAGACGCACACACACCCCCTAGCAGTTCTGAACGTGGTCCAGGTACTTCGCGATGCTTTCTAGGCACTTGTGGAGTCGGTGCAAGGTCACCACGGCTGTCGTGTACGGGGAGACAGTCATCAGCTCTGTGAGGTTGCCCAGGTTGTCAGCCGCAGAAGGTCTGCGGTGCAGGCAGCCCAGGTGGGAGCCCAGCATCTGAAGGAGGCTGCGGAGGTTCTCCACATCGTTGGAGATTTGCGCCACGGGGGCCTCCAAAGGCAGGCTGGAGAGGACTTGGTGGAAGATCTCCAGGGTCTCGTCGATGGACTCCAGGCTTTCTGCTGGCAGCTGCCCAGGGATGAAATCAAACCCATTGATCTTCAGGTTCACTGGAGGAAACTGCAACAGGGAGAGGGAAATCACAGGCGGTTAAGCCAAGCTCTGCTGCAGATGACAGCAAGGCTTAACCTCAAGGAAAATGGAGGAAAGGAGGAAAGGGTAAAGGTAAAGGGACCCCTGACCGTTAGGTCCAGTCGTGTCCAACTCTGGGGTTGCGGCGCTCATCTCACTTTATTGGCCGAGGGAGCCGGCGTACAGCTTCCAGGTCATGTGGCCAGCATGACTAAGCCGCTTCTGGCGAACCAGAGCAGCGCACGGAAACGCTGTTTACCTTCCCGCCGGAGCAGTTCCTATTTATCTACTTGCACTTTGACGTGCTTTTGAACTGCTAGGTTGGCAGGAGCAGGGACCAAGCAACGGGAGCTCACCCCGTCATCGCAGGGATTCGAACCGCCGACCTTCTGATCGGCAAGCCCTAGGCTCTGTGGTTTAACCCACAGCGCCACCTGGGTCCTGAGTAAAGGTTAGGGTTACCCAAAGCAAGAGCGTCACCCAGTGTGTTGCTGCTCCCACCACTCTGGAGCACATGAGACAGGCGCATGCCTTGAACACTTGTACCACCGAATGTCAAACAGACACCCATCATCTTTTGGAAGCTGCCCAGAGTGGCTGGGGCAACCGAGTCAGATGGGCAGGGTGCAAGAAATGAAGTAGTATTATTGTTGTTGTTATGATGGCAGGCTTGGCAGGGAGTGTTGAAATGTTTACCACAGAGAAGTCCTGGCCCATGACCTAAATAAACTCTCAAAGCACCTGCATATTATTCTCCTCTACAACCCTGAAAATTAGGCTTCAATTGGTCTTAATTTGGCCTCGTTATTGCTTGTTTCAGATGCCTAAGAACCACTCGTGTTCTGCTGAGCATATTCCCAGGTTAGTGTGCACAAAGGATGGGTTCCAAAGAGCTGCCGTTCGAGGCCTCTTTGCAATTTTTTGGTATTTGCCGCTTGCAGGGGGAGAATTATGTAACACCCACCTGCACTTATTGTGCAGTAGTATTTGCAGACAGTAGCTTCTAGGGTGTACCCGACCTCAGTGAACCTGCCACAGGAAAGGTGTGTCCTGGTTGCTAGGGAGAAAGGAAAGGGGAAGGGGGATGAAAAGACAAGGTGGAAGGGAGGGAGGGAGGGAACTAAAGGGAAGGGGAAAACACTAGTTCTTTAGGACCCCAGGAAATCCTATTGGCTGGTTTCCAAACAACTCACTCATCAATCACAGTTCTGACTTCACTCATTGGCTAAAACACAAAGACAGGAGCAGCCAGGCTGGCTCATTTCACAGAAACCACCCAGAAGGTTGCCTGCACATTTTGTTGCATAACTTCCTTCTAGGAAGCCTAGTTCTTTTTGAATGAAAGCTCAGCACTCAATTGCTTTGAAAGCCTGGGTCCTGGTACAATTGCTCCAGTACAATTCATCCATGCTCCCCATTAGCCCATTGCAGCAGACAGGCACTGAGGAGGGGGCATTTGGGGCTGTCTGGTTTGTGTGCTATGATACTGACTATGCCGTCTGCCTGGGGGGCTAGTACTAATGCAGCAGAAGCCTGGCTTGCTATCATCAGCTTGGAGGAGAGCAGAAGGTCCTGCAGACTGCAATGAGCTCCAGGAAAACACAATCAGACACTGAATGGCCAGGATTCTTTTGCAGGGCTGGACTAGATGATCCTTGGGAACCCTTCCAGCTCTGCAATCCAATGCTTCTATGAGTAGGTGGGAAGGAGGGGACGGAGCCTGTTCTTACCCCACATCTTACCTGGTGCTCCTGGATCCTGGCCATGATGGTCTTGGTGAGGCTTTTAGTGTCAGCTACGACCTTGTCAATTTTCACAGGCCGGCCATGGAAGAGGGGCAGCCAGACCCATAGCAAACCACACAAGGAGATGTTGGGGCAGCGCATCTTCTCCTTCCGCCTGTGCAGATAAAGAGGAAAACCAGTTAGGGGAGCTCCTCTGGGTTTCCTAAAGTGAGTTCAGGTTTCCCTGAGGAAGAGGTGTCCTCACAGGGAACGTGGAGAGAGAGAGAGGGTTTTCTCCCTGTCTTGTAACACTAGAAGCCGAAAGCTAGAAGATTCAGGACAGAGAAAAGAAAGGACTTCTTCATGCAGCGCAGAGTTGAACTATGGAACTCCTTCCCACAGGAGCAAATAAAGGTAACCAAACTAGATGGCTTTAAAAGAGGAGGAGACATGGAGGAGGAGACGGCTTTTGATGGCTTGCCCTCTACGGTCAGAGGCAGCGATGCTTCTGAATCCCCAGTTGCTGGGGAGAGGGCTACTGGGACCCCCTGGCCAGCCATGACTCTTTCCCTGTTTGACTTTGGACCAGGGATGCATTGCAGGAGGTGGAGGCCCCTTCCAACTCTACAATTCTTCCACTCCCCGATGTCCCAGTCTTCCTAAACTTGAAAAGAGACTAACCTTCAAAGGGCGCTTTAGAAACAAATGAACAGGTGAACAACCTCATAGGGTTGTTGTTGGGAGATAATAGATGGGGCCGGGGGGGGCATGCATGACACTCCCTGAAGGAAAAGGAAAAACAAAATGGGCAGAGCAGAACATCACCATGGGCCTAAAAGTTGTCCTTTTTTATTAGTATCTTGCATGTTAACCTTTTCCCTGGAAAGACTCCTTTGGCTTTCTCTACTCATCACATTATGGGACGCGGGTGGCGCTGTGGGTTAAACCACAGAGCCTAGGGCTTGCTGATCAGAAGGTTGGCAGTTCGAATCCCTGCGATGGGGTGAACTCCCTTTGTCTGCCAACCTAGCAGTTTGAAAGCATGCAGTGCAAGTAGATAAATAGCTACCGCTCCGGCGGGAAGGTAAACAGCATTTCCATGTGCTGCTCTGGTTCGCCAGAAGCAGCTTAGTCCTGCTGGTCACATGACCCGGAAGCTGTACGCCTGCTCCCTCAGCCAGTAAAGCGAGGTGAGCTCCGCAACCCCAGAGTCGTCCGCGACTGGACCTAACGGTCAGGGGTCCCTTTACCCTTTACTCATCACATTGTTGGTAAAGGAGCTGGGTGTGCTGAGCTGGTCAACCTCTGGAGTGACTGACTCCCCCCCAGTGGGGGGGGTCTTGCTTCCCTAACTCCTCTCACCTACCCTGAAGGGCTCTTAGCTGGCCCCCAGGCAGCAAAGTCCACTTGGGCAGGAGAAGTTTGCCAAAGCAGGTGGGTGTTAGAGGCTCTTGAGACTCAATTTCCTTATACGCCCCCCCACTCCTCCTTACAGCGAGCACAAACTTAATGAACGAAGCAAATTAAAATTAGAGCGACACAAATGAGTGAAATCGTAAAACAACAGAGGGAGATGATCTATACCTGAAAGTTCAGGCCGGCTGGTTAGAGGAGTGATGGGGCTCACCTGGACCCCAAAACGTAAGTTGTGAAATTTCACAGTAGGGGGAGATTTCCGGCCCTTGCACACCTGCCCATTTCTCAAAACCAAGGACCCTCAATCTACAAAGCCTCCATAAGCAGCTACCTTCCTGGGTATTCACCAAGCCAACAGAAAACACATCACAATCCATTGTAGTTGCTACTTCTTGGGGGAGAAAATTCAACAGTACAGTTTTGTGCTGTGTGAAAACAAGTATTTCCTTTTCCTCTAGGTTATGTCCAATGCTAGCCCTACTCAGAGTAGGGCCACTGATGCTATTGGACATGGCTAACTTTGGTTCACTGACTTCATCGGGTCTACCCAGGGCTGGATTTAGGTTTGATGAGGTCCTACGGGTAAGCTTTGTCAACAACAAATTGTCACTGTTTTTTGTGTTGAATATATGCTATATGGTGATTTATGGACCTAATAGGTACCCAAAGCCATTTGCACATGTTACCATGCAACCAGTCCATGCAGAATTTAGGCACCCTATATATAGAAAGGAGTAAACCAGTGATATTTTAGGGAGCAGGCTAGCAGGCAGGGCCCATGACTTACATCATAGGAGCCTACACAAGACAAAACACTGTTGCTGGATGTAGGTTTTATTTTATTGTTTTTTTATCTTATATTTTTGAAATATACATCCAGTTTTTTTCCTTTTATTTTTTTTGGGGGGGGGGGCAAGAGAGTGCGGCCCTAAGCTATAGCATGTTTAGCTTATATGCAAATCCGGCACTGGGTCTACTCCAAGTTGAACTCAGTTGGACGCAAGCCCAGCCCTCAATCTTCCAACATCCAGCTTCCTGGATGGCCCTGCAGAGTTACACCCCACCTTTTCCTCCATGGAGCTGAAGGTGGCTTAGAATAACAGAATCACAGAATTGGAAGGGACCCCAAGGGTCATCCAGTCCAACCCCCTGCAATACAGCTGTCCTGTACAGGGATCAAAGCTGCAACCTTAGCGTTCTCAGCACCACGCTCTAACCAACTGAGCTATCCTAGCTGGCTCACACAGTTCTCTCCCCACACAACAACCCTGTGAGGAAGGTTAGGCTGAGAGGCATTGAGACTGGCCCAAAGTCAGTGGGCCAAGTGGGGATTCAAACCCTGGTCTCCCAGGCCCCAGCCTAACACTCTCACTAACCACGACACCACACTGGCTGTCTGAATGGCTCTCCTGAGTTCCGGTCTTGTGAGGGGTGAGGGAAGACTCCTCCAGGAAGCGTCTTTCAAGCTGCCTGGCATGAGGCGTGGCCCCCAGCAGCTGCCACACCAAGGGCACCGGCGGTTCTGCCTCCCCCGCTCAGGTTCCCACTGACGGTGTTTACCAAGGCAAGATCCCAGCCGCATCCAAATGTTTCTGGAGTTTCACTTCAAAACATCTCAAGGAAGAAGGACTCCGTGCACCAGGTGGGGAGGAAATTAAGGCAGCCCAGCAAATCCGCAGGGCCCGTTGGGCATGTGTGTTTTCTGAGAATTTCAAGCAGCGCCGTTGACAGTTTTGGCAACGTCTGGCTGGCTGTGGCAAGCAGGAACAGAGTCTGCCTGCCTGCCTTCTCAGGGCCGAGGCCCGTGGCCATCCAGGTGCACATCACCCCCCCCCCACATGGGTGTTACATAAATCTGACCGCCGTGATAACAAAGCGCTAAACATGATGCCTAAATGAGGAATCCAGGGCCAGCAGCACAACTAAGTGGCGACTTCTCTGAACTCAGGACACTAAGGGACAACTTGCCTGCATCGGAGGCTGACATGAATAGGTGGCTTTGATGCTCGCTGTTTCTCTCACTGAAAGTCAAAAGAGGGTGTGGCTCAGCGGCAGAGCTCAGGGCCCCCTGGTAGAATCCTAGAATTGCGGAGTTGGAAGGGACCCCGAGGGTCATCCAGTCCAACCCCCTGCAATGCAGGAATATGCAGCTGTTCCCTACAGGGATCATCAAATCTGAAACCTTGGCGTTCTCCGCACCATACCCAGCACCAGCTAGGAGAGACTCCCTGTCTGAAACCCCGCAGAGCCGCCACTGCCAGTTGGTGCAGTCAGCACTGAGCCCAAAGGGAATTTCCTAAGCTCTCGAAAAGCTACTCCAAGTGCTTGCCGATAAGAGCTCAAGACTAGAGCTGTTAGGCAGTGGAACGGTCTTCTAGGAGAGGTGGTGGGCTCTACGATTCTAGGATTGCATGAGCCTAAGAAAGCGAAGCAATGCCAGGCCTGCGCTTGGAGGACTTCAGAGAAACCCAGAGTCCAAGGATCTCCAAGGATCCCTCTTACCTGAGCAGAAGGCTGCCCAAACACATGGCCTGCAAAGCTGGGTCACAACTTGGGTTCTGCCCCTTCGTTGCCACCTGATGGTGCCCACTGCCCAGCCTGGCATTTGGGGCTGATCAGGCTGCCCCCTGGCCTGTTTCATTTGCAGGAGTCTGGTGCTGACAGGCCTCCTGTGGAAGTGGGACCTCGGAGCCAGCAGATCAGATGAGGAACAGAGGAAGCGGCTGTCCTATACTGGAGGCAGAGCACTGGGGTCACGCTAGTTCTAGTGAACCCTCCAGGATTTCAGGTGGGGAAACTCCCCCAGCCTTGCCCATGGAGATTGTGCCAGCGACCTTTGTGGTGACTTTCTGTGCCTCTGTGAAGGAAGGAACGTGGACTAGATGGGCCCCTGGCCTGATCCTGCCAGGCTCTTTGGGGATTCTTTGTTTGTGGTTCCTGTATTGGAGGGGGTTGGGCTAGATGGCCTTTGGGGGTTCCTTCCAACTCTGCCATTCCATGATTCTTCTTATCTTCTACATACACAGCAGTGCACTGAGCCACCGACCTTCCCATTTTCTAGGAGAGCAGAGAGCAGAGCCCCCCCCAATTCTCATGCACCAGTCCAGAGGCTCCACACCCCACTTTGCTCACTCTTCCCCATCCAGAAGAGCAGTCAGAGCCCCAGGGAGAAATCTGGGTGCCTGCTTGGCTTCATCCTGCTCCAATTTCCCAGAATCAGAGCTGGGGGCGGGGTACTTTGCTCCTCCCTCCCCAGCCTCGGATGGAGGATGCCAGGGGGGCGGGCATCTAAGCCGGTGGAAAACCCCTGGGGCTCCCCTCCTCCCTTTTCAGACTGACCTCCCCCCTCTTTACTTCAGAATCAGGAGATCCCGAGGCTCACACCTGTCCGGCAGCATCGCGAGGCCTGCTAAGCACAGGCGCTCTGCACATGCTCTCTCGGGGTCTTTCCTCCGGCCCCGCCGCCTCCCTCCCTCCCTTCGAGGAAGCTGGTCTGCCTTTTCCATTTCGCAAAAGCAAGCGGAGCAGGAGGGAGTTAGTCCTCTCCCCACACATCCTCCCCAGAACCGGCCCAGCCTGGCCTCCCGGGGTGAAGCGAGGCGAAGCGAAGCCGGGGTCAGTCCGGCGCGGCAGTGTGGACGCCCCCTCGGCCCCGGGAGGGGCGGGAAGCCCTCCGACTCCCCACCCCAACACACGTCGTCCTGCCCTCCTCAACCGGTCCGTCTCCTTGGCGAGGCAGTGAGTGGGAGATGGAGACGGGAGGGGATCTGCCCTCCCAGCCGCCCGATCTGAAGGGCTGGCCTTCGGGAGAGGAGCCGGGCCAGGCGAGAACTGAGGGAAGCAGCAGTCAGGAAAAAGCCGGAGCTAGACGCACGTGGAGGAAAAGGCCGGGATTTGTGGCCGGGGATTTGTGGGAAGAAAAGTGAGAGGTACGGGTACCCCACCGGCTAGGCAAAGCCTCCGCGACTTTCCTCTAGTCTGGAAGCCTCAGCGCCTAAACTGTGGGGAAGGATGTCTGCACGTGCTCAGAGGCACTCTGGGGCTCCCAGCGCCGCGCGAGCAGACAGCTTGGCTCCAGGAGTCCTGGCAGTCCAAAGCGGATCGATAAGGGAGGTTCACCCCTGGAGCAACCTCCCCATCACCCCTGCCCTCCCCCTCGATATTCAGGCACCTCCGCCCGCCCCCGCCCCCCAGCTCGGCTCACCTCTCTCGCGCTGCCTCCGCCGGGCTTCTGAGGCTCCATCGCCGCCGCGACCCTTTTATAAGGCGCGCCGGGTTGCACAACTCGCCCGGCCGCGGCCCGGCCCCTCCCTGCCCGGCCTGGGGCGGGGGAGGCGGCGCGGGGGAGGCGGGGACCCCGCGGCGCGCGCAACACCCCCCGCCGCCGCTACCCCGGGAGCCCCGAGCGCTGCCCCGGAGGGAGGGGAGCGGGGCAAGGCTTTTGGGGAACCCAAGGCGTTTATTTCCTCGCCTTTTTCTAAGAAAATACCCAGGAAAGAAAAAAAGAAAGAGAAAAAAAACCAGAAAGAGGAAATGGGGGGAATGTATTTTTGCATGTCCCCACTAACCCCTGGAAAAAAATCAAAAATATTTTAGCTTAATTAATGGTTGCTGAATTTGTGTTTGGTGAACTTCAGGGATCGGGGCAGTGCGCGCTGGTCGCGGGGTGGGGGAGAGACCTTCTGTCCAGATTTATTGGGGACCCCCACCCCCACCCCGGATTTGAATTCAGTCCAGAGTGAAATCCGGCGCTCGCTCCAAAGCCGCTGCGGTTCCACGCCTCCCTCGACATCGGGGCTGTTCTGGTGATCTCTATAAATGCTTTTTGAAAGGGAAAAATACCAGCAACAATATTTATCACAAGGAAAGGGATCGAAAATGAAATCGCCGGCGTCGAATGGGCAAGTCTGCGGTGCGGCGCCGCTGCGGGCGCAAAACGGTTCAGAAAAGGCAGTCGAAGCGGGTAGACTGAGCGACTCCCGTGCGAGGGAAGGGGGCAGCGTTGGGGGGACTTTTTAGTACAGAGAAAAAGCGAGGAAGAGGCGACGTGATAGGAGGGTACAAAAGGAAGCCCGGCGTGGAGAAAGTGGAGAGAGAGAGAGAGAGAGAGATAGGTTTTGCTCTCGTAAAAATTGCTTTCTCGCGAAACGGAAGGTCGGGAGATTCAGGACAGGCAAAAGTCCTTCACGCGGCGCAGAGTTAACCCACGGAACTCCCTCCCTCAGGAGGATGGCATGGGATGGCCACCAACTTGGGCGGCTTTAGAAGAGGGTGAGAGGAGCGGCCATAACTGAGCGGGGGCTCTCCCTTCTCCCTCTTCTTGATGCCAGATGCTGAGGATCCATCCGGGCAGAAAGAGAAGGGCCGGAGCCGCAGTGCGGGGACCCCGGATTGGGCCCGATCCACCGCCGCTGGTCTCCTCCTGTGCTGTCGTCGCTGGGTTTCACTCGGTGGCTGAGTTGTTGTTCTGGTGCCATCGAGGCTGACAGCCTCAACTCATGTATCTCGTCCAGAGGAAAACCGTAACTCGAGGTTTTATATTGTTTCCCAATTAAAATTATTAATAACGACGAAAAATTTATTTTTAATAATTAACGTTGTCAATTATTATTAACGATATTTATCTGCTGCCCGGTCATCAGCGTTCTCTGAGCGACCTACAAATGCAAAATACAGCGTAAAACCGAAATAGCCAACGCTTTGAGAATTCGTTTCGGCTTTCTATATACATGCATATATAAAAAATTCTAAAAACAAATTCGAAACTCCAACCTCCGCCCAAAAAGACAGAAAGTTTTTAAGATTCCAGCTCGACTGGTGACCCCGAATTCGTAGCGCGCCGCTCATCCTATTCCCGGTAGAAACCTGCATATATATTATTATTATTATTATTATTATTATTATTATTTGGGGGGGGAGAAACGGGGTCCGGGGGGTTCCCTCCTCGGCTATTCCGTGTCAACAGTATTATTTTAAAAAACTTTTATAGAATTCTTTTCGGATCTACCGATTCGGCTTCGATCCCTTTTTGCAAACGTTCCCTTGCGCCCTTAAAAAAAATCTTTATAAACCCCCAGTCGGGGGCGATAATTTTGGTGTAACGAAATGCGAACGAAGCCCCTCCCACAAAGTTAAAACAAGGGAGAATTCAACGCCAGAGGGGGAAAAGTGACTTTTTGCTTGCAACGAAGCCACGCTTAATTTCGCCAGTGCATTTTCAAGTATATGCCAGGCAGGAAGCCTCGCGTTTCCACGGTCGTCCTTTGCAGAGACCCCGCCTGGTGGAATTCCACCCCCCCCCGCCCCACGTCGAAATGGGAGCGAGGGTCTTCCCCCTTCAACCCTTGTCCAACACTGGATTTTATTGCGAGGCTAGGAAATATAAGCGCGTGTTTGGGGAGGTAGAGGATATTGCAGAGTTGGAAAATGTTCAGAAAAGGTGATCGAAGGGGTACAGCCCTCCCCTAGGAAGAAATATGGCAGCGCTTGGGGGGTTTTAGTCCGGAGAAAAGGCGAGTAAAAGGCGACAGGTCAGAAATATATAAAGTTATACCTGACCTGGAGAAAGTGGAGAGAGAAATGTTTTTATTCCTGTCTCATAACACCAAAACTCGTGGGCATCCAACGAAGCTGAATGTGGGGAAAATCAGGGCAGACAGAAGAAAGTCATTCTTCACGCAGCGCAGAGATGAACTGTGGAACTCCCCTCCACAGGAGGCAATGATGGCCCCCAACTTGGATGACTTTTTATGTTAGCCGCTCTGAGCCCGGCCTCGGCCGGGGAGGGCGGGATACAAATAAAAAAAATATTATTTCTTATTATTATTATTTATAAAAGACCAATTCTGGAGGAAGTTGACTCCTGGCCGCGATGCTCTGCTCAGCCCCCCCAGTTGGAGGCAGCAACGCTTCTGAATGTCACTTGCTGGAAGCCGCGAGGGGCGGGGGGGCTCTTGCGCTCGGATTCTGGACTAGATGGTCCAACTGGCTTGATCCGGCATGCTCTTCTTAGGTTCTTCTGTTCCCACACCTTGCCCCTGGACCCCCCCTCCCCCGCCCACGGCCGTGTTATCTTTATATTCCCATTCTGCAGATGGATAACTGAGATTGGTTCGCGGGAAGGAAGAGCCCAGGGGGACTTTCTCCGAGGTGGGGCTGGAATCTGGCCCCCTCTATACAACCTGGAAAAAGAGACAATGCAGGTACTTTTTTTGTAAACAAAGAAAAGTAACAACAACAACAACCGCACTCCAGCGGTCACGAAGCGGTGCTCACGTTCCGATCGACAGAAGCGGGATTTTGCGTCCCTTTGAAATGTCACATTTGAGACGGAGTTTAGAGAACGCCATGCCTCTCCGGGAAATGCGTGAGCCGCGAAAGTCTGCCTCCTGGGGAGACATCGGAAGGTGGCGGACTCCCTTCCCTTGGATCGTGTCAAGCAGAGGTTGGGTGGCTGGCTAATCTGTCGGGGATCCTTGAGCTGCGATCCCGGGGGTTGGACTAGATGACCCCGGGGGGTCCCCTTCCAGCTCTATAGTTCTATGATACTGTGATTGCATGACCCGCGAAGGCTCCACATCCCTACGGAGCGAGCCCACCTTTGCTCCGCCCAGCCGCTCCTTGGCGTCCCTTTGGAAACGGGGACCTTCTGCATGGAATTATAGAAGCACAGAATTGTGGCGTTGGAAGAGGGACCCCAAGGGACATCTAGTCCAACCCCCTGCCATGCAGGGCAGGTGCTCTGCCGGCGAGCTGCGGAGCCTCCCCCATCACTGCGGGTTGGGGAGGTTAAAGTCCTCGACCCGGAACCGGCCACGAACTGGAATCGCGCGCGTGCCTGAGATCAGGCTTCGCCAACTCTTCTTGGCTCGGACCTCGGCCGCGGGCGCAGCGGCGAGACCTCTCTTCCCAGCTCCGCAAAGGGAAGAGGGAAGATCCTGCGGGATTTGAAGCTGGCGCGGGATCCGTTCAGAAAGGCGTCTGCCGGGATCCCTTCTCCGGCTCTGCATTTGTGGGCCGAGAGTAGCTCTCCTTGGACGGCGGACGCCGATGCCATTTGGGGGATGTAGTAGTAAGGTCTTTTAAAGTGCCCGGAAAGGGTCGCCCGAGGGATAAAAGGGACGGAGCGAATCCCCTGAGAAGAAACGTCGCGCCGTTTAAGACTTTTTAGTTCGGAGAAAAGGCGAGGGGCAGGAAGTCTATAACATTATGCAACGGCGCGGAGAAAGGAGAAAGAGAGAAGTTTCCCTGCCTCTCTCAGAACAGGAGAAATCGTGGACATCCCGGGAAGTCGAAGGTTGGAGGAAGCAGGACGGATCAAAGCAAGTCCTTCTTCACGCAGCGCAGAGTTAACCCACGGAACTCTCTGCCACAGGAGGCAGGGATGGCCATTGCGAAGTTGTCTCCTTACTCTGCCCCGTGGGGAGGGCAGAACCCGCACTCGCAGCTGTTTCTAAACAAACACCTTTGATTGATTTCGTTTATTTATTGCATTCACACCCCACATTCTCAAGATGGCTCTTTCCCTCCTCCATTAATCCCCTCAGCAACCCTGTGAGGTAGGTCGGGACGAGAGGCGGTCACAGCCCGTGAGCTTCGTGGTGGTGGAGGATTTGAACCCTGGTCTCTCCGCTGCCTCTCGCATTTTGTTTTCCACAGGGACGTTTCTCGTGACGGTCATCCTATGTCAGCCGCTTTGGTGAGGTCTGCCCGAAAAGCGGCATATAAATACCTAAAATAAAACAGGAAGAAATAATACCGCAGAGAGCCCATCTGAGGCTACACAAGGGTTGAGGTTACATGGGAACTACTGGCTGCGTGGTTTTGGGATGCGCGTGACGCTGCAGGAGAGTTTATTTGTCCGGTGAAAATGCGTAGTAATAGCTCTCTCCACAAATGACCAGTATGACACAATTCGGGGTTTCATTCCTACCCACATTTCTGGATTCTTCTACTTATCCATGCAGACAAACGCCCCGTCATAGAATCGTAGAGTTGGAAGGAACCCCAAGGGCCCTCTAGTCCACCCCTGTGCAGGGCCAGATTTAAGTTTGATGAGGCCCTCAGCTCCTGAAGGTAATGGGGCCCTTTGTATGTTCAGCTGTCCTTTGTCAACAACAAATGGTCGCTGTTTTTCGTGTGGAATATACGCTATATGGTAATTGATGGACCTACGGTAATAGGTATCTCAAGCCATTTGCCCATGCAACCAGTCCATGCAGAATGTAGGCACCCTATATATAGAAATGAGCAAAGCAGTGATATTTGAGGGAGCAGGCTAGCAGGCGGGGCCCATGACTTACATCATAGGAGCCTATACAACACAAAACACTCTTGCTGCATGTACTGTAGGTGGAATCAGCGGAGGAAACAATCTTGCTGCATGTACTGTAGGTGGAATCTGCATGTACTGTAGGTGGAATCTGCGGAGGAATCAGCCCAGAGATTCTTCCCGCGCGGTCAGGCGGTGGGCAGCAGGCGCAGCGCGATCCATAGCACCTTGCCTCGGAAGCCAGCCCCGTTTTGAGCACCGGGGGCCTATTAAGTGCGCCTAGGGAGGGTTGCAGCTTCTGGAGACGCGCGTGCACTAATGCGGTCGCTTTCCGACGTGGCGCTCCGCGCTCCTGGGAGCGATCCTAGGAGTCCGGGCAGAGTTAAGGTGGGGTCTTCCTAGGATGTTTCCGGGAGAGGATTCTGCGAGACCCCGAGCTCAGGCGCCGGTGCCCGTCTGCGCAGCACGGCTGTCATTGGGGAGGAGAGAATGGGGCAGCGGCAGTAAAAGTGGGAGCCTCCCCCCCCCCCCAGTTATGCTCGACGTCTCGAGAGAGGTAGAGACCCAGCGCATCCTACTCAGCTGAGGAGACAATTGCCTCCTTGAGTCAAGAGGGCCAGGCTGCCTCCACCCTAGCTACCCAAATAAGAATATGGGAATAGCACCGCTGGATCAGGAGAACCGTGGAATTAAAGCATCTAGAACAGATGGCCACCCAAGCTCCGCTTAGAAACCCCCAAGGAAGCAGGGAAACCAGCAAGCAGGATTCTAGCACAAGACCCCTCTCCCCTCCTGTGGTTTCCAGCGGCTTGGATTCAGCAGCATTGCTGCCTCCAGCTTGTGGGAATGCTCAGGAGAGGATAGATTATTTATTAATATCCTTTCTTCACTTAGCAGAGTTTTCACATTCCCCTTTTAAACACACAGTGGATAACTGGTTGCCTCTCACTATTAGGTTCCTGGTAAGTTCCCTTAAAGGTAAAGGTAAAGGGACCCCTGACCATTAGGTCCAGTCGTGTCTGACTCTGGGGTTGCGGCGCTCATCTCGCGTTACTGGCCAAGGGAGCCGGCGTACAGCTTCCGGGTCATGTGGCCAGCATGACTAAGCCGCTTCTGGCGAACCAGAGCAGAGCATGGAAACGGTGTTTACCTTCCCGCTGCAGCGGTACCTATTTATCTACTTGCACTTTGACGTGCTTTCGAACTGCTAGGTGGGCAGGAGCAGGGACCGCTTCAAACTGCCGACCTTCTGATCGGCAAGCCCTAGGCTCTGTGGTTTAACCCACAGCGCCACCTGGGTCCCTTTAAGTTCCCTTAGATCCCCCTTAAAAGAATAAACACAACAGAATCTAGTGTAAAGTATATAAAAGAAGTTTACTCACATTCAGTCCACAGTTGGATCCCTGAAGGCAGACTTAGTTACAAAGTATATGCATGTGGCCCTATCCCATATGGGGATAATCCCAGTGTCCTCTGTTGGCTGGAAGCCAACAGAGCATCTCTAGCTAAAAAGCTGCTCCAAGGACGGAAGAAGTCAAAGAGAGTGTGGCAGCATGCCTTGTCCTTTTGTCACCTGGACAGGTAAGGTCATGCCCACCTCTAGTCACATGCAAAGGAAGGATGCTCCAGCCAGGAGGAAACAGGAAGTTCCAACTGGCTGGACCAAACATTCCCTCGCATGTCCACTCTAGGAAAACAAGGAATGTTGTACTTGACTGCTACTTATGTATCACATCCCTCACAGCTGTGGATGTGGAGGCAGAGCCGAGCCATTGTGGCTATTAGCCATCCATAGCCCATCCTCTTTTAAAGCCATCCAAGTTGGTAGCCATCATTGCTTCCGGGGGGGGGGGGGAGTCCACAGTTTAACTCTGCTCTGCATGAAGTGTTTCCCATTATGCCCGGTCACACGTGAACAAGTGGAACAATCCCACCCACACACCCAAACAATGAGTTTGCTACAATGAGATGACTCCATGGGAGCCATTGGGTGCTACATGGTGGAATGCCATGCCCCCCCCACCCCCATTGGGACTCCTGGACCACTGGTGGGGCATTGCTCAGGACAACCCCTTAGGCTGAGGCACGTAGAGCAGGGTCTCTTCTGTGTTGGCTCCCTGCTTCTGTAGTGCCTTGCCTCTGGTGACTCACACTTCCATTCCATTTCACCAGGTCTCAGGGGAATACACTTCATTCATGTGATGCACAATTCAGAGCTGATCTTAATGGTGTTTTAAAAAATGATCCTGTGTGATTTTGCACGATGTTTTCCATGTTGACAGCTGGGTGAGAAGGCAAAACAGAAATGAGTTTAAATCAGTATACGGCAAAATCCTATGTTAGGGATAGTTAGGAAAGGAAAGGAAAAGACAACCGCTGATTTGATGCCATTATGCAAATCTATGGTGTGGCTACACTCAGTGGTGTCACAAGGGGAGGCGGGGGCGGTCCGCCCCGGGTTCCAGAGGAGGGGGGTGACACTTGGGCCGGCCCCGCCTTGCCCCACCCCCTTGTGACACCACTGAGTGTAGCCACACCATAGATTTGCATAATGGCATCAAATCAGCGGTTGTCTTTTCCTTTCCTTTTCACAAGCAGCGACGCCGGTCAAGACGGAGTGCGCATGCACGAAATGCCACGCGTGCGCACTCTGTTGCCGGGTCGCCGCTGCTGCTCCCATGGCGACCTTGTGAGCCGCCGTGCGAAAAGCAGCAGCGGCGGGGCACCCCCATGAGCCGCCAATTGCGTGCGGCAGCCCGTGGGGCTGTCTAGCCGCTTCTGCTTTTCGCGCGGCAGCTCGCAAGGCTACTGCGGGAGCAGCGGCAGCGGCCCGGTGATGGAGTGCGCACGTGCGGGATTTCACGCATGCGCACTCCGTTGTGACGTTGCGTCGTGACGTCACAATGTAACGTCACGACGCCCTGCCCCCAGGGGGATGCCTCCGTTCGCTGCCCCGGGTAGCGAGGAGGCTTCCTCCACCCCTGGCTACTCTTGGAATCCAGTGTACAGTTCTGTTCACCTTTGCAGCCAAATCTAATTGTGTATATTCTTGCAAGCTAGCATGTAAAGGGGTCAAGACCACAGAGGCAGCAATGCTTCTGTATACCAGTTGCTGGAAATCGTGGGATGGAAGAGGGCTCTTGTGTTCAAATCCTGCTTGCAGGTTTCCCTTGGGGGCATCTGAATGGCCCCTGTGACAACAGGATGCTAGACTAGATGGGCCATTGGGCATGATCCAGCAAGTTCTTCTTATGTTCTCATGACTGACAATGCAATTATCTGAGCAATGTTTGTTAGCACTTGTAAAGGTAAAGGTAAAGGGACCCCTGACCGTTAGGTCCAGTCGCGGACGACTCTGGGGTTGTGGCGCTCATCTTGCTTTATTGGCCAAGGGAGCCGGCGTACAGCTTCCAGGTCATGTGGCCAGTATGACTAAGCCGCTTCTGGCGAACCAGAGCAGCGCACGGAAACGCCGTTTACCTTCCTGCCAGAGCGGTACCTATTTATCTACTTGCACTTTGACGTGCTTTCGAACTGCTAGGTGGGCAGGAGCTGGGACCGAAAAACGGGAGCTCACCCTGTTGCGGGGATTTGAACCGCCAACCTTCTGATCGGCAAGCCCAAGAGGCTCAGTGGTTTAGACCACAGTGCTACCCGCGTCCTGTTAGCACTCGTAGGGTGACATAAAACCATTGTCTCAATCTGAGCTGGAGTGAGAAGGGTCTAATGTTGTTATTGGTTCTAATTCAGATTTATCCTGTTGGGATCACAGAACAGTAGAGTTGGAAGGGACCCTGAGGGTCATCTAGTCCAACCCCCTGCAATGCAGGAACCACAGCTAAAGCATCCCTAACCTCTGCTTAAAAACCTCTAATGGAGTCTCCCTTTGAAATTATTCTGGGGGAGAACAGCAACTCACCAACAGGGTCATCAGCAGAGAGTCCAGGGAGGCGAAACGGATTTCCTGGCAGTTTCTGAGTGTTGCCCTTCCTGACGTCAGATCTGTGCCCGTTTAGGAAAGAAGGAGGATGACTCAACATGCCTTCATTCCACTTGGCTGCCAATCAGGCCGTTGTCTTGTGTCCCAGCTGAGCATTTTGCAGGAGAGCGAAAGGGATGACATGCCCGCTACTCACTGAGTAACAGGAAAGCCCGGCATAATCCTGCCCTGCTGTTGAAATCAAGCGGGATCACAAGGCGCAAACATGTGGCTGTATTTCGGACGTTGTGTTCTCGACTCTCCTTCCTCTCAGATTCCCCGTAGGAGATGAGTTTGGAAAGAGTCACTGACAGGCAGAAGTCCAGAAATCAGTATCCGCATTTCCACATTGTGGCTCCCCCCCATTGCTGTTATTGGTGGGGAAAGCGGCTGCCGATTCATGCACTTATGGGATGTTGCCGTTCCGCAATTGCGCTTGGCATTCAGTCACTCCCAACAGAGCTTGGCTGATGTGCTAGGCCAACTTCCCAGCTCCTGCGTGGAATTCTTGTGGTTGCCCCTGCTGGGCTGCCAGGCCTCACTGCAGAGCCGAAAGGGTTGCATGACACATGATACTTGGATGCTCAACACTGAGCATTTTTGGAAGGGCTGCCAGGGGTTGGAGCAGCTGCAGTGCAGGGTGGCTTCTCCGGAAAGCAAAACATGCTGTGCAGCTGGGCACATCCAGCCAGATCATACCGCTACTGTAAAGGACTGCAGAAGTCACCTGACATCCTTTGCAGGGTAAGCAATGCCAGGCAAGCGGTTCAGGGCTCTCTTTCGGATGGAGGAATTGAGGGGAGGCTCATCAAATTTGCAGGTGACACCAAACTGGTAGGGGCAGCTAAAGCAGCAGAAGACAGAATCATATTTCAAAATGACCTTAACAGATGGGAGAACTGGGCCCAAGCTAAGAAAATGTGTTCCAATAGGGGCAAAGGTAAGGTTCTGCACTTTGTCCTGAAGAACTGGATGCACAAATATAGGATGGGGGGCAGCTGGCTTGCCAGTAGTACATGTGAAAAGGATCTTGGGGTCTTAGCAGATCACAAGCTGAACATGAGTCAACCGTGTGATGCAGCAGCAAAAAAAGGCTAATGCTATTCTAGGCTGCATCAGCAGAAGTCTAGTGTCCGGATCAAGGGAAGTCATAGTCCCACTCTCTTCTGCCTTAGTCAGACCACATCTGGAATACTGTGTCCAGGTATGGACACCACAATTTGAGAAGGTGGGCAGAGGAGGGCAACCAAGGTGATCAAGGGTCTGGAAACCAGACCTTATGAGGAAAGATTGAAGGAAGCATGTTTAGCCTGGGAAAGAGGAGACTGAGAGGAGATATGAAAGCCATCTTCAAATATCTGAAGGTGGAGCAAGCTTGCTTTCTCCTGCTCCGGAGGGTCAGACTCAACCCAAAGGATTCAAGTTACAGGAGAGGAGATTCCCACTCAACATTGGGAAGAATGTTCTGATGGTAAGAGCTGTTCAGCCATGCAATGGACTCCCTTGGAAAGATGGAGGACTCTCCTTCCTTGGAGGTTTTAAACCAGAAGTTGGATGGTCCTCTGTCAGGGCCTCTTTAACTGTAATTCCTGAATTGTAGTGGGCTGGACTAGATGATCCTCAGGATCCCTTCCAACTCTACAACGCTGTGATTCTAAGTAATGCTAAACTTTTGTGAACCAGTCCTTGATATCTGGGATTTCCTTTCCTTTCCATTCTTCCCATCTCTATTTATTTATTGGCAGTTAACTGTCCTGCAGGGACTTACGAATTAAACATGGCTTTGATCTCCTTGTTGGAACTTAAAGCATGCAAATATCCTTTGGGAATCATTACTGGGGTTGTTCCGATTTGGAATCCTTGCAGATCCGTTCCTCACCTTCGATCAGAATTGTTATGCAGGAAGTCAGGCCGGTCTGAGATGGGGTGGGAAGGAATAGAACCAAGGAATAGAACACATATAACTTTGCACGGAGACTTCCGGGCTTTTTGTGGGGAAGGAAGTCTTGCAGGGATAGCCTGAGCTTCAAATCCTCAGACTTCTCCTTGCCCCTTTGCTGCTGCATTGCATCAAGCAGCCTTGTCATTTCCCAGCAAAAGCCAGAATGTCCTCCACATTCCTGAAGCCATAAAACACTAAGTGGCCAGTCTCGGTCTCGTGGGTCGCTGGGAAAGAGCTTTTAGAGCTGCTGGCTTGCATTTTGACTCAGGCCAGACTTTTCAAAGACTCCCTTGTCGTCTTGGAGGCCAGGCAGGAAAGCCGGCATACGTCCTCCGCGTGACAGGAGAAAACCCGAGACTTGCACAAACATCCCATCATCCCTTGCCACAGGTGAGGGATGCTCACCTGAGGAACATGTGTGCATCCTCATAACCCTAGCTCACCATCCTCGGCACTTTAAACAATTCAGGAGTGTTTCATGTTTTCTTTCAGGTGAAGCTTTTCAATTTCATTTTATAACATATATGAAAACAGAGCAGTTATAACAGCAGATGAAAATCAAAAGATGAAAATCCAAACAATGGAACAGGCATGTAGAATGAGTACAGGTGCACATGGGTTAAAATAACCAACTGAAGAATATCAATGTTATCTGATTATCAAGTATTGTTCCAGAATTGCCAGGCTTCAGATGAGGGTTGACTTGAATATGATGGTTCCATTGTATATGTAATAAAGGAATGCCAGATAATATTAAAAGTGTCTGGGAGTTCTAGTCCTTGTCAAAATCTCACATTATACATAATTTTCTCCATTACAGCTCTATTTGAGAGTTAGTGGTACCAAGCACCCAGAGCCAGATTCTGGGCTGTTTTCCATTGAGTAGCAATTATTTTGTCCATATATCTTACACTGGTATCATCAAAATATTTAGGAACATTAATTTTGGACAACAAACAATAGTTTCTTCAGTAACATTTATAATTTCCATCCCGATTCAAGGTCAGCACCAACACTTTGAATTGTGCTTGGAAACATACTGGGAGCCAATGTAGGTCTTTCAGGACCGGTGTTCTATGGTCTTGGTGGCCACTCCCAGTCCCCAGTCTAGCTGCTGCATTCTGGATTAATTGCAGTGTCTGGGTCACCTTCAATGGTAGCCCCACATAGAGCGCATTGCAGTAGTCCAAGCGGGAGATAACCAGAGCATGCACCACTCTGGTGAGACAGTCTGCGGGCAGGGAGGGTCTCATCCTGCGCACAAGATGGAGCTGGTAGACACTGCCCTGGACACAGAATTGACCTGCGCCTCCATGGACAGCTGTGAGTCCAGAATGACTGCCAGGCAGCGCACCTGGTCCTTCAGGGGCACAGTTGCCCCATTCAGGACCAGGGAGCCCCCCACACCTGCCTGCTCCCTGTCCCCCCCAAAACAATACTTCTGTCTTTAGAATCTTTCGGGAGAGCTTTTGAGGGTGTCTTGGTGCGTGGGGAGGAATCTTTCTAGGAGTTCCCAGGAGTCAGAAATAGCATCCATTCCACAGACCTTGGGATGTCTGTGCCATAGATGAACATTAGGGCGACTTCCAGGACCGTATCTTAACAACCATTTGATGGCAAGACTGTTGCAGGTGGTTGCAGCTTTGTGCTCTCCAGCTGGGCAGGTGCCACAGGGATCTCCAAGTTGAATGGCCTCAGAACAGAAGCCAAAAGTCCATCTACTCCAGCATTCTGGATCAGCAGCCAGACAGCTGCTCCCAGGCTGCAAAGACCACAGCAAGCCGTCATTGATGGGATGCTAGGCTAGATAGATGTTTGGCCTGAGTTTGTCTTGTGAAGGCAGCAGTCCTCTTGTGACGCTCTTCCTAGAAAGCTGTGCTCAAAGGTTGATTGCCTCTGAACATGGAAGTACCTGGCATGGCTCGTCTCCATGGCTATGCCTGCAAACAGAAAAACAATGTTGCCATGCAACACGGCATGTGAGGCTCGCGAATTGCTCTGCCGATGTGACACAGACCCTGTCCAGGAAGGAGCTTTGCTGTCTAGGTGAGCTGAGCAAAGATGAAAGGGCAGAGAGCTCGTCAGGATAAGCTTCAGGGAAGTGTTTGTGGACAGTGAGCGTTATCTCGCTTTATTGGAGTCTTGCGCTGCAACTTCCTGGTCTCTGCGACATCAGAGGCGGCCCATGAGGCTCAACGAGAAGGGAAAATACCTGTGAATCAGAGACTGTGGCCAGTTCATGCAGTCCGAACATTCCCCTTACTTTATTCTTAACTCTAACCCTTTATGCATTTGTTTATTTATTAATATTATTATTTTCATTTCTAGACCACTTTATATTTTTAAGAAAAACCTCAAAGAGGTTTACAGCATATTAAACGTCAATAAAACAACCCAGAATCAAACATTTCTGAAGAAGGTGAAATATAGAGTATACAGTCAAAGCAACAACAGGAAACTAAAATATTATCTTAAAGATTTCAAAATAAAACATTACAAAGGAGGTCAACTACAGAATACATATTTAACACAAACCAAGCTAACAAAAAAAAATCTTAAACATTTCAAAAGAAAACATTGCTAAGTGAAGTCAAATATAAAATGCACGTTTAAAACAGCATAATTAACAAGAGAATAAAATATTATCATAATCATGACACAGCTGTTTGGCAGGCACAAAAAGATGGGGCAAAGGAATCCAATAATTAGGATTTGTTGTCAGGCACAGCAATGTCCCTCCGGTCTCCCCAGGAACCTCTTTAGTAGAGCTGGCGGGTGTGGGCCCGGCCCCCAAGGCCAGACGGAAAGGGCCTTGCAGGGAGCAGCCTTCATGACTCACAGCCGGGCAATGTTGATTGTGTGATTATCATTTATTGTGTTATGGCAGACTTGGGGTGAGTCTGGATGATGCCCTGACGGCCTTCCAATTGGGGGGGGGGTCTGGTGCCCAGTGCGGGTTAGGATCTAGCCAAGGAAGTTGCTGAACTGGTAACTCAAGTTTCTTTGCAAGGCAATGACCTCAGCTGGCCTCTTAAGTGTCCTCATCAGCATCCCAAAAGAATGGAAATAAATAAAAAGATTAAAAAGTTGTCCAGTAGCACCTTAGAGACCAACTAAGTTTGTTCTGGGCATAAGCATGGATGCAGGTGGCGCTGTGGGTTAAACCACAGAGCCTAGGGCTTGCCGATCAGAAGGTCGGCAGTTCGAATCCCCGCAATGGGGTGAGCTCCTGTTGCTCGGTCCCTGCTCCTGCCAACCTAGCAGTTCGAAAGTACGTCAAGGTGCAAGTAGATAAATAGGTACCGCTCTGGCGGGAAGGTAAACGGTGTTTCCGTGTGCTGCTCTGGTTTGCCAGAAGCGGCTTAGTCATGCTGGCCACATGACCCGGAAGCTGTACGCCGGCTCCCTCGGCCTATAGAGCGAGATGAGCACTGCCACCCCAAAGTCGTCCGCAACTGAACCTAATGGTCAGGGGTCCCTTTACCTTTACCTTTTAAGGTGCTCCTGGATAATTTTTTAATTTTTATTTCGACTGTGTCAGCCATGGCTACCTACTTGAACCAAAAGAATGGGTTCAGTTGCAAGAGCTACAGCTAAGTGAGGGAGCCCTCCAGGTTAACGGTTGGGCCTTTCCTCCATGCCCTCACCTAGCTACTAGGTAGGTAGAGAAACAAGAGACACAGTAGTGCGTGAGAGAACTGAGTTGGAAGCAAATTGGAAGCTGGACAAACAGAGACGTGCTTGATCTGTGCTGAATCCAAAGCTGTGAATAATGGAGAAAGAAGTGCTTTCGGGGTGTTAATGCTGTGGGCCCCTCCATCTTCTTCTCAGGTTGTATATATTGTGGGAATGTTCAGGGATGCAGGAGAGGATATATTATTTAATTATAGCCTTTCCAACTTGTGTTAACAAGTTTCACAAATCAGCAGAGTTACATTCCCCTTTTTCTTACACAGCGGATGCGTTTGCTCAGGCTCGCTAAAGCCTCTATAATAACTGTCCTGGTATTTCCCCCCTTATTCCCTCATAAAAGATAAGACACGACACAGTCTTCTATAAAAGTATAAAAAGAGTTTACTTACACATTCTGTTCACAATAGGATCCCAGAAGGCAGACTTAGCTTAGAAAAGTAACGCACACTTGGAGACTATTCCATAGGGAGATAGTTCCTTTGTCCTCTCTTGGAAGCCTCGCTGGAAGCCAAGAGAGCATCTTTGACTAAGCAGCTGTTGCTTCCTTGAAGAACGAAGTTACCTGCACAGGTGAGGCCACGCCCACCTCTAGTCACATCTAGAGGAGGTCTGTCCCAGCCCAGGAGAAACAGGAAGTTCCCACTGGCTGGTCCAGACATCCCCTTCTTTGTCCACTCTAGGGATGTTGTACTTGACTGCTCTTTGTGTTTCACATCCCACATATATGTGTCAATAAAACCAGATATACTGAACACACCACGGTCTCTGCTGACCTTCGTAAGAGCCTGGAGCCCCCAGAGTCTCTCACTGCTTGGAGACTGGAATGGAGTGTAATAGTATTTCACTTGTTCTACTCTGCCTTGTGACGCCCTTGTAAAAGGCAGCATATAAGTATTTAAATAAAGAAGCACCCACATTCTCATAATTCCTTGATCCCTGAAGTGTTTTGGCCTGTCCGTCCCCAGTGAAATCCCGAACAATCCCTAACCAAGAGAGCTTATGCAGCCCACACAAGACAAAAATTTGTGAAACGTTTACGCACAAAAACATTTGGGTCTCTTGCTCCTTGAAGGTTTGGCAGCTGCCACACAGAGGGGGCTGAAATCAGAACAGGCAAGTTAAATTTCTGCAGCAGTCTACCGTCAAGGAACAGAAAAGAAATGGATTTATACTGTACATGAGAGTTTCCCCGTGGCATTTGCCCTTTGCTGGAGGTTGGTGGAACGCTGCCAAATGAAAGGAACTCTTGAATGAAATCTTGAATTCCCAAAGCACCCTCTGGTAGGGACGCACGCAGGGGAGCCGCAGGTTTGCGCCTGAGCCTCTTGGAATGAAGTCTTGGCCAGACTCCAGGGCAGATTGTATTTCCAGAAAAGGGAAGTGTGAGCGGTGGAAGAATGCCTCCCCTCTGCACCCAGGCCTGTGCCTCCTCTTGAGCAGCACAAAGAGACCAGGATCAGGTGCAGGAAACATGATGTGCAGTGTGAGAGGGAAGGACGTCATGCCGAGGTGCAAAGGACAGTCATGGGACATTCTGTGTGCGTTTCACGTGCCAGATCAGAGACGCAGCCAGGCTTCTCTGTGGCTGTTGAAGTCATTTAGTGGCTACGAGCGAAGCTTCAATGGGACAAGGAACTCCTGGCATCCAGGCAGGGAGGCGGTGGCCATGTCTGGTGGGGTCTTAAAGCTGCTTGACCATGTTAGGCTGCCGAGAGAACCAAGCGGCTATTTATGGTCACCCGGCTGGACAACTGTTTGCAGCGGAAGGGCAAATTGGTTTAAGTACAGTCCCACCAGAGGGGCTGGCATAGCTGCCCCTCTGATGTAAGCCCCAAATCAGGGCAGAGAGAAGCGACAGGAACATCAGGGGACTCGTTGGCCGTCAGACTCCAACTGCACCCTTGATGTCCTCACAACTTTAGGTCAAATAGAAAGCAGGCGCAAGAAAAATTCAATGGAAAAAACCCACCGCCTCTTCCCATCTTCCCTATCCACTGCTTTGCGGGATATCTTTGGCAGAAGAAAAGGCTCAGGAGTAAACCCTACACAAATCCAGAATGGAAGAAGAAGAGTTTGGATTTGATCTCCCGCTTTATCACTACCTGAAGGAATCTCAAAGCGGCTCACATTCTCCTTTCCCTTCCTCCCCCACAACAAACACTCTGTGAGGTGAGTGGGGCTGAGAGACTTCAGAGAAGGGTGACTAGCCCAAGGTCACCCAGCAGCTGCATGTGGAGGAGCAGGGAAGCGAACCTGGTTCACCAGATTACGAGGCCACCACTCTTAACCACTACACCACACTGGCTCAATGGAGTCCCGGAGAAAGTTGGGTGGCACCTCGTATGCCTCCTTCCAGCAACTCCTGCAGCCAAGCTGATGCCAAGCGGATTGCTCTGCTTTCCTTTGGACCCCAACAGTCAGGCCGAGGGGGGGGGTGTCTCGCTGTCTGGGCAGCCCAGGACCTCCAGGCACACTGCCCAGGCTTGCACCTCAGGGAGGCAACTTCAGCACCGCTTATGCAGCAAAAACAATGCGGGAGGCAGCAGTTCCGTTTCCAGTCTCTGCAGCCACAGCAGGCGCTGTGATTTTCCAGCGGGTTGACTTCACCCCTGGAGGTACACTCCCTTGTCTCTCAGGACAGACAGATGCCAACAACTTTCTCCACAATGGAAAACAGGACCTGGAGATAGGAGGGCACAGTTCAGGTGGGTGTGTTGCAGGATCTGTGCTGTAATCCCCTCAGTTGGGGTAGCTTGTACAATAGCTGTGCAATAGTGGTGCAATAGCACTGCAATAGCGGTTTGCTTGGGGCAAACATGCACACGCAATTATCGCAGAATCCTAGAACGGTAGGGTTGGAAGGGACCCCGAGGGCCATCCAGTCCAACCCCCTGCAATGCAGGAGTCTCAGCCACAACATTCATGACATTCATGACAGATGGCCATCCAACCTCTGCTTAGAAACCTCCAAGGAAGGAGAGTCAGCCACCTTCTGAGGGAGTCCACTCCACTGTCTAAACAGAAATGTTTTCAGTGTGCGCTGGAAAGAGTCCAGTGAAAGTGCCTGCCTGGAGCAGGTATCGTGTGGCATTTGTGGCAGATCCAATTGGTCGAGTGGTAAGGGCCAAGTGCCCAGAACAACGGCCCTTAGGGAAGTGACTTAAACCTCTCCCCACCCACCTGTTTTCTGGGCCCGCCTATAAATAATAATAATAATAATAATAATAATAATAATAATAATAATATTTATTGCTTATAACCCACCCATCTGGCCAGGCCTCCCCAGCCACTCTGGGCGGCTCCCAACAGAATATTAAAAACACAGTAAAACATCAAACATTAAAAACTTCCCTAACCTTAGCCCTGGCGACAGTCAGCCCTCCTCCCAGTGGCCCTGCCTCCACCTGCAGACAGTTCCGTGAATTGGGAGCAGGTGGCTGCCTGGCCGATACCTGTGAGCCAGCAGCTGCCACAAGCAGGAACAAGCCTGGCTATTTCATGCCTTTGGCATGAGCATCGGTCACCAGGCAGGAATGCCGTGTCCTCAGCTGTCCAGACCTCCATCGATTGCATCGCAGGACCCATCGCCTGCCGCAGCTCAGATGAGGCTCCTGGCCAGAGGCGGCACTCTGTCTCTCAAGGTCAAGGTCTCTCTAGGCACCGTGAGACGGGCAGGAGCATTTGCCCCGGAGCATTTGAGGGCAGCCAGCCCAGTCACGGACGAGGGCTTCTCTCAATCAGGAGCCAGTGTGGTGTAGTGGTTAAGAGCGGTGGCCTTGGAATCTGGTGAACCGGGTTCGCGCCTCCGCTCCTCCACATGCAGCTGCTGGGTGACCTTGGGCTAGTCCCACTTCTCTGAAGTCTCTCAGCCCCACTCACTTCACAGAGTGTTTGTTGTTGGGGAGGAAGGGAAAGGAGAATGTGAGCCGCTTGGAGACTCCTTCGGGTTGTGATAAAGCGGTATATCAAATCCAAACTCTTCTTCTTCTTCTTCACCACTGGGTTTATTGCCCCATATGGGGTAGATCCACATGTACATATTTGTAACTAAGTCTGCTTTCAGGAATCCAACTGTGAACTGATGTAGGTAAACTTCTTTCATTGACTAACAATAAAATTTTTGTGTCTTTATTCTTTTAAGAGGGATTAAAGGGGACTTACCCGCAACATACAAGTCAATACTGAATTGTATGATAGTGAGAGGCTCACATGAGCCTGCAACCAGCTATCTGCTGTGCATGTTAAAAAAGGGGAATGTAAACTCTGCTAAGTAAAGAAACCTGCTAGTGCAAGTTAGGAAGGATATTAATATAGATAGATAATTTATTGTTACGGTTGTCCACCAGCACGATAAATACAATCCAAAATACATTGTAAAAATATAAACTATAAACTATAAATATAAATGTTAAAATTTTTAAATAAAACACGATATCTCTACTTTAAAAATAGGGCTGCGGTCAATTATAACACTGGTCCGTCTTTAGTTCTGTCCTGAAGTTGTGTGGATGCTGCTAGCTAGATTGGACCGAATTTTTATAGCTCTAGCACAAAACTTGGCCACCTTTGCTGTCACATTATCGTTAATATCTGAAAGGAGCCACTCTATATAGAAATTGTCCGAACGTCCAGGTAGCTCAGTCAGCATCGTGTGGATAAGCTCGCCTCGCTCCTCCTCATAGAGGCGGCATCGCAAAAGTATGTGGTCAGTAGTTTCCACCTCTCCAGATCCACACAGGCAGCATCTCTCGCACAATGGGGTCCGTTTGTACTTCCCTTGGAGAACTGCGGAAGGCATTGTGTGATTACGTGCGAGAGTAAATGCTCTTCTATGAGAGGGTATTTCTAGTCGGAATAAATATCTGACTGGTCGGGACAGGTATCTCCTTTTCTCCTGAATTAGGGAGTAAGGTACTTTACTCAGAAAGGATATTAATAAACAAGATATCCTCTCCTGCCCCCCTGAACATTCCCACACTCTTGAGGAGGGAGGAGGCCCCACGACTGGCTTGAACGTCACTGCCTCCTGGGGCAGCCAGTTCCATCCTTTGCATTGCACAAAGAAGGACTTTCTTTTGTCGGCCCTGAACCCTCCAGCCTTCCGCTTCCTTGGATGTCCGCAAGTTCCTGGGTTAGCGGAGAGGGGGAAAAATTGTCCTCTACCTACTTTACCCTCCCAGCCAGGGCCAGGGACAGCCAGGGGCCATTCCTCTCAGGAAGCAGCCTCCTTTCTGATTTCAGCATGCTGCCTGCTTTCACCAGCCCGAAGAAGAATGCTGTGGAGTCGGGAAGCTGGCAGCCTTGCCAGCTTGCTTAGTGAGAACCTTCTCCCCGTGTAGGGCTGGATTTAAATTTGATGAGGCCCTAAGCAAATGACCAGTATGACACAATTTGGGGTTTCATTCCTACCCACATTTCTGGATTCTCCTACTTATCCATGCAGACAAACCCCCCGTCATAGAATCATAGAGTTGGAAGGAACCCCAAGGGCCCTCTAGTCCACCCCTGTGCAGGGCCAGATTTAGGTTTGATGAGGCCCTCAGCTCCTGAAGATCATGGGGCCCTTTCTATGTCCAGCTGTCCTTTGTCAACAACAAATGGTCGCTGTTTTTCGTGTGGAATATATGCTATATGGTCATTGATGGACCTCATAGATATCCAAAGCCATTTGCACATGTCTTCATGCAACCAGTCCATGCAGAATTAGGCACCCTATATATAGAAAGGAGCAAACCAGTGATATTTGAGAGAACAGGATAGGAGGTGGGGCCCATGACTTACATCATAGGAGCCTACACAACACAAAACACTCTTGCTGCATGTAGGGTTTATTTTGTTTTTTATCTTATATTTTGGACATGTACATCCAGTTTTTTTTCCTTTAATTTTTTTTAGGGCCCCCAAGAGAGCTATAGCTTGTTTATCTTATACGTAAATCTGGCACTGTCCCTGTGCCTGGTTCTGTGGAGCTGCCCTGGGGCTAGTTCTGGGAGTTTAGGTCTTGCTCTCTGCCTGGCGCCCTGCCCTGGCGTCCCTCTGCCAGGCCGCTTCCCATCACAGAGGTCATCTGACTGTCAGCCCAGTCAGCAGGTGCCACAACTCCTGATTAGCAGCTCTTGTCCTGCTAATCCTTACCGGGAAGGATGGCTGCAGCCAAGTAGAACAGGCAGCCAGGAATCGCCTGGTCAAGCTGCTGCCCGTAACAGCCCCCCTCCAGTGTCCAGCGTGAAGTTGGCTGCCCACAACCTCAACCTTCCTCCCCTCCCTTCCTCCCCCCAGCCCAGTCCAGCGCAGGGTCCCCCTCTCATCCAAGCACCCCCCCCCCAGGAGGAAGGATATGCCCTGCAAGGCCTCAGAAATGCTGGAACCGGCATGGAAGAACAAGAGTCTGAGGGATCAGGCCAGGGGCCCATCAATAATAATAATAATAATAATAATAATAATAATAATAATAATAATAATAATAATTTATTATTTATACCCCGCCCATCTGGCTGGGTTTCCCCAGCTACTCTGGGCAGCTTCCAACAGAATATTAAAATACAATAATCTATTAAACATTAAAAGCCTCCCTAAACAGGGTTGCCTTCAGATGTCTTCTAAAGGTCTGGTAGTTGTTTTTCTCTTTGACATCTGATGGGAGGGCGTTCCACAGTGCGGGCGCCACCACCAAGAAGGCCCTCTGCCTGGTTCCCTGTAACTTGGCTTTTCGCAGCGAGGCAACGGCCAGGAGGCCCTCGGAGCTGGACCTCAGTGTCCAGGCACAACGATGGGGGTGGAGATGCTCCTTCAGGGATACAGGACCGAGGCCATTGAGGGCTTTAAAGGTCAGCACCAACACTTTGAATTGTGCTGGGCAACCTCTGGCAACCTCTTCTCCCAGACCAGATGCCCCAATGAGAAACCTGGAAGCAGGATCGGAGCACAAGAGCAGCTCTCCCCGCCGGTGGTTTCCAGCAACTGGGGTTCAGAAGAATTGCTGGAGGCAGAGAGTAGCCATCATGGCTGGTAGCCACCAGCAGCCCTCTCCTCCCGGGGACACGGCTAAGCTGCATTTAAAGCCGTCCAGGTTTTAAGAAGATGCTGTGTGATTTAATGGTTTTTAACTGGATGGGGAAGTGGTAGTGTTGTACTGCTGTATTATACACAAATTTATTTTTTAACAAATGGTCATTGTGAGAAATTCGGAGTTACTTTTATGCATGAGTTGGGAATTCTGAAGTTAAGGATTTGATTGGCATAAGTTTTGTTCTGTCGAGCGCGTATCTTGCACAATTTGTATACAGTGGCTGATTGATAACATGTGGTCTGTTATGCCTAATAAAGGATATTTGAGTTTGAGATGCTGTGCGCTGGCTCACGAGTGCTGGCACCCCCCATGTGTTTTACTTGGTCCTGCCCTGGGGGAAGAGCCTGGTCCCTGGTGAGGAGAGATTGGGAAGAGGTCCGAAAATTTAAAAAGCCACATTGTCGGGAGACAATGGAAGAGTGTGCCTTTGAGTTGAAGTCAAACTGTTGGGAGCTTGCAGCGCCTGCTGTGGCTGCAGAGACCGATATCAGAGAGACATGTTTTGTTGCAGCAGGGGAAGATGAAGACGTCTGGTTTTTCTGCTGCAGATGCCCCATGGCATTTCTTCTCTCTGTGCTCCTCCCACCGGTCATTCCTCCTCTGGTCACTGCTACGGATGCACAACCTGACTCTCTATCTCCAGGCAGGGCGGTTGCCTGTAAGGGAGAGTGTCAGAGTTGGTGTTTCTCTCTCTCCCCCCCCCCCCCCATTTTTAGTTTTGGGCAGAGCTGACTCCATAGCAGTCACCTGGGTCTGCATTTTGCCGCTCTTTCAAAAGGAGCTGCGCCACGATCCGTGCAAACAACGGTCAGACCACCCACTTTTTCACGCGTGGCCTATGCCAAGAGGACAGGTATGTTCTGGGTTCAGAATCATAGAACTGTAGAAGGGACCCCCAAGGGTCATCCAGTCCAGCCTCCGGCAATGCAGGAATCTCAACGAAAGCATCCAGGACAGACAGACAGCCAACCTCTGCTTAAAAACCTCCCGGGAAGGAGAGTCCACCTTGGAAAAGTCAGAAAAGTTGGGAGGTGCTTGGATTAGTGTGACCCCACATGTTCTCCCCCCCAACACCTTGTTGGTGTTGTGGGTGCGAGTTGCTTCTCTAGCTGTGATCCCTGCATGGCGGGGCTTGCGCTAGGTGACTCCGAGGGTCCCTTCCAACTCGACAATTCTATGATTCTAGAAATAAATTTTAAAATAAACAAAAACTTGCGAAGCGTCAAAGGACACCCAAAAACATTTTCTTAAAATGTGAAAAAGCAGCCCCGTGCTTTCGCAGCTAATCAGTTCAAGGCTGCCAGGAACAGTATCTTTCAGCCATCAAATGCCTGAGTGAGCAGGAGGGTTTTCAAATCCCTCCTGAATGTTAATCATGCTGGTGTTCGAAAGCAATAAGGTTATACCATCAATTTTTAAAAACAAATCGATCAGGATTTCCAACGTGGAATGGATGAGCCATATTGGCAGCCGTTGGTCCTAGAATCCTAGAATCCTAGAGTTGGAAGAGACCCCAAGGGCCATCCAGTCCAACCCCCTGCCAAGCAGGAAACACCATCAAAGCATTCCTGACAGGTGGCTGTCAAGCCTCTGCTTAAAGACCTCCAAAGAAGGAGACTCCACCACACTCCTTGGCAGCAAATTCCACTGTCGAACAGCTCTTACTGTCAGGAAGTTCTTCCTAATGTTTAGGTGGAATCTTCTTTCTTGTAGTTTGAATCCATTGCTCCGTGTCCGCTACTCTGGAGCAGCAGAAAACAACCTTTCTCCCTCCTCTATATGACATCCTTTTATATATTTGAACATGGCTATCATATCACCCCTTAACCTTCTCTTCTCCAGGCTAAACATACCCAGCTCCCTAAGCCGTTCCTCATAAGGCATCGTTTCCAGGCCTTTGACCATTTTGGTTGCCCTCCTCTGGACACGTTCCAGCTTGTCAGTATCCTTCTTGAACTGAGGTGCCCAGAACTGGACACAGTATTCCAGGTGAGGTCTGACCAGAGCGGAATACAGTGGTACTATTCCTTCCCTTGATCTAGATGCTATACTCCTATTGATGCAGCCCAGAATTGCATTGGCTTTTTTAGCTGCTGCATCACACTGTTGACTCATGGTCCCCTGGGCTCTGCCACCTATTTGAGAGGGCTCTGATGCTGTGGCTCAATAATAGCGTTATAAGATTGGGTGTGTGTGTGTGGCAAGACTCCCCTAAAATATTTGGATTCAGTAAGAATTTAAGCAAACCCCTTAATTCCTGGGTCTTGTGGAGACTGGAGTTTAAACCAGTTTTTCCCAATCATCAGAATGGCCAAGCCATTAACCCTGGGTGGTCCAGCTCACATTTTGTCGTGGTCCTCAGCAGCATTCAAGAAAAAACATCTTAAACACTTAAAAAAAATTTGTGTCACGTGTTGCTAATGAAAGAGCGTACATCTGCTTGTGTATTCAATTTGTTTAACAATTAAAGCTATTAAATATATTGGGACGCAGGTGGCGCTGTGGTCTAAACCACAGAGCCTAGGGCTTGCTGATCAGAAGGTCGGCGGTTTGAATCCCCGCGACAGGGTGAGCTCCTGTTGCTCTGTCCCAGCTCCTGCCAACCTAGCAGTTCGAAAGCATGTCAAAGTATGTAGATTTTATTTTATTTCTTTTTTATCTTATATTTTGGAAATGTACATCCAGTTTTTTCCCCTTTAATTTTTTTGGGGGCCCCCAAGAGAGTGGGGCCCTAAGCTATAGCTTGTTTAGCTTATCCAGTGGTATCCAAACTTTTTTCAAAGAGGGCCAGATTTGATGAGATGAAGGGCCATGAGGGCCACCCAAAGACTGAAGTTGTTCACCTTTTTTTTAATAGAATTTTACCCCAGGAAATATAGTGCCACAGGGTCTGCATTAAACCGACCGGCGGGTTGGATTAGGCCCCCGAAACGGACTTTGGACATGCCTGGCTTATACGTAAATCTGGCACTGGCCCCAGCTGTCAATTCTTGGAAGCCAGCTGTGAGGTCCCGGGGCCGGGATCTCCCTCTCTCTCTCTCTCTCTCTCTCTCTCTCTCTCTCTCTCTCTCTCTCTCTCTCTCCCCCCCCATGGAGAGGCCATCCAACAATAGGGTGTTCATTCCACCCAGAGGGAGGGCTCTTTGTTTTCTACTAACCCCTGCACCATGATCCCACTGAGGCAGCAGCCAGGGCCGCTTGCGCTGTCACTTGGAATCAGCTCTCTCTCGCTGGTTGCTTAACCAGGCAGGGGAATTCCTGGCTCTTTACGGGAGCAGAGACCCCCGGCGGCCCTCTGGCTGTGTGTGGTCGAGAGGCTGATGTAGCCAGGCAGGTGCAGCAGGTGAGGGGCTCAGGCATAACTACCCCCTGCCAGCTGCTCAGCTTACAGCTGCTTGTGCCAGCCGGCAGGATCCATGGGCCAAACAGATCTCTGTCTCAAGCAGGAAAGGGAACGGGCTCTGCAGAGGTCCACCCACCTTTGCCCTATGTGTGGGAATGTTCAGGGTTGCAGGAGAGGATATATTGTTTATTAATACCCTTCCTAACTTGCGCTACCAAGTTCCTTAACTTAGCAGAGTTACATTCCCCTTTTTACATGCCCAGCAGATAGCTGGTTGCAGGCTCGTGTGAGCCTCTGACTATTATACAATCCAGTCTGTCCCAGATTGAATTGTATGTTCCTGGTAAGTTCCCTTGAATCCCTCTTAAAAGAATAAGGACGCCACAATCTTATTCAAAGTCAATCAAAGAAGTTTACTCACATCAGTTCACAGTTGGATTCCTGAAGGCAGACTTAGTTACAAATATGTACATGCAGATCTACTCCATATGGGGGAATAATATATATATAACCATCTTAAATGCTGTAACTAGATAATATGACCTTGGAGAGTTGTGATGGGTGTGTACGTATGTGCATGTGTGGCTGAAAATGTGTGGGGTTTTTTTGTTTTGTTTTATGGGATGGCATTCAATTTCATTGCACTTGTACAACGTTGTACTTGTACAATGACAATAAATCTTATCTTATCTTATCTTATCTTATCTTATCTTATCTTATCTTATCTTATCTTATCTTATCTTATCTTATCTTATCTCATCTTATCTCATCTTATCTCATCTTATCTCATCTTATCTCATCTTATCTTATCTTATCTTATCATCTTATCTTATCTTATCTTATCAGTGACTGCAGGCTAGCAGTCCAGCAGTTCACACAATGAAAGGAAGATGGAAAAGAGAGAGGTATGCTGCGTGATGCGTCCTTTTGTTACCTGGACAGGTGAGGTCACACCTACCTTCTGTCACATGCAAAAGCAAGGATGCTCCAGGCCAGGAGAAAAGAGAAGTTTTGACTGGCTGGACCAAACATTCCCTTTCATGTCCACTCTAGGAAAACAAGCAATGTTGTACTTGACTGCTCCCAGTGGATTACATCCCACACTATGAAGGTGAGTCCAAGGAAGCCAGAAGGTCAAGACCCACCAAGGAAGAGATTTTCCTCTCCGGGACTTTTGGTCCCTGACTGAAGGCTTCTTCCCACCTGTAGATGAGCCAACGAATCACCACGTCACAGTGGGTCCAATCATTGTATGCTACGTTGCTGCATTGCAGGGGGCTGGGCTAGATGACCGCTGGGGTTCCCTTCCATCTCTACAATTCTATGATTCTATACTCTTGTGTCTGAAACGCAGTACCGGGATCCTTAAGACTTTGAACTTTTGGGGGAAGGTGATGTCATCCATCGTTGGAGGTTTTTAAACAAAGGCTAGATGGCCATCTGTCAGGGGTTCTTCAGCGTTGTGATACCTGCATTGCAGGGGGTTGGACTAAATGACCCTGGGGTCCCAGCTCTGCAACTGTATGGTATCTAGATGCCTTCCCTTTTTTTAAAAAAAATAATAATAATTTTTATTAGGTTTCCAAACATATACCGTAATCACATTCCTACCATAAACAGTTAATAAACATTAAAAAACACAATAACATACAACACAAACAATAATCATATTTCCCCCTTCCTCCTTCCTTATCATCTTAGATTGGACTTCCTTCTTTCTCTCCTACTGCGTTTCATTGTACTTACTTATTTAGCAATTTCTTCTCATCGTCTAAAATTATTTTACATAGGTCTTATTGTCTTATTTAACCTTTAATTAAATCTCATTACTTATAATACTGTCTTATCCTATCTTAATCATACCATACATTTCCTAAATTAATCTTATTTATAATCTGTAAACTACTACCTCTTCCAGCATTTATCTAACTATTAATCTTACAATACTTTTTAATATACATCTTAAACTTCTCCCATTCTTTTTCCACCGCTTCTTCCCTCTGGTCGCGGAGTCTCGCTGTCAGCTCGGCAAGTTCCATATATTCCATCATTTTCATCTGCCATTCTTCCACTGTTGGTAAGTCCTTTGTTTTCCAGTACTTTGCAATCATATCCTAGCTGCTGTTGTGGCATACATTAAAAAAAAAGTGTGATCTTCCTTTGGAATTTCTTGGTTGACCATACTAAGTAGGAATGCCTCTGGTTTCTTAGTAAATGTGTTTTTCAATACTCTTTTAATTTCATTATACAGGTATATCTTTTCCCAGACCTTTTGGGGGAAGGTGATGCCATCCATCGTTGGAGGTTTTTAACAAAGGCTAGATGGCCATCTGTCAGGGGTTCTTCAGCGTTGTGATACCTGCATTGCAACTGTATGGTATCTAGATGCCTTCCCCGCACAACTTCTCCCATTGCTGAACAAGACCCTCTGGACAGCGGGGAAGTTGTAGAGGCAGGTGGAAGCAGCCCCTAGAGATCAGTGACCCAAACCCTGCCTGAAAATGGGCATTCTTGAAGACAGATGCCATCACCTTGGAAGCCTCCAAGGACAGATGCTGCCACAACCTCCCCCAGTTGCTCGGATAAAGCCAAGAAGCTCTTTCTGATATTTCACCTTTAATTTTCATCCGCCGCCTTTCACGGTGGCCTGGAAGGGTATTTTTTTTCTTTCCCTCTTGTGCTGCTGAGGGAACTCACTCCTGATTTCTCATTTAAGTCACCAGCCTATGCACCAGGGTATAGTTAAACTATGGAACTCACCGCCACAGGAGGCCGGGAAGACCACCAACCAGGATGCCTTTAAAAGAAGATTAGGACAGAAACATGGAGGAGGAAGAGAGGCTATCGATAGCTACTAGTCAGAACGGCTACACTCAGCCTCCACAGTTGGCGTAACGTTCCTGAACCCCCAGTTTCTGGAAGCCGCGGGAAGGGAGAGTTGCGTTCGAATCTGCTTGCTGGTTTCCTGCAGCCAATCGCTCAACCCCTGTGAGTACAATATAATAAGAATAATAATAAATTTTTATTTATACCCCGCCCTTCCCAGCCAAGACCGGGCTCAGAGCGGCTAACACCCATAAAAGCACAACAAGACATACAAAACAATCAATTAAAATGCAAGTTAAAATACGATTTAAAATTTAAAATGCAGCCTCATCTTTAAGTAGCCCACAAATCAAGCAGGGTTAAACTAAAACCAACCCAAAGGCCAGGCGGAACAGCTCTGTCTCGCAGGCCCTGCGGAAAGATGCCAGATCCCGCAGGGCCCTTGTCTCTTCCGACAGACCATTCCACCAGGTCGGGGCCAGTACTGAGAAGGCCCTGGGCCCTAGTTGCGACCAGCCTAGCATCCTTATGGCTCAGGACCTCCAACATGTTATTGTTTGAGGACCTTAAGGTCCTACACGGGGCAGACCAGGAGAGGCGGTCCCTTAGGTACGTATCCGAGCAAAGTGGTCCAATACTGGACCCGAGGACAGTCGAGGGGCCTCCAGTTCTGTTATTGTATCTAAATTGGCAGGGAGGTCACGGTGGAGCAGCAAGACTTTCTCCGCAAAAAAGCTCGCAAATGCCTTACAGCTATGAGTCAAATTTGTATTTAAATTTGGCTGTTCCTCTAGGGTTGTTAAAGACCTGATTATTCTAAAGAGTTGTGCTGGGCGAGAGCTAGCGGATGAATGGAAGCTGAGAAGTAAGACTTCTTTGCAGCTTTCACTGCCATCTCATAGGTTTTCATAAATATCCTATAAGATGTTCTTGAGGCTCCGTCGCGATGCAGTCTTAGATGCGTCATTTGCCTGATCCAACAGACTCTTCCAATGTTCTTATCTTTCCTCCACTTGGACTTCAAACTGGGCAGCGTTTCAGCTATTTTCTGGAGAGGCGCGGCTCAACTCTACGTGTAGCCACCTGCAAACTGGTCCCACTGCCCTGTGTCAACTGGACTGCAGTTGATCCAGAGATCAAAGGCGGGAGACACCGGCGGGATCCTCCCAGGAAAGCCTTTTAATGTCAACCGTGTGGCATGTGAGGGGGGTGACCAGCTTTCCGACACGACTCTCAGGCGTTGTGCAGATTCCAGACTGAGGGAGTCACCCCAGGCTGTCTGTCCTCTCTGCAGCAGATATTGCAGCGTGGATATTGACTCATAACTATTTGGGGGCAGAATATTCTCCATGCCTTACTCATGGGACGCGGACGATGCCCTGTGACTGCCTCTCCCCTGACCTCGGCTTGACATAAGGACATAAGAATAGACTGCAGGATCAGGCCCGTGGCCCTTCCAGTCCAGCATCCTGTTCAGATGCCCCAATGGGAAACCAGTGAGCACAGCAAACGAGTTCCAGAGCCCTCCTCTCCCCTCTGGTGCCATTGCAGAAACATTGCCTCCCCATCATGGCTGATAAGTCATCAATAGCCCCCCCTCCTCCAGGAATTTGCCCAATCCTCTTTCAAAGCCGGCCAGGTCGGTGGCCATCATCCCTGCCTCCTGTGGCAGGGAGTTCCATAGTTTAACTATGCACTGTGTGAAAAAAGCGCTTTCTTTATCCATCAGCTTCAGCAGATGTCGACCACGTCGGCTGTTATGAGGGAGGAAAACCTTTCGCTGCCCACTTCCTCCTCAACGTGACTCATTTCACAAACCTCCCTTCACCTTCTTACTCAGCTTTTCTCTGAAATAAAAAAATCCTTATTGCGCGGTGCTGCCCCCTAGTGATGGGGCTTGTGAAGCAGCAACACAGATTCCACTTGGCGTAGGACTGCTCCTGCACCCCCCACCCCACTTGGACATTTGATTATTATTTACTATTTATTTGGAACCTTTTACATACACACACACACACAAACACACACACACACACACACACACACACACACACAACACACACACACACACACTCTGCTCTTCCTCTAAGGAGTTCAGGGCAGTGTACACAGCACTCTCAGACGCCTCCATTTTATTCTCACAGCAGCCCTGTGAGGTAGGCTAGGCCTGAGAGATTGTGACTAAACCCAAAGCCAGTCAGTGAGCTTGGTCACCAAATGGGCTTTTGGAACTGGGGTTCCATGGTCCTGCTTGCTTGTTCATTGCATTTATACCCCCACCTTCCCATAGTTCCCGAGAGCTCAAGGTGGTGTAAATAATTTTCCCCTTCCTCAATCGATGCTCACAACAACCCTGTGAGGTAGATTAGGTTGAGAGATATAGCAACTGTCCCAAGCTTACCAATGAGCCAGGGGCACCAACTATGTATAGGGGGCTCTGGTGCCTGAGCACCCACAAAAAAAAATGCTCAGCACCCACACCTCAGGGCCCCCGAATCAACTTCCAAGGTCTCACAAGACCTCAGACAGCATCTTGGAAATGGTTTCCGAGGTGTGTGTGTGTGTGTGTGTGACATAATGTCATGACGTCACATGCACCCATAACCTGGGGCCCAAGTTGGCTCCCCTGCAGTGACCTTCATGCAAAGTGGGGATTCGAATCCCAGTCTCTCCCAGGTCCTAGTCCGACACTCTAACATACCCTCCAATGTTTCTCTGATGAAAATAAGTACGCCCTAAGGGAAAGAGGGGACGCGGGTGGCGCTGTGGGTTAAACCACAGAGCCCAAGGCTTGCCGATCAGAAGGTTGGCGGTTCGAATCCCCACGACAGGATGAGCTCCCGTTGCTCGGTCCCTGCTCCTGCCCACCTAGCAGTTCGAAAGCACGTCAAAGTGCAAGTAGATAAATAGGTACCACTCCGGCGGGAAGGTAAACGGCGTTTCCGTGCACTGCTCTGGTTCGCCAGAAGCGGCTTAGTCATGATGGCCACATGACCCGGAAGCTGTACACCGGCTCCCTTGGCCAGTAATGCGAGATGAGCACTGCAACCCCAGTGTCGGACACGACTGGACCTAATGGTCAGGGGTCCTTTTACCCTTCACCTTTCAGGAAAAGTGGGACATTCCGGGAACAAACAAGACGCCGGATGGCTTCTGCAAATCTGGGGCTGTCCCTGGAAAGGAGGGACACTTGGAGCGTCTGTTCCAACCACAAGACACTGCTGGCTGAGTGGCGCTGGGGGACAGCCATGTGCCAGGAGCTGGGCATGGAAGCTGTGTCTGGCATGGAAGACGTTGGCCAGGGACAAGAGGAAGAATGTGAAGAAGGGGATTCAGAAGGAAGGCAAAACGAAGGGCTCTCGTGCTGCCAAGGCTGAAGAGGAAGCCCAGTCTTGCTCAAGGTGCTTTTGCAGAGCCCAGCTGGCTGCTGACGTGAAGCCTTGGCTCCTTGGCCAACGATAAGGGTGAGAAAAACACCATCCCTGATAAGAGGCCAAAAAAGGCACCGAGGCGGGTGGTGGAATCTGGGCGGTTGTTTTGGAGAAGATGCTGATATGAAATGCGTGAGGACATGACTCATCGCCGGGAGAACTGGTTGCACTTTCCCCTAGAAAGATTCTGGGCATGTTGGATAGGCGGAAGAATCCTCCTGCCCCCTCCCCATAGCCCCCAAATGACGCAGAGGGTGGGGAGATCTGGTCCCAGTCCTCATCGATGGACAAGGACGTTCAGGGTACATTTAACTGCATTTAATTAAATAAGTCTCCTTCATGGTTTTCCCAGTCATGATGTATGGAAGTGAGAGCTGGACTATCAAGAAGGCTGATCGCCAAAGAATGGATGCTTTTTTAATTCTGGTGCTGGAGGAGACTCTTGAGAGTCCCATGGACTGCAAGAAGATCAAACCTCTCCATCCTGAAGGAAATCAGCCCTGAGTGCTCACTGAAGGACAGATCCTGAAGCTGAGGCTCCAAGACTTTGGCCACCTCATGAGAAGAGAAGACTCCCTGGAAAAGACCCTGATGTTGGGAAAGATGGAGGGCACAAGGAGAAGGGGACGACAGAGGACGAGATGGTGGGACAGTGTTCTCGAAGCTACCAACATGAGTCTGACCAAACTGTGGGAGGCAGGGGGAGACAGGAGTGCCTGGCGTGCTCTGGTCCATGGGTCATGAAGAGACGGACATGACTGAACCACAACATGGGCGTACCCAGGGGGCAGGGGGGGCAGCTGCCCCCCCTAGAAGGCAGCTGCCCCCACCTACAAGCAAAAATGATCAGTGTCCGTTCAAAGCAAACCTGAACGACCATGGCTTGCCCCCCCCTAGTTTTGATCCTGGGTATGCCCCTGAACCACAACAACAATTAAATAAGTGGGTGCAGCTGCCAACACTTCATCCTGCCAAGTGGGTTTATGACACCTGTGACCCAGTCAGCCACCCCTCGCTGGCTGGCTTTAATATGCCAGGGCAGGCAAGGAGCTCATGACCTCGTGGTTGGGAGCAGCGCTGCAAGCAGACTCTCCCCCTTCACCATCCCACATGAACTGGGACTGATCCCACAATACCGGGCTCAGCATTGTGTTGAACACCTCAGCTGTCACTGTCACAACAGCATAGCCTAAATCATGGGTAGGCAGGATGCGGCCCAATCGCCTTCTAAATCTGGCCCACGGACGGTCAGGGAATCAGCGTGTTTTTACATGAGTAGAATATGTGCTTTTATGTAAAATGCATCTCTGGGTTATTTGTGGGGCATAGGAATTCGATCATCCCCCCCCCCAAATAGTCCAGACCCCCACAAGGTCTGAGTGACAGTGGACTGCCTCCTGCTGAAAAAGTTTGCTGACCCCTGGCCTAATCCATGGTTCCCAAAATGACCTACATTGGCTCCCAGTATGTTTCCAAGCACAATTCAAATTGTTGGTGCTGACCTTGAAAGCCCTAAATGACCCAGTATACCTGAAGGAGCGTCTCCACCCCCTTCGTTCAGCCCAGACACCAAAGTCCAGCTCCGAGGGCCTTCTGGCGGTTCGCTCCCTGTGAGAAGTGAGGTTAGAGGGAACCAGGCAGAGGGGCCTTCTCGGTAGTGGCACCCGCCCTGTGGAACACCCTCCCACCAGATATCAAGGAAATAAACTATCTGACTTTTAGAAGACATCTGAAGGCAGCCCTGTTTAGGGAAGTTTTTAAGGCTTGACAGCCATCTGTCAAGAATGCTTTGATGGTGTTCCTGCTTGGCAGGGGTTGGACTGGATGGCCCTTGTGGTCTCTTCCAACTCTATGATTCTATGATTCTAATGTTTGATGTTTTATTGTGTTTTTAATACCCTGTTGGAAGCCGCCTAGAGTGGCTCAGGAAACCCAGCCAGATGGGCGGGGTATTTATTATTATTATTATTATTATTATTATTATTATTATTATTATTTCAGGGGACCCCCACCCCACCCTGGTTCCATGATAAACTTATCCCCAATGCCCCTCTATCCTATAAAACCCATTATTCAAAATAACATGATCCACTATGGATGATCCGAACACAGTAGCACTCAACACCGTAATGATAGATCGCACATTTAATCAAAATCCAATGAAAGCTATTTAGTTTTATTAATTCAACAAAACTGAATTGACCCAGGGATAACCAGCTTTTCAAAGTCTGCTAGCATACCCTCCAACATTCCTCAGATGAAAATAGGGACATTGCTCTCCCCCACCCCCGACCATCAATGACCCCCCCCCTCCAACTCCTCTGCCCTGCTGGGACTTTTGACTCCTACCGGTAGATCTTCCCTGGTTCTCATTACAGCGGAGCTGAATGGGATGAGATTTGCTCCTTACCAAGTTCCACATCTACAGGGAGCCCTGTTCTTTATTCACGGACAATGGCCCATCAGAAGCTCCTTCTGCGCCTCTGATAAGATTTTAAGCGTTGGAAGCTCAGGAGCCTGAGCGACAATGTGCCTTCATTAAAAGGACAGAAAGGCCATTATCGTTGGAGATGACCCTCAACCTCCCTAGACAAACTCATGCACACGGACACTGGAATAAGGTCAATCTATGCTTGCACACTTCCAAATCTCTCTCTCCCTCTCTCTCTCTCTCTCTCTCTCTCTCTCTCTCTCTCTCTCTCTCTCTCTCAGAGAGGGATCAGGGAGGGGAGGGACGAGTATGGCCAATTTTCTCAATTTTATGATTCATGTTTCATTCTATATCTGCCAAAAAGAACAATTTTATGCTGCTTTCATTGTTTTGCATTGCATTTTAAACGCAGCTGCCCAGAAAATGTAGGTTATTGGGAGGGCATTTAAATGCAGTCAATATTTTTAAAAAACTTGGGAACAATAGAATTGTAGAATTGTAGAGTTGGAAGGGACCCCAGGGGTCATCTAGTCCAACCCCCTGCAATGCAGGAACCTCAGCTAAAGCGTCCATGACAGATGGCCACCCAACTCTTACTTAGAAACCTCCAAGGAAGGAGAATCCGCCACCTTCCAAGGGAGTCCATCCCACTGTCAAACAGCTTTCCCCATCAGAAAGTTCTTCCTGATTCCTATCAGAATCTCCTTCCCCGTAATTTGAATCTGTTGGTTTGGTTCCTGCAGTCTGCAGCCACAGAAAGCAAGCTTGCTCCATCCTCCCTGGGACAGCCCTTGAGATATTGGCTCTCCTATCTCCTCGTGCAGTCGCCTCTTTTCCAGGCTAAACATACCCAGCTCTTCAACCGTTCCTCGCAAGTCTTGTTTCCAAACCCTCAATCATCTCGGTCGCCTTCCTCTGCTGGACACCTTCAGCTTGGCAATAACCTTCTCAAGGTGGGGTCCCTAGAACTGGAGATAAAGGTAAAGGTAAAGGGACCCCTGACCATTAGGTCCAGTCGTGACCGACTCTGGGGTTGCGGCGCTCATCTCGCTTTACTGGCCGAGGGAGCCGGCGTACAGCTTCCAGGTCATGTGGCCAGCAGGACTAGCCGCTTCTGCCGAACCAGAGCAGCGCACGGAAAGGCTGCAGCGGTACCTATTTATCTACTTGCACTTTGATGTGCTTTCGAACTGGTAGGTTGGCAGGAGCAGGGACCGAGCAATGGGAGCTCACCCTGTTGCGGGGACTGGAGATAGCTAGCTAGATAAAAGAGAGAGGGGGGGGGAGGAGAAGCTTCCTCAGTGCACCACCACCAAGAAGGGAGCTTGTCAATCATGCAAGAGAAGACCTAAGAACCAGCTTCTGCCATTATACGCAGCGCAGATGACCATGTCCAGAGCAGGCAGGTGAGTGACCCCTTCCCTCTCCATCCCTGGAGCAGTTGCATGTGTCTTCAAAGTCTCCCCTACATAGGCTTGCATGCCTCCCTTGGCCCTGTGCAGAAACAAGAAGGGGAAATGGTTACTTCTGCCTGCAACTCTCTGGGCAGAGACTTCCTCCCTCCTGGGAACCATTTGCTGGGGGGCGGGGGGAGGCAGTTTCTTTCCTTCTGCGTTGTGGAATCAGCCAGAGGACCCTTAATCGTTCTGGGAGCTCCAGGACAAACTGTGTGTCGTTCTAGCAATTACATCTCCGTATTATGGCCGAGGAAGAGCTCTCGCGTGATGGATCTCTGTGTCAGTCCAGTATTAGACACAAACAAGCAAGACGCTTCCTGTTGCCCCTCTCGCCTGCAATTTGATAATTAGCAGGTCATTATCCTGCCGTTAGAAAATGGCTGTGCGACAGAGCTTGAAGGAGGCACTTGGCAAGGAGGCCGGTGGTGATTACGGGCGCCTCTTCTCTCTTTTTGGATGAGCGTGGGCTTGCCAAGATTCTCAGAGATGCTATTTCTGAGCCTGGCAAATATGCTTGGAAGAAAGAGAGCTTAAAGGGTTGGGTATTTTGAATTCTGTGCTGGCGGAGACTCTTGAGAGTCCCATGGACTGCAAGAAGATCAAACCTCTCCATTCTGAAGGAAATCAGCCCTGAGTGCTCACTGGAAGGACACATCCTGAAGCTGAGGCTCCAAGACTTTGGCCACCTCCTGAGAAGAGAAGACTCCCTGGAAAAGACCCTGATGCTGGGAAAGGTTGAGGGCACAAGGAGAAGGGGACGACAGAGGACGAGATGTTGGACAGTGTTCTCGAAGCTACTAACATGAGTTTGGCCAAACTGCGAGAGGCAGTGAAGGATAGGCGTGCCTGGTGTGCTCTGGTCCAGGGGGTCACGAAGAGTCGGACACGACTGAACGACTGAACAACAAAATTTTGCAAAGACCTCCTAAGCCAACCCCAGTCCTGCAGCCCCAGACAGATGCTTCTACAACTGTAGAATTGTTGTTGGAAGGGACCCCCAAGGCTCATCTAGTCTGCCTGCAATGCAGAATCACAGCTCAAGAACCCCCAACCCAACCTCTGAGAGCCAGTGTGGTGTAGTGGTTAAGAGCGGTAGACTCGTAATCTGGTGAACCGGGTTCGATTCCCCGCTCCTCCACATGCAGCTGCTGGGTGACCTTGGGCTAGTCACCCTTCTCTGAGTCTCTCAGCCTCACTCACCTCACAGAGGGTTTGTTGTGGGGGAGGAAGGGAAAGGAGAATGTGAGCCGCTTGGAGACTCCTTCGGGTAGTGATAAGCGGGATATCAAATCCAAACTCCTCCTCCTCCTCCTCCTCCTCCTCCTCCTCCTCCTCCTCCTCCTCCTCTTCTTCTTCTTCTTCTTCTTCTTCTTCTTCTTCTTCTCTGCTTAAAAACCTCCAATGAATCATAGAACAGTAGGGTTAGAAGGCACCCGAATCGTCATCAAGTCCAACCCCTGCAATGCAGGTATCACAACTAAAGCATCCCTGACAGATGGCCATTAACCTCTGCTTAAAAACCTCCATGGAAGGAGAGTCTACCACCTTCCAAGGGAGTTCATTCTGCTGTTGAATGATTCTTACCACCAGAACGCTCATCCTAATATTTAGTGAGAATCTCTTTCTTGCTATTTGAATCCGTCCTGTCCTCTGGAGTGCAGAAAACAAGCTTGCTCCTCTTCCATGCGACAGCCCTTCAGATATTTGAAGACAGCTCTCATATCTCCTCTCAGTCTCTTCTCCAGGCTAAACATACTCAGTTCCTTCAACCATTCCTCATCAGGCTTTGTTCCAGACCCTTGATCTTCTCGGTCACCCTCCTCTGCACACCTCCCAGCTTGTCAATATCCTTCTTAAATTGTGGTGCCCAGAACTGGACACAGGACTCCAGGTGTGGTCTGACCAAGGCAGAAGAGAGCAGGACTATGACTTCTCTTGGTCTGGCCACTAGACTTCCATTGATGCTGCCTAGAATAGCATTAGCTTTTGGGGCTGCTGCCTCACACTGTTGACTCACGTTCAACTTGTGATCTGCTAAGACCCCCACAATCATTTCCAACCCAATATTTGTGCAACTGATTATTGCTGCGTAAGTGTAAAGCCCTACATTTGTCCCTATTGTTGTCCGATCCTCTTTCAAAGCCATCTAAGTTGACGGCCATCACTGCTTCCAGAGGGGGCAAGTTTTATTATTTAATGATAACTGTGCTCTGAAAAGGCAAAAATGCTCACTTGAGATCATTGTGAATGACAGGCAGTTTGGCTTGGCCTGGAGGGGCAGGGGAGATAAGGGTCCTGATCCGGTTCCACACACCCCAGACTGTAGTAAGACCACGTGGCCATCTGCTCCATGACTTAGGGCTTGTCCCTCTGGTTCCGCAGTTTCAAGCCACGGGTCTGAGCAGTTTCCCCCTTGCCCTGCTCCTTTCCCAGGGAAAACCTGCTCTTTAGTGCCAAATTGGAGAAAACGTCAACCTGGAGAAAACCTGAATTGCTGTTTGCTCCAATTGACTGCCAAGGAGCAGTTTTCCTGGGGGAAAGCAGCGGAAAAAGCGGAAGTGTGGCTAAGCCCTAAGTCAAGAATGAAATAAGGATTGGGAAACAGATCGACAGAGAGCAGGCTGAGTCAGTCCATCCAATTGGCAAAAGAAACCATCAGCTGTGATTCATCATTTGGCATCAACTTACCATTTTCCATTGCAAATGTTGCCTCTAAGGAGAAATAACTGGTGGATTTTCTTTTTATTGACCAAATGGTTTGTGATCCCCCCCCCTGCTTATCTTAGATAGAGATCCTGAAATAAGAATGATCCATAAATATTATAAAATGAGTGGGGAGCACAGAAGAGGCAAGGAACGGGACCATCAACTGGGACCAGCGGAGTTGCCCCGAGACTGGGACAATTATTTTGTTTTAATTTTAAAGACTTGGATGAGCACATTACCAAACTTTCAAAAAGGAGAGAGATGGTAATTATGGGGTACTTCAACTTCCCTGATATCTGTTGGGACTCAAACTCTGCCAGTAATGCAAGGTCCAACAAATTCCTCCGTTGCCTCACTGACAATTTCATTTCCCAGAAGGTGGAAGAAGCAACAAGGGGATCATCTATTTTGGATCTGGTCCTCACCAATAGGGAGGAACTGATCGACGAAGTGGAAGTACTGGGAAACTTCGGAGGAAGTCATCATGTTCTCCTGGGTTTCACAATACAGAGGCGATGGAAAACCGAGTGTAGTCAGACACACACTCTGGACTTGTGAGAAGGCAGATTTCAAAAGGCTTAAGGAGCTCCTGGGTGAGATCCCAGGGTCAGAAATACTCAGAGAGAAGGGAGTCCGAGAAGGATGGGAGTTTCTAAAAGGAGAAATATTGAGGGCCCAAATGCAGACAATACCAACAAGAAAGAAAAGTGGGAGGAGTTTAAGGAAACTGGTGGGGCTGCATAAGGAGTTGTACTACCCAGGACAGGATGGGGTTGTGCAGAGTTGTTAAGGCAGCAGAGAGCATTGTTGGCTGCTCGCTCTCCACCTTAGAGCAGATTTATGCCACGAGGTGCCACAGAAAGGCACTGGACATAGTGAAAGATCCATCGCATCCTGGTCACCGTCTCTTTGAGCTCTTGCCGTCGGGACGGAGATACAGGACGATGACAACAAGAACAAGCCGTCTTAGAAACAGCTTCTTCTCCAGAGCGATTGCGGCCTTGAATGGGAAGCCTGGACTTTGAAGTCATCTAATCTTACCTGTTATGTTTTATCATTGTATGGTTTTAATCAGTGTTTTTGTAGTTGTTTTGTCTTTGCGTGGAGTGCCCTATCTGGGTGGATGGAGCAGCCGAGTAATTTCGCTGTCCCAAAGGGGACAATGACAATAAAATATATTCTATTCTATTCTATTCTATTCTATTCTATTCTATTCTATTCTATTCTATTCTATTCTATTCTATTCTACAGATGAGCTGAGAGTTCAGAAGGCCATGTGTAAGAAATGGAAGGAAGGGGAAATCACTAAGGAGAAGTATAGACGAGTAGCCAACAGTTGCAGGGGGAAAGTCAGGCGGGCTAAAGCCACTGGCGGACGAAGGTGGAAGCTGGGGGAGCGGTCCGCCCCGGGTGCCATCCCAGGGGGGTGACATCACGGCCACCCCCACCCCCGAGATGCGCACCGCTCGCCATGCACCCCCTCAACAATCACCACGTCCCCTGTGATGCGTGCCAGACATGCCCCCGGATGTAAGCTGCTCCCGGTGCTGGAGCAGGTAGCTTCACTACTGGCTAAAGCTCAGAATGAGCTCAGGTTTGCAAGAGAGGTTAATAATAATAATAATAATAATAATAATAATAATAATAAAGGTTTCTTCAGCTATGTCTGAAGTAAGAGGAAGAACAAGCAAGTGGAAGGTCCTCTGCATGGTGAAGAAGAAGAAGAAGAAGAAGAAGAAGAAGAAGAAGAAGAAGAAGAAGAAGAAGAAGAAGAAGAGTTTGGATTTGATATCCCGCTTTATCCCTACCTGAAGGAATCTCAAAGCGGCTCACATTCTCCTTTCCCTTCCTCCCCCACAACTAACACTCTGTGAGGTGAGTGGGGCTGAGAGACTTCAGAGAAGTGGGACTAGCCCAAGGTCACCCAGCAGCTGCATGGGGAGGAGCGGAGACGCGAACCCGGTTCCCCAGATTACGAGTCTACTGCTCTTAACCACTACACCACACTGGCTGAGAAATGCTACTAGGTGACAGAGAGAAGGAAAAACTGCTCAACACCTACTTTGCCCCTGTCTTCACCCAAAAGCAAAGCGATGCCCAACCTGGTGATAACAGGATGGATTATGCAAGGAGGGAGCTGCAGCCCAAGATAGGAAAAGAGGTGGCAAGCAAACACCTGGATACTTTAAGAGAATTCAAATCTCTAGGAGCTGATGAGCTGCATCTGAGAAAAAGTGCTTTATGAGGGTGGAGTGGATGCCCTCGGGAGTTGTTGGCCCTCCTGCCAGGATTCCAAAGCTGTGACTCCTACATTTCAGGGATTTGGACCACATGATGACCAGTTCCTTCCAACGCTACCATTCCATGATTCGGATACGTTCACTCGTAATTCCTCCCTCGGACCACTGGGTGTCACTCTTGTGCCAGGTCCAGAATGTGAAACTTCTCTCCCCCCCCCCCCCCCGCACTGGATCAGCGAAAAGAGAAAGACAATTGTAGAGCCTTTTTGAACCCGAGAGACTAATAATGGGCTTTAATATTGTGGCAGGAGCACCTGAAGGGAGCAGCAGATGGCGCCATCCTCGCTTCAGAGGCACTGAGTGGAGAGCAGGGCAGGGAGGGGGGGTGCTGGGGAGGTTCAAAGTGGGATGGAAGACAGGCGAATCATTCTTCAACATCAACTTCGTTGGACTGGTCATATTGTGCAGATGCCTGATTATCGTCTGCCGAAGCAACTACTCTATTCCGAACTTAAAAATGGAAAGCGTAATGCTGGTGGTCAACAAAAGAGGTTTAAAGACTGTCTCAAGGCAAATCTTAAAAAATGTAGTATAAACACCGACAACTGGGAAACACAGGCCTGTGAGCGCTCCAGCTGGAGAAAAGCCTTGACCAAAGGTGTCCTGGGCTTTGAAAAAACACAATAAAAAATAAAACAATTCCTTCCAGTAGCACCTTAGAGACCAACCAAGTTTGTTCTTGGTATGAGCTTTCATGTGCATGCACACTTCTTCAGATATACCATAAGTGCATGCACACGAAAGCTCATACCAAGAACAAACTTAGTTGGTCTCTAAGGTGCTACTGGAAGGAATTGTTTTATTTTTTATTTTGTTTTGACTATGGCAGACCAACACGGCTACCTACCTGTAAATGGGCTTTGAAGACACTCGATCTCAGGACGCAAGGGAGAAACGTGCTAAGAGGAAGGCATGCTTGGCAAACCCTCTCCATGATCAACTCCCGCCCTGAAACCAATGTCCCCGCTGTGGAATGACGTGTGGATCCAGAATTGGCCTCCACAGTCACTTACAGATTCACTGTTAAAACCGTGTTTATGGAAGATATGAACTTACTCGGCTATGAGGGATCGCCAAAGAAGAAGAAGAAGAAGAAGAAGGAGTTGAGTCCACGGCTCCTGTGACTCCATCACATCAAAGAGTGTGGAAGGAATCTGCCCCTTTTGCAATGGAGGAGCCTTCCCCTTCTTCATGCAGGACAGAGTTAAACTGTGGAACTCCCTCCCACAGGAGGCAGGGATGGCTGCCAACCTGGTTGTCTTTAAAAGAAGACTGGGCAAATTCATGGAGGAGGAGAGAGCTATTGAGGGCTACTAGCCAGGATGGCTACTCACTGCCTCCAATGTCAGAGGCACAATGCCTCTGGGGGCTCATCCACACTCTCACCCTTGCCCTAAACGGCCTCAGCCCAGTAGACCTGAAGGAGCATCTCCACCCCCATCGGTCCAGCTCCGAGGGCCTTCTGGCAGTTCCCTCACTGTAAGAAGCAAAGTGGCTGGGGAAACCCAGTCAGATGGGCAGCATATATAATAATAATAATAATAATAATAATAATAATAATAATAATAATAATTTCCAGGCACAGGCCTGTGCTATAAATCACCTGTGTCTGATCAATTATTATTTTTTGCCCTGGCACTTTGCCCATGAAAGCCCACTCCTTAACGCTGAATCAGAACAAACAGCAATTTGGCAGGAAAGAGCGGGTTTTTGCTGGGAAGATGGCAGGGGAAAATAAAATTGCTCAGGCACTTTAAAGCGCAGAACTGTGCCTAGAAGCATGGGATGTCTGGGCGAGCCTTGAATATCAGTTGCTGGAAACCACAGGATGGGAGAGCTGCTCTTGTGCTCAGATCCTGCTTGCAGGTTTCCAAACATGGGCATCTGGTTGGTCACTCTGAGAACAGGAGGCTGGATTTGATGGGCCAATACTCCAGCTGTGATCTGACCAAGGCAGAATAGAGTGGGACTCTTACTTCCCTTGATCTGGACACTAGACTTCTGTTGATGCAGCCTAGAATTGCATTCACCTTTTTCGCTGCTGGATCACACTGTGGACTCATGTTCAGCTGGTGCTCCACCCAGACGCCTAGATCCTTTTCACATGTCCGGCTAGTAAACCAGGTGTCCCCCACCTTAAATCTTTGCAGCTGGTGCTTCCTGCCTAAGTGCAGAATCTGACATTTGTCCCTGTGGAAATGCATGCTGTTCATTTGGCCCCAGTTCTCCAACCTGTGGCAGTCATCTTTGTGGGATGTAATCCATTGGAGCAGTCAAGTACAACATTCCTTGTTTGCCTAGAGTGGACATGCAGGGGAATGTGGATCCAGTCAGTTGAACTTCCTGTTCCACCTGGTCTGGAGCATCCTCCCCCTGCGTGTGGCCAGGTAGGTGGGCGTGACCCTGGCAGACCCCAGCAGCATGTGGGATAAGTTCCCATATGGGATGGACTCAAACCCTCTTCTGTAACTCTAAGCTCAAGCCTGCCTTCAGGGATCCAACTGTGAACTGAATGTGAGTAAACTTCTTGTTACTTTTAAAAGAAGCTTCTTGTGTCTTTATTCTTTTTAGGAGGGATGGAAGGGGTCTTACCAGGAATACACTCCAATCTGAAGAAAGCCAGATTGGATTGCTTATGTAAAGAGATTCTTACGAATCTACCAACTAGCTTCCTGCAATAAATTGGGGAATGCACTCTGCTGCTGAATCACAAGCGTGAGAGAGGAAGGATACTATTAAATCAATATATCCTCTCCTATATTGGACAAACAGGCCAAACACTACGCCAAAGGATAAATGGACATAAATCTGACATCAGGAATCACAACGCAGAGAAGCCAGTAGGAGAACACTTCAATCTCCCAGGACACTCTATGCAAGATCTCAAAGCAGCTGTCTTATTACAAAAGAATTTCAGAAATAGACTTAAAAGAGAAGTCGCTGAATTACAACTTATTACTAAACTGAAAACTATGCAGAGACCTGGTCTGAATAGAGATATTGGATTCTTGTCTCATTACATATGCTAATCATCTGCATACTGTCCCTTGCTTTTTCCTGTAGGACTAATTGCCGTCGTTAACAGTCTCAACAGCTTTACCATACCCATTGAGTCAATCACCCACCACCTACTACCCGTCTGAGAAAAACCCCTCCCCACCCTCTCACTATATATAAGGGTCTGGTGACCTCTGTTTCAGTGTATCTGAAGAGGTTTGCATGCACATGAAAGCTCATACCGAGAACAAACTTAGTTGGTCTCTAAGGTGCTACTGGGCAAAAAATAATAATAGTTATTTCGACTGCGTCAGACCAACACGGCTACCTACCTGAATCTATATCCTCTCCTAGTATCTACAACATCCCCACAATCTTGAATCCCGATTCTGCCTTCCGGGTTATTAGCAACCCCTCCTAGCTTAGATTTGTGGAAGAGTCAGCTGCTTCCGTTTATGTAATGAATTGTTTTGACAGGATGCTCAGCAGATTGTGGCTGGAGCTCTTCTCAGGAGATACAGATCCCAGGTTCCTTTGCCAAAACCACAGAGCTGTGGAAGAGAAGGAGGAGGAGGAGAGTCCTTTGTGACTGACACGGCTCCTTCTTGCCCAGCCTAGAAACTCCTTCCCTCTCTTTCTCGCTCCTCACGGTGCCTCTTCTTTCAGGTAGGTTCCGGGGTTTCATTTCCCTAAATGCCACTGCGGCGAGATTGATCGAGGCAGCCGGACGTGGCGAATGGGTCTCTAATGGGATAATCAAATCTTGGAGACCAATAATTGCTCCTCGGTTTATTCCGCAAATATCCCTGGTTAGCTCTGAGGGAGAATGGATGTCTCCTCCCAGGCCCAGCTCCGCTGCTGTCTCTGTGAAACGAGGCACAGGAAAGGCCAGAAGTCTCCGCAGCTCTGGGTTCATGGAAATGCCTGGAAGGCGGAATGAACACAGCTGACCACAGCAACTCTGCTCTTCCTCCTCCATGGGAGCAGTGAAGTTTCAGGGTATCAGTTGCTGGAAACTGCAGCAGCGGAGACGGCTCCCGTGGGTTTCCCAGCAGGGCATCTGGTCACCCCCTCATGCTGGATGAGGTGGGCTCCTTCCTTTGGCCTAATCCATCAGACTCTTCCTGGGCTCTTACAGTGATGTATTCAAATTCTGCGCCACAAGGAGAATTGAAAAAACAAAAAAGCCAAACAAGCAAGTGTTTTCAGGAGACAGAAGAACGATGTCCAGCCACTTTTGATTGACGGAATCTGTGTGGAGAGGGTAACAACATTCAGATTTCTGGGCATTAAGTTACAGGAGGATCTGTCCTGGAGTGCAAACATAAGGGGGCTTGTGAAGAAGGCGCAGCAGAGACTGTACTTCCTGAGAGTTCTAAGGAAAAACCATCTTCCACAAAAGCTGCTGCTTGCCTTCTATCCCTGTGCCATTGAGAGCGTGCTCACTTATGGCTTATGTGTGTGGTACGGAAGCTGTACTACCCAGGACAGGGTGGGGTTGTGCAGAGTTGTTAAGGCAGCAGAGAGCATTGTTGGCTGCTCGCTCTCCACCTTAGAGCAGATTTATGCCACGAGGTGCCACAGAAAGGCACTGGGCATAGTAAAAGATCCATCGCATCCTGGTCACCGTCTCTTCGAGCTCTTGCCGTCGGGATGGAGATACAGGACAATGAAGGTGAGAACAAGCTGTCTCAGGAACAGCTTCTTCTCCAGAGCAATTTCGGCCTTGAATGGAAAGTCTGGACTTTGAAGTCATTTTATTTTACTTGTTATATTGTATTGTATTGTACTGTTTTAATTAGTATTTTGTAGTTATTTTAAATTTATGTGGAGTGCCTTATCTGAGTGGATAGAGCAACCGAGTAATTTCGTTGTTCCCGCAAGGGGACAATGACAATATATATTATCTTATTATCTTATCTTTTGATCAAAATAAATTGTACTGCTCTCCTTTTCAAGCGCCCAGTCTTCTTCTGCACCAAGCAGGGAAAACCTGACTGCTGTTGACCTGTTTTCAAGCTCACCCAAAAGGAATGGAAACTTGGCATTAAGAAAAGGTGAGGGAACAGGAAGGAAGGGACTTTGTTCATTCATTCATTCATTTGATAATTATACACCGTTTGAGTGTTAAAAAACAAACAGACCTCAAAGCAGTTTCAAAAGAGAATAAAACAATAAAGTTACCCGTGAAAATGAATCCTTAAAACATTCAATAGATAAAACCAGCAAGGAACTAAAAACAAACACATCGACATGTCTGGGTGGACTTGACTAAACAGAAATATTTTTAGCAAGTGCCAAACAGAGCACAGAGCCGTATCAATAGTTCCAGTGTGGTGTAGTGGTTAAGAGCGGTAGTCTCGTAATCTGGTGAACTGGGTTCGCTTCCCCGCTCCTCCACATGCAGCTGCTGGGTGACCTTGGGCTAGTCCCACTTCTCTGAAGTCTCTCAGCCCCACTCACCTCACAGAGTGTTTGTTGGGGGGGAGGAAGGGAAAGGAGAATGTGAGCCGCTTGGAGACTCCTTCGGGTAGTGATAAAGCGGGGTATCAAATCCAAACTCTTCTTCTTCTTCTTCTTCTTTTTCTTCTTCTTCTTCTTCCAAAGTGTGGCTGTTGCCACAATGAAAGATGGAGTTCTTACGAAGGCATAATAAAATACAAAATACAAAAAAATCCTTCCAGTAGCACCTTAGAGACCAACTAAGTTTGTTCTTGGTATGAGCTTTCGTGTGCATGCACACTTCTTCAGATACACTGAAACAGAAGTCACCAGACCCTTATATATAGTGAGAGGGTGGGAGGGGTATTACTCAGAAGGGTGGTGGGAATGGGTGATAGGCTGATAGCTGTGGTAAACCTGTTGACGACTGTTAACGACTGCAATTAGTCTTACAGGAAAACACGGCTACCTACCTGCAACTGAAGGCATAATAGGCTTTAATGTCACCTGAAGCAGAGGGCATATCTGTGGCAAACTGGTCCCAGGTTGTTAATGTGGGATGTGAAACACGGGAGCAATCAAGTACAACATTCTTAGAGTGGACAAAGAAGGGGATGCCTGGACCAGGCAGTCAGAACTTCCTGTTTCTCCTGGGCTGGGACAAACTTCCTCTACACGTAACTGGAGTTGGGTGTGGCCTCACCTGTGCAGGTAAAACAAAAGCACTGGGGCCAGATGCCATCTTCCTCTTTTGATTCCGTTCTCCAAGCAAACAACGACTGCTTAGCCAAAGATGCTCTCTTGGCTTCCAGCCAAGAGAGGAGAAGGAGCTATTTCCCTTATGGAATAGTCTCCTAAGTGTATGTAACTTTAATAAGCCTGCCTTCTGGGATCCGACTGTGAACAGATGATACTTGTAAGTAAACTCTTTATACTTTTATAGAAGACTGTGTCGTGTCTTTCTTTAAGAGGGAATAAAGGGGGAAATACCAGGACATTTATTATAGAGGTTCTAGCGAACCTGAGCAAGCTATCCGCTGTGTGACTTTGAAAAGGGGAATGTAAACTCTGCTAAATTCTGGGACTTGTTAACACAAGTTGGAATAGTATGGTATATCATAAACAATATATCCTCTCCTGCATCCCTAAACATTCCCACAGTTAAGGACTTTGTATCCTGATAGCAACACCTTGAACTTGGTCCAGTAGCAAATCGGCTACCAGTTCAGATCACTGAGCAGCCCAGGTGTTCTATGCTGACAAGGCCTCTCTTCAGTCAGCAATCGTGCTGCAGCATCCAAGACTCTCTGCAGCTTCCGGATTATCAGGATGCAGAATGCTGAACCGGCCTCCAAATTTTCTCCCTCCCCGGGTTACAGGCTGTGCCCAGCACCACTGCCTTTGCTGCCCGCAGAACAAGCAGAACCTGCAGCAGCTGGGAGCTCAAATCCCAAGCCCTCGATCTGAGCCATTGAGCAGTCGAGATTTAGGAAAGCTATTTTAATTAGCACTCAAATGAGTTGCAAAGATGGTGGTGGGGGTGGTGGGTGGGGTTCATCCATAGCTCTCTCTGTCTGAGCTCAGCTCAGCTCTTGGTTGGAAGCATCACCTCAGCTCAAAGGGGGGGGGGATTGGGATGCAGAGAAAAGCAGGAAGATTTAGAGAAGGTTCCTGTGTGAGTGAAATGAAAAGGACATGGGAGGGAGCTGGTTTTGAAAACTGGGTGGCAAGATGAGTCCTTTATCCTTTCATAACACCTGGCACCCATTCATCTCCTGTAGGAGAGACGAGATGATCAATTGAGACAACCCCCCCCTTCCAAGACCCGCAGGAACATCTGGAGAGACTTATTGGGCTGGAGTCTTTAATATGCATCATAAATTTGTTGTAAGCAGCGCTGTTACGCCTTTCCCCAAGAAATGACAGGCCAGCCTGCTATTGTGCTTGCCTATTGTATTTTAAATTACATTTGCTACATGTGGAAAAGCAGTGAAATATATCTCTCGAAAGGAAAAGCAAATTGGGAGCCTTGTAGTCAAATCAAGCTGCTCTTGGCCACTCACACATCACTTTGCATCTGACTCCAGATCTGACACCCCTTCCCTGCCAGCTCATTAATGGGGCTTCTTCTGCTGGGTCAGCAATGGCCTGGAGTCCAGAGCGAGATCCAACTTGGCTCCCCATGACCCTCCAGCAGGCATTGGGCTGTTCTGCTCAATGGGGAGAGCTGGGTGAGGGGGCCTGGGAGAGGCACCCATCCCCCCCCGGGAAACAGCCCCTCCCCTTGAACTCCTTGCTAGCACCCAGTTGGAGCATTCTCTCTGCACAGTCACGTTGTGCTGGCTGGGCTCAGGCAGTCTCCCTCCCTCCGGCCAGATTCTCCTGCTTGGTTTCCCCAAAGATGCTTCTTCCTCCATCCATGTGGAAACCTCCCTTGGTCTCTCTCACTGCCCCCGCCCCCCGAAGCCCTCGGCTCCTGGCAGTGGTGAGGCTTGTTTCCAGCTCCGCTGTGAAACATCCACGAGGCCTTTCAGGAGTGGGTGCCAAAGGGAAAGGCCCCGTCCACGCTGCAGAGAAGGACCTGCAGACTCAGTCCACAGGGCATGGCAGTTTTGCCAGGGCCTGGCACCAAGACCGCCTTGCCAGGCTGTTGGGAGACCAGCCAGCCATCTGCTGTCGAAGGAGGGGAGCAACCAGGCTCCTTGGCACACAGCTAGGGACCAGCTAACAACAGCATTCCCTGGTATAATAGCGGGCAGGCGGGAAGGCTGCAAAAAGGTTTGCACAGACTCTTGACATGGCAGAGGCATGGTGGGAGGAAGCAAGTGGGGAATCCCCAAGGGAAGAAGGCTCAGAGCCTGGGGATTGGTGGTGGGACAATGATGAGTAGCTCGGACTACTGCAATGCGCTCTACATGGGGCTACCTTTGAAGGTGACCCGGAAACTGCAATTAATCCAGAATGTGGCAGCCAGACTGGTGACTTGGAGCGGCCGCCGAGACCATATAACACCGGTTCTGAAAGACCTACATTGACTCCCAGTACGTTTCCGAGCACAATTCAAAGTGTTGGTGCTGACCTTTAAAGCCCTAAACGGCCTCGGTCCGGTATACCTGAAGGAGCGTCTCCACCCCCACCGTTCAGCCCGGATACTGAGGTCCAGCTCCGAGGGCCTTCTGGTGGTTCCCTCTCTGCGAGAAGTGAGGTTACAGGGAATCAGGCAGAGGGCCTTCTCGGTGGTGGCGCCCGCCCTGTGAAACACCCTCCCGTCAGATGTCAAGGAAATAAACAACTACCTGACTTTTAGAAGACATCTGAAGGCAGCCCTGTTTAGGGAAGTTTTTAATGTTTGATGTTTTATTGTGTTTTTAATGTTCTGTTGGGAGCTGCCCAGAGTGGCTGGGGAGGCCGGGCCAGATGGGTGGGGTATAAGTAATAAATTGTTGTTGTTGTTGTTAGCCAGAAGGAGAAGAGGGGAAGCCTGGGAGGATGAGGTGTCGGAAGCTGAAGAGGCAACAGGGCTTACTGAGCAGGAAGAGGCCGTGGCAGAGAGAAGTCCAGACTCGGAAGCGGAAGCAGGAGAGGAGGGAGGCCAAAAGGCAGAGATGGGTCAGGCTGGTGAAGAGGTCCAGGTGTCTCCCACTCCTGCCAAGTCAAGCTCCCCCACTGCATGGTCTCCCAGAGCCAGGAGAGGCATGAAAAGGTCAGAGCAAAGAGAAGCATGCCGGCACAGTCTTGGATTGCTCGGGGAAAGCCCTGGGGAAGAAGAGACATAGCCAGCTGTGGGGAGCCAGGAGCCTTCAGTCTTGGCAATGCCTGAGTTGCTGTGCTCACTAGGCCTGACCCTCCTGTGCAGATCCAGCAGGCTCAGTGGGATTTACTGCTGGTTTCCATCTGTCGAGTTAAAGAAACCTCTGTGTTGCAATCTTCAAACAGAAACCAAGAACGAGCAACACGACGGCCAATGAACGTTGTATATTTTTTTCATGTATAATAACAGTAAGACAACGGACAGTGATCCGGTATTGACACTGTTTCGTGTACGTCTTCTTCAGCATGTAACTGCAAAATATAGATAAACAGATAAACAACCAAAAACCTGCATGGACATGTATCACAGTAATCCATGAAAACAATACATCTAATGCAAATATACATAATAAAACACAGCACTAATATAATAATGAAATATAATAGCATACCTCAATATACAATGGTATGTTATATACATTGTATATTGAGGTATGCTATTATATTTCATTATTATATTAGTGCTGTGTTTTATTGCATTATGTATATTTGCATTAGATGTAAATGAAGTAAATTAAATCCATACACAGCCTCTGAGTGTGAAGCTGAATGTTGGGAGATTCTTCATGCAGCACACGGTTGAATTGTGGAACTCCCTGCCCCAGGAAGTCGGGATGGCTGCCGACCTGGATGCCTTTAAAAAAGGGCCACGCAAATCCACGGAGGAGGCGAGGGCCATCGATGGCTCCTGGCCAGGATGGCTCTGCTCTGCCCTCCAAGATCAGAGGCAGCAATGCTTCTGAATGGCTGCTGGAAACGGCAGGAGCGGAGAGCATGGCTCTTGTGTTCGGATCCTGCTTGTGGGTTCCCCATAATAAGCATCTGGCTGGCCACTGTGAGAAGAGGATGCTGGGCAAGATGGGCCACTGGTCTGACCCAGCAGGCTCTTCTCAGGTTCTTCTATGGGGGGCCATGGGAGCCAAGCCCCTCCCTCCCCCAAATTCCAAACTTCTGTGGCTGATGTCTCTAGCACCCCTGGACTCTCTCCATCACAGGGGCAAGGCTACGCTCATGTCTCTTATGGTCCCTGCTCTGACTGGCAGTGATGCTCCTCCAAGGTCCGTGACAGAGAAAGATCTTCCACAGACCCACTGCCTGTGATTCCTTTTTAAACTGGAGATGTCACGGTTCAGCTTGGGACCCCCACTCCCCTCTTTGCGCCCTGAGCCTTCCACCCTCCCCTGAAAGTCTTCTCAGCACCAGCAGCTGTTTCTGCTCATCCTGCTCAGGTGGCACCATCTTCGGGCAAACGGGTTTCCTCTCTCCCTTGTTTTGTCGTGAGCGCAAGTGACAGCCTGGCACACTGTCGCTCGGAAGGTGTCGGCACCACCGTTGGTGATCCTGACAAGCGATTCAGATGGCCCAAGCACCAGAATCCTAGAATCCTAGAATCATAGAATTATGGCAGGGGTCAGCAAACTTTTTCAGCAGGGGACCGGTCCACTGTCCCTCAGACCTTGTGGGGGGGCCGGACTATATTTTTGGGGGGGAAATGATTCAAGAGCCCCAGGAGCCCCGGTGGCTGCTTACCTGTGTCTTGTGAGTGGCAGGGGCTGGCGGCGCGAAAGGGCTCCGGAGAGGGGCTGCTTAAAATGGCGGCCGCTCGAGTGCTGCTGCTGGCACCAACAAAGCCCAGCCCCCTTCCTCCTCTAGGCAGGGCGGGGAGAAAACCAGGAGGAGGGAGGGAGGAGGTGCCACCGCCGCCGTGTGAGGGAGAGGGAAAGAATGCACGCTGGTGCTCCATGCAGCGATTCCCGGTCCGTCCACGGGCTGGATCCAGAAGGCAAGTGGGCCAGATCCGGCCCTCGGACCTTAGTTTGCCTACCCATGAATTATGGAGTTGGAAGGGATTCCTGAGGGTCATCCAGTCCAACCCCCTGCAATGCAGGAATCTCAGCTGAAGCATCAGTGGCAAGCGGCCATCCACCACCTCCAAGGGAGTCCGTTCCACTGTTGAAAAGCGCTTACTGTCACAAGGCTCTTCCTGATGTTTAAGTCGGAATCCCCTTCCAGTCAGAACTTGAAGCCATTCGTTTAGGACAGGGGTCAGCAAACTAAGGCCCGGGGGCCAGATCCGGCCCAATCGCCTTCTCAATCCGGCCCACGGATGGTCTGGGAATCAGCGTGTTTTTACATGAGTAGAATGTGTGCTTTTATTTAAAATGCATCTCTGGGTTATTTGTGGGGCTTAGGAATTCGTTCAATTCCCCCCCCCAAAAAAATATAGTCCGGCCCCCCACAAGGTCTGAGGGACGGTGGACCAGCCCCCTGCTGAAAAATTTGCTGACCCCTGGTTTATGATCTAACCTTCTGGAGCAGCAGAAAACAAAACTATCTACAGTACAGGCACAGAAAATACCATCTGCCTGGGCACTCCAAAATCTGCATAAAGTGGCCTAGTGCCTTTGGTTATTGAGCACAAAGAGCAACCACGGGTGCCATTGTCTCCATCTGGAGAAAGGAGCTTTCTTCTGTCTAGACAGAACCGTGTGTGGAAGGGGTGCAGAGGTGGGGGACCAGGATGACCGAGGGTCTAGAAACCACTCCTTGTGAGGAACGGTTGAGGGAGTTGGGGATGTTTAGTCTGGAAAAGAGGAGACTGAGAGGAGATAGGAGAGCCACCTTCCAATATCCGAAGGGCTGTCCCATGGAAGATGGAGCAAGCTTGTTTTCTCCTGCTCCGGAGGGTAGGACTCGAACCCATGGCTTCAAGTGACAAGGAAGGAGATGTTGACTCAAAGTTAGGAAGAACTCTCTGACAGGAAGAGCTGCTTGGCGGTGGACTGGGCTCCCTCTGAAGGTTTTCAGGCGGAGGTTGGACGGCCACCTGTCAGGGATGCTTTAGTTGTGGTCCCTGCATTTCAGGGGGTTGGACTGGATGACCTTTGGGGGTCCCTTCCAACTCTACAATTCAATGCTTCTATGCACCTGGAACCGAAAAGCTCATTGGAACGAGACTTGGCTTGGATCCTGCCCTCTGGGTATCCGCAGGGGAAATGCTCCTGCCCCAGGCTTCCTGCCGCCCCCCATCCTTGTGCCTCAGTGTCCCCTTCTGCGCAGCCAGTCCAGGAGCTGTGCCTGGCCGCTGCAAAGACGCACACAGTCTCTCCATCTCTCCCTGCTTCCTGCCTTTTGCTCCCTGAAAGTCATGCAGTGCTTCTGGCCTGAGCAGGGGGCGGGCGGGCGGAGGGAGAGCGGCAGCCTCTGCCGTTTTCACCAGCCGGCCTCCCGGATCCCTCGTCAAAGGCACTTGTGCCCATAGAGGATACATGAATAAACCAAATGTGAAGTTTCTAGGGCAAGCCATTTGTCAGGCATTACCTTCCGTGCAAAAAAAATAAACCGCCGCAACTTTCCTCTCTCCGAAGGGTGAGAAACCCTTTCACTGTCCTTCAGCTCGCCTGTCTCCAAAACGCCGGATCCAATTACTCTCAGCTGCCCAGAGGCTGGCGCTGCTCCGGGAAGAGACCGGGGGGGGGCGGGGGGGGGAGAGCAAAGGCCGGCTGGGACGGCGACCTTGGAGGGGACCGTAGGGGGACGGAGCCCTGCCCCAGACAAGGGAGGGGGAAGGGTGGCAAGGGAGAGCCATTTAGAGAGTTGGAAGGGACCCCCAGGGGACATCTAGTCCAGCCCCCTGACAGGTGGCCATCTGACCTCTCTTTAAAACCTTCAGCGAATCATAGGACTGCTGTCATGTCTGAATCATTCACCGACTTGAAAATAGACTCAGTATGTTCTACTGTTACTCAAGAAAATATTAATAACAGCATCATTTAAAAACAGAGAATCATAGAACAGGGACCCCGCGGTGCAGGAATCTCAACTAAGGAACACCTGACAGGTGGTCACCCAGAACCTCAGATGAAGGAGAACCCGCCACCTTCCAAGGTCGTCCGTTCTGCTGTCAAACATTCACATTCAAGAAAGCTACGGGCACCCATTGAATGGACTGGGGTGGATGTCCTAGGGAGATTTTAATATTCTGTTGGAAGCCGCCCAGAGTGGCTGGGGAAGCCCAGCCAGATGGGTGGGGTATAAATAATAAATAATTATTATTATAATTACTATTTTGCCCCAAAGGCTGCGTGATGGGATGACGCAGTGGGCTCAGGGGTTTCTTTGCGTTCAGGGACTGTTGGACTGCAGTGTCAGGACTGGGAAGGAAACCGTGTTATCCCCCACCCCCACCCCCACCCCAAAAAACAGGTTATCAAGATGATTTATTTTATGCAGCTTGGCTGACTTGCCCGAGCGATGTGCAGTCGGAATGGCAGTTGTCAAAAGCATAGGGCAAAAGGAGATAGGGATTTACATAAAATGTGCATATGCTGATTTATATGGATAGATGCAAGTTTAGAAATAGGGACTAAAATTTGAGTAGGCAGCGCACCTCGCCTCCCGTGTCCAGTGACCTGTATCCGATGGAATCTCCTTTCCTGGAGGTTTTTAAGGGGGGTTCTAGTTGAGATTGCTGCACTGCAGGGGGTTGGACTAGAGGCCCCTTGGGGGGGGTCCCTTCTAACTCCACAATTCCATGATTCCATGCAGCCCAAGGGAGGGATGGGCTGCTGATCCACAAAGGGACAACACCCCCCCCCGCCCAAATCCCAATGCTCGACTCTCCTGCCTGCAAACATCCACAAGGCCTTGAGTTCCGCCTACCTTTACATCTGCAGTCCTCTTCATTTCCTGCGGAGAAGACTTGATCCCTCGTAAATACTTTTTGGGGTAAGGGCTTCCTGACTACTGACTGGAGGAACAGCAAGCCCAGACCGCAAAAAGATTCAAGAGAGAGAGAGACAGAGAGAGAGAAGCTGAGGGTGGAGGCAGCGAGCGACTGCAGAAGGACGACTGCCCTGAAAAAGAGAAGGAGAAGGAGAGAAGAGAGAGAGAGAGAGGTGTTCAATTCATGTGATTCAACGTATAGCAGGAATCATGGTTTGTTGTACTTACGGGACCGCCTCTCCTGGTATGTCCCGCAGAGGACCCTAAGGTCCATGAATAATAATAGCTTAAGGGTCCCGGGCCCTAAAGAAGCCAGATTATCCTCCACCAGGGCCAGGGCCTTTTCAGGGATGGCTCCAACCTGGTGGAATGCTCTGTCCCACGAGACGAGGGCCATACAGGACTCGACCTCCTTCCGCAGGGCCTGTAAGACAGAGCTATTCCACCTGGCCTTCAATTTAGCCTGATCCTTCATTCCCTTTTCCCTTCCCTTTTTCTATGAAGAAACTTTTCTGGGACCCCACATTTAAATTCTTCCCTGGTCTCCTTGCTGGCCCTAGCAGGACTAACTTGGCCAGCTAGCCCTGGCGATGCTACATTTATGTTGTACTTTATGCTGTTTTTAAGATGTTTTTTAAGTTGTTTTTAATCAATGTTTTATATCTGTTGTTAGCCGCCCTGAGCCCGGTTTTTAAATCGGGAAGGGCGGGGTATAAATAAAAATTTATTGTTATTATTATTATTATTGTTATTATTATTGTTATTATTATTATTATTTGTCCCATCACTACTCTTAAGCCTCCAGAGACAGAAGCTTTGCGGCTTTCCAGAATTGCAGAGTTGGAAGAGAACCCAACGGTCATCTAGTCCAGCCCCCTGGAATGCCTTGCTACTGGGCTGCGTGTTCCAATGTCCAGCTGACCCTCTGGCTGCTGCTGCCGGTGTGTGCAAGGAGCAGCACCCCCCATTTCTCTGGCTGCTCAGTGACTTCACCACCTGCTCTCTGTCCCTCCAAATCTTCTTCTTCTCATCCAAAATTAAATTCTCACCCCTGGCACATTCCGCATCTCCTGCGTGGGTAAGAATTCCATTCCATTCCATTCCATTCCATTATTATTAAATACACTGCCCTTCATCTAAGGATCACAGAGCCCATACACCCTCCCTCCAGGTGTCAAAGAGATAAAGAACTACATAACTTTTAGAAGACATCTGAAGGCAGCCCTGTTTAGGGAAGTTCTTAAATTTGGATGCTTTATTATATAATAAATAATAATAATAATAATAATAATAATAATAATAATATTTATAACCCACCCACTTTGGGCGGCTTCCAACAAAATATTAAAATACAATAATCCATCAAACATTAAAAGCTTTATTATGTTTTTATATATGCTGAAAGCCACCCAGAGTGACTGGGGAAATCCAGCCAGATGGGCGGGGTATAAATATTATTATTATTATTATTATTATTATTATTATTTTATTATACCTCTCAAAGCCCCACTTGGAATGCAGCAGGGAAGGCAATCTCCCCATGGCTCACACAACCCTCAGCCATAGCTGTCAACCCTCCCTTTTTTTGCGGGAAACTCCCTTATTCCAATGCCGTTTCCCGCTGCCATCCCGGATTGTTGCTATCCCTTAAATTTCCCGGATTTCAAAGGAAGCAGCTCCTCTCTTGCTCGGCTGCCAATAAGGAGTCTGAGACCGACTGGGGGCGGAGCTTGCATGCCTTGTGCAGCCAGACCCTCACGCCCAACCAGACAGACAGCCTGCCTGCCGTCTATGCGCTCGCTCTTTCGCTCACCCGTTCGCGCGCAGCCTCTGGAGTGCAGGGTGGCGAGGCTACTTGGTGCCATTGCACCGCCCTGGTGGCATCCCTTATTTTCAAATCTGAAAGTTTGGGAAAATCCCTTATTTTCAAATCCGAAAGTTGACAGCTATGCCCTCAGCATCCCTCATGACTCACCTGTGTCCCGTCCCCCCCCCCCCCCCCGTCCCCGGACATCCCCTTTGACAATGAATCTGTTATACGGAAATTTGGGTTTATCTTTTACAGTCCAGCTCCCTTTCGGGGACTCCCCCCCCCTATCCCTTAAGTCCATTATCAGGCAGAGAACAATGGGTGGAGGCAGGAAGCAGTTGAGGAAAGCAAGGAAAACCTTTATTTTCTGTTGCAACAGAGTTCCTCCCGGACCCTGGCAAGAAGGCGAGGATCCAGAGCAAAGGTGTGAAACAACATTTGAAGACTTTAGAAATCCCCTGTTGTTGTTTAGTCGTGTCCGCCTCTTCGTGACCCCATGGACCAGAGCACGCCAGGCCCTCCTGTCTTCCCCTGCCTCCCGCAGTTTGGTCAGACTCATGTTGGGAGCTTCGAGAACACTGTCCAACCATCTCGTCCTCTGTCGTCCCCTTCTCCTTGTGCCCTCCATCTTTCCCAACATCAGGGTCTTTTCCAGGGAATCTTCTCTTCTCACGAGGTGGCCAAAGTACTGGAGCCTCAACTTCAGGATCTGTCCTTCCAGTGAGCACTCAGGGCTGATTTCCTTCAGAATGGAGAGGTTTGATCTTCTTGCAGTCCAGGGGACTCTCAAGAGTCTCCTCCAGCACCAGAATTCAAAAGCATCAATCCCCTAGCCTTAGCCAAAGGCCACCCACAAGCAACATACATGCATCACAGAAATTTGAAAGTGTGGCTTGTCCCCTGTCTCTCAAGATACCTGACAATGCTTGCTGATTGCCTTGTCCTTTGACAGTCTGGGCCATTATTTAAGAATAGCTAATGCCTTCACTTTTGAATCCATTGTCAAGCACATACCCCATTCATGCACAGTGATGTTCTATCCAACTGGGCTGCTCTGCTTTTAACAGGTTTTGCAGAGGGATTGCGCATTCACAGGAGAAGATTACGGGTATCTATTTACAGGATTTGAAGGATTTGCAAGTGAAAGAACTCAGCCAGTCTCTATTGGAAAAGGTTTTTCCAAGGTATAGGTAGATAGCCGTGTTGGTCTGTCATAGTCAAAACAAAATAAAAAAATTCCTTCCAGTAGCACCTTAGAGACCAACTAAGTTTGTTCACGTAACTTATGCACACTTAAGCTCATACCAAGAACAAACTTAGTTGGTCTCTAAGGTGCTACTGGAAGGAATTTTTTATTTTGTTTCCAAGGTATTTCTTTTTTGCTACAGAGAAAATATTTGGGGTCATTAAGAGAGTCAAGATGGTGTCGGGATTGCCCCGTGAACTCAAACGAAGGGTCAATTTTGTCAGGGAATATTTCCTAATTTTTGAGGGTTTATTTATTTATTTCATAAAATTTTATACACCATTTGATTGGAAAGAAAAAACAACAAAATCACCAATTAGGAGAATCAACAACAACATTTGAAGACTTTTGAAAGGTTAAAATTACAGACTGAGCAGAAATGTTTTTATGACAGGCACCGAAAAGTATAATAAATAAATAAATAAATAAATAAATAAATAAATAAATAAATAAATAAATAAATAATACTTTATTTCTACCCCCGCCCATTTGGCTGGGTTTCCCCAGCCACTCTGGGTGGCTTCCAACAAAAGATTAAAAAATACATTGAAATGTATTTTACAATGAAGAAGACCGCCTGATGTCATGAGGCAAGGAGTTCCGAAGTGTAGATGCTGGCACACTAAAAAGGGAGAACTTTCAAACACCCAATGGGGATTATGTGACACCTGTAACAATTCTGCCGGTCAAGGGGGAACATGGTTTTGCAGATAAACCGGTCCCAAGTTGTCATGGGCTTCGTGTGCTAATAATAACCCCTTGAACCCAGCCTGGTAGCAGATCAGCCACCAGCGCAGATCTCTGAGCAGAGAAGGAGTTCTCTGCCAACAAGGCCTGGCTCCTGTTAGCAATTGTGCTGCAGCGTCCTGCACTAACTGTAGCCTCCAGTGCGTTTTCTACGCTGCGACTGACGAGCTGGGCAGTTGTACATAATATTGTCAATTCCCTGCAAAACCAGACCTGTCCTTTTCGCAAAAGAGCGAGCAGGCAGTCTCGACGGAACAAAGATGGACGTGACAGCTTTTGCCCCGCGGTGGCAACGCTGATCCAGACGCACAGGGAGGTGGGTAACGCAACCCTTTGAAGGATCTGGCTCAGCGCAAACGGCGTGGGTCAGTTCTGTGTGTGCAGGTGTCACTCATTTCAAAGCATCCCAACCCCAGACTCCATCTGCACTGGAACAGTTCACCTACTGGGGGAAGATTGCTTTACCAGCTGCACTGGCTCCCGGTGGAGTACTGGGTCAGGTTCAAGGCGCTGGTTTTGACCTTTAAAGCCCTATGCGGCTTAGGACCCTCGTACTTAAAGGACCGCCTCTCCTGGTATGCCCCACAGAGGACCCTAAGGTCCATGGATAATAATAGCTTAAGGGTCCCAGGCCCCAAAGAAGCCAGATTATCCTCCATCATGGCCAGGGCCTTTTCAGGGATGGCTCCGACCTGGTGGAATGCTCTGTCCCACGAGACTAGGGCTCTGCAGGACTTGGTCTCTTTCCGCAGGGCCTGTAAGACAGAGCTATTCTGCCTGGCCTTCAATTTAGCCTGATCCTTCATTCCTTTTTCCCTTCCCTTTTTCTATGAAGAAACCTTTCTGAGACCCCACATTTAAATTCTTCCCTGGTCTCCTTGCTGGTCCTAGCAGGACTAACTTGGCCAGCTAGCCCTGGCGATGCTACATTTATGTTGTTCTTTATGCTGTTTTTAAGAAGACGCCTGCTTCTTGGGAGAAAAGCAATGACAAACCTAGACAGCATCTTAAAAAGCAGAGACATCACCTTGCCAACAAAGGTCCGTATAGTTAAAGCTCTGGTTTTCCCAGTAGTAATGTACGGAAGTGAGAGCTGGACCATAAAGAAGGCTGATCGCCGAATAATGGATGCTTTTGAATTATGGTGCTGGAGGAGACTCTTGAGAGTCCCATGGACTGCAAGAAGATCAAACCTATCCATTCTGAAGGAAATCAGCCCTGAGTGCTCACTGGAAGGACAGATCCTGAAGCTGAGGCTCCAAGACTTTGGCCACCTCATGAGAAGAGAAGACTCCCTGGAAAAGACCCTGATGTTGGGAAAGATGGAGGGCACAAGGAGAAGGGGAAGACAGAGGACGAGATGGTTGGACAGTGTTCTCGAAGCTACCAACATGAGCCTGACCAAACTGCGGGAGGCAGTGGAAGACAGGAGTGCCTGGCGTGCTCTGGTCCAGGGGGTCATGAAGAGGCGGACATGACTGAATGACTGAACAACAACAAGTCATTTTTAATCAATGTTTTATATCTGCTGTTAGCCGCCCTGAGCCCGGTTTTTAAATCGGGAAGGGCGGGTATAAATAAAAAATTATTTTTTATTATTACTATTTATTGCATTTGCATCACACCCTTTTCTCCAAGAATTCAAGGTCCCTTACATGCTTCTCTCCCTCCTCATTTAATCCCCACGACGACCCTGAGAGGCAGGTTAGGCTGAGAGGCAGCGACTGGCCCAAGTTCATCTACTGAGCTTCATGGCAAAAATGTCTAAAGAAAAGAAAGTAAGTGTTGGAAATGTAAAACAACAGAAGGGGCATTTTTTCATATGTGGTGGGATTTTAAAATTGTAAAGAAATATTGGGAGATGATTTTACTGTATAATGAAATGAAGAGGATGCTTAAAATAACCTTTGTTTAAAAACCAGAAGCTTTCCTAGTAGGGATCACAGGGGTGGAATTATCAAGATCACTAAATGACTAATTTATGTATGAAACTTCGGCCACACAAACATTATTAGCACAACACTGGAAAGAAGGTGTCCCAGCTAAAGAAGATTGGCAAGTTAAATTAATGGAATATGCTGAAATGGCAAAATTGACACTGAAACTAAGAGGAAGAGACGATAACAAATTTAAGGAAGAATGTAAGGTGTTTAGTGCATATATTCAGAAGCAAAGTACTCAGGTTAATACATTAGCAGGGTTTTAAGACTACTTGTAATTTAATTTTGAATGGACAATAAGTAATTCAATGGTTTATAACTTTACAATGGACCTGCAGTATGTTGAGAAACAATGGAACCAAGGAAAGGAGTAGGGGGAAGTCAATTTGTTTTGCTTTGTTTTGCTTTGATATTGCTATTGTTTTATATTTGTTATTTTTGGAAAATTAATAAAATTGTTTTACACACACACACTGAGCTTCATGAGCAGGGATTTGAACCCTGGTCTCCCAGGTCCTAGCCTGGCACTGTAACCACTAGGCCACACTGGCTAGAAATGTATTGTTGTTATATTTATTTATGTCTCACTTTTTCCCCAGATCGGGACTCAAGTAAGAGCCGTTCAACAGTGGAACGGACTCCCTCAGAAGGTGGTGAACTCTCCTTCCTTGGAGGTTTCTAAGCAGAGGTTGGATGGCCATCTGTCAGGGACGATCTAGTTGAGACTCCTGCATTGCAGGGGGTGGACTAGATGGAACATAGGGGTCCCTTCCAACTCTACAAATCAACGATTCCATGATTCAAGGCTTATGCAAATTGAAACAACACAGATAAAATGCAGAAAGAGAAAAACATATAAAAGGTAATAGCTAAGAGTAGTTAAACCCTAGCAGAATTAAAACTGTATAATAGCACAACTATTAAATTTTACAATGCAGATTGTAAAAACAGCACAGCACTGCTAAAACCCCTTTCATATTTTGTTTAAAAACAGTTCCCCAAAGCCTGTCGGAGTAAAATAGTCTTCACCTGCTGGTAGAAGCAGGACAAGGAGGAAAAGGTGTTCTCTGATTGCTTGTATTTTGTACATTCAAGTATTTTTCAACATCCCAGTCGCTGGGAGGTGCTTCCTCCAAGACTAGGTGGAAGAGCAGGGGGGCGTTGGTTTTTATCATTTATATAACACACATTTCCCACAATTTAAGCTCAAGGTAGCGTACGGTACATTGTTCTCTCCCCTTCCTCCTTTAATCGTTGGACTGGTCATGTTGTGCGGATGCCTGATGATCGTCTTCCAAAGCAACTACTCTATTCTGAACTTAAAAATGGAAAGTGTAATGCTGGTGGTCAACAAAAGAGGTTTAAAGATTCTCTCAAGGCAAATCTTTAAAAATGTAGTATAAACACCGGCAACTGGGAAACACTGGCCTGCGAGCGCTGCAGTTGGAGAACAGCCTTGACCAAAGGTGTCATGGGCTTTGAAGACATTCGAACTCAGGACGCAAGGGAGAAACATGCTCCTGCCCGGAAACCAATGCCCCCGCTGTGGAAGGACGTGTGGATCCAGAATTGGCCTCCACAGTCACTTATGGACTCATTGGTAAAACCGTGTTTATGGAAGACAATCTTACTCGGCTACGAGGGATCGCCAAAGAAGAAGAAGCCCCCACCTTGCTCTGCCTCTGCTGCTGCTCCAACCTGGAGTTGTAGCCAGGGGCATAGGAAGGGAGGGGTGGAGGGGCGGTCTGCCCCGGGTTCCACTCTGGGAGGGGTGACAAAATGGCCCCTGCCTCCCCCAGCTGTAGAGTGGCTGAGGGCGCGCGCTTGCGCGGCTTCTGTATGGGCTGCTGCTCTCGCATGGCGTCCATACAGGCGTCCATACAGCTGCATCCCGTACAGACTGTGCATGTGCGGCATCCCGTATGTTATGCGCATGCACGGACATGCGCAGTCCATACGGGCTGCGCCGCCCCGGGTGCCAGAGAGGGTTCTTCGGCCACTGGTTGTAGCTATCACTCCAAAACCCAAAGTGGTCTGATTCACTCCAAAACAGTGTCAGTGTAGCAACAATTTTGCAGCAAAACCCCATGTTTTGCAGCGACACACCAACTGAGCAACAGCTACTCAATAGTTAATGTGCCCCCTTTAATCCCCGCAACAACCCTGTGAGGTAGGTCAGGCTGAGAGGCAGGAACTGGCCCAAGGTCACAGCCAGTGAGCTTCATGTCCTACTCTGGCACTCTAACCACTACACCGCATGTTGGCCTTCATGGGGCCTCGTTGCCTGGCAGACACAGTTGTTAGCAATTTCACTCCTCCGATGCTGCGGATAGTGGCTTGAAACAGGTTTCAGAACCTGAGGTCTTGCGAGGGGTACAGGGTTTGTCCTCAAAGGATGCAAAACCACGCCCAAAGGCGGCAAGGGCCAACACTGTTTCCTCAGACAGGAACAGAGCTAAGGCTCTAGTCCCACAGCGCCACCCGCGTCCCTTTGTCTGTACATAGTGTGTAAATAAATAGTAGATTAGATCTACGATGTTTCACTCTTCTTGCTGTGTTTTGCCAGAAGATTAGTGTGCATATACCAGTTGGTATATGCAGGACCGGTGCTAGGGGTTTTGGCGCCCTAGGCGAGGGGGCGGGGCACGTGATGTCATTGCGCATAACGTACGGTGCCCCGCCCCCTGCCCACCGGGTGCCCCGCGCCGCCGCGATTTTCGCCGCTGTTTGGGGCGGCACTGGGCGGCGACGGGGGGCGAGGGGCAGGCTGGCCAGCACCCGCTCCATTTTGGCGCCCCCGCTGCCGCGGTTTTCGTTCCAACCTGCTTGCTCCGCCGCTGGTTGGGGCGGTGGTGGGGAGTGGCAGGGGGCAGGCTGGCCAGCGCCCCCTCCATTTTGGCGCTCTAGGCAGTTGCCTAGTTAGCCTAAATGGACGCGCCGGCCCTGGGTATATGTCGCTGGAGCGCCCTGGAGAAGAAGGGAATTGCCTTTTCCAGTGCTGCGCGTACCAGAGGACTCTCAGAGTTTCGGGGGCTTGCAGGCACCCCCAGGGTGTTTTTCCAACAACAGCATGGCCAGCTGTGCTTGAATTGCCCTTCCAACTACAGTGCAGTTGAAGGACATTGGGGGCTGAGCAGTGAAGATGCTGGAGAGACCTCAGTGGGCAGAAAGGGGTGATGAGCTCACGGTGGAAGCTCTGCTCTCCACAGCCCTCTGTTGTGGGCTTGCTTCGCTTTGGCGTTCTGCTAGGAAAGGCAGAATTGCAGTCTACATTTCCCTGGAATGGGCCCTGAGTAAGCAGGTCCTCCGTTGGCAAAAAAGAAAAAGTGCTTTTAATTCCACTTTTCACAGTTTGCTCCTAACTACAGAAGGAAGCTGGAGGTGCTTTGAATCCCTTTCCCTATCTATTACCGCAGAATTGCCAGCTCTAATGCCTTAATCGCAAGTCTTGCAATGCTGGGAGTTTTGTGGAGCCTGACACTGCAACGCTCCGTGAAATCGTGGCTCCCCGCTTTCATTTCTGAAAAGCAATTTCCCAGCCTTCGTGGCTGCTGGAGGAAGCTTTGAAAAACATGCTCTCTCTCAGGAGCCCAAAGTGAAATGAAAAGGACCTCAGATCCAAAGCGTGGCTTTTCTTTAAAGAAAGAACAACCCCGGCAGCCCCACGGTTTTCGTTGTCTGCCTCATGACTGCAAATGCCTAGGGATATATATGCCAAATTCACTCACGCTAGTCCAGTCTTGAAAGCAGGAGAAAATTGGAGCTGCTGCTGGTCTTAGCAGTTTTGTACCATTACAGGTAATCTCATACCTTCAGAAGGGGGTAGTCTGTGAATTTCATCAGGGAAGAAGACTTCAAAGGGCTGCCAGAAGTAGGGAAACCGTTGTGGTTATGACTCATCTCCTTTCCCTCCTTAATTCTCCTTGTTGGGCTGCCCTACATGGGAGCAGGCTTCAAGGATCCTTGGTCAATAGGAAGAAAACGGATTCTGAGTTGTCCCCTAAACTGTGAACTTGGAAGTTTTTAAGTATGGTGGATACTATTATTATCATCATCATTATCATCATTACTCATGGGACCGCCTCTCCTGGTATGCCCCGTGGAGGTCTTCAAATAATAATATCTTGGAGGTCCCGGGCCTCAAGGAGGTTAAACTGGCCTCAACCGGGGCCAAGACCTTTTCAGCTTTGGCCCCAGCCTGGTGGAACGCTCTATCGCAGGAGACCAGGCCCCTGAGGGACTTGACATCCTCCTGCAGGGCCTGCAAGACGGAGCTGTTCTGCCTGGCCTTCGGTCCGGGCCCAGTTTGACCCCCCTCTATGGGACCCTGTAAGCTACCTCTTTGGCCCTTTTATTGGCTCATGTGGGACCAACATGGACAGCTGGCTCTGATGAATACTTCAGGTTCCAGACCCCTAGGGTTGTAATTCGTGGGCAGTCATTTAATTTTATCCTGATTCTAATTTTTAAGCTGTATTTTAATCAATTGTTTGATTGTGTTTTAAAGTATTTGATATTTGATGTTAGCCGCCCTGAGCCCAGTCTTGGCTGGGGAGGGCGGGGTATAAATAAAAATTTACTTACTTACATTATTATTATTATTATTATTATTAGCATGTGGCCTTCCATCCAAAGACCACAGGGGGGTTCACATCATCATCATATAACAAAAACAAAACAATAACACACCCCAAACACATTTAAAAAGCCATGGAATGTTAATAAGCCAAAGGCCTGGTTGGAGAGGAATGTTTTCACCTGGCCTGGATGCGATTATTTTTGTTTTCCCTTATGCAGGTTGAGCAGGTGAGAAGGAACCTTGCATGCAGGACCCATTCCAGAACTGGGTCAATTTCTGCCAGCCAAAACAAAACCAAAAACCTCTTTAGAACCGTTACCAACTGGTTCTGCCATCATTCCCTGGGATTCAAACCTGCACAAACTCTCCCAGCCCAGCAGTTGAGGTATGATATTAATTCCATTGGACTGGAGTGTGCCCCTGCCATCCCTCACCAAAGAGGGCATCTTGCATAACCATCAGCAGCAGACAGCACCTGCTTAAAGGGCTGGAACGGGCTGCCAAGCTGCTACCGGACCAAATTACAGGCATGGGAACTAACATATCAGAACATAAGCACATCAGGCCATTGGCTCACCTGGTCCAGCATCCTGTTCTCACAGTGGCCAGCCAGGTGTCCCCGTGGGAAACTTGCAAGGCACAACAGTGTGGGAATGTTCAGGGTGGCAGGAGAGGATATCTTGTTTATTAATATTATCCCTAACTTGTGCTATCAAGTTCCTTTACTTAGCAGAGTTACATTCCCCCCCCCCCTTTTTTTTACATGCACAGCAGATAGCTGGTTGCAGGCTCATGTGAGCCTCTCACTATTATACAACTCAGTCTGTCTCAGATTGAATTGTACGTTCCTGGTAAGTTCCCTTGAATCCCTCTTAAAAGAATAAAGACACCACAATCTTAAAGGTAAAGGTAAAGGGACCCCTGACCATTAGGTCCAGTCGTGTCCGACTCTGGGGTTGCGGCACTCATCTCGTTTTACTGGCCGAGGGAGCCGGTGTACAGCTTCCGTGTCATGTGGCCAGCATGACAAAGCCGCTTCTGGCGAACCAGAGCAGCACACGGAAACGCCGTTTACCTTCCCGCCGGAGCAGTTCCTATTTATCTACTTGCACTTTGATGTGCTTTCGAACTGCTAGGTGGGCAGGAGCTGGGACCAAGCAATGGGAGCTCACCCCATCGCGGGGATTCGAACCGCCAACCTTCTGATAGGCAAGCCCTAGGCTCAGTGGTTTAACCCACAGCGCCACCTGGGTCCCATGCACCACAATCTTATTCAAAGTCAATAAAAGAAATTTACTTACATCAGTTCACAGTTGGATTCCTGAAGGCAGACTTAGTTACAAATCTGTATATGTGGATCTACCCCATAGGGAGTAATAATCCCAGAGCAGTCCTAGCTAAAAGCTGGTCAAACAAAGAATGAAGTCAAAAAGAGGGAAGGGTGCTGTGTGACTCATCCATTTGTTACCTGGACAGGTGAGGTCATGCCCACCTTCTATCACATGCAAAAGGAAGGATGCTCCAGCCAGGAGGAACAGGAAGTTTCGACTGGATGGACCAAATATTCTCTCGCATGTCTTCTCTAGCATTTCAAAGAATGTTGTATTTGACTGCCTCTCACTATATATAAGGGTCTGGTGACTTCTGTTTCAGTGTATCTGAAGAAGTGTGCATGTACACGAAAGCTCATACCAAGAACAAACTTGGTTGGTCTCTAAGGTGCTACTGGAAGGAATTTTTTTATTTCTTATTTTGTTTTGTCTCTCATGGATTATATCCCACAAAGAGCAAGTCCCCCTTCCTGTGGTTTCCAGAAACTGGGCTTCAGAAGCACTGCTAAGAGCCCTAGATAGCCCTCTTGTCCATGAATTGTCTAATCCAGGCATAGGCAAACTCGGCCCTCCAGATGTTTTGGGACTACAACTCCCATCATCCCTAGCTAACAGGACCAGTGGTCAAGGATGATGGGAATTGTAGTCCCAAAACACCTGGAGGGCCGAGTTTGCCTATGCCTGGTCTAATCCTCTTTTAAAGCCACCCATATGGGTAAAGGGACCCCTGACTGTTAGGTCCAGTTGCGAACGACTCTGGGGTTGCGGCGCTCATCTTGCTTTACTGGCCGAGGGAGCTGGCGTACAGCTTCCGGGTCATGTGGCCAGCATGACAAAGCTGCTTCTGGCGAACCAGAGCAGTGCACAGAAATGCTGTTTACCTTCCTGCTGGAACTGTACCTATTTCTCTACTTGCACTTTGACGTGCTTTTGAACTGCTAGGTTGGCAGGAGCAGGGACCGAACAACGGGAGCTCACCCCGTCGCGGGGATTCGAACCGCCGACTTTCCGATCGGCAAACCCTAGGCTCAGTGGTTTAGACCACATCGCCACCTGCGTCCCTATATGTCTCTATAAGCTCAGGTTATTTGAGACACCACCTTATAAGTCACGTGATCTGCAGGAAGGTTTCTCCTTCAAGTTTCAAAAATCCCAGAAGCCCTCTCTGCAATAACTCGGCACGGTGCTTTGAGGGTGGCAGCTCCTGTTCTGTGGAACAGCATTCCTGTCAAGATAGTATCCGCACTTTTCAGAAACGATTGAAGATGTTTTGTTCAGACAGGCTCCCCCAGCTGGATAATGAGCCTTTGTGAGGAGCCTCGCTTTTCCTATTGCGTTGCATTAAATGCACCTGCTGGTTTTTTTTGTGGTTTTAAGTGGGGGGTTTTCTTTGCTTTTTAAACGGTCCACAATTGTGTAGAAGGCGATTCGTAAATTAATGGCGGCGGCGGCATTTTCAGCCTGTCATTCCCCATGTTTGTTACAATGCCTGGATTCTGTCTCCCAAATCAAACAGCGTTTTGTTTTGAGCTCCACTAAACTATTAATTAAGGCTTTAATTAGTATTTGAAGCAAACTTAATATGCAGCACGGTTTGCAAATTTTTCAACTGTCCACTGAAATTAAAAAAAATTAGCTATGACTGGTGAGTTTCATAAATTTCATAAATGAAATCCAGCGGGATGCATTTAGTTTGTCTTTTGCTCAGACATTTCCTAATCATTTTTACACTAATTAATGTATGAATTGATTGCTTTGGGCTCCAGTTGTTTGATATTTCCTTACTTTGTTGTTGTTTTCTCTCTTTTTTATTAAAAAACCCCCGTTTTTCTATTGATCCTCCCACTTAGCAAAGCAGTAATGAGTGGTGTTAGCAACAAAGTAATCAAAGTTCAATTCCTACTTCATTAAACAAACAGTGAAATTCTCTCTCTCTCTCTCTCTCTCTTTTTGCAGAGAGCAGGATTGAAATGTTTATCAGAGGCTTGTCTACACCAGAGCCAGGCTGAAGTGTACCATGCCAGGGGGTTGGACTAGATGACCCTTGGGATCCTCTCCAACTGTGCTGGGCCCGGGGGTAATCCGAGAAATGAGGTCCAGGTCCGGTCCAGAATCTGAAAGTTCAGCAAGGTGTCAGTCCCACAGAGCCAAGGCAGAACATGGGGCAGGGAACCAGGCAAGGACAGGTGCAGGATCTTGCTTGCAGCAATGTTGCTCCCGCAACCTGGGGCGGGGTCCGACAGCCTTTTATCTTTGTCGGGGCAACGGTCGGTCCCGATCCCCCGGCGACTCACCTCCCTGTCTCGCCCAAAGGTGAGCACTCCTCCTGCGAGTACTCAGGTCTCTCCTTCTCTCAGACCTGAGTCTCTCTGCAGCTCAGGAGACGCCGGTGGGTTACTGGACTCAGGGGCAGCCTCAGCCTCCCCTGACCAAACCGGTAGTGGAACAGCTGTAAGTGATGGTCCATCTGAAGGCAACGAGGTAATCTCCGCATCTGGAGCCAGGACAGGCTCAGGCCCCTGACTCGGCCCAGCTGGTAGACTAGACTAGACTAGACTAGACTAGACTAGACTAGACTAGACTAGACTAGACTAGACTAGACTATATTTTATTGTCCCCTTTGGGGACAACGAAATTACTCGGCTGCTCCATTGCTGGAGGGGAATCTGTGCAGACTGGGACTCTTCAGGATCAGGCCCCGGCTTTGGTTCAGATGATGTCTGAGGCAGAGGATCCGGTGCAGACTGAGACTCCTCTGGTTCCGAGCCCAAGTCCCAGGCCATCACACCAACTCTACAGTTCTAGGGTTCTGTATGCCTCTCAACCGTGAATCCGATTTCCTCCTGTGGCAGCACTGACCCACGGTCAAAGGCACAGGGGAGGACAACATTGTAAATGGGGCACAGAGAGTAGACAGAAAGGATTCTACATTTCATGCACAACGCAACAGAAATTGGTTTCACGCAATGACACTGCTGGCAAGAGGTTCAGGACAGAGCAAAGGACCTGAACCAATGGATTCAAACTGCAGGAAAGGAGATTGTGACAAAACATCGGGAAGAACTTTCTGACAGCAAGAGCTGTTCCACAGTGGTCTCTCCTTCCCTGGAGGGTTTTATGCCATCTGTCAGGGATGCTTCTGCTGAAATTCCTGCATTGGGCTACAATGCTACAATAATGCACTATGATGCTATAACAATAGGCCTCTTTTATTTTTATTTTTTTAAATGCCAGAAAAGTGTTTTGTGGTAATCAAGTACAGTCATACCTCGGGTTACAGATGCTTCAGGTTGCGTGATTTCAGGTGGCGCACCGCACCGAACCCGGAAGTAACGGAACAGGTTACTTCCAGGTTTTGGTGCTCGCGCATGCGCAGAAACGCCAAATTGCATCACTCGCATGCGCAGATGCAGCGGCGCGGGTTGCGAATGCTGCGGGTTGTGAACGCGCCTCCTGCACGGATCGCATTCGCAACCCGAGTGTCCTCTGTACAAAAATTAAAATGAGGTTATGAAATGACATGCTCCAGAAGGGCTATAGTGAATGGTGGTCAACAGAAGAGGTTTAAAGACTCTCTCAAGGCATATCTTTTAAAAAATGTGGTATAAACACCGACAACTGGGAAACTGGCCTATGAGCGCTCCAGTTGGAGAACAGCCTTTCCCAAAGGTGTCGTGGGCTTTGAAGACACTCGAACTCAGGACGCAAGGGAGAAACGTGCTAAGAGGAAGGCACACTTGGCAAACCCTCTCTGTGATCAACTCCCGCCTGGAAACCAATGTCCCCACTGTGGAAGGACGTGTGGATCCAGAATTGGCCTCCACAGTCACTTACGGACTCTCTGTTAAGACCGTATTCATGGAAGGCTATCTTACTCAGCTACGACGGATCGCCAAAGAAGAAGAGTGAATGGGTGCTGAGCTGCAAAGCACCCCATCATCAGCACCTCTGTCACATGCAAGAAACTAAGACTGAATACTAGCTAATTTATAGTTTGTTCGCCTGTGCAGGCTGTGCATGGGAGGGGGCTCTCCGTGACTCAAGGTGGCTTGTGGTTTTAAAACCATGAAATCATTTAATTCTTTACTGCTATTCTTCAAGTCTCTCCAAGAGCTGAGGGAGCACCGCTGGATATAATAGAATCATAGAATTGTAGAGTCGGAAGGGGCCCTGAGGGTCATCCAACCCCCTGCGTTGCAGGAATCATGGCTAAGGAATCCCTGACAGTTGCCACCCCACCACCCCGAATGTTCCTTGGCAACTGCTGTCCCTGTAAATAGCCCTACGATGTGATCATGAAATGCTGGTTCTGTGGGATGTGATACATAGATACAGCAGTCAAGTACAACATTCCTAGAGTGGACATGAAAGGGGATGTTTGCTCCAGCCAGTTGGAACTTCCTGTTTCCTCCTGGGCTGGGGCAAACTTCCTGTGCATGTGACTAGATGTGGGCATGACCTTACCTGCCCAGGTGACAAAAGGGCAAGGCAGTCAGCACACTTCCCCTTTCTTCTCGATCTTGCTTTCACTGTGTGAGCAGCAGTGACTGCCAGTCTGCAGTCACTGGGACTAACCGGCATTTGGGGTAGTTCTACACGTACCAGTATATACTTTGTAACCTAAGTCTGCCTTCAGGGATCCATCCATGAACTGAATGTGTGAGTAAACTTCTTTCATACACAAGATTGTATCGTGCAGTTCACATGATGAAAGGAAGATGGAAAAGCGGAATGAGAGGCAGCATGCCTTGTCCTCTTCTTTACCTGGACAGGTATCCGTACGGGCGTCCGTACGGGATGCGGTAGTCCGTACGGGTAGTTAAGAGCGGTAGACTCATAATCTGGTGAACCGGGTTCGCGTCTCCGCTCCTCCATATGTAGCTGCTGGGTGACCTTGGGCTAGTCACACTTCTCTGAAGTCTCTCAGCCCCACTCACCTCACAGAGTGTTTGTTGGGGGGGGGAGGAAGGGAAAGGAGAATGTGAGCCGCTTTGAGACTCCTTCGGGTAGTGATAAAGTGGGATATCAAATCCAAACTCTTCTTCTTCTTCAGTGACTGCCAGTCTGGAGTCACTGGGATTATCTCCCCATATGGGGTAGATCCACATGTACATATTTGTAACTAAGTCTAAGTCAGGGATCACACTGTGCTCTGCATGGTGTGGGTAAACTTATTTTATATACTTTACACAAGATTGTGGCGTGTTTATTCCTTTAAGAGAGATATAAGGGGACTTACCAGGAATCTAATAGTGAGAGGCTTAAACAAGCCTGCAACCAGCTATCTGCTGTGCATTTAAAAAGGGGGATGTAAAACTCTGCTAAGTTATAGAACTTGCTAGTGCAAATTAGGAAGGATATTATTAAACCATATATCCTCTCCTGCCACCCTGAACATTCCCACAAAATGGGCCATTAACAGAGGTCAGGCAGGGAGCTCATCAGCAAAGCAAAGATTCTGTGCCAGCCGGAAAATGGGTGGAGCCCCTCCCTGAGCTCTGACCAGAGACAAAGCAGACTGGAGAGTTTAGGATTGCAGTTGAGGATACCGGTAATGTGGGCAGGAGAAAAATGCAGCCAGCTACAGAGAGGCCAGGTCACAGCTGGTTTCTTTTTGAATGGAAGGCTGCTGTGGCACTAGGAGAAGCAAGAACATCTCAGGGTGTCAATCCTGTGAGCCCCTCCATCGTAGGCTCACGTTGTGTTGTTGTTGTTCAGTCGTTTAGTCGTGTCCGCCTCTTCGTGACCCCATGGACCAGAGCACGCCAGGCACTCCTGTCTTCTACTGCCTCCCGCAGTTTGGTCAGACTCATGTTGGTAGCTTCGAGAACACTGTCCAACCACCTCGTCCTCTGCCGTCCCCTTCTCCTTGTGCCCTCCATCTTTCCCAACATCAGGGTCTTTTCCAGGGAGTCTTCTCTTCTCATGAGGTGGCCAAAGTCTTGGAGCCTCAGCTTCAGGATCTGTCCTTCCAGTGAGCACTCAGGGCTGATTTCCTTCAGAATGGAGAGGTTGGATCTTCTTGCAGTCCATGGGACTCTCCAGAGTCTCCTCCAGCACCAGAATTCAAAAGCATCAATTCTTCGGTGATCAGCATATGTGTGTAAATAAGCCATATATCATAAAGACACCAAAATCTCTGCTGTGCTTCATTTGCAAAGGAAACACGAACCCCAGGTAAGTGCCTGGAACCCCTGGAATCTCACAGCGCTTGAAGATTCGGGTGGTGTGTAACATTATGTTAAGCTTTTGCCTTTAAGGAAGCAAATAAAGAAGAAAATGGTGTTGGAAACTCATTGGACCATCTCATATTACTGCAGTTTTAAATTCAGGGAAACTTTAAGATCTTGCAAAATCAGAACTTTTCAACTCAATTGATAATGTTGCATTTGCAGCTCGGCAAGCAAATGGGAAATTATGACAAAATCGGTTCCCCCATTGCTAGTCGCTGGGCTTATCATGCATACATTTGAGCTTTAATTGAATTTTCACAGTCTGTACTTTTTGAATTTCATGGCCATTTGACTCCACTATTTACATTTCTCTCCCCACACACCCTAATATAGATATAGATATTCCTGTCAGCTGAGGAAAGCACTTCATGGCTCCTGGATCCCAGTTGATGGAAACCGCAGGAGGGGAGAGTTGCTCTTGTGGTCAGATCCTGCTTGCTAGTTTTCCTTTGGGGACATCTGGTGGGCCACTGTGAGAACAGGATGCTGGACTAGGTGGGCCACTGACCTGGCCCATCTGCGGAGCTCCAATTTTATTCTGACTTTCTGTTGATCTGATTAAATGAGCTTTAGTCCACAACAATTTCATTAAGATGACGCAAGAGTCTTGGTGGTTTTAACCCATATAAGTCCTTTTCCACGCAGCACATAGCCAAATGATGGAACTCAATGCCTCAAGAGGAAGTGATGGCCATCAACTTGGATACCTTTAAAAGAGGATTAGAGAAATTCATGGAGAGGGCCGACCTAGGGGTGGATCTGCTATGATACTAATGAAGCTTAAGCCTCAAGGCTCCTAACATTGGAGGTTTGCGGAAGCGTTGGAGGCATAAGTGCCAAGGATTCAAACTTTTGTTTGAACCACCTTTGGGAGTCGACTGTCCAAAGAGGAACAAGACCACTGCCACACGTTGCCTCCAATTTCTACCTGCAAATAACCTTTCCAGAATAATTCCACAGCCAATGGTTTTGGGAAATGCTGAGATGTCATAAGAATACAACAAGAGCCTGCTGGATCAGGCCAATGGCCCACCTATTCCAGCATCCTGTTCTTCTCTCAGTGGCCAACCAGGTGCCCATTATGAAAAGCCTGCAAGCAGAACCTGAGCACAAGAGACCTCTCCACTCTCATGGGTTCCAAGAACTGGCAGAGCATAGCCATCGATAGGCCTCTCCTTCATGAATTTGTCTAGCCCTCTTTTCATAGAATCATAGAATCTTAGAGTTGGAAGAGACCACAAGGGCCATCCAGTCCAACCCCCTGCCAAGCAGGAAACACCATCAAAGCATTCCTGACAGGTGGCTGTCAAGCCTCTGCTTAAAGACCTCCAAAGAAGGAGACTCCACCACACTCCTTGGCAGCAAATTCCACTGTCGAACAGCTCTTACTGTCAGGAAGTTCTTCCTAATGTTTAGGTGGAATCTTCTTTCTTGTAGTTTGAATCCATTGCTCCGTGTCCGCTTCTCTGGAGCAGCAGAAAACAACCTTTCTCCCTCCTCTATAGGACATCCTTTTATATATTTGAACATGGCTATCATATCACCCCTGAACCTTCTCTTCTCCAGGCTAAACATACCCAGCTCCCTAAGCCGTTCCTCATAAGGCATCGTTTCCAGGCCTTTTAAAGCCATCCATGTTGGTGTTCCCCACAATGTCCCATAATTTAACTATGTGTAGCATGAAGAAGTACTTTCTTTCATCTGTCCTGCCGTTTGGTCACATCAACCCTCAATCTCTCCAGAGAGTTTCTGTGGCCAATGTTACCTGAAAGCTGCCACACCTGAGAAATGCAGGAGAATCGGCAGGGACTAATTCCTTTTGGCTTAGGTCATCCATCAAGGTGACTAAGGCAGTCTCAGTATGGAGGAAAGGCCTGAATCCAGATTGAAATGGATCTAGAAACTCAGTCCATCACTGGCCTCGTTTGCAGGTGGTGGGTGGGAGAGTTGCTTCTCGTCTTGATTGAGATGCAGCTGGGGAAACTATTAATTTAGCCATTCACTCCTGTGGGTACAAATGCAGTAAATATTGCATAGAACTTTAAATACAGCGAAATGCTGTAGAAACATTTCACCGTGTAATGGGAAATGTGATCATGACTGCCAACTGAAGGCGTGGCTCCCTTTTTTTTGATGGCTGCTTGCTAATGAGCCCTCCTGTCTAGGGGATGTTCTGAGAATTATCTGCAGGGGCTCATGAAGGCATCCCCACCCCACCATCCCTGGACTGCACTCACATGAAAGTGGCAGGTAGACAGTGGAAGGGACCCTGAATTAGAGACTAGGAGAAGAGAGCAAAGCACCCGCGTTTCCAGCTTAGAGGGCTGGAATAAAAAGCTACTTTTGGACAGAGAAAGTTCTGTATGTGTGTTTTTTCTATTCTGGTTACCCTGTTGCTGATTTTCTTCTCCCTTATTTTTATGCTTTGGTTGTTATGAGACTCTGTATTGTATTACACTTTAATATTATTATTATTATTATTATTATTATTATTATTATTATTATATTGTATTATATTGTATTATATTATATTGCATGACTGTTTTGATTTTCATATTGCCAAGATATTGTGTCATATACTGACATTTGCAAGCTGGGCTACCATAATGACTAAGGCCTTAAACGACAATTTTAGGATATATTTTGGTGATTAAGATTTAACTTATATATTTTTAACTGCTGTTATATCTGTATTGTCCCTGTTATACCCAACTGCAAATTCAAATGTATCCCTATCATGTTTTATGACTTCCCTGATATTGTATGTGAGCTGGAACTGGTCTGTGACCAAAATAATAAATTTATTCATGGGGTACAAATAATAAATTGTTGTTGTTGTTGTTGTTGTTGTTTAATTTACTGACATTTGTGTTCATCATTGTTAACTTCCCTGTGGTCTTTTGGTGAAAGGCGGTACTGTATATAAATTTAACAAATAATAATAATAATAATTTCTTCAATAGCCACGAGTGGCATCTGAGCTAGGGCACACCCCACATGCTCATGGCGAAACACTTGGGAGTCGCAGTACAGTCATCAGACGAAAAACAAATCTTAGAGCTCGCTGGGAGTGAGGTGGAGAGAAGAGGGAATTCAAATGCAAGATTATTTTCTGGTTGCTGTTTTTGACTGAAGTGGGAGAACTGATGCTCTTCTGTAGCCAAGCAATGGTTCTTAGGCAGGGGTCAGCAACCTTTTTCAGCCGTGGGCCGGTCCACCGTTCCTCAGACCATGTGGTGGGCCGGACTATATTTTGAAGGGAAAAATGAACAAATTCCTATGCCCCACAAATAACCCAGAGGTGCATTTTAAATAAAAGGGCACATTCTACTCATGTAAAAACACGCTGATTCCCGGACTGTCTGCGGGTCGGATTGAGAAGGCGATTGGGCCGCATCTGGCCCACGGGCCTTAGGTTGCCTACCCCTGTTCTTAGGTGTCTCTGCTTGCTGAACAAACTGTCTACTTGCAAGCAAACAGCATCAACAAACCAGGTATCTCTTGAATGATCTCCTCATAATGTTTTGGACTCTGTAACACAGGCTTCACTAACTTTGTGCTCTCCAGATGTTCTGGACTAAAATTCCCCAGAAGGCATGGCCGTATTTGCTGGGGCTGGAGGGCACCAGGTTGGGGGTGGGACTTTGACAGATGCCCGTGGGATACTCACAGAAATGGGAAACAAGGCTAATGAAACAATGATGACGAATTGCGATTTAAGAAGCATCATGATGGAAGGTCTTCCATCAGGCACATTTACAGCTGGGAATCTGCAGAGGCCTTCAAGCTCCAAGGAGGCTTTGAGGCCCTGTTGGAGCATGAATCAGTGGCCAGACAAATGATGGGAATGGGGCAAGAGCCCACTCCGCAGCTCTGCCCAGGTGGTTGCTCAGCTCACTGCACATCCATCGAACCGATGAAGCGCTGCATGTCACAACAGCAACCCAAGCGGCAGGCAGCGTAAGGTTCCCTGCCTGGCACAGGCTGGCGGGCCTTGTAGAGAGATTGGCAATGGCCATGATGTATCGTTAGGGTTAGCGTCACACAGACGAGCAGGAAACACACGAAGCCACTGATGGGACCACCAAAGGAGAGACAGACAAAAACGAAACACCTGCTCAGTATTGGCACTTAAATCTCTTCCTGTCTCCATGCTGGAAATCCACAGCCAAGGGCAATGAACCCATTTTTTTATTATTATTATTATTATTATTATTATTATTATTATTATTATTATTTTGCAACAAACCCATATTTGCACCCCCAGGCCTGCCTACTACTGTTTAAATCTACAGCAAGGAGCAAAAGGTTTGGGTGCTTGACTAAGTGCGCAGCGATGGGGAGGAAGGAAGCCGCCTGCCTTGACTGAGAAAGACAAGCCCATAACTTGCAACCCGCTTGGCCTCTCCATGACTGGATGAATCTGCAGGATTTCTGGAGAAGACACCGGCAAACCTTGGCAGTCTGCAGCTCCAGATGAGCCGGGTCTCAGAGGACGCTGGCAATGGCTTGCTGGTGATTTGATAGCTGTGGTCGTTCCATGTTCCTAAGGCAAGTTCTGGAGCTCCGGAGTGAGCCAAAGGAACTGTGAAACCCACAGACACTCCCCCCCCTCCTTCCCATACTGCTGCGGCTAAGAAGTTCCCCCTCCTATAAGGGTGCTTTGTTTTAAAGAAGTGTTTCTTAGCAGGGCTCCTTGAGGCCACCTTCTGCTGCTCACTTGTTGTTCTGCAGACCTTTCTCTATTCCTGTCTCCACTCTGTTGCTCCCAACTAAGCAAACCACTGCTTGCAAGGAACAGCCGTAGGTGAATCAGCCCTTGGTATGCCACGGGTCTGTGACATTTTCAGTGTGGCCCTCAGTGTGTGGGCCACAAGGTGCCTCAGGGTGCCTGCCCCCCGCATTTCTCCACTCAGTTCCTACATCCTTGGCGCAGCCCACCCTCCCTGGTTCACAAAACCTGGCAAAGGCAATCTTTCAGAACCCAAACACGGAGGAGGAGGCGTGCCCTCTCTGGCACCATCATATTGCAGAGCCTCATGACCCAGCGTCGCACCAAACCCAAGCCGGAACCAGCCTCGCTCTTCTTGGCAGTCATCATGCACCATGCCAGCCGCAGACGGGCACCAACGTACCACATCCCGAGATCACCCCGAAGGTGACATTCTTTGCAGTGGGCACCTCAATGCCCACGTTGGCCACCCACCCAGCCTGCCAGTTGCGGTGCAAAGTTTAATAGCACTGCTATGTGGTCTGTCCTCCTGCAGGGAAGCTTAATGGGCTTCCATTAGCCCTGTTTGCCCTCCAGCCCACTGAGGAATGGGCTCTGTGTGTGACCAAGGCAGAGGCCCCTGCAGAAAGGCTGCCACCCCTGACTGGCCTCGGGGCATCGCTGCTCAGGTCCTTCATCCGGGCAGGCCCGAGCGGAGAGCTGTCCGGCGCCGGTGGTGCTGAAACCGGCCGAGGGAAGGCTGCCGGGCTCAGGCACTATCGGGGGGCGGCGGCGGGGGCGCCACCCAAGGAGGCCAGGGCCTTGTTCTTCTTGCTCCAGCCTCCTGGCTCAGCTTCCCCTAGGCCCGCCAGGAGAGGGTCGCAGCCCCCTGCGTGCGCGCTGGAGAGCGTCCAGGGGTCATTTCTGAGGGGCGCGACCCACACACACCCCATAGGGAGAGAAGCGCCCTCCCTCGGCTCCAAAGGCGGAGACCACCGAAGGACTCAGCGGAGTGGGGGAGCTGGGGGTGAGGGGCTGGGGCCCGCCGCTGCCATTGGAGAGGATGCTGCGTCGGAGGGGAGACCGCGCCGGGCTGCCTGCAGAGCCCGCCGGGCTGAGGTCAGACAGCCGGAGCGGCGGGCGCACCAGCACCGGAAACTGCCTTCTACAGACTCAGACCTGTAGTCTATTCAATTCAGTAGTGCCTACACTGACTGGCAGCGCACAGCTCTCCTGGGTTTCTCGTCGGAGTTTCTCCCAGCCCAACTCGAAGACGTCGTTGGGGGTTGAACCTGGAAGACCCTTCCGCGTGCAAAGCATTGACTCGGCTACGGAACTGCGACCCTTCCCCGTGAGGGAAGCGGGCGCTGCAAGCCGGCAGTTTCTGCTCGACGGAGCTTGCGTTTCCGGATCTCCCGGGGTGAGAGCGTGCCCGCCATCCTACCCCACCCCCAGAGCTCAACGCTCCCTCCCTCGGCACTCCCCGCGCCTCCAACTCCCAAGCAAAGGATCCCGGCGGGATCAGAGGAATGGGGAGGGGCGGAGGGGCGGGTAGTCCGGCCTTTCTAGCCCACCCACAGCTCCTGTCGAAGCTCAGCCACGGGTGGCCCGAGGAGCCCCCGCGGGGCGAGGCACCTACCTGGGGGTCGCGGGAAGGGGGTCCTTCCGCGGGTCCAGCAGCCGCCACGGCCCTCCGGAGTCACGTCTCTCCTCCTCCTCCATCACCACCCCCTCTGCATCAAGAAAGCGCCCCATGGCAAGCTCCTTCCACTTGGCGGGGTCGGGCGGAGGGGAGGCTCCAACGCCTCGCCACCCCCTTCCCATGCAAAGTCTTGCAGCTCGCACCGGCCGCCTTTCTTGAGCGCCCCTCTGCGAAGATGGAGCCCCCCAGCCAGAAGCGGAGGGGAGGCAGGCAGGCAGGCAGGCAGGCAGGCGGCGGCGCGGCTCCTCCATCCAGTCTGCCGCTGACCTGCATTGACGTCATTGCGTCATTAGGTTTCCCCTGGAAACACGGAGGGGCTAAAAATAGCAAGCCGCCGCCGCCGCCGCTTCGGTCCGGGAGAGCGGCGGCGGCCGCGCGAGGAGCCCGTCCGGCCCGCGGGCCACGGCAGGAGCCCAGCAGCAGCGGTAAAGGGCCCCGGGGCCCGCGGGGCTGGAGAGAGGCTGGCCGTCGAAAGGCGCCCCCTCCCTCCTTTGCTCGCGCCCTGGGGGCCGGGTGGGAAGGGCCTCCCCAGGTCTCTAGACGGGGGGGGTGGTAGGGGGTGGCGCGCACGCCCTACTGCCCGGATCCAGGTAACTCAGTCGCCAACCCAACTCCAGCCCTTCTCCCTGGACGACCCGAGCCCACCAAAGCGCTCTTCCTCCCGACGGCGCTGGAGGGCTGGCCGGGTCCCCCCACAAGCGAAACGCAGCTGCCTTCCGCCTCCTGGCCTTTCTCTCCTTCCCTGCCGCTGCCGCTCCGTCGGGGATTTGCCCGGGTTAAGCGCCGCTCTCCTTCCGCGCCCAGCGAAGGAGATCCGCGCTCCCCCTCCAGGCTGCGTTTCATCTCCTGCTCGCTCCCTTGACACACTGTCGGGGCATCTGTGTATATGGGGCGGGATGGGGATTTCTTGCCTGCCTCGGAGCCCTCCCCCTCCCCACTCAGGTGTTTGCTGAGCAAAAAAACAGAGAAAAGAAAGATGACGAATAAGAAGTTCAGCGGCGCTAAAAATAGACGGGGCGAGCTTGGTTTAGCAGCCCGTCGGGGGAGGGCGAGGTCCCGGGAAGCAAGGAGGCGAAGCAAGTTTCAGAGATGCAAGAGAGGGTACCCACGCCAAGGAGGGTGCGGACGATGCCAAGGTGGGCTTATTCCTGGTGTCTCTTGGATGGGGGTGGGCAACAGAGTTCGCTGGGCTCAGCATACTGCGGGTGGATTGGACCCTCCGCTGCACCAGCAGAAGATGCAAACGAGCGTGAAATTTGCATACAGTTTGTGCCATACGCAAGTTTTTGCCCTCTTTTGCTGGTGGGGGTAGAGGGCCCCAAAACTAACTGGGCGTCACCCATAAATGAGAAGGTGCCTGACAGCCAGGATGTCAACAGAAAAGGCTCGCCCTGCATAATTTCTGCCTGTCACATGGCGTGACGGCCATGCTGTCCTCCATCGCCAAGCAAACCAGGCAAAGAATCACAGAACTGTAGAGTTGGGAGTTCAAATATCGAAAGGGCTACCCCCGTGGGAGGAGGAGCAAGCTAGTTTTCTGCTCCTCTAGAGGGCAGGACCCGAACCAATGGATTCAAATGATAGGAAAGGAGATTCCGACTGAACATCAGGAAGAACTTTCTGAGGGTAAGAGCTGCTTGACAGTGGGGTTGGTGGTGGGCTCTCCATTGCTGGACGTTTCTAACCAGAGGTTTCTAACCAGGGGGTCAGACTGGATGACCCTTGGGGTCCCTTCCAACCCTACAATTCCATGATTAGTTTCCTCACATTAAACTCCAATTCACTGAAGTTCAGTGCATGCTTTACAGCTGCCTGAAATGCACACGCCTCATCTTAACCACAGAGTTTCTGTTTCCTTATCAGATGGTCAGGGGCGTAGCAAGGGGGGCGGGGGGCGGTCCGCCCCGGGTTCCACCCCAGAGGGGGGGGTGACACTTTTTTTAAAAAAAAGTTTTTAATTTTTTTTTTAAAAAAACATTTAATTTTTTTTTAATTTTAACTTCATTGAACAAAAGAGATAATAGACACACACACACACAACCCCCTACACTTCACAAAGTGGCACCATCAGAGGGGGGTGACACTTTTTAATTATTTTTTTTTAAATTAAATTATTATTATTATTATTTATTATTATTTATTTTAACTTTATTGAAAAAAAGAGATAATAGACACACACACACAAAACCCCCACACCTCGCAAAGTGGCACCATCAGAGGGGGGGTGACACTTTTTAAAAAATTTTAAAATTAAAGTAGTGGGGGGTGACAAAAAAAATTCCGCCCCGGGTACCACCTGGGCTTGCTACGCCTCTGCAGATGGTTTGAGGGAAAGGGGCATCACCAAACAGGAGTATTTCTCCCGAAGCTACAAGGATACCTATGGATTGTGGTTAGCCTCAAATGCCAGGTGTGGAAGCACACAGGAGCTGGAAGAAGCAGAAATGTGTACACTGCCCTTGGTTGTGGTGCTTTCACTCTCTGTGAGCACAACAGCAGCCCCAAAGCTGCACACATTCTGTGTGTTTCCAGGGTCTTTGTAGACATGATGGGCTGTATTGGTAGTTTAAACTAGTTTCTTAGTTTCAGACACTTTTAAACTAGCGTATTGTTAATGCGTTTCTTAGGAAAGTATGTGTTTCAATTTAGGTTAACAGCTTTTTAATGAATGTGCCCCTTTTGATGCAGTAAAATTGCTTGAGATTTTCTGTTATTGTCTTTGCCAATCATCAGGGGGCCACGTGCTGGAGTTGGTTCAGGCAGGCAAACGTTCCTAAGAGGGACGTCAGGGTTTCATGAGAGGGCAGGAGGCGTCCATGCAAGCTGCACACTTCACAAGACATGTTAATTGGCTGCTTCATAGCTGATGTATTATTGCACCTGGCTGCCTTAAGTGGGGTGGGCTCCCTTAGGACACAGAGCCTGTTCACCTTGAAGTCTCTTTCTCTCCCTCTCCCTCTCCCCTCCCTGCCCCCCGCCACCCCCTCAGGAGAGACGCGTGGTTCAGACGCCCAGTGCCCCCCCCCCGCCTCAGGGGTGCGGTGGGTGCGGGAGTTATTTTTTCAAAAAGTGTCGTGAGCCCATTTTTTAAAAACACACACACACATATTTTTTTGCCATTTTGTCACCCCCCTCAGTGATGACACCTGGGGCGGACCCCACCACCTTTCCTACGCCACTGCTCCCTCCCCCCTTTCCCCTCCCCCTCCTTTATACCTTTTCCAGGAAAAACTGGCAACCCCAACCACACCTGACCCCCCACCCCCCGGTCTTTTGCTTTCTTCCCTAGAGCTTTGTCCTCGGACTTGCTGCATTCATAGTTGTACCTGGTAGTGCCAATCATTCAGGGCCTAAGAGCCCTTCCCTTCCTTCTCAGACTGTGGAGCCAGAGCACAGCCATCATGGTTCATAGCCATCCATAGACTTGTCCACACATTTGTCTAATCCTCTTTTCAAGCCACTCAGGTTGGTGGTCATCACTGCCTCCTGTGGGAGTGAGTTCCATAGGTTAACCATGCGCTGAATGAATGAGTCCTTTCTTTTATCTGTCCTGATCTTCCAAACAAAGAAGATCCCCACAGGTTGAGCTGATCCTCTCCTTTTCATAAAATGGCCCAAATACTGCCCGCTTTGAAGGCAGGGGCGGGGGCGGGGCGGGGGGAACTAGACTGGTGACTTAAATGAGAAATGAAGGATGCCCTGCATGAAGAAGTACTTCCTTGAATTTGTAGGATGAGGTTGCCCAGCAGGGAGCCAAAGTTGACTGAAGGCTTTCATAGGCTGACAAGACCCACAGCATGGCTGCCTCTGGGTTGTTAGAGGACTCTTGCCTCATTTTGCAGCCTTTGGCTTCTGCAAGGCTGAAAAGATGAAGGAGATGCAGGGGCCTCATCCCCTTGAGTCTTAAGGGCTGTGTCCTCCAGCTGAGATGCCCCTGAATAGATGCTGGTGGCCCCACCCTGGAAGAAGTGGCCTGAGCCCCATCCTTACAGTCTCCCTGTCTGCACTGCAAGGTCCTAAAGTGGTGGTGGTGGGGGTCACGATCCAGTCAAATATATTGCTTTAGAGTCTGGGAAATGAAGGAGAAACCTGTTTATGGTAGCATGCAAAATTCCTGTTAATCGAAGTTAAGCAGTCCAAAACAGAACGAGGCACAAGAGTCATTGTTGCAAGGAACAAGTAAGAGCTTAGTCCATCACCCCCTTTCTCATAGTGGCCAGCCAGATGCTGAAGGGAAGCCCACAAGCAGGGCCATCTTACCCATAGGTGCTAGGGGTGCTGTGCACCCGGGTGCCGGGCTCTCAGGGGCGCCAGGCCGAGAGTCCGGGGCCCGAGAGTTGAGTCCGCGGAAGAGCCTATCCGTTGGTCGGAGCGCTGCGGCGGGCTCTTCTACTACGGGCGGCTCTGCGCTGCGAGTTCTGGAGTGAGCCAGCCAGTGAGATGCTGAGGTGGCCAGCCGGCTCCGCCCTCCTGCGTGCCTGGGACTGGGCAACCTGGGGAGGGGGGCGCCGGGCAGATCTTTGCACCCCGGCGCCGCATATATCACAAATCATTATGTGTATATGTGTATAATTAATATTATTTAGAAAACACCTGAAGGCAGCCCTGTTTAGGGAAGTTTTAATCTGTGATGTGTTAATGTATTTTAATGTTTGCTGGAAGCCGCCCAGAGTGGCTGGGGAGACCCAGCCAGATGGGCGGGGTACAAATAATAAATTATTATTATTATTATTATTATTGTGTGTACTATGCAAAAATCACAATGTGGGAGAAACTGTGAAGCCACCCAATGCTTCTCTCGATTCCTGCAGTCCCTGTTAGCTCTGCCGGCTCAGCTCTCCCTGGCCTCATTCAGGGGCAGCGAATCACAAGAGCAGGTGCAGGCAAAAAATCGCGATGGGGGAATAACTGTGAAGGCAGCCAATGCCTCTACAGAGCTCCATCCTTATTTCAGACATCGTGATCTATCAGTACATCGCAATGTTTAGCTGGTGATATATCACAGATATCGTCCAGTCCTAATAGGGATCTGCTTGACCACTGAGAGGACTGGATGCTGGGCTACAGGGGCCATTGCCCTAATCTGCTCTTCTTCCGCTCTTAGGCTTAGCCTAGCCTTCTCCAACATGGTGACCTCCAGGTGTTTGGGCTACAACTCCAGTCAGCCCTGGCACCATAGGGCTATGGTGGCCAGACAAAACTTTTGGAGGGCACCAGGCTGGGGAAGGATGCTCCAGCCTTCCCTCACGAGGAAGATACTCCAGGACCCCCTTTAATGTCACTGCCATTTCCTGCTCCTTTCCCACTTCTACAATGTTCTTTTTGAGAATCAACAGATGTGCATTTGCATAAGGGCACCACGGTATAACTGGCAGGCATGTTTTCAAGAAGCAGCAGTTCCTTGTGATTAAGCATCATTGAGATGCATTTTAGCTCAGTTGGTAGAGCTTGAGACTCTAAATCTCAAGGTTGCGGGTTCGAGACCCACATTGGGCAAAGGATTCCTGCAACGCAGGAGGTTGGACTAGAGGCGCTCATGTTCCCTTCCAACTCTACAATGCTATGCTTCTACAAGAGTCAGTGTGGTCAGACTAGGATCTGGGAGGCCAGGGTTCAATTTGTTGGATGGATGTTTTATAGGCAGGATAGAATATATTTTACCATTTACTATTACTATTATTGTTGGTGCTGACCTTTAAAACCCTAAATGTCCCAGTACGTTTCTGAGCACAATTCAAAGTGTTGATGCTGACCTTGAAAGCCCTAAATGCCCTCAAAGGCCCAGTATACCTGAAGGAGCGTCTCCACCCCCATCGTTCAGCCCGGACACTGAGGTCCAGCTCCGAGGGCCTTCTGGTGGTTCCCTCCCTGCGAGAAGCGAGGTTACAGGGAACCAGGCAGAGGGCCTTCTTGGTAGTGGCGCCCGCCCTGTGGAACGCCCTCCCACCAGATGTCAAGGAAATAAGCAACTATCTGACTTTTTAGAAGACATCTGAAGGCAGCCCTTTATTGGGAAGTTTCTTATGTTTGATGCTTTATTATGTTTTATATATTCTGTAAGCTGCCCGGACTGGCTGGGGAAAGAAACCCAGCCAGATGGGCGGGGTATATTATTATTACTATTACTCCTCCTCCTCCTCCTCCTACTTTATATAAAAGGATGTCCTATAGAGGAGGGAGAAAGGTTGTTTTCTGCTGCTCCAGAGAAGCGGACACGGAGCAATGGATTCAAACTACAAGAAAGAAGATTCCACCTAAACATTAGGAAGAACTTCCTGACAGTAAGAGCTGTTTGACAGTGGGATTTGCTGCCAAGGAGGGTGGTGGAGTCTCCTTCTTTGGAGGTCTTTAAGCAGAGGCTTGACAGCCACCTGTCAGGAATGCTTGGATGGTGTTTCCTGCTTGGCAGGGGGTTGCACTGGATGGCCCTTGGGGTCTCTTCCAACTCTAGGATTCTAGGATTCTATACTCCTCATGTATGTGAGCAGACATTTAAACTTGAAACAATTAGCAAAGTTTAAAACACCATCCCTTGCAGCATTAAAGCGGAAACTTTGAGACTTGGCTTGACTTGCAATTTATCCTGGCTGTAGTAACAGACTGGATTTCCCACTTTCCCTTCTTAATTAAAAGAATCCTGCAACAGACTGTAGATCAGGGGTCAGCAACCTTTTTCTGCCGTCACTCAGACCTTGTGGGGGGCCGGACTATTTTTTGGGGGGGGGATGAACAAATTCCTATGTCCCACAAATAACCCAGAGATGCATTTGAAATAAAAGCACACCTTCTACTCATGTAAAAACACCAGGCAGGCCCCACAGATAACCCAGAGATGCATTTTAAATAAAGGGACACATGAGAGCCAGTGTGGTATAGTGGTTAAGAGCAGTGGACTTGTAATCTGGTGAACCGGGTTCGATTCCCTGCTCCTCCACCTGCAGCTGCTGGGTGACCTTGGGCTAGTCACACTTCTCTGAAGTCTCTCAGCCTCACTCACCTCACAGAGGGTTTGTTGTGGGGGAGGAAGGGAAAGGAGAATGTGAGCCGCTTTGAGACTCCTTAGGGTAGTGATAAAGTGGGATATCAAATCCAAACTCTTTTTCTTCTACTACTCATGTGAAAACACGCTGATTCCCGGACCATCCGTGGGCCGGGTTGAGAAGGTGATTGGGCCGCATCTGGCCCACGGGCCTTAGGTTGCCTACCCCTGCTGTAGATTAAGCATAAAAATATTGTTTACTTACCTAAAAGTCTTGCACTTGACTCCAGCAGTAAGAGTAACAAAAACAAGGCAAGCAAATTCTACTTCTAAATTGCAAGATAAATAGTTTGAGTTCAAAAATGGAGTGTGCACTTGAGCAGAGACTAGGCTGCCTGCCTCAGAAGCCTGGTGGAAGAGAGAGCTAAGTTCTGAGGCAGGAGGGATTAAACCCTTTTCTCTTTTCCCCACCAGATAAGTTGAGGGAAGGGAAGAGTCCTTATTTAGCAAAACATGCCAAGTTATTTTGGCTGCAAATTCCCACACAAATCCCCCCATTTGGCCATGAGGCTCACAGGGTGACCTGGGGCCAGTCACCCTCTCTCAGCCTACCTCAAAGGGTTGTTGTAGGAATAATATGGGCAGAGGGAGAACCATGTACACAACCTTGAGGTGGGTTATAAATAAGATAATTACTGTAATCAATTAATCCAAGCATTTCTATGCCACCCTTTCTGAAAATATCAGGCAGGTGTACAGTAATATAATAACAATTTAAAAAATAAAAAAGTATAAAACAACCATTAAAATGACTGGCTCCTCAAAGAAAATGCTAAGCAACTGCAGAGGCCTGTCAGCATGAATCTTATATAGAACTTGCTCCATTTCTTGTGATAACATTCTTACGATTCCTATAAATATGCAATTAATATTGTTTTGCAAGGTGGAGTGTGGATGGAACTGATAACGTCTCAGGCACCTCATTTCTTATTGCAAGAGAAGACTTTGAACATTCCTCATTATGCGCCACCAAAAGTGTGCAAGCCACCCCCCCCCCCGTCTCTCTGGCTAGAGCCATTTCGTCAGGCTGGGGCTCTTCGCAAGAAGGACCCCCCTCAACCATTGTTGCTCCTTTTTAATTTGGTTCATTAGGGATTCTATAGATTTTATCAACCCGCCTGAAGGCATAAAACAGATTGATGAAGATTATATTCTAGTTAATTTGGATGTTAATACTCTCTCCACAAGCGTCCCCCACAGAACGAGGCATTCCTCGTTACTGAGGACAATTTAAATAAGAGACCCAATTTACCCTGTGTTGGCTTTGATGGCAATTGTGTTAAGTAAAAAGGACTTCTCCTTTCATACAAAGTAAGCTCTGTTGGAAAATTTACGGGAGAGCTGTGAAGAACTCTGTGCCCCCCCCAAATAGCCAATTGGTTTAAGACGTTGTGGGTTGGCAGGGGGGTCAGTCTGGATGATGGCCCGAGTCCCTCCCAGTTCTTGGGGTCCTGTACCCAGCGAGGTTGTAATCTAAAAGAGGATTCTGTAGCTGAACTAGACAAAGTTTCTTTGCAAGACAATGGCCATAGCCACTCGAGTGTCTTCATCACCATCCCAAAAGAATGAGCTCAGTTGCAAGAGCTACAGCTGAGTGAGGGGGCCTTTCCTGCACCCCCTCACCCAGCTGTAGGTAGGAGAACAATTGCCAGAGAGTTGTGTGTGAGCTGAACTGGAAGCCAACTGGAATCTCCCAACATGACATTGTACTGTAAGGTACAAGGAGGGCTCTGCACATACAGGGTGTGTGTGGAATACTTGATTTAAGCATTCTCAAGGATTCTGGTTGGGCAAAGAGATGGTGAGATGCTAGGCTGGCAGAAGGTGGGTTGGCTAGAGAATAAACAGCCAATATGATGCATTTTTTTCCTATATGGTGTGTGTGCTGCTGCTGGACATGCTCTCACAGACTCTTTGGGGCTCTGTCCAGTGATGCATTACTGAATAAAAAGTCTGACTAATTGCGAATCTGGTTTGAGCCTCCATACTGAACCCCCAAAGGGAATTTCCCCCCACAGGTAGGAGGCTGCCCAGGTATCTAATAATAATAATAAATTTTATTTATACCCCACCCTCCCCAGCCAAGACCGGGCTCAGGGCGGCTAACACCAGGTATAAAAACAATTGATTAAAATACAACTTAAAAACAAGATTAAAATGCAACATTAAAGTGCAGCCTCATTTCAGTAGAAACTCAAATCAAAAAACTGTTTGGGGAAGAAAGCGTCAAATCTTCGCCAAGGCCAACTATCCAGACTGGTCCTACGTGGGCCAGGAAAAAGCCAGGGAAGTCCCCAAATAGGAGTTCCATCACAGAAGGAAAAAGGAAAGGGGAAAGAGGGGGAGGGGATCAAGTTGATTCCAAGCCAAAGGCCAGGCGGAACAACTCTGTCTTACAGGCCCTGCGGAAAGAAATCAGATCCCACAGGGCCCTGGTCTCATGAGACAGAGCATTCCACCAGGTCGGAGCCAGTGTTGAAAAGGCCCTGGCTCTGGTTGAGGCTAATCTGACTTCCTTAGGGCCCGGGACCTCTAGGGTGTTGCTATTTATGGACCTTAAGGTCCTCCGTGGGGCATACCAGGAGAGGCAGTCCCGTAGGTACGAGGGTCCTAGGCCTAAAGCTGCGTCACCACACAGAGAAGGCCCTGCAGTGATAAATCCCCCTGCAAAGGGAGCAAGACTCGGAGCAGGATGGGAGAAGATTCCCTGGGGACAAACCAGCCACGAGAGCTCAGGAACACACCGGCCACTGAGGCAGATGCTCTGAACGCAGCAGGACCTGCCACACCTACCTGTCAAAAGGTGGGCTTAGGGACCAACGAGCCCCCGACGTCTCCAGACGTGCCCCTAAGTCCCTTGGAATGTCATAATTATTTTTGCTTTCTTATTGTAATAGGGAAGTTGTCCCGGCTTGTACAAATTGGTCTGCAGCCCAATGCACTTTATGGACTATCAGGGAAAAGCAAGGACGGGGAATTTATTGTCCTTGAAGGCAGAAGAGCTGTAGCCAGGTAAATGTGCATTAACTGAGCTGCTGGAGCCTTAATTTTGATTCAGCTGGAAGGAGAAGGCGGTGGGGGGAGAGAGCGAAAGAGCACCGAGACTTAAGCATCTGCAAATGATCTGTGTCAGATAGGCTAATAGGGAAAGCCAAGGGTATTTGAAATGCATTGCAAAGCGTGCCTTGCTAAAACTGCAAAAGGTCTGGAGGTGATTGTCTAGCCAGCCTGTCTTTAGGAAGAAATCCAGGCTCTGAAGCACCTACGTGCCCTGCAGGACAAGGAGGGGCCCGACCCTCCCTGGGGGCAGGGGACATGGCCAGGTGCTATTTTGATTTCATTACAGAGGGCTGGACTAGATGACCCTCAGGGTCCCTTCCTGCTCCACTGTTCTATGATTCCGTAATCGATGGATGACATTTCTATCACAAGTTTCCCCCAAGGAGCTCAAGGTGACATGCGTAGTTCCCCTCCTGCCCCTTTCATCCTCACAACAACCTGGGGAGGTGGGTTAAACCACCTCTGCCTTTATTTTCTTGTCTCCAACATAGAATCGCAGAGTTGAAAGGGCTCCTATCCAGGTTCGGTGGTGGCGGCGGCACAGGCAGGGAAAATAGGGACATTCTGGGATCAAATCAGAAGCCGGGATGGCTTTCATACTTCCAGGACTGTCCCTGGAAAATAGGGACACTTGGAGGGTGTGTAGGCACAGCTGCTCACTTAACAGCTGTGGATGACAACACACACATCATGGCATTGGTAAGCCAATTAGCACATGCAGCATGGCTCAGAGAGGAAGCCCTCTATCCCAGTTCAAGCCAGAGGTGACTGAACTGAAACTCTTCACTTTTTATGCCTTGCAATTCAGGAGTTTGCTGTCACCCTTTGAGGGTTATTTGTTGAAAGGTGGCTCCTTCATAGGCAGTCACGGGGGAGACTTGGGATGACCCACCTTTTTGGGGGGGGGTGTTCCATTCGGAAGGTGTTGTGCATCATCAGTCATGAACCGGCCCAGAACACTTGACGGGACTGTGGTTTGACCCAGCTCAACAGTCCTCGTGGATTGATTTCTGTGACGCTTTGGGAAAAGAGAGAGTCTCTGAGCATGTGCTGAGTGCCTCAGTACCTCTGAGCCCCCCCCCCGTCTTGTAGGGTGCTGGGATCCAGAGCATTGCTTTCTCTTCCCTCTCCTAGAAACTGTCTGAGGCTGGGCTCTGATGCAAAGGGGAACAAGCCCTGCTAACAACTCCTGGCCTCGCTGCGTCTCTCGGGGGCAGAGGCTCGCCGCAGGCCCTCTCAGAGCCTCATAATGAAGCAGCCTGTCACTGCTGCTCCCGCCGTTGGATAATGACAGAGTAAGTCCAGGATCTGCAGCAGCAGCAGCCTCAGCCGGGGAGAAGAGGCAAGCTCAGCGCTGCTGACTAAGCCAGGGGAGCAGAGGTCAGCCAGTAATTACTTTGGGGTCTATTATCTGCAATTTCTGTAATCTGTACCAGCAAGCAGTACACTGGCAATAAAGGAGAAGGTGGCCGGCTTCTCCCTGCTGCCTCCGGTGAAGAAGGCTGCAGAGCCTGAGACTTTTCAGTTTTGAGGTGACAAGGTAGAGGTCTGTAGAATGATCCATGCCCAGGAGAAAGTGGATGGAGAAAAGTTTGGACTTCCTCTCTCATAGCGCAAGAGCGCATGGTTCAGCTTAGTTTTTATGTGTTTGTCTCACAAAGTCCCACCGTGTTTTGTGGGTTATATGGCAGCATGCGTGGGACATGTCAGAACATTGCACCCCGTGCACACATCCTAAGTGGCCCGGAGTGCCTTCCATCAGCTTTGGCTGGTGGCCTGGCTACACCCCTATCTGGACAGGGATAGCCTAACTACTGTTGTCTATGCTCTGGTAACCTCAAGGTTAGACTACTGCAGTGTGTTCTATGTAGAGCTGCCTCTGAAGACGGTTCGAAACTTCAGCTGCTGCAGAATTCAGTGGCCAGGTTGTTCACCTGAGCAGGACAGTCTGAGCATCTTACACCAATCCTGGTCCGATTTCACTGGCTACCAATTAGTTTCTGGGTCCAATTCAAAGTGCTGGTTTTGACCTATGAAGCCTTAAATGGCTCAGGACTGCAATACCTCAAGGACCGCCTCTTCCCATATGAACCCTAATACCATCTCCTGAGGCTCTCCTTTGTGTGTCTCCTCCTCGAGAGGTCCAGGGGTGGCAACACGAGAACAGGGCCTTCTCTGCAGTGGCTCCCCATCTGTGGAATGCTCTACCCAGGGAAGTTCGCCTGGCACCTTCATTATACACCTTTATGCACCAGGCAAAAGCGTTCCTTTTTAACCAGGTTGATTTGATTGACATCCTATGTCCTTTTAAAATGTGGCTCTTTGGGGGTGGGGCGTGTTGTTGGGTTGTTGTTTTTATTTTGATTATATAGGTCTATGGCAGTATATAAATTCAATAAATAAAATAAAAATAAATGACTTGTGTGCATGGTGCCAGCACGGCGTGTGCATGCCGACGTCACTTGCACACAGTACCGACCCCCTCAGTTGTGGGCCCTCTGCTGTACTGACAAACATGAGGAAGGAAGGATAACACTGGGGAACAAAATTTTAGTTGCATTGACACCTGCAGTTGTTCTAACCTAATTTTGACGTGCTGATTTCATATCTGAAGTTGGTTTTGTTCTGTAAGCTCTAGGGGTTTTTTTTGCAATTCATGTTTTTCACTTTTCACCATAATCTTTGTTTTTCCACAATGCAAGAATTCAATATTTTATTAAACACATAGACAAAGTAATACAGTATGAGTATAAATGTAAGTGACTTATATAGCATTGAACATGACATGTATATCTATGTACAGTTGGAGGTATGCAAAAAAATGTATTTAACATACAAGAACATATAGGAACAGTTGAAAAAATCTCATGATAAAAAAATGATTAAAAACATTGTTCCCCAGTGTAATGTCTAATAAATATATCCTCTCCTAGCATCTGTTCACATCCCAACAAATAAACCTCATTTGAGGTTCCCTTGGGAGACTCTTCCAACCCATGATTCTGTGACCTTGGAAGATACTGGAAAAGTTCTTCCTTGCAGGTTCGTTAGCAGAGGTTGAATGACCACCTGACTGGGATGCTTTCGCTGTGATTCCTGCATTGCAGGGGGCTGGACTAGATGGCCCTCGGGGTTCCCAGCTCTACAATTCTTTGACTCGAGGGCAGCTTTCCGGAGATTCACCAAGGCCTCCCTCCGCAGGAGGCTGAGCGATCACTGCAGCGGTGATCACTTTCAAACATGCAGCTTTGCGTAAATTGCAAATCAGGTGTGGTTTGAAGTGGCTCTTCAAATATTGTTCTGCTAATTTGTAAGCGGGGGGGGGGGCGCTGCGCATGTGTGGGGGTCTGCATATCAAGAGGAGCCCCTCCCTTGGAAGCGGAGCCTGCCGTCTGTTCCGCCTGAATGTGTCAGCTGTCGCTGAAACTGCACGGTCTCCTTCGGAGCAGGTGGGAGCCTCCTTGATTTGGAGCGACGGCGGCTCGGATGGAGACGCCGCATGCAAGATCCGGGGAGCAAGATGCGAGGAAGCTGCGCGGCGACTTTCTTCTCTGCGAGACCCTAATTTCTGCAGCTGTTAAGTGGAAGGAAATGTTAATTGCCGCCATTGTGCATTGTTCGCCTTTCATCTCGGCGTGTTTGTTGTGTGCAAACAGGCTAAATATAGCTCTAATTGTTCTGTCAATTAATTGCTTCATCTGAGAGGCACCTGCGCCGACTCTCGCCGGGCTCCGTCTGCCAGTGGGAGATGCGCTCTCGAAATTCCTCGGGAGGGACTCCCTCTGTCAGCTTGCCTGGGCTAGGCGAGGTTGCAAAGGAGGGGCGCAGCGAGGCTGGCACGGAGCCCCAATGCGCGGGGAGGGGGTTCGTGGGCTCCCCATAGGCTGCTGAGGGCGGCACAGGGTCTTTCAGGGCTCCTCCAGACTGGGGGCAGGGGTGTCGACTCGTTCCCCGTACCCCACGGGTGTATTCTGCAAAGAATCGCTGACCTAGGGATGGTGCGTTAGCGGTGGGTTCACCCTTGGCCCTTGGCACATAATGGAATCATAATAACCCAAGAAGAGCGTGCCAGATCAGGCCCAGTGGCCCATCTAGTCCAGCAGTGGCCAACCAAATGACTAGTATTATGGGAAACCAGGAAGCAGGATTTGAGCACAAGAGCCCTGTAGAAGCTGGTATTCCAAAGCTTTGCTGCCTTGAGCAACTGAGGCAGGGCAGAGCCATCGTGGCTCTTATATAGCCATATCCCTCCTGTGGGAAGGAGTTCCACAGGTAAATTCTGTGCTGTATGAAGAAGGACTTTCTTTTATTCTTCCAAAATTCGGCTTCATTGGATGCCCGCGAGTTCTGGTGTGACGTGAGAAGGAGGAAAACCTTTCTCCAGCCACTCTCTCTGCGCCAGGCATAATTCTATTCCCTTCCATCGTGTCGCTCTTGTTCACTTTTTCTCTAAACTGAAAGGTCCCCCAATGTTGCAGTGGTTCTTCGCAGGGGAATTGCGCCATAGACTTACAGATTTGTAAGGTGTCGTTTTAGTCCAACAGCTTGCAATGATTCCGCTTTATTAGTTGCCCTGAGATGCTTCCTCAAAATCACGGCATCGTTGCCATCTGGAGGGGCGTAACAAAAGTGGGACAACCCCCCCCCAGAACATTTGGAGTCCCTTCTGACTATGATGGTACAACCCTCTGCCAGGGGATCCCTTCAGTGTGGTGTAGTGGTTAAGAGCGGTGGACTTGTAATCTGGGGAACCGGGTTCGCGTCTCCGCTCCTCCACATGCAGCTGCTGGGTGACCTTGGGCTAGTCACACTTCTTGAAGTCTCTCAGCCCCACTCACCTCACAGAGTGTTTGTTGTGGGGGAGGCAGGGGCGGAGGAAGCCTCCTCGCCACCCAGGGCGGCGAACGGAGGCTCCCCCTGGGGGCGGGGCGCCGTGACGTTGCGTCATGACATCACGACACAACGTCACGACAGAGTGCGCATGCGCAAAATGCCATGCATGCGCACTCCGTCGCTGGGGCGCTGCTGCTCCCGCGGCGCCCTTGGGAAGTGCCGCACCAAAAGCAGCAGCGGCACACCCCCCCCCCCGAGCCGCCGATCGCGGGTGGCAGCTGGGGGGTGCCCCGCCGCCGCTGCTTTTGGCGCGGCGGCTTGCAAGGGTGCCACGGGAGCGGCGGTGGCGCCGGCGGGCGGGGCCCGCACAGGGTGGGGCCAGCCCAACTGTCACCCCCTCCCCCGCGTGGAACCCGGGGCGTCCCGCCCCCCGCCCCCCTTGCAACGCCAGTGGGGGGAGGAAGGGAAAGGAGAATGTGAGCCGCTTTGAGACTCCTTCGGGTAGTGATAAAGCGGGAGATCAAATCCAAACTCTTCTTCCTCTTCTTCTTCTTCTTCTTCTTCTTCTTCTTCTTCGTTCCAGGTTGGGGTGTCTGAGGGAGCACTGAGCATGTGAGCTTGGAAGAGGATGTCCCCTAGCAGGACCCTGGCTCTCAGGGGCTTATCTGGCCGAGATAAATGTTCGACTGGACCGTGAAATGGCCGCAGGTGATTGAATTGGACACCAGTGAAGCCTGAGGCAGAAAAGGAATTAAATTTGCAGCAGCAGAACCCACAAAATCACAACATAACACTATCAGCAATGGAAAATCGCCAGGTACGGCTCCAGTTTCCAAGCACCGGCAGAAATGGAACGCAAAACCCAGTAAACCCGCAGAGAGCGTGTCGCTCTGCCTTGCCTTAGAAGGATGAGGGAAGACAGTCAGAAGAAGCTTGGCTGCCCTGGTCAGACTAAAGGCCTGTCTTGTCCAGCATCCCCAGTGACCGACGAGAGGCCAGGGTGGGAATCGAACTGGGGGCCTTTGCACCTGCCACAGAGATACAGGCCTCAGACTTTGGTGTCCCCTGGGCCTTCAGCCAGTCAGCATTCCAGCTCATCCCAGTTCCTCAGTAAGTGGTTAGAGCTGAGCTGGGAACAGAGGAAGCTGCCTTATACTGAGTCAGCCCATTGGTCCATTGAGCCCAGTATTGTCTGCACTGACTGGCAGCAGACAGGAGCCTCTCCCAGCTCTGCTTTGAGATTTGTTTTATTTATTCTATTTTATTGCATGACGTCCATGCACCGCTGGATTATGAGAAAACCTCATAGCAGTTTGGAAAGAGAATAAATCAGTAAACTTATTAGTTGAAAAAAACAACTCTTGAAAACACTGAAAGGGTAAGATCTGCTTTTAAACTAAAAGCAGATGAAAACTCGCATCCACTTTCTAAGCACCTGGGCAGGCTTGTCTACACAAGAATATTTTTAGCAGGCACTGAGAAGAGTACAGTGAAGGCCCCTGCCTGGTGTCCATAGGCAGGGAGTTCCAGAGATGCTGCCACACTTTAAAAGACTGAGTTCTTACCATTGTGGAATGTGTATGATTTCTGGCACCTGTAACAGCACCAGTTCTGCTGATGAAAGCAGTTTGAGTGGACACCTGTGGGGCAAGATGATGTTGCAGGTAAACTGGCCCCAAGGTGGGCTTGAAGCCGGGGCGTTCTACATGCAAGAAGAGAAGAAGAAGAAGAGTTTGGATTTGATCTCCCACTTTATCACTCCCCGAAGGAGTCTCAAAGCGGCTCACATTCTCCTTTCCCTTCCTCCCCCACAACCAGGGCCGGAGCGTCCATTTAGGCGAACTAGGCAACTGCCTAGGGCGCCAAAATGGAGGGGGCGCTGGCCAGCCTGCCCCCCGCCCGCCGCCGCCCCAACCAGAGGCGAAAATCGTGGCGGCGCGGAGCGCCCGGGGCGCGCAGCACCCGGCAGTTTCCAGCTCACGCAGTGCCCAGCAGCGCCCGGCTCATGTAGCGCCCGGCTCGCACAGTGCCCGCAGCGCCCGGCGCGCGCAGCGTCTGGCAGTACCCGGCGTGCACAGGGGGCGGGGCATGTGACGTCATTGCGCATGACGTACGGTGCCCCGCCCCCTGCGCACCGGGCGCCCGGCGATTTTCGCCTAGGGCGCGAAAAGCCCTAGCACCAGTCCTGCCCACAACAAACCCTCTGTGAGGTGAGTGCAGCTGAGAGACTTCAGAGAAGTGTGACTGGCCCAAGGTCACCCAGCAGCTGCATGTGGAGGAGCGGGGAAGCGAACCCGGTTCACCAGATTACGAGTCCACCGCTCTTAACCACTACACCACACTGGCTCTGCCACAGAGCCAATGCTCTTCTGTAGATTGCAGGGCAGAGACTGATGGCCCTCTATTAGCAGCCATGCAGTAGAAATACAGTGGCTATTTTGGGTGCCATTGGTCATGTGGAAGACAGCAGGCCATGGCGGGTCCATCAAGGGCAGAAGAAGCCAAGCAGATGCCCCAAGGGAGCCTGTGAGCACAAAGTAGCACATCCTATTTGCCTCTCAAAATGTGTGGCTTTCTGGCATGACTCCCCCCATCTGTTCATTCCCCACTGAGCATTCCCAGCATTCTGTGGGAATGTTCAGGGATGCAGGAGAGGATATATTATTTAATTATATGCCTTTCCAACTTCTGTTAACAAGTTTCACAAATCAGCAGAGTTACATCCCCCTTTTTCTTACACAGCGGTTGTGTTTGCTCAGGCTTGCTAAAGCCTCTATAATAACTGACCTGGTATTTTCCCCCTTATTCCCTCATAAAAGATAAGTACAAAAAGAGTTTACTTACACATTCTGTTCACAGTTGGATCCCAGAAGGCAGACTTAGCTTAGAAAACTAATATACACATGGAGACTATTCCATAGGGAATAAGTTCCTTTGTCCTCTCTTGGCTGGAAGCAGATGTTGCTGCCTTGAAGAACGAAGTCACAGAGAGAGAGATGGTGGGCAGTACAGTGCTTTTGTTACCTGCACAGGTGAGGCCACACCCACCTCTAGTCACATGTAGAGGAGGTCTGTCTCAGCCCAGGAGAAACAGGAAGTTCCAACTGGCTGGTCCAGACATCCCCTTCTGTCGTGTCCCCAATGGTAACTGTAGCTAGCTGTCAAGAACGCACGCCACTCCGAGAAGTCAGCGGAAGAAGTCTTGAAGTTTATTGTACAGCACACAGAGAAACGTGGAAAGTCCGTGAGGATTCTGAAGAGGCCACCTCAGAATCCCCCTTTAATACACCTTGCTGGGTGACTCCCAATTCCCCCCTCCCTTCTGCCCTAAAGGTCCGGGGGCGATCCACTTCCCCACCCGGGATGGTTTGGACAAAAGAGTTAACTGCTCTGGTCTACCTGCACTATTCATGGGTGCTTATTACATTGTTATTGTGATACTGCCGGTTCCGCTGCTGATGGCTCGTTAGCGGTCGTTATCGCCCATCCTGGGGTTGTTTACCCCGTGGGGCATGCCTGGGCGAGGTCGGGCCTTGCTGCACTTGGTTTAACCCCTGCATGCCTGGCTCCGCTGTTGCCCCCTTTCCTGGCCCGCTGCATGGTTCCCCTTCCTGGCGCCTGCATGGCGCGACCACACTGTCTAGTCGGGTCGCGACACCTTCTTTGTCCACTCTAGGGATGTTGTACTTGACTGTTCTTTGTGTTTCACATCCCACACATTCAACGTGGTCTCTGACTATCTGGATAGACCAGGCAGCTTCCTGGGTTCCTAGCTGGAAGGACCATAGCTCAGCCAAAGGGCACCTGCTCTGCATGCAGAAGGTTTAATTCCCAGAATCTGCAGGGAGAGGCTCCCTGCCTGGAACCCTGGAGAGCTGTTGCTGCCCATCAGAGTAGACAATATTGAGCTAGATGAATCCCTGATGACTGGACTCAGTATAAGGCAGCTGCTTCCTCTGTCCCCTTGTTCCACATCTTGCCTCTCAGTTTTTGGTTTCGAGTGAGATGGATGGTGCTTTTATCTTTATGATCCTGCCATACAAAGTTAACATCTTTCTGCAGGCCACCTTGAGGTATTCCGATAAGGCAGCATAACAATTCAATAAAAATTTTTTTTGACTGATTTAAGAGCCTGCGTGCTTCCTGGGAAACTCAGATGCTTGCATGCTCAGAGCTGGTCCTAGAATTGAGCTCATTTCCCTGCCTTGGATATAATCATAGAGCAGTAGAGTTGGAAGAGGCCCCTAGGGTCATCGAGTCCAACCAAGTCCAATGCAGGAATCACAACCAAAGAATTCTGAGAGATGGCCATCCAACCTCTGGTCAGAAACCTCCCGTGAAGGAGAGCTCACCACCTCCCAAGGGAGTCTGCTCCACTGTCAAACAGCTCTTACTGTCAGAAAGTTCTTCCTGATGTTGAATTGGAATGTTCTTTCTTATAACTTGAAGCCATTGGTCCAAGTCCTGCCCTCCAGAGCAGGAGAAAACAAGACTATTCCCTTTTCTATGTGACAACCCTTGAGATATTTGAAGATGGCTCTCCTCTCAGTCTCCTCTTTACCAGGGTAAACCTGCCCAGCTCCTTCAACCATTCCTCATCAGGCTTGGTTTCCAGACCCTTTATCATCTCGGTCACCCTCCTCTGCACACCTTCCAGCTTGTCAACATCCTTCTTAAATTGTGGTGCCCAGAATTGGACAAAGGACTCCCAGTGGGACCTGCCCAGTTCCCATCAGCTCCAACCAGCATGTTCAACAGTCAGGGCTGATGGCAGTCCATGTGCAGTCCATGTTGGCTGGTCCTGCAGAGGATATCTCCTCCATCAGATCCCCGTCTTCCCCACTGCCGAGTTGGAGTGGCTCTCTGCCTGAGTGGGGCAGGCGCTTCCAGGGGCTTCTTCGCCAGTTGTCTTTTCCAGGAGCCCATTCATCCTACATGTCTTTAATCACATCAAGAGCTGAAACAGACGGCAGGCTTAAATGATATACCATTAATGAAAGGCGTTAATTACCAGACACTGATTCCTTTGTATGTAATTTGAGCACCATGCAATAATTTAGTCCCGAAAGTTGCCAATTGAATGTAATTTATTTCCATTTAGTTTTTAATTCTAGTTAATCTATTCCACGTTTCCCCTTCCTGCTATTGGTGGGTGAGTCGCTGGGTTGTTCCTTCCTCCTGTCTCCAGCTCCTGCGCAACAGCGGGAGAGTCTCAGTGACTGGCCATCCCATAAGGTGGCAGAGGCTGCCCACCGCCCTCAGCGAAGCTCCCTCATCCTGTCTGCGGAGGAGGCTGGAGGTCTCTGGCTTCACCCCTCTTTCCCACAGACTCCTATTACATCTGACATTAGAGGGTTGTGTGTCCTCCTCACTTGGGTGCATGTCCTGAATCTGACCTTCAGCCAAATGAGTCTGGCTTTGCCGTTCAGAAAATATTTCCCAGTTCCTGAAGCGGGAGTTTCCTGCCTTCTGAAGAATCCCAAGCTTGCAGATGAATCTAAGAAGAGCATCTGCAGGATCAGGCCAGGGGCCCATCTAGTTCAGCCTGCTGTTCTCACAGTGGCCAAGCAGACACCCTAAGGGGCACCAACAAACAGGATTCGCACACAAGAGCCCTCTCTCCTCCTGTGGTTTCTAGCAAGTGGGATTAAGAATTGCTGCCTCCGATTGTGGAGAGCAGAGCAGAGCCATGGTGGCTAGCTGCCTTCAATAGCCCTCTCCTCCTCCATGGATCTCTCTAATCCTTTTTTAAAGTCATCCAAGTTGGTGGCCACTCCCGTGGCAGTGAGTTCCACCATTTAATTCTGCCCTGTGTGGAAAAAGTCCTTTCTTTCATCTGTCCTAAATCTCCCAACATTCATCTCAATTGGATGCCCCACAAGTTCCAATGTTATGAGTGCGGGAATGTTGAGGGAAGTAGGAGACGATATGTTGATTAAATATTATACCTCCTTACTCCCGCTAGTGAGCAAGCAGCAGAGCACATGGACTGGGAGCGGCCGCCGAGACCATAGAACACCTGTCTTGAAAGACCTACATTGTCTCCCAGGACGTTTCCGAGCACAATTCAAAGTGTTGGTGCTGACCTTGAAAGCCCTAAATGGCCTCAGCCCAGTATACCTGAAAGAGTGTCTCCACCCCCATCGTTCAGCCCGGACACTGATGTCCAGCGCTGAGGGCCTTCTGGCGGTTCCCTCCCTGCGAGAAGTGAAGTTACAGGGAACCAGGCAGAGGGCCTTCTCGGTAGTGGCACCCTTTCTGTGGAACGCCCTCCCATCAGATGTCAAGGAAATAAACAGCTATGTGACTTCTAGAAGTCATCTGAAGGCAGCCCTGTTTAGAGAAGTTTTTAATGTTTGATGTTTTATCGTGTTTTTAATACAGTATTCTGTTGGGAACCGCCCAGAGTGGCTGGGGAAACCCAATCAGATGGGAGGGGTATAAATATATTATTATTATTATTAATTAATTAATTAATTAATTAATTAATTTTCTTATTTGGTTATTTTTAGCCCATCAGGCAAGTAGGATGAGGTCAGCAGTTTCAGGGGACCATCTTTGCTATGGGAGATTTTGGAGTGATCCGAGTTTGAGCCCTGGGTGAGCGTCAGGAGGCTGAGAGCCATTCAGGAGGGAGGGGGGTTAGAAAGAGAAGAAGAAGAAGAAGAGGAGGAGGAGGAGGAGGAGGAGGAGGAGGAGGAGGAGGAGGAGTTTGGATTTGATATCCCGCTCTATCACTACCCGAAGGAGTCTCAAAGCGGCTCACATTCTCCTTTCCCTTCCTCCGCCACAACAAACACTGTGAGGTGAGTGGGGCTGAGAGACTTCAGAGAAGTGGGACTAGCCCAAGGTCACCCAGCAGCTGCATGGGGAGGAGCGGAGACGCGAACCCGGTTCCCCAGATTACAAGTCTACCGCTCTTAACCACTACACCACACTGGCTTGAGTTAACATCAATATTCAATTACAGTATTGGTAAAAAGTGTGTGTCTTATTAGTGTTGCATTAATCTGTACATATATTGTTGGTTTTATCATAAATAGTTCTGCTTTTAATTGGATACACACTGCTTAGAGGTATTTCCTATATTAAGCAGTATAGAATTGGTCTTCATTTACTGTCATAAACCTGCTTCTTTAGGAAAAAGAATCCCCACAAAGCATGCAAATCGAACAACAACCCATAACGATAGAGAATCACGATTCAAAACATTCCAAATCCTTAAAACCTGAAAACAGCCAGTTTGCAAAACAGCCCAGCATAATCCTAAAACCCCAAGTGAAACAGGGATACCAAAACCGTTTCTGCAATCCAAACAGACATAAGGAGAGCCTGCTGCATCAGGCCAGTGGCCCATCTACTCCAGCATCCTGTTCTCACAGTGGCCAAACAGATGCTGCTTCTGGGTAAACTGGCGAGCAGGATTCGAACCCAAGACCACTCACCCATCCTGTGGTTTCCAGCAACGGACATTCAGCAACATTGCTGCTTCCAGCTGTGGAGGCAGAGCAGTGCAACCTTGGCTAGCTGCCTTCAATAGCCCTCTCCTCCTCCATGAATTTGTCCAATCCTCTTTTAAAGCCATCCCTGTTGGTGGTCCCCAATGCCTCCTGCAGGAGGGAGTTCCACAGTTTTAACTCTGTGCTGAATGAAGGAGGACTTTCTTTTCTCTGTCCTGGATCTTCCAACATTCAGCTTCTCTGGGCGTCCACAAACCCATAAAAGCCACTGCAAGGAGAGCGCTAACACACATGAGGTCCACAAATGTGGGGGTGGGGGCCCCCCACCGCCAGGCCTTCCTTCTCTTTGGCCTATAGGCAGATGCTCCTGCCCCGGCTAGAGGTGGCGGAGGCGGCAGCGACTTTCCCTGGGAAAACGAAGTGCTTAGAAGTGACAGGATTAATTGGACGGGGACGGCTCAGCAGAGGCATGCCTTGATGTTTTTTTGCTAACCGTGCTTTAATGGCAGGTGGCTTGGTCCTTCAGCATGGGATGTTGCGCACATGTCTTGCTTGAGAGCATGCTGATCTCTCGAGAGACTTGCTAATCATTGGCTTCTGAGCTGGCTGCATCCTGCCTGCTTACGCCTGCAATTTAATTCCAATATGTAAGCTGAAAGCTGACTACTGTGCGCTCCAAACCAGGATATAAACGGGTGCCAGAAATTAATCTGCCTTCCTCCATGCTGAATCACTCGGATAAAAGCTGAGGGTGCTGGATCCAAGCCGCAGGGAGCCTCTGACCACAGGCTCCTCTGCATGCCCATCCTTCACTGGGGGGGGGAGCCTGTCGTGGTGGCTTCTGGGTCGCCCGTTCGGCCCCCAGATTCTGAGGGCCCAGATTCACCCCCTTGCTGCTCTTTCCTCCTGCTTTCTGGCTGCTTTGGAGGCCAGCAGGTGGCGCATTTCCCTCTGAAATATCAGAATCCCGCACGGATCCTGCTTTTGCCTTCCATGGCCCCTTTTGCTGGCAGGTTGTGGGGGGAGTAGAGGAGGGGAGGTCGAGGGCTTCAGATGTAAAAAATGAACACTCCTGGGAGGAACACAAGGTTCTCTGAGAGTGTTGATGATACCCAGCTCTACCTCTCTTTCAAATCGGAACCAGTGAAGGCGGTGAAGGTCCTGTGTGAGTGTGTGGAGGTCGGTTGGAGGATGGATGGTGGCTAACAGATTGAGGTTGAATCCTGACAAGACAGAAGTACTGTTTTGGGGGGACAGGGGGCGGGCAGGTGTGGAGGACTCCCTGGTCCTGAATGGGGTAACTGTGCCCCTGAAGGACCAGGTGCATAGCCTGGGCGTCATTTTGGACTCACAGCTGTCCATGGAGGCGCAGGTCAATTCTGTGTCCAGGGCAGGTGTCTACCAGCTCTATTTGGTACACAGGATGAGACCCTACCTGCCTGCAGACTGTTTCGCCAGACTGGTGCATGCTCTAGTTATCTCCTGCTTGGACTACTGCAATGCACTCTACGTGGGGCTACCTTTGAAGGTGACCCGGAAACTACAACTAATTCAGAATGCGGCAGCTAGACTGGTGACTGGGAGCAGCCGCCAAGACCATATAACATCAGTCCTAAAGGATCTTCACTCGCTCCCAGTAAAGCCCGAAATGGCCTCAGCCCAGTATACCTGAAAGAGCGTCTCCACCCCTTTCGTTCAGCCCAGACACTGAGGTCCAGCTCCGAGGGCCTTCTGGCGGTTCCCTCACTGCAAGAAGCCAAGTTACAGGGAACCAGGCAGAGGGCCTTCTCGGTAGTGGCGCCCGCCCTGTGGAACGCCCTCCCATCAGATGTCAAGGAAATAAAGAACTACACAACTTTTAGAAGACATCTGAAGGCAGCCCTGTTTAGGGAAGCTTTTAATGTTTGATGTTTTATTATGTTTAGATATATGCTGTAAGCTGCCCAGAGTGACTGGGCAAACCGAGCCAGATGGGTTGGGTATAAGCAATAAAATTATTATCATTATTATGGTGTATTATAGGCAGGATGTAGTCATTCAGTGCTGGGGGAAGGCACTCTGCACATGCCCAGTTGCCATCTTCTCTACTAGTATTTTACATGTTTTAGATATCTGCTCTGGCATTGTGAACAGGTTCTGGGTCTGGGCATGGGTTTAACTAAGCCCTAAGAGGCTAGAAACATGGATTCTTCTCCCTCCCCAACCCCAAGATCCCTCCCTTTCTCGTTTCCTGGGCTGGCAGTCCTCAACGGCTTCCATGCAGTTCGGTGTCCTGCTGAGAAGTAATCAGAGCTGTCTTTATTTATTTACTTGTAAAAATATATGTGTGCCACTAATTCATAAAAGGAAATAGCAAAGCAGTTCACGACAGCTTTACATAAAACAGATACATAAATTTTATAACTATATAAAAGAGTTGAAATCAGAAATCGGGTAACTGTTGTGGAAATATACATTCTTAACTGCCTGCATAAGCCTGATGGAAAAATAAAATGTTCAGCAGGCATTTAAAAGTTGGAACGGAAGGCTGAGTCTCCAGTGGCAGGGAGTTCCACAGGACTGGGCTGAGGACACTAAAGGGTTTGTTCCTAGTTGTTGTCCAATGAGCCTCTCCAATACAAGGGAATGCCCAGTGATGCGCCTGCAGATGATCTCAGTGATGGAGCTGGGATAGAAGGGTTCAGGTGATCCCTGAGGTGCCTGGGACCTAAGATTTCTGGGGCTTTGCAAATTAATACAAGGACCTTGAATCTGGCTGGGAAGCAGGTGAGCAGCCAATGCAGATGATTTAACATTCTATGATTCTATGACTGTCCCGTTTCCACTTTCTGAGAGCCTTTTTGACTGAAGAGGAGCCGGGTACAAATGAATAAAAAGCAGTGGAAGGCGATGGCTTGCTCTTGAACCGGGGCAGCCTTACAGCAGCCAGCAAGCAGGCAGGGGGGGGGTCTCATGATGGATCGCTTCACAGATTCACAGGATTGTAGAGTGGAAGGGACCCCAAAGGGTCATCCAGTCCAACCCGCTGCAATGCAGGAATGACAGCTAAAGAATCCCCGACAGATGGCCATCTGACCTCTGCTCAAAAACTTCCAATGAAGGGGAGTCCACTGTGGGAATGTTGTAGATACTAGGAAAGGATATATTGATTTAATAGTACCCTTCCTCACTCACGCTTGTGAGTCAACAGCAGAGTGCATTCCCCAATATATAGCAGGAAGCTAGTTGGTAGATTTGTAAGAATCTCTTTCCTTACAAGCAATCCAATCTGGCTTTGTTCAAATTGGGTTTTGTTCCTGCTAAGTCCCCTTTTATCCCTCCTAAAAAGAATAAGGACACAACAGTCTTCTTTAAAAGTATAACAAGAGGTTTACTCACATTCAGTTCACAGTTGGATCCCTGAAGGCAGGCTTTAGCTTTGAGTTGCAGAAAAGAGACTGGGTTCATCCCATGTAGGGATTTGAGTCCATGTCCTGCTGGCTGAGAGCCAGCAGGTAGCAAAATACAACAGTATCAGCAGCAAAAGAGAGAGCATGGCATCAAGAGGAAGAAGGCTGCGTGACCAGCCCCTTTTATAGGGTCTCCCAGGATCATGCCCATCTACCTGGTCACACGCAGGGGGAGGAAGCTCCAGACCAGGTGGGACAGGAAGTCTCCTCCTGGCTGGAGTAACTCACCACTGTGTGTCCACTCTGGGCAGACAGGAAGTGTTGTACTTGACTGCTTACGTTACATTCCACATTCAGCACTTTCTGATATCGTCTCTTCCACTGTTTATCTCAGGCATGTCCAAAGTCTGTTTTGGGGGCCTAATCCAGCCCATTGGTCGGTTTAATCCAGCCCATGTGGCAGTTTATTTCCTGGGGTAAAATCCTAAAAAACCTCATCTCAACAACTTCAACCTTAAAAAAAGCTCAACTCCAATCATTAAAAAAAAAAAGCTCAACAACTTTGGGGTAAAATCATAAAAAAAGCTCTCAACAACTTCAATCTTGGTTGAACTATGGTTGGCCCTTTGGTCGGCCCTCACAGCCCTTCACTTCATCAAATCTGGCCCTCTTTGTAAAAAGTTTGGACACCCCTGGTTTATCTGCTCTTACCACCAGAAAGTTCTGCCTCATTTTTAGTCAGAATCTCCATTCTTGTCATCTGAACCCATTGGTTCGGATCCTGCCCTCTGCAGCAGCAGAAAGCAAGCTGGCTCCCTCTTCCACATGGAACCCCTTCAAATATTTTTTGAAGACCCCTCAGTCTTCTCCTCTCCAGGCTAAACATCCCAAACTCTCTCAACCGTTCCTCATAAGGCTTGATTTCCAGACCCTGGGTCATCTTGGTTGCCCTCCTCTTCATTCAGCTTCTTCCTTGGGCAAGAGCAGATTTAAATCCGACCCTCTTCCATCAGCCACATTTTGGAAATGTATTGGCAAGTGGGGGAGAGGAGAGGGAGGGAGCCCTGGTTACTCCTAGATTTGTCTCATGCCCTTGAGAGGAGTCAGCAGAAGCAGCTCCTCGGAGGAGCTCTTCCATCCTTGACCGACTCACATGTACAGGTGAGGAGGAGGGCGAAGGAGATGGTTGGCTACTTGGAGCCTGCCTGGGCTGCTCTCCCCTCCTCTCTCTGCTCTCCTTGGCTGGTGCAGAACTGGGGTTGTGCTTGATCTCTTCTTCCCTGGGATCAATAACTTGCGCAGGAGTAAATAACGAATCCCATTTCGCAACCGGCTCTTATCTGGCCTGAGTCACAGCATCCGCCAGGCAAAGTCCTTCCTCTCTGGGTCTGCTGGGGAATCCATCATCAGGGCAAAAGGCTTTGGGGAGACGGCAGAGTGATGAGTCTGTCTGGGCCCAGGAAGATCTGGAGGCTCATCTCTGTTCACCTCCTCTCCCCCACTGTAATCTCTCCCTCCCTCCCTCTCTCTTTCTCTCTCTCACACACTCACACACTCACACTCACTAAGGCACACACCTCTTCCTTCCTCTGTATTTTTCAGGACCTGGAATCCTGCCCCTCCCCACCTGCCCAGAGGCAGAGCACAAGAACACGAGAAGAGCTTCCTGGATCAGGCCAATGGCCCAACCAGACCAGCATCCTGCTCTCATAATGGCCAACCAGATGCCCCAAGGGGAAGCCAGGAATCAGGATTCTCCCCTCCCGTGGCTTCAGAAGCAGGGCTGCTTCCAATGGAGGAGGCAGCACATAGCCGTCATGGCCAGGAGCCATCCCTAGCCTTCCCCTGCATTTACTCAGCGTGATTTATGGCTGACCCACTCCTGACACATTGCTTCCTCCAGCCATGGATGCAGAGCATATCTGTTGTGGCTAACGGCCATTCATAGCCTTGTGAGTTTGTCCAGTCTTCTCCTCTTTGAAAGCCATCTAGGTTGGTGACCATCACTGCCTCCTGGGGCGAGAGTTCTGCAGTTTAACCTTCTGCTGTGTGAAGAAGTCCCTCCTTTGATCTCTTATGGATTTTCCAACATTCAGCTCCATTAGATTCACCTCCCATGGTTTCCAGCAACTGGTATTCAGAATGCAGGTGGTGCAGTGATCTAAACCACTGAGCCTCTTGGGCTTGCCGATTGGAAGGTCGGCGATTCGAATCTCTGCAACGACGGGGTAAGCTCCCATTGCTCTGTCCCAGCTCCTGCCAACCTAGAAGTTCGAAAGCACACCAGTGCGAGTAGATAAATAGGTACAGCTGTGGCGGGAAGGTAAACAGCATTTCTGTGAGCTCTGGCTTCCGTCACGGTGTCCCCTTGTGCCAGAAGCAGTTTAGTCCTGCTGGCCACATGACCTGGAAAACTGTCTGTGGATAAATGCTGGCTCCCTCGGCCTGAAAGCGAGATGAGTGCTGCAACCCCATAGTCGCCTTTAACTGGACTTTACCGTCCAGGGGTCCTTTACCTTTGTGGGATGTAAAACGCAGATAGCAGTCAAGTACAACATTCCTAGAGTGAACAGGAAACGGGATGTTTGCTTCAGCCAATAGAAAACTTCTTGTTTCCTCCTGGGCTGGGACAAACTTCCTCTACATGTGACTGGAGGTGGGCATGGCCTTACCTGCCCAGGTGACAAAAACACCTGGGACACAGCCCCCCCCCTCTGACTCCATTCGTTGTAGAAGCAGCGGCTCTTCAGCTAGAGATGCCCTGTTGGCTTCCCGCCAGCAGAGCACAAAGGGACGATCTCCTTATGGGATAGATTCCACATGTATATACTTCTGTAACTAAGTCTACCTTCAGGGATCTATCTGTGAACTGAATGTGTGAGTAAACTTGTTTTATACTTTTTACACAACTTTGTGTCGTGCCTATTCTTTTTAAGAGGGAGTAAAGGAAATTACCAGGAATCCTATATATTTAGAAGCTTAAACAAGCTTGCAACAAGAATGTTTAAAACTCTGCTAAATTATAGAACTTGCTAATGCAAGTTTGGAAAGGATATTAATATAGTCTCTTTGCACCACTGCCTTCGGGTAGAAGATATAGAACAATTAGATCAAGAACAAATAGACTGAAGAACAGTTTCTACCCAAGAGCTATAACCATCTTAAATGCTGTAACCAGATAATATGACCTTGGAGAGCTGTGATGGGTGTATGTGTGTGTATGTGTGGCTTTTTTTGGTGTGTGTGTGTTTTGTGCTGTTTTTTGTTTTGTTATTTCTTTCTTTCTGTTTTTACGGGATGGCATGCAATTTCGTTGCACTTGTATAGCGTTGTGCTTGTACTTGTGCAATGACAATAAATTATCTTATTCTTATTCTTATTAAACAATCTCCTGCCTCCCTGAACATTCCCACAACCTTTACCTATTCAGAAGCATCCCTGCCTCCGACTGCAGAGGCAGGGCAGAGCCATGATAGAATAGCAAAGGTGCTCTGCTGCAGGTGAGACTCTTGCCGGGTTCAGCACCCAGGACAGTTCCTGAGAGGAGAAGGGTGGAACTGAACAAGGCAGGAGGCCATGAGAACGAGGATGGTGGGGTGTCTCTGCATCCCCCATCCGCCGCTGCTCACTCGCCACTCCTTTGCTGGCAAGATCCTGCGTCCACCCGGCCCTTATTGATTCTTCGTTAGCGGTGCTCAGGACTCATATAAATCTCTGCTTGCCAAAGGTTATGCTGTTTGTCAACTGAACAGCAAAAAGAGCCAGTGGGGGTGGGGGGCAGGGAAGAGCTGCAGATTTCAGCAGAGGCTCCCTTACAGGGTGGGGTGCTTGGCGCTTTTGCAACGCCCAGGCTCCTGTACTGGGGGGGGTGTAGAGCCCACCCCCAGCCATTTGCGGTGGATCTGGGGGTGGATCACACCCTTCCGCCTCCTTTAAAATAATAATAATAATAATAATAATAATAATAATAATAATAATAATAATAGAGTGCTTTTATATTTATTTGGGCACCTGGATACATAGGCTGGCGAGACAGTCTCTGCTCTTGGTGCTACTCAACATCTCCATTTGCCAAGAAGCATTTTCTTAGTTTTGATTATTCGTGCATTGAATGTATTTATATCCCACCCCAAGTTGGGATCCAAGGTGGCTTGTGGTTTTAAAACATTGCTATGAAATGCAAAGTAATGTGAAGAAATTGCTTAAAAGCAAGAGCTACAATAAAAATAAAACATGTTCAGAACCAGCATTAAGACACCGGTTACTCTGACAGCAGCCCAGCGGCCAACATTGCCGGCACGTCAGTTTTCAAAGACCTGCCTGACTAGGAAGGTCTTAGCTTGCCAGTGGAAAAATATCAAGGAAGGGGCCAGGCTAAAGAACCTCTCTTGGGAGGGAACTCCGCAATGTGGGAGCAGCCACAGAGAAGCCACAGAGAAGGCCCTGTCTCGTGTCACCCTCTTGTGTCGGATGTTGATGGGACCAAGAGGAGGCACCTGTGCATTAACATGGGCACGTTTTGTGCCAACCTGTGCCATGGCACCTGTGCAACTGAAACTCATGGACCTCCAATGGAACCGAGTGTTGGAAGATTTGGGACAGATACAAGCAAGTCCTTCTTCACACAGCACATAGTTAAACTATGGAACTCCCTCCCACAGGAGGAAGTGAAGGCCACCAACCTAGATGGCTTCAGAAGAGGATTGGGCAAATTCATGAAGGAGACGACTATCAGTGGCTCCTAGCCAGGATGACTATGCTCTGCCCTCCACAGCTGGAGGAGGCAGCAATGTTTCTGGATCCCAGTTGCTGGAAACTGCAGGAGGAAAAAGGGATCTTGCGCCCAAATCCTGCTTGCTGGTTTCCCATAATGGACATCTAGCTGGCCACTGTGAGAACAGGAGGCTGGAGTAGATGGGCCACTGGCCTGATCCTGCAGGCTCTTCTGATATTCTTACATTAAGGACCTAGCAAGGCCCCCAGCCAAAAGGGTCTTGATGTAGGCCAGGAGGAATCTTCTTCTGAGGGAGGTGCCTTCGCTCAGTGGTTAGCCACCCACTTTGAATATACAGTGGTACCTCGGTTTTCAAACATCTCCATTGACGAACATCTCGGTTTTCGAATGCCGTAAACCCGGAAGTAAGCGCTTCGGTTTTCGAACGTGCCTCAGAAGTCGAACATACCACGCGGCTTCTGGGCTGAGTTTACCATATTGAGTTTTCTGTATTGAGTTTTCGGTTTTCGAAAGTTTCGGATCTCGAACGGTCTTCCAGAACGGATTGCGTTCGAAAACCGAGGCACCACTGTAGAAGGTTCGAGGCTCAACTCCTGCTGGGGGGAACCTCTAGGTTGGAATAGGATGGTGTCCCTGTCTGAAACCCTGGAGAACGGCTGCTGCCAGTTAGTGTCGACAACACTAAGCTACGTGCTGCATGAAGAAGGACCTTAAACTATCCTGGTACTTCCAACATCCCAGGCTGCTATAGGGATGAGGCAGCTTAAGGCTGGCCTCGGCTAACAGAGAGAATTGTTACCTTCCCAAAGGGCTCTCAGTAACCCTTGAACTTCCTCCCGAAATCACTCCTCCAAAACCTTCTTTGAAACGGCTGGAGTCTTGGAGGTGAATGTTCTCCAGATAGTCTCTGGTTTGCAGGGACAAGATGTCTGTATTTGACAACCAATGATACTTGGTTTCAAGGTTCAATATCTATTGATGAACATTTGATGAATGACATCCGTTGATGTTGAATACTTGACTGCTGACGTCTTCTGAGACTTTTAAGCCTGCCAAGATCAAGGGATGCCAAAGTGCTTGGACTATGGATCCAAACACTTCTCATTCAAAATCAGAATGGGCAGACTAAAAAAATCAGAGGGGGGAGAGAAAACTTCATAGAATTATAGAGTGCAGGGACCTCAGGGGTCATCTAGCCTGACCCCCTTCAATGCAGAAATCACAGCTATAGAATCCCCTGACTGATGGCCACCCAACCTCTGTTGATAAACCTTGAATGAAGGAGAGCTTGCCACCTTCTGAGGGAGTCGGTTCCACCACCGAATGGCTCTTGCCATTAAAATGGTCTTCCTATAATGCTCATTCAGAAACTCCTTCCTTGCAATTTTTTCCTGCCCTGCCCTCTGGAGTAGGGCAAATTGTTGTTGCTCTACATTTGCATACTGTCCTTCATATGAATTTATTAAATTTGTATACTGCCCATCGCTGTATTTTTCACAACAGTAAAATACAAAATGAGAACACAAAATACCTACTGAAACAAAAACAGGCCCATCCCCTCCCTTTCGCAAACACATTCAAGAAGCCATAGCATGTTAATGAAAAGCAAGCTGGCTCCATCTTCCATGTGACAGCCCTCCAGGTATCTGAAGATGGCTATCAAATCACCTCTCCGTCTTCTCTTCTCCAGGCTGAAGATACCCAACCTCCTCCAAAGTCTCGGTTTCCAGGCCCTTGATCATTTACCATTTCAAAGCGTTTGTGAAGATTTGCTTCTGATAAGCTGTCAATTATTTTCTTGGAACCTCAGCCCTGAGGGTTGTATCCCAGCTCCTTTGTCTGAGTGTCAGTAGCAAAGCAGTCAAATGCTGCTGCTGCTTTAACATGACTGCTCTATCCTGAGCCTTACAAGTAAGCAGCATCACCCCCTGAATGTTCGAGGCAAGCTAACCTGAATGTTCAAGGTGTTATAGGAATTTTAAGGTCTTAGATATATAATAAATGTTCATAGGTGTACCAAGCAAACACGTACATGAATGTATAGGCCACATGTCTGAGGCAGCACAGGAGGACAGTCCTGAAACCATTTTGTCTCCCAAGCTGACCCAAGTTTTTCTCTGCAAGGAGGGAGGAGGTGAAAGAAACCTTCCCATTGTCTCAGGAATTAAGTAATTACCACCTCAAAGGAATGGCCAGACTACCAGGAAAGGCAACCGGATAAGGCATTATCAGATAACTTGCCAGACAGGAGATAAACAACGCACTCAGATTTCTGTTGTAGACCGCCTCTTCTGTGATGTAGGTATGATGTATCTGGGGGTGGTCTTGGACTCCAGGACGGGCAATTTAAAATGTCTACATAAGGGCTTGCACACCAATGTTCTGGGTTCCTCTCCTCCCTCCCTGTGTGGGGGGAGTGGGGGACCCTGTTGCAACAGATTTAATAAAGATCAGGCTTACTAGCTGCTTTGCTTCTCAATATTCTCTGGCTGGCCTCTGTTATTTTCTCCTACCGATGGAGAACCTACAAAGGGCAGAGTTTGTTTACAACAGAGGCAATGCTCTACGTAGCTCTTCAGGATTTGGAAACAATCACTTGGCCTCTGTTTTAATTCTTCGTTTTATGTCTGCGATTGTGTGTGAGGTTTTATTATTATTATTCATATGGATAAGCTTCAAGCCATCCACCATTCATGGAGCTCTTGCCAGCCCAGGCTTACTAATATTGCGGCTGATTGGATTTCTAGCCCTGAACAGCCAAAGAGTACCAGGCTGAGGAAATCAGAGGTTGGGTGGCCATCTGCTATGGATGCTTTAGTTGTGATTCCTGCACTGCATGGGGTTGGGTTGGATGACCCCTGGGCGTCCCTCCCAACTACTCAGTTCTATTATTCCAAGTCTCTCCTCCACCATCTCTCTCTCTCTCTCTCTCTCTCTCTCTCTCTCTCTCTCTCTCTCTCTCTCTCTCTCTTTCCAGGCTTGGCTTCCCATCTGCAGAGGCTGTTGACAAGCTGAGCAGACTGTGAAGGATGCAAAGGAAGCGCCAGGCAGACTGCAAAAGATGCATGGAGCATTAAAAGAGCGCATGATCCGCATGCAGAAGCCCCCAATTTTGGTCGCTGGCATCTGCCTGCCTCCCATAGCAGATTCTGCTCAAGACCCACAACCAGGAGGAGAGGAAGGAGGCAATTCTGGGCTAAGCGGACAAGAGACCTGCTTATGGGCCATTCCTCCTGCTGTCAGGGCTGAAGTCAGCAGGGAAAACGCGGGGCTCTGTTGTCAGTCAAGTTAACTCTTTATTCAAGAGGCTGCTGAGTAGTGGTCTCAGGCTTGAGGGATTATGGCTGCCCACATCCCAGACTCCCCCCTTGGTAGCCATTCCTTTCCTGAACAGTGGAATGGCACAAATCCACACTGGAGCGATTTTATATGAATCTCTGAAGTTACCCCAGGGAGCCAGTATACAGACACATTTATTAGTGAATTTTTACATTTGGTAATGTGTATCAGAGGCCCTTTGAATAGAGATAGAAAAAAAAATGTGATGAAGTGTTTTGTGGGGACATTGGCAGGAGTGAGTGTGTGGATTTTGGTAGTTGGGGTGGGGGTTATGATGCGGGTGGTGCTGTGGTCTAAACCAGCGTTTCTCAACCGGTGTGCCGCGGCACACTAGTGTGCCGCGAGACACCGGCTGCTGTGCCACGGGAAAACCGTGGTTCGGGACCCCATGCCGCAGCCGCAAACGCGTAGCAGCGGCTGCAGTGGGGGAAAGGGAGCGCAGAAACCCACCGCCGACCTACCGCGCATGCGCCAGCTTGGAGCTCCCCGCCGATTCTGATTGGTTGCCAGGGATCAATAGGAAGACAGAGGAAGGAGACGCGAGGGCTGCCGGTAGCCACCCGGTCAAAATGGCCGCCACCCTAAGGAGGAGCGCTCTGCGAGCGCTCCAACCGCCAGCCAGCCAGCTGAGAAGCCTCCCCGGCTCCACTCGCCGTCCTCACTCGCTGCCTGGGATCAGCTAAGTCTTTCCTTTCGGGTTTTCTTTCACAGTCCCAGGGGCGGGCTTTTCATACCAGTGGGGCTGCTTTGGGCGCATAACTCCGTGATTTCCGTTACCATAGCGACGTTGCCGCCGCCATTTTGTGGGTGGTGTGCCGCGAGATTTTTTTCATAAAACAAGTGTGCCGTTGCCCAGAAAAGGTTGAGAAACACTGGTCTAAACCACTGAGCCTCTTGGGCTTGCCGATCGGAAGGTCGGCAGTTCAAATCCCAGCAACGGCGTGAGCTCCCGTTGCTCGGTCCCATCTCCTGCCAACCTAGCAGTTCGAAAGCATGCTATATTGAACCCCAGAAGGGGAAACCAGGGGAAGTCACCCTAAGATGTAAAAAACCATGGTTTGTTATAAGAATTTTCTATGTTTTGTAAGTCTTTTTACTTGTTTGTTTTGTTTCTTATAAAATGAATAAATATATTTTTTTAAAAAGGGGGGGAAAAAGAAAGCATGCCAGTGAAAGTACATAAATAGATACCACTGCAGCAGGAAGGTAAACAACGTTTCCGTGCGCTCGGGTTTCCGTCACAGTGTCCCCTTGTGCCAGAAGCAGTTTAGTCCTGCTGGCCACATGACCCGGAAAGCTGTCTGTGGACAAAGGCCAGCCTGAAAGTGAGATGAGCGCTGCAACCCAGAGTCACCTTTGACTGGACTTAACCATCCAGGGGTCCTTTACCTTTACCTTTTTACCATCTGATGTCTGCTGGAGGGGCAACCACCCCACACCTTTACATAAATTCCAGTAACACCGGAGAGGGAGACTCCCTGGATTCTTCAGCTGCCTCTTGACCCCCTTCCTCCACTTCAGCCTCAGAGTCTGACCTGCTCCCTGCTCCCTGGCTCTTCCTCCCCCCCAAGCCCTGTTGCCCCTTCAGCATCCAGCCCCTCCTGCCACCATCTCCTCCCTGCAACCTCCGAACCTTCCTCCTCTGGGGGTTCCCTTGGGGTTTCCGCCCACTGCTCCTCTTTGCCCAGCCAGTCCCTGACACCTGCTTTGTTTCCAGGGAGATCTGAACAAGGCTATTGAAGAAGAGTTTGGATTTGATATCCCGCTTTCTCACTACCTGAAGGAGTCTCAAAGCGGCTCACATTCTCCTTTCCCTTCCTCCCCCACAACAAACACTCTGTGAGGTGAGTGGGGCTGAGAGACTTCAGAGAAGTGAGACTAGCCCAAGGTCACCCAGCAGCTGCATGTGGAGGAGTGGAGACGCAAACCCGGTTCACCAGATTACGAGTCTACCACTCTTAACCACTACACCACACTGGCTGAGTGAGCATTCCTCAGGATTTCCTTATGCGGAGGTCAGGTGATGTGCCAAGCAGGTTTAGGGCGCGAGACCTCCCAATGCAACCCGAATTTGCTTGCCTGTGGCTGAATCCCACCGGAGGACCTGGAGGTCTTGTCCTGTGGCACCAGGAATGCCTCCTGTCTGTCGTTCTCCTGTCTGTCCACACTTGCTTTGGCAAAAACCCAGCAGGAAGGAGGTGGGGCCCCACATTCAGCTGGGGAGGGGTTCGCTCAAATGAGAAAAGCAAATTGCCTTCTTTTTTTCTTTTTTTGCAACATGTTGAAATCCGCATCTGAAATGTCAAGTTTTTTCAAATGCTGTTCTTCTGAAGTTTAATTTAGAAAAGGCTCTTTAGAAAGCTCCGTTTCTAAAAAACCACCGTTAAGGATCACCTTGACAAACTCCGCCCCATCCTATTCCCCCCCCGCCCCCCCATTCACAGCAGCACAGGGACCTGCCAGCATCCATAATTGGGAATGCACTTTTAAAAATGGAATCGGGAAGAAATAAAAGCAAATCATCGCAAGTAAACGCACTCGAGGAGGAGCATTTTCCAGGGGTTTATATTTCTCTGAAATCTGTTTCAGCTCCAGACAAGATGACCCAGGGGGCAAACTGGAAGCGGCTCGTGCAAATCCATGTAATGACAGGAGCTTTTTTCTGTTTTGCCTTAATGAAAAGCAGCCTTGGGAGGCTGCAGTCGGGAGGGGTGGGGTGAAGGGGTCTGCATGTCTGCTTAGCCCGTGGGTAGGCAAACTGAGGCCCGGGGGCAGGGGCTGGCCCAATCGCCTTCGGTCCGGGAATCAGCATGTTTTTTACATGAGTAGAATGCGCCCTTTTATTTAAAATGCATCTCTGGGTTATTTGTGGGGCATAGGAATTCTTTCTTTCTTTTTCTTCCCCCAAAATATAGTCCGGCCCCCCCACAAGGTTTGAGGAACAGGGGACTGGCCCCCTGCTGAAAAAGTTTACTGACTCCTGGTAGCCCTTTCCTGCCAGCTATTTTCGCTAGTCCAAACCACCCCTCCAGCTGCTCCTGCGCTGCCCCAATTGTGTTGGGGATTAATAGGCATCCAGAACTCAGGGGGATAACATCTGGGAGAGAAATTTGGGCAGAAAAACATCTGGCAGGGAAAGGGGGCTAAAGACCCCCACTTTCTCTCTCGCTGCTCCTCTGCTCAGAATCGCAACCTTTTTCAACTCTTTTCAGGCAGTGGACCTTGAGAACCCAAGAACCTCAGCAGAGCCTGATGGATCCGGCCCATGGCCCTTCTAGCCCAGCATCCTGTTCTCACAGTGGCCGACCAGATGCCCCAATGGGAAGCCCCAGAGCAGCAACCGTCCCCTCCTGTGGTTTCCAGCAACTGGTGTTCAGAAGCATCGCTGCCTCTAATCGTGGAGTCAGAGCCCAGCCATCCTGGCTAGGAGCTATCAATAGCCCTCTCTTCCTCCACTGCCTCCTGTGGGAGTGAGTTCCATAGATTAACTCTGCTAGTGTCATGGAAGACAGAATGAGGACTCAAAATGACCATAACAGATTGGAGACTTGGGCCCAAACTAACAACATGAATTTCAATAGGGGCAAATGTCAGGTTCTGCACTTAAGCAGGAAGAGCCAGATGGGGGGAAGCAGCAGAACACAAACAGGGGGATGAGGTTCGGAGCCTCACCAGAGGCAGTGTGATGCAGTGGTTAGAGTGTCGGCCCGGACCTGGGAGAGACCAGTGTTCAAATCCCCACTCAGTCATGAAGCTCAAAAGAAGTGACCTTGGGCCAGTCACTGCCTCTTTCAACCCAACCTACCTCACAGGGTTGTTGTGGAGGTTAAATGAGGAAGGGGACAACCCCGTATGCTTCTTTGATTTCCTTGGAGGAAAAGGTGGGATATAAATTCAGGAAATAACTATATAAATCCATGAGGAATTAAGAGCTGCACAAATAAAATCCCTCAACATTTGGGGGCAGAGCGCAGACCCCACAGAGAGCAGTGTTATAAGAAAAACTGCTCCTTTCCCCTTATGGGGTACCCAAGAGCCCCTATAGAGTCCTTATGTAGGTTCTCTATCGGTAGGAGAAAATAACAGAGGCCAACCAGAGAATATTGAGAAGCAAAGCAGCTAGGAAGCCTGATCTTTATTAAACTGTTGCAACAGGGTCCCCCACTCCCCACACACAGGGAGGGAGGAGAGGAACCCAGAACATTGGTGTGCAAGCCCATATATAGACTTTCGAAATTGCCTCCCCTGGAGCTCAAGACCACCCCCCAAAACATCATCCATCCATCACAGAAGGGGCGGTCTACAGCAGAAATCCTCTCTGACAGGAGAGCCTGGCCATTCTTTTGTGGTGACAAATACTTAATTCCTGAGTCCAGGTCACAGGCTCGCCCTCTTCATACCCAAATGTGCCCTTAAGGCAGGATTTGTGAGCACAGAGACAATGGAGAGGCTTTTCCCATTTGCATCCAAACTGCAGAGGAATATTTGAAGTCACTGAAAGAATCAAAATGGCTTTAGGACTGTTTTCTTATACTGTTTCAGACATGTGGTTTATATATATACACACCGTGTTTCCCCAAAAATAAGACATACCCATAAAATAAGCCGTAGCAGGATTTCTATGCATTTGTGAAATATAAGCCATACCCCGAAAATAAGACATAGTGATGCGGCGCCTCCCTTAAGATGGCCTGGATAGGCGTGGCTATGCAGCGTACCGACGCGGAGCGGTTAAAATAAGACATCCCCCGAAAATAAGCCATACTGTGTTTTCTTGAGGGGAAAAAATATAAGACTGTGTCTTATTTTCGGGAAAACACGGTATGTATGTGTTTGCCTGGTACATTTATGAACATTTATTTTATATCTCAGACCTTATAATTCTCATAACAGCAGCGAATGTTGGCCAAAGTCGAGGGTGGGGGGCTGTACAGACAGAGGAGGAAGCATGCTCACAGCTTTGCTTCTGGAGGGTCAAGACCCTTGAAGAATCCTTAATTCAGGCCTTTTTGAAAATGAGCAATGGCAGCTCTCAAAAGTGCAGGGATTTTGCGATGACCTCGCAGCCTGCTTAATGTCCCTTGCCAGCCCAGACACAGGCAAGCCTCAAAAGGTCAGGCCAGCTGATTTATGGTGGGTGTGCAGAAGCCGGGTCCTTCTTGTGAGGAAGTGTTTTCCTCCATCCGAAAGGGGCCCTTGGCTGGGCGAGAGCAGCAGACGCCCAGAGGGGGGGGGGCAGAGCACCTCGAACTAGGGAGGCCCTATCAGCCGTGCTGTTCTCCGAGGGCAAGGGGGGCAGCCTAGCTGGTGGGTGCAGGCTTGCGCCCCCTCCCCTTTTGCTGATGCGCGTGCACACACACACGCATCCAGGGGCACGGAGGCGAATCGGAGAACAAACAGCTGGCTCCGGCTGCCAAGGTCCCTGAACATCTCAGCCGCCTGGAACACTCCCATATGCTGCCAGGGAGAGGGCCGCACCCCCCCCCCTGCCACCCCGGCACAGTTCAGCAGCAAGAAAAGAAGTTTGTCCGTGAAGCTGAAATGTGGGAAGGTTCGGGATGGAGAAAAGAAAGTTCTTTTTCGCACAGTTATACCACGGAACTCCCTCCCCAAGGAGGTAGGCTTGTTCTTCTGCTCAAATCCTGCTTGTAGGTTTCCCATCATGGGATTCTGGAGGGCCCCTGCAAGGAGAGGATGCCGGACTGGGTGGGCCATTGGCCTGATCCTGCAGGCTCTTCTTATCTTCTTATTGGGGGAGAATAAGGGGACACGGGTGGCGCTGTGGGTTAAACCACAGAGCCTAGAGCTTGCTGATCAGAAGGTTGGCTGTTCGAATCCCCGTGACGGGGTGAGCTCCCGTTGCTCGGTCCCAGCTCCTGCCCACCTAGCAGTTCAAAAGCACGTCAAAGTGCAAGTAGATAAATAGGTACCACTCTGGCGGGAAGGTAAACGGCGTTTCTGTGCGCTGCTCTGGTTCGCCAGAAGCGGCTTAGTAATGCTGGCCACATGACCCAGAAGCTGTGCGCCGGCTCCCTCGGCCACTAAAGCGCCGCAACCCCAGAGTCGCCCGCGACTGGACCTAATGGTCAGGGGTCCCTTTACCTTTAAGGGCCCAATGCTGGGAAGGTGGGACTCTTTCTAAGCCAGTTCTGTGGCTGTTCCTGGGAGCCTGGGGGGCAGCCTCGCCTCTTCCTCCTGGTTTGGGGCTCGGTGTGGAAAGGCAGGGTCTGAAACACACACACAGTTCCTCGTGGTCCCCCGTCACCTGTCAATGGTCTGGTTTTCTTGCTGCCCAGGTTCCCCCCCTCCATGCAGCTCAGTCCCTAATCCAGGGACCCCCAAACCTGGTGGAATTACCTGCTAGGAGGCAGGGAGGGGGCTGGAGGTGTAAGTGCCTCTCAGACCTTGAAAAGCTCATATCGCTGGATCGAGCCCATCCATTTTGTTGAATTAATTAAACTACATAGTTTTAATTGGGTTTTGAATAAATGCGCAATTAATCGCTTCTGTTTTGAATTTTATGGTGTTATTATCTTCCTCGGTGAGTCGTGCAAGCTGCCGTTCATAGAACTGCAGAGTTGCCTTTTGTAGGGTTTGTGGAAACAAGGGAGCCCTAAAAGTTTGGGAACCCTAGGCCTTAACCCTTTCCACTCCACACTCACCCCTCCTTCCCTCTCCTAATTACAAAGGCTCAGCACTCATCCCCCCCCCCCCGTCCCTGTCCCATCCTCATAGGGGAACTTCTGATCTGTATTGCTGGGTGGGAATGGGGGGGGGGGGTTGCCGTTAACGTGAAGGCATGACCTTCTATTGCTTCCTGCTTCTCCCGCTCTCGTCCATAGGAAGACAAGGCCACGTACAGGTGGAGGGGCTATTCTCCGTTCAGTTCATAATTCGAAATAAATTGAATCAATGACATCCGCGGCTCAGGCAATGAAAGATTCAATTGCGTCCTGAGGTGGAGAGCTTCACCTTTCCTTCTGACGCAAAGGGCAGAGAAGCCTGCCTGGTGCGACCGGCGCAGCGTCAAGAGGCGGGGGGGGGGGACTCGGCATAAGGCTTCTCTGTACATGGTTGCAGCCCCCACTTGAGCGTAACGGGATCTCCCCCCCCCAAAAAAAAATGATTTGGAGAGGAAGAACAGCTTGAAGAAAAGCCATTTGGGTGGCATGCAAATATATGCAAATGAGGCAGGCAGGTTAGGCAAGGGGAGCATCCCTGCTTTTGTAGCACTAGCCCTGGCAAGCTAGCAATGGGCACCCAGGTAGTTATTTAGCTATTTAATTACTTGTCTTATATCCCACCTTTCCCCCAGTCAGGACCCAGCATGAACTGAAACAGAGTTCCTAAACATCAGGAAGAACTTTCTGCTGCTGACATCTGTTTGACAGTGGAATGGTCTCCCTTGGCAGGTTGTGGACTCTCCTTCCTTGGAGGTTTTTAAGCAGAGGTTGGATGGCCGTCTGTCGTGATGCCTGCCTTGCAGGGGGTTGGACTGGATGACCCTCAGGGGTCCCTTCCAACTCAACCATTCTATGCGTTTGCTTTTGCTTCAGGTGGGAGACCAGGCCTGGGCATCCTGCTTGCCATTCCTCCAGCCCAGGACAATGGCCTACCCCAGGGGTCAGCAAACGTTTTCAGCAGGGGGCCGGTCCACTGTCCCTCAGACCTTGTGGGGGGCCAGACTATATTTTGAAAGAAGGAAAGAAAGAACGAATTCCTATGCCCCACAAATAACCCAGAGATGCATTTTAAATAAAAGCACACATTCTACTCATGTAAAAACACGCTGATTCCCGGACCATCCATGGGCCGGATTTAGAAGGTGATTGGGCTGGATCCGACCCCCGGGCCTTGGTTTGTCTATCCATGGCCTACCCCCACAGTGCCCCGTTTCATGGCATCGTCTGGCTGCAAGGGACCGTAGACTTGCTCTTCCATGCCTGCTCTGCTGAAAGCTGATGGGCCTGACCCAGAGACAGCCGTCTCCCTCCTGTGGCCTCCTCCTTAATCTAAAGAACAACTGCTGTGTGCGCGCAATGTGTACAGAAGGCAAAGGGATGGAGAGAGAGAGAGACGTCTCGAGAGAGTGTGCCAAGCTGCACCCTCCACAAGGTTAACTCAAGCAAGCTAAGCATTCCTTCCTCTCTGGCCTGGGCGAGAATCCCTTTCCTTTCTCTTTGTAACTCCAGCCCATAGAGGAGGCAGCAATGCTTCCGAAGGCCAGTTGCTGGAAACCAGAGGAGGGGAGAGGCGTCTTGTGTTCGAATCCTGCCTGCGGGTTTCTCACAGGCACCTGGTTGGCCACTGTGAGAACAGCCCCCTCTGGCCTGATCCAGGAGATCCTCCTGAGGTTCTGAGCAGGGCCAAATGTTCCCTGGAACATGGGACACCAGAAGGGATGGAGAGGCTTGAAATGGCTACATCTCTAGGCTCCAGTTCTGTGGCTGCCCCTACCAGCCTTCATCCCCCCCCCACCGCCCTCAGCTTCATCATCCAGATTTGCTCCCCCTCACACACCTGGCCAACACTTCCTGGAGCTTCCTGCCCAGCCGCCTCTGCTTCCCGGGCCCACCCCGCAGGCTTGGCGCCGGTGCCGTGTTGTCGAGGAGACGCAGGAGGGGAAATCTGCAATTTAATTAGGACCAAAAGGCTTTTAAACGCATCGAGTCCCGGGTGCCATGGCAGACATCCCTGCGCCATATGTTTCCCGGTGCTGCGATGTGTCGACGGGGGAGGCGAGCGATTGGGTGGATAAAGGGCGACGCGCTCTGTGGGGCTCTGTGGGAAGGCAGCCGGGCTACGGCTGGGGGGGTGGGGGGATCCGTGAGGCTGAGCAACAGGAAATGGAGGGCAGGTGGGAAAGGTCCAAGCAGAGCCATCAGTTGGAATATCATGAGACTCTTCATCTCAGGGTCATGGGTTCAAACTCCAGGTTGGGCAAAGGATTCCTGCACTGCAGGGGGTTGGACTAGATGACTCAAGTGGTCCCTTTCAACTCTACAGTTCTATGATTCTATGAAAGCTCTCCTGGGGGGGGCACTCCAGCTCTCACCACTGTTGGGGCAGCCATGGCAGATAGACTGCGTCTGGACCTGGAGGTTCCATAAGAAAGGTTGGGAAAGAGAGTGGGACTGGGACCTGGGAGAGACCAGGGTTCGAATCCCCACTCAGCCATGAAGCTCACTGGGGGTGAGCCATTCACAGACTCTCAGCCTAACCTACCCTGCAGGGTGGTTGCGGGGATTAAAATAGGGGTGGGGGTGGTGGAGAGCCATGGAGCTGTCTTGAGCTCCTTTGGAGGAAATGGTAGAAGATAATATGCAGTAAATAAATAATACTCATCCGATGGAGGGCTGTCACTCTCAGTTTGTGGCTCAGAGCTCAGTTTCTTCAGGGGAGGGGGAAGAGGCCCATCTTGTGCCCGCAAAGCAGCACCACACGCCCCTCACCCCAAGAGCAAGCCGGGGGGGGCAGAGGTGTCTCGGGCGGGAGCAGCAGCTCACATCTTCTCCATGTAGTTTCCCCCTAGTTTGAATCTTAGAACAATAAAGTAGGGAGGGACCCCAGGGGGTCATCTAGTCCAACCCCTTGTGATGCAGAAATCTCAGCTAAAGCGTCCGTAACAGATGACCATCCAACCTCTGCTTAAAGGTAAAGGGACCCCTGACCATTAGGTCCAGTCGCGGACGACTCTGGGGTTGCGGTGCTCATCTCGCTTTATTGGCCGAGGAGTCTGCCTGCCTCCTCCCACTCAGCCACCCTATAGCTGAGGGTGAGGCGGCGGGCAGACCGTTTGGGGCAGAGCTGGGCCTGTGGACACCCAAGCGCTGAGTGCCGCCCGGCATTTTGTCACCCCCCTCAGTGGTGACACCCGGGGCGGCCTGCCCCCACCGTCCTCCCTTCCTCTGCCCCAGCCTATAGGGTTGTGGCAACAACAGCAGCCAGGACCCGACACCCCCTTGCTGACTCTCCATCTCCCGCAATCCCAATGTATCCCAATCTCGTATGAGTGGGAGCAGATTCTGTAGGAATGTTTTGGAACGTGGATGGAGATTTATAATTTAATATATCTCATCCTAACTTGTGCTAACAAGTTCAACTAGCAGAGTACATTCCCTTTTAAAATACACACAGCGGAAGTTGCTTTGATTCGCTAGAATCAGCTTAATCTAGTTTCCTGGTTTGTCACTATATTTCCCCTTAGTCCCTCTTAAATAAGACACAACACACGTCTTCTATAAAAAGATATAAAATGTTTACTCACATGTATCCAGCTCAAGACAAATCCCAAAGAAGGCAGGCTTGTTCTTAGTAAAGATATTTACAATAGGAATCTCTCCATGTGGGAGAGAAATCCATTAGGCCGCAGTTGGCTGAAAGCCAACTGAACATCCTTCCAGACGAGAGGCAAGAGAGGTAAGAGAGAGAATGGCTACTGACCTGTGGGTTTTGTTCTAACCTGCCCAGGTAAAGCCACTCCCACATCTAGTTGCAAGAGGAAATTGTCTCAGACCAGGTGACCAGGAAGTTGTGGCTGGAGGACTGAGACAATCTAGCATTGTTGTACTTGACTGCTCTAGTGTTTACATCCCACAAACCCCTTCTCAGGCAAATACAACATACAAAGCATAAACAACTTTATTCAACCACCCAGAGTCCCAGCTTGACACGTAGATTCTGGAAACTCTCTTTAGGCAAGGGTTTTGTCAAGATGTCGGCAGTCATCTCTTTGGTGCAGCAATAAGACAGTTCCACAAGTCCATCTTGCACCATCTGGCGTATATAGTGGTACCTGACCCCAATGTGTTTGGTTCTGGCTAGGAACTTTTCACTCTGCGTCAGCTTCAGGCAACTTTGATTGTCCTCTAGCAGGCTGACAGGTTCCCTTCTCACCAGTCCAAAGTCTTTGATGAGTTCATCAAGCCATGCAATTTCCCTGCATGCTTCTGTTGCAGCAACATATTCGGACTCTGTTGAAGACAAAGCTACACAACTCTGTTTATAACTTCCCCACACAACAGGTCCATCCCCAAACATAAAAACATGACCACTTGTGGATTTATAGTCAGCATTATCCCCGGCCCAATCTGCATCAGTGTACCCAACCAACTTAGGGTCTCTGACAGCTGGTAACTTTAATTTACAATTTATTGTACCTTTCAGGTATCTAACCACCCTTTTCAGCCCCGCTAAATCATGCTCAGTGGGAGAATTCACTTTTCTGCTCAGAATCCCCACAGCATTAGCTAAGTCAGGTCTACATGTGGTAACTAAATACAAAAGTTTACCAATCACCGACCTATATTGACTGTTATCTGGCAACAGCTTCGAATCCTGCTGATTCTTCAAGAAGTCTGTAGCCATGGGCGTTGCCACCGGGTGTGCGTCTTGCATCTGCAAATACTCAATCAGTTCATGAATCTTTTGCTTCTGGTTGAGAAGAAATGAGCCGTCTTCTTCTCTTTCCACTTGGATTCCTAGGTAGTACCTGACATCTCCAAGTTCTTTTACTTGTACCTCCTTGCTGAGGTGTTTTACTATTTGTGTATAGTCTCTATTATTTGCAGTAGCAATAATCAAGTCATCTACAAAAGCCAATATGTATGAATATTGTCCATTACTTGACTTGGTGTACAAGCACTTGTCTGCGTTTCCTTGCTTGTACCCTAGTTGCACAAGCATATTGTGCAATTTCTGATTCCAGGCTCTAGCCGCTTGTTTAAGCCCATAGAGTCCCTTCTGGAGTCGGCATACGAGATGTGCCTCATTTGGTTTTGTGAAACCTTTAGGTTGTTTCATGTAAATTTCTTCTGAAATTTTCCCATGTAAAAACGCAGTGCAAACGTCAACGTGCTTCACGTCCAATCGTTTAGAGGCTGCAATGCTCAAAAGCATTCGAAGGGTACTATATCTCACGGTTGGTGCGAAAACTTCGTCGTAATCTTCACCAAAACATTGTGAAAAACCTTGTGCTACTAGCCTTGCTTTGTAGCGTTCCACTTCCCCTTCTGACCCCTTCTTAACCTTGAACACCCACTTGCACCCAATGGCTTTCTTACCAGGAGGGAGCTCTGTCAGGGTCCACGTCTGGTTCTGATGCAATGCATCCATCTCCTCCTGAGCGGCCTTCTTCCAGAGACTGGCTTGCGCAGATGGCATCTTCAGAATCTCTTCCCATGTGGAAGGTTCCTGTGGAGACACCGACCCTGCAAGGTAGGACAGTCGTACCGGTGGGACACCTCTGTTGGTTCTGGATGAGCATCTGACCTCTGGTTCTGGTTCCTGAACCGCATCAGCTTCCTCACTCCCTTCCAACGGTGGCATGTCCTCATCTGTGTCCTCCTCTTCATCTCTGGAGCCGCCAGGGGTCTGGTCATCTGCGTCTTCTGGTGCGTCGCCTGTAGGGGGTGCTATGACACTAGAAGGCAGATTAGTATCACGTGGGGTTTCAGAAGGAAAGTTTATAAGTTCATGAGTCCATTCTGACTCCTTGGAGCAGCCAATAACAGTGTTCTTTGTGTCTGCTTTTGTAGACTGGTTCTCTGAAAGATTAACCTCATAAACACCATTTATTAGATTTGCTTCAATGTACACTTCACCATCTTTAGTTACATTGCACTGTCCATTCTCAAATGTGACCTTGAAACCTTTCTTGTCCAAAGTAGAGACACTGAGTAAATTGCAGCTCAGTTCTGGCACATACACAACATTGGACATTCTAGTCCTAAAAGATTCATTGTTTACATTGAATTCCAAATGCATTGAACCTTCACCTTTGGACTTTAAAATATTTCCATCTGCAATCTCAATTTCAGTCTCTTTATAATTTAATTCATTAAAACAGTCCTTTTTAAAACTATAGTGGCTGCTGCATCCAGAATCAATAATCCACTTATTATGCACATTTTCATAATTTCTCACAGCTAAGCTCCTTTCTTGTAATAGCATGTTGCGTTCAAGCTTTCCTTTTCTTTCTCCCTTTTGCTGGGAAACATCAGAATCCTTTGCTTTAGCCTTTGGATTCCTGCAATGCTTTGCCATGTGGCCGCTTTTCAGGCATTTAAAACACACAATTTCTCTGGATTTTGTAAATTGCTTTGAAACAAAATTACAATCCTTTCTCCTAGGGTTGCTTTCTGGAGAATCAAATCTCTTTCTGCATTCCTCTCTTAATTCACTAGTCAGTTCCTTAAAAGTTAGATTCTCTTTATGATCCATCAAACTAACAAATGCATCAAAATGTGGCCCTAATGAGGCTAACAGAAATGATACCTTTGTTACTTCATCAAAAGATTGTGGAGTAAGTTCAAGCTTTTGAATAATTTCTGTGAATTTATCAATATGCTCTGTGAATTCCTCTTTTGAATTCATTCTCAGCCTAGTTAATTTGCCCATCAATGTTCTGTAGGAGTTCTTTGTAGATTCTCCATACATGAGCTCAATATCTTTTAGGATCTGAGATGCATCATCTTTGCTATTTATTAACGATAGATGCTTATTGCGAAGTCCACTCAAAATTATGTGCTTGGCCTCGCTGTTCTGCCTTTTCCAGACTTTAACCTTGGCTTCATCATCTGCACCTTGAGGCTTTGGTTTCTCTATCGCATCCAAAATATCCTTTGATTCTAAATATGCCATTAAGCGCATTTTCCAGTACACAAAATTGTCCTCATCTAGCAGCATTAAGCCTGGCTTTGCTTCACTATCAAAACTGGCACTAGCCATTTTAAAATCCAAAATTTGGAAAAATTTCAAAATTCAAAATTTGTCAAAATTCAAAATCAAAATCTCAAAAATCTCAAAATGCAAAAAGCAAAAGCCTCAAAATAAATCTTCACTGCCTTTTGGGTCTTTTGTGAGCTCTGAGGGAGGGGAGGGGTAGCTTAATCCCCCTTTCTCTAAACAATAGGACAAAGGACCATGCGGCCTCACCAGGAAATGCAATCAGAAAAATCTCTCTCAACTTAAAAATGCAATCCAACGCAATCCTTCAAAAATACACAAAATACGCCGCGCTGGGCATACATAACCCTTTGTAGGAATGTTTTGGAACGTGGATGGAGATTTATAATTTAATATATCTCATCCTAACTTGTGCTAACAAGTTCAACTAGCAGAGTACATTCCCTTTTAAAATACACACAGCGGAAGTTGCTTTGATTCGCTAGAATCAGCTTAATCTAGTTTCCTGGTTTGTCACTATATTTCCCCTTAGTCCCTCTTAAATAAGACACAACACACGTCTTCTATAAAAAGATATAAAATGTTTACTCACATGTATCCAGCTCAAGACAAATCCCAAAGAAGGCAGGCTTGTTCTTAGTAAAGATATTTACAATAGGAATCTCTCCATGTGGGAGAGAAATCCATTAGGCCGCAGTTGGCTGAAAGCCAACTGAACATCCTTCCAGACGAGAGGCAAGAGAGGTAAGAGAGAGAATGGCTACTGACCTGTGGGTTTTGTTCTAACCTGCCCAGGTAAAGCCACTCCCACATCTAGTTGCAAGAGGAAATTGTCTCAGACCAGGTGACCAGGAAGTTGTGGCTGGAGGACTGAGACAATCTAGCATTGTTGTACTTGACTGCTCTAGTGTTTACATCCCACAGATTCCACCCGCTAGAGATACTGGCGGAGGAAGGGGGATGTGGTAGGTGCGGACCACCCCGGGTATCATCCCTGAGGGGGGTGACATCGCCACACCACCCCCCTGGGACGCTCGCCGCGCCGTGCCCCTGTGGGTGGCTAGCACTGCCTCCAGGTGCACAGTATGTGCGCAGTTCTGGGTGCCGGAGCAGCTAGCTCCACTTCTGACTGGAAATGTCTCAGTTGCTAAGGAATTTGGAATCGTAGAGCTGTAAAGAGACCCTGGGGATCAACTAGTCCAACAATGAAGCACTTGGGCACAGTGACAGAGGGGTCTTCCTATGAGCAGGAAGCAGCCCCCTCCACAGCATTTATATTTGAGAGCAAGAGCTGTTTGACAGGGGTACAGACTCTCCCAGAAAGCGGTGAACTCTCCTTCAATACAGGTTTCTAAGGCTTCACCTGTCAGAGATGCTCCAGCTGTGATTTCTGCTTTGCAGGTGGTCAGAATGGACGGCCCTGGGGGCCCCTTCCATCTCTGCAATTCTACGATTCTATTTTACTGGGCACCACAAGTCTCCATCTTTCCCCCTGCGCTGCTCAACCTCTTGCTAGTCTGCTGACGACTCAGGCACAACGGCAAAGGATCTGACCCAGCTCTTGTCTCTGAAGCCACTGGGGAAAAGCAGCTCCTCCGTTCTGCTGGACAGAACATTGCAACACACGGATCGTTATCGGCTGAGCCGCGAATGTTGTAACAATGCCTCTGACGGGTGGCAAAGTGAGATGAGCCTCCCAGCTAAGGCCACAGCTGAGCCCTCAACTCTTCACCTCCCTGTAGCAGCACTTCGCTGACCGCAACACCCACGTCCTTCGCATTAGCAGTGATCAGAGCCGCTCTTGCTGTTTGCTGGGGGAAACCCCAAGTGGCCTCGCAGAAGGCGGCTTCGTCTAGGGAGGCGAGAGGAGTGTTCAGTCCGTGCAGCTCACAAGCCACCCTCAGGACATAAGCAGAGCCCATCTAGTCCAGCATGCTGTTCTCCAGCAAGCAGGATTTGAGAGCAAAAGCAGTGCTCTGTTCTCCTCCTCTCCTGAGGTTTCCAGCAACTGGGATTCAGGAGCAGAGCCAAGCCATGGTGGCTAGTAGTCTTCGATAGCCCTCTTCTCCATGAATTTCTTCAATCCTCATTTAAAGCCACCACAGCCTCCTGCAGCAGGGAGTTCCATAGTTGGCGCTGCGTGAAGTAGGGCTTTCTTTTCTCTGTCCTGAATCTTCCAGCACGGAGCTATGTTGCATGATGTCCGTCAGGTCTAGTGCTACGAAAGAGGGAGAAAACCTTTTATCCACGCCAGACATAAATCTATATACTTCGTCCTGGCTCCGGCTCCTTCTGAGGTGTTGCTGGCCTGGGTGATGGCAGAGAGAGAGAGAGAGAGAGAGAGAGAGAGAGAGAGATCTTTCTGCCTGGCTTGAGCAGACACGGACCCACAGTGCAAGGCAATGGAGGCCCTTGTTTGTGTGTCCGCTTTAGGGTTGCAAACGGGGACAGAGGCCTGGCTGGGGACAAGTTTGCCCTTTGCCAGCCGAGTGCTCTTCTCACTCTTCTGTTTTTTCCAAGCCAATTTCCCGGACCTCCTGGGTGCAGAGTCCTTTTTGGAATCAAGACTGCAGTGTGCCCTGTGTGTGTGTGTGTGTGTGTGTGAATTTCACGGCCGGGTGCCTGCTCTCTCTCGTGTGCTTCTCCTTCCTGCACACCCCTTTCTGCTGGGGGCTGCCGGGGTGACCCACCCTCCTTCCCTGCCCCCGCTCCCTCTCTGTCTGGGTTCTGTGCTTCCTCCTCCGCCCTCCCGCCTCTCTCTGCCAATGTTTCTCCTGGGGTATTTGCCGCTGGTTCTGCCCTAACCACAAAACGCATCTTCACACTGATCACCAAAGGGCCCTGGATGTCCAGGGTGGGGGGGCTGTCCTGAGTTCAGCCAACTGCAAGGCTGCTATGATGCCTGGAAGGGAGGGGAGATCTGTTCTCCCCAGGGATCTGCCGCTGCCTTTGTATGTTCTGGATCTGCTTTGGAGGTGAACTTGTTGCTCCTGCCCTCCCTGCTTTGAGCCCGGCTGACGGTGGTCTACTCATTGCAACGCCTTTAGCGCTGCTCGCTGTTTGTGTGTTGAATGTCTGCTTAGCCTTGGGAGAGATGTTGTTAGAGAGAACTCTCTTTTATGTCCTCATTCCGATTTAATTTTTGATTGTAGGGTGGCTTACGGGGGAGGGGGGAGGGGAAGGAAGGGGAGGCAGAGAAGCATCGGCATTCTCGGTTGGTTGTGATGACAACCATAAGTCGGGAATGTTTCTCCGTGTGTACGGTAGCAGTGGGAGCTGGACTAGTTCTGCCTGGGAAGGCAATCTGCAATAATCATTTGCCTGGAGGCAAGAGGCGGGGGGGGGGGGCACAGGGCTTTCTCTTGGCAGGCTGCTTGCTGTAGTCCAAGACACCTGCCTCATGAAAACAGGAAGGTGGGCAAGCCTTTTGGCAGGGACAGGCCCACTTGCCTTAGCCACATGGACACCTTTCACTCAGTGATAGAAAGGGCTGCCTCTCGCCTCCCTCGCTATGTCTACAAGAGCCTGCTGGATCAGGCCAATGACACATCTAATCCATCATCCTGTTCCCACAGTGGCTAACCAGAGGCCTGTGGGAAACCCGCAAGCAGGATCCGAGCGCAAGAGCAACACTCTCCCCTCCTGCGGTTTCCAGCAACTGCGATTCAGAAGCACGGCTGCCTCTGACCGTGGAGGGCAGAGCAGAGCCATCGGCAGCCCTATTATTTTCTATGAATTTGTCCAACCCTCTTTAGAAGCTGTCTAGGCTAGTGGCCATCCCTGCCTCCTGCAGGAAGGAGTTCCACAGTTTAACTAGCGCTGCATGAAGAAGGGCTTTTATTTTCTCTGTCCTGAACCTTCCAACATTCAGCTTAAGCTTGCTTAGTGGCAGCAGTCTGCGAAACCTCCCAGAAACGAGCACGGCAAGAGGGAGGCTAGCAGATGAAAGTGTTGGAGTCAGGTCTGTGACCTGGGGGTGGGCCATAGGTCGGTGGGAGAGCAAGGCCTTGCAAACCGAAGTCCCAGGTTCAACCCTCAGGCAGAAGTTTGCGAGAGAATTGGGTCTGCTCAGCCTGGAGAAGAGAAGGCCACGATCCAAAGGACTGTGGCACAGAAGATTGGGTGAGGCTGTTTCCTGCTGCTCCAGAGGGGAGGATCTGAACCCATGGACGCAAATGGCAAGGAAGGAGATTTCGATTAAATGTTAGGAAGAACTTTCTGACACTAAGAGCCTTTCCACAATGGAACGGACTCCCTCTAACGGTGGTGGACGCTCCTTCCTTGTTCCCAATTCTGTGATTCTATGACCCTTTGCACACCTTAGTGAATGGGGAAAGGGGGAAGCGGCAGTGTGGTAGAAAGGGGGAGGGGGATTTTTCCGCAACAGCAGCCATGAACGTTGGCCATGTTTGATGGACGGAAACCATGTTTCCTCGCAAGGAGACAAAGGCCCGGAGGCCACGGTGCTCGCTCGAGAGCCAAAGGTCCAGCTCGCTCATCATGCTGTCGGAAAGTGGAGAGCCGGCTGCCTGCGGGAGGTTTTCCGAGCAATGCATGATGGGAATATCCGTCTCCCTTGTTAATCGCAGCATCTGACAGCCCTCCTGCCTCTGAGCAGAGAGATAGAGAGACACTGTCCTTTCGGCTCCCCTCTCCCCTCTCCCCTGGCAGCTTAATCACTGCTTGCGATGCAAAAACTGCCTCCTGACAGTGGGTGCTGAGGTGGGCTGGGGAGTCAGGCAGACTTCAGGTGTGGTCCGTGACACACCTGGCCTGCACTTTGCTGATGGAGCATTTGGGGGGAGGGGTGCGTGACATTAATCTGTTGGATTTGGGAGCAAAGTGTCTGTGGATGGTGGAATATCTTCAAGTCCAATTCCCTGCAATGCAGGAATCTTTTTTGCTTGAACCCGTGACCCAGAGATTAAGAGTCTCATCCTCTACCAGCTGAGCTATCCCAGCATTCCACTCGATCTTTCTTAAGCCTCAAAGTGGTTTACAAAATGTAGAACAATGAAATTGAGAAGCTTTTTCCAAGTTAAAATACTCAAGCAGACTAAAACTCTCACCAACAACTTTCTAAGCATCTGGGTTAGGCTTGCCTAGAAAAGAATGTCTCTAGCAGGCACCAAAAAGAGTACAGAGAAGGCACCTGATCGATATCAATAGGCAGGGAGTTCCAAAGGTGATGCAGCACTGAGCAACTGAGTCCTTGAAGAACCGGCCTTACGGGACACCAGTAACATTGCCATTTCCGCTGATCGAAGTGGTCTAGTGGGAAAGCGATCTTGCAGGCAAACTGGTCCCGAGCTGTTAAGGGCTTTATAGACTAAGCGGAACCCCTTGAACGTGACCCGGTAGCAACTGGGCGACCAGAGCAGATCTCTGGGCGCAGGTGTTACATGCCAACAGAGCCTCCCTCCTGCCAGCAATCCTGCAGCAGACAGGCCGCTCTCTGATCCGCTGCCGGCGGCTGAGATCTGCGCCTGCCCTTTGTGGCCTAGGAAGTGCGAAGCGAGCCGTCCCTGGTAACTGAGCATCGTTGTGGCAGCCAGCCCTGGAGAGGGACGAGACCCCATCCATCAGCCTCTGGCTCCCTGCTTGGCCCGCGATTTACTGCCCTGTTTACTGCTGCCAGCTCTCGGGGGCTGCATAGATCAGGCCGCGCAGCCTTGTTAACACAGAGGCTCCTCCGCAGAAACGCCTGGGCAGCCCCCCCCCCCCCGCCAGGCAGCAAAAGAGGGTCTCTGGTTCCTGCAGAGCATTGAGGTATTTCGCCAGCAAAAGAGCAACGGAGGGCGAAAAGGGGGAGGTGCAGAGGGGGCGGCTGCTGGGGCAGAAACGCTGAGCCCAGTCACAGCTGGCCATGGGGGGCATCAGAAGAGCCCTGCAGGATCAGGCCTAAAGGGGCCAGTCTAGTCCAGTCTCTTGTCCCCATAGAGGCCAGCCAGATGCCCCACAATGGCAAACCCACAAGCAGGATCTGAGCACAAGAGGGCTTCCCCTCTTGTGTCTGTAAAAGCATGAGAAGAGCCTGCAGGATCATGCCAATGGCCCAACCAGATGCGCCGTATGCACACAATGGGAAGAAGTCCACAAGTAGGATCAGAGTCTGGCTCTCCCACTGCCCATTTTATCCCCACAACAGCCCTGAGGAGTGGGTCATTCCCTCCAACTTTTCTCCGGTGAAAATAGGGCCGTCCTATTCAACAACAACAACAACAACAACAACAACAACAACAACAACAATACTTTTACTGTGTATACCCCACCCATCTGACTGGGTTGCCCCAGCCACTCAGGGCAGCTTCCAACATATACAAAAACATAACAAAACATTAAACATTTAAAAAAACAAAAAAAACCTTCCCTATCCAGGGCTGCCTTCAGGTGTCTTCTAAAAGCTGAATAGTGATATCTCCTTGGGTCGATGGTCGCATAGCTCCACCCCCTCCAATATTTCTCCAGTGGAAATAGGGACGTCCTAAGGAAAAGCCAAGGGACGCGGGTGGCGCTGTGGGTTAAACCACAGAGTCTAGGGCTTGCCGATCAGAAGGTTGGCGGTTCGAATCCCTGTGACGGGGTGAGCTCCCGTTGCTCGGTCCCTGCTCCTGCTCACCTAGCAGTTCGAAAGCACGTAGTGCAAGTAGATCAATAGGTACAGCTCTGGCAGGAAGGTAAACGGTGTTTCCGTGCGCTGCTCTGGTTCTCCAGAAGCGGCTTAGTCATGCTGGCCACATGACCCAGAAGCTGTACACTGGCTCCCTCAGCCAATAAAGCGAGATGAGCGCCACAACCCCAGAGTCGTCTGTGACTGGACCTAATGGTCAGGGGTCCCTTTACCTTAGGAAAAAGCCTGACATTCCGGGATCAAATCAGAAACCAAGACGGCTTCTGTAAATCCAGGAAATCTGGTTGCTTGGGGTGAAGGACTGTGACTGGCCTGAGGTTACCCACTGAACTTCACACCGAGTTGTGGATTTGAACCCTGGTCTCCCAGGTCCTGGCCCAACCCCCTCTAACTAAGCCTTGGGGGTGCAAAGACTGGGAGTCCACACGGGAACTCGCAGCTAAGATGGAGGCTGTGTGGCCACTGAGCCTGCGCCAGCCGGTTCCGCATTCCCTGGCAGAGATGCCTTTGAATGCCCGTTCCTGGTTTTACACACTGCAGCAGAATTAGCAGTGTGTAATGATGGAACATGGCATGATTTAATAAAACAAAGCAAAGACAGCCTGTAGGTCCTCCCCGGGAGGAAGCGTGCGGGGGACTGTCAGCAAAGATTGTCACAAAACACAAGAAAGGCAGGAAGGAAGAGAGGGCGGCAGGCACCCAGAAGTTCAGTTGCAGAGACGGAACTACAAATACTACCCAGAAAAGCTGCCGCAACCTGGCCTGTCTTTCGCTACATGCGTGTCGCAGGACATGCATGTGCATAAAGGCAAGCGTGTCGCTCGAAGCCCGCTTCCGAGAGAGGCGAGAGCTTTTGCCTAGGGAAAGAACCATGCTGTTGGGGTGGGGTTGGGGGGGGTCAGTCTGGATGATGCCCTGAGTCCCTCCGCAATTGTCGGCATCTTGCATTTGTGGGGGGCAGGAGGTATGAAGAGAAAGCTTGCCAGAGGAGCCCCTTTGTCTAGGCAACGGTTGTGAACAACACCCGGCGTGGAGATCTGAGCTGGGAGCTGGAGAAGCAGAGACTAATGGAGAAGCAATATATTCTGGGGCCCTGGTGCTGTGAGCCCCTTCACCCTCTGCTCGGGTTGTATATGTGTGTAAATAAAGCCATACATCCTGAGGGCACCCCACTCTCTGCTGCCCTTCATTCCAAGGAAAAACCAGCCCTGAGCCTCTGCCCACGTGGAGATCGGAGCGACGTGCAGCAATACCCTTTTACCCAAAGAACAAACGCTCACGCAAGGCCATCTGAATTTGTTACCAGGCAAGGCAAGCGCACAGAAGGAAATGCTCATTAAGCAATGCCAAGGAAGCAGCTAGGAGATGTGGGGGTCAGCACTTATCGCTAATAAAGCCACACTCCTCAGGCTGCAAAAAATGTGATGCCATAATCTCAGAGAGGAGAACGGAGAAGGGGCCTTATGGCACACGGCTGCCGAGATCGCTGAGCCTGTGTCTCAAGAGGGGCCTGCAGCTTTAATGACGGCGTCCCCACCAGTCGCCATTGGAACCAGCGGCAGAGGCCAAGATCCGGACACCAACTGTGGCAAGCGGCTCCCTGACCCGTCAGCACACCTGCCATGAGCTGCTGCTCTCCCACCTGGTTCCCACCTGTAGGATTCCTCGTCGGTGGAAAGAGCCGGTCTCTGGAGCCCAGAGAGCCTGACGACGCAGCAGCTTTGGGGCCCCACGACCTGCACGCGGCGACCTTCCGCTTGCCTTATTTGCCTCATTATCATTATTGCAAGCCAGCGTTCCTGGAGATTTAATTAATGGAGCCCCTGCTGTCACCCGCACTCCCCGTGACCTTGCCGGCGAGAGAGTCAGGCATCTGGGAGGAAACATGACAGGCAACATGGTGGCGGTAGGGAGCATTACCCAGGATCCTTTGCTCCGCCAGGCCAATCTTTGGTTCACCTCGGAATGCAAGATGGAGGCTGGCAGAGAAAGTCTCGTAACACTTTGTCAGGGAAAGGAGGGGGCAAGAGAAATGGGCTTGTGGAGTTGGCGCTTCCCTCCTCCTCCTCCTCCTCCCAGCTAATTCAGGGAGTGATGGAGCGTGGCTCAGCGCGCCTGGGACTCCGGGAGAAAGCCAGTCAGCTCAGCCCTCCAAGCTTGCAGCTGATCGACCCAGCAAACTGCCTCGATAAATGAAGAAGAAGAAGAAGATGAAGAAGAAGAAGAAGAAGAGTTTGGATTTGATATTCCGCTTTATCACTACCCGAATGAGTCTCCAAGTGGCTCACATTCTCCTTTCCCTTCCTCCCCCACAACAAACCCTCTGTGAGGTGAGTGGGGCTGAGAGACTTCAGAGAAGTGTGACTAGCCCAAGGTCACCCAGCAGCTGCATGGGGAGGAGCGGAGACGCGAACCCGGTTCACCAGATTACGAGTCTACCGCTCTTAACCACTACACCACACTGGCTCCCGATGAATGAAATGCCCTAAACACACTGTGGCATTAGAAAGCCACCCCAATCTTTGAGCTGGCAGAGGCTTGAGGGTGAGGGGCTCCTGCTGCCTACCCAGGTTGGGTTCCTTTCTTGGAAGGAGGGTCAGCAGACACTGTGGTGTCATCCAGATACCTGGTTTCATTTCCACATATATATTGTCTGAGCATAGGATTGAGGGGCTCACAGCACTAACGCCTAACAGATCTTGCTTATTTCTTAGTAGCAGATTTGGATCCTGCACAGCCTGCTTCCAGCTCAGCTCACACCCAAAAACTCTGGCTCCCTAGCAGTTAGGTGACGGGGGTGGAGGAAAGGCCTGGCGGGCCCCCTCCCTGAGTTGTACCTCTTGCAACCGAGCCTGTTCTTTTGGGATGCTGATGAGGACACTCGAGTGGCCAGCTAAGATCTTACAAAGAAACTTAGATGACTAGTTCAGCAACAGAGTCCTCTATTAGAGTGTAACTGTTATGTACTGAGTTGAATAGGATCCAAAATGCAGCAGTCTGATTGGTCCTAGAACAATAGGATTCAGAATGCAGCAGTCTGATTGGTCCGCAGGAGCCACCCAATCCAGCTCCAGGGGGAAGTGAATCTGCAACCTGATTGGCCTACAGGAATATCCTGGAATTAGCCAATCACGTGGGGCCCATTGTGTAAATAATGCATATAAAGCAGGCGTTCTGGGGGAACTTTGATTCCTCGCTACTGTGAGCTGAATAAAGAGCATGAAATCCACGCTCGACTCCGAGTATATTTCAGTAACTCTCACTGGGTACAGAACCCCAAGAACTAGACGGGACTCAAGACATCATCCAGACTGACCCCCCCAACCCCCAACAATTCACTTCTTCCAAACACATAGGCCCCTACCCCCAATGTCGACAAGGTTGAGTTACAACCAGCAGCAGACCTTGCGGTCTCAAATCTCAGCGGCCCCCTGTGCAACAGCAAAATTCATCACCCCCGCTTCACACTCCCCATTCTATATCATAGCTGTGGCGCCCCCTACAGCACCCCCAAGGTTCTGCACCCAGGTCGTGCTCCCCTAAATCCGCCATTACAAAAAGCTACTAAATGTGGCAAATTCATGGAAGAGAGTGTGTTAGACTCCTTATCCCCTTCTGCAAGGTAGGCTAGAATGAGATTTAGTGACACCCCCCCACACAGAGGAAGCAGTTTGATCTGCTTCAGCTCCACAGGCCAGTCAACACCCTGGACCAGAATCAAGCAGATTTGCACAATATTTCAAAATAACCTCCCTCTCTCCCGCCCCCCTGAGAGGTTTGGGGGCACAAAATTCCCTCTTGACCTGGAAGCATGGGTGGTCGCCCCCCACTCCCTGTGGTCTCTTGGGCTCACCCCCAATTTTGCTTTCAGTCGTGTTACGTCCCGGTTAATTCCACAGGTCCCAGAGTGTTTCTCGCTGTTCCGCAGCTGTGCCTTGTGGAAATCCGATCTCACCCGCTGAATCAGATATTATCAGATGCGCGGAAAATCCAGAGAAAGGTTTTGCTTAACCGAGCTTCAATTCTGTGGGCAAGATCGGATTTCTGCAAAGCCCAGCTATGGAAGAGTGAGAACAGCTCTCCGAGCCAGGGGAAGGAATTGGTACAAGATGCAATCAAAATATAGGTCAAGCAGAAGTCTGGATGATCCTCCGGTGGCAAGATAAGCATGCTCAGCGGCACTCCTTTCATAACCAAACTTCCCATATTCCTGGCACTGGGAATGGGGCCAAATTAGGATTCCGTAAGAGCATAACGGGACATGGGTGGTGCTGTGGTCTAAACCACTGAGCCTAGGGCTTGCCGATCAGAAGGTCGGCGGTTCGAATCCCTGCGACGGAGTGAGCTCCTGTTGCTCGGTCCTTGCTCCTGCCAACCTACTGGTAGCAGTTCAAAAGCACGTCAAAGTGCAAGTAGATAAATAGGTACCGCTCTGGCGGGAAGGTAAACGGCATTTCCGTGCACTGCTCTGGTTCGCCAGAAGTGGCTTTGTCATGCTGGCCACATGACCTGGAAGCTGTACGCCGGCTCCCTCGGCCAGTAAAGCGAGATGAGCGCCGCAGCCCCAGAGTCGTCCGCGACTGGACCTAATGGTCAGGGGTCCCTTTACCTTTACCTTTAAGAGCATAACATGCCAGTGGTCTCCTGTTCTCACAGTGGCCAAACAGCTGCCTGTGGGAAACCAGCAAACAGGATTTGAGCACAAGAGCAACACTCTTGCTGGTTTCCAGCAACTGGGATCCAGAAGTATTGCTGCCTCCGACTGTGGAGGGCAGAGCAGAGTCATCATTGCTGGTGGCCATCGATGGCCCTCTCCTCCTTCATGAATTCCTCTAATCCTCTTTTAAAGCCATCCGAGTTAGTCACCATCTCAGGCTCCATGGGGAAGGAGTCCCATAGACTGAATTATGTGCTGCGTGAAAAAGTCCTCTCTTTTCCCTCCTTCCCTTTTCTCCACGACTATCTTCTGGACGAGCCTGATGAACTGATATTGCGCTAGGCACTGCTACTTGGAGGGGGGTGCATGCACAACGGCTGCCTGAGTTCTGGGCCTCTCCTGGGCGGTGTGGGAAAGGAGGCTGTCATCTTGAGCTCCTGCAGGTTAAAACCAACTGCTGCTCCACTGCCAGCCTTGCCCCCTTGCCTCACCCGAGACCCGTAATCCCGGAAGAGGTTTCAGTTTCAATCCAGCTAAGATCTCCCTGCGGGAGCTGGAGCAAACTGCGGGGCATCCAAGCAAACAGAATTGAAGGCAGATGATAGGATTCTATCTGACCCGATATTAAAAAGTCAGCCAGAGCTGCTGCTTCTTTTTTTAAAAAAGCTACTTAATCTTTAAAAAAGCCCTGCAGATCAATAGAGATAGTTAGAAAAATTGCCCCCCTGGGTGCCAGGATGTCTGTGCTTAGCCAGCCCTCAGCATGGGAAGAGGCCAGAACTCAGTGGAGGAGCACCTGCCTTTGCAGGTGGGTGGTTGCGGGTTCAAATCTTGCCATGGCACCTCCAAGTAGGGCTCGGAAGCCCCTGGAGCCATTGCTGCAATGCTGTGGGCAATGCTGAGCAAGACTGAGAGAGTTGGGTGCATTGAGCCCGGAGAAGAGAGGATTGAGAGGTGACAGGAGAACCATCTTCAAATATCTCAAGGGCGGTCCCATGGAAGCTAGTTTTCTGCTGCTCCAGAAGACAGGACCCGGACCAATGGCTTCCAGTTACAAGAAAGGAGATTCTGACTAAACATCTGGAAGAACTTTCTGGTGGCAGTAGTTGCTTGACAATGGAACAGGCTCCCTCAGAAGGTGGTGGACTCACTCTCCTTCCTTGGAGAGGTTGGGTGGCCATCTGTCAGGGATGCTTCAGCTGTGATTCCTGCATTGCAAGAGGTCAGACTAGATGAACCTCAGGGTCCCTTCCAACTGTGTGGCAGCGCTTTAGATATTTTAAGATGGCTATCCTTTGTGGATAGATTTCATGCTCTGGGATATGGGGAGTCCCTTTTAATAATCCACCGTCTTCACCAGGTCCAGCCCCAGGAGACGCCTTTCTTGAGAAGGGAGCTGTTCCACAGCCAAACTGGTCCAGATGATTAGTCCCTGGCTCAGCCGCCTTGGGCAGAATCCCCTGGGGCTTCATTTAGCAGGCATCTGTCTCCTTTGCAGACGTCAGACATGGCCTCGTCCTCCACTGGGGAAACAAGTCTCCCACTCTCTTACACCTGAAGCCTTTTCAAATATATATATTTTCAAATATATATATATATTCAAAGCAGCCACATTTGACTCTCTCAACCACCTTTTCCCCCCAGGGTGAGCCTAACTTGCCATCCTAGAAGATTTCCTTGAGATCCTGGCGCTCACACCTGAACAGGGGACTCAAGATGAGGCGATTCCAGCAGAGGTTAGAAAGGTTCTAATTATCTCTCCATTCATAGCTCACCTTTCTTACACAATATACCGGTATAGTGGCTCCGAAGTATGATGGAGTTGTTTGATCAGCAGGGAACCTTAATCCCCCTTGCTGTATGGTAAAGGAAGGAGCCAATGCTCAGCGGAAGAGCATTTCCAGGAGGGCAGAAGACAACTGAGAGGATGAAGCATCTGAAAACCCAAGCCTGATGAGGAATGGTGGAGGGAGTTGGGGATGTTTAGCCTGGAGAAGAGGAGGCTGAGAGGTGACAAGATGTCCAAAGATCTGAAGGCCCGTCACATGGAAGGTGGAGCAAAATGGTTTCCTGCTGCTCCAGAAGGTAAGACCCAAACCAATGGAATCAAATGAGAAGAAAGGAGAATCTTAGGAAGAACATTCTGATGGGAAGAGCTGTTCAGCAGTGGAACAAAGTATCTTGGAAGGTGATGGATTCTCCTTCACTGGAGGTTTCCAAGCAGAAGTTGGAGGACCGCCTGCCGGGTATTCTTTTTTTCCTTTTTTTGTGAAATCATTTTTATTGGTTTTACAAATACAAAGTACAAATAAACACAAACTAGTAAAAACAAACCTAGACAGCATCTTAAATGACTCTTGGAGGTCCCTTCCAACTCTCTATTCCATGATTCTAGGTATTCCAGGGAAAGACTCCTGCCTAAACACCCTGGAGAGTCACTGCCAATCAGTGTAGACAAGGAAAATACCAGTTGCTGGAAACCCCAGTAGGGGAGAGAAGGCTTGTGTTCAAATCCTGCTCGCAGGCTTCCAATCAGGGCATCTGGTTGGCCTTTGTGAGAACAGGATGCTGGAATAGATGGGCCACCATCAGGGGCATAGCAACCGGGATGCGGTCCACACCGGGTGTCATCCTGAAATGGGGGTGACATTCGCCCCACCCCCACCCTGACTCCCCCAAGCCCGGCGAGCGGCAAAGCAGCAGCTGTGGCTTGGGAGTCACAGGGGGTGCACCAAATGTCACCCCCTTCAGCCTGAAGAGGTATGACATTCGGTGCCCCCCCCCCCGTTCTGATATCGTCCCCTGGGGAGGATCACACAGCCGCGCCAAGATCGGCCCCGTGGGTGGATCGCCCCATCCTGGGTGCTGCTCCCTGTGCTGGAGCGCCTAGCTCCGCCACTGGGCCCCATTGGTCTAATCCAGCAGGCTCTGCTTAGGTGCTTAGATTAGCTGGTCCCTCTGCCCAGGAGAAGCAGACCCATCTCGGTGGAGGCACCAACTCCCTCGAAGACCTTCCCCAAAGAGACCCACCTGGCCCCAACATGGAGTATTTGCAGTGCCTGGCAAATCCTGGCTTTTTAGAGAGGTAGGTTGATCCCCCCCCCCCCCCCGTGTGTGTGTGCTGTGCCCTTTCCTCTCCCATTTCAACCAATTTGCACATTGCCCTTCAGCTTTGGTAGAGCTCTGCCTCTTTAGTTGATTGTTTTGCCATCCCCTGCTGTCCGCTTTCTAGTTTATCTCCTCCAGACCTGAGGCTTATTGCCAGAACTTCTTTGTTCTCCTTGGCTCCCTTGAGCTCTTCCGAAAGAGAAGATATGCGCATTTTCAAGATGCATAGACCAAGGTGTGGTTTTGAGCCTTCCCCATTTTCCATCGCCCACAAGGCTGCCTCAATGCACTGTCTTATCCGATTCACAAACGACGGCGACCGAGTAACAGAGACCACGCAGCGGACTCTGCTGAACTCCCCCGAAATACGTCTCGCTCATTGGCAGCATCTACTACTCTTTGAGGAGAATGAAATCTTTCAGACAACTGCCTCTGCATCTGAGAAGAGTCTCCCCCGGTCCACATTTTCTCAAGCTTTCTTGGAAGGATGACATGTGGGAGTAGACTGGGCCCGGCTGACGTCCCTCGTTGCCGTAATATATTGTGCTGCCCTTGTCGACGGAGACGGTTGCTTTATCAACAAACCAACCAACCAAGGCCGCCCTGGCACTGCTTGCTCTTAACAAGTCCAGGTAGACAGTTGGCAATCAGCCTGCTTCCTCTGGGCCCTTACAAATTAATCGTTTTATTGCTTGTTTTAATAGCTTCCTGGCCTTTCGTTCCCGGAGTCTCTTAACATGCCGGCAGCAGGAGACAGCCACCACCTTCCTCGTGCCCCCAGAGTCTGCAAGGGCAGCTGCCGGAGGGGCGTGCTACTGCCCCCCCGGACACCTCCTGGGCTTCTGCCAGCCAGTTGCTGCTTGGTTCCATCTCCACCATCTCCTCCTGGGTGGCCTTGAGGAGGTTATGCCCCCCCCCCCCCGGTCTTTGCTAATGTGCTAACTTCTCTGCAGACAGGGAAATGCATCTGGAGCATCCTCCAGAGATAGGCACCTACCGCGTGAGAGAAGAAGGAATCACAGAATCCTAGGACTGCAAAGCTGGAAGGGACCCCCAAGGGTCATCTAGTCCAACCTCCTGCAGTGTAGGAATCACAGCTGAAGAAACCCTGACAGTTGGACATCCGACCTCTGTTGAAACACCTGGAATGGAGGTCAGAGGAGACTGCGATGTCTTCAGGATTTCTGCTTTAAATTACACGTATATAGGACCTGAACATAAGATGGAGGGGCTCACGGCATTAACACCCCAGAAGCTCTTCCTTCCTTCCTTCCTTCCTTCACAGCTTTGGATTCAGCACAGAGCAAGCAGGGAGGCAGTGTGGTGTAGTGGTTAAAACTCACTAGCCTGGAGGCCACCCTCACTTAGTTGCAGCTCTTGCAACCCAGCTCATCCTTTTGGGATGCTGATGAGGACACTTGAATGGCCAACTGAGGTCATTGTCTTGCAAATAAATCTGTCTGGCCTGTTCAGCCGCAGAATCCTCTCTTTGATACTAAGCATCACTGGGTTCACAACCCCAAGAATTAGACGGGACTCAGCACATGATCCAAACTCGCTCCCCAAACCCACAACAGCAAGAAGAACTAGCATGCAGGGATTCATAGAGAGACCAGTCTCCTCTGAGCTTCATTCCAAGGAAAGTGCCTGGAGTCTCAAAGATTGGGGTGGTCTGTAAGGCTACATTGCAGCCCCCTCAAAGGGTGTCAGAGGTGCCTCCCCTTCCCCTCCGCCTCCTCACTTGTGGGGCCCTTGTCCTGTGCGTTCTCCATCACTTCTGCACTCAGAGCCTCCCTGCCTCCAGTCCTGGGCTCCGGCGCTTGGGTCCTTTCTTGGCAGCTCAGATGCTGCAAGAGCCACGACTGAGTGAGTGAGTGAGTGAGTGAGTGGGGGGTTGAGCCGCGGCCGCCACTGCCACAAATCAGGCCCGACACGTTATTTTTCAGAGAGCTAATGGGATTTGAAAACAATCTCTTTGAAAGTTCTGCAGAGGGGTCATTTCCTCCCTGAACTCGTAATGGAAAATGAAATGTGCTCGGCCCGGACACCCTTTCATCTCCCCCCCTGCAACCCTGTTTTGGCAGGCCTGTCAGATGTGGGAGGGGGGCAGGCAAGGGGGGAGCCAGGTCTGGCTGGACACCCTCCTGACCTCAGGAGGCATCAGGGAAGCCCGGAGGGGCTGTGTCTGAATGGGGGGGTGCGCACTGCTGGGCAGCATGAGATGAGGGGGGAGGCTGGGTGGCGGCCAGGAAAGGGCCGTAGCTCAGGGACAGAGCACCTGCCTTGCATGCTCAAGGCTCAATCCCCAACAGCATCTCCAGTTAATGCTGAAAGAAACTCTACATCTGAACCCCTGGAGAATCATTGCTGGCAGTCAAAATGGACCTCCAAATTAGGAATACAGGGATTTGCTTTATACTATGCATTATAGCGCGGGTGGCGCTGTGGTCTAAACCACAGAGCCTAGGGCTTGCCGATCAGAAGGTCGGTGGTTCGAATCCCCGTACATCAAAGTGCAAGTAGATAAATGGTTACCGCTCTGGTGGGAAGGTAAACGGCATTTCCATGCGCTGCTCTGGTTCGCCAGAAGTGGCTTAGTCCTGCTGGCCACATGACCCGGACGCTGTCTGCGGACAAACGCCGGCTCCCTCGGCCTGTAGAGCGAGATGGGCACGCAACCCCAGAGTCGTCCACGACGACCTAACGGTCAGGGGTACCTTTACCTATGCATTATATACGATGTCTAATGTAAGAAGGATGTTGACAAGCTGGAAGGTGAGCAGAGGAGGGTGAACAAGATGATCAAGGGACTGGAAACCAAGCCTGATGAGGAACGGTTGAAGGAGCCTGGAAAAGAGGAGGCTGAGAGGAAATATGATGGCTGTCTTTCAATATCTAAAGGGCTGTCAGACGGAAGAGGGAACTAGCTTGTTTACTCCTGCTCTGGAGGGTAAGGCTCAAACTAATGGCTTAAAGTTAGTTTCCTGCTGTTTCCTGCTTGGCAGGGGGTTGGACTGGATGGCCCTTGTGGTCTCTTCCAACTCTATGATTCTATGAAAGTTACAAGAAAGGAGATTCCGGACTAAACACCAGAAAGAACTTTCAGAAAGTAAGTGGAATGGAAGACCTTGGAAGATGGACGACTCTCCTTCCTTGGAGGTTTTTAAGCAGAGGTTGGATGGCCACTTGTTACGGATGCTTGAGTTGAGGTTCCAGCATTGCAGGGGGTTGGACTAGATGACCCTCGGGGTCCCTTCCAACTCTACCAGGGACAAGTGAGGGTGGGCTACTGCAGAGCGCACAAAGCACGGAAGCCCTTTCCTGCAGGCCGGCGGCAAAGAATCTCTGGCATTTCACATCACCATCTGCCTTCCCCAATAACCAGAGAAAGCCGGCTGCTTCCCACTTGGGGTGCTTGGCGGATGCCGCCTGCCTTCCATGTCTCTCATTGCCATGGTGTAATTTCTCATCCCTTCTCCTCCCACTTAATTAGTAGCACACATTGCAGGATTTCGCCCAGGCTGGGAGATCCAGTTCCACCGAAAGCAGGCAGCTGTGGTGTCACTCAAAGAGGTGAGATTGACAGAGAAGCTGCGGCCAGGAAGACGGTTGGGCTGGCCACCACCACCCACCCTGGAGGCTCATGGGTGGTTTCCTGAAATCTTCTGGCAGATTACAGGAAGGTGGACAGGGCCCAGGCCAGGGACTCTATTCGTCCCAGGGGCCCTGTCCCGATAACCAGAGACCCATCCGTTTGCTGGCATCCCAGGGAGCGTGGAGTGATGAAACAGCAGAGCTGATGGGCTTGATTTCCAAATTGCAGGGGGGTCAGGCTTGCCAACTCTATGATTCTACCATTCTATAGCTAGAAAACATGCGGAGAAAAAACTTGTCGTGAGTCCATAAGGACCCAAGAAGAGCCTGCTGGATCGGGCCCATGGCCCCTCTTGTCCAGCATCCTGTTCTCACTGTGGTCAACCAGGTCAACTAGCCTCAATACAAAACCCATAAGCAGGATCTGAGCACAAGAGCATCTCTCCCCTCCTGCGGTTTCCAGCAACCAGCATTCAGAGCCCAGCCACCCTGGCTAGTAGACACCCATAGGCTTCTCCTCCTCCGTGAATTTGTCTAACCCTCTTCTAAATCTGTTTAGTTTGGCAGCCATCCCTGTCTCCTGTGGGAGGGAGTTCCATAGTTCATCTAAGTGCTGCGTGGAAGACTTTCTTTCTTTTCTCTGCCCCAAATCTTCCAACATTACACTTCCTTGGAAGACCAGGCTTTCTTCTTGCACTAGAGAGATTGAGGGAAACTTTTCTCCGTTGGCTTCCTCAATGCCTACTGCGTAATTTCGTAAACTTCTGTCTCAGAGCTCATCCAGACTTCCATTTGCCCCACTGCTTTCCCCTGGGAAAACCAGATCTTTACCACCGATTCCTTGCTAAAGAGCCGGTTTCCCTGGGGAAAGCAGTGGAATGACTCACTGGGCACCCTGGGACAAGCGGAAGGGTGGGCATGAGCAGACTTGGCAGGGGGCAACGGAGATGTGCTTCACCAACCAGATATAGGTGTGATGAGGCCATCAGCTCCAGAAGAGCTAGTGTGGTGTAGTGGTTAAGAGCGGTGGACTCGCAATCTGGTGAACCGGGTTCGCGTCTCCGCTCCTCCACATGCAGCTGCTGGGTGACCTTGGGCTAGTCACACTTCTCTGAAGTCTCTCAGCCCCACTCACTTCACAGAGTGTTTGTTGGGGGGGAGGAAGTGAAAGGAGAATGTGAGCCGCTTGGAGACTCCTGAAGGGGAGTGATAAAGCGGGATATCAAATCCAAACTCTTCTTCTTCTTCTTGAAGGTAATGGGGCCCTTGATATGTCCAGCTGTCCTTTGTCAACAACAAATGGTCGCTGTTTTGTGTGTGGAATATATGCTATATAGGGGATGCGGGTGGCGCTGTGGGTTAAACCACAGAGCCTAGGGCTTGCTGATCAGAAGGTCGGCGGTTCGAATCCCCGCGATGGGGTGAGCTCCCGTTGCTTGGTCCCTGTTCCTGCCCACCTAGCAGTTCGAAAGCACATCAAAGTGCAAGTAGATAAATAGGTACCACTCTGGCGGGAAGGTAAACGGTGTTTCCGTGCGCTGCTCTGGTTTGCCAAAAGCGGCTTAGTCATGCTGGCCACATGACCTGGAAGCTGTACGCCAGCTCCCTCGGCCAATAAAGCGAGATGAGCGCCGCAACCCCAGAGTCGGTCACAACTGGACCTAATCGTCAGGGGTCCCTTTACCTTTATATGCTATATGGTACTTTATGGACCTTGTAGGTATCTAAAGCCACTTGTACATGTTGCCATTCAACCAGTCAATGCAGAATGTAGGCACCCTATATATAGAAAGGAGCAAACCAGTGATATTTGAGGGAGCAGGCTAGCAGTCGGGGCCCGTGACTTACATCATAGGAGCCTACACAATACAAAACACTGTTGCTGTAGGTAGGTTTTATTTTATTGGGTTTTTTTAAATCTTATATTTTGGAAATGTACATCCAGTTTTTTGGGGGGGCCCAAGAGAGAGGGGCCCTAAGCTACAGCTTGTTTAGCTTATACATAAATCTGGCACTGCTCTCAGCCCTGCTCTGAATGGTTTTCCTCCTCCTGCTCCAGATCTCTTCCTCCGGAGGTGAGGCCAGGCTGGGATCTCTCAGGGCCTGGGCTTCCTCTCCCCCTGGGCTGCCACCCCACAGGATGCCAACCCCAAATCCGTACGCAGCTTCAGGTGGTCAGTGAAAATGCAGCTCTTTCATTTAGCCGGCTAATTGATTTCTTTGCCAGCTCCATGTTGTGCTTATTTGACGGCTGTTTCGGAAGGTGATAAATTTGTTTTATGTTTTATGTTAATATCCTGATTAGGTTCGGTTGGGCGGGGGGACGCGGCTTCTTTTAAGTCGTTCTTTGAATGATTCCTTAGCCTCTTCTCCTTGGAAAACCAGGCAGGATAGAAAATCCCGACATAAAATAAAATAAGACAAGCGGCCAACATTCAGATGCTGCTCTGGATACCGTGTAGCCTCAGGGTCGTATTTATTTATTTCATTTTTTATTTCATTTTTTTGCACCTCTTGATTGTAAAAGAAACAAGCAAACCTCACACTGAATAAAACAACAAAACTATCTGTAAAAACAGTTAAAAATAGCTTTTTAAAACATTCGAATGATTAAAAACCAGCGAGAAGCTAAACACAGATTAAAATACATGTAAACATTCTACAGGTCTAAACAAAAGTGCTTTTAGCAGGTGCCCCAAAGAGTCCTGTGGAGGCACAACACCTCCTGGTCTCAATAGGCAGGGAGTTCCAAAGTTTAGGGGATCTTCTCTCGAGGTCCCTCCTTTTCACCACTCGGCCTTGAATGAGCTGCCAAGGATGGCCATCTGTTCTGCAGCCCCTCAGTTTCCCTTTGCGGGGAAACTGCCCTCACGGCCCTAAATCCAGCGCCTCTCTCTCTCTCTCTCTCTCTCATAGCAATTCAATTTCAGCCGGAGGGTTAAAAATGGCTCCTATCTGAGCATGCCATTTCAAAACAATATTTGATGCTCTGTTTGTTTTCTTCTGGAAGGTGCTTCTGATAGTTTTTGCTGTTTTCTAGACGGCTGCGATGAAACGGTTTTCTGCAGCATGTTGGGACTGAGGTTTGTGTCATTTCCGTGCATTTGCCACCCACTCCGGGGGCTCTGAAGATTGTGTCTGCACACACACACACCCCTACATCTTGATTTGTAAAGGTTTATATCCTGCCTTTCTATGTGCGATGCCCAAGACGGCTCATGATGAAGCAGAATGAAATGCACCCCCCCCTCACATGCCCATCTCAAAGGGCACAGGTTGCACTCGGCACCACTGGAGAATGGGGCCCCAGCATCCTCTGGGGCATTAGAAAGGGTCCAGGGATGCCTCCCTTGAATCAGGGCAGGGCCGCCAAAGGCCTCTCCCCGCTGCTGCTGCTGCTGCTGCTGCTGCTGCTGCTGCTGCTGCTGTGCCCCCTCTCCTTCTTGGCCGTGGAAGAAGCAGCACTGGAATCCATTTTCAGTGCTGGAGGAGTGCAGCCTTATTAGGGCTCGGTTACAGCTCAATTATACTCCCAGAGAAATGCAAATAGCTGGCGTCTCTGCTCGGCGCTGAGTGCTGCAGGCGCCTGACTTTCTTAATTAGACTTTTTTCAAGTTATTAGCTTTGTGGGGATGATGATTTTAAAGGGGAAAACAAACCTCCAGTTGGAATATTAATGTTTGCACCAGAATCGGCCTGCACCGGTTTCCTCTCCCCACAGAATGCTTTGCCTTGTGGGGGGTCCTCCTGCTCCTCGGCCCGACTGGCCATTCCTCCATCCAAGGGGGCTGGGACTCTTCTCTCCGGCCACCTGGGGGTCTCCTGGCGAGCAGCAACAATCGCTGAGCCAGGGCTTTGAAAGCATGGTGCCCCTCACCGCCTCTGCAGGTGCACGGCACCACTGAAATCTCAAAGCCCAGGGTCCACCACTGCCACAGTTCAAGAAGGATCTTGGCAAGCTGGCAGGGACAGCGAGATGAAGAAGGGGCTGGAAAACAAGATTTAGGAGGAATGGTGGAGAGAGTTGAGAGGTGATATTTGAGCCACCTCCAGATACCTGATGGGATGAACCATGGAAGGTGGAGCAAACTTGTTTTCTGCTGCTCCCGAGGGCAGGACCAGAACCAAGGGATCCAGATGACAAGAAAGGAGATTCCGACTCAACATCAGGAAGAACCTTCTGACAGTCGTCTTCTTCTTCTTCTCTGGCGATCCCTCGTAGCCGAGTAAGATTGTCTTCCATGAACACGGTTTTAACAATGAGTCCGTAAGTGACGGTGGAGGCCAATTCTGGGCCCACACGTCCTTCCACAGTGGGGACATTGGTTTCTGGGTGGGAGTTGATCACGGTGAGGGTTTGCCAAGTGTGCCTTCCTCTTGGCACGTTTCTCCCTTGCGTCCTGAGTTTGAGTGTCTTCAAAGCCCACGACACCTTTGGGAAAGGCTGTTCCGCAATTGGAAGAAGAAGAAGAAGAGTTTGGATTTGATATCCCGCTCTATCACTACCCGAAGGGGTCTCAAAGCGGCTCACATTCTCCTTTCCCTTCCTCCCCCCCAACAAACACTCTGTGAGGTGAGTGGGGCTGAGAGACTTCAGAGAAGCGTGACTAGCCCAAGGTCACCCAGCAGCTGCATGGGGAGGAGCGGAGACGCTAACCCTGTTCCCCAGAATACAAGTCTACTGCTCTTAACCACTACACCACACTGGAGCGCTCGCAGGCCAGTGTTTCCCAGTTGTTGGTGTTTATACTACATTTTTTGCCTTGAGGGCATCTTTAAATCTCTTTTGTGGACCACCAGCATTATGCTTTCCATTTTTAAGTTCGGAATAGAGTAGTTAGATCATCTTTCTGACAGTCAGAGATGATTGACAGTGAAACGGACTCCCTTGGGAGGAGGTGGGCTCTCCTTCCCTAGAGGTTTTTAAGCAGAGGTTGGATTGCCGCTTGTCAGGGATGCTTTAGCTGCCATTCTTGCATTTCATATGCTTGGACCAATGACCCTCGGGGCCTCTGAATTCATGCCCCCTCAGTCCTGTAGTTCCCAGAGTCCGTGCAGAGACTGCAATTAAGGTGATTTAAGTTTCTCATGGGGAGCTGCCACCAGGGAGCTTGCAGACCCCATGGGTGAATGGTCTTCTCCTCGAGTATCTCTGGGAAGGACCCTCCTCTCCTGGCCCCCTCCCTGCGACGAAAGGCATCGCCTGTGTGCAATGGGACACTTCCAGCCTTCCCTCGCCTCTCTCCGGGGGCTCCATCCTGTTCCCAGCCAAACGGAGCTCGGGATCCTGAGAGACATTGTGTCATCAGCCGGGGATCTGGAGAGTCCCTGTGCAACCTCCTCCAGCTGCTCTCGTGAGTCTGCCGCCTCTCGGTGTCTCGAGTGTTTCTGCTCGTGTTTGGATGGGATTTAAACACCCTTCAGGGAGTCGGGCGCAGATGGAGAGGGAGGTGGCGCCGCTTCATGGAACATCATCCTGGCCTGCCTAGACCTTCCTGGAGGCTGGAAGCGGCTGCGTTTGAGAGCATGCACAGGAGCTAGGGAGCAGGCCCACTTACCCATACACACGAAGAGACTGCTGGGCCGGGTCAAAGGGGGACTATCCAGGCATAGGAATATAGGAAGCTTCCTTCTGTTGATGGAGACCATTGGCTCACCTAGATCAGCACTGTCTACTACACTGGCTGGCAGCAGCTCTCCAGGATTTCAGACAGGAGTCTCTCCCAGCCGTACCGGGAGATGCCCGGAGTTGAACTCAGGACCTTGCACTTCCAAGACAGAGCACAGCCGTGGTGGCTAGAAGCTATCGATAGCTCTCTCTTCCATGAATTCGTCTCATTCTCTTCTAAAGCCTTCTATGTTTGTGGCCGTCCTTGCTTCCTGTGGGAGGGAGTTCCAAACATTAACCACATGCTGCGTGAAAGAGTCACAGGAAAGACTCCCCAAGGAAGCAAAAGCCAAGAGAGGTCCCAGGACAGAAGGTGCAGCTCATCCCAGAAGCCATGAGTACAACAGCCACCTGGAGTGTGGGACACCCCCCCCCAGGGTAGGATCCTGCTGGGGAGAACATTAGGTTTTCATAGACACCCTCCCCCCAATGGCACCTTCAAGAAGAGCTCCCTTTCGGTCACCTCCCCATTTCCCCCAGCCTGTTCTCAACTCAGGAGTAACGCTGTGGGGAAACGCTGCACACTAGCAGGTGCTCATTGGATGTGCTGCTCCCATCCTCCTGTTTGATCATCTTAATGCATCCAGAGGAGCTGCGGAGAAAGAACATCTCTCCACAAAGGCCGTCCACTTATCTTTGTTCCGGTGGCCGTGACAACAGAGCAAGGAGGAGATCAGCATCAGGACCAGAATGTCCTAGGAGGCTTCTTCTGAGGCCCCTCCTCCTGCCTGGGGAACAGCTTCTGCCCCTGCACTGGCCAAGGGGTGGGTGGAGAATCTGCTGCTGGACGGGCCCCTCTCAGATGGGGAAGGAGCTTCTGAGCAGGGGTAGGCAACCTTAGGCCCATGGGCCGGATGCAGCCCAATTGCCTTCTCAATCTGGCCTGCGGACAGTCCAGGAATCAGCGTGTTTTTACATGAGTAAAAGTAAAGGGACCCCTGACCATTAGGTCCAGTCGTGTCTGACTCTGGGGTTGCGGCACTCATCTTGCGTTACTGGCCGAGGGAGCCGGCATACAGCTTCCGGGTCATGTGGCCAGCAGGACTAAGCTGCTTCTGGAGAACCAGAGCAGCACACGGAAACGCCATTTACCTTCCCACCGGAGTGGTACCTATTTATCTACTTGCACTTTGACGTTCTTTCGAACTGCTAGGTGGGCAGGAGCAGGGACCGAGCAACGGGAGCTCACCCCATTGCAGGGATTCGAACTGCTGACCTTCCGATCGGCAAGCCCTAGGCTCTGTGGTTTAGACCACAGCGCCACCCGCATCCCATTTTACATGAGTAGAATGAGGTGTTTTTTTAAATTTAAAATGCATCTCTGGGTTATTTGTGGGACATAGGATTCGTTCATATTTTTTTCCGAAATATAGTCCGGCCCCCCACAAGGTCTGAGGGACGGTCGACCGGCCCAAGGCTGAAAAAGGTTGCTGACCCCTGCTTCTGAGTATTGAGGGTGGAGGGGGAGAGTTCCTCATTCCCAGCACCTGGAGGGGCTACCCAGAGCCAGCATCCTTCTTGCCCCCTGCCCCACCCTCTCCAGCGTGGCCCCACAGCCAAGGACCCAGCAGGGGCAGCATCTGGCTGAGTTTCCTTAACAACGGATACAGGAGTGGAAGCTCATGAGTCACGGGGGGGGGGGTTGGAGATTCCTGGTATTAACTTAGCAGTGCTGTGCTTGTTTCTTTTAGTTTGCCATTTTGTTACCGGTAATGGTGTTAATATTGTTTTATAGGTTGTAAATGCCATAACGATTTGTTAATTATCTAATACAGTATGACTTTTGCTGTAATTGTGGCGTTTGGCGTATTTTTAGTTGCAGTTTCATTTAGTGGTTTATAGATTGCAATTGTTTTAGCGATGATTTGTTAATTATTTTATCTGATTTATGTTGTATTTGCAATGTTTTATTATTGTCATTTATTGTTTGTGCCACTTTGGGATCCATTTGAACGAAAAGGGGCATAGAAATGCAATCAATCAATCAATCAATCAATCAAAATGGCCCCATCTGTCTCTCTCAGCTCTCAGTCTTTGGCCGTTAGGGAAAACAGATGCTTAAAATGAACCCAGGCCTCCAGCTTTTTACATTTTGGAACTGGCGTTCTGTCGGAATCATAGAATGTAGAGTTGGAAGGGGCAGCCAAGGACCATCTAGTCCAACCCTCTGCAATGCAGGAGTCAGAGCTAAAGAATCCCCGGAGAGATGGCCATCCAACTTCTCCAAGGAAGGAAAGGCCACCACCTTCCAGGGGAGTCTGTCTTACTGTTGAACAGCTCTTACCACCAGAAAGCTCTTCCTAATGTTTGGCCGGAATCTCCTTTCTTGTAATCAGGATCCATTGGTTTGAGTCCTGCCTTTTGGAGTAGCAGAAAACAAGATTGCTCCGCATTCCACAGGGCAACCCTTCAGATATTTGAAGTTCATGGGTCTCCTCTCAGTCTCCTCTTCTCCAGGCTGAACATCCATCCCCTCCTCACCTGGGGCAACGTCACTCCTGTAGGTCCTCAGCAGCCTTGAGGTTGAGGGTGGGCTTCTGCAAGCTTCCCTCTAAACCTGCCTCCATCACCAGGAAGAGAGGGGGGCCTGTTTGTTCACTCCCATAATCCCGTGAAGGAACGTGTCCGCGGTTGATGTGCCTTGAGCTGCGGCTGCTTTGTGGGTTTTGAAGATGCTTCCCTCCTCCTCCTCCTTATCTGCAGCCCCATCCCTTGAGGAGAAATGAATATTAATTGTTTAGAAGGCTGGCTTGTCCCAGCTGCCTGAGCCATTGCATAATGTAGCGGAGAAGGCTTCAAACCAGAAAGAGAGGGCTGAGTTGGGCAGCTCCTCTCTCCGCAAGGCCAGGACGTGGCACTTCCCCCACCGGTCTCCACCCCCACCGTTCAGCCCGTGCACTGAGATCCAGCGCCGAGGGCCTTCTGGCGGTTCCCTCACTCCGAGAAGCGAAGCTACAGGGAACCAGGCAGAGGGCCTTCTCGGTGGTGGCGCCCGCCCTGTGGAACGCCCTCCCATCAGAGGTCAAAGCAATAAACAACCACATGACCTTTAGAAAACACCTGAAGGCAGCCCTGTTCAGGGAAGTTTTTAATCTGTGATATTTTAATGTATTTTTATATTTGTTGGAAGCCGCCCAGAGTGGCTGGGGAGACCCGGCCAGATGGGCAGGGTACAAATAATAAATTATTATTATTATTATTATTATTATTATCCCTTGCCCTTTGGTCAGGATGGACATCCTTCTTTCACTTAAGAAGACCCTCCTGGATCAGAGCAAAGGGGGCTCCTCCGGTCCAGCCTCCTCACGACGGCCAACCACATCAAGCACGAAACCAGCAAGCAGGTCCTCAGCACAAGAACACCCTCTTCTCCTGTGGTCCCATCAGAAGAGGCTACTGGATCAGGCCAAAGGGGGATCTCCAAGTCCAGCATCTTGTTCTCGCAGTGACCAGCCAGATGATCATTACAGGAAAACAGAAAGCAGGATTTGAGCACAAGAGGATTCTGTAAGTGCCTAAGAAGACCCTGTTGGGTCATGCCAATGGTCTCCTGTTCTCACAGTGGACAAACACCTGCCTGTGGGAAGCAGGATTTGAGCACAAGAGCAACACTTTCCAGCAATGGGGATTCAGAAGCGTTGCTGCCCCCTGGTTTTGGAGGGCAGAGTCGAGCCATCATGACTAGGAGCCCTTTCCCAGCTTGCCAAGGACTTGGCAGACACCAAAACTGCTCACACGCCTTGTCTTGCGTTCCCGTTTAACAAAGCCATCATTTGGGGGATCTTTGCATGAGACAACTGTGTGCCACCGCAGAGGCTGTTACAATGGACATGGTTACTTTAGAAACGCCAAGATTGTTCCTTGCTCACTTAGGAGAATTTAGCAAGAACCAAAGCAGCAGCAGCAGCAGGAGGAGGAGAAACTGTTTGTTCACACAAATGGCAGACTGTGAGCGAAACGGCTTTGCAGTTGGCCAATACAGCTGCGATTCCTGCATGGGGGGGGGAGAGGTTTGGACTAAATGACCCTTCGGGTTCCTTCTACGGTAACTCGACAATCCTATGGCTATAAGGAAAGGCGAGCAAAAGGCTTAGCTGCTGCAGGTTGCCCTGGCTACCCAACCCCACCTTGCTTGGACCACAATTTCTCATTTCACAGATGGAGATTGTCAAGAAAATGGCCCAACGTGGAGTGGAGGAGGGGGCCAAGGAAGTGGGCGAAATAGCAGCAGATGCCTGAACTCCATGAAGGAAAGGCTGAGATGCAAATGACTGAGGTCGGTTGGAGGATGGATGGCGGCTAACAGATTGAGGTTAAATCCTGACAAGACAGAAGAACTGTTCTTGGGGGACAGGGGGCGGGCGGGTGTGGAGGACTCCCTGGTCCTGAATGGGGTAACTGTGCCCCTGAAGGACCAGGTGCGCAGCCTGGGAGTCATTTTGGACTCGCAGCTGTCCATGGAGGTTCAGGTCAATTCTCTGTCCAGGGCAGTTGTCTACCAGCTCCTTCTGGTACGCAGGCTGAGACCCTCCCTGCCCACAGACTGTCTCACCAGTGGTGCATGCTCTGGTTATTTCCCTCATGCACTACTGCAATGCACTCTACGTGGGGCTACCTTTGAAGGTGACCTGGAAACTACAACTAATCCAGAATGCAGCAGCTAGACTGGTGACTGGGAGCGGCCGCCGAGACCATAGAACACCAGTCTTGAAAGACCTACATTGGCTCTCAGTATGTTTCCGAGCACAATTCAAAGTGTTGGTGCTGACCTTGAAAGCCCTAAATGGCCTCGGTCCAGTATACCTGAAGGAGCGTCTCCACCCCCATCGTTCTGCCCGGACACTGAGGTCCAGCTCCGAGGGCCTTCTGGCGGTTCCCTCACTGAGAGAAGCCAAGTTACAGGGAACCAGGCAGAGGGCCTTCTCGGTAGTGGCACCTGCCCTGTGGAATGGCCTCCCACCAGATGTCAAAGAGAAAAACAACTACCAGACTTGGTAGTGCGACAAAACAACTGGACGCAACCCTGCTGAGCGCTCGGCTCACTTGACACCATGACACAAGCGCAAGGAAGGTTGACTTCATGCCGTTTCCTGCGGCAGTGGTCCCTTCCCACCCCCAGCTGTGCTGCAGAGGGTCACCAGAGGGGGAGCACACACGCACACACACACAAATGCACACCTGCAAGGCCAGGCGAGACATGGCTACCTTCTGCCGGGGCCACGATTCCCCAAGGGAGATCCCCTCCTTGCCAGCTCACAGCTCCCCGACCTGCCGGAGGGTCTGGTGCAGCCGGTTAATGCAGCCAATGCCAGGCGAGCTCAGCTGCCCCCAGGTAAGATCACCAGCAGCGAGGAAACCAATTGCTCACCAAAATGCGATTTCAAAGTTGCCCGGGGCCTGATTGCCCAGACCTCTGCGCTTTGCTGCTGCCTCTAGTAAATCCACCTATTTATTTCTGAGCATAAATCTCCTGCTCTGGGCTTGTTTTGGAAACCGGTGCACTGCCGTTCAGATGCCAGCCAGCTTCTGGGTTGTCTGGGAGGAGAAGATGATGCTGGAGTCTCTCTCTCACTCCTTCAGCGAGTTTCTCTCTGGGTTTCAGGGCTGCCTGCAAGGGTGAGTGAGGAGAGAGCAGGCAGGAAGAGCTGAGAGAGGCAGGAGCATCACAGAGAAAGGAGAGCCTTTCCCCAACCCTGTGACTCACGAGGAGAACGGATGGCTTCCCTGCCAGGAGAAATCTGGGCTCCTCATTCAGAGCTGCGCTTGTTGGCATGGTCAGCTGGGGTAGGAGACTGGGCTGGGCGAATCCATGAGGGTGGCTGGCTGCCCAGGCTTCCTGATTCCTAGTTATGCTCTGGTTATCTCCCGCTTGGACTACTGCAATGCGCTCTACGTGGGGCTACCTTTGAAGGTGACCCGGAAACTACAACTAATCCAGAATGCGGCAGCTAGACTGGTGACTGGGAGCGGCGGCTGGGACCACATAACACCGGTCCTGAGAGATCTACATTGGCTCCCAGTACGTTTCCGAGCACAATTCAAAGTGTTGGTGCTGACCTTGAAAGCCCTAAACGGCCTCGGTCCAGTATCCCTGAAGGAGCATCTCCACCCCCATTGCTCAACCCAGACATTCAAGTCCAGCTCCGAGGACCTTCTGGCGGTTCCCTCGCTGTGAGAAGTGAGGTTACAGGGAACCAGGCAGAGGGCCTTCTCGGTAGTGGCGCCCACCCTATGGTACACCCTCCCAGCAGATGTCAAGGAAATAAGCAGCTATTCTATTTTTAAAAGACATCTGGAGGCAGCCCTGTTTAGGGAAGTTTTTAATATTTAATGCTGTATAGTTTTTAACACTCGATTGGGAGCCGCCCAGAGTGGCTGGGGAAACTCAGCCAGATGGGCGGGGTACAAATAATCAATCAATCAATCAATCAATCAATCAATATATTATTATTATTATTATTATTATTATTATTATTATTATTCCTGGGGGGTTGGCCGCGTCCAAAGAGCAGGCAGAGCGCAGAGGAGAGGGCTACAGGCGGCCACAGGGGGCCCATGAAATGCTTCTCCGTTCCAGCTGCTGGCTCCTCTGTTGCCAGGGATTCTTGAGCTGAGATTCCTCCATGGGACTATTCCTTTTCCTCCCTCCCTGCATCTGCCAAACTCGACCCAACAGTGAGAGCGGGGGCACCTCATGGGGGAAGGTCGCCCCCCTCACCTGGGCTGCTTCCTTGCTGCTCTGAGCTGGGGAGGGGGGCAAAGAGAAAAGGAGCTCTGTCTCTGCAGTGCATGTGGAGAAGAGGGGCCATCCATGCTAGGGCTACACCTGCCCCCTCCAGGGAGGAGCGAGGGAGGCCTGGCTGCTGCCTCCCCTCCCTCCAAAATGGCCAGTCCTGTGGGGAGGGCTGCAGCCCAGTGGCACAGAACCTGCCCTACCTTCTCAAGCCCCCTCACCTCTCCATGCAATGCCATGCCTGACATCACCAGGTAAGGTTTGTGGGGATGTTTAGAAAGGTAAAGGTAAAGGGACCCCTGACCATTAGGTCCAGTCACAGACGACTCTGGGGTTGCGGTGCTCATCTCGCATTATTGGCTGAGGGAGCCGGCGTACAGCTTCCAGGTCATTTGGCCAGCAGGACTAAGCCGCTTCTGGCGAACCAGAGCAGCGCACAGAAACGCCGTTTACCTTCCCGCCGGAGCGGTACCTATTGATCTACTTGCACTTTGATGTGCTTTCGAACTGCTAGGTTGGCAGGAGCAGGGACCAAACAACGGGAGCTCACCCCATCGCGGGGATTCGAACCGCCGACCTTCTGATCGGCAAGCCCTAGGCTCTGTGGTTTAACCCACAGCGCCAGCCGCGTCCCTTGTTTAGAAAGGTAGGAGATAATATATTAATTAAATGTGATCCCTCCTCACTCACGCTAGTGAGCAAACAGCAGAGCACATTCCCTTGCAGCTTGTAGTGAAGCCATTGATGACTCGTTAAGAGCCTTTTAATTAAGCAATCCAGTCTGCCTTGCACAGGCTGGATTCTTCCTGGTAAATTTCCCTCTTTATTTCCCTCTTAAAGTAAAAATAACACAACACAGTCCTCTTGAAAATAAGAATAAAGTTTGACTCACGTTCCGTTCACAGTAGAGCATACACAGTAGGAAGGCAGGTTTTATCTTGTGGTTACCGTTACATTTGTAGAGAGAAGGAAGTCTGGGCTAAATCTCAGACTTGTGACTTGTGGGCTCCATCCTCTGCAAAGGATGAGCCGTGTGCTGGCTTAGAGCAGGAGCAGCAGAGAGTCTCAGAAGAGAAGATCCAGAAGAGGAAGACGTCTGGGTCACTCCCACCTACCTGGTCACGCTCGGGGGGGGGGGGGAGGAGGCTCCCAACAGGTAAGACAGGAAGTCCTCCCTGTCTGGATCCACTCCCCCTGCGTGTCCATTCTAGGAAAACAGGAAAATGTTGTACTTGACTGCTCTAGCAAAACATCCCACAAGGTTGTCCTGAAACAATGGAGGGCTGCTGCTGCCAGCCAGTGCAGACAACATTGAGCTACATGGACCAAAAGCTGGCTCTGCATCAGGCAGGAATTTCCTATTGTTATAAGATTTTTAACGTCTTATATATAAAAAAATAAATGTATAAACCACATGTCTGAAACCCCACAGAAAAAAGTCCTGAAACCATTTTGTCTCTCCCAAATGACCTCAAATATTTCTCTGCAAGGTTGAAGGAAATGGGGAGCCTTGGGGAGAGTTGGGGGGGTTCCCCCCCAAAATATACCCTAGTCCGGCCCCCCACAAGGTCTGAGGGACAGTGGACCGGCTCCCTGTAGAAAAGGTTTGCTGTCCCCTGGTCTAGAGGGAGCCTGTGGCTAAAGGCACTCTGCACATCCTCAGAAGCATTTGCTGGAATTGCTACTCCAAGCATTAAAGCAAAGGTTCCCTGGCTCAGCTCTTGCAAATATCAAGCCCTGGGGAGGAATGGCCTGCCTCTGACACTCCTGGGGAAAGGGGAAGCCAGGCTCTCAGAGCGAGGGGAGGGGGTCCTTGGTGGCCTTTGCACCCGAGGCCTCTGCAGCTCATGAGGAGGGTTGCTTGCTTCTCTTCAATTTTGGTCTTCTGAGCACTGGGAGGGGGGGGAGGCCCCTCACATCTGCTCTGCAGGCATCAGGTTTGATGCTCTGTCTCCCCATTTGCATTTTGAAGGAGTCGCTGACCCTTCCGAGTCTCGGTCCTTTTGTCTTTTCAATTTCTGTCGCTTTCTCCCAGCAGATTATTAAAATCCCTTTTAATTGTGATTAGAGCTGCTGGAGGGCGTTAACCCCCCTCCTTTACCCAGGACGCGATTCGCTCCTTGTTACCGAAGAGAAGATCAGAAGCAGGTTCCCCTCCCCTTATCCGTAAAAGATTATCATTTGAGAAGTGAGCTGGGGGGGGGGTCTTGCCCCACCCCCAGCACATGCCCCCCAACCCTCCCCAAGGGGGCCAGGATGAGCTCCATTTGGCAGCCTCCTCTCAAGTGTCAAATCCCAAGGTCAGCGCACTCTCTCTCTCACTCCAACCTCAGAGCCGGCCCTAATGAGACTGAGGGAGGCGTCCGCCTCAGGCAGCAAATGTGTTGAGCAGCACACTGTGAGCCACATGGACTGATCTGTGCCCAGCCCCTCGGGTGCAGCAGAGGGCAGTGCCAATGTCTGGAGAGACAACTGCTAAGCCGGTTGGCTTTTCTGCATGGAGGGAGGGAGGGGGCGCCACCTTGCCCAGGCCAGCCCTGCCCCACCTGCCACCCACCTGCCCTGGCACCTTTTGTGGCACTGGGTCATGCTCTGTGCCAGAAGGAGGCCCCCTGGACAGGAGAGGGAGCAGGGAAGAGGGGGAGGGAAGCAGGCAGAAGGTCCCCAGGTTGATCCAGTGCAGAGGGTCTCAGGCAGCAGCGGCTGAGTGGAAGAGGCTCTGCCCTGCCTGCAAAGAGTGGCTGCCAGTCAGAGCTGAACCTGCCCTGCTGCCAAAAGGCAGCTCCTTGCAGAGAACCTGAGCAGGGAGGGCGTTTTTCCCTCTCTCTCCCTTTCTCGACCAAGGACTCCCGAGAAGCTGTGCAATGGGTCAAGGAAAGGGGGCCACCGAGTGGCCAAAAGGAGCCCCCCAGAGCTGCCTGGAACGCAGTTCCCTAAACCCACCCCTCACAGTCTCCTTCTCCTTCCTTGGAGGTTTTTCAGCAGAGGTTGGATGGCCCTCTGTCAGGGATGCTTTAGCTGAGATTCCTGCATTGCAGGGGGTTGGAATCCTCAGTCCCCACTGTGGAAGGACGTGTGGGTCCAGAATTGGCCTCCACAGTCACCTGCGGACTCATTGTTAAAACTGTGTTTATGGGATGCGGGTGGCACTGTGGGTTAAACCACAGAGCCTAGGGCTTGCCAATCAGAAGGTCGGCAGTTTGAATCCCTGTGATAGGGTGAGCTCCCGTTGCTCAGTCCCTGCTCCTGCCAACCTAGCAGTTCGAAAGCATGTCAAGTGCAAGTAGATAAATAGGTACCGCTGCAGCAGGAAGGCAAACGGCGTTTCTGTGCGCTGCTCTGGTTCGCCAGAAGCGGCTTAGTCCTGCTGGCCACATGACCTGGAAGCTGTACGCCGGCTCCCTCGGCCAATAAAGCGAGATGAGCATCGCAGCCCCAGAGTCAGTCACAACTGGACCTAATGGTCAGGGGTCCCTTTAGCTTTTTATGGAAGACAATCTGACTCAGCTACGAGGGATCGCCAAAGAAGAAGGGGGTTGGACTAGAGGACCCTTGGGGGTCCCTTCCAACTCTACGATTCTTTAAGCAGGAGGCGTCTGTGCCTTTTCTCCAGCTCAGGATCCACCCGGCAGGCCCCAGCCTGCGGCTACAGCTCTCTCTTCTCAGGAAACAGCCAAGAGAGACCCAGTTTCCTTTCAGGGGGTGGAGGAGAAAAGTCCGGAGGAGGAGGAGGAGGAGCGCAATCCATCCAAGTCTCTCCTCACGCGGCCGCTCTTTTCCCAAGGGAGAAGTTCCGCAGGAGGGAAGGCGAGAGCCGGAGTGGATTAGCCAGGCTTAAGATGCCAGAAATGAGCTCTGGAGCTTCCCTAGGCAGGAGGAGACTTGAGGGCTCTGCTCTGTCTCCACAGTCAATTCTGCAGGCCAAGTGCCAGAAACCGCAGGAGGGGCTCAGATCCCGTTTGCAGGTTCCCCACTCAGAGAAGACCGGGATGCTGGACCAGGTGGCTCCCCTCTGGCCTGATGCAGGAGTCTTTCCTGAGCTTCTTCTGTTGAGCATCAGCGATGACCCTGGGATGCAGAAGGCATCAGGTCTTGCTTGGCTTCCGGCCTTTGGGCCCAGCAAGAGGGAGGCAGGAGGGGCTGTGGTCTCCAGAAAGAGCTCTTCTACCCCCTCCCTCTCATTGGGGGTCAGCAAGAAGTGGCGGGGGGAGCTTTGCTCCTTCCCTGGAGGGTCTTGAGTGGCACAACTCTTCTGCCCCCATCAACGCATCTCTCAGGCATCTATGTCTCATCTCCAACGTCCTTTGCCAGGTGAACCAGAGACAAGCTGGCAGGCACCCTCAAGGGCATGGCGGGTGCTGGCTAGCAGGACTTCTCCCACCCTGTCCAACGGCACTCCCTGGTCCTTGCAGGATGCCAGCCCTAGGAAAGGGAGAGGACTGCCTACCCTGTTGTGCCCCAGTCTCCAGTCCGAGGGAGTTTCAACCCACCTTCATGACCTCACGAGGCCTCGGCCCTTCACTCAGAAGGCACAGCCAACTTTTTCGGAAGGGGGGCAAAGAGACAATGGTGCGCAGTGGTTAAGGTACTGGAAAAGGACCGGGGGTCAAATACCCCACTGGGCCATTAAGCTCACTGAGAGCCAGTGTGGTGTAGTGGTTGAGAGCGGTAGACTCATGTCTACCTGTCACTGTCTCACAACTTAACCTGCCTCACAGCCTTGTTGCGGGATTAAACTGAGGAGGGGGAGAACCTTGTATGCTACCTTCTGCAACTAGAAGAAAAAGGCAATATGTAAATGCAATCAATCAATCAATCAATCAATGCAGCCACTGACCCCATTGAGATTATTGCATTCCAGGCTGGGTTGATATGTGTCAGGTGGGGGGGCAATGAAGAGTTCAAGGGCACCTTAAATGCTAGCAAACTCTTTACCTGGCCGTCCAAAGGACACTGCCCCCATTGTTGCACTGCAAAGCGGCTGGACTAGATGATCCTTGGGGTTCCCTTCAACTGTACAATTCCACGATTCCATGCTGCTGCAGTGCACCTCCTTAGCCAGGCCTGAATCTCTGCACAGAAGGCTCCACAATTATTGGCAATCTATTGATTGAATATGGGACGTGCTGTATTTGGTGCCTCCTGAGTTTTGGTCTGACCATGACATGCAGAGATGGATGAGGCCATCGGCCCGTTTTCATGTCTGAACATTGGCAAAACACTCAGCGACTCTCCATACGGCTGTTTCCCCCACTTCTTTCAAAATTCAGTGTTGAAATTTCACGTTCAAAAGGGGAAGGGGAGACGGTTGAATATTAGCGACTATCCATTTTGGCTCAAGGCCAAACTAGCGGGGTGTGTGTGTGTGTGTGTGTGTGTGTAAGGGTCCGGGTTCTAGGACAATTGCCTGTGTGGGAACATGTGGGGTTTTGAGAAAGGGGCATGTGGGCACCAGTAACAAAATGGCTGCGGTGCGCACGTGTATTTTTGTGACAAGACGCAAAATGACTGCCACATCTAACTGAGGAAAAGGCAGGACCACCCAATGGGGCAGGCCTCCCCCCCCCCAATCAATTGGAAGAAACACTTACATCAGCCGTGCCCACTCACAGAGAGACGCTCTTGGCATCTTTCCTGGCTTCGGAAAGGGAGGGAGGGTGTGTGTCCAGTCTTGGCATCCAAAGAAATGTGTTCAGTGTAGCGGAGGCTGAGTCAGCTCAAACAGAAAGAGCAAGCAGCCTCTCCATGCTTGGCGGAGATATTTACAGAGACCTTTGGTGGGCACCGTGGGAGGTGGGCACAGCGGTGCCCCTGGGTGCAACCTGGTCACCCCTGATCTAGCCTATACGTCCGTCTCCAGAATTGTAGCTGGACAGATCTATGCTTCTGGGAACCTCAAAGGGAAGCCCTCCCCCCTTTCCCTAATTCTCAGCAGCATGGAGGCCACAATCCTTGCTAGACTTGCCTCCTCCTTTGCACTGTCCACCTCTGAAGGCCCTCTTGTTGGCCCACCTGGGTCTCATTGATGCCCGCAGAGGTATTGAATGGATGCTGAAATACAAGGCAGTGCAGGATAGGCGGGGCAAGAAGGCAATGGTTGGGGCTGGGTTTGGCAAAAGCCTCATGAGCCAAAGCAAGGCAGGCCAAGGAGGAAGGGGGCCTGGCCCTTTGCAAGGAAATACAGAGGGGGAAGGAAGCAGGCAGGTGCCCTTCAAGGGGGACGCAGGAGAGGAGCTGGGATGGCTTTTATATCCTACAGGCCACCTCTGCGGGGAGGAAGGCACAAGGGATGCTCTCCTGAAGCAGATTGCAAGAAGAGAAATCACGGAGAGTCAGAGCAGGAATGGGGGATTTCAATTATCCTGGCATCTGCTGGAAGTCGAACCCTGCGTAAAACAGGAAGTCCAATAAATCCCCCGACTTGCCTTGGAGACAACTTCATCTCTCAGGAGGCGGAGGGAGGAACAAGGTGGGGGGTCCTGCTTTCCTTGGCCTCACCCTGACACACTGGGAAAGGACAGGCAGGGGGCAGGGAGGGGAGGGGCCATCTCCTCTTGGAACCGGTGACAGCGAGGGATGCAAACCCCAAAGGGGGTCAGATGTGCACCTTGCATTTTAGGAAAGGCAATTTTAAACTGCAAGTGTAAAAGCTGGGTAGGACCCCCCAGGTGGAGAGACCCTTCTCCAAGAGTCTGAAGAGTGGGATGCTGAAGATGCAATTGCAGAGAAGGGAAAACAGGGGAGGCCTCTAGAGAAGCGGGGGGGGGGCGCTGCAGAAGGAGCATGCCCAGGACATGGAAGGAGGGAGCCATAGCTGAGGGTGAGGACCACAGAGGAGTCTCATATTGTAAGGTTGATGCCAGAAAGGCTGAAGGCCAGACTGGGGTGGAACTTGGAGGGGATGCTAAGGAGAGGGGCAACTTCGGCAGTGACTGAAGCAAGGAGGACCAGGAAGGGCCTGATAACGGGGTGGAGGTAGAACTGTGAGCTGGAGACCGGGAGAAGGGGGAAACCTCTCACAATCCAGCCTCTTGCGATGCTCCTTGTTCTGCCCCCCCATCTTCTCCGGCAAGGGGAATTGTTTTCCGCATGGGGAAAGGCACGCAAACGATTTAAGGACAGGTAAGGAAATGGTCGGAGAACACCTTGGCTCCTTTGAATCAGCTGAGCTCTCTGGGGCCAGCTGAATCACATCCAGTTGTGTTAAAGGAGCTTCTGGGCGTTGAGTTCAGAGTCACTGGCCTGCAACCTTGTGAGCTGCCAGGTGACTGGAGGCCTTCCAAAAGGCTGGAGGGAAATGTATCCAGAAACGACCGACTGGTGAACGCAAGATGAATTCTGCAACAGGTGATTAAGCTGTCCCTCTGTGGTTGTCAAGAAAGGGATGCATTGATGACTAGGAGCCAGGATGGGCTCGTGCAGGAAGAATCTTATCTCGCTGTTCAAGAGAGTTAATGTTGGGCAGATCATAAGAATGCTGTGGACAGGACACCTTCTGAGAGGAGGGGGTATTCAAGTAAGTTTTACTCAGACTAGACCCACTGAAATTACTGTCATTCATTTGAATGGGTCTACTGGGAGTAAAACTGAAGGTCTCCCGTGACATCCTTGTTGACAAGCTGATCCAATGTGGGCTGGGCAATGCTGTTCTTCAGCAACGTTGCAGTTGGTTGACCAGCCACACCCAGCGGGCAAGGGCTGAGTCACGGTTCTGCCTCGAGGTCCCCAGAGGAATGCCAAGGGAGGCTTCTGTCCCGGGCCCTGAGCTGTTCGGCATTTCCATAAATGATTTGGGTGGAGGAGAGGAATACTTCATCGCCGTTGCTGATGACACCAAGCTGGGAGGGAGAGCTGTTGCCATAAAGGCTGGAGCCAGATGCAAAAGGATAATGATAGGCTGGAACACTGGACTGAAACCAAGAAGATGCAATTCAGCAGAGATCAGTGTAAACTCCTGCATTTAGGCTCAGAGAACCAGAGGCCCAGAAATAGCGTAAGAAAGATCTAGGCAATTTAATTTATCATAAACTGGACATGAGCCAACAGTGTGATGCAGTTGCTAAAAAGCCGGGGTCATGGTGGATGGCTTGATGAAGACGTCAGCCGAGTGTGCGGCAGCTGTGGAAAAGAGGCAGATTCCACGCTAGGCATCATTAGGAATGGAAGTGAAACTGAAACTGCTGACATCATAATGTCATAATACAAATCGATGGTGCGACCGCATTTGGAATATTGTAGAGTTGGAAAAAGTTCAGGAAAGGGGAACCAAAATCATCAAGGGGATAGAGTGATTCCACAGGAAAGTGAGTTCTCGCAGAGAGCTGCCATTGCGGGGTGGGCAAGAAGTCACTCTTCCTGGTTTGGGGGGTAGGGCTTGTGGCCACAGCTTCCAGGACCTGCTTGTTGTGAGGCAGAATTGCATGTTGCAATTTGGTAGGACGGCCCAGCGTCCTTATATAGATCCCCACGTGGATCTTGGGTCACTCTTTTCGGAGCTTCGGATCTCCCACCCACCCCTTCCCTGGTATAGGTTGGCGTTGACCTTGCTGTGCCGGTTAGGGGTCGCCTCTGCTTAGGAGGGGCCTGGTAGGAATTTTGTCCATCTGGCAGATTGGCCGAGCCATTTGGTTTTTGCCTACTACATAGCAAATAGTCACAACTTGTAAGGTTGGCGGTTAGGCATTGGTTCTGTGGTATGGGTGGGCGGTGCCCCCCAAGAAGTGATGTTGGTAATGGGAATTCCGCAAAGGAATCCAGGGACTCAACATTGCTGTCCAAACCCGGTGGGTGCAGGGCCATGCAGGAGTCCCTGGGACCCCTGGGGAGGGGGAGGCTCGGTGATCCGGCCCCGTTAACTCTCCCCAGCTAATGGTTTCCCTTCACTGACAAGTGGTCAGCTCTGTCCCGCTGCGACAGCTAGTCTTGCTGCTGACTAGGGTCAGCTCTGTCCCGTTGGACAGCGTGAACCAATGCCTACGCAACCACTCACGTGATTTGTATTCAATAAAGTTGTGGCCAAAATATGCCCAAAAACCCAAACCAAAATTATGTCTCCAGTGTGAGTTTATTGGTGGGAGTGACTGGGTGCCCTGTTGACTTGGTTTACTTAAGAGGTTCATTATTGTTACACAAATGTATATGCCTTTAAGAGCAAAATGTAATTCTGTAAATCTGACTAGGCAGCTGTGAAGCTGCGCAACAGGTGTTGCAATTGTACTAACGATGGGTGTGACATACTGCATAAAAGTAGAAAGATGTGTCCACCCATTTGTCTCTGACCACCCCTGGCGGGAGGGATGTTGTTTGGGGTTATGTCCATGTAGGCTTCATAATGAAGTATGCTTTATGTTGTTTTATTTTACTTTAATAAAATCTAACTTCTGTGCAATACAGTCCTCAACTTACTTCTGTTCTAAATGCCAACAGCTGGTTATGGGCCCAGTCGTTGAGTTGACGTTTGCACAAGTTAGTGTTTGGAGAAAAGTTTGAGAGGTTTCTCCTGTGGGCGCGGTCCTGTGGGTTCCAGGATGGCTGACCATGTTGCTGAGGCTGAGAAAGCTTTAACCTTCCCGCAGCTGAAAGACAAGAACTATCTTGGTTCTCTTAATAAGGGCTGTGACGCTGTAGCTAGCCAGATATCTGCCGTCCCACCGGCACAATTAACTGTGGAGGGAGTAACGGCAAGATTAATGGGCGAGTTGGACAGAAGGGAGGCTTGTGAGATAAGCACTCCAAATTCTAAAGCTAATGAGGAACGCCGTATGCAAGCTTGTGGTGATACAGCTGCATTTAAAACTGCTAAGCGGTGCTGGATTTGCAATAAGCAGGGGCATTTTGCACGCCAATGCAGAGCTAAAAAGAAGCAAGATGTTCCCAGGTCTGTTCCAAGACGTCAGCCACAGGCACCAACCCAGCAGTCAGCAGCGTATCGTAAAGAGGAACACGAGCCGCGAGCTTATCATGCTCAGACAAGAGGTCGTAAAACACTTAAAAGTACTAATTTCTTCATAATCGACAGTGGAGCTTCGCATCACTTGTGCAATGACCGCAGCCTGTTTATTTCTTTTGAAGAGGAGCTTGGCAACGTTCACTTAGCTAATTCTGAAGTTTTGCAGTCACTTGGCAAAGGTACTATTAAGTTAGACTCTTTAAACATTACAATAGCAAATTGCACTTACTGCCCGTCGGTGGAAAATTTATTATCAGTAAGCTGCTTTGCTCGTCAAGGAATAACTGTGAGTTTCACTGAGAAAATTTGTGAGTTTTTCAAAGGGAATGAACGTGTGTTGTATGCTCGAGAGTTTGGGGGTTTGTATAGACTGTATTTTCGAAAATATGCACAACCGACTGTAAAATGCAGAGTCATGCAGCCAAGGCAAGAATTGAGAAATATAAAGCCACATTCTGGATGTATTCATGAAGCCCATAGACTTCTAGGTCATCTGAACTTTACTGACGTGATTAAGACAAAGGACATTGTTGATGGACTAAATTTAAAGCCATGTAAATATTTCATGCAATGTATTTCCTGCTGTAAAAACAAGATAAAAGTTGCACGCAAAGGTAAATGCTCAGACCGAAAAGTAACAGAGCCATTTCAGCGTGTGCATTGTGATTTAGTAGGGCCACTCCCTTCTTCCTTAGGCCATTCTAAGTACTGGCTCACTTTGATAGACCAATATAGCAGATATTGCTGGGTTTATACAATTGCTGAAAAGTCACAAGCGTTTGAAAAGTACAAAGTTTTTTGCAACTGGGTAAGAACGCATTTTGGCAAACCTATAAAAAACCTGTTTTCTGACAGGGGAGGGGAATTCATTTCTGAAGAGTTTGAGGAGTTCCTGGAAGCGCAGGGGACTACTCATGAGTTATCTTGTCCCCGCAGTCCCTGGCAAAATGGGCTTGTAGAGGTTGTACAACGTGATTTGCAGGCAGGTGTTAAAACTTATCTGCATGATGCTAATCTGGGGAAAGCTTATTGGGCGGAAGCTCTTCATGCTTTTTGTTATGTCAAAAATCGCAGTTTTCATTCTGGTTTAGAAATAACACCCTATGAAATGTTGTTTAAAAAGCGCCCTAATCTGAAATACCTACGAGTTTGGGGTTCAGATGTTATCATGCATTATCCTGCTAGACATAAATTGGATGAACGCAGTGTTCAAGGAAAATTCATGGGCTACCAGCAGGGGGCGTACAGAGTTTATATCCCTACAACTGGCAAATTTCACATTACCAGAAGTATGATTGAAACTGTAAAATGGAATAGAGTTGCTGTTTTTCAAGATAATGATGGTATAGATAATGTTGAGGAGGAGGAGGAAGAAGTAGATGAAGCAGGAGCAGGAGCAGATGATAGTAGTGAAGCTGAAGAAGAAAAACCTAAGTCTGATGATTTGTTTGAAAATTTAAAGTCACAGACACCTGAGGAGAGATTAAGTTCTTTTGAGTTTCCTGAATGTAAGAAAAGTTCTCAGTCTGACAATAAGAATTTAAAGTCTGAAGCTAGAAGTCCAACTAGCTCTACTGAGTCTGAAGGGTCTAGCTCTCCTTCTGGACTAAGACGTTCAAGCAGAAAGAGGCAGGAACCAAAACGATTTTCAGAAGAACAGTTTCACACTGTGTATGCCAATAAGGCAGTATTTGAGCCAAAAAGCTACAATGATGTGAAGAAATTACCGAGACTTGAAGCTTTATGTTGGTTTGAAGCAATGGAATCTGAGCTGGCTTCTTTAAGAGAGCATAACACTTGGTCTCTTGTACCACAAACCCCAGATATGAGAGTTATTGATTCAAAATGGGTTTATAAAGTTAAAATGAATGACAAGAATGAAGTGGTAAGGTACAAAGCTAGATTAGTAGCTAGAGGTTTTCAGCAAATTCCAGGCGAAGATTATGATTTGTGTTATTCTCCAAGTGTGAAGTATGAAACTGTTAAGCTTTTGTTGAAAGATGCATCCCAACGTGGACATTCTGTTTATCATTTAGATATAAAAACTGCCTATTTGTTTGCAGATTTAAAAGAACAAATTTATATGCATGTTCCTGATGGCGTAGAAGCCACTGAAGGACACGTATGCAAATTAAATAAATCTCTTTATGGTTTACATCAGAGCGGAAGGAACTGGCACCAAACATTAGCAAAAGAATTGCTGAATATTGGTTTTTCGCAAGGAAAGGCAGATAACTGTGTGTTTACTAAGAAAAATGCAAATTCTGTGACAAAGATATGTGTGTTTGTAGATGATGTCTTAATATCGACTAAAACTAAACAGGAGTATAAACAAATAGTGTCACAATTGCAGAAGAAATTTGATGTAGTAGAACTAGGTAAAGCTAAAAATTACCTATCCATGCAGATTGAAGAAGGCAAAGATGGTTCTTTTTTGATTCATCAAACACTAAAAATTGATGATCTTGTTAAAATGTTATGTTTGGACAATGCAAATGGAAAAGAAACACCTATGGTATGTGGGTTTACTTGCACAGATGAAGATAAGCCATTTCTAAACAAGACCTTGTATCGTTCTGCCATAGGCAAGCTTAATTTCATTCAAAGGATTTCAAGGCCAGATGTAACGTATGCTTTTCATTTTCTGGCAAAATTTGTAGAAGAACCTACTGTACAATGCTTTATTGCTCTTAAAAGAGTAGTTAATTATCTTAAAAATAGCAGAGATTACAGATTGCAGTTAACACCATCTGCTGACAAAGGGTTTGAAATATATTGTGATGCGTCTCATGCAGTAGAACAGAATAATTACAAAAGTGTATCTGGTATAATTTTCTGTTACAATGGATGTCCGTTTGAATGGAAATCTCAGAGCCAATCAATTGTTTGTCTCTCCACGACAGAGAGTGAATTATGTGCATGCATACAGGCCATCCGTAATGTGGAATGGTACTTACAACTATTTGCAGATTTACAAATGCAAGTAACACTCCCAGTGAAAGTATATTTGGATTCCCAGAGTGGACTCGCTATTCTAAGTTCAGAAACTAATACGCAGCGCACTAGAGTGTTAAGGTTACGTTTACAATTTGTAAAAGATTTGATTGCTAACAAAACAGTTGTTTTTGAGTATGTACCAAGTAGCAGTCAGATTGCAGACATTTGTACAAAAGCACTTCCGAAAGTAATACATGAAAGACATGTGCGAAGTATGCTTAATGTTGTTCCACAATAATGAACCGCAGGGGATATGTTGACTTGGTTTACTTAAGAGGTTCATTATTGTTACACAAATGTATATGCCTTTAAGAGCAAAATGTAATTCTGTAAATCTGACTAGGCAGCTGTGAAGCTGCGCAACAGGTGTTGCAATTGTACTAACGATGGGTGTGACATACTGCATAAAAGTAGAAAGATGTGTCCACCCATTTGTCTCTGACCACCCCTGGCGGGAGGGATGTTGTTTGGGGTTATGTCCATGTAGGCTTCATAATGAAGTATGCTTTATGTTGTTTTATTTTACTTTAATAAAATCTAACTTCTGTGCAATACAGTCCTCAACTTACTTCTGTTCTAAATGCCAACATGCCCTACACACGCAAGAAAGGTTGCGGCATTTGGGGACTTATTAGTTTAGAGAAAAGGTGGGGAAGAAGAGGCGACATGATAGCAGCTCATAAATAAGATCATGGGAAACGTGGATGGAGAGAAGTTTTTCTCTTCTCCTAGCACTCGAACTTGAGGACACTCAAGGAAGCTGAACGGCGGAAGATTCAGGGCAGAGAAAAGGAAGTCCTTTGCCACAGAGCCCAGACTCAAACGATGGAAGTGGCTCTCGCAAGCGCCACCAACTTGGATTAAATTCATGGTGGAGAAGAGGGCTATCGAAGGCTATTATCCAAAATGACTCCGCTCTGCCTCTGCAGTTGGAGGCAGCAATGCTTCTGAATCCGTTTCTGGAAACCCCAGAAGGGGAGGGGGCAGCTTTTGGGGTTCCCTTGGGGGCATCTGAGAGAACAGGATGTTCGACTGGCCTCATCCAGAAGGCTCTGCTTATGTTCCTCAGCGAATGCTCCATTAACAAGAACCAAGTGTCCAAACCACAAATCGCATCCCACTCTCTTCTGCCCTGGGCAGGCGGCATCTGGTGTCCTGTGCTTAGCTCTGGGCGCATTTTTAAGGAGGGCATTGACGGAGTGGCGCATGTCCAGAGGAGGAGGGGTGGGGCCTTTGGAAACAGAACCGTGTGAGGAATGGTTGAACAAGCTGGGCACATGTAGCCTGGAGAAGCGTCTGCAGGAACAGGAGAGGGGTCTTCCAACATCCGAAGGGGCCGCCATACATGAAGAAGAGGGACTAGGCTTGCTCTGTCTTGCTCCAGAGGGCAGGACTAGTCTGACCAGCAAGTGGGAGCTGAAAGCTCCTCTTAAATCTTGCCACAACTCAGCTGCTTTTGCAGAAACTTCCCTTGAACCAATTCCTCCCCACTTGCTTTCAATTCCTCGCATTCTCACTGAGGGAGCAATTATTGTGAGGAAGGATCAGGAAGGCCAGCGCCTCTTGAGAAACAGCACACCATGCTAATCCGGGGCCTTTTGCCCACATGAGTCTTCTGGTCAGGGCAGCTGCCTCTGAGCCTCTGACCTTCACAAATCCAGCCTGGAGAAAGCAGAGCAGAGCAGCACTTCAGGATGTGCTGATCACCTTCCTGGGGAGGGTGGGAAGCAGGTGCCAGCAGCGTCAGCGTCAGACTAGGACCTTGAACCAATTCCTCCTCACTTGACCTTGGGAGTGGGCCACTGCCTCTCTCAGCCTAATCTACCTCCCAGGGTTGTTGTGGGGATTAAATGAGGAGCGGGAGAAAACCATGTATGCAACCTTGGGCACCTTTGGAGAAAAAGTTAGGATATAAACGCAATAAACAGCGAAGCGAAGCCTGAAACAATACAGAAGGGCCCACACTGAGGGACACCCACTCACCCCCCAGGTGCATCTCATGTGGGGCCACGGTTCAAGAAGTGGGGCGTTGCTGCATCAGGGGGCTCTCGAGCTCCCCATTCCCTCTCCCAACCCCACCTGCAGGGAGCACAGGAGGGGGCAGCTGGCCGCCCGGCCCCTTCCCCAGCCCCTGCTTCACTGGCGGGGATGGCTCCGATCACGGGCAAGACTGGGGAGAGACGGAGCCAAATTCTAGTGGCGAATTCCTCCATGTGTCCAATCTCAGGTCCCAGCACAGGAGAGGCTACTGCTGGCACGGCCTGTCGTTATTGATGTGCTAATTATAGGGCTGTGCTAATTCAATTTGCACATAATTACAGGATAGTGCACTGGGTGGCATGTTTCAATAATTAATGTGATAAAATAAATGTAATTGGAATAATATTTACAAAACCCTCTGAAGAGTCGCCTGCAAGGTGGATGCGGAGCCGTGGGGTGGGGAGCCCAAGCCTAGCGAGCGCAGGAAGAGCCTGCTGGATCAGGCCCATGGAGCCCCATCTAGCCCCACATCCTCTTCTGGCCACCCAGGAGCCCACAAGCAGCACCTGAGCGCAACAGCCCAGCTCTGCCCACCTGGGCGAAAGTAATGCCACTTGCCAGGAGTTTTGGTGATGCAGGTTCCTCCCCAGAGAGATGTGGGGAGCAGGGCGCTTTGGTGTTGACGACTCCCGTCCCTTCTGCCCCTTTAAACGGGCAAGCAGCAAGGAGAGGGCTGGCAGGCATTTTTAGACCCAGGCGCCTTCTTCCACGGAAGCAGCAAAGATGGACCAAAGGGCACAAGACCGCCCTGCAGCCCGTCCTAACCAAGGTGGGCGCTCACAGCTGCAAGGTCAGGCAGTGCCCCCCAAAAAAACCGTAAGGGAGGTTGGAGCATCAGGGCCACCCAGGGTCAGGCAAGACCGGGGGCCCTCCCGAGAGAGGTCTGACCTGGGCTGGAATAAGGAAGGCACTTCAGGGAGGAAGGAAGGAGCTGAAGGGGCCTTTGCAGAAGGGAGGCTTTTGAAGTCTCGGGCTGCCACGCCCCTCCTCACGGAAAGAGAGCATCCCAGGAAAAGGAAAGAGCCTTGGCCCAGAGCAAGGCTGCCTGGCATGTCTGGACCCTTGCCCTCTCCAACGGAAGCTCCAAAGGACTGGCCCGGTAAGGAGGGATCCATCTGATCAGCACCAAGGACAGCAGCCCAGAGCAAAACCCGGCTCCCCAACTCCCACCTGGCCCTGAAAAGTAGCTGCAGGGACAGGCTTCACCCTTCCTGCCCCGTTCAGCTTGTGAGCTGCTTGGACGCCCTCTGCCCACCTGCTCCCTGCCCTTCACCCCAAGGTCTCAGAGGAGGCTACAACATGAAAAACAGTTGAAAACAATTAGCTGCTGTTCTTTTCCAGGCGAGGCATGCCCCCCCTTCCTCCCCATTTTAACGACTTCCAGTGGAATAATGCTTCACATCTGTCCAGACTGAATTTGCCAAGTACCGAAGGCAACCTGGAACTTAATCTCAACCTCCGAAGGGGCTGCAACACCTGCCCCCCCCGTTTCGCACCAGCTGTGAGTCTGATGAGCCGGCTTCCCATGTCATCGACACGACGCCATGCTAAGGGACAGGAGCCCATGGTGCGTCACGCAACCTCACGCCGATTGATCCGCGGATGATCGTTTCGAGAGTAACATTTCCGCCGAGCTCTGCTCCCGCCTGCCTGCATGTGCTCCGGGCAAAGGCTGCAGCGACGTTGGAGCAAGCGAGGATCCGCCCACCGCCCAGAGGCAAAAGGCACCCGCCCTCCCGCTGTTGTAACACGGCTGCTTCCATCATCAAAAAGGCCAGGGGTTTGTGGCCTCGTAAGGTGCAACATAAACAGGATTTAAATCACCGCTTTTGTTCCAGGGCGGTTTGGGGCCTTTGCTCTCTGCCGCCTCCACCCACTCAGCCATTCCTGAGCAAACCCTGACCGCTTAGCCGAGTCTACATGGGTCCCTGGGGACCACGGAGCGCCGGCAGAAAGAGGCTCCAGCTTTGCAGAGGGCCGAGGCGCATCCCGGCCTCTGATAAATAATCAGAAGGCTGCCGGGGAGAGAGGGGACGGCAGGAGGACTCCCAGATGAGAGAGCTTTGCTCTAGCTCAGAGAGCAGGGAGACAATGCATGACAGATTGACCCACGGCGAGACACTGCAAGCAGTCAATTAAAGGCAAGGGCTGCATTGTGTAACGAGAGCCGGCTGGATTCTGCTTTGTAGCCAGTATTGGATTTCTCCCTCCTTCGCTCGCCCCCAGAGCAGCCCCCTTCCTTGTCGCTTCAGCCACTATTTGCTTTGAAACGGGAGGGCGGAGCTCAGAGGATTATCACATCAGAAGGAGGAAGCCGGGCTCCGAGGGCAGAGCAGTCCTCCACTGTGGGGCCAGAGATCAGTGGCAGGCACCTCCTTGGCCTCACCCTGCTAAGCGTGTGCAGTTCTGGCTGCCTCATCTCCAAAAGGACGGTAAAGAGTCGGCTACCCAAGTGATCAAGGGGGCAGAGCTTGGAAGAAAAGCAGCGGCGTTTGGAACCAGGAAAGGTGAGGAAGAGGCAATAGGATAGAAGTTTTTCAAACTAGGCATGGCACTCGAACACACGGAGATGCCATGAAGCTGAATGCTGGGAGATTCAGGACGGAGAAAAGAAAGCCCTGCAGTGTTAAACGGTGGAATTCCCTCTCGCCGGAGGCAGCGAAGGCCACCGACCCAGATGGCTTTACATGGATGAGGCAAATGGAGGAGGAGAAGGGGGAGGTCAGTGGCTTCCAGCCAAGATGGCTAAGCTCTGCCTCCCTTCATGGGAGAACAGGAGGCTGGACTAGGTGGGCCAGGGGCCTGATCCACGAGGCCCTTCTCATGTTCTTAGGAAGAAAAGGAGGGCAATGGCAGGAGAGGGCCTTGTCCAGGCCAAGGAAGAGCCAGCCTCCCTGCCCCCCGGTGGCTCTTTCCTCTGCCCTCCATCCTGGGGCTCTTCACCACTTCCATCCACCTGGTCTGCGGAGTCAAAGCAGGCCTGGCCTTCTTGTAAAATGTGCCTGGTTAATGTATGCCTTCTTCATCCCTAACCATTGGACAAGCTTATGACTGACACGGAATGACTTGACACTCTCCAAGTTGCAATTTGTGGATTTTGTGTGTTCTTTTGATTTTTGTGTTGTGAACTGCCCTGAGATCTATGGATGGAGGGTGGCATACAAATTTAAGTAACAGCAGCAGCCACAATAACTCTTAAACCCCACCCCCACCCCATGGAGCAAAAAGAAAGCAGCCCCTCGCCATGGGATCCTGACCCCGTGCCCCCCCTGCCCTAGTGTACCTGCCTGACATGCCTCCCCCCCACCGGAAATAAGAGCAGAACTCAGTGTGAGCGTTGGGGGGGGGAGAAGGGTGTTCCCCTCCCCTCCGTCTCTTCTACCCCAAAAAAGACACGGCCTCGGCCAGCTTCTCACTACTTTTATTGGCTTCCAAAGCGTCACGCAGACACCCCCCCCCCACTGCTGGAGGAGGAGGGTGGGGAGGGGGCAGGCTTGGCTGGGAGTGGGGGGAGACCCCAGGACTCCCTCCCTCCCTCCCTCCGCAGGCCGGCACTGCCAAGTCTGTCTGCTCCTGGAGTCGGGTGAAACCGGCCCCCTCGCGCCCACCGGGTGGGGCATTGGGCTCCAGAGGCGCTTGGGGTTCAGGAAGGGGAGAGCATGGCGGGGGCCGCGAGGGGCCAGCGGGATTGTCGCTTAGCGGCTGTAGCCAAACTCGTCGGCGTCATCGGCGCGGAAGTCTCCGTAGCGCCACAAGTTCAGCTGCGAGAAGGGCAGAGAGGGCAGGGTGAGATCTGAGCGGCAGCCGGGAACCCCTCACAAGACCCCCTCCGTAGGGGCTGCTCGCCCCCCGGCTCTCCAGCCCCCTCCCCTTGCCTGGAGGCTGCTGCTCGTTGACTTACCCGGGCACTTTTGGCTGCCTCCTGGGCATTCAGGTACTCTGTGATCTGGAGGGAAGAGGCGGAATCAGAGCGGGCCCTTTCTGCCCTTTCCCGCCCCCTCTGCCCCTGTGCTCAGCCCTCCGCCCGCCCCACTTCCCGGGCAGACCTGCCGCCACCGCTCACCACTTTCTGGAACTGCTTCTCCTTGCGCGGCTCCACCATGACCAGCCCCTCCTTCACCAGCCCCAGCCCCACGTCGCCCTTGGAGTCGGCAAACTGCAGGGTGACGTGGGGGCAGCTGGGCCCGGCGTGCTCCACGTTCAGCAGGCACTGCGTGTTCTGGATGTCGCGCACCACACTGTCGACGGCGTCTGCCCTGGCCTCCTCCTGTGGGGAGCAGAAGGGGGGCACGCTCAGTCACAGGGGCCACTTGAACCTGCCTTCCAGAGCGGGACAGAACTGGCGGCGGCAGCTCCTGAGCACCCCCATCGTCCAGCCCAGACACTGAGGTCCGGCTCCGAGGGCCTTCTGGCGGTTCCCTCCCTGTGAGAAGTGGGTTTAACGGGAACCAGGCAGAGGGCCTTCTCGGTGGTGGCACCCGCCCTGCGGAACGCCCTCCTAGCAGATGTCAAGGAGACAAACCACTATCTGACTTTTAGAAGACATCTGAAGGCAGCCCTGTTTAGGGAAGCTTTTAATGTTTGGTCTTTTATCGTGTTTTTAATGTTCTGTTGGGAAACCCAGCCAGATGGGTGGGGTATAAATAAATTATTATTATTATTATTATTATTATTATTATTATTATTATTATTATTATTAGGGCAGCCTCTCAACATTTGGGGAGAGGCTAACAGGCACACACCGGGCCCCTCTTCTCTGCGTAAATGGGCCCATCCCTTCTCCAAAGCCCCCAGAACTGGCTGCCACCACCATATTCTGAGTCCCTTCCTTTCTGGGGGAAGACGGAACGTGTTTCGTCTCTCCTGCACTTACAGCCCAACCACCTTGCTGGGGGCACCTGCATTTCCTGAGGGTTTGAGAAGCAAGCAGAGAACCAGCCTTTCTGCAGCACTGAGGACCCACCGCCTTCGGGCAGGTTCCTCCCCCAGACCCTCCAGCTGCCCCTTCCGGCTATGATTTCTTCCAGGTGGCAAATGAGGGGCAGCTCAGGGGCAGGAGGGCACAACCCAACCAACAACCTCCCCCTGGCCTACCCCTAACGTGCCTTCTGCCCCCCAGACCCCCCCCCCCCCGGGACGGGACTCACATCTTGGGGCACTTGGATGAAAGCAAACTTGTACTCCGCGGCCTGAGCAGGGAGGATGCGGGTGCTGAAGGCAGCTGGCAAGGTGGCCAGGCGGGTTGAGGGAAGAGTCTCCTTCTGCAGAGGGGGGAGAAAAGGCGGCTCAGTCACCCCTATCCCGCCCTGGGTCCGCAGATCTCAGGACAATGGGAAAAGGAAGTTTGTTTTTCACAGCAGACACACCAAACGCAGTGGGGCCAAGCTGCCCAGGAACAGCCACAGGGAAGTCCTTGCCGCAGAAGACACGTACGTGGGGCTGCTGAGGCCTGCAGGGCCCCCCGGGACTCTTCCCCCAAAGACCCCCAAAACTCACGTTTCCATAGTCGATGTAGAAGACATGCACTTTGGCTGAAGACTCCACCTTTTCCACCCGGGCGCGGTACCTGTAAGGGCGGTGGGAGGGGGGAATAAGCTTGAGACCCCACACTTTTCAGCCAGTGCCACCCCCCCCTGTCACTTGTTGCAAGGCGGGTGGGGCGGGCTGCCCCTGAAAACAAGAAAGGGGTGTGGGGGGGATTCAGCTATGAGGTTCTCCCTTGCCAAAAGCTCCATCCTTACATGCAGCCTCCCTGGCTGCCTGCGCCTCCCGGAATGGCCAAGGGTCACGGCCAAATCATCTCGGGAGGCTGCCTTGCAAATCTTAGGGGCTAACCTGGAGGCGCTCAGAAGAGTCCCGAGGGTGGCACCCCACACAAGGCAGCTCACGAGGGTCCCCCGCCCGTGCCCCTCCCTCAACACAGCCCCCCGCCTCACCACTCTCCGTCGACAAACTTGGCGATGCAGTAGTCTCCGCGGCGGGGGGTGTAGGAGCCCTCCACGGGGGGGTGGGCAGCAATCTCGCTCCGCATGGTCTCCATCAGCTTCTCTAGCTGGGTCCCTAAAACAAATTGGGTGGGGGGGGGAATGAGAGACTCAGCAGCTGCTCTAGGGCACCCCTTCTCCCCAAACACCATGGGGCGGAATGGGGCAGGCATAGCTTTGCTTAGATCAGTTGTACTGAGCTCATCTTTGGTGAACGGCCGGACCTAGGCAGGCCTCCTCCTCGAGAGCGTGGGGGCACCCAAGGGCCCCCCTCCCCCAGCTCTGTATCCCCCATTCAGGAAGGAGAGAGGGGCAGGCTGAGGGGAGGGTATTGGGGGGGGTGCAGAGGTGAGGCTTGAACATCGGAAGGAGCAGCAGGAGAACAGCCCCTCTTTCTTGCTAGGCAAGGGCTGGTCTGGCTGCTGCTGCTCTGTCTCCCCCCCTCCCCCCGCAAACAGCAGTGCCAAGCTTGCAGGGGACACGAAGGCACCTTCCCAGCGTCACCCCCCCCATCCACATACAAGCCCTTTGCAGCAGGTCCCTGGGTCTGTCCTGCAAACATTCTGGCAGAGCGTAAATCAAACCGAGGGGCTTGCCCCCCCCGCCGGCGTTCCCCCCTTACCTGTCTCCACATCCTGCACATAGAAGTGGAGGTCATCTGTGATCTCCGTGACAAAGACGGGCTTGTAGTTGGCTGTGCGCTCCTTCTCCTCAGGCACCAGCACCACGTCCTCCACAGGGGCCTCTTCGTAGTGCGACCACACCTGGGGCGGGCGAGGATGGAGCCAGAGGTCACGGGAGCCAGAGAGGACCGAGGGAAACCTCAGCCCAGTCAAGATCTCACAGGCCAGGAAGGGGAGTTGGCGACTGCAGAGGACCGCGAGGGGCAGAAAAGGCTCCAAGGCTCAGAGGGCCCTCCACAGGAGAGGGGACTTTGGAGGCAGGGAAGCAGTCACGGCCCCTCCAGCAAGGCCCCCCCAGGGTGGGGCTCCAGCTGACGCGGGCGCAGAAACCCGCATCTCTTAGGGTGAGGGGAGGCAGACAGCGGAGAAGGAGCCACTGGGGTGAGGAGAGCCCCACGCAGAAAGCTTTCTCCCAGCCCCAGCTACGTGAAGAGGAGGAGGAGACAGGCAGGCACACCCCACCGCCCCCCTGTGCCAGGTGGCAGCCTCACCCGGGCCCCTGCGCAACAGGAGCACAGCACGGCTGCGCTGATGCAAAGAGACAGGCTGTCAAGTCCGATCGAGTCGCCGGGTGGGCGGCCGAGCGGGGGGGAGCTGTGACAGGCAAGGCAGCCGGGCTGCACACACTCTCTCCCTCCCTCTCTGCCACTCAATTTACACCTCCACACACCAGAGAGAGCAGCAGGAGGAGGTCAGCGGGCAGGAGGCAGCTTTGCTCTGGGGCTGCCACCCCTGGAAGCCTCTCTCTGCCCCAAAGGCAGATCTCCGCCTCCTGCCAAAGGGGCCGCCATCATGCAGACGCCCGGCCTGACCCACTCAACCACCCTGGCGGAGAAGGCAGCACAGGGGTGGTGCCGGGAGTGCAGAAGGACTGCTCCTCAAACCCAAGGAGCTCAAGCGCCACGCCCACAAAATGTTCACCAGCCACGTTCCCAGGGATGCCACGCAAACGGAACCAGACAGAAATGGAGACCCAGGGAGCTGCAGCCAAGAGAGGAAGGGAGCAGCCCAAGGCGGGACTGAGGATGGAGAGAGGCCCGGGACTGCCATGCCAATGCCTGCCGGCCTTCCTCCTTCTCCAGAACAGCCCATCCCTGGCCGATAACCCAGCGCTGAGCCCCTGCGTGCTCTCCAGCTGCCAGGGGAAGGGCCAGGGCGGCTGGCTGCAAGGGAGCTGAGCCGAGGGAGGCAGAGGCATCTACCTGGCGGGGTGAGAAGAGTCCAGTCGACAGCCGGGCATGAAGAAGCGCAGGCAAGGGCCAGGCTGATTGGAGGGGAGGGGCCGTGGAGGGGGCGGGCAAACGCAGCCACCTCTTCCAATCCCGCATGTGCCCCCCCCGCAAGGAGCAGGCCCACACCTTCGCACCCGATTTCTGCGCCCGCGACACAAATCGCGCAGGACGTGCCTGCTTCCCCAGAGGCGTCCAAACAGCCTCGGATTTAATTAATGGAAGAGTTAAGTCAAACGGTGCTGGGAGCCCTCGGGGGGCCGGTGCTTCTCGGGCAACACTCTCCCGCCGGAACGGGCTCCATTAAGGCAGGGGGAGCAAGTGCCTGCCCCCCCGGCTCCCAGGACGCTTCCGCGCCTGACTAGGTTCTCCCCAAACTGGGCTGCTTCGCAGTTCACGAGGCAGGCCTTGGAAGAGACAAGCACTGACAGGCCGCCTGGTGGGTGGGCCCGTCCTCCCCCCCCAGCCCCCCAGCAGCTCCTCTGCTCAGCCTCCTCCTGCCCTTGGAGCAGAAAGAGAGCAAGCCCGTCCTGGAACTGGGGCTGCCCCAGAGGAGTGCGGACTCTTCACATCCTCTGCTCCCGGGGAGTGACAAGGGGCCTGCGCAGGCATTCGTCAGTGCCAGGCTGGAGCCATCTGCATATGCGGATGGCCCCCAAAGGCGGGCAAAGTCCCGGGGAGGCAGGTGGGAAGCGGCCCCTCCTCTCGCCCCACGAATGCTCACAGGCTCACGCACGGCTCCCCAAGGGGCAACTAAATCTGCCACAGACATTCTGGATTCTCGGCCGACGAACTAAAGTTAGGAGGAGGGAGAGGAGACGGAGGAAGCGCAAGAGGTCTCCTCTCCTAAGTCGTCAGGCTGCCATCCCTGCAGGTGAACCGCAGCAGCGGCCAGGGATGGAGAGGCCCACCTTCTCCCCCCCCCCCGAAACCCTCCAGCTCCAGCATCGGGAAAAGGCCTTGTGCCCCCAGGAGGGCAGGGCAGGGGCAAAGCGCCCCATTCTCTCCATGTTCCGAGGCGGCCGCAAGACGGGAGAAAGAGCAAGGCAAGTTATTAATTGGCAATTAACAACTGAGGGCGGGCAGCCCTGGCTCAGGTGGGGATTCCTCTGCGCTGGCTGGCGGGCGTGGGCCTGGCAACGGGGCAAAGGGCACCTGGCCCGCATCCAGCCAACGGCAACCCAAACCTGGTCGGCTGGCGGGGAGAGTGGAAGGGGACGGATCCCCGGCCCAGCTGAGAGGGGAGCACTGCACCGAGTGATGGTGGGGCGCCCCTGAGCCATGGGGGAGCACCCAGGCGCCCCCCTTCGTGGACCAGAAAGAGGACCTCCTTCTCAGCTGGCTGGTACCTTCTCCTTCTTCTGCTTGGCGGCCTCCTCTGCAGCCACCAGGGGCTTGTAGTAGTTGCTGCGTTCCGCCGTGAAGTGCACCTTGGACAGCGCTTGCTCCACCAAGGCCACCGACAGGTTGACGCCGTCAATGTGCAGCCAGCCAATGAAGTTCCCGGCTTTGTCCATGCTCTCCACCTCCACCTCCACCTGCAGGAGACACAAAGGGGGCAGAAACCCGTCAGGGGGCACCTGCAAGGGCGTCCGGGTGAGAGGGCCGCCTCTCACATGCCGCCTCCAGGGGGGACTTAAAACCCAGGCCTTTCCAGCCTGGGATCACCCCAAGATCCGGCCACCTGCACCCCCATATTTAGGTGCCGCAAAGGGCCATCCTGCTAAACACATTTTGCCAGGCGGCTTGCTCCGACACCAAGAAGTCCCAGTGTAATGTCTCTGGGAAGACCTTGGCCTTCAGCAAGGAGGAAGCAACGCTGCCAGGCCTTTATCAAACAAGCATTCATAGTTTATTAAGAAACAGCGTTCCAGACCGAAGGGGAGGAAGACGACAGAGAGAGAGCTTGGGGAGGGGAACAGGTTCCAACTTAAATACCTGTATCCCAGCTAATAGGATTCAGGTGCACACAATGAACTTCCACAGTTAAAGATACATACATCACATCTCCCTTTTACAATAAGGTTAACAAAAGATCAACAAGTACATAAAATAAACACACATATTTAAAACTAAAATCATGACATATATCTTTGAGGCATATACACACACCTGCCATATGCAGTTACATATCTAGGTTGTCTTACATCTGTTTGCATAGTAGGTGTTCTCCCAGTTCTTTCTCTATTGTTATCTTCTAGCATTTCCGTTCTATTCCCAATCACTTCACCATTTCTCTCCTCAGCTTGTACACCCCTAGGCCTTATTCTTCACCTATTACGCCTATACACCCGTCCCGTTGGAGCAACTATTTGGTATGTACGTGGCTGATCACACTTCCTTGTGATCACCGCTGGAGACCATCCTTCTGTTGACTCAAACCACACTGGATCTCCCTCTTTCAGTGGCCTAACCAGGCGGCTGGGCTATCAGTCACTGCTCGGAACTTCGCATCCTAACTTTGATGGTGTGCCCTTGCCATACGGAGAGGGGCTTTTTCTCTTAAGTTCTGAGGTATGTGTATAAGTGTTTAGTTAGTGATATTAAATACCTTTTTTGTTTTTATGCTTGTAACCTGGGACTTGAGAATTGTATGATGTTAATTTAGTTTAAAGTTCTTTTAATAAATTCTTGAAAGGACGTTTGGTCTATGTTTTGTTTCCTCTTGACTGACAAAGCTAAACTGGTGCTTTCCGCTTGAACACTCTACCTGTTGAATTTTTGCCCATGACTAAAGTAGACGGGGGCTGTGCAGGCTAGAACGGTCAGGGCTTTCCCCTTTTCTTCCCTGTACCCAGGACTGACAGCCAGACTTAAAAAGGGGTGGTGGCAGCATTACTGAGGATTTGTGGGGGTTTAGAGTGCAAACCCCTTACCCTGCTTTGGGGTGGGTGTGGCTGGTGAGTTGGGCCCTTCCCCCCCATTACTACATGGTAGTAAAGCTCTCCACCCTGCGTGGGACCCACGGGTGTGGGGAGACTTGGGTGGTGAAAATAAAGCTCCCCCACACACACACTCACAGTCTCTCTCACACAAGCTGCCTAGGGCAACGGCACTTGAACAAATTCAAAATCAATCTGCTCTCCGATCCCGGGGATCAAGCAGCACATGACTTTGCTTCAGGGACTGCCCTTGTCAGACGCACAGCACAGAAATCAATCCTCGCTCAGGACACAACGAGCGACAGTCAAATGCCAGGGACGCGGGGCCTCAACGTCACCACAGCGTCACCCCCACCCACCCCTGCCCCCCTCCAGGGCACAACTTGTTGGCAAGAGGGCCACAAACCCTGGTGGTGGCAGCAGCAGCGGTGCCACAGAGCTCAGGCTGCCCAGGGGCAGCTCCGTGGGGCCTCTCCCAGCAGCCCGCTCCCCCCAATTCTGCCTTGATACTCCTGGGCTCAGTTTGGGAACGGAGCTTGCATGACCTCCTGCTATTCAAGTGAGGCGTTCTCCTTGCTGGGAGCTGGCCCATAACCTTCTGGGGTGACCTTGGGCCAACCATGCCTCTTGGCTCAGCCTGCCCCACAGAATAAAACTGGAGAAAGGTGAGTTGGTGGGGGGGGGAGATACAGCTCCCCAAATCACCCTGGAGGGCAGGTGCGGTAAAAATGAAATGAACATATACATTTCTTGGCTCAACTGTAGGACTGCAGACCTCTCCCATTCGAAAAGCATGCCAAGACATAGACACATTTTCCGGGTGCCCTTCTGGTAGCGGTCGAGGGCAGCTCCGTGGCACCTGAGGAAGGAGCCCAGGGTGGCAGCGCCCAGCTGGTGCTGCTCCCTACCCAATCCCTCTGGCCTTGCTGTCTTTCCATGCCAGCCCCCCCCCCAGCCGCAGAGCCAAGGGGGCCTCCGTCTAGGAGGCGGCTGGGCTAGGATGAAGCCGGCCCCTGCTCCAAAGCCATAAAACTCCGCCCTCACGACAACAAACACTTGTATTCATTTAAGCTGCTTCAAGCTCGATTAAGCAATAAAATGGATGTCTAAATATCCAGGAATTTGATGAGGTTTGCAGACAAGGGCGCAAGTGCAGCGCCGGCCAGGGGAGAAGGCAAGCCGGCTTCTCTGGGAGCCGGGCCCAGGGACCAAGGGCGAAGCTCCAGGGACCCTCCGCAGGGCGCACTGAGCAGGCCCCGCAGGAAGCCACGGGGGCGCAATGGCACAGCCCCCCCCCCACTTCTCTCTGCGCCTGCCGGGCCAGTGCCAAAGAGCTCCCCTCTCCAGGTATGCAAGGGCCACTGCAGAAGGGCAGGTTGGAGACCGCACGAAAGGGGTCAGGCGGCGCTGTCACCCCTTGGCCAGCACACCAGGAAGGGGCTCTCCCAGGCCTCTCATATCTGGGTGTGGGTGAGAGGGAAGGGGCCAGCAAGAGACACATGGAAGCGTTGCTTGCTGGCTTCTCTCTCTCTCTGCCCCCCCCAGCCCACCGGCAATTGCTTTCCTTGCAAACATTCTGCAGCCCCGCTGGGGAGCAGGAGAAGAGCCAAGCCATTACGTTAGCTCCTTGCTTTTTCCACAGGAAAGGTCTCAAAGTGACTTTGCAAGAGAAAATACTACCAGCCACAGAGGCTGCATATTTCTGCCATCTCCTGTACCAGAGTCAGAAGACCAGTTGCCTGGCCTGGAGGCACTCCTGTGCCGCTTCCACCTGGGGGTGGGGGGCACAAGGTGCTGGATGAGACCAAGGCCTCTGGTCTGATCCAGCAGCAGCAGCAGCAGCAGCAGCAGCAGCAGCAGGGTTCTGGGCAAGTTTCTTGAGCACCCAGGAAGAGGGTAGCCTGCTCTGAACTGGGCGTTTCCCCCATTCAGTCCTGTCTAGGAGAAGCAGCAACTGCTTCTGTAATACAGGGAGACAAAGCACATGAATGAAATATGCAAAGGAAAACATCAGCCACTTTCTGAGCAGATTAGCATTTGCCCGCCATTCATAATGGATCTGCCCGTAATTAGCAAGAAGCAAACGGTGCGAGAGGCACAGGCAGCTCTGAGGTGCGCTGGGAGAAGGAGAAGGAGAAGGAGAGGCAGCTGCCCAGCCCCAAATGCCCCCACATGCAGCCTGGGCATAGGGGCACCTCTGGGAGGCAGGCGCTGCCAGGTTGAGCAGGGAGAGGGGAAGGCTTGGGTGGGGCTCCCACGTGGCCGCCTTCTCATCCAGGTGGCCAAAGGATGGATGATTCTGCTCACCTGGAGTCAGGGGGCAGCCCCAGCGCCCTCACCTCTGTTGCTTTTAATGTTTAATAGGTTATTGTATTTTAACATTCTGTTGGAAGCTGCCCAGAGTGGCTGGGGGAACCCAGCCAGATGGGCGGGGTAGAAATAATAAATTATTACTATTATTTATTACTATTATTATTATTAGGCCGGCAGAACCTGCTCAGGAGGCACGTGCCTTGCAGGGCTGTCCTGGGCATTTGCCGAGATCCAATCTGGGGAAGGATTCCTCACCCCACCCCCCCAAGACAAGAGGCAGAACAAATCACTCCAGGTGAGCCCTGTCAGAGAGCCCTCATGCCAGGCACCGGCAAAGGGGCAGGCACAGAGGGAACCAAAGCCAAATAAATATCAGGGTGAAAAATTCCCTCTCTTTCTTTTGGCAGGAGGAGAAGAGGTGTCTGTTTGTGGGGAGCCCAGCTGCTGAGCAGAGAGAACCCAGCAAGCCAAACCTGGTCCTGCTCCCCCTGTGAGCCTGAATAAAAGCAGCTCAGGACTGGACCCCTGCCCTGGGTGCCTGGCCAAGGGAGTGTGCCGGGTGGGGTGGGGTGCGGTGGGACAATGACAAGGAGCTGCCTGGTCAGCTGGCCTGGAGAGGAAAGCAGCCGAGGAAGTCCTGGGGCTCCGAACCTTTAGCAAAACCTGCCTGAAGGCTGGGCAGGATGCTCTCATGTGCTCTGTAGGGAACACCCCAGAGGCAAGCGGCCCAATTCAGCTGGGCCTTCTGGGAGGCCTGGAGGAGTCCCACAGAAGGCAGCCCCAATCCCCCAGTGAACAGGCTCCAAGCCCAGGAGATGCTGCTGGGGATAAGAGATTCTCAGGCCCTTCTCTCCCCCCCCAGCTGCTATGCACAGAGCAGGACGAAGGCCAATGGCCAAGGGAGCCTGTGGCTCGCCCTGGCCTGTGGGCACTTTCCACCCAGCCCCACGGATCCTGGACGCCCACGGCTACAGCGGCCTCCCCGCCCTCCAGCTCCCCGCTCCTCTCGCCGTTTAGGCTTTACTCAGTTGTGAAAAGGCTTTTGATGCATAAAGCGAAGCACTTAGCAGAGAAGCAGGTTTTTAAACTGCTGCACGGGGAGGAGGGGGGAGGGGGGAAGGAGCGGCAACGGCAGGAGACAACCTGGAGGGGCTTCAAAGCCCACCCTCTCCAAGGAACGAAACACCCACCACCGGGATCTCCTGCCTCTCCCTTTGCACCCAGAGGGGAAGCTGCCCACTGGGCCGCCTCCCCTTGCCACGAAGGGGGAGGGCTGGCCGCCCCCAGGGCATCAAGTGGCCTCTTGAAATATTGAAGTGTTCTCCGCTTCCCGAAGGCAAGCCAGGGGAGATCCGCTGCGGCGCAGCGCAAGCAGACAGTTTTGCAAAACGAACCACTTAAGTATGGGCTCACGCAAAGGAATCTCTTGAGTTCACGAGAAGTTCTCCCTCGGCAACAACAAATAAATGTTCAAAGCACTAGGGCGCAAAGATAAATCAGGACCACCCACAAGTCCTAAGATCTCTGACAGACAGACTGTCAACAGGTGACTCTTGAACTTCCATGCTAGAAAAGGTTTACTCTGTTTCATTTGCACCTGCCGCAATCTGGAGGCCAGCTCTACTCTCCTGCCGCCTGGGGCAAGGCGGGTGTCCCCTGTAGGTGGCTCTGAGCTCTTCCCCATGTTGTGAAAATGCTTCCGCAGGCCCCCGCCTGGCCTCTCCCATCAAGCCCTCTCTTGCTCTCCTCCTCCTTTCCCATCGGTTGTTGCTGCTTTCGGCTTTTCAAAAAAACAGCCGTAACCCACCTAGGATGTCCCTGAGAGAGACTTGCAAGGCGGGAATGCTTAGGAACAGAATAAGCTCCCTGGGCAGCCCAGCTGCCTGCCTGGCTGCCTCCTTGCCAGGGGTCCAAAGGGGTCCTTGGAGCCAAGGGATGCCTGTGTCTGGGCTGCAGAAACAGGCCGAGGGAGACCTTGGAGGGTCGCCTGGGGCGCTCATCAGGTAATATGGGGGACCACCCCAGCCCTTCTCCCGCAGACTTTGATTCCAAACTTTGCAATTGAGAAGAGACACGATTTGTCACCGTAAGGTTGCGGAAATTTAAAAGCCATAACCATCACACAGGCCAATAGATTAGGAGGCGGAATGGCATGATTAGAATAACTATGTGCTCCAGATATCCATCTTATTAAACTTAACAGTTAAAAAAGCCCTCTCCCCTTGCCCCCGCCCCCCTGGAGACTCGGCTTATGGCTTCCGCTCTCCCCCCGAGGCCCATCCATCACCCTCTCCCCCCCCCCCCAGGAACCAGGCCTGGAATTACGAACCGCTGAGCGAGAGGCAGAAGTTTTAAATTAAGTATTCAAAGGCGGAGGTGAGCCGTGAAAATGATAACAGGGGTTGTAAGGCAGAGAGGCAAGATTTACAATCCCTTGCGTGGGGGGAAGCCGCGACTGATCCGCACCGGAGGGGAGGGAAGCCAAATGAGGAGGGGGCCATGAATTTTAAAAGGCAGACGGGTCAGAAGTCCTGCCAGTTGGAGTGATAAAAGCGAAGTCGCCAAGAATCCGGTGCTGCCATTAACGTCAGCCGTCTTGTATATCTTATATTTACAGTATACACACGCAGAGCGGGGCCTGTGGGCGACAGCCTCGCCTTCCAGTCTGGATCCTGCAGCCTCAACAAAGAAGTTGCAGAAGAAGTCCAGCGGCGGACGGAGAAGGTGCGGCGGAGACCGTCCCCTTTCCACAGCTGCCCATCAGTGTTGGCGGTGCTGAGCTAGTTCAGCCAAGGGTCTGACTTTGGAGAAGGCAGCCGCTGAACCCACCTCTTCCCCAGCCTCTCAAGGCCTTGGCAGACGGGGAGAAGCTTCTACGAGACCCCCTTGGAAGGGAGCTCCCACCTTCCTCTCCACAGGAAGCCAGGACCCCTTGCCTTTTGCCCACGGCAGTTTCATTGCACCCTAGAGCTCAAAACCTCCTGGACCCTCGGGCAGGAGGACAAGTCACAAAGCCCTACTGCTGGAATGGTAAGTTCCAACCAGAGAGCGGAGGTTGATGAAGATGATGGACTACGCCGAAATGGCGAAATTGCCTGGGGAAATCAGAGACCAGGAAGAGAAGAAATTCAAGGAGGAATGGAAGAATTATAATGTATTTGAGAGGACATTGTAAACAACTAAAAAAAAACCACCTTGGCAGGATTAGAGTGCGAAATACAATGGGAAAATGATTAATAATATTTCTAACAAATTAAGAGAAAACAGGATAAGCTGAAGGAAAAAGGGATGGACAACGGAAACCAGGGAATGGCGGTGGGAAGTCAGGGGATTCTAAATGTGAAGGTGAATGGGAAGTTTAAATTGAGATTTGTTATGTAACATCTAATAAAAAATATTTATAGAAAAAGAATGGTAAGTCCAGAGAAAGGGGCCACGAAGCAGGGAGGGGAAGGAGCCCCCCTCTGCAGCCTTCTCTGGGGCAGGCATGGGGCGCCAGGACCCAGCCCACCCACCCAGAGGGAGGCTCGCTTCCAGCTGTGGTGCTGGCTGTCAGGCCTTCAAGCCCACCGAGTGATTGACAGGTCTCGCAAGGTAAGCGCGCCAGCACTTGCCTGTCACGCTCAAGCCTCATCCTCTGACAAGTATCTATTAGTACCAGAGTTTATACACATCTCATGTCAACCCCCCTGCTGGCGAGACGGCCTCGACGCAGCATGGACACGGCGGGAGGAGGAGGGATTGCTGGGGAGCCAGGACTTGTCAACCCCCCCCCCCCGCTTCCCAGAAGCTGCCTGCTTGGTGGGCTCCTCCCGCAGCATCAGATTCATTGGGGGGGGGGGCTTGGAGCTTTCAAGGCCTCGCAGCCCAAGAACCCGGCAGGGTGTGGGGCACCATCAAGGACCAGGGTGGAGAAGAGTGGCATCTGACGGACAGCCTCGCTCCTGCGCTCTCGGTCTGGGGTCAGAGAGCGACGGGGCACAGCCAGGAGCCGGCAGATTCTGCAACCCGAAATGCCGCATGCAAGGAGAGAGGACCCACCACCCCCCGGCCGCCACATGTGCAGCTTATCATTCTGCCTGCGCACCTGGCCTCTCTTGGTGTCTGTTTTGGGGGATGCTTGTAGCTGCGTGATTCAAAGGCTGCCCCTCTCCAAGTGAATTCCGCTCGCGTTTGTAAAGTGATAAGCATTGCAGATTCTTCCTGACACAATCTGGTTTCTCCCCAGCTGGAGAGCAACTCCACATGCCTACCTGCCCAGGGGATTGTCGCAGATCCAAGGCAGAGATCGAGAGGGGCAGGCACAGGCTGCTGAGGAATCCTGGGGGAAGGGTGGCATGACCCCCTGCCCAATTTGCAGGGACAGAACTGCTCCTGGCACCCAGCCCTCAGGCCCAGAAAGGTTGGCCGCAGCCCCACAAACCGGCCGCTGGTCCACAGGCTCTCTTTGCCAGGTCTTTTCTTTCCTTCCTTCCTTCCTTCCTTCCTTCCTTCCTTCCTTCCTTCCTTCCTTCTTCCTTCCTTCCTTCCTTCCTTCCTTCCTCCCTCCCTCCCTCCTCCCTCCCTCCCTCCCTCCCTCCCTCCCTCTGAAGCACCAATCCTTTGCTTAAACAAGTTGCCCCTGTAGCTCTACCCTGCTCCTAGAAGGAGCACCTTGTCTCTTGGGCGAAATGAAGGAACAACAGGGAGGTGGAAAGAGTCTTCTCGCTGCCAGGCCTCTCTCGTACTCTAAAAGGACAAGGATGAAGGAGAAAGGGACACAAGTCTCTCTCAAGGGATGGGGGGCACTGACTTAGCATCAGCAGCACCAAGGACACCCACCTGGGCAGGTGATCAAGAAGAACCTTGAGAGACCTGCAGAGCCTGCGGTGCCAAGGTCAGGAGAGGGCAGGCAAGGCAGGCAGGAGCTCAAGAAGCAGCATGCCACACTCAGGAACGCAGTGAGCAACCTGTGGGGTTAGCTGCACATGCATGACCAACTGACTGGCCTCAGCATCCCAACGGTCCAAAGTGAAACCACCCACCCACAACCTGCCCTGTGATGCTCGCAGATCCGCCCCTCCAGTGGCAGGGAAGCAGCACTTGGGAGTGATGCAACAGCCTCTCCTCAGCTCCCCATAAACCCTGGGGTGCCTAAATGACGCCCCACGTCTGCACACCAGGAAAGCCCATTGTCCTCCTCCTCCTCCACGCAACAATGGGGGGATGCTGAAGAACAGGCTGGCTTCCCAGACTGAAGTTGAGGGCTTCAGAAAAACCCCAAGACCCCCAACCCCACTCCTGTGTCTCTTTACTACCTGCTATGGGAAGGGGGGGTCCTGCCTTAGTGGCCCACCTCTGATCACTCAGATCAGCAGATTTCACGTGTGATGGAGCCGCAGCAGAAGCGGGTTGGTGGTTTGGCCAAAGCTCTGACTCCCAAGGGCCCAACTCCTAGAGTCAGCCAAGAGAAGCCCCAGCAGGGCCTCCCACCCCCCCAGCCAGCCCCAACAGAGGCGGAGGGACAGAGAAACTGAGCCAGGGCAGCCCAGAACATCTGAGGGAAGCTGCAGAAGGAAGGCCCCCTACTCCTTCCATCACCATCTCCCAGGACCACCACAAACTCGCTTCCTAAAGAGAAGCTCCTCTCCCAATAATCCCCACTAACCCAAACGCCGCTGGCTGCAGCAGCAAATTTCCACTTACTGAGCGGGGGTGGAGGGGTGGGGGGTGGTGTGCCGTCTCCCCCCCCCCCCGGAGGTCCTCAAATCCAACCCAAAACACAGCAGAAAAGGCCTTGCAAGGAGAAGTGCTGCATCGGCAGCAGGTAAGCAGCATTCAAGGAGACGCACAAAGCGCCTTTCGTTAAGCAAACCAAGCAACCTTGCGAGATCCTGGAGGGGCTCAGGGCGATGCTGCTTAATGCAGCAAGTTCAAATGTACTGGAGAGAGATTGAGCAGAGAGGCGAGGGAAGAAGGGGGGGGAGGAGAAAGAGATCCCAGGGAGAGCCAGCCCAGCCAGGGACTGCTGCAGCGCACAAGGCAAGCCCCATCACAGCTGGGGGGGGAGGGGAGGACAGAAAGGGTCTCGTCTTTGGGTTTGGCTACTAAGAAGGAAGAGCCAGGCAAGCCATCAGCACCAGGCATTAAACCACGGGCTTGAGATCAACACACAAGCGCCAGCCTGCAGGAGACCTCCAGGGGGGGGGGGCTGTGCCCCCTCCCTCCCAAGGCTCAGAGAGCACCTCCCTGAGGTTCCAGGCGTGGAAAGCGAGCGCCAGAGACCTCCCAGGGCCAGGATTTGGCTGCCCTTGGCAAATGGAGGAGCGCAACGCAACATGGCCCAACGTGACCTCGGAGTGTGCCAGAGCAGCAGGCATCAATTATAAATAAAGAGCCGGCATAGATCCCAGGCCAGCAGGGGAAAGGAGCCATCCTTGCGGGGCCCACAGAACCAGCCGCCTCCGGGGAGCAGATCAGCACACCCAGAACCGGGGAGGGACGGAGAAGCCCCCACCTACGTCATGAGGCAGCAGCCCAATGCCATGAGGCCACCCCCACCCCCCCACTCTGCTGATCGGTACTGATTTCCTACGCATCTCATTGATCTGCTCTGTTCTCAGCTTTAAATAAAACATTCCGGCTCTGATTGCCGAGGGATCAACAATCCTTTCCCGTTCGGGGCTCCTAAGGCATCGCTTCCAAATTGGGGGGGGCAGAGGCACAGAGAGCCCCAGCAGGGCAGGGGTCACAGGGCTGGGCTCTGGGCTCCTTCTCCAGACACCCACACGGCAGCTGCCACGCTGGCCTACCTCGCAGGGTTGCTGTGAGAATGGACTTTGTGAAGCACACACACCGCTCTCAAGGGACTCTGCGAGTGCCAAGGACTCTAGATCAGTGATGGCTAACCTTGACACGCCAGATGTTTTGGAACTACAACTCCCATCATCCCTAGCTAACAGGATCAGTGGTCAGGGATGATGGGAGTTGTAGTCCCAAAACATCTGGAGTGTCAAGGTTAGCCATCACTGCTCTAGATTAAAGGAAATTACACAAACCCTGTTGGAAGTAGTGCTGGGATGAAACTCCGCTTGCGTTGAAGGCTGGTGCATTTGCATGGGGAGAGGGGGGGGCCTCCATGTTTCCTAGACTGCCTTCCTGACCTGACCTGCCTCTTCCCTTCATTTCTCTCTCCTGCAGACATGGAGGAGCGAGCACGGCTCTAGGGAGCTCCACTTTAGTTAGCTAGAACTAGGATCTTTCCTGTCCAACCGTTTATTTCCTACAATAAACTCGGCTTTCTCACTTTACATACTCCGCGTCTCAGTGTGGTTACATCAAAGGTGAAACATGCTCCTCCAGGCAAGCGTTTCAGTGCGCTGTTCGCCTTCTGCTGATGCATTTAAACTCAAATGCCATCAGGTGATGCGGCTCAGTTTGGCGTGAAGATACAGGAAACACAAAGCTCACCTTAAGACATTGTGGGCTGGACTGAACAACTAATGCAGCGTGCCCCCGCAAGCCAGCAAAAGGGCTCCAGCCAGCGCAACGGGGCTTCCTCCCCTCCTGCCCCAAATCCACCGGGGGGGGGGGCTGGAAAATCCCAGAGCAGCAGACAAGGAGCAAGCAGAACTGTCATATTAGCACAAGGCTCAATCCCACCCCCATCTTGTAGCCACGGCCAGATCCATCAACAGGCCTGAGACCTTCTGCTTAGAGGTCCAAGGACACCTGAGCTTGAAGGATGCTGCCCATCGCCACACCTGAAGGGATGCTGGTGCCTGACACTACCTGGGGCTCCCAAAGGCTGCCAGAGAAACAGGCTTTAGGCCAGTGTGCTCTCGCCTCCCCCTGCCTCCTTTACAAAAAGACACAGCCTGAGGTCAGAGCTTGAGGGAGGACGCCAAGAAAAGCCTCTGGGGGCAGCTAGGTCAGCACAGGCGGAGAACTGGGAGCCCTTCTTCTCATGGCAGGGGGCTTCCATCTTCACAGGAGCCAGTTCTAGAAAACAACGCCTGAAGACCAGCCCCCACATTTTCCAACACAGCTAGATCTGTGGGTCAACGTGCAAAGATGCGTCTGTGTCCTCCCCCCAAATCTACCTGCTCTGCAACCAAGGAGAGAAAGCAGCCCAATCCACGGTCCATTTCCACAACTGCTTCCCGCCTGGCCAGGGCACAAGACTAGGGGCGTCCCTTTTTCTGCTCCCGCATGCAAGCACACCATGGCAACTTCCCGCTTCTCCTCAGGAGCAAAAAGGGAGGGAGGTGAGGCGCATGGAACGGCATGCTCAACCTATCATGTTAGCTGGTGGGGAGCCAAAAGCTCCTCCACACGCAAGATGCGCATGCATGTCAGTGGCAAAGCACAGAGTCGCCCCCAAAAGGCCCCAGTGAGGCTGGCAACTGCGGGGCTCTGGATGGATCCCGGAGCGGGGAGCTCTTCTCTGCAAGAGGACAACCCTCATGGGAGGCGGGCGAGAGTGCGCCTGTGTGAGGGACGAGTGATTGATTATTCCTGCCACTTTCTGCACCCGACCCTCGCCTATCACACCGTTATCTTATCAGGACAGGCCTGATAGCCTGCCTGGAAGCTGGAGAGACCTTCAAGGTTGCTGATCAGGATCAAACAAGCGAGCAAGCGAGGAGACAGTGACGGAGCAGAAAACTTATTTGAGGGGGGGGGGGAGGAAAAGAGAGAGGCAGGCTCCAGCTCCCCCTGGGAGGGCAGGAGGGCTCCAGAAAGAGAATCCCCCGGGGGAACAACACCCACCCAGGAAGGAGGGGCCTTGGAAAGTCTCTCCCCCCCCCCCCCGGTGGCAGCCTTGCCAATCGCAACTGGCTTCCCACGGTTGGGGAGACGGCATCCCTCTTCCTGAGCCCCTCCAGAAGCAGATGAAATGCAAATGTTAAGCTGAAGGCAACATGCCGTGAGGAGGTGGGTCAAATCCTGCTGGCCTCCTTGTGCAGAGCCTCCAGCCCAGTGGCAGGAAAAGGTCAGAGGCGGTCTCTCGGGATGGGGGTCCCACCCCACTCCCAGTTAAAAAATATGGCCGCGAGGGTGCTGAGAGTTGCAGGTGTGTTTGGGGGTGGGGAGGAAGAAGAGTTTGGATTTGATATCCCGCTTTATCACTACCCGAAGGAGTCTCAAAAGCGGCTAACATTCTCCTTTCCTTCCTCCCCCACAACAAACACTCTGTGAGGTGAGTGGGGCTGAGAGACTTCAAAGAAGTGTGACTGGCCAAGGTCACCCAGCAGCTGCATGTGGAGGAGTGGAGACTCGAACCCGGTCTCCCAGATTAGAGTCTACCGCTCTTAACCACTACACCACACTGGCTCTGGAGGAGGAGAGATTCAATATGATTCTGTGATGGAGGGAGACAGAGGAGCGTCCTACATCTCACCTGGACAAAGGGAGGCCCTTTGGGATGGACATTTCGGCTGGGCTTACGATGTGCAGGGATACAGGAAGCTCAGCCTGGCTTGGCTGGAGGAGGAGGAGAAGATTGTGACTGCCGGGAGAGCTCACTTTTGCGGGATTCGCCATTTCCCCTTGTCCTGTTTGTTGTGGGTGAAAAACTCCTGCATGAATTGCTTAAGGTGAGCATCATGTTGATGCTATTGACACTGGCCAATGCGAACTGAACCGCCGGCATGTTTGATCATTTAAAGCTTTGAGGTGTTTTCAATGAACTGGTGACTGCTGAACAATCAATGCTATATGGTAGTATCTTCATTTTTTATTATTATAGCTGCTCGATTATTGCTGCCTCCGTTATGAACAACATATTTGTGGGGAAAGCCAGCGAGGAGCCCGCCAGCCACGCCTCTGGCTCCCAGAGAGGCAGCCGTGAGCTTTCCTGCCTTGGGACCCTCGGTGGCTCGGCTTGGCTGCTCTCGCCCATTGCTGCTTTGCTAAATGGCGGAGGAACCGAGGCCTGCCACTGAGTCTGGGGTAAAGGGGCCCCTCTGAAAGCATGGCAGCCTTCCCCATGGCTTGCACAAAGGCCCCTTTGAAAGGCGTCCCCAGAGCGGCAGTGGCAGGCGTCCAAGTGCACAGGCACGCAGGTGGCATGCAAACCAGCTCCAGCTGACCAGCCCTGGCCCAGGAGAGGAGGAAGCCAGCTGGCCAGGGCAAGGTGCCTGGGCAGAGGTGGTGGGCGACTCCTCCCTCCGCCTCACCCACCAGGAGGGCTTTGCTCTGACAGTCGGGTGGAAAATCACAGGAGAGAGAGAGAGATAAGGCTTTGGTCCAGTCCACTCCCCCCTCCAAAAAACACACACAACAAAACAAAAACCCAGAAGGAAGCATAGGGACTCAGTTGTCCAAGAACAGAGCCGGCAGGGGGAGGGGGGGAGAGGAGAGAGTTCACTGCTAGGACCCCCAAGCTGTATCTTGGCCCTCCCCAAAGTCGGGGGGGGGGGGGAGAAGGACAGCCGTTTTGACTTCTCTTCTCCATTGAGTGCACCAAGGCCACAAAGTAGCCAGAGGGGGCTAGAGCATCCTTGTCAACCCTTCAAGCGCTAGCTGAGTTGCATTCCTGCCCCATCAATGCCTCTGTTGTCCTGGGCAAGCCCAGTTCTTCCGCTGCTCTTGGGCCTCCCTTTGGGAATACGGATGCTGGATCACAGAGGGCTCCGAGTGCTGTGACTGTTACCCGGGAGCAAGGGCACCTCTGGGCACGTGCAGAGTATGGCCCTCCACCATGATCCCCGAGTCTCCCCCCCTCCCCACCAAGGACAGCGACAGGACAAGAGAATGGCACTGAACTGGCTTGGAACCCGGCACATCGCAAGGACCAGTGGCAGAACAGGCGGCGGCAGCGCAGGCTCCCTTGGAAGAAGCACCTTCCCATGCCAAGAGGAGAGCCGGCTTTCTGGGACGACCCCCTCGGCTGCTGCCTCCCTCCCTCCAAACTTCTGGCTGGGGATGATTTACTTGCGTCTTTCTTCAGGAACAAGTCACCTGCCCATGGAAGGGCCTGCTCACCATCGCCACATGCCGGGGAAGCGCTGGGCCAGCTGAGTTACGGCACCCAGGCGGGGAGCGATATTTATAGCAGACCATAAATTTCCTTGACTCCTAATAAGTTGAGGTAATGGCTCATACTTTAGTGCTTTTTGCTGTGATTTCCGAAATGCCTTTTAATTAGGAGGAAATGGCAGGCTGGGATCTGCAGAGACGCTTGGTCTGCCACACCCAGCCTGCACCCCGTCACTCACCACTGATCTCCACATACACACCCCCAACGACAACCAGGCCAGGAGGGACACATTGTGCTCTGACGGCACTTGCTGAGCACTCCCAGCCAAGGCAGCCCAGCAAGCACAAGGGCCAAGCAGTTGGTTTCTCCCAAGCACCTCAATGGGTTTGTGTGTGTGTGTTCGCTTGCTGCCTGCTCTCCGCGCCTCCCCTTGGCTCACAAAGCGTCTGGACCAACGTCCCTGCCCACTTTCTGCAGGACAAAGGGCAGTGCCCATACCTGAGAAGCAGGAGGCCCCAGTCTCCGCCCCCAGCAGCTCCAGGCAAAAGGGACCTTGGGAGTCAGGGCTGGGAAAGACCCCCTGGAGATAGCTGTGAGTCATAGGAGACCAAGTGGGGCTCGATGGAGCAATCAATGTTCCAGATTCCTGAGACAACCGCTGCTCAGCTGGAGGGTGGCACGGGGCAGGTGCGCAGCAAACGGCAGCTCAGGTGAACTGCCAGAGGACTTCAGGAGGAGGAGGTGAAACACCCCTGGGAAGGAGGCTTTGATGCCCGGACTCAGAGCCTTGAGCCCAGGCGGCAGCAGTCCACACCCATTCAGGTGAGGGTCACCCTCTTGCCAACGCCAGCCCTTATGAGGAGCATCAATTAAGCCCAGCTGCTGGAACAGGTCAAAAGGGGACCATCTGGCCCAGCATCCTGCCTTTCAAAGGGACCACCCACAGGCTCTAATGCTAAGCCCACCAGCAAATCATCTCAGGGCAACAGGTCTCTCCTACAAATGGTATTCAGTGGTTACTAGGAGCACACAGCCTTGGTGACTGGCAGCCACGGATGCCTCATGCCAGGCCCCAGCTGTGCCCTGAGATTCTCACACAGTGGTTTTACAGGCTCAGTTCCCCATCTGAAAAATGGGAATAAAACAGTAGGCTTCCTCGCAACAGGTTTGTCGCAAAAAAACAAACACAATGCACTGTCTCTGAAGAAGTGTGCATGCACACGAAAGCTCATACCAAGAACAAACTTAGCTGGTCTCTAAGGTGCTACTGGAAGGAATTGTTTTATTTTTTATTTGTTTCGACTACGGGAGACCAACACGGCTACCTCCCTGTAACAACACACTGCAGCGATGCGCTTTGTAAATGCAGACTGTAAGTGAGCATTTCAAGGGTAGCTGGGCTGTAGCTGAACTGCAGTCTGCACTGCCAGGAACCGGATGGGACCCCCCCTGGAAAGCCCCTGCAAGCTCAGGAAGGACCCAAGATCAGAATCCCCTCCCTCCGTTTGGGAGGGAGGGCTGAACCCCTCAGCCTCAACTTTGCAAGAGGGGAGGCCTTGCAAGGAAGCGCTGGAGCCCCTGGCCAGGGTCTGCCTGGAGAAGCAGCCAATACAGTGCAATAATAACCAGGCAGAGAGAAAACAGCCAGCGGAGGAAGAGGAAATTTTAATTTCAGAAATCAGTTTGGATTAGCCACACTCTGGTGCAGCTGTGGCACGAGAGGCATCCAACAGACCTTGTCAGGGGAGCAGGCAGCAGCATCAAGGGCAGCACAGAGGTGCCCAGGCTCTGCTGGTCGCAGCTAAGTCTGGCCTAATTGAGACAGATGAAATGCTGGGCTGCCTCTGGGTTTTGGGCCACTTCCTCTCCCCCCCACCCTGACTCCCATAAGTGGGGAGGGGCCACCGCAGCTCAAGAGCAGAGCACCCAGGTTCAATGGCCAACGGGCTTCCCAGCTGGGACTGGGACGGTCCCCTGACCTTTGCCCCAAACCCCGGAGAGTCACTGCCAGTCAGTGCAGACAATACTGGGCTGGATGGGCCAGTGGCCTGCCTAAATATAAAGCAGCTCCCTATATTTCTAATCTCCGCCACAGCCTGCTTGTGAGCCTCCAACCCTACAGATTTCTCTCCGGTATGATCCAGCAGAAATCTTTTGCGTTTAGTTTTGCTGTGAAAATAGGACTAAGACAAAGGTTTTGTCCAGGCACCCCCAAACTCAGCCCTCCAGATATTTTGGGACTACAACTCCCATCACCCCTAGCTAACAGGACCAGTGGTCAGGGATGATGGGAACTGTAGTCCCCAAAAGTTTGGGGATGCCTGTTTTTGTCTATATCTTCCACTTGGTTGGAAGAGAAGACAGATTTCTCTTGCTCACACAACAGAACTTTGCTCATGTTCAGAGGGTGCACTCTCTTCTCTGCTTGTTGATGCCCCAGGGCTTTGCTCTGCCTGGGGCCCCCATAGAACCAGATGGCACCTCCCTGCCCAGCCCCCAGCCCCCAGCCAAGCCAGGGACCCACCAATATTTCCTGGAGAATCCAGATTCAAGGCAAGCAGCCCTGTCCACAAAACTGTGTGGCTGCAGGTTCAGTGACAGAAGGCAGGTGTCTGCCTAGAGGGGAGCAGGCACAGTGGGGGGGGGGGCGCGGATTTAATGCCAGTTCTGCCTCCAAACCTTCACTCACCTGTAAGCACTGTGCTAAGGTCATGGGTGGGGGAAGACCAGCACGCCCAGCCCATGGACCATACTGGGAAGAAAACATACCCACCTACTCAGCCTCAGTTCACTGGAGAAACCCTCCCTCCCTCTCCTTGCCCACCCACTTTGCCTTTCCCTCTCCCTCCCCCCACCCCACTGGGCACCAAAGGCAGGGGGCAGCCCCAGGAGCAGAAGTTGTGGCACCTGAAGAGATGGGGAGGCCCCCAGCTTCAAGTCCTACACCCCCCCCTCCAGAACCAGCTTCACCTAACCACCCTCCCCAGGTAAGAGCCCGCAAGGGATTCAGCCCCAGAGGCACATGGGCCACCAGTACCCCCAGAAGGGAAAAAGGAGTGCCTCAAGGTCACGGGCACAAACTCCAGGGCCACAGCGGCCCAGCTGTGCTCCAGCTGCCGTTTGAAGACTCGACGGGAAAGGATGCAGCCCACCCAAAGGAGCAGATCTATCAGAGCCCCCTCCCCTCTAGTCTCAGCCTCACTTCTCAGGAGGGTTAGAGGAGGGCTTGGGCACAGCAGAGTCCCAAACTTGCCAGGGACCCTTCCCCAGCACAAAACTCTGCATTTCTCCCCTCCACACGAGCCCGAGCCCGGCACCTGGTCCTGCGCTCCCGGTTGGAGCGGGCACCCCGCCTCCTGGGATGTGCCCCCACCCCATGCGGTGGAGCCAGCAGCTCGGCGCCCCGACCCCAGCAGCCTCTCCCAGCCCCCTATCCCGGGCGGGGGCTCCTGCTTGCTCCCTTCGCCTGGCCCCGTCGTCGAGCGGCAGCTGAGCTCAGCAAAGCGCTGCTCCGCTGGCCGCGTTCCCCATTAACCCCTGGAGGGAAGCGGCGCAGGAGGGAAGCGGGGCGGCGGCGGCGTTAAGACCAGCGAGCGAAGAAGCCTCCTGCATCACGCTAATGCTCTGCCCGAGAACACGATGCGTCAGCAGCAGCAGCAGCAGCGGCAGCGGCGGCGGCGGCCCATTCCCGTGCTGACTGAAGGACAAAAGGATGCGCGAGCAGCCCCGGCTGCTGCTGCTGCTGCTGCCGCTGCCTCCGCTGCTGCTGCCTCCGCCGGCCCCGGGAGGCGAGAGGGGCGCCGCTAGAAGATGGTCCCGGGCTGCTCGGCTCCTGCCGCCGCCGCCGCCCCCGCGCGCCCTCCCCCGCCTCCGCCTCCTCCCGCTGCCGCCGCCGCCGCAGTCGACGGGCGAGCGAGGCGCTGAAGGCAGCAGCAGCCGGCGCGGCGAGCGGGTGCCGCAGCTCTCGTCGACCTCGCCGCGCCGCCGGGGGGGCGCCCGGTTCGCCGCCAGCCCCTCGGCGCCCACGGAGCCCCGCTAAGAGCCGCCGGGCCGGGCCGGGGGCGAGGGAGGCCAGCGCCCCGCCCGCTCCAAGCAGCGCCGCCGGAGGCGGAGGAGGACGACGGCCGGCCGGCGCGGGAACAGCTCGCTCGGGGAGCTCATGGAGCAGCGGCCCCCCGGGCAGCCCGCCGCGGCCAGCGCTGCTGCTCCTCGTCGTCCCGCTGCTGCGCCCGGCGCCCAAGGACGACGCGCCTGCCCGCGGCTGGCCAGGCTCTCCTCCCGGACACCGGGCATCTGCCATGGACCTGCATAGCTGGCCGGGCCGCTCCGGCGGGCGCGCGCCCCTCTAGGAGGAACCATTTTGCCTGCCTGCCTGCCGCCCCCCCCCCCCTTCGCTGAATCGCCCAGTCCGGCCGAGACGGGATGGCGCACCCGGGCTGAGCGCCTCGAGGGGACGCACGGACGGACGGAGCCTGCCAGCCCAGAAGGCGCCCCCTCGCCGGATCGTACCGAGCAGCCCTCTCCCTCCTCCTCCTCCTCTTCCCCTTTTCCTCTTCTCCCCCCCTCCCTCCATCTCCCCTCTCCCCCCTCCCCTCTTCCCCTTCCGATGGAGAGCGGCGCGGGCAGCCGCGCGCTCCAGCCGGGCTAAGCGGGTGGGGGGGCACTTCTCCGTTCGATGCCGAATCCCCCACGATGGTGAAGTATGAACGTGCCACACCATGAAGCTCTTGTGGCAGGCAACTGTGCACCACGCCTGGAATGCCGCCCCGCTTGCCGTAGTCTACCTCGTGGCGCAAACGTGGCTGGCGTGCGCAGTGGCGGCCGTGGCTGGGCCGCAGAGCTGCCCCTCGGTGTGCTCCTGCAGTAACCAGTTCAGCAAGGTGGTGTGCACGCGGCGTGGCCTCTCCGAGGTGCCCCAGGGCATCCCCTCCAACACGCGCTACCTGAACCTCATGGAGAACAACATCAAGAGGATCCAGGCCGACACCTTCCGGCACCTGCACCACCTGGAGGTGCTGCAGCTGGGCAGGAACGCCATCCGCCAGGTGGAGGTGGGGGCCTTCAACGGCCTGGCCAGCCTCAACACCCTGGAGCTGTTTGACAACTGGCTAACGGTGGTGCCCAGCGGGGCCTTTGAGTACCTCTCCAAGCTGCGCGAGCTGTGGCTGCGCAACAACCCCATCGAGAGCATCTCCTCCTACGCCTTCAACCGCGTCCCCTCCCTCATGCGCCTGGACCTGGGCGAGCTCAAGAAGCTCAAGTACATCTCCGAGGGGGCTTTCGAGGGATTGTACAACTTGAAGTACCTGAACCTGGGGATGTGCAACATTCGGGATATGCCCAACCTCACCCCGCTGGTGGGCCTGGAGGAGCTGGAGATGTCGGGGAACAACTTCCCCGCCATCCAGCCGGGCTCCTTCTACGGCTTGAAGTCGCTCAAAAAGCTGTGGATTATGAGCTCCCAGATCAGCCTGATTGAGCGGAACGCCTTCGACGACCTCACGGCGCTGGTGGAGCTCAACCTGGCCCACAACAACCTCTCCTCTCTGCCCCACGACCTCTTTGCCCCGCTGAGGTACCTGGTGGAGTTGCACTTGCACCACAACCCCTGGAGTTGCGACTGCGACATCCTGTGGCTCTCCTGGTGGCTGCGGGAGTACATCCCCACCAACTCCACCTGCTGCGGGCGCTGCCATGCGCCCATGCACATGCGCGGCAAGTTCCTGGTGGAGGTGGACCAGACGGCTTTCCAGTGCTCGGCCCCCTTCATCATGGATGCCCCCCGGGATCTAAACATCTCCGAAGGGAGGGTGGCTGAGCTCAAGTGCCGCACGCCTTCCATGTCCTCGGTGAGGTGGTTGCTGCCCAACGGGACCGTGCTGAGCCACGCCTCCAACCACCCCAGGATCTCCGTCCTCAACGATGGCACCTTGAACTTCTCCCAGGTTTTCCTGACGGACACGGGGGTCTACACTTGCATGGTCACCAACGTGGCGGGGAACTCCAACGCCTCGGCCTACCTCAACGTGAGCACGGCCGAGCTCAACACTTCCAACTACAGCTTCTTCACCACCGTGACGGTGGAGACCACAGAGACTTCGCCCGAGAACATCTTCCCCAAGTTCACCAAGCCGGTGCCGACCACGTCCACGGGCTACCAGCCGGCGTACACCACCACCACCACTGTGCTCATCCAGACCACCAAGGCGCCCAAGACGGACCCCGCCTCGGACAACCACAACGACAAGATGCAGACCAGCCTGGACGAGGTGATGAGAACCACCAAGATCATCATTGGCTGCTTTGTGGCTGTGACGCTGCTGGCGGCGGCCATGTTGATTGTCTTTTACAAACTTCGCAAAAGGCACCAGCAGCGCAGCACCGTGGCAGCCGCCAGGACTGTGGAAATAATACAGGTGGACGAGGACATGCCAGCCTCCTCGGCGGCGGCGGCAGCTGCCCCCACTGCTACGTCGGGGGTATCAGGTGAGGGGGCAGTTGTACTGCCGGCTATTCATGACCACATTAACTACAACACGTACAAACCTTCACACGGGGCCCACTGGACAGAAAACTGTTTGGGGAACTCTATCCACCCCACGGTCACTACTATTGCCGAACCTTATATAATTCAGACCCACCCCAAGGAGAAAGTGCAGGAAACGCAAATCTGACTCCTCTCCCCTCCTCGAGAAATTATTAAAAACAAAAATGCAATAGAATGCACAAACAGGAACAGACGTCAACTTTTGTACAGAGAGGTGGGGGCGGGGGGCAGGTTTTTTTTCTCCTCTTGTATATGCTTATATATTAAGTCTATGGGCTGAGATAAGAGAAGCAGATTATATTAAAAAAAATGTAAAGACCCCCCCCTATTTTCTAACTTGTAAGTTCTATTTAAAGGGAGGCAGCAACTACAAACACCCCCCCCCCGCGCCCAATCCCCCAAACAACAGCAACAAAAAGGAGAGTCAGAAATTGCCATTGTTGTGACTTCCTGGAGTAAGATCTATTTAAAGCGAAAGAAAGAAGGAAAAGGCAACAGTGAAGATAAAAAAGAAAACCACAGAACCAGGGACTAGCAGGGGGTGGGATTTGTCCTTTTTAGAAGATGTTACTCTTAGAATGCAGTAAAAACAAACCCGTTTCTATAGAGACACTCTTTTCTTAAAGCCCTGGAAAAAGAAAACTCCCCGTATTTACAGAGCTATCTTATTTACAGGGGGGGGGGGGAAGGGGGGAAGCGCACCAAGAGTTTGTACTGTGCCAAAATGTTACAAATGCAATAAAAAAGGTCATTTTTTAAATAATAAAAAAAACACACAGCAGCAGCAACAGAAGGACAATTATCATAAGGGAACGAAATACTTGTATTATCAAACTGCAAAAAATCTAAACCAGCAAGAGCCTGCCCCCTCCTCCTCTCAGCGAGGGTGTGGTGGACGTGTGGCCGACCATGGGGGGGTGGGGGGGCAACTCCTGAGGAAGTGACCGGGAGGGTGGGGGCCCCTCGGCGTGCCGCCCCCTCCCCACCCGCGGCTGGGAGGAGGAAGAGCTGCTTTGCGCCCAAGCAGGCCGCTCGGTGCCTTTCCACTGCACCACATTCCTGCGGTGGTTCTGTTTAACCCTCTGTGCGCAGGGTCCAGTGCGCAAAAACAGCTTTTTCGGGGGTGGGGGCGGGGGGGCGGCGAGGGGAAGAGAAGAGCAGGAGGACGTCTTGTGCGGCCGCCTGGAGGGCAACCTGGGATCAGCCTCGTGCGCGATGGGTGCTGGCGTGTCGGCTACCCTGTGGGCAATTTGACATATGATTGTAGAACCATGAACCAATTTTGTGCTTTTTGTTCCTTTCCCCCCTTAAGGTGGAATTGAGGGGTGGGGGGTGGGAGGGCGAGGGCTCCTCCTCCCTCCTCCTCCTCCTTGTGGGGCTGGGCTCTGGCTGCCAGGGAGCTAGTGAAGGGCACATTCCCCAGCCCTCGTCCTCCTCGCCCACTTCTCAAAAGGCAAGCAGATGCCACAGGAGGGAACTGGCAAAACTGGCATCCTCTGGGCAAGGAGTGCGGTTTGGAGAATGGTGCTGCCCCCCCCCACCCTGCCTGCCCTCCGCAAAAAAAAACCCCTGTCCTTTAGGAGGGGAGAGGAATGTGCAAAAGGGGCCAGGCACCATCCGATTCTTCTCTGTGCCCTGGATCCCACCAGGGGCTTCCCATGACTTTGGTTGCTCATTTCAGCTGGAGATTTTGATCAAAGAGGTTGCAACCTACGGGGGTTGGGGGGGGCAGCAGAGAGGGCAACAACAACCCAAAAGCCAGAATTATCTGACTGTAACTCTGAGACAAGTGTATTTTTGTATTTTAATAAATATTGTTAATGTTTTTAATAATGCAATGTCCCTAAAGGGTTATGCTGAATGCCAAGACCAAGGCGGGGGGGGGGGAGAGAATTAAAACCACAACCGTATTTCCAAAGGTTTTGGGGACCCAAAAACTGGCCTGCATAGCTGGAATTGAGGTGGGCAATTTGGGGACGGGCAAAATGGGAAGCCTAAAAGGTTCATTTCAAAAAGCAAAAAGCAAAAAAAAAGTATTTAATATTTTTTAAACTGTCAAGTAACCTTTCCTGGAATTAAATAAAACCACTTCCAAGTGCTAGAACCAGCCACTCGCGTCCCGTCTATTACTAGAGGAGCGGCTGGGAGGGGGGCACAGGGCCCCCTGCAGGTGTTGTTGTGTCCCCTTTTAAGGGGAGATGGGGCAGGACCCCAAATTGAGGACATCACCCCCTCCCCCGGCACCCATCTGATGAGCCACTGAAGCCCCTCTGTGTTGCTGTGGGGTTGGGGAGGGGGGTCTTGTGCAGCAGCAGCAGCACAGGCTGCCTTGGTTCAACTCGGAGCTTGTGGGGCGTTTGGAGGGGAGAGGGGGGAGAGGGGCTCTTGCTGAGGCCAGGACAAGCCGCTGCTGCCCAGGACCCCACATTCTATGAAGGGGTTTCAGTTGCCCAGCTGTGAGGATCCAACCCGCCCCCCCCAGCAGCCCATTGTGAAGGCATCCCTGCTCGCCTCTTAGGCCAAAGCCTGCTCTCCAGCCACCTCCACAACAAAAGGGATGGGGGGGGCTGCACTGGAGCACCCCCCCCATCCCTGCCGGATGGCTCCCAAGGTAGGCCAACGCAGGCCGCCACTCGGAAGGGGGCTTTGCAGAGCTAGCAAAGAGCAGCAATGCCAGGAGGGGGGTCTTTGGCCCCGGGGGTGAGGCAAGGACAGGGTGCCCTAGAAGGTGACCCAGGGACAGGTGTGGAGGGGGGGGGACGGGCGCTCTACTATTCAGAGAGCCGTGGGAACAGAGGCTCCCTCCAAAACTGCAAATGGCTCCCTTTTCTGAATGGCACCCATTCAGAGATGAACCTTCTGCTGGGACTCCACAAAAGCCCCCCCCCCCCCGTTTAAGAGCGCGGAGCAAAGCACCCCCACAAACGAAGAGGTTCTGATTTACAGGCTTCCCGGTTTAAAATCTCAGTTTGCCATTCAGCAGGAGAGCGGGTGGGCAAGGCAGCCTCCCGAGAAGAAAGCAGTGCCAGGGAAAATGCCCTTCAGAGAAGAAAAGGCGGCCCCCGTGTTAGAAGCTGCCCTCCCCCAGCTGAAGGGGCTGAAAAGGTCCCCTCGCCTGGCTCTGCTGGCCCAGGCCCAGCCCCACGCTCCATCAGGGACGGCGACAGGCCAGCCTAGCAGCACCCCTGTGCCTTGGGGTCTGCTTCCGTGATGCGGCTGGAGGGTGGGGGGTTATATACAAAACCAGCAGCTCTCCCCCTGCTCAGACCCCTCTGGAGGTGGGACACAGGCAAGGTCTGCCGCCCCCCTGCCCTTCTCCCCTTTGCAGTGCCATGGAATAATTAAGCGCTGCGCCAGTTGTTGCCCCCCCTCCCCACCTGCCAAACAGGGTCACTCGCGGCAGCACCAGGCGCAGCTGCCGGGAGCCAGAGGAGCCCCCCCCCCAGGAGCAGAACCGAGCTCCTTTGCGGGGTTTGGTCTCTGGCGCACCCCGTTTCCTGCAAGCCAAGGTGCGAGGCAACTCGGTCGGACTCTGGAGAGCTGGGAGCCTTTCTATGAAAACATATGTCTGATTTTATCTGTAGTGCCGGCTTTTATCGCTGGCAACCATCGGCTAATGAAACCCAGCTCGGTGGTTGCTCCGATCCGGCTGCAGCTCAGCCACAAACCTCGGGGCTCTCGCTCCGTGCTCCCCATCCCCCCCCCTCCGCCACGTGCCACCCCCTCCCCTTAATCTCCTGGAACCATTTAATATGCATGGCAAGAGAAAAAGGACAAGACCACAATGGTAGCAGCGGCGGCAGCAGCAATTGGACTGCAGTGCTTAGATTTTAATTTTGCCTTCATATTAAAAGCAAATAACGCAGCCAATTGTAGGACTAAAGGGGGGGGGGGAGGTGGCGAAGCACACAGAAAGCCAAGGTCTTTTTTTCTGCCTTTTCAAAGTTGACTCTGTGGCTGACAGTCGGTGCTTGAGTTAGGATGGGGGGGGGGAGCCCCATTGGCTGCCCAGAAAGTGTTGCTCTGTGGCTGGCCGGCACTCTGGCCGGGAGCAGCCTTGCTCAAAAGGGGTGGGAGAAGGAGGCCTGGCCCTTGCCACCTGTCAGCTCGGAGCCCTGCCAAGGGAGAAGCCTGGCAGGGCTTCCAGCTGGGAGCAGGAAGGCAAGATATGGGGCAGGGGTGGGCCGCTTGGGGGGGGGAAGCAGAGCAAGGCAGGCGGGTCAGAGGCCTTTGTCCAGGAGAGGCTCACATGAGCCACGCTGGGCCCCAAAGGCCTTCTGTCTGACCCAGAGGAGGACTGTGAGGGTAAGGGCAAGAGGAAGCCCAGTGGCGATGGGGGGCACATGCCTTCCTAAGACAGCCCCTTCCCTGCCTATCCCAATTAATTATGACATTTCCATGCTGCGCCTTGACCAAGCCGAGCGGTTTGCAATACCCAAAGCAAAACACGATGATAAAAATCGCAAAAACCGTACACCGAAATCATTAGTAATTATTATAATCCGCATTCCTAAAGCAGTAAATCAAACGAGGCCAGGCCAAAACTACTTGCGCTCCGGATTAACACCTCAAATGTTCAAACAGGCAATTAGTTCAGAGCAGAAACGGCAGGAGAGTCGTTCCTGGGGGGGGGGTCCCTCCTACGCAATCTGCTCCCCATTCCTGGCAAAGCCTGATCCACAGGGAGGGGGCGGAGGAAGGAGCCCCCCAAGGGAATCCCTCCAGACCCAGCTCTAGATTGGGGGAGACGGGGGGTGGGTGGGTCACAAGCACCCCAACCTCTAAGGACCGCTCAAGGTGGCCACACAGAGTGTGGGACCAAGGTGAAGGTAGCATTTTACCCCCTTGCCCCATTCTCTGTGAAGTGCTTCCCCTTCCTTCCCCCCTGAAACCATCATTCCTTCCCCCCTGAAACCATCATCAAGAGGGAGGCCTCCCCTCCACGTTCCCCTCCCTCCCTCGATACCTCCGCTGGGTACCTGTATCTTTTAGGCACCGGGCAAACTCCCTTTTACCCACACGTGTAATCCTGTATACCTAGAAGCTTACACCTGATGTGTTTCTGTCTGTTTCATGGCGCTGTTTGGGGCGGGTTCCATATGAAAATTCAAAACGCCCAAACGCCCACCTGACCTCCTGACCAAAGAGTCAAATGCCTGTTTTGGAACAGAGTGAGTGGATTGGAGGGAAGGACTATAGCGGGGCTCCCCCCTCCTTTTAAAAATATGTGAGTTTCAGGGCACCCATGTGCTGAGTGGTGCGCCCCCCCCCATACCACATTGCTTCACAGCAACTGAGCAGCTATGCCACTCCCCAGGCACTTAAAAACTAGGAGTTCCCCAGGGGCTGTCAGCCTACCTATCAGGGATGCTTGAGTTGAGATTCCTGCGTTGCGGGGGGGGGGGCTGGGCTAAAGGACCCTCAGGGTCTCTTCCACCTCCAAAATTCTGTGATTCTATCTGGGAGGCTTCTGGGTTGCCCAGTCTCTGAAGCCAGCATCTCTTGTCAAGGGGTGGGGATGGCAGAGGGAGGCACAAACAGAAGCCTCCTGCGACCATTTCTGACAAAGGTTGTAACAGCGACAGCTTACAGCCTCCGCTGCCTGGCAATGAGGGCAGCCCTTCCATGACCCACTAGGAAGAAAGCCTTAGTTTGCAACAGAAGCAGGACGGAGACTCCAGCTGATGCAGCAAACAGGCGACTTTATCACCGGGTGGCCAAGCCATTGGCAGCCTCTCCCACTGTGCTTCTGGTCCCCGTGGAAAGAAAGGTCATGCGAGGTCAAGGCCAATGTTCCCAGCAGTTGTTGGTCAGTCAGGTGGCCTGGCCATCCCTTGTTGGCCTACATTTCCGAGCACAATTCAAAGTGTTGGTGCTGACCTTGCAAGCCCTAAATGGCCTTGGCCCAGTAGACCCGAAAGAGTGTCTCTACCCCCATCGTTCAGCCCAGACACTGAGGTCCAGCTCTGAGGGCCTTCTGGCGGTTCCCTCCCTGCGAGAAGTGAGGTTGCAGGGAACCAGGCAGAGGGCCTTCTCGGTAGTGGCGCCCGCCCTGTGGAACACCCTCCCAGAAGATGTCAAGGAAATAAACAGCTCTCTGGTTTTTAGAAGACATCTGAAGGCAGCCCTGTTTAGGGAAGTTTTTAATGTGTGACATTTTAATGTATTTTTAATCTTTGTTGGAAGCCGCCCAGAGTGGCTGGGGAAACCCAACCAGATGGGTGGGGTATAAATAAATTTATTATTATTATTATTATTATTATTATTATTATTATTATTATTATTATTATTATTATTATAAAAGCCCTGCTAGATCTGGCCCATCGCCCAGGTAGTCCACTGCCCCAAATGGCCATGCGAAGCCCACAAGCAGATCCTGAGAACAACCATCTATTGAAGTTTCCAGCAGCTGGTATTGAAAAGTGTACTAATACTAGTAATAATAATAATTTTATCATCTATACCAGGGGCCAGCAAACCTTTTCAGCAGGGGGCCGGTCCACTGTCCCTCAGACCTTGTGAGGGGCCGGACTATATTTTGAAGGGGGAAAAATGAGCGAATTCCTATGCCCCACAAATAACCCAGAGATGCATTTTAAATAAAAAGCACACATTCTACTCATGTAAAAACACGCTCATTCCCAGACCGTCTGCGGGCCGGATTTAGAAGGTGACTGGGCCGGATCCGGCCCCCGGGCCTTAGTTTGCCTACCCATGATCTATACACTGCCCATCGGGGTATTCTTCTGACCATGGAGGCAGAGCAGAGCCCTCCTGGCCACTGAGAGCCCTCCATGAATTTGTCCCGTCGTCTTTCAGAGCCACTCAAGTTGGTGACCACCCCTGCCTCCTCAGGGAGCGAGTTCCAAGGTTCAACTCTGCGCTGTGTGAAGGGGTCCTTCCTTCTGCCTTTCCTGTGTCTCCCAACATCCAGCTTCACGCCCACGAGTTCTAGTGTAGGGAGAAAGGAAGGGCAGCTTCCCTTTCTCCACACCAGTCGTAACCCTGGCTACAACCCCAAGGTCTCGCTCCTGGTCTGTCACTGCCAGCTCAGGCCCCGGGAAAGGACAGGGGAAGTTAAGACTCACTCACGCTCTCTTGTTGTATTAACAGCTCTGAACAATTAGACCACCTCCCTGCTCACTCCGAACCCTAGATCAGGTATGAGCAAGTTAAAAAGCACAGGTTCCCCACGCCCCTCCCTTTGGAGAAATGTCCTTTTATTCCTCCTCTCTGCTTCCTGTTACCTAAGCAGTTCCAGATCCACAAGAGGACCTCCCCTCTTATTACTCAGGAGCCTGAAGGTCCCTCGTCGGGGCTCTCAAGGCAGAAGAGTCGCCCACAGCCCCCCCCCCCGGGGCTCTTTCCCCTTATGGAAGGCGCCTGCGCTCTTGGCCCTGTTGCTGCAAAGGATTTTCTGGGTTCGGTTGCTGTTATTCACGGAGCAACATCAATGGGCCTTTAGAGCACAAGCACAGAGGCCAAGAGGGAGAGCCAGAGAAAGGCTGTGGGAGCAAAAACGGGGAGGAGGGACGGGCGCAGAGAAAGTACGCCGAGATGCAGCCGAGGGCAGAAATGGGCTTGAAGCAAAGGCAGAGTAATGAGAATGGGGAGTCTGGAGAAGGATCTGAAGGGAGAGGGAGAAAGATCCCGAGAAGATCAGTTACGGATGGAGGGAGGGAAGGAAGGAAGGAAGGAAGGAAGGAAGGAAGGAAGGAAGGAAGGAAGGAAGGAAGGAAGGGGGGAAGGGGGGAAGGAAGGGGGGAAGCAGGCGGCATTGCTGTGGAGAGCCCTGGAAGTCGGGGTGCTTCGCCTGCAGAGAAATTTCTCTCTCGCTGCACCTGACCCAGCAGCCTGGCCGTGCCGTTGGGAGTCCTGCCTTTTGTGCAGAGAACAGGGGCCTCCTCCCTTGGCCCTCTTCACCTTGTTCTGTCCTCTCCTCCCCCCACGGCGCTCCTTCGCTCTTCTCAACTCATGCCTGTTTGCCAGCTTTGGGGCTGGGAGAGCAGTTTGCACCATCGCCAAGAGACAGCAAGAGAGTTGATGGGCTGGGAGGCGAAGGCATGGTGGGGCCTGGCAGAGGAAGGAGAGCCTGGAAGGCTGGACTCAGACAAAAGGTCTGGCAGCGGGGAAGGAGGGTCCGCAAGGCAGGACAGACACCTGAAGGGTTGGAGTAAGATGGAGCCGAGGTGTTTTCCTCCAGACTGCAGGAAGACCTGAAGCCAGAGGTTCAAATTTCAGGGAAAAGGGATTTAGAACAAAGAATGGTAAGGGGGCCTTGGCGGTACAAGTCCTCTCCTCTCCACTCGTCTAAAAGAAATATGGCAAAGGAGGGCCAAGTAAGGGGAGGGCAGAGAGCGAGGGAGTGGGCAAGGGAGTTGGCGGAGGGAGGGAAGGAACGCACCTTTTTACACACAGTTAAGTAATTTATTTATTTATGCCCCATTCTGCTGCCCATAGGGCACTTGGAGCAGTTTCACAACATAAAGAAAGAAAATGTACACCTTGGAAACCCTCCCATAAATAAACTAAAAAGCAGCAGTTTAAAATGGAATGCAAACGCTGGTGGGGGCGAAGCTTTAAACGTTAAAGGGCGGTTGGAAGATAAAAGTGGTCAGCTGACAGTGGGAAAAGGCCAGAGAGGGAACCTAAAGGATCTCTACAGATGAGGGCATATGGAGCCACCACTAAAAAGGCCCCATCCTTCACACTGATGCGCATGGCCGCCTGAGAGGATGGCACAGAGAGCAAGACCTCTGGAGCTGATCTGAAGGCACAGGCAAGTCCAATTGGGAAGAGATCGTCTTTAAAGGAAGCAGGCCGGCGTACAGCTTCCAGGTCATGTGGCCAGCATGACTAAGCCGCTTCTGGCGAACCAGAGCAGCGTACGGAAACGCCGTTTACCTTCCCGCTGCAGCAGTACCTATTTATCTACTTGCACTTTTGACATGCTTTCGAACTGCTAGGTGGGCAGGAGCAGGGACCGAGCAATGGGAGCTCACCCTGTTGCAGGGATTCGAACCGCCGACCTTCTGATCGGCAAGCCTTAGGCTCTGTGGTTTAACCCACAGTGCCACCTGGGTCCATCATCAAGAGATTAGAGAGCACTAAATAGCTCCATTTAGCAGTGGCTTCAATGCAAAGCTTTTCATGCTCCTGGAGGAAGGCGCACTGCCACTGGCCACCAGCTCTTAGGAAAGCTGTTTTCGCAGCCCACCTGTTAGCCATCGGGTGTCAGGTTTTCCCACCCACCTGTCAGAGCTGGCCTGAGGGTGCGGGAAGAGATAAAGATTGTCCCTCTGGGGCAAAGTGGCTTCCCACCCATGGCTTGGGGCTTTAAAGTGGGAGGCCAGGCGTTTAAACTGAGCGCGGGGGGGGGGGGAAGAGGCAAGCAAGGACTTGGTAACAGAACTACAGGCTCTGATCGAGGGGTGCAGATGGAAGTCTGGCTGCTGCATTTGGGGGTGGGGGGAATTTCCAAGCTGTTTTTAAATGCAGCCCCTCCTAGAGAGCATGGCAGTAGCCCAGCCCGGAAGGAATGAAAACAGAGATGAATTTAGGCAGAGGCCTCCACTGTCTTCTCTGGCGTAGGGTGCTCTTGGGCACCTGCTAGGCACCTAGGACAGGCACCCCCAACCCCGGCCCTCCAGCTGTTTTGGGACTACAATTCCCATCATCCCTGACCACTGGTCCTGTTAGATAGGGATGATGAGAGTTGTAGTCCCAAAACATCTGGAGGGCCGAGTTTGGGGATGCCTGACCTAGGGGGACAGCGATGGGTTGAAGAGGAGGCCCCCTACCTGCTCCTTCAGGGGGAAGGAAACCCCACCTCCTTCAGGCTGCCAGGGTTCCTGACCCACACTTCCTCCAGCCCCATCTGCTCTTGCACTGACCCCGACTGAACGTTTCCGCCGCTCCCCTGGGATCAGAAGGGCTGAGGTGAGGACGTCTGCATGCAGACGACCCCTTAGCCCAGACTCCCGAGGGGGTCTCACGCAGGGCTTTCCCGCAGCCGCTCCAAAGCACGGGAGGCAAGATGGAGCCTTGTGGCCCTCCCCTGGCCTTGGAGCCCCAGCCTCTCGGCACCCCCGCCGGGCAAGTTGCACGGAGCCAGCGACGGGAACCATCAGAGGGAGGGCAAGGGAGGCCCAGGGTAGCCTGGTTAGGAGGAGGAGCTGTGGGCTTGCGAACGCCAAAGCATCAGGAGGTGGCCTGGGGCGGCGCCATTACTAGAAAAAGACGTCCCTGCTGGGGTGCCTTGCCGTTTCTCCCCCTGTGCATCACCCGCAGCCTCCTGCCCTCCTCCCTTTGCTTTGGCCTCAAAGTGATGCAGGCTAAGCCTTCGGGGGAGATGGAGGTGGGCTCTCCGCTCCTTCTCGGTCATCGAAAGTCACTCACAGTGGTTTTTTGGGGGGAGTATAGCCCGCTGTTCTTACGACTGCCCACCCTTCGCCAGAAAGTCCCAGGGTGGGTTCCATTGATATAAAAGACAGCATTGAAAACAGTTGGAAGCAGCTTGCCATTAAAGTGGGTCATATCTATGCCGGCTGGCAGGGATGGGGTAGGAGGAGAGGGGGCTCACCTTCCCTCAAAGCTCCCCACATGAGGGCGGTGGGAGGAGGTGAGTCAATGCCTGCACACACCTGAAGCCAGGACTCAAGGAGCGCAGCTCTGTCGCTCCTTCTCCAGTCAAGGCATTCTGATGCTGGGGCAAAAACCAGCCCTAGCCAGGCCTCTCTGCCTGAGCCACAGAGGGCTGGATTCTTCCTCCAACGAGAGAGAAGAGCTAAAGGAGGCCTAGGGACTCTCCATCCTCGGAGGCTTTTAAGCAGAGGTTGGAGGGCCCTCTGTCGTGGATGCTTGGGCTGAGATTCCTGCATTTGCATGGGGTTGGACTAGATGACCCTTGGAACCCTTCCCACTCAAAGATCCTCTGCTTCGATGGGAGGGGGCACCCTGGACTCGGGCTCAGAAGGGCTGGTGGGGAAAGAGAGACTTTCCCAAGGTGGTCTTCAGCCATTCCTGCCTGGCCTGGAGACACGGCTAGGAGGCAGCTGTTCTTTGGGGGCAGAGGCCCCCGAGGCAGGGGCTGTCCTCCCTTTGCATGGCTAAGGAGAAACGGACAGGCTCTGCTTGCCTGGGGCTTCCAGCCCTCAAGGGAGCCCAAAGGGAGCAGGGTCCTTCTTTTCCCCGCAGCAAGACTCCCTCCGACCCAAAAACCAGACCTTCTCAGATTTTGACTCGGAAGCCAAGAATGGCCATGCAGCCTGAGTGAGACCAAGCCTTTCCCCTTCTAATAACTCTCTTTTTGAACTTATTTTGTTGCCATGGTACCAACCAAGAGAAACAAAAGCTGCTCAGTTCAACGGGTCCAAGTGACGCGAGTCACACTGGATGGAGCCATTCACACAACTGCGCCGCAGGCCACAAAAACGGCCGGCCTCTTCCTCCTCCTCCTGGAGGCTGTAGCTTCTTGGGCACAAGGTGGAGAAAAGTAGAAAGGCCTCCGCCAAAGCCTGGCTTCATGGCAAGTGGGGACGCCCAGGGATCGGGGCATGCGCCTTTTAACTCCTTCCTAAAGTTCAGGGTGAGCACTGAGGCGGCCAAGGGAGCGGATTACATCAAATTGTTCAGGGCGGTTAAAACAAAAAGGGATTTCCAGGAGCTCCGAAAGGATCCCACCAAACTGGAACGAATGCACTGCCTGGACAGAGAAGGCAGGCCTAACAAGGCCAAAGGCAGCGGAGGTCAAACGATGAAGATGCGTTGGTGGGATCTGGTAAATCCTGCAGAAACAGGCGTATGCGAAAGAACGCGGCACCTCCGGGCTCTTAGGGCCAAATTCAATTATTCTCCTGCAAGGAAACAGAATGGCGACCCCCCGTCTACTCAAAAGAAGGGGATGCGCCAAGCTCTGGGTTCTCCAAGCTGCCAACCACAGGATCCCTTGCGCCCACCTGGGCGGATCTGAACATTTCTCCCTCCCCAACCAGCAGCTGGAAAGGGCGAGGATGAAGAAACAAGCAGAGAGGCAAAAATACGACTCTCCTTCTTTGGAGGTTCTTAAGCAGAGGTTGGAAGTTGGCCACCTGTCAGGGGTGGTTAGTTGAGAGTCCTGCATTGCAGGGGGTTGGACTAGAGGACCCCTGGGGGTCCCTTCCAACAGAGCAATTCTATGAAAGAGGAGAAAAATGGAGGGGAAATGCTAGACCAGGGGTCCCCAAACTAAGGCCCATGGGCCAGATACGGCCCGAGCAAGCCAATTATCCGGCCCCCGATGACTGCCGCCACCCGCTCTTAGCGGTGCGGCTGCCCATCTCTGGGTCGGCGCCAGAAATAACTTGTGTGCGTCATTTCCGGCGCACTTCCGGGTCTGCGGAGGCCCGTGCGCACACGCACAAGCTATTTCCGGCGCCATGCCTACCCGGAAGTGCGCCGGAAATTATGCTTGCGCATGTGCACAAGCTATTTCCGGCGCCGCACAGCGCGAGAAGTGCGCCGGAAAAAGCGAGTGCGCGCATGTATGGGTGAGCGCTCCCCTGCCCCGCCGTGTGATTGGCGCCAGAGGAACCGGCTCGAGGCTGGGTATGTTTGCCGACCCCTGCTGAATGTTGGCAGACTCAACTATGAAATCCAGGAGGCAGGGATGGTCCCCAACTTGGATGGCTTTAAAAGAGGATTAGACCAATTCCTGGAGGAGGAGGAGGAGGAGAGGGTTCTCGAGTGCTTCCTAGCCACAACGGCTATGCTCTGTCTTGCTGGTTGGAGGCTACCTGCTTCTGCATGCTAGTTGCTGGAAACGACCGGAGGGCAGAGGGCTGCTTGTGGGCTCCCCAGGGGCATCTTGTTGACCACTGACCAGATGAGCCTGATCCAGCTGTAGGGCTCTTCTGATAGTCCTGGCCTCAGGCTAGCAATTCCCTGCCCAATTCCCTGGTGCCTTCAAAATCCCAAACAATTCCTGGGTGCCCATTTGCAGTCACAGAGAAGACCCGCGTGTGAACCGGAACTCCACCCACTCCCACGGTATCGTTCCAAGAGGGCGAGCAATAAACCCACCCTATTCATTACTTCCATAGCCCCGTCGACGTAACACGGCACTTTAATTAGTAGCAATATAAATATTAATACGCGGATGCTAACTAACTCACTGTTTCACATGCTAGCTGCTAAAAGACCAAGCCTCTAAGTAATGAGCTTGCACATTTCTCTTTCAAAACAGAGTACAGTGCTAATGAGTTACTAATTAGCGCCAGGGCCCCTTCGCTCCCCAGGATGCTGCAAGGGCTCCTTTGCCCGACTCCTTTGCCACAGAGTAGGCCCAGGACGGGAGGGAGCCAGAGCCCCTGGCAGGCCCAGCTAGGGAATGGGGTCCACAGACTCACAGAATGGTCAAGTTAGAAGGCACCCAAGCGGTCATTTAGTCCAGCCCCCTGCAATGCAGGAATTTATATTAATAATAATAATAATAATAATCTTTCGGGGACAACGAAATTCCTCGGCTGCTCCATCCACCCAGATAGGACACTCCACGCAAAAACAAAACAACTCTTGCAGCTGAACAGGATGAGGCCTGGCCGTAGAAGCGTCAGTAGGTTGGCAAAGGCGGGCAGCATGCAGGAGCACAGCAGAACTAGGACAGCAGAGATGGACAAAAGAGGCCAGCCTCCCCCCCCCCAACCTAATTTAAAACAAAAACCAGGCATGCTTGTTTTCAAGCCAGCCTTCCTTCAGGTTTTGCAGGCGGCGTGGGAGAGGCAGGGGGAGCTGGCAAGACCTTCCCCCGCAGCTGGCATACCTGCCATTCGCCATCCTGGCCTCTCCCTGGATCCCACTCTCTGTCACAGAACATCTGCTGCAAAACAGGCTTGACTTAGTCCTGGGTCTGAGAACATCCTCAAACCTTGGCTGCCGAGAATGTGTGGGGTGGCAAGTGAATGGCAGCTGCTTGACCATCTTGCTGAAGCCACAGCAGGGCTGGGGGGGGAATGCCAGTGCCGGACGGTGGTGGTTCAGCAGTTTCCGCCCCCCCCCTCCCACCACCAGCCGAAGGATGCCAAGCCAGCATCTACCGGCATTTGCATAAGAGACACCAGAGGCTGAGCCTGACATTTCTTGGCAGACTATCTGGATGAAAATTGGGAGGGGAGGCTCTGAACAGATGTCCAGAGATCCCCAGGGGGAACTGCTGGAGCCAGAGGTGGGCTCCCTCCTAGGGACTCTTGGCCCCACCAGCCGCGTCTTCCGCCGGCTCAGGCCAACGAGTCTAGCAGGGCCCAAGCAAAACCAGGCAGGTGGGGAGCTGCCACCCCCAATACGTCCAACAGGTAAATCCTGATCTACCAGTAGATCACTGGACATCTGTGGTAGATCACTGGCTCTCCCCAAAGAAGCTCAACAACTTTGGCTCCCATAAAAAAAGCTCAATTTTTTTGCCCTGCACCCCCAAAAAACAGAGCTTTCCCCCTCCCTAAAAAAGCTCACCAACTTTGACCTGAACCCCCCAAAAGGGGGTAGATCACTGCCAGTTTTTAACTCTGTAAGTAGATCCCGGGCTCTTGGGAGTTGGCCACCCCTGTCCTAACAGACCAGCAGCAGCCGCTCTCCAAGGAAGGAGGGAAGAGATGAGAGAGAGAGAGAGAGAGAGAGAGAGAGAGAGAGAGAGAGAGAGAGAGAGGCTCAACAGGAGACCCTTTGCATTCCAAGGAAGGGCCCCGCTCCTCCCCACTCCCAAGGCGTGTCAGTAGAACCCCAGGCTCTGCTCCTACGAAAGATGGCAGCCCTTTTTGAGAGCAGGAGACAAAGCCCCAGCTGCTCTGCTTCAGGAGAGCGCAGAGGGGAGGCATTTTGGCAGTGCAGGGGGCGGATGTGTGCATGGTCAAAGGCTGCTCCTTTCTGCAGGCAGGTTCCTGGAGAGGCGCATGTGCCGGCCCCGAGGCAGGATCCTGCTTTGGTTGCCTTCACTGCTGTGGAAGACCCCTGCCATGCCCCATTCCTGGGCTTGGGCCCTCTTGAAAGAAAGGAATCTGGGTCTCCCCTGCCGTTCCACTTGTCTGCAGCGAGAAGACCCTTTGGGCCCCAGACAGGAGGCTTCTTTGTGGGGCCACACAGCATGGCTGCAGCCCCCAGGGAGGCCCCCAGCATCACGCACGGTGCCCATCTCAGCTGCCTCTCAATGCATGGGCTCTTGTGACCCTGCAGGCCGCCAAGGGTGGCTTCCGAGAGTGCGGGGGGGGGTGATCAGGGATCCCGGTGGGCAGAGAGGCTTCAGGAAAAGGCTGAGCCTTCAATAGTTCTCTCCGTGACTGGCAGAAGCAGAGGACATTATGCAAAATAAGCAATATGTGCAAATCTGCCCCATTTGCATAAACTATACAGGTCAAAAATTCCAGCTTGTGTTAGCACAGAAACTGGGCTATTGCTGGAGGAGGGCACTTTTCAGGGGCCGAAGGCAGAGCCAAATTTGCCTTGTCCTTCTTTACCTTTTCAAATGGACAATGGGGGCGGGGGGCAGAGGGGCAGCCCCGCAAGGCAGTTAAGTGGGCTCTTCAACGGGCCCTCTGCAAATAAGCGCTGAGCGGGGTCTATACAGCCACGGACCCTGGCAATGGACAGCCGCCGCTTCATAGCTGCCAGGGCTCAGGAGGGCGAGCAGCACCCATCTCCCCTCGGTTCCTGATCCGATCTTGGCTGAGGGCGCTGAGCCTGTTCCCCTCCTTCCTGCCCCCACCCCACCAGCGCCTGTGCTGAGTTAGTCACGGGCATGCCTGTCGTCGTTTTACCTGCTGAGTGAGTCAGCTGCCAGAGCCGGAGAAAATGTTTTTAAAGTAAAATTCCAGCTCCTCCCCTCCTCCCCCCAGGCTAAGGAAATGAGAAGGAGCTTTGGGGCTCTGAGAGAGAGATCTTCCCTCCTCCTCTCAGCACCCATTGCCTGTCCGGCGGGGTGGGCGCTTGGCCTACGAATGGGTGGCTCAGCAGGTGGCACCGGAAAATGTGGGTGAGGAATCCAAGGCTGAGGTAGGGGCCGCTCCCCACCCCTTAAGCCCACCAGAAATTGGCCCCTCTTGCTTCTGCAGGCAGGACTTTGCTCTAGCCTTCATCCTGCCCATGCCAGTCTCGGTGGCCAGAGAGGGGAGGGGCTCCTTGCGCCTGGCAGGGCAGCAGCAAAAGCAGCAGCAGCAGCAGCAGCCCTTGCCACGCAGAGAGATGAGGAGGAGGGACCAGAAGGAAGGCAGTTGGGGGGGGGGGACATTGCCTCTGCACCCCTCCCGGATCCCCACTGCCCCACTGCTCTCCCACCCAAGGGTGCTGCACAGCTGTCCTTCGAGGTTCTGACTGGGTGGTGTAGAGGCAAGAGAGCCTTCTGGGCTCCCCAGGGCTAAAGCGCAGCATGTGGGGGCCCCTTGGCTAGCTGGGCTCAGAGAAGCACAAGGGAAACTTCATTAGTGCTTGCTGTTTGCATTCCCTCTCGCCACAACAGCAGCGGCAGCTGGACTCCAACGTGTGTGTGTGTTGTTAGATATATTTATATATATATAATCTCACCCCCACCACCTCCTAAGGCACAGAGCTGCCACAGATGCTGATGAAAGGGGAAGGGTCAGGAGGCAGGAAACGCTCCGAGGGCACACCCCTGCTCACCCCCCCCCCCAGCGCTTGGGGCGTGGGGAGGGCTCTCCTTTGCTCTTGAAAAGTCTAACCAGAGAGAGATAACTCACCCCCCCCAGTGGAGAACGGGGGAGGCATAGGGCCTTGGGGGTGGCGGGGGGCAGAGCGACGAAATGAAGCAAGCTCCCCCTCGCAGCTGAACTCAATGCTGCTTTTTGCTGATGAGGACGTAGCTGAGCTCCAGCTCCATTGATGGGTGAAACGTCAGGAGACGTTGGGATCAAAACAAGGCAGAGATTCCCTGGGAAGAAACAGGCAGCCGGGAGATGGGAGAGCGGCAGCCGGGAGCGTCTCCAGCTGCGGGGCCCAGCGCTGACCTTCAGGGCTCAGGCACAACGCCCCCCACCCCACCCCACAGCTACCGGGGTCCAGGTCTCGCCCCACTGCAGTCCTGCTTCCCCAAGGCTCCCAGCTCACCACCTCAACAGGGAGCCTGCAAGCCGGAGGGGATCCTTCCGGGTTCGGACCCTGCTGGAAACACACAGCCTCTTTCTCTGCAGGAAAGCTGCCTTTCCCTGGGATCCAGCACCTCCTGGGCAGCCAAGCGCAGGCACTGAAGGAGAACAGGGCCAACTCAGAGCCGAGGGAAGGTGCAGGGAGCAGCTGCTTAGGAAGAGAACCGGCATGGGAAGGGAAGAGAGAGCAGAGAGGGCAAATAACAGAGTGGCCCAAAGGCTTCCAGACTGGCAAGAGACCTCCTGGGCCACTGAAGCAGGAGATCCTGGCGATCTGGGCCCTCCTGCTCTAGTGGATCACAAGTGGCACATCAGCTCACCATGCAATGCAGAGGCAAAAAAAAGCGAAGACCGCCTGAGGCTGCTTTAGTGGGAGCCCAGTGTCCAGGGCACCAAGAGGAATGGTGCCACTCTGCTCTGGGGCAGGCCGTGGCATTTTAGGAAGGACCCCGTGGTGTGTTCTCCAGAGCAGGTGGGCCAGGAGGGTGGCAAGGGGTCCTATGAGGCCTGGTTGAAAGAGGTGGGCAAGTTTAGAGAAGGGTCAGGAGGAACCCGAGAGGGCTCTTCAAACATCTCCAGGGCTGGCAGTCCGCCTGTCCGTCTGGTGGCCAGGGATCAGGGCTGCAGGTAAAGAGGAGGGGGAAGTTTCCAGCGCCCAGGGCTGCCGGAAAGTGGGACAGACTGAGTTGGGGGCAGCAGCAGAGGCATCTTCTTCCCTGGGGCTGGACAGACACCTGACAGGGACCCAGCAGTCACATCCTGCATTGCGGATTCTGCCTTGAGAAGTGGGGACTGGGGGAGCTCCTGGGTCCCTTCCAATCCCATGGATATCTGTCAAGCCCAGCAACCTGGACAAAGAGGGATCGTGTCCCTCGGCCCTGCCTTCCCCTGCGTCAGGTTTGGTCCAGCTGAGTTAGAGGTGGAGCACAGTGGCGTGGGAATCACATCGCCAAAACTGAACATGAAAATGTTCTTGGCCTCATACACTTGGGCAGCGTGTGTGTGCAAGCTGTACTTTGCTGCCCATGACTAGAACAGTGACTATATGCTGCCCCCACTGACAGAGGCAGGGTGCCCCCCCAATGCCAGTTGTGGGGTGGGCAGAGCACTGCTGGGCCCTTGGATAGCTAACCCTGCCCTCAACCTTCTCAACAGAGGCCAAGCTCTGCCTGGAGAATTGCTCCTGCCGAGACCACAGCCTCCCCCCCCCAAGTCCATTTCAGGACACCCTCCACTGCCAAAATGTTGCCAGTGGGACCCCAATTGGGGAAACAGGAGAAAATGCAGAAAGTCAAGCCTTGGGACTGGGAGTCACAGGCTCAGAACACAGTGCTAGGGCTTGTAATTTTAAAATGTAAGGGCATAAGAAGAGCCTGGCTGGATCAGGCCCACCCAGTCCAGCATCCTGTTCTCACGGGGGCGAACCAGATGCCCCAAATGGGAAACCCGCAAGCAGGATCCAAGCACACAAGCAACTCTCCCCTCCTGCGTTTTCCAGCAACCGGGATTCAGGAACATCGCTGCCTATCCAACAGGGTTAGTAGCCATGGTGGGTCCTCTCCACTCCTTCAGTTATGCTCCTGGCACTGCTAGAGTGAGGAGCCGTGATTCTTCCCCAAGCCCCCCTCCGCCAGTGCAGGGAGGTTTGCAGGGGGAGGCCGGCCCCCGAGAGCACAGGGCGTCCTGCCTGCTTCCGGCAATGCGAGGGAGGCAATGGCCCCGGCTGCAGAGGGAGCATCCCCAGAGCCTCTCCAGGGTGGCCAAAGAGCCACGCAAGGAGTCTCCTCCTGCTCCTGCTCCTCCTTCTCAGCACCACCTCTGCTCGCCCACGCAGATGAATCATCCCCTGCGATGCCAGCACCACAAACAGCAAGGAGGCTGGGAAACAAAGGCTGCTGCTGCTGCGGCAGGACCCCAGCGGAAGGCAGGACGGCTGGGCCTGGGCCGAGAGTTGGTCAGCTGTGGATAAGTGATTATGTAAGAGGGAGAATGAATATCCCAAGTGCCAAAGCGCCCGCCTTCCTCCTCCTCCTCCTGTTCCACCCAGCGCTGATCTGCGAGTGGCAGCTCCGTGAACGGAGAGAGGGGAGGGGGTCTCCCTGCGTTCCTGAGGAAAGAGCCAGGGGGGGGGGAGAGAAGGGGACACCCTCCTCTGAAATCTACCAGGCTCAATGGCAGCAACCAGGACAAAAATGAGCAAAGCAGGCCAGGTAAGGCTGTGAGTCCATCACCGCCATGTTCCAGGGAACTTGGGGCCTGGACAGGCTCAGCGAGGAAGCCGCCCGCCAGGTGGGCACCAGGTGGCGTGGCAAGACTGGGTCCAGCTCAACCAGGTGTGACATCTAGTCCAGCGTCCTATTCTCACAAGGCCTCTTCCACACAGGCAGCAGGCATGAAAACCTGACCACCCAGGTGTGAAGTCACCTGCCTGGGAAAGGCACAAGCAGGAAGGGCCAGGAGGTTTGGGGTCCTTCGTGGGGATTTGCTGCGGCTGCTGAGCGATGGAGCCCAACTGCACAAGCTGAAACTTTGTGTGTGTGTGTGTGTGTGTGTGTGTGTGTGTGTGTGAGAGAGAGAGAGAGAGAGAGAGAGAGAGAGAGAGAGAGAGAGAGAATAAGCTACCCAGGTGACATTTACACACGCACAAACACACACTTTTAATATGAATCCTTCTCTGCGTGCGCATACACGCAGCCAGTGAGAGAGAGAAGGAAGAGAGACGGACAGACAGAAATGCTGAGCTCCAGCCACTAGGAGTCATTCTCAACAAGCTGCTGTCGAAATGGCTCACATGGTGCTCCTGGAAAAGACCGGAGCTCTACTGGTGGGTGGCAGGTGCCAGGAACACGCCCTGCTTGTGGGCTTCTGGTTGGCCTCCGTGAGAACAGGATACTGGACTAGATGGCCTGATCCAGCAGCCAGGCTCTTCTTGTGCTCTTAACGTATAATGTATGGGTCTTATGGACTGTGATGGAAGGTGGCTGGGTGGCACCAACTCCTCCTGCCCCCTCCCCTGCCAACCCCTCTGAGCAGGCTGTAACAGACCCTAGGAAAACTCCGTGCCAAGTACTTTTGCCCACCCAGCATGCCCCCTCCCACCAATCAGTGGAGCAAAGAGCCTACCTTCTACCCCAAACCAACAGCTGGAAAAGCCGCCTTGTTTCTCCATCAAGCCCCCCCCCCAACTCAGTGAAGCCCCCCAAAAAACTAGGAGGTGAGGTTAGCCGAAAGAGTGCTTTGCACAATGCAGAGCCAAGCAGTGCCCAATCCACCCCTGTTTGGGGAGGGAACTCCTCCGCTTCCCCCTCTTCAATTAACGCAGAGCATCCCTTAAACGCACTTCTGCGCCTCAGCCAATCACAATTTCGCAAGCGGAAAATCAACATTCCACGGACACGCAGCTGGAGCAAATTGAGGGTGGTTCCGTTTATGCACCGTCTCCACGTGTGGGGCAGGGCCTCGTTGAAGAAACGGTGAGGTTAGGGGGAAATGGCATTCAGCCTGGAGCAGGGGTAGGCAACCTAAGGCCCGGGGGCCGGGTGCGGCCCAATCGCCTTCTCAATCCGGCCTGTGGACGGTCTGGGAATCAGTGTGTTTTTACATGAGTAGAATGTGTCCTTTTATTTAAAATGCATCTCTGGGTTATTTGTGGGGCATAGGAATTCGTTCATTCCCCCCTCCCCAAATATAGTCCGGCCCACCACAAGGTCTGCGGGACAGTGGACCGGCGCACGGCTGAAAAAGGTTGCTGACCCCTGGCCTGGAGAAAAGGAGCCAGGGAGACTTGAAAGGGCAGGGCAGAGAAGAGCAGCCGGCATCTCCAGGGCTGCCCAGTGGAAGATGGAGCAAGCTGGTTTCCTCCCGCTCCGGAAACCCAAACCAACGGCTTCAAGTTACAAGGAAGGAGAGTCTGACTAAACATCTGGAACGGACTCCCTCGGAAGGCGGTGGGCTCTCGTTCATTGGCAGTTCTTAAGCAGAGGCTGGACGGCCATCTGTCAGGGATGCTTGAGCTGAGAATTCTGCATGGCAGAGGGCTGGACTAGAGGACCCTGGGGTGAACCGCCCAACGCTACAACTCTGCGATTCTATGACCTAGTTCCATGACAACGAGAAAGCCAAGTTGCCTCTGTGCTGAAGAGCCTGGGATAGAAAGGCTCCTTCCTTTCTTCTCTCTGCTTCTGGCCTGCTTGGGTGGTCAGACAGTGAACAGGACACCCCTCAAATGTCTGAATGGTGCGCAGGTTTGGTGCCAGGAGGGAGGACAGCAGCCTCTGCTCAGCTCAGGTCTTTCCCAGCCAGGGCTCCGGCCGGCTGTGCGGAAAGAATTTCAGAGACAGGAACCTTTTGTCCTATGGAGTGCAAGGTGGTAAAAGAATTCTGGGAAATGATATATAATGAATTTTTTAAAATGTTCAAAATAACCTTTGTTAAAAAAAACCCAGAAGCTTTTCTATGAGGAATTCTAGGTGCAAAAATACCAAGGGAGCAGAAAAGACTGCTTATGCAGGCAACGACAGCTGCGCAGCTGCTTTTAGCCCAGAGATGGAAGGTCTTGACCAGAGAAGAATGGCAGACTAAGCTGATGGATTATGCCAAAGTGGCAAAACTGACGAGAAAGATCAGAAACCAGGTAGATCAAAATTTCAATAAGGAATGGGAGAAATTTATAGTTTACCTTGGAGACCACTGTAAGCAGTTAAAATCGTGAGCAGGGCTTAAATAACACTTGGAACGTAACAAGAACTATGGATACAATGGATTATTATAAAAGATGCAGCAGAAAAGGACCAACAATGGAGCCCACGGAAGGGGGGAGGGAAGTCCAAAGATTCGTGGGAATCTTCTGTTTTTGTGATTAGGATGTGTGGTACAAGTGTAAATTTTAATCTGTAAAACCAAATAAACGAATTATAAAAAAGAAAAGAATTTCAGAGAGATGATGCGGAAGAACTTCCTCCGACAACAGAACTGAAGAAAGAGCAGGTCCCAATCCTCACCTTCCCAAACCCAGCTACACAACCAACTATTCTACTGAAGAGGAAGAGACCTTTCTTAAGAGCAGCCTCTGAGGGTAAGGAAAGAGCACAAAGCCAACGCAGAGAAGGGCAAATGACGGAGGTGGAGGAAGGTCCCGGATGCTGCTGCTGTTACTTTCTGGCCTCGCAGAGATCTCCTCCTCCTCCTCCTCCTCCTCCTCACACAAGCCTTCAACAAACTCAGGATGAAGGATGCTGTGCTTGGGGCTTTCCCCTCCCTCGCTGCCCAGGAGTGGGGGTGGGGAGGGCGCTTGGTCTCTGCCCAACTGACTGTGTCATCTCAGCCCAGCCAGGCCACCTCGCCTGTCATTTTGCTGGGTGGCAAAAGGATGTAATTCAGATGACCGCTCAGATAATTCCCTTAGCAACTGGGTTTTGGGGGGGGGGGGTTGGCAGGTTCTGTTACGGTGGAGCCAGCACATTCTCAAGGAGATGACAAGCCTATTAATGCACCGTGATGGCTGGCGAGTGCCATGGCCTCCCCCCCCCCCCGATCCAAGAGAGAGAGAAGAGAGCTGATGGGAGTCATCCACACCAGCTCTCCTCTGCAATTTCCCACCCGAGGGATCCCTTTTGCTATTTCCCGGCACACGGAAGCCCCACGGCATTGGGGCAGCCTCCGCTGGTGGCTTCTTCTGTGCTCTCCAGTGGAAGGAGACAGGAGGGCCTCTATGGCATCTCTATGGGGTGAGTCAGTCTAGAGCAGGGGTCAGCAAACCTTTCAGCAGGGGGCCAGTCCACTGTCCCTCAGACCTTGTGGGGGGCTGACTATATTTTGAAGGGGGGGGCAAAAGAACGAATTCCTATGCCCCACAAATAACCCAGAGATGCATGTTAAATAAAAGGGCACATTCTACTCATGTAAAAAGACGCTGATTCCCGGACCATCCGTGGGCCGGATTTAGAAGGCGATTGGGCTGGATCCAGCCCCCGGGCCTTAGTTTGCCTATCCATGGTCTAGAGGCTCCTACCCAGCAGGGAAGCTTTGGGAGAGGGTGGCCACCAACGGAGATGGCTTTAAACAAATTCACGAAGGCTGTTGACGGACACAAGCCCTGAGAGCTTTCCTCTGCCTCCATGGTTGGAGGAAGCAAGGCATCTGAGCAGCCGTTGCGGCAAATTGCAGGAGGGGAGGGGGCTCAGGTCTCGCTTGCTGGCTTCCCTCTGGGGCATCCGGTTGGCCCCTGTGAGAGCAGGACTAGGTGGGCCGCGGGGGCCTGATCCAGCTGCAGGCTCTTCTCATGTTCCTATGAAAGGAGCACCACAATTCTTGGAGACTGCTTGCGGGTGCCGGGCGACGGAGGAGGAAGAAGGAGCCTGCCTCACAGGCTTTCCACGAAAGTGTCAGTCATCACACAGCAGCCTGCCTGCGCTAGACGGATCTGTGCCTCCTCCACACCCACCACCACCACCATCAAAGTGCCTCTAAGGCAGAGGTGGGGAGGGAGGCCAAGCGAGCATCTGTCCGCCCCACTCCCGCTTGTCCACTTCCCAGGGAGGTTGGCCACCCCCTCCTTGCATGGCGCCCCCCAGCAGCTGCCTCCCCAAGAACAGCTCCTTGGGCTGGCTGGAGCCAGAGGACCTTGCCTTCCCCAGTTACCTGAGCCAAGCAGCTGGAGCTAGAAGGGGGGGGGAGTTATCCGGGCCTGTGCCCTTCAAAGCATCACTTCCAAGAGGCACCCCCCACCCTGGGGTAGCGCCAGCCCTCGTTGTTCCCAAGCGACATCTAGGATGGAAGCCTCCTGCAAGTCCCTAAGAGGCAATTAATTTATGGGAAATACAAATGGCGTTTTTGCTAAAAGCTCTTAACTCCCACAGCCCTAAGTGTCTCCAGTATCTCTGCTGCCTGAGACCTCCGGGTACAGGGAAGTATATAAATTCAATAAATTAATAATAATAATGATGATGATGATGACCAAGAGCGAGACACTTAAGGGCAGGGGCCTAATAGGCTTCACACAACACCTATTGTGGGGAGAGAAGGTTGCCCTGACTGGACCCTGGACCACTTGGGAAGAAGCACCTGGTCTATCTGTCCCTTGCAAGCAATTGACTATCGCCTTTTGGGCTTTGTAGCTGCCAAACAGCATGGCATCCAATGCTGCCTCTGGAAGGGTAGGGGGTACTGCAGAGGGCCCCCTCCGCCCACTTTGTGCTGGTCCCTTCTAGCCAAACAGTTGCCAAATTGGCTGGCGCTCTCATTACAGCCGTCAGCCGAAGCCCAGACTGCTGGTTTCTGTCAAAGCGACATGCAAGGCGGCACATTCCTCCCTCGCCAACCTCATTAGCGGCTGCCCAATCTTCCGTGAGGTTTCTCCCCAAGCCCCTCATCCGCTGGCCCTTTCCGCATGTGGCAGGACAAAACCGGTGGCCCCACCCGGCACTTAGCCTGGCGCCGCATTCCCCATAGCAGCCCCACGAAGCTCTTCCCGGGGCAAAAGGCGCAAGAGGGCAGCTTATTCCCATGCCATCTGCTTGACACTTTCACAGATTTTATTGGGCACTCACACTTTGGTGCAAAAGCGAAATGCAATTAAAATTTTACTTTAGAAAGGTTTGCCGTTGGAAAGTCACGGGAGAAAAGTTCCACACTCGGTGACGGTGGTCCTTTGGCCCTTGCGGGGCGACGGGAGGTCAACAGCAGGTGGCGCCAGAGGCAACGTCAGGCAGAGCTGACTAATCCCAGTTTCGCCGTCCTCCCTGCTGAGTTTCACTGAGGCTCAGGCGCAGGCAGGCAGGCAGGGCTGCCAATCCCTGGACTGGATGCATGGGAGAAGGCAGGCAGCTGGCTGGAAGGAAACTGAGGTTGGCAGGGCAGTGCCCACTCTGCCCTCACAAGCCAGCCCCCCAGCCCCATGCACACACCGCAGGGTGCCTAAAGGCATAAGACAGCAACCTTTTTCAGCCATTGGCCAGTCCACCATCCCTCAGACCATGTGGTGGGCCGGACTATATTTTTTTTGGGGGGGGGAGATGAACGAATCCCTATGCCCCACAAATAACCCAGAGATGCATTTTAAATAAAAGCACATATTCTACTCATGTAAAAACATGCTGATTCCTGGACCATCCGCGAAAGGCGATTGGGCGCATCTGGCCCACAGGCCTTAGGTTGCCTACCCCTGGCATAAGAGGTGTCTACTCAATCCTGGCAACGCCATCCCTTTGGAAACGGGGGCCAGGAAGCGGGTGGTGCAGCCAGCAAAGGAGACCTGGCTGCCCGCAACAGACTCCTCAAACTGCCCACCAGCCAGATGGCAGAAGAGAACAAACACCAGGACGCAACCGTCGGGTGACAACATCCTTTGGATCCTCACCCGGCCCCCAGTCCCAGGGAAGGGCCCGCTCCCCTTCTCAAGCACAAGAACCGCCCAATATTTGATGACAAATGACCAGGCGCTGCCCATTATTTTTCTCCCAGTCACTTTGATCGATAAAGGGAAAAGGGTGAATTGCTATTGATCGACCCAACACCTCCCAACGCCAGTTTACAAATTGCAGGCAAGCAAGGGGGGTGGCAACGTGGGAGAGATGCTACTGGGGGGGGGCTTGCGTTCCTGGCCAGACCTTGGCCTTTCTAGTCCAGCCTCCCTTCTGAGGCAGAAGCCGGGCAGGGAGGAGACTGACCTGGGGTCCCTGCCCCCTCTCCAGCTGGGCTCCAAAACATGCCAAGCATGAACTCGCCAAAAGAAGGGCTCCTCGAAACGGCTCAGGACCCCAATACCTCAAGGAGCGCCTCTTCCCATATGATCCTACCCGGACCCTGAGATCATCCTCTGAGACCCTCCTTCGTGTGCCTCCTCCTTGAGAGGTCCGGAGGGTGGCAACACGAGAACGGGGCCTTCTCTGCAGTGGCTCCCCGTTCGTGGAATGCTCTCCCCAGGGAGGCTCACCTGGTGCCTTCATTATGCACCTTTAGGTGCCAGGCAAAAACACCCCTCTTTCGCCAGGCCTTTGGCTGATTGACATTCAACGCCTTTTAGAATGTGTTTGAGGGGAGTGTTATTGGGTTGTTTTTGTTTTTATTTTGTATTTTTTGTTTTTTATATCGTGAGTTTATCCTGTGAACCGCCCTGAGACCTGTGGGAATAGGTAATAAATAAATAATAAACAATATAATAATAATAATAATAATAATAATAATGAAAAACTTCTTCAGGCAGCACATAGTTAAACTATGGAACTCACTGCCACAGGAGGCAGGGGTGGCCACCAACCTGGATGGCTTTAAAATTCATGGAGGAGGAAATGGCTATCGATAGCTCCTAGCCAGGATAGCAAAGCTTTGCTTGGAGGCAGCCGTGCTTCTGAATCCCAGTTGCTGGAAACTGCAGGAGGGGAGAGTGGCTCTTGTGCTCGGATCCTGTTTGCTGGCTTCCCACAAGCATCTCATTGGCCACTATGAGAAGAAGATGCTGGACCAGATGAGCCATTGGCCAGGTCCAGCAGACCCTTCTTACATTTTTTTCTCCAGCCAACTCAAACCTCACAAGCTCTCTCTCTCTCTCTCTGCCTGGCATCCCATAAAGGTAAAGGTAAAGGGACCCCTGACCATGTGGTCCAGTCGTGTCCGACTCTGGGGTTGCGGCGCTCATCTCGCTTTATTGGCCGAGAGCCGGTGTACAGCTTCCGGGTCATGTGGCCAGCAGGACTAAGCCGCTTCTGGCGAACCAGAGCAGCGCACGGAAACGCCGTTTACCTTCCCGCCAGAGCGGTACCTATTGATCTACTTGCACTTTGACGTGCTTTCGAACTGCTAGGTTAGCAGGAGCAGGGACCGAGCAACGGGAGCTCACCCTGTCGCAGGGATTCGAACCGCCGACCTTCTGACCGGCAAGCCCTAGGCTCTGTGGTTTAACCCACAGCGCCACCTGGATCCCTTCCTGGCATCCCATAGTCACTATAATAATAATAATTTATTATTTATACCCCGCCCATCTGGCTGGGCTTCCTCAGCCACTCTGGGCGGCTTCCAACAAAATATTAAAACACAATAAAACATCAAACATTAAAACCTTCCCTAAACAGGGCTGCCTTCAGATGTCTTCTAAGGTCTGGTAGTTGTTTTTCTCTTTGACATCTGGTGGGAGGGCATTCCACAGGGCGGGTGCCACTACCGAGAAGGCCCTCTGCCTGGTTCCCTGTAGCTTTGCTTCTCGCAGTGAAGGAACTGCCAGAAGGCCCTCGGAGCGGGACCTCAGTGTCCGGGCAAAACGATGGGGGTGGAGACGCTCGTTCACTCTAACTGTAGAGCGCCACAACCTTTTCCTTGGACGAGGCTCTGCAGAACATGAAAGGAACTCCATCTCACTCCTCGACTGCGATAAGTTTCATCTGCTAAGCCCATTCCCAAGATGGTTTTGAAGCTGATTCAGGACCCCCTAGCTACGCAAACACCTTTTGGCCCCCACCCCTTCCTGGTTTGCCTCAAGTCCCCCTGCAACCAGGACAGGGAGAAACCAGCAGGCAGCGCAGGGCAAAGAGGGGTGGATCGTCACCCCCTATTCTGGAGCATCAGCGACTCGAGTGCAGGGAACACGCCACGGCAGGAGGCCACAAAAAGGCCACACACCTGGGTGGCTCTCGGGCGTAGGAGAGGGGATCCCTTTGGGGCCCACTGCGGTCTTCTCTGCCCCCTCCCTGGTTGGCACCAGGAAGCAAGCCGGAATGCCTCCTGGCGCCCCCGCTGCTTCTCCCTGGCCGGGCAGGACTCCGCGGCTGCAGCAAAGCGTTCAAATCCTCTCCCTGGGGGAATCCGGCGCTGGAAACTAATTCCAGTGGATTTCTGCTGTTTTTACAAACTGCCTTCATTCTGGATTTAGTGATTCACCTGCTATATTTCCAACACGCATATTCTTTTATGGCCATTACCAAGCCATTCTCCCTGCCTTGGTAAAATGCATCACGGCGAAGGGGAAGAAAAGGGAGCCAGCCGAACATCACGTGGGGCGGCCTGGCCCTAAATTTAACTCTGACAATAAATAATCAAAAGGAAAAACAGCTCTTCTCCCCGATTCCTGGAGGACCCAGCAGTTAGCAAAAGAGTTGCAAAGCTGCTGACCTGGCATGGGCTGAAGTGCGGAGATTATTACAAGAAAACGTTTAAATGTGCCCTGGGCGCCAGAGCAAAAGAGGCAGGGTGAACTCGGCAGCGCTTTAAGCTGCTGAAGGATTAAAGCCCAGGCCTTGGAGCTCAGTCGCCTTGGCCCCTGGGCTGGTGGGAGGGGGAGAGAGAAGGGAAGCAGCAAAGTGTGCAGTAAGCACTTGGCCCCAGCCTCCAGCTCAGACTAAAAATACAGAGATGACCCTGTTCTAAAAATTACCATTTAGCACCAGGAGCTGGCGTGGCCGCCAAGCCAAAAATCCATATCCCATCAGCTGTAATGGACTGCTAGTCACATTTCCTTCTTGGAAGCGGCTGCCCGGCTCCGGAGGCAGAGCTTTGAAGACTTGCGCAGCAAGGTGGCAGCTGCGGATGGAAATTCATTAGGGACAGCTCCTCGGAACCCAGTGCATTCATCACCATTAAGTGCGCGGCCAGGAGGCTCTGCTCACGGGCTGCGGGCAGGCCTGGAGAGCGGGCAATGACTGCAGCGGGCATCGCTGCTCTGCCCTGCCCTGCCAGGTGTCCTGAGTAAGGTACCAGGGGGCAGGTGCTACCCACGGGCGGCTGTGGCACAAGCACAGGCAATGAGCCACCTGCAAAAGCGTCCTTGGCAGCCGGAGCAAGGATCCTCCAGGAAGGAGGTGCCACACGGACTCCCAGCAGAGCCTTTCAAGACCCCCCAGGTGCTGCTGGTGAGCAGCGCTGATCTGACAGGTAAGGAGGGTTAGAGGATCGGCGGGTGGGGCTCACCTCCCCTCTCCCTCCAGACCCTGAGTGGGGCACGGAAGCCTCTGCGCAGCGCTGGATCCAGAGGGAAAAGAGGCCATCAATTAAGGGAGCCACCCGAGAGAGCCTGTGGCTGGCAGGCCGGCAGCAGGGAGGGAGGAACCGGCAGGCTCTGCTGAACTCAGGAGAAGAGCGGAGTTGGGGCCTGCGAGATGGACAGACAGAAACAGGGAGGGAGGACGGGGGAGGGCATTTCGCACAGCAGGCGCAGAAGAGAGAGCGGCCCCCCTGTGCTGCCGCCAAGGGACCCTCATGCCAAGCATCTAGACCAGCGGTGGCCAAACTTTGCCCTCCAGCTGTTTTGGGACTACACTTCCCATCACCCCTGACCACTGGGTCCTGTTAGCTAGGGATGATGGGAGTTGTAGTCCAAAAACAGCTGGAGGGCCGAGTTTGGCCACCACTGACCCGGACGCTTGGCTCGCTTCTGCTGTTCTCTCCCGCAACCCCAAACCCCATCGGATCTCTCAGGGAGGACAGCCGCACTGGAGGCTGGGAAGTCAGCCCAGGAGGCATTCCTGAGCATGCCAAGGGGCAGGCGAGAGGCTCACATATGGGGCGCAAGGTCAGCCCACAAGGGGAGTGGCCTGCCACCCTCGGCCAAGGCAGGAGGAGGCCTGTCTTTCTGGGCAAACGCAGCTGCCGCGCTGGCATCCCTCTGAAATCCCGCGACCCAAAACCTCCCCTGAGAGGCTGCAGACCCGCCTCCCTCTCTGCTCACTTACACTGCGTGGCCCAAAGATTGCCCCCCCTTCCTTGTAGGGCACAGGCTGAGGTCACACACGTGTGTGTGTGTTGGAGGGAGGGGGGAGGGAGTTCCCCCTGGCTCCTCGGCCCCTCTCCAGCCCCACGGGGAGCAACTTGGTCCATCATTCATGTTGGGATCTCTCAGCAGCGTAAGAGCCTCCCCTGGGCTAAGAACTGCTGGCTGCTATTTGCCTTCCTCTTGCTCCTCTCCTGCCACCCCAGCCCCCACGTGTGTGTCTACGGAGCTTGGATTCCATCAGTGGGGTGGCCCAGAGGGGCTGTGCACAAGCAGGCGGCCCCCGGCCCCATGGAAGCAGCTGGTCCCAGGTGCCTCTCTCCCCCCTGGAGTGGATCCAGGATGCGCTTGCTTTTCTCTGGTTGCCGGAAGGTGTCCAGGACAGTCTCTCGATATGCTTGGAAGGCCCAGAGGACCCCTCGCTGGCCACGAATTCGAGGGAGGCACCTCCTTGGTCAGACACTCTGGAGAGCAGCCCTTGCTGCTGCTGCCCCCATCTAATCCACCGCTGGGCTCCAAGCAGGACCTCTGCACCCATCTCCTCCACTTTCTCACCCAGGACAGGCCCTGCCAGTCTCGGGTGCCTGCACACTCCTCCGCCGAGGGTGTTCATAATCCCATTCCACACCCCATCGCGCTCCAGAGTAAGCCGCCCGTCCGTTTCATCTGTCAAAGGCGATGGAGGCTCCAGGAGCCACCGGATCTGCAAGGACTCTCTTTGTGGCAAGGCTGGGCAGCCCCCTGGAGCCCAGACCCAAAGCAGAGAGAGACAGAAGCGCCCCATCCGTGTCTGCAGAGGAGGGCCTGCTTCTGCGCCTACTCCTGCCTTCCTTCTGCGAGGAGTCTCTGCCCTCTTTCTAGGCTGGGGTGACACATGCAGCCAGTGGCTGGGGGGGGGGGAAGGTGGACACTTCCCAATGGTCCGCCATGAGCTGCTATCACTTTTTTTTAAATAAATATTTTTACTGGTTTTTACAAAAACAAATTCAAAATAATAAAAAGGGGGGGGGAGACTTCTACTAGAACCGTATATGAGATTCTCTGAATCTCGTGACTCCCCCCGTCCCTTGCACGGGTCCTTAAAACAATTCTTCTGAAACGACATCTCATTACATTCTCCACATTTTCCATTTCTCTAAGTTGTCCATATTTTTCGTGTCTTTGCAACTTATTTTCACAGTCCAGCTAAATGTATTTTTATTTGTTTACAATGGTCTCCTAAGTAAATTATAATTCCCCCCCCAATTATTTTTTAAAGTTGCTATTGCTTTTAGAGCCCCAGGCTGTGAGTAAACCAGCAAGGAGTCTTCAAAGTAAGGAAGGATCCGAACCACGGCTCTTCTCCCATCTCCCATTCCCACAGTCTGAAGTGACCAGGTCTGCTCTACCAGCAGCTTCCATGATCTCTTCCACACCACGTGGGTATTGACAGGTTCCCCCCTCCCCTGGAATATTAGACAAGCACTGCCTCTGTTGCCTTTTCAGCAACTGTTGAAGACCTTAGCCTTTTAAGCGGAGAAGGCTCTGCATCTGCGCTGGAATGCTATTATTATTATTATTATTATTATTATTATTATTTTATTTGCAACATAGTCCACAACAACTCATACATACAAACAAACCCACCACCATTGACAATTTAATTATCAGAATTAAACTCCTATCCCCTTACACAAAGAAAACGTAACATAAAAATAAAAACTTCCTTTATCCTGTAAATGGCCTCCTTATTTACTTCTTGTGTACTGTTTCTTTTATATGGGATTATTACCATTTTTCCTAATTATGACTTTAAAAACTCCCAAGTCTCCTACAGAAATTAATCGAAACAAGTCCAGGTGTATATTTTGGGGCAATGTTTGGTAAAGTATTCTCTGCATTTCCTCTATTTTTTTTTAGAATTCTTGTCTGTGTTGTCCCCTAATTGTCTCTGTTAATCTGGCCAATTCAGTACAATCCAATAATTTATCCGGCCATTCCTTTTTTGTTGCCACAAATTCTTTTTCCCAACATCTGGCAATTAAGGTCCTCACCACGCCTGTGGCATCCAGGAATATTTTCCGATCCTCTTTTGCTATACCTGTGTCTGTTATTCCTAATAGGAAAGCTTCTGTATTTTTTCCACAACATTACATTTAAACATTTTTTTAAGTTGATCATATACTATATCCCAGAAGCTTTTGATTTTTTCACAGGCCCACCAGATATGTAGAAGTGTCCCTTTTGCTTTACCGCACCTCCATGCATTGGAATGCTTTTAAAGATGCTTCATCCATTATAATTTGGTGACCTGGGCTCCTTTGGGAGGAAGGGCCAGATACAAACCGAATAAATAAGATATTAATTCTGGGCAGAGGCTTGCCTAGGGCACCCTGACCAACTGCGCCCCTGCCACCCACACTGCCTTGGCCAGGCTGCAAGGAGGGAAGGAGAAGGAGAAGGAGAAGAGGAGGAGGAGGAAGAAGAAGAAGAAGAAGAAGAGGAGGAGGAGGAGGAGGAGGAGGAGGAGGAGGAGGAGGAGGAAGAAGAGTTTGGATTTGATATCCCGCTCTATGACTACCCGAAGGAGTCTCGAAGTGGCTAACATTCTCCTTTCCCTTCCTCCCCCACAACAAACCCTCTGTGAGGTGAGTGGGGCTGAGAGACTTCAGAGAAGTGTGACTAGCCCAAGGTCACCCAGCAGCTGCATGGGGAGGAGCGGGGAAGCGAACCCGGTTCACCAGATTATGAGTCTACCGCTCTTAACCACTACATCACACTGGCGCAAGGAGGGGAAGGGGGCATGAAGCCTGGCACCAACGCTCGGGCGCTCTGAAAACGACCCCAGAGGAAGAGCGAGGCTCGTGCCAAACGGAAGCATTTCATCTCCGCAGCCATGCGGTGGCTGCAGAGGGCATCTTGGCCCCAATATTGCAATTATGAATCACAGCACAATTACACCAAAGGCGCCTGGCGTGAGCCATGCGGCCGTTTCAATCGCGGAAGTACGGCATCCCTCGTTGGCGGCTCTTCACATCCCGGTCATTCTCTGAACAAGCAGGGGCTCTGAACTGGGGGCGGGCGGGTAGGGAGAGAAGACTGGGTGCCTCTGCGCATGGTGAGCACAACCCCCCTGATGCTCCCCCAGGCCCCTTGTCCCTGCGCGCACATGACCAGGCAGTCAAGCAGTGGGTCAGGGAGATGGCAGCCATTGTGCAGCCTGAACACAGGAAGAAAAGGGAGGGGCAGGTCTTACACCAGAGGAGGAATGTTGGCAGGCAGGAGGCTGAGCCCCCCCCCCCCACAGCCTAAGGAGGGTTTTGTTGGGGGCTACTGGCCGGCAACTTCTTCCAAGCCAAGACTGAGGAGGAATCTGGTGGCAGCTGCTGGATCAGGGCAAACAGGGCAGGGGCGCTGAGCTCCGCATCCTGTTCCCCCCCCCCACCAGATACTCCAATAGGAAGCCCATGGAGACGGACCTGAGCGCAGCAGCAGCGATCTCCTCCCTTGTGATTCCCAGCAAGTGGCATTTAGAGGAGAGCAGCGCAATCTTCGCCGGAGCCTGGAAATGGCGCTGCTGTGAACACGCCGTAATCAGAGCCCTTTCAATCAGGCAACCGCCTCCCAAAGGTTATTTGCTACATCAGCCTCCCCACAACCTGACACCCCCTCCAGGGGGGGCATTGTGAACACCTGGAGACGGAGATCAACACCTGCCGACCCCTCAAGCAGGCCCATGCACCACCCACAGTCTGCTCAGGCCCCCCCCCCCGTGGCACCCGCTGCCTGCAGAACCCCCACCCCAAGGTGCTTCTGTCTTCTCGCCAAACCTGGGACACAAATGGCCAAAGGCCTGAAAGGATGTTGAGCTGCGCTTGCACCTTCTCTGTGCCCACACGTGAGAAGGTTCCTGTTGCTGCCTTGGTCCCAGCGGGCGGGAGACATGTCTCCCCTTACCCGCAGGCCGTCCCGGGGCTGACTATTCGCGAACTACGGCCAGGCCTTCCTCCTCCTCGCGGATCCCACTTCGCTGGGCCAGCAGAAGAGGCAGGCTGCAAAGTGCACTGCGTCCTTCCAACAAGCAAAGTGCACGAGATTCGTGCCACGCCAGCCGAGAAGCCGCCGTGTCCTTGCCAAGGTAAGGACGCCTTGCGGGAAGAGATGAGCAGCGACCCAAGAAGCGGGGAAGTGGCTGGGGAGGGGGCGAAAGGAGAAGCCTGCGTCTCAATTGGCTGGCCGAGACCCCAACTCACTCACACCCCCAACATGGGGGTGGGATTTATTTCTCTAGACCCTCCACTTGAGAAGGACCTTCCCAAGTCGCCTGCCCTCAACAGCCCCTTCCCATTACTACAAGAAGTCTGGAGTCTTCCCAAAATCTGAGAGGCGGTTACAGAGTTGCTTCACTCGTTTTTAAAAAGCATGCTCAGGCATCCTAACCAGGGAGAAGCCTCCGACGTCACGAATGGCATCTGAAGCCCTGGCGTGACAGGAGGGGGTGCAAAGCAAAGAAGAGTGCCTCTAAGCATGCACAGACTACTTGTTGTGCACACCTTGAGAACCCGAGTCCTTCACAACCATCTGTGGAGGTCTGCCCAGGGACCGGGGCTCGAACCTGCCTGCTGAGAGCCACAGCCTGCTGTAAGGTGGGCGGTGGGTGGGTGAAGAGGCAGCGGCAGCCCAGCCCAAACCCTGGCCGAGCAGAACCACCCTCTGGGACCGGGCCAGTCCAGAGCACCCAGGCTCCGGCACAAGCGGAGCGAGGCAAGCGCAGAAGGGCCCTGGGAGAGACCTTTCCGCCGGCAACGCAAAGCCGTCGAAGTGACTGACGGCTGGGAAAGGTCAGCCTGTCCGAGGCTGGCAGCTTCGGGTGGCACAGAGCTCCGACAAGGCGCCCCAGCGGTTCCTGAGCAACTAGCCCTGCTCCAAAGCCAATTTCAGGCTAACTGTTAAGAGGGGCAACAAAGGTCAACAACGCCAAAAAACGATCCATAAATATTCTGCTTGAAGCCGGGAGCAGAACGTTCCAGGGTCATGAAACCAAGGCGGGCATTCTGTCGGGGAGGGTGGCATGTGGCTATGGTGTTTTTTGGGGGGGCAGAAGGGGCATGCATAAGGGAGCGGGCTTCCTCTGCCTAAGGACACCCACACGCAAATCCACCCACTCTCACCCCAGGCTCAGTTCCTTGGCTTCTCCCTACCTGGAAGAGGCTGTGCGCACGGGCCACCTATTCTGAATCCAAGCCCCCCTTCCTGATACAAAACCTTGGCCTATTTGGGGAGGGGGGCCTCTGGCAACTTCAAATGCTCACTTTGTGCACACGCAGAGGAAGGCAGCTCACACCACAAAAGACAAGAATTCCCTGGTGCTGAAGAACGACACACAAGACCACGTTTTGCAAAGTCCTGGGAAGGGAGGAGGCTTTGGGTTCCCTGGGACCCCCAGCCCCCCCCAAGTGACCCAGAGGCAGCCTCACAGGCTCAAATGCGAGGAGGCTTCCTCCTCCCTCCCCAAAGGAAGCTCAAGGCAGACACTGCCTAGCAAGACCCAGCTGGGCCAAGTTGTGGGGCTGCTCCTGGGCCCCCTCCCGCTGGCCCCATAAGCCCAAGTCCCTCTGCCCACGAAGCCAACTGGACCCCCCCAGAGCCACATCCTTAAGCTGAGCCCAGCCTGCGCAGCCACAGCTCGCCGTTTGCCAACAAAAGACCACAACTCTCCGCGCCATCCCACCTCGCATCCTCTCTCTCTCTCTCGAGCAAAACCTTGCCCGCCTGCACGGATCCTGGCCCAGAAGGAGGGCAAGAGCTCTTTCCAATGGACCAGCCAGACGCCTCTCGCCAGGCCGGCTGCCGCTCCACAGAAAGACCGGAGGAAGGAGACGGTCGGAAGACAACCCCCCCCCCTTGCAGCCCTGGCCCCCTACCTCTCGCTGCAGCACCAGCTCCTTTGTGAAGAGGGTGGCCTCCTCGCTGAAGGGCTCCCCCTCTTGGACCAGGCCGGGCAGGTTCCGTGCTCCACGGGGACATTCAATGCCTGAGGAAGGAAGCAGAGGGGCGAGAGTTTCAGGGAGCTTCCTTTTCTCTCCTGACTTTATCAAGTTCCTTCCATGCTAGGATGGAGGGCCCCCCGTCAAGGACTCTCTCACTGAGACTTGGGCATTGCAAGGGGGTGGACCAGGCGACTCTTGGGGTTCCTTCCAACTCAGCCTTTGGAACGAGGATGTTTCCTCAGCATCACCCAACCTGGTTTGAGAGAGCCGGAAAAGGAGCTCCCCAGAAAAGCAGCGGACACCCAACAGGGCCTGCCTTGGAGGGGAGGCTTGCCATGACCGCCTGGCCAGGCTCAAGATGGAGCCTTGGAGGCTGCCTGGCCAGGCCTGGGGTCCCCTTGCGCCCGGACTGCCCTCCTCATCCTTCCAGGGCAGGAGGGAGCCAGGCAGGGCCAGAAGGCTCTACTCTGCAAGGATCCCTGGGCAGACCTTGCTTCCACCGCACCCCATCCCTGGGCCAGGGGGGAAGGGCTCCGGGGGAGGACCTGGGCCACCCGGCAGGCACCCCAGGAGACAGAGCAGCTGGAAAGGCCAGCACCCAAGGGCTTTTCCGTGGGTGCAGATAGTAAGAATAATTTATAATTTCTACCCCGCCTATCTGGCTGGGTTTCCCCAGCCACTCTGGGCAACTCCCAACAGAATATTAAAAACACAATAAAACATCAGACATTAAAAACTCCCCTAAACAGGGCTGCCTTCAGATGTCTTCTAAATGTCATATACAGTTGTTTATTCCTTTGACATTTGATGGGAGGGCGTTCCACAGGGTGGGGGTCACCACGGAAAAGGCCCTCTGCCTGGTTCCCTGTAACTTTGCTTTTCGCAGGGAGGGAACCGCCAGAAGGTCCTCGGAGCTGGACCTCAGTGTCTGGGCAGAACGATGGGGGCAGAGACGCTCCTTCAGGTATACTGGACCGAAGCCATTTAGGGCTTTAAAGGTCAGCACCAACACTTTGAATTGTGCTTGGAAACGTACTGGGAGCCAATGTAGTTCTCTCAGGACCGGTGTTATGTGGTCCCGGCGGCCACTCCCAGTCACCAGTCTAGCTGCCGCATTCTGGATTAGTTGTAGTTTCTGGGTCACCTTCAAAGGTAGCCCCACATAGAGCGCATTGCAGTAGTTCAAGCGGGAGATAACCAGAGCATACACCACTCTGGCGAGACAGTCTGCGGGCAGGTAGGGTCTAAGCCTGCGTACCAGATGGAGCTGATAAACAGCTGCCCTGGATACAGAATTAACCTGCGCCTCCATGGACAGCTGTGGGCCCAAAATGACTCCCAGGCTGCGCACCTGGTCGTTCAGGGGCACAGTTACCCCATTCAGGACCAGGGAGTCCCCCACACCCGCCCGCCCTCTGTCCCCCAAAAACAGTACTTCTGTCTGGTCAGGATTCAACCTCAATCTGTTAGCCGCCATCCACCCTCCCACCGCCAAGAGGTGCTGGCTCTGCTTATCTCGGTTCACACATGCACTTATCAGTGCTCTCCAGGACAGAGCTTGAGCCCACAGCTTGCAATGGGAGGCAGAGGTGGCAGGGGCTAATGGGAACCCCCACCATTGCCAGAAGTGGGGAGAAAAGTCACAAGACAAGGGTATCTGTCTGTCTGTCTGTCTGTCTGTCTGTCTGTCTGTCTGTCTGTCTGTCTGTCTGTCTGTCTATCTATCTATCTATCTATCTATCTATGCAAGGCTTCAGGTGAGACAAGTCTCCAGTGCCAGCACCTGCCTGCCAGGGGCGGCTCCCTCCACCCCCAGCCTCACAAGAGCAGCCGCCGTGGCCGCCCTCCTGCCAGGGGGCAAGCTCCTGCCCCACAGTGGCTGAAGCTATCCACTTCCATGCTCCGGCGCCTTGCCAGGAGGAGGAAGGCTGGAAGGGAGCCAACATGAGCCACTTGGGGCGGCTCCTCGGCGCAAGGCAAAGGCACCCGGCCAGCCTTCCCCTGCGAGGCCGCTCGAAATAGCCCTGCGATCCCCTCCAAGGCAGCGAGAGAGGCATTTCGCCTGCGGCTCCGCAGGCTCAGCCCCGCGCATGCTGATCAGCCGAGGCTGAAGCTGGCTGCCGAGCGGAGGCTTCCGGACAGGAAGCCATTTTTGCTGGAATAATTTAAGGAGCCATAAAGCCGGGAAAGCAACCGCTGGGACATAACCTGAAATAAAGGTTTAGTGAGGCGGATGCGCCGCTGCCACCGAGAACAAGGAGGACGGGGGTCCATAAAGGAGCTTTATAGCAGCTGCGACGGCATCTGTCAAGAGCATCAACCACTAGATGCGCACAATGTCTCCGCTGGGGAGTTTGGCTTCCTCCCAGGGGGAGCGAGGCGGGAGGAGGATGTGGCACCCAGAGACTCTGCGGGCGCAAAGGGCCGAGGGCGCCAGGAGGGAATAAGCAGGGTGGGTGAGGAGGGGGTGGCCCTGCAATACCCCCCAAGCCTAAATTCAGTCCACGGCAGAAGGAAGCTCGCTCTCTCCCTCTCCTCCACATCATGGCTTGGAGGAACACTTTGGCAGCGCTGGCAGGGCCTGCATTGCGGAGGCCGGACTCGATGGCCCCTTCCAACTCCGCAGTTGGAGGATTCCTGTCCCAGGAGGCAAGGCTCTCCTGCTTTGCTAGATCCCTTGGGCTTCAGGGCTCCATTGGGGACGACCCAACACCTGTGGATCAGCAAAGTCTTGGGGCTCCAAACCTCCCCCTCCCAAGCACCCCAAACCAGGTTTCACAGAGGGATGCCCCAAGTCGCAAGGTGGTGCCTGCGCTTCTCCACAGGCTGCGGGTAGCAACAGAATCGCAGAGTCGGAAGGGACCCCTAAGGGCCATTTAGCCCACCCCCTGCGAGGCAAGAACCGCCGCTAATGCGTCTCTGACAAATGGCCACCCGACCTCTGCTTAAAAACCTTATGTGAAAGCAGGCAGCTTTTGCATCAGGCTCCCCACCTGGCAGGAGGGCTCATGAGAGCGAGAATGCGAAGGAGCAGAGGCCCAAACAATGCCAGCTTATTACCTGTACTAGCTGCCTCTGCCAAGTGCTGGCCGGGCGCAGCCTGAGAAGCAAGGATTGTTTCTGCTACATGATTAGAGCCGCAGAGGCAGGTCAAATGCCGATCCACCAAGATTTGCGGGGAAGGAGGCAGCACCCCAAGAGGGAGCTCAGCCATGCGGGCCTCTGCCATTTCAGCTTCGCCAACGCCGGGTCTCAGGCAGATTCCTAGCAACTGTGGGACACGACTTGCCCCCCAAACCACCCACCTCGCCTCTTCGAGGCCCCCAGGTTCAACACAGGCCACCCGGAAAGATGGAAGGCGGAAGAAAGGGCCACAGGCTCCGGTGGCTCACAGCCCAGCCATGGCCAAGGGCCCCGGAGGGCGGAAGAAAAGGCTCCCACCATCAGCAACTGCCCAGCCCACCCCACCCAAAATGCTCCTGCCTGGCCACACACTTGGGCAATGGGGCAAGCAAACTGCCCTGCCTGGCCAGTGGGGGAGACCCACGGGAGACCCCTGCCTTGGGGACACGCTCCCTCCTTCCACTCTGCACCCCTCTTTCCAAAAAGGGGGACCAAGGAGTTTGCCAAGAGGCGCCCATGTTCCCCTGCTCATGCTGTCTGTCTTGTTTCTTGGTTTGCCGCCCCAAGGTCCCAGGCCGGGACGGAGCATCAAAACACAATATTAAGAACGCTTTAAAACAACTCCCAGCTGTAAAAGGAGGTGGGTCCTGAGAACATGCGCCTCCGACTGCAAAAGAAGTCGGGGGGGGGGCAAAGAGATGGGCCTTTTGCATCCTCCGGAAGCTGTGCGCTGAAGGCACCAGGTGCACCTCTGTGGGGAAGGAGCCCCACAGTTCTGGGGCCGCCACGGAGAAGACCCCTTCCCCCTGGGCCGCCACACAACCCCCTGAGCCTCTGAGGGGGGAGGGACCCCCAAGAGGGCCCTCAGAGAAGGAGGCGGCCATTCAGGTATGTGGGGCTGGAGTCGTCTAGGGCTTTCAGCACCAATGGAAGCGCCTGGAAATGAATCAGCGCGGAGGATTTAATGCAGAATTCTCCTGGGGGTCCGAAGTGCAGGAGCCCCCCAGATCCAGGCCGGCTCCTGCCCAAACCTCACTCCATGCTCAGAAGACGGGGGCTCCCTTTTCTTCCTCTGCCTTCCTTCAGCCGCACGTCCGGAAGAATGACAGCGGCGGAAGCAGCAAGGTTAAGAATCTCTCCGCACAGGTGGCAAAAGGATTTAGAAGAAGGCTCCTGCCAGAGACGCATGCTGGGCAAAGCCAGGGAACAGCTGGGAGACGCCACTGCCGCCACCCAGAGATGGGCCAGGGCAGCGGGAGCCAGCGGCAGAGCATCCCAGGTGGGCAGCAGGGCAAGGAGGGCGGAGAGGCGCTCTCCAGGGGCAAAGCAAAAGCCGCCTCACCTCCAGACGACAGCAAGGCAAGGAGCCCCGAGAGGAAAGGCTCCTGAAAGAGAAGAGGGACATTGCTGAAGGGGGGCGCTGCCATGGCAGGACAGGGCAGCCACACACACACCCGGGCAGGCGCAGGGATGCACCTTTGTGCTAGCGAGCATTTTGCAAGTGGGGCTGCCAAGCTCACCTCCCAAGGTACCTAAGACTCAGTATCTGAGTCAGTTCAAGAAGGATACGGACAAGCTGGAACGTGTCCAGAGGAGGGCAACCAAAATGGTCCAAGGCCTGGAAACGATGCCTTCTGAGGAACGGCTTAGGGAGCTGGGTATGTTTAGCCTGGAGAAGAGAAGGTTAAGGGGGGATATGATAGCCATGTTCAAATATATAAAAGGATGTCATATAGAGGAGGGAGAAAGGTTGTTTCTGCTGCTCCAGAGAAGCGGACACGGAGCAATGGATTCAAACTACAAGAAAGAAGATTCCACCTAAACATTAGGAAGAACTTCCTGACAGTAAGAGCTGTTCGACAGTGGAACTTGCTGCCAAGGAATGTGGTGGAGTCTCCTTCTTTGGAGGTCTTTAAGCAGAGGCTTGACAGCCACCTGTCAGGAATGCTTTGATGGTGTTTCCTGCTTGGCAGGGGGTTGGACTGGATGGCCCTTGGGGTCTCTTCCAACTCTATGATTCTATGATTCTATGATTCTATCTAGCCCAGCATCCGGCTCTCCCAGTGGCCCAGAGGTGCCCCTTGGGGAAAACCTACAAGCAGGCCCTGGATCCCTCTTCTCCGCTCCTACGATTCCCCTGACCGTAGAGGCAGAGCCTGGTCCTCGTGGCTGGTAGCAACCACCAGCCTCCTCCTCCTCCTCCTCCTCCGTGAATTGCTCCCTGCAGGAGGGAGTTCCGCAGTTCAGCTGTACGCTGCCTCAAAAGGGCTTTCTTCGCCAACCTGGCCTTGCAGACTCTGCTGGCCTCGCAGGCCCTGTGCCAGGGACGGCTGCAGCACCCGATGAAGCCAGCCCAGCCCTGCGCACCAACCGCCTGGCTCAGCCCCCTTGGCCCCTCCCTCCAGTGCCTGGGGTGCCCCTCCCCCCAAAAGCACCACCTTGCAACCTGGGACCTCGGCCTGGCCTAGCGCAGGGGTCAGAGGGAGTCGGGTGCTCTCTCCCCAGCACCCACTACAAAGCCCCCGGTCCAGACAGCCGCAGGCCTTGCTCCTGCCAGGGAGAGAGAGAGAGAGAGAGAGAGAGAGAGAGAGAGAGAGAGAGAGAGAGGCTGCTTTGCTGCTGCTCCTGAGAGAGATAAATATAGCACAAGAGTTTTCTTGGACTGGATCGAGGGAGGGAAAAGCATTGGAAAGAAATAGGTGAATAAATCAGAGGGAAAAGTGCTTTGTGCAGCAAAATCGCTGCACCCAGCGTTGCCACATATTAATGACCCCGGGGAGAGCTGGCTCAGGCTGCCTTTCACATGCGATGTTCCCCAGCAGACTGACAAGTTAGGGCTGGGGCAGGGGAAGGACGCCGCTGGCGGGGAGGGGAGGGGAGCCCTGCCTGACCCCTGCCAGGACCGAGGAAGGAAGAGCGTGGCAGAGGCTGCGGGGGGGGGGGACTGCCTGCATTTTGCGGGGGGGGGGCAGAAAAGTCCTGGGGAGCAGCTTCAAAGCAAACCAAGCACAGCCGTAGGAGCACAGAGCTAGAACAAGTGGCCTGGCCTCGTTGCCTGCCTTCCCCCCCCAAAAAAAACCCACAGACAGCCCAGAGTGGAGGACAAAATCACAGAATTCTGGAGTTGGAAGGGATCCAAACCCCCTGCAATGCAGAAGCCACAGCTATCAGGGAACAAGTTCCCTTATGGCCAAGGGGGCTGATTCTGAGAAGGGGAGAGGCAGGCGTGCTGGAGAGACCTCAAGGCCCACGACGGCAGAGGTCCTGCTGTCTCTCCCGCTCTCCTGGGCAAGAGAGAGATGGAGCCAGTCTTTCGAAGAGAACGGCCATTCCTCAGGTGAGGAACCGATCCCTCTCTTGCATCTCAGGCTCCAGGAAATGGGACACAGAAAGATGGGCTTGCAATGGGGGCCTTGGCGACACGGTGACTCGCCTGCCAGGTGCAAAGGCTGTGGGCATGACATTGAAACAGTCTCCTGGATCAGGCCCATCTAGGTCCAGCCTCCTGTTCTCACAGTCACCTGTGGGAAACCAGCAAGCAGGATTGGGACCCAAAAGCAGCTCTCCCCTCCTGTGAATTATTGTATTTTAGTATTATTAAAATTATTGTATTTTAATATTTTGCCCAGAGTGGCTGGGGGAACCCAGCCAGGTGTGCGGGGTACAAATAAATTGTTGTTGTTTGTTGTTGTTGTTGTTGTTCCAGCCACTGGCATTCAGGAGCATTGCAGAGCCATTGGTCCTCTTTTAAAGCCATCCAGGCGGGTGGCCCTCCGTGTCTCCTTCTCCAGAAGCAAGTTCCATCGTTTGCCTCTGCGCTGCGTGAAGAAGGACTTTCCTTGCATCTGTCCTAGATCTTCACCTTCCATTTCCCTCTGCCCATGAGTCGCCTAGAGAGGACGGCAGGTGGATCGGCGAAGGTGGCGCATGCCAGCGCGCTTGGAAACATAACTTGGGCAAAGTGCCGACGGAGGCCGAAATCCCGGAGAACCTTCTCCGACACGACACCTGTTCCTTGCGCAGTGCCTGCTGGCCAGGGAGAGCTCCGGAGCCTGGAAGGGACAGGGGCGTCCGGGAGAGGGCTCCAGACTGGCGAGGCCCTGGGGGGCAGCTGAGCCCCGGCACAAGGGCTGGCGCCACTTGGAGAAGCGCCATGGCGCACTCGAGATTGCAAGGGACGCCGGGCCGTTCTTCAACAGGCTTCTGGGTAGAGCCGGCAGGAGCTGGGGAGCGTGGGATTGGTGACAACTCCATCCTTAAAGGATGCTGCTACAAACGGCTCCAGATAAAGGGGGATTGGGAAGATTTGAAAGCGGGAGCCTTGGAGAACATGACAGCAATTTAAAAGAGATGAAGGGGCCGCAGAGGAGGAGGAGGAGGAGGCACTTGGGGAGGGACACAACGCCTAGGTGTTTATATGCTAATTCCGGAGCCTCTCAGCCCAAAGGAGGGAGCTGAAGGCCCTTCGCTAAATGAGCAGAGAGATGTGGGCAGCATATCAGAAACAAGGAGAGAGGCTTGGCTGCTGGCAGATAACTCAATGAAAGAATCAACTCAGCAGGCCGCAACAGTGGGGGGAAAGGTAAATTCCATGGTGGAGATTTGGGGGGGGGGGAGGCGAATTGAAAATAAAACTGCCTGCCAGCCTTTTAGACAGACCTAGGAAGCAGCTACATTTGGAAGCCACAACCAGGTCGTGGCGTCTGCCGTGCACAAAGGATTCCACAGAGCTAAAAAGGGGCTCAGAAAAGAGAAATCGAAACCATTGAGGGGCTGGAGGTTTTCCTTGTGATGGAAGGGGATCATGATTTGGGAGGGGGGTATTTGGAAAATAAAATAGAAGGGTGGGAGAAAGGATACAGGCATGGAGAAAGTGGATGGAGACGTATTCTTCTCCCTCCTAAGGCTAGAAGGCGGGGACGACCCAATTAAACGGGCAGGCGATTCAGAAGAAGAATAACTTATTTTTTCTATATCCTGCCCATCTGACTGGGCTGCCCAGTGAGAAGGCGAAGGCCGGAGGTAGCCAGGAAGGGAAGGCTCTCTCAAGTTGCCCCACAGCCGGCCATAAGATGGGTCTGAGTCCAGGCGGGCAACCGGCCGGACACCCCCCTCGGCCTGCAGGCGGCAAGGAACATGCCAGCCAGCAGATGGGTGGTAGCTGGGCAGAGAGGAGCAATTCTGTTCCCTGCAGAAATCTGAGCCGTAAGGAAATGTCTCTCCCGCCGCGTACCATTTCCAAGTCCAGCACATGTTACTGCACCGCATGGAGAGAGGCGTTCTCCAGGACGCGAAGGGCATGAGGCTGCCTGGAAAACCTCGGGGGGGGGGGTCTGGTGCAAAGCCCAGAACTTGCAAAACCTGCAAGTGAGAAAAGTCCTGCAAGCCTCATCTGGCCCAAACCCAGAGCAGAGCTCCCGTTGTTTGGCCCCTCCAGAGCCACTCGAGGCACCGTTGGCTTATTTACCCAGAAATTGCAAACCCCAGAGGAGAGCAGCGCACAAAAGGGGGAGAGCGTTCCGCTAAGACCCACGTTAACTTCCTGCGCTCCCTCCTGCAGCAATGGCAAAATTGTTCTGCTCTTAAGTGGTTCTCACAATGGAGGGCCTGCGGAAGGAAGAAAGAAGCAGAAGAAAGCATCTCCAGAAGCTGCTGCAAGGGGGGAATAAAATCAAAAGGCGCAGCGTTTCCCCATCCCGCTCGTGCCTTCTGGGCCCTGGACAGTCTGGCCGGGGGTGGGCGGGAGGGAGTCTCCACAAGAGGCTTCCACCAGCATCTTCTGTTGCCTGCGGGGCTGTGCAAAACAGCCTGCATTGCAATTGGGGAAATGGCTCCGCAGCAGCCGCCCCCCCTCCAGCTCAGATGTCTGCTAAAATTGCAAAAATGCTCTTTGCTTTAAGATCAGGAGCGGGGGGTGGGGGGGTTGGAGATGCCAGAGCGAAAGATGTTGATATAAAAGCATGAACTGAACATGATCTCCAACTCAGGAATATGCCGGCTGACGTACGGGGGGGGGGGGGCCCTCAGCAGCCATCAAAACCCACATGTGTCCCATCACCGTTGCGCTGCAAATTGAGAGGAGGAAGGGGGGGCGTCTTCTACATCTCCGCTCCCTTTTCTCCTGCTCTGCCCAGGAATCAGCAAATGTATTAATCTGAGCAGCGAGATGAGAGATGCAGTTTAAAAGACTACAGCACTTGGCTGCCATCGCTCCTCTCCCTGGGGTCTCAAAATAACTCCGCCACAAATCAGTTTTCCTAAACACTCCCAGCCTCGCTGCCAGGAATACGACAATAAAGGCAAGGCAGCGGCACTTATGTAACCAGGAAGGCCCAAGATCGATGTGCAGGGAGGGGGGCAGGCTGAATCCCTGCCCCCTCTCACCGGGGGGGCTGCCCCAAGCGGGGGTCCTGTGCCCTCGCTGCCACCCCAGAGGAGGACACAAGCAGGCTGGGATCTTCCTGGCCCCCTCCCGGCTGCCTTGGAGAGCCATGGGTAAGGGCTGCCTGACTTTGCCTCGGATGCATCTGCAGCCATATTCATTACTGGGGGGGGGGAGCGGCCTGGGGAGCCCCCCAGACAGGAGGGGGGCAACTGCGCAGGAAGCTGAGCTGCAGGCAACTGCAAGAGGAAAGGGAAGGTCCGGCTGGCCAGAGGGATGGAGGTTTGGGGGACAAAAGGCACACTCTGTACAGGAAGAGGGCCAGTTGTTTGGGGAGGGGGGTTAGAGGAAATTCCTGGTGGGCCCCCGGCTCCTCCTGCCCCCCCTCCAACCACCCTGCTTACAGATGGAGAACACACAGGCACCTTTCCTGTGCAAATTCTTTAGCAGTGATTCCCACATCGCAGGGGGGTTGGACTAGATGCCTCTTGGGCTCCTTCCCATTCTACAAATCCTTTGATTCGGGGGGGGGGGCTGAGGGTGGTCACACCCAAGCCCAGCTTTCTCTGGGCCAGCTCAAAGCATTGTGGCACCTGAAACGGGGAAAACCAAACAGCCTCTGCCCAAAAACGAGGTCAGTTGACCCTCTGCCAGCCTTTCATGGTGCCCCGACCTCGGGACCTTCAGCCACAGAGGCCGACTAGGTGCCGCATCGTGGGAATCCCGCAAGCAGGATTCTCACGCTCTCTTCTAAGGTTCTCGTAGGAAGAGAGAAGGGGGCTCTGGACCCCCTTCCCGGGCATCTCCATGTTTAGGTTTGACAGCAAACCACTGCATACTGAGCCTGTCCAGAGCGTGGGATCCGGGCCGTTTTCTGCCCCCCCCTCCCCCAGCATCTGTTGGCACTGCCGCCTGGCACTGGCAACCCACCAGGCAGAAATTCGCATGCAGCCCTTGCTCTGACTGGCGGGGCAGAAAGGAGTATTGTGGCCTGACAAGCCAGCAGGCTTTCCTTCCCCTGCCTTCTGAGAAGCCCCATCAACCGCTTCGCATCGACTTCCTTTCAGAGTACTATCTTTTTGGGGGGAGGGGGGGTGCCTGCCTCAGAGAAAGGCCAGGTGCCAAACAATGGCAACCATGGTGGGGGGGGGGGGAGAGAGAGCACACTGCTGTGCTGTAACCTTCAAACAGACACCGGAGCCACTGCTTGGTGGTCAGTCAGTTGCAAAGTGCCCCCCGCCCCAAAATCTTTATGAACGGCAGAGCAAGGGGTGCTGGGGGCAGCCTCGTCCCTCCCCAAAGGGTCAGGGCAAGGTGTGGGGCAGGCGGCAAGAGTGGGAGAGGCAGGGGGCAGCCAACCCAGAGGGGAAGGGAGGCAGAGGCCCCCCGGATGAAGGCTGGCTAGGGACGCTGGGGGGGGGGGCTGCGCAAGGGCCACTTAGGGGCACAGAGGCCTGGAAGAACCAGGCGCTGTTTTATTAGCACCCACAAACCAGCTGCACACAAAGGTCCCCATAAAAACACCTGTCATTTTTACTGGGTGAAGCTTGCAAAATTTTGAAGACGGAAGCCATTGTTCACACGAGGAGGAGGAGGTGGAGGAGGAGGAGGAGGAGGAGGAGGAGAAGAAGAAGAAGAAGAAGAAGAAGAAGAAGAAGAAGAAGAAGAGAAGAAGAAGAAGGAGAAGAAGAAGAAGAAGAAGAAGAAGAAGAAGAAGAAGAAGAAGAGGAAGAAGAAGAAGAAGAAGAAGAACCCACCCAGGAACTCTTCCGCTCCCTCAGCCCAGCTGAGTATAAAGGCCCCAGGTGGCTAAAATGCAAGAATTGACCTCAACAGCTGGATGGTGTGCCTGGATTGGGGGGGGGGGCAGAGGCTCCCCAAGCAGGCCATACAAGACTGCTGGACCGTGTCCAGAGGAGGGCAACCCAAATGGTCCAAGGCCTGGAAACGATGCCTTATGAGGAACGGCTTAGGGAGCTGGGTATGTTTAGCCTGGAGAAGAGAAGGTTCAGGGGTGATATGATAGCCATGTTCAAATATATAAAAGGAGGTCATATAGAGGAGGGAGAAGGTTGTTTTCTGCTGCTCCAGAGAAGCGGACACGGAGCAATGGATTCAAACTACAAGAAAGAAGATTCCACCTAAACATTAGGAAGAACTTCCTGACAGTAAGAGCTGTTCGACAGTGGAATTTGCTGCCAAGGAGTGTGGTGGAGTCTCCTTCTTTGGAGGTCTTTAAGCAGAGGCTTGACAGCCACCTGTCAGGAATGCTTTGATGGTGTTTCCTGCTTGGCAGGGGGTTGGACTGGATGGCCCTTGGGGTCTCTTCCAACTCTAGCATTCTATGATTCTAAGACCCCTCCTGCTCTGCCTTCTGCTGGGGACCAGCCAGGCCACGGGTGACCATGGGAGAGGACTGTGCAAGGGCTGCCTCTCTCTCTCTCTCCATCACTCACCCCCACCCCCCAGGAGGACCCCACAAGACAGGCTGATCTTGCAGAGGCCCCGCTGGGCTCCAGAGATGGGGAGGGTCCCCCAGAACGCCTGGCACGTCCAGCAGGGGAATCCGGGAAGGAGCAGAGCAAGGTGGCAAGAGCCCTGCCCCAAGCCAGGGTACCAGGGAGGGGGCACCCCACGGGACCCTGCCTCCAAGCGCCCTGCACACTTGGGCTTGTTTGGTGAGCCATTGTGGGGAAAGGGCTTCTGCAATGAAGCAGCAGCAGCAGAAGTTCTTGGCAGCCCCACACCAGGGCCGGGGGGGGGCCAGCAGAGCAGGGGCAGGCGCAGGCGCAGGGCCCCAACAGGCTGCCCCACGGCTCCACCGCAAGGAGAGCCGAGAGAGAAGCCAGGGCGGCGGCAGGAGCCAGCCCTCCGAGATGACGTGAAGCGGCAACGTGGCTCGGAGCATCCGGGGCTCATCGACTTTGACAATTGCCAATTAGCTTTAACGAGGAGCCGTAATGTACCAATAAACAGAATATGGTGCGCAAGAAATAAAGCAACGGTAACGTGAGGCCCTGCTGCGCCTGGAAAGGAACAGGGCTGGCGGATAGAGGAGGAAACAAAAGCCCCCCCCCCGGCAGCCTCTCTGTGCCCCCTCTGCCTGGGGCAGCTGTTGCAGAGCAGCCAGCATCTCCCCAGGTGGAGGCTTGGACTGGGTCATCCTGGCAAAACCTGAGAGTCCGGGGGGGGGGGCAAGGCGCAAAGGCAGCCCGGCAGCCCCCCCCTCTTCCCAAAGGATCTGGGCCCGCAAGGGACGGGTGCAGGGAGCACCCCTGCTCAGAGGAAGCGCAACTGCCAAGGTCGCTGGGTTCATCATAAACATCTGGCTCAGCCTCCCTTTCCCAGACACCTCCTCACCCGTCGCTGGTCAAGTGAAGGAGCCGCTTCACTTGAGGAGGCAGCCGGTTGAAAGAGCGGCATAAATATTGCCGGCAAGCAGGTGGACGAGTGGGCAGAAGGAGCCCAGGAAAGGCAGGGCGGGCACTGCCACCTCCTCCTCCTCCTGCGGAGACCGACTTCACCTGGCTGCACAGCCAGAGCCTCTCATTACGGAGGCCATTATTTCGGAGCGGCGGGCTGTGAAAGGGCCACCCAGACGAAGCCAGGAAGGAGAGGAGAAGCTCCCCCCACCCCTCTGCCCCACAGGAATGTCTCTCCTCATGCACACAGGGAGAGAGAAATTGGGGGCACCCCACAGCTACAACAGGGACCATCTTGGCTGGGAGTCCAGGACGGCCTTTCCCCCACCTGGCCTGGGAGGGCGGAGCCTGGACTGACTCCAGCTGCAAAAGCTGAAGCTGCTGGGCGGGGGGGGGGGGGGGGTTGTCTGGAATAGGGGGGTTGCTGTCGGGTTTTTTGTATCCTTATTTTAGATCCTCTTGTGATTTACATAGAAATTGTTTGGTTTGGTTGTGTATTTTAAAATGCTTTAGTTACTGTTTATGGCCACTTTTGTTATGTTCTAGCTATGTATTTCTGCAAGCCGCCTTGAGCATGATTGGAACCGTGGAAAGGTGGCAGGCAAATAAAAGTATGTACAGTGGTACCATGGTTTTCGAACGTCTCCGTTGACGAACGTTTCGGTTTTCGAACGCCGTAAACCCAGAAGTAAACGCTTCGGTTTTCAAACATGCCTCGAAAGTCAAACATGAAATGTGGCTCCCGTATTGAGTTTTCTGTGTTGAGTTTTCGGTTTTCAAATGTTTCGGAACTCAAATGGTCTTCAGGAACAGATTACGTTCGAAAACCGAGGTACCACTGTACCTCTGGATACGCACACCTTCAGGATGTGAACGCGGCAAACCCGGAACAGGCACCTCCAGTTGCAAATTCCTCGGGATCCGACCAGAGCTCCGGAACAGATCCTGTGCGCAACCGGAGGTACCACTGTATTTGTACAACAGAGCTGGGGCAACTGCGAGGCTCCTTCTGCTCCTGCCCCCCAGATCTCAGCAGCCCCATTGCTGCCTCCCTTGTCAGGAGCAGAAAACAAGCAAAGTCCTGGCCAAGAGGCGCGGGCACTTAACGCAGGGAGAGCTCCACTTGTGCCAAGGTGGCCTTGGCACCCACAGCAACCCGACTGTGCCCCATCTTTTTTTCTCTGTTCACACCCACACAAAGCCCGATGCGCATTGGTGCCTGTGGGTCTGCAACCAGACAGACCCGCTGTTCCGAAATGCCTACGGCCAAACCAAAGAGCCCCGGGGGCAGGCGAGGAGAGAGGCCCCCGTGCCCCACTTGCAAGCGCAGGCCAGGACACAGAAGGTGTGGCTGTGGCACTCTGTGTATGGACAGTTGCACTGCGCTGGGTCTGCTTGCTCACCACAAAGGCTCCCCCCCCCCGCCGCCTTTCTACAACAAAGTGCGGCTGAGGCAGCTCACAATGGAACCAAGCTAACAAAAACCATAATGCCAGGCAAATACCTTCAAGTTGTGCAAAGACTGGAGCACTGAAGCACCAGGGACACCCTCCGACCCTCTGAAGGCAGCTGCCTCACTTGGCTCAATGCAGCACATGGCCACCCAAAAGCAGGCCAGGCCAGCGCCTCCGGAAGCTGCCGGGAAAACACCACACCAGAGCATGGCGAGCGAGGAGGCCTGGCAAGCTGCTCCACAAATGCCTGCCGCCGCCTCTCCCTCAACTGGGGGGCAGGAAAGCTCAGCCCAACATCAGCCGCACCTCGGGCAGCATCTGGGGCGCAACAGATCCAGTCTGCAGGGATCTGCTGAAACGGGGAAGCCAGGCTGCACAGGGAGCGGCAGCCGTGCCTGGCTCCTGCATTGCAGGGGTCAGGCTAGATGGCCCTTAGGGGTCCCTTCCCACTCTACAATCGTACTCTGTTGGCACTGCAGAGCCTGGAGGAGCACCGATCCCCTGCCTGGGCCAAGCAGCAGGGCTGGCTCGAACCTCCTTCCACGGAGAGCCCGGCTGGCTTGAATTACGGCTTCACCCGCCGCTCCGCAGATAAGTTCCAGACCCAGGCAAGATATATATGTGCAGAGATACGTCAGCTTCTCATAGCGCAGATGAATGCTGCAACGACGGCAGGGCAGCAATGAAGCCCCTCAGCCAGCCGAGGAGCTGCTGGATTTCCTGGGGCCCTTTTGGGAGGAGGAGGAAGAGGACAAAGCCTCCGTCTCCTCACACCAAACTGGGACCCGTGCAAGGAAAACCGGGTGCAAACAGGCCCATAGAGGCGGCACACAGGGAAATCTCCCAGCAGAGGCGGGGAAGAGAGTCTTTCTAAGGACAAAGGAGATAAGGAGGCTCTTAAGCAGAGGCCGGATGGCCATCACTCAGAGCTGCTTAAGCTGCAATCTCTGCGTTGCAGGGGGTTGGGCTAGAGGACCTCTGGGGTCCCTTCCAACTCTGCCATTCTATGATTCTCTAGGCGGCTGCAGCAGCTCCTGAGGCTTCTTTGCAAGGCGGGCTTCACCTGTGGCCGGCAATGGGGCAGGAAGGGGCAGAGAGTGGCGCTCTGGCCTCGGGGAGCTCCAGGCCGTGATGGTATTGCCGTTGCCGACACACAAGACACCCCCGGTCAGGCAGAGATTCTCCCCATCCCTGTGGCTGGCCTCCCCCAATCAATGCAGCCACAGAAGCTCCCGCAGGACTGTTTAATAGCAATAAAATAAAATAAAAATCCCCACATTACTTTCTGTGATGCAATGATTGGGGCGATTCATCAATTGGCCAATTACCAGCGCCTGCTGTCCAGACAAAAACCGCCTTCAGGCACAGCAGCGCAGAAGCCACGCAGGTTCCTCGCATGGCCACCTGGGAGACCTGCAAAGGAGGGACAGCTTGCAGGTGTCCTAGAAGAGGCACCTGCTTGGCCGCTGAACTAGGTGGGTCCCTTTGGCCGGATGCAGCCTCTGGCTCTTCTCCTGCTCTCCTGCTCCTCTTTGGGCAGCATCCCTCACATGAGTCCCGGCCTCCTTCCTGCCCTCTCCAAACTGCTCTTGCTATTCCTGCCAGCTGGCGCTCCGCCAGGGAGATGCTGCTGCTGCTGCTACTTCTATTTGGGGTGCGTGTGGGCCGCAAACAGGGCGCATGGAGGGAGAGAGAGAGACTCTCACCTCAAGCACCCAGGAAATGAGGAGGAGGAGGAGAGTCTGTCAGGGAGAAAGGAGGACCCACGTGGCCAGCAAGAATCCCCACGGAGGCCAAAGAAAGGAGTCGTGGGCCGGTCAGCCAGATCTGGCCACGGCAGAGTCGCCCAACCCAGCAAGCAGCATCGCCCTCCAGCAGCCCCTCCTTCTCCCAGCCACCCCATTTCTCCTCCACGAAGCCCAGACCAGGGAACCCTCAGCTTCCAGCATCATTGCTGCCTCCACTTTCCCTCCCACGGCTGAGGACTCACAGGGGGCCATGGAAACAGGCCCCCAAGAGGAAATCATCTCCTCCCGGGTTTACAGCAAATGGCATTCAGAGGCCTTGCTGGCTTCTCCAGCAGAGCCATCCTGGCGAGTAGAAATTCAGGGCGTTCTCCTCCATCCAATCCTCTTTTGAAGCCCTCCAAGTTGTCTCCTGCTTGCAGTAAACTGGCAACTCTCGGCTGGGGAGGGAGCAACTGCACCCCCCTGGAGCACCTCCGATCCAGTCCAGCCCCGGTCTCTCCTGGACCCTCTTGCTGGAAGCAGGTTCAACTGTTCCCCAGGGGGACGTCCTGCTGCAGTCGGCCACATCCATACCCTAAGAACGTGAGGAGAGGCTCCTGGATCAGGCCCACGGCCATCCCTCACAGCGTCCAACCAGGTGCCCCAAAGGGAAACCCGCAAGCAGGATCCGAGCACAAGAGCCCTCTCCCCTCTTGGGGGGTCCAGCAACTGGGATTCAGGGCCACTCCATGAGTTTGTCTAATCCCCCTTTATACCATCCAAGTTGGATGGCCTCCTGCAGGAGGGAGTTCCACAGATTAACCATGTGCTTCATGAAGAAGGCCTCTCTTTCATCGGTCCCCATATCCTTCTGCCGCCTCTCCCATAGGCACCTCACCAGACCCTCTCCTCTTCCTGCTGGGCGGGGGCCGCCAGCACCCCACGCTCCCACTCTGGGGGGGGGGCCACCACCCAAAGCCCCTGAGGGAGAAGCAACCCCACCCCCTGCTTCTTTCTGTCGTGGCCCAGAGGAGGGGAAGACACCCCTTTTTGGCCCAGCCAGGCTAGCATACCCCCCCCCCTCCATGCACCGTCTGCCATTCACAGGCGGCACAAATATAGCTGCAGTGGTGAGTGGCAATTTAAAATGCAAATGCTAACGAGGGAGCGAGGAACAAGACGAGTTCTGGTTGCAAAGGGGCTGCACCTCCGGCAAGGGGAGTCCACAGGCCCCCTGCTCTAATTTCGGGATTACAAGGAGGGGGTCCAATTGCCCCCAGGAAGAAAAAGGCCAGAAGAGGCAGCCTGGAGGGGGTGGGGGTGGGGTGCCATCTTTCCTCCTCAACCCACCACCACCACCTGCCCAGACTAACTGGCACGCTACCTGCTCGTTACATGCTAATTAACATGCACAGCTTGATTAGGAAGCCTCAAGTGGAGGGAGGCAGAGAAGGAATTGCAGGGCGCTTGCGGTGGCGGGTCTGGTTTCTCCTGAGGCGGCTGGAATAGGATCACGGAAGCACAGAATCGTAGAGTTGGAAGGGGCACCCATGTGCTATCTAGTCTGACCCTCTTGCAAGGCAGGGATCATGGCCAAAGCTTCTCTGACACCCAACGTCAGCTTAAAAGCCTCCAGCAAAAGAGAGGGCCCCCCCCAGCTCTTCTGGGAGTCGGTTCCGCTGTCAGACGGCTCTCCCCGTCTGAAAGTCCTTCCTGATGTTGAGTCGGAATCTCCGAAGTCGAGACGGCTGTGGGCATCTTTGCTAAGTGGCGCGTTCGGTTGGTGATGCTTCCCTGAGCGCACCTGGTCTCTTTCTCCCTAGGCTGGTGGGATTTGGTGCTGAGGGCCAAAGGGGGGGGGCTCCTTCCTGCAGCCCCAGCTGAACTCGAGAAGAAAGGAAGACGGCCGTCCACGTGCACAGAAACACACAAGGTCAAAGGGGAGGAACTCCCCCAAGAGCCTTTCTCCCACGTAGGAGAGGGGGGCGTTCTCAAAAAATGCCCCCATATTCCCATCCCATCTGTTGGGGGGTGCTTTGCAATCCTATGATTCACGGCAGGGTTTTGAACGGAGGTTGGGGTGGCCATCTGTCAGGAAATTCTTTAGCTGTGACTCCTGCAGTGCAGGGGGCTGGGCTGGGTGGCCTCTGGGTGGCCCTTCTAGGCGATTCCTTGGAGTCAGCTGAGTGCTGCCCACAGAGCCAAGGAAGGACAGGCCCCGCAGCAGTGGCACTCTGGAGATTCCCCAAAGCCACGCCAGCGTGGAGGCCAGCTAGCCCCTTGCCCAGTGGAGCCACACCACGGGCTCCCCCGCAGCTCGGACGAAATTTCCTCTGAGCGCTGCTGCCAGGCTTGTGGGCTGCCCAGAGCCCCTGGGAGGAAGGGAGGGCAGGAGGGCGGACTGGCCGCCCAGCTGCCCCCACTGTGCCAGGTCTGAGCTCGCTCTGCCCACCCCTCCCAGCTACCCCCAAGGTGTAGAGGGGAGCTCCTGGGAACCAGGCGCCAAGGTGAAGGCAGCCCCGCGCCAGAGTCGGTTCCTATAGCAACAGAACTTAAAATACAACTCCCGGCAAGGCCTGCTCACCCCGGCGCTGCCTTCTCCCGGGGCTCGGTGCATCCCCCTTAATCATTCCTCCGCGTCCAAAATTAGCTCCGCGGCGCAAAAGGCGACAACTGCAACCCCTCGTCCCCCACACCGCCTGCTGCATGACACAGAGCTGGGGGGGGGCGAGAAAGGGAAGGGAAATATTTAAGAAGAAGCGGCGGCGGCAGCGGCTGATTCCCGCCTCCCCAAACAGCAACACAGCCAGCAGAAACTCCATTAACCTTGTGGAGGGACAGATTCAGGAATTGCGTTCGCCATGGGCGGGGGGGGGGGAGCGCAGGGGGGGACTCCCCCGCCGGGAAGGATTCTCCTGAGCAGCAGGGTGGGGGCCGTGGGGCTGGCCCCAGAGCGGAGCCGGAGGACACAAGGAGGGCGAGAGGAATCGCCAGCAGGGATTGGGGCCAAAGCCCCACTGACGCAATGGGAGCAGGGTCCTGCTGAAAGGGGGCTGAGGAGAGAGGCCTGGGAGCCCCCACCCAAGTCTGCCCCACTGCTTACAGGTGCCCCTCTCAGAACCACCCAGGCCAAAGGGAAGGAGGAGGAGAAGGAAGGGCGGAGAGGCAGCGAGGGCTTCAGAACCACAGAATGGCAGAGTTGGAAGGGACCCGGAGGGTCATCTAGTCCAACCCCCCACCCAAAAATGCAGGAATCGTTTGCCCAATGTGGGCTCGGATCCAGGACCCTGAGATTCTGAGCCTTGTGTTCTCCCGACTGAGCTCTGATACCAGGAGGCGGAGAGGCCTTTCATCACCAGCCGCAACAGGCATGCTTTTTCTCCCCGGTGAGAGGCAGCCAGGCTGGGAAGAGCAGCATGGAGAGTTGCTCTTGTGCTCGGATCCTGCTTGCAAAAAAGTTCCTCTTCCACCAGGCCTTGTGCTGCTTCACATGCCATGTCCTTTTAAACCTGGGGGGAGGCAGTTCTGCTCTCGTTCCCATTATGTATTTTGTGTTTCTCCTTTGTATTTTGATGCTGTGAGCCGCCCTGACATCTCCGGATGAAGGGCAGAATACAAATTTAATTAATAAGTATAACTAAATGACCACAAAAGCCAAGCACCTCTGGTTGGCCCTGGGAGGACAGAAGGCTGGACTCGACGGCCCCCCTTTGGGCAAGATCCAGCAGGCTCTTCTCCTGTCCTTGGCCCTTGCAAGTCAGGAAACGGAAAGGGCCCTCGCTGGGCCTCTGCCCCGATCCCCACCCAGAGCCTTGGACTTCGCAGCCCAGCTCTTTCTCCATCAAGCCAGGGCAGCCCCCGACACCACCGTGGGGTGACAAGAGCAGGGGCCCCTCTCTCCCTGCCTGGCCCGCCCCCTTCTAGTCTCCCCAAAGGACGAGCCGCGAAGGGAGCAGGAAGGGGGATCCCCCCTGGATTGCCATAAAACTGCAATTCAATTACAGGAGCCGGGCGAATTCATAAGTCTCCACAGCCCCGCTAATTGCATAATTAAGGACTGGGACGCCAGGAACGCAATTACACTCGCAGGCTGAGTCATTAAGGCCCCTGCGATCCGGCAGTGGGATTTCCACTTGGGGACTGGGGGTCTTAATTGTATCGCTTTGCTTCGCGGGGGGGGGGGCGGCGCATTCGGCAGAGAGGCTCCGTGTTCCTCTAGTCTTTGTGGTTCAGAGGAGCCAAGGAACCTCCTCCAAACCCCACAGCTCCTGCCTTGAGCAGGGGGCCCGGGCAGCAGCTGATCCAAACCTCTGCCTGCACCCCCCCCCACTGCACACCCCACTGCAGCTGCCTTCCCCTGCAGGGGAGCCGTGAAATGTGCAGAACCAAACCAAGGGCAGCGAGAGTGCACAAACACACACAACCCCGCCCCCGCCCCCCCAGAAACCAGAGAGAGCGCAGAAGCAGCAGAGCTCCCTCTCCAAGGAGAGAAAAGTCTCCCAGGCAAGGCAGGCGCACACAATAGCCCCAGTGCGCAGCAGCAGCAGCAGCAGCAGCAGCACCCCCCCCCCCACGCCTGCCTGCGCACTGGCCGCACGCACGCAGGGAGGCAGCGGCAGCCCTCCCATGTCAGGCGCGCCAGGCGTTTGCCCTTCTGCGGCGGCATCTCTTATTTATTTTCCCCGCGTAAGTGGGTGTTTTAGCACTTATTAAAATTTTAAAATATCAGAGGCTCCGGAACGAACCGTCTCATTTTCTTGTCTTGCGCAGCTGACTTTAGGACTGGTTAATTATAAATAAGATTCTGGGATGATGTCTCCATATTACACGCTCGCCTTGCCAGAGCCCGTGGGCTCGGGAGATGCCTGCCCACAGCCGCCCGGCGGGCAAATCTCAGCAGCGCCACAGGTCTCCGCTCACGGGGACACCAGGAATCAGGGCCAAAAGCGCAGAGGTCTCCATGCAGCGGGTCCCAGGTCCCAGCCCCACCAGGATCTCCAAAGAGAGCTGGGAACGTCCCCTGTAGGGTGAAAAGGGACCCGCCTGGAAACCGCAGGAGGGGAGATCTGCTCCTGGCCCCCGGGGGCTTCTGAATCCCAGTTGCTGGAAGCTGCAGGAAGGGAGGGGGCTGGTCTGGGGCTTGTGCGTTTGCCACAGAACACCCGCTTGTCATCCAGAAGGACCCAGCAACCTTCCTCCCTCAGATTGCAGCAGAGTGCTCTTCTCCACACCGGCTCCACTAGTTCGAATTGCATCCCTTCTCTGCGGCTCCATTTTTGCTAATCCTGCCTTTCATTCCCTGGTGGGGGGTTTTTCCACTCGTAGTCAGCTAAAAAACCAACACGAAAGGCCTCTTTAGCTTTCCCCTCAGCTGCAGCTTTCTGGCCTCCCTCCTGCCCCACAGCTCTGGGCAGCTTCGATCAAACATGCCCCTTGGAAGAGGCAAACCCTCCTGGCCCCGGAGGCGCCTGCTTTGAAGCAAAAATGCCGCTACAATAAGGGGCAGCGCTTGGGGGGCAGCCACGGTTGTGCCCCCGGAGGAAGGGCCTTTGGGGCCAGGGCATGGCCACGATCCAACCTCCACGTGGCAGAGCGTCTGCAGAAGCGGCTGCACTTGGCATTAGGCTGACTGGGCAGAAGGTGCTAAGCCAAGCCAGGGAGAAGGAGGAGAGGAGCGATCCTATAATCATAAGAGTTGCAGAGTCGGAAGGGACGCCCGAGGGTCATCCAGTCCAACCCCCTGCAATGCAGGGATCTCAACTGAAGCATCCGTGACAGATGGCCACCCAACGGCTCCTTAAAAGTCCACCACTTCCCAGTTCTACTGGGAACAGAACTGCCAGAAAGTTCTTCCTGGTATTTAGTCGGAATCTCCTTTCTTGTAACTTGAAGCCATGGGTTCAAGTCCTACCCTTCAGAGCAGGAGAAAAGAAGCTTGTTCCCTCTTCCATGTGACAGCCCTCGAGATATCTGAAGATGGCTATCCTATCTCCTCTCAGTCTCTTCTCCAGGCTAAACATACCCAGCTCCTTCAACCGTTCCTCATCAGGCTTGGTTTCCAGACCCTTGGCCATCTTGGTCGCCCTCCTCTGCCCACCTCCCAGCTTGTCAACATCCTTCTCAAATTGTGGCGCCCAGAACTGGACACAGGATTCCAGGTGTGGCCTGACATAAAACAGAATAGTTTGGGACTATGACTTCCTTTGATCTGGACACTAGACTTCTGCTGATGCAGCCTAGAATAGCATTAGCCTTTTTTGCTGCTGCATCACACGGTTGACTCATGTTCAGCTTGTGGTCCACCAAAAACCCCAGATCCTTTTCACATGTCCAGCTAGTAAACCAGGGGTCCCCCATCCTATATTGGTGCACCTGGTCCTTCCTGCCTAAGTGCAGACCCTGACATGGCTCCCTACATTTGCCCTCTTCTCCCAGCTATGCCCTCCCCAACCTCCTTGGCAGGAGAAGAGGTCCCCAGAAACTCAGAGCCAGCCCCCTTGCTGCCCCTCTCCTCGTTTCAGCGCTGCCTTGGTCCCAGAGATGGGCTGCTGGGGGGTGAGGATGCAGCTGGAACGGGGAGTGTGCTGTTCTTGGAGACATGAGCGCCAGGAAATGAGGGGCAAGGCAGAGCCCTGGAGCACCAGGGGGGTCTCCAAGACTTCTATATCATGCCTTGTGTACAGGAAAGTGCAATCGGAATATCAAAAGCGAGGGAAACCCCAAAGAGCAGCAAACCCAGCCCCAGAAGACCACCCAAAGCGGGTCCTCTGGTCCAGCCTCCTGTTCTCACGGTGGCCAAGCAGCTGCCCACTATGGGAACCCCCCCCCCAAGCAGCATCTGAGCACCAGAGGCCCCTCCCTTCCTGCGGTTTCCAGCAAGAAGCATTGCTGCCTCCCACCGCGGAGGGCAGAGCAGAGCCGCTCATCGCCCTCTCTCCTCCTCCTCCTCCTCCTCCTCCTCCTCCTCCTCCTCCTCCATGAATTTGCCCAACCCAAAGCCCTCCAAGTTGGTGGCCATGACTGCCTCCTGTGGGAGGGAGTTCCGCAGGTTAACACTGCTCTCTCTTTGATCTGTCCGGAATCCTACAACACTCACTGAATAGCCACAAGTTCTAGCGCTATAATGGAGGGAGCCAAAGTTTTCTCTACCCAGTTTCTCTAGCCACTTTACGGACTCTGATCATGCTGCTTCTTTTTCTCACCTTTTCTCTGCACTGAGAAGTCCCAAATGCCAGAAGCTTTCCTCACACTGAGAGAAGATATGAAAGTCGTCTTCAAGCATCTGAGTGTTGGTGCTGACCTTTAACGCCCTCAACGGCCTCAGCCCAGTATACCTGAAGGAGCATCTCCACCCGCATCGTTCAGCCCAGACACTGAGGTCCAGCTCCGAGGGCTTTCTGGCGGTTCCCTCCCTGCAAGAAGCGAGATTACAGGGAACCAGGCAGAGGGCCTTCTCAGTAGTGGCGCCCTCCCTGTGGAACACCCTCCCATCAGATGTCAATGAAATAAACAACTATCTTACGTTTAAAAGACATCTGAAGGCAGCCCTGCTTAGGGAAGTTTTAAATGACTGATGTTTTAATGTATTTTTAATCTTTTGTTGGAAGCCGCCCAGAGTGGCTGGGGAAACCCAGCAAGATGGGCGGCGTATAAATAATAAATTATTATTATTATTATTATTACTATTATTGTCACACGTTGGTTGGAGCAGGCTTGTTTTCTCCTGCTCTGGGGGGCAGGACTCGAACCCATGGCTTCAAGCTACAAGAAATGAGATTCCAACTAAACATACGGGGGGGGGGGGAACTTTCTGACGGTAAGAGCTGTTTTGACAGTGGAAAGGTCTCCCTCCGGAGGTTGTGGACTCTCCTTCCTTGGAGGTTTCTAAGCAGAGGTTGGAGGGCCACCTGCCAGGAATGCATTAGCTGAGATACCTGCACTGCGGGGGGCTGACCGTCAATGCCCCCCCTTCCAACTCTACCATTCTCAGATTCTATGAAGCAGGGATGTCTTGGGCAGACTTCTGAGGTGCAGCCAGGCAGGGCCTCCCTTGGAACCCAGTGTCATAGAATCATAGCATTGTAGGGTCAGAAGGGGTCCCGAGGGTCATCTAGTCCAACCCCCTGGCAATGGAGGAATCGCAGCTGTCACACCAAGCGTGGCAAACAAGGGGGGAACTCTTTAGCCCCCTGGAGCACAGAGTTCAAGGAGAGAGAGAGAGATGCAGGTGTGGAAGATCAGCTAGAGGGAGAAGAGACCTTCATCCCCTTCCTCCTCCTCCACCTCCTCCTCTTCCTCTGCTCTTGTTTTGGGGGGCAGCACCAGGCCGAAGGATCTCGGCGTTTCTATTGAATCCCCCAACAATTAACTGGAACCCGATCGATGTTCAGGGCCGCCTCTCCTCCCACAGAGATTGCCATGGCAACAGAAGCAGGAGTGGGATGACGGACCCCAAACAGGGATGCACCTGAGAACGGGACTCGGGGCAGGGAGACCCACGCGCGTGGAAGAGGCGGGGCCCCTCCCTAGGGAGGAGGCCAGCCGCGGCTGGATCAGGCCCCAGGGGGCCCACGGAGCCCAGCCACTCATTCTCACCGCAGGCAGCCGGATGCCCCCCAAGGGAAGCCCACCAGCAGGACCCAAAAGCAAGCGCAGCAGAGCACTGCCCCCCCTTCCAGTCTCATTTAAGGATGTTCAGTGTCTTCAGGCAGCAAAGTCCATGGGGTCATTTTCGTCCACCCCGGGGGGTCACGAAGAGCCGCCCCAAAAGCACCTCCTCTGAGAGCTGCTCCTGCTAGTGCTCTCCCCCCTGGAGAGGAGCCTCTTCCTACCTCACACCCACCGAGGCTGCAGAGGAAAGGATGGCTCCGTTGGACTTTCCGCATTCGAAGCGGGAGACCTTCCGTTGTGCTCCCTGCACTGCAGGGGGTTGGACTAGATGACCCACGGGGTCCCTTCCAACTCTCCCACCCTGCGATTCTGTCTGCCGCTGAGCTGCAGTGGCGCCCCCACCGACGAGCCCCTGCATCAAGGGCAGGCTGGCGGAAACAGCTCCAGGCTCCTTTGGGGGTGGGAGCGGCCGTTTCCCAGCACGTCCCCTTCCATCCGACTGTGGGTAAAGCAAGGAGCCTCCCCAAGGAAGAGCCCCCCCCGCTCTGTTCCATTAGCTCAGCCTCCACAGAGCACCCAGGTCAGAGAGGAGTTTCAGGGGCTCCATCTAACGCAGGAGTAGGCAACCTAAGGCCCATGGGCCGGATGCGGCCCAATCGCCTTCCCAATCCAGCCCGCGGACGATCCGGGAATCAGCATATTTTTACATGAGTAGAATGTGTGCTTTAATTTAAAATGCATCTCTGGGTTATTTGTGGGGCATAGGAATTCGTTCATTCCCCCCCCCCAAAAAAATATAGTCTGGCCCACCACATGGATGGTGGACCGACCCACAGCTGAAAAAGGTTGCTCCCCCTCCTCTCCGGCCTGGCAGCTCAGGGGCCCCCACTCTCTCTGGACCAGTCCCTGCAGAGTCTCCCCTGCGCCACAACTTGGCCACTCGCTCTCCTTCCTAACCCGCCTCGTGCCATCCCAAGAGAGGGCGATCCTGCACGGAAGAAGGAGCCAGACTGGTTTCAAGAGCAAGCGGGCACCGAGGGAAGGAGGCAGTGGCAGCAGGCGCAGAGGGGCGAAAAGGATGTGTTAATCAAACAGAGAGGAAGCTGCTGTGCCGCCAGATGTTTCCCTCCATGCGGCATCGTGACTCAAGCACTCGGCTCCCTCTGCCAGGTGGGGCATCCCTGGAGAGGAGCCTCAGCCGCCCGGCGGGTCTGTTGCCGGAGAGGAGCGGCCGCAGCTGGGCACGGCTGCGGTGGGAAGGGCGGCAGATCCACTCCTCGTACCCTCCCTGGCTGCAAGGGGGCCCGGCCCGGCACACCCACATCCCTGGGCATTGGCCGGGGTGAAGATCTGGGAGAGGGGGCCGCACCAGCAGCCCCTCCTAAGAGTGCCCGACACACAGACACTCGCGCAAGCCTTTGCCCGTATCAGACGGGAGCTCTGCCAGGGAGTGGGTGAGAGAGGGGCTCCACACCGCAAAACTTGCCCTTGCCGAGGAGCGCAGGAAGACCCAGAAGGGATTGTGCCCCAGCCGGGAGCAAGGGCACCCCACCCACAGACCTGGGGGCCAGAGGCAAGGGGGGGCAGCTGCTCTCAGGCACTCGATTCCACTTTGCACGCCACACGACACCAGATTGAATCTTTCAGGCAGCGAGGGAGACAGAAAAGAACGACAGTCGCACCTTGGAAGTCGAACGGAATCCGTTCTGTAGGTCCGTTCGACTTCCAAAACGTTCAGAAACCAAAGCGCGGCTTCCATTTGGGTGCAGGAAGCTCCTGCAGCCAATCAGAAGCCACGCCGGACATTCGGCTTCCAAAATTCATTCGGAAACCAGAACACCCACTTCCGGGTTTTGATCGTTCGGGAGCCGATTTGTTCAGGAGCCAAGGCGTTTGAGATCCAAGGTACGGCTCTCCAAGTTTGCTCCTGCTCTCCATCAAGGCTTGCTTGGGAGAGTCAGGCCGCGAGGGAAGGGGCTGCCATTGACGACAGCTTGGCTTCCTGCTCCATGCAAAGGAGACGGCCCCCCATGCACCCCAGAGAGAGGGGGCAGCTGTGCAGGCAGGCAGGCTCTTCCTCAAGGAGCCCACATCGTGGCCAACGTCGGCACGGCAGAACCCAAACTGTTCCGCAGGGAATGCGCACGCAGAGACACGCACAGCCCTCCCTCCCGCTGAGCTCGGAACCCCATAGAAAGACAGAACGGTGGAGTCGGAAGGGACCCCCAAGAGTCCCTCTTGCAACGGCAGCCCCTTCGACATCTCCCAGATCCCTAGACCGAAAGGAGCTTTCCACAAGGAGAACGAAGAACGCATATCTGCAAAAAGCCTCCCGTTTTGCACAATTCCTTTATTTATTTGCAGGATTTATTCCACAAATCTGAAGGCAGCCCTCTTTTAATGTTTGATGAATTATTGTATTTTAACTTATTACACTGACCGTGGCAAAGTTTTTTTCAGAGGTCGCAAGGAACAAAGACCATCACGCTCTAGACATAACAAAATGACTACCTAGGTCTCTTTCGCCCATTGTTTGGTTGTTTTAACTGAATCTTGTTTTGAAACTGTTTTGTGGGTCTATGGACTGCAATGAAGATATTTGATTTGATTTGTATTTTAATATTTTGCTGGAAGCCGCCCAGAGTGGCTGGGGAAGCACAGCCAGATGGGCGGGGTATAAGTCATCACCACCATCATCATCTTCATCATCATCTGCTCTGGCTTGGTGGAGGCAGAACCCCTAGGACCAAACCCAAGACCCCCCCCCCCCCGCTGAGTCTGGGCCTGACACCCCCCCAACCTGACAAATGCACTGAACAAACATTATTGCACCAACACCCCCCTTGCCCCCAGAGTAATTTGCTGAGAGGCAGCCTGCAGGAGATAGAGGGACCCCCCCACACACACACATGCACCCCAGCAATGAGGGTCTCACCTGCGAGCAGGAAGGTGATAAGGCAAGTTTCCTTGGGCATGTAGAGCTTGAGGCGGGAGCCGCTGAACACATACTCCACCACGGCCTCCGAGCGCCCAGCACGCTGCAGGAAGGGCAGGAACTGCTTGGCCTTCTGGGTGTCCTACAGGGGGAGAGAATAATCATAAGACATAATATTTTTTTATTTATACCCCGGCCTTCCCGATTTAAAAACCGGGCTCAGGGCGGCTAACAACAAATATAAAACTTTGATTAAAAACGACTTAAAAAACAGCTTAAAAACATACAACATAAATGTAGCATGGCCAGGGCTAGCTGGCCAAGTTGGTCCTGCTAGGGCCAGCAAGGAGACCAGGGAAGGGTTTAAATGTGGGGTCTCAGAAGGGTTTCTTCATAGAAAAAGGGAAGGGAAAAGGGAATGGAGGATCAGGCTAAATTGAAGGCCAGGCGGAATAGCTCTTTTCTTACAGGCCCTGCGGAAGGAGATCGAGTCCTGCAGGGCCCTAGTCTCCTGGGACAGAGCATTCCACCAGGTCGGAGCCATCCCTGAAAAGGCCCTGGCCCTGGTGGAGGATAGTCTGGCTTCTTTTGGGCCCGGGACCCTTAAGCTATTATTATTCATGGGCCTTAGGGTCCTCTGCAGGACATACCAGGAGAGGCGGTCCCGTAGGTACGAGGGTCCTAGGCCGCATAGGGCTTTAAAGGTCAAAACCAGCACCTTGAACCTGACCCGGTACTCCACCGGGAGCCAGTGCAGCTGGTAAAGCACTGGGTGAATATGCTCCCATGGCAAGGTCCCCCGTGAGGAGCCTCGCTGCAGCATTCTGCACCCACTGGAGTTTCTGGGACAGCTTCAAGGGCAGCCCCACGTAGAGCGAGTTACAGTAGTCAAGCCAACAGGGCTGTCTAGATCAGCTTGGCCTGCGCCGGTTGCTGTCCTGGGCTTTCAGTGGTGCTGGGGTGGGGTCACTCCCAGCTGACCCGGGAGGCATTGCCAGGGACCCTTCTGCATGCCAAGCAGCTGCTCCCCCGCTGCTCGGAAGCCACGGCTCTTCCCGAGCAAGGTTCAGCTTTCTTGGGGCACCGGGACCACCTCCATGGGGCAGCTCGCTGTCCAAACAAACCTCTCCCCCCTCCCCAAGGCTGCCCCAGACACAAATAGGCAGTTGGAGGGCCAGGTTTTAACTGCTTCTGCATCTCCTAGCAACAAGTTCCTAAGGCTGTAAGGAGCTGCCCTCGAGGGAGGGAACAGAGAGTTCAGCGAAGGAATGTAGAAGCATAGAATTGTAGGGCTAGGGGGGACCCGAGGGGTTCTCTAGTCCAGGGGTCAGCAAACGTTTTCAGCAGGGGGCCGGACCACTGTCCCTCAGACCTTGTGGGGGCCGGACTATTTTTTGGGGGGTGGAGGTGGTGAAATGAATGAATTCCTATGCCCTACAAATAACCCAGAGATGCATTTTAAATAAAAGGACACATTCTACTCATGTAAAAACACGCTGATTCCCGGACCGTCTGCGGGCCGGATTGAGAAGGCGATTGGGCCGCATCTGGCCCCCGGGCCTTAGGTTGCCTCCCCATGCCCTAGTCCAACCCTTCAAGGCAGGAAGCACAGCTGAATCACAGCACATCAGCCCCCCTGCTCGGAGGGAAGCTGCCTTCTGCCAGTCCCACCCAGCCGCCCAAGCAGGAGAAGAGATGCAAAGAGGCGGAGGGAACGGTCTATCCTACGTGGCGGACTTTTAAAAATGTTTAAAAGTACTTTTCCAAAAAACAAAAACAAAACAAGAGTCCTTTTTGTTGGGGATAATTCAGACAGAACTTCCCAGGTGTCAGAAAAGGTTATTTATGTATGCCACCCCTGCAGCCTTTGTTTTGCTAGCCCACAAATGCAAGAAGAATGGCAACTTAAACTGATGGAATATGCGCAGCTTGCAGACTTAACATATAGAATAAGAGAACAAGAGGAACATACATTTAAAGAAGACTGGGAAACTTTTATTGAAATATTTGGGAAAAAGAGTTCCCAAAGGGAGCAGAAGTTGCGGTGTGGGCATAAAAGCCATTTAACTCTAGGTTTGGGGAGGGGCCTGTGGCCACGACCATATTGATTGACTGCCCAGCAGTTTATATAGCCTAGGCATGTGACCCAGTGGTCACTCTGGCTTGAGTTTCGGATCTCCCACCCCCCACTCCCTGGTATAGGCTGGTGCGTTGACCTTGCTGAACCGGGTAGGGGTCGTCTCTGTTGTGGGAATTTCGGGGGGGGGGAGCTTCCTTTTAAAACATCCCATTACACTAGTCGAGACATGAACAGAGAGGGGTGACTGGGACCCCAGTATACTATTTGGGACATGAGCAGAGAGGGGTGACTGGGGCCAGGGTGTCTGGGAGCAGCACAGAAAGACAGGCCTCATGTCTGAAGAGCACAGTCCTGAAACCATTTTGACTCCTGGCACCATTTTGACTCTCAAGAACTGACCAGGTGTTTCTCTCCAAGGAGGAAGGGAGTGGGAAAAGCTCCCCATTGTCTCCTATGGACAGGGCCTGTGACCTGTGACCTAGATTCAGGAATTAGTGGTTATAATAACAAAAGAATGGCCAGACTGCCCAGGAAATGCAATCAGATAAGACATTATCATATGAAGTGGCAGACAGGAGGTAAACAACTCAAGATTTCTGCTGAGCTGGAGACCGCCTTTTTCTATGATGTAGCTGTGATGTATCTGAGGGGTGGTCCTGCGTTACACCCCTTTTTGTGATGTATGTATGATGCATAGGGGGGTGGTCTTGAGCAGAAGGGGGGGAATTTCAAAGTCTATATATGAGCTGGCGCACCATTGTTCTAGGTTCTTTTCCTGCTCATGTGTGAGAGGAAAGCACCCTGTTGCAACAGTGAAAATAAAGGCTTTGCTTCTCAATTTTTCTCTGGTTGGCCTCTGTTTTTACTCCTACCGATGGAGAACCTGCAGGTAACTTGCAAGGGCTCTTGTGTACCCCATAAGGGAATAAGGGCAGATTTTTCTACAACATCTCCATTTTGAGAGAGGCCTGGTAGGAATTTTGTCCATTTGGCTGATTGGCCCTTGCCACTTGGTTTTTGCCTACTATTCAGCAATTAGTCACAACTTGTAAGGTTGGCGGTTAGGCATTGGTTCAGTGGTATGGGAGGCCGGTAGCCTCCATGAAGTGCTGTGAGTAATGGGAATTCCGTTAAAGGAAGCCAGGGGCTCTATAATGCTTGTCCGAACCCGGTAGGTTGCAGGGCCGAAAAGCTTGAGCCCCTGTGAACCCCTGGGGAGGGGGAAGGCTATCATGCCCCCAGCCTCCTTAACCCTCCCCAGTTAAAGGTTTCCCAGTGCTGCCCAATGGTCAGCTCTGTCCCGCTGGACAGCTAGTCGGTTGCTGACTAGGGTCAGCTCTGTCCCGTCGGACAGCGAGAACCAATGCCTATGCAACCACTCACTTGATTTGTATTCAATAAAAGTTGTGGCCAAAATTATGCCAAAAACCCAAACCAGAAATATGAGTCTTGTCTGAAGTTACTGGGGGGAAATGGCTGGGTGCCCTACACATGCAAATAATTGCGTACACCTGAAAACGTGGGCAGCATTAAGATAAATTCGACAGTGCAAGTTTTGATGGATATAATAATGGAATAGTGAATGGCATAGTTTTTGTAAAATAGGCAGCGATTTATGATATGTAAAATGAGCCATGGAAAGAGAAGAAGAATCACACACACACACACCCTAAACATTTTGTGAATCTAAGCTCATCGAGGGGCAGTATTTCAATATGAGTAAGAAAATGAGAGCGCCCCCAAAATCGGGGGCCGCTGCTTCTGGGTCCGGGCTGGGACTTGGAAAGGCCTCACCCAGCCTGGCTCTGCACACTGGCTGGCTTGGGGACTGAATGATAAACTGCAGCTCCAACTCTGCAACCTGGAATGTTTCCCCGCAAAGACGGAGCATCACCAGCGGATGATTTATTCCCCCCAAATGTGTGTGTGTGTGTGTGTGTGTGTGTGTGTGTGTGTGTGTGTGTGTGTGAGAGAGAGAGAGAGAGAGAGAGAGAGAGAGAGAGAGATGGCCTCAGCTCCCCAGCCAGGTGGCCTTTTATTTTGCTCTCGCCTTAATTTAGAAAAATGAACTGCAAAGGGGCAGCCAAGGAGGAGAAGCTTGTTGCAGCTAAGGAAACTTCTGCCTCCCGCTCACCCTCCCGGAGCTGCCTGACTAGACTAGCAAAGCGCACCGGGGGAGGGGGGAGCCATCGATTGCCCACCTCTCTCCAGCAGCTGAGTCCTGGCACTGAAGAGGAGCAGGAGGAGGAGGAGGAGGCAGCCCAGCCGCCTTGGGAAGAGGGCAGGGACTGGGCTGGGCTGGGCGGCAGGGAGCCCGTGATTCGATGGGGAGGGAGGAGGAACCAAAGAATGTCAGGGGAGCCTGCAGGATCAGGCCCATGGCCCATCTAGTCCAGCATTCTCACAGCAGCCATCCAGATGCCCCCAAGCAGGGTCTGAGTGCGAGAGCAAGTGTCCCCTCCTGTGGTTTCTGGCACATGGCATTCAAAGGCATTGTCGCCTCCAACTGGGGAGGCAGAGCAGAGTCATCCTGGCAAGGAGCCATCGAGGAGGAGGAGGAGGAGGAGGAGGAGGAAGGCAAGCCTGGAGGGTGGGCTGACCTTTCTTAAGGGGACATTTCTTGAGATGCAGGGAAAGGGAACGGCAGGGGGCAGGCAAACCGTCGTCCTTGCTGGATTTGAGAACCAAGCGAAAGGCAGGTGTCTATTTCGCTCATTGGCTTGTGCAGAACGACACCCCCACACACACCCCCACTTTGTTTGCAGAAGGACCCTGCCCGCCTCTGGCATCCCCACGGGGAAAGGCTCAAGGAAGCCACCCACACCCTGTCCAATTCCTGGACATGGGTCGCGTGCGTGATCCGGCCCACGGAGGGATCTCTGCGGGACCGATCCGGCCCAGGCAAGATAAACCTTGCTGACCCCTGAGCTATATGGACAAGCTGGGAGGTGGGCAAACCAGAGGATGCAGGGTCTGGAAACCAAGCCTGATGAGGAACGGTCGAAGGAGCTGGGCCTGGATAAGGAGAGGCTAAGAAGAGCTCTGATACCACATGGGAAATGGAGCACATTTATTTCTTCCTGCTCTGGAGGGCGGGGCCTGAACCTGTGGATTCAAACGAGAAGAGATTCCAACTAAACACCAGGAAGAACTTCCAAACGGTTAAGATCTGTTTGGCAGCAGGACGGAGCTGGTAGACTCTCCTTCCTTGGAGGGTTTCAAGCAGAGGTTGGGCGTCCGTCCGTCATGGATGCTTTAGGTGAGATTCCTGCATTGCTGGGGGTTGGACTAGATGACCCCTGGGGTACCAGCCCTAGGATTCTGTGATTCAGATTCCCGGCCGAGAGAGAGAGAGAGCAAGACGGAGAAAAGCCAGGGACGGCTGCTATTATTTTAAAACCTCCCCAGCGTTAATTATCTCTGAATGGAAAGGAAATTATGCATAAATAGAATGGAGAAAAATAGAATCATAACTCTACTTTTATGTGAAGCGTTGCCAATTATGCAAAAATTATGCAAGGACTTTGTGGAAGGACAGCCAGGCGGGTGCGGCGAACGAGCTCCCCCCCCCCAACCCCGTCACTCTGCGATGGTGGCTCTCGCAAGCCCCATAATGGGACGCAGCGTTGGAAGCGGGAAGGGGAGCGGACGCAGATTTGTCTTACATGACTTAAATTATTTAGTAAATTACTCCCGAGCAGGATTACATGCCTTGGAGGGGAGAGGGATCAGCCAAGACAGGCAGCGGAAGGAGAAGGCGAAGGGGAGGGATAGCAGTCTAGGGCTTCTCTTGCAAGCCTCAGGGGCTCGGACCGTGATTTGGGGGGCGGGGGGAGCGGCATTGATAGGGCTCAGAAGCCCCCCCCCCCCGTCTCTTTCTCTGTTCTTGGCAGGCCGCGCAAACGTGCTCAGCTGCAAGGCGGCGTCAGGTGACAACGCAGCGCATTTAATCAGATGCCTCCAGGCACCGGCCGGAATTAGATCACTTGCCCGCTGAGCAGGTTTCGAACCGCTTAGCCGCAGCCGCCTCATCTGCACAGCCAAGCTGCTCAAATGCAATCAAGGTGCCTTAATGAGGAGGCGCAGGAGACCAGGAGGGGGGCGGGGGGGGCAGAGGCAGCTTCCGCAGCTCCGTTGCCAGCTCAGCAGCCTGGCAGGCTCTGCCCAGAGAAGAGGCCTCTCTTCTAGGGGAGGGCCACCCGCCCTTTCGGCTCGCCGGCAAGGGACGCCCCGCCGGTCACCTGCCCGCCGCTCACCTTCCCCAAGGGCCTCGGAGGAGGTGGGGATGCCAGGGCTGAGCCACGCACCGGCAGGGCTGCCAGGAATCCTGCCTGGCAAAGGCTCAGAGCCACTGAGGGAACCGGCGGCAGAGACAGGAGCGTCTTGGCTCGGGTGGCACCATCTGCGGCTGCAAGCGAGGGCACGCCTGGCACAAAAAGCGAAAGGCAGAACGAATCCAGCTCCGTATGCTGGTGAGAAGGAGATAAGGCAGGCCTGCTGGATCAGGCCCAGGGCCCGTCTCGTCCAGCATCCTGTTCACACAGTCACCAACCAGGTGCTCGTTCTGCCCACCTGTGATTCTCAGCCACTGGGATTCAGAGGCATCATCTTTCCGGCCACCCTGGCTGGCAGCCATCAATAGCCTTCTCCTCCTCCATGAAGTTGTCTAATTCTCTTTTAGAGCCATCCAAGCTGGCCGCCGTCACCACCTCTTGTGGGAAGGAGTTCCACAGGTTAACTCTGCACTGCACAAGGCAGCCCTTTCTCTTCTCTGTCTTGAGTTCCAGGGTTATGAGAGGGGAGGAAACCCTTTTCTTTCTCCACTTTCTCCAGGCCAGGAATCATTTTATAAGTTTCTATCACGTTGCCTCTTCCTCGCCTCCTCTCTAAACTGCAAAGTCCCAAACCCTGGGACCTTCCTTTCTTCACAGGGCAGTCCCTCCACCCCGATCAATTTGGGTGTCCTTTCCTGAACCGTTTCCAACTCAGCAATATTCCTTTTGAGGCGAGTCAATGGGATTCCAGAGCCTCTTCTAACGGCGCCATGATATTGGCGGTTTCCTTTTCAATTCTCCCCAGCGTGGAACTTGCCTTTCCCCAGTGCAGCACCTTCACGGAGCTGTCTGCTGCGATCGCAAGGTGTCGTCCCTGGTCTGCCAGTGCCACCGAGCGTATATGTGAAATTAAGAATATATATTTTTTGCTCCAACACGCATCACTTCACAAGGATTTACTGCCCATCCACTCTGTTTGGAACGTCCTCCTGGAAGCTCTTGGCAATCTCTTTTTGTTCCAACAACCTGGAACGATCCACTGCCATCAGCAAACCTGGTCACTTCCCTGCTCCTCACTCTAGATCCTGTAAAGGTAAAGGGAAAGGGACCCCTGACCATTAGGTCCAGTCGTGTCCGACTCTGGGGTTGCGGCGCTCATCTCGCTTTACTGGCCGAGAGCCGGCGTACAGCTTCCGGGTCATGTGGCCAGCATGACTAAGCTGCTTCTGGCGAACCAGAGCAGCGCACGGAAACGCCGTTTACCTTCCCGCCAGAGCGGTTCCTATTTATCTACTTGCACTTTTGACATGCTTTTGAACTGCTAGGTGGGCAGGAGCAAGGACTGAGCAACGGGAGCTCACCCCGTCGCGGGGATTCGAACTGCTGACCTTCTGATCGGCAAGCCCTAGGCTCAGTGGTTTAACCCACAGCGCCACCTGGGTCCCTCTAGATCCTGTAGGAACAAGCAAAAAAGTGCAGGGCCCCACGGCGGTCCTTGGGGGGGCCCACTTCCTGCTTCTCTCCCTTTGGAGAACCGCCCAGTGACTCCTGCTCATTGCTCCCGGACGCTTTGCCCATTCCTTTTGTAAAATGATTTTTTATTTGATTTTAGAAAATATAAACTCACAACAAAGTCAATTAAAAATCCATATGAAGAGATTGCTCTGAATCACAAGACTTCCCCGCTCCCATCCATGGGTCCTCATGTCAATAATTACAACTGCATTATCAATCCTTTATCCACATTTTTTATCCACCTAAATTGTCCATAGTTTTTGTCACTTTACAGGTGTGATTAAAATCCCGCTAACGTTTCCATCTGCTGACAATGGTCTCCTAAATAAATTATAATTTTCCCCCATTCTCTTTTTAAAGTTCTTTCCTTCTTGGTCCCTGAGCTTCCCAGTTGATTTTGCCCTTTCAGCAGAGTCCATCAACTTGGTTTGCCACTCTTCCCTGGTCGGGATTGCTTCTCCCTTCCATCTCTGGGCTGATAACATCCGTGCGGCCATTGCCACATGCATAAAAAGAAGCGTTGCCCATTCCTGACCCGCAAGAGACTCTCTTCCCTTGACTTTCTCGGGAGCCTGTGGCAAGGCTGCTTGCAGAGAGCTCTGCGAAACTTCCAAGTACACTCTGGCAACCGGGTCGCCCCTATGGCCAGGGCGCCCAGCTCCCCACAAGGATGCCCATCTCAGCAGCCCAAGTCCAGAAGCAGCGCAAATGTCCCCACGGGGCCCTGGCTGGATCTGGAAGGGCAGTTTTGCTCCTGAGTTTGCAGCTGTGTGGAGAACTGTTCCTGTCCTCTCAGTCAGGGGGGACAACGGCTGCTGATGAGGCTTCCCTCCTGGCGGCACCAGGTCGATGGCCGGTGAAAAGCCTATCGCTTTCCCAGCATGCATCTCTCGCTCTCTCTCTCTCCACCAGGGGTAGGCAACCTAAGGCCCGGGGGCCGGATATGGCCCAATCACCTTCTAAATCCGGCCCACGGACGGTCCGGGAATCAGGGTGTTTATACGTGAGTAGAATGCGTCCTTTTATTTAAAATGCATCTCTGGGTTATTTGTGGGGCATAGGAATCCATTCATTATTTCCCCCAAAAAAAATATAGTCCGGCCCCCCACAAGGTCTGAGGGACGGTGGACCAGCCCACGGCTGAAAAAGGTTGCTGACCCCTGCTCTACACACACGCTCTACACACACACACACACACACACACACACACACACACACGGTGCAGGAGCTGATCTGAACCCTACATTTCATCTGCAAGCAATTAAAAGCAAGCGGGAGGCAGGAGGGACCCCCCAACACCCAGGAAAGTTACACACACACACACACACACACACACACACACACACACACACACACACTTTCCATTTCCCTTTCAGAACCAAGCAGGGCTGCAGAGTTTCACTTTGGAGCTCTTTGCTTGGAGGAGGGAATGGGCGTGGGAAACGGCCTGACCCCTCGGGGGATTCTGGAGCCAGGCACTGGGAACATGGTGAGAAGGGGAAAGAGAGAGAGAGAGAGAGAGAGAGAGAGAGAGAGAGAGAGAGAGAGAGAGAGAAGGGAAGGAGAACGAACACCTCCCCATGGCGCCCATCAGCCTTGCCTTTGGCCAAACTGGCTTCATGAAGCTCCTTGGAAGCTGCCGGCCTGGGAAGGAAGGGAGGGAGGGAGGCAGGCACCCATTTCCAGGCCAAGACCAAACGCCTTTCCAAAGCTTTCACCTGGAGGGCTGAGAACGGGACTCTAGAGATCCCAGCGGAAAACATAGGCCTCTTCCTCCTCTGCGCTTAGGCAGAGTTTCTAAGAGAGAGCTCAGTCAGCAGAGCAGGAGACTCCTAATCTCAGGGTCATGGGTTCGAGCCGGGCAAAAGGATTCCTGCATTGCAGGGGGTTGGACCAGATGACCCTCGGGGGTCCCTTCCAACTCCGCAATTCTGTGATTCTACACATTTCCCTTCTTTTTTAAAACAAAAAACAAAGCAAGCAAGCAGGGGCACTGGTGGGATCTGCTTCTCTGCCTTCCTTACCCCAGAGATGTCGGCCACCCGGTGGATCGGGACCTCCTTCTTGCTGTGCAGTCCTTTCCCGTTCTTTATCGCCCTGTTGTGGGGGGGGGGGAAGCAATCAGATGGTCAAAGGAGCCAGAGGGGCAGGCCAGGAGGAATCCCCTCCGGGGCTCAGAAGCCTGGATCTCCCTCCAAGGGCTTTTCCCTCCATACCCAGAGAAAGGGAGACTCAAAAGCAGCCAGAAATTCCTCCTGGCCTTAATGCAACAAAAGAGTGAAATGCAAAACATGCAGCGAGCAGTTCGATTCTCAGGGAAACCAGGTTTCTCTCTCAAATGAGGTGCCGTCTCCTGCAACCTGGCGGGAACACGGGGCGCCCCAGTCCTGGCCCCGGGCGAAAGACCACCCCCCCCTCTCCAAAAGGCTCCCCAACTCTGGGCATCAGAGCACAAGCCCTCTGCCAGGAGGGCTGTGAAAAACCTTCCTTGGGGGTTTTTAAGCAGCGGTTGGATGGCCACCTGTCAGCGATGCCTTGGCTGCGATTCCTGCATTCAGAGGCCCAGCTAGTAAAGCATCCTGCTCTCAACAGTTGCCTCTGCCAGACCAGCAAGCAGGATCCGACCACAAGAGCAGCCCTCTCCCCTCTCCCCTCCGGTGGTTTCCAACAACTGACTGGGGAGGGCAGAGCACAGCAAGCCTGAGAGCCCCCCTCCTCCTCCTCCTCCTCTGTGAATTTGCCTCCTCCTCTTTTAAAGCCATCCAAGTTGGTGGCCGTCCCTGCCTCTGCGGTTTAACTCTGCACCTCCTTTGACCTGTCCCAAACGGTCCCACGTTCGGTTTCCTCGGATGCCCACGAGTTCTGGTGTGATGAGGCAGGGAGAGGAACTTCTGCCCCCCTCCCTGCCTTGCTGCACCTTCCTCCTGCCCCCCAGGGACCCCCCTTCTCCCTAGAGCTCTCCCCTCTCGCGCCCTCTCTTGCAGGAGCACCATCTCGGGGATCTTGAGGTGGGGAAGAGCAGAGGGATTTCCAATTTGCAGGCAGGCTGTTCCTCCCACAGCTTCTTCACAATCACGGCCAGCTGCTAACCTTTTCCTTTTAATTGCATTTCCCTCTTCCTATCAAGCCTCCCTGAAGCCGAGGAGCTTGCAATCTGAAAGGCACCATCAGGCTCCGAGACAAGCAGGCCCCCACTCCTGCCCTCCCCACGCCCCTAGAAACAGACACACACACACACACACACACACACACACACACACACACACAATCCCCTCCGTCCTCCTTGCTCTCTGCTGAAGCCTTGGGATCCTCCAAAAGGAAGACCGTTCCGATGGGAAGAACTGCTTTGACAAAAGGACTCCCCTGAAGGGCGGGCCACTCTCCTTCCTTGGAGAGCTTTAAGCAGAGGTCAGATGGCCACCTCTCGCAAATTCTCCCGCTGCGATTCCTGCATTGCGGGGTGGGGGTGGGCTGGATGACCCTCGGGGTCCCTTTGAAGCATACAACTCTATGTTTCTATGGCCTCAGAAGGCGGTGGGCTCTCCTTCACTGGCTGTTCTTCAGCAAAGGTCAAGTGGCCCTCTGTCAGGGATTCTTCCGCTCCGATTCCTGCATTGCAGGGGGTTGGACTAGATGACCCCCGTGGCCCCTTCCAGCTCTGCAATTCTCCGAGCCCGGCTCTCCCTCGGCTCCCACTGGGGCTGCTCAATGTCTGCTCCCGTGCCGGGGCCGGCCGTTTGTTCAGCCGAGCCGAGGAGCACAAAACAATCCAGAGGGAGCGCCAGGGATCCCGCCGAGCCTTTGTGGAGGAGTCAATGAGCAGGTTGCTCTGTTCCGAAGGGCTGGCCGGCCGGCCTGCTGAATCCGGCCGCGGTTAAATGGGGCACCGGCAGCCGGCTGCTTGCAGGAAGCCAGCCGGCACAATGCTGGGTTTGGGGAGGGAGGGAGGGAGGGAAGGACGGCATTCATGCCGGTCGGCCTTCCTGTCTTTTGGAATACTGGACAAGAAAATGCACTTAAGAAGGGACAGCAGAGGACGTCATCTCAGCTGAAGAGGGAAGGGGGGAGAGAGGCAAGGTGACAGTTAAGGGCACTCAGAAAGCCCTGCAGCTGCAGCAGGATGAGGCCCGAGGGGCCCTCTTCTCGCAGTGGCCAGCCAGGAGCCCCGATGGGGAGAAGCCCGCGTGCAGGATCCAAGCACAGGAGCAGCACCCTCCCTCCTGAGCCCAGAAGCCCAGCAGAGGCTCATTTGGGCAGCTTCCGTGCCAAGTGCATCCCTGGCATCCCGGTCATCTTCCTCTGCCAGAGACGTGCCCAGGAGGAAGGGAAGGAGCATGAGGTCTGTGGGGGCAGCAGGACAGAGCCCTGGGGTGAGGCGCAGAGAGCGGGCGGCTGAGGGACCAGCTCTCTGGGCCCCTGCAAACCTTGCACCATCCTTCCCGGTTGCCCGAGACCCCCGCACTCTTCGCACGCTCTGACTGAGGGCCACAAACTTGCTCAGGCGCAAGGGGAGGCTCTCAGGATCCGGTGCTGAAAACGGCAGGAGGGGAGAGCTGCTCTTGTGCTCAGATCCTGCTTGTGCTCAGATCCTGCTTGTAGGTTCCCCATAATGGGAAGATAGGTTACCAACTGGGAGAATAGGAGGCTGGACCAGACGGGCATCATGTTGGCACCAGGAGGCCCGACGCCGCTCTGGCCACAGGAAGGCCACACTCCAACATGCTGAGCAAGTGCTTTTTCCTTCCTGCATCAGGCCGGCAGCCTGGCCCACGGAGGATCCAAGGGGGCCTCATCCTGCCCCGGCTGCTCCTCCCTTTCTGCAAAACCCTCCCAGTCCTCATGGCTGCTCCGCTCTCTCCTGCTCCCCTTCCCTCCCGGAGGAACATCCATCAGGGCTGAAGCCCACGCTGAGCGGTGCCGGCCTGGTAATTGGCTTCGTGGGCCCACCCGCTCCCCGGCGCCAGCCATGCCGCTTTGCCGCCTTTGCTCTTTTCCGCGCTCGGCTGAGGCGCCCGCTTCTCTGCTGCAGGCTTGCAAGTTTGCAGCGCAGCTGCCACCGAAAAGACTCGGCTAATTGGTGGCCGACAGACTCTTAATAAGGGTGATTTTGGGGGGGGGCAGGGAGAGATTCACAGCCCCCTGTGTGTCACTTGACAAGGACTTGCCATACTGCTGGCTGCAAGAACGGGATCTCCGGCAGAGGTGGGCAAGGGGCTACGGAGGGTCTGATCTCTCCCCCCCCCCAAAAAAGTACAAAAGACAAGGCACAGCAGCTGCAACCGAGAGACCTTTCCAGGCTGGTCTAAGGGGCCCCCAGAGAACCCTGACGCCCACCCCACTCACCCCTAGTCCAGCCTGCGATGCCAGCCACCCACCCCAGCCAAGGGGTCCTCTGCCCTCCACCGTTGGGGGCAGCTGATCCTCCTGCCCCACGGGAGAGAAGAGGGCTCGAGTTCAAGTCCTGCAGGTGGGTTTCTTTCATAACGAGCCACTGGCCTGATCCTGCAGCCTTACGCGTCTGTGTCCATGCAAGGAGCGCTTGGTTCAAGGAGGACCCCTCTATGAACACCCGCCGTTCTTGGCGGACAGCTCCCAGGAGCCGGCAGGCAGAGGGGGGCTCAGGACGGCAGCAGGGGCCCCCGGCAGAGGAATTCCATTGCCTTGTATTAGAGGATCATAGAATCTGAGGATTGTGGAGCTGGAAGGGACCCTGAGGGTCATCCAGTCCAACCCCCTGCAATGCAGGAATCTCAGCTGAAGCATCCATGACCAATGGCCACCCAAACTCCGCTTTAAAACCTCCAAGGAAGGAGAGTCCACCACCTTCCGAGGGAGACGGCTGGACGGCTCTCACCCTCAGAAAGTTCTTCCCGATATTTAGTCGGAATCTCCTTTCTTGTAACCCGAAGCCACGGGAACCAGCTTGTTCCCTCTTCCCTGGGGCAGCCCTTGAGATATTGGAAGATGGCTAGCCTATCTCCTCTCAGTCTCCTCTTCGCCAGGCTAAGAAGAGATTAAGTGGCCAACAGGAGGCATCAAAATAAGTGATCATGCACCGTAACAGATTTCCTGGCGCTGGGCTGCATCGCACGCCCACACCCCAGCCAAGCTAGCCCCACGGCTCGGGGCCTCCTCTGACACAGCCGCCGCCCTCCCCAGCTGGCCTGCCCCAAGGAAGAAGGTGGGGGAGCCTCTTTGCAGCCAGCCTCTACAAAGGTGACCTTTGCTCCTCTGCCTCCCAAGAGCGGCAGAATTCACACTCGGCTCTCCCGGGGACCTGCAGCACAGCTGGTGGCCGGAGCCATGGAACAGCCTGTCCCTGGGCAGCTGGGAGGAGTGGCCCCTCGCCAGCAGCTGGCAGACACCTGGGCATGGATCAGAGCCCAAAGAGGCTCCCTGCCACCCTGGGAAGCGGATGGGAGACCCCCTGACTGCCGGGCCAGGCGGGGCTGCCCCTTCCTCCACATTCCTTGTCCCGTCTTCCCCCACCCCCCTTCGTGAAGGAGCTGTGCCCGCCATGGAAGAGGTCCGCTGAGCGTAGCCGCAATGCCCAGCGGTCCTGAAAAGGCGCAGAAAGGGGTTTCGCTCTCTCTCCCTCTCTCTCGCCAGCCCTTTCCAGGCACTGTCCTGCTGCTCCCCCCATGGCTCCTCGGCCCCCTTCTCTCCTGCACCCCCCCCCACTCACCGAGCCTCAGCCGCCAGCAGCTCATCGTAGTGCGAGGACCGCTGGTCATCGTCCTGCCGGTAGCGGATGACGGAGGCCAGGCCCTTGCTGACCAAGGCTTCGGCGATGTTGCTGCAAGACAGGAAGAGGAAGAGGAAGAGAGGGCGTGAGCGGCGGGAGCTTGAATCACAGAAAAGTAGGGTTGGAAGGGACACCCAGGAGCCATCTAGCCCAGCCCGTTGCAACGCAGGCGTAATAGATCAAGAATCCATGACACCTCTGATTAAAAACCTTCTTGGAAGGACAGCCATTTCACTGTTCTTCCTAAGGTTTAGTCCAGGGGCAGGCAACCTCAGCCCCGCGGACAGTCCGGGAATCAGCATGTTTTTTACATGAGTAGAATGTGTCCTTTTATTTAAAATGCATCTCTGGGTTATTTGTGGGGCATAGGAATTCGTTCATTTTCCTCCCCAAAATATAATCTGGTCCACCACATGGTCTGAGGGATGGTGGACTGGCCCACGGCTGAAAAAGGTTGCTGACCCTTGTCCTTACAATTTGGATCCACTGGTACAGGATCTCCCCTCTGGAGCGGAAGAAAACAAGCTTGCTTGAGGCAGGGAGGGCCTCCCCTTGACCCAAACCCAATCTCTACCATGCCAGGGCTGCCAACCCTCACGGAGCAATGCAGAGCTGATTCAGCCGGAGAAGGGTGAGGCCTATAGCCTCCATCCCCTGACCCTGCAGAGACCAGGCCTTGCCACCCCTCCCTCCCTGCGAGGTGGGCCTTGGGGTGCTGAGCTTACGGAGGGGCTCTGGGCTCTGCAGCCGTTCTTCAGTTCCTATACCAATGATTTAGGAACTTTCACCAAGTTGAAACAATAATAATAATAATAATAATAATTTATTATTTGTACCCCGCCCATCTGGCTGGGTCTCCCCAGCCACTCTGGGCGGCTTCCAGCAAACATTAAAATACATTAACACATCACAGATTAAAAACTTCCCTGAAATAATGATAATGATAATGATAATGATAATGATAATGATAATAATAAAGTACTTTTATTTGTATTCCACCCTCCCCAGCCAAGACTAGGCTCAGGGCAGCTAACATCAAATATATAACATTGGTATAAAATCAAACAATAACTAAATTACCTCCTAAAAACAAGTCAGGATCAAACTAAGTCAAATCTTACTGCCTCTGCATTTTTTTCTAAATGCTGAATGGAATAACACATGGATCTGACCTTTGGTGAATCTGTAAGTAAACCTTTTTTTTTTAACTCACCAAATGCATAATCTTTTTCTATCCAAGGGAAGAGGGGAACTTTCGAAGGAACTCAAATGATGTATTTTAAAAGTCTAACAGCCTCTATTTCCATATTTTACTATGCTGCATATGTTGAGATTTTAAATCTCTGCTGGGGTTCTCTCACCAGAGAGTACTTGCCCCAGACCTGGATCTTGGCATGCAGGAATTTTCCTTTCGATACCTTTTTCCTTGAAACAACACCTCCCTTCCTAAACTTTGCAATGGCTCCGTGGACCAAACAAAGTCATTAAATAATAATAATTATTATTATAATTTATTATTTATACCCCGCCCATCTGGCTGGGTTTCCCCAGCCACTCTGGGCGGCTTCCAACAAAAGATTAAAAACAGAATAAAACATCAAACATTAAAAACTTCCCAATACAGGGCTGCCTTCAGATGTCTTCTAAAAGTCGGATAGTTGTTTATTTCCTTGACAGCTAGTGGGAGGGAGTTCCACAGGGCGGGTGCCACCACCGAGAAGGCCCTCTGCCTGGTTCCCTGTAACCTCACTTCTCGCAGGGAGGGAACCGCCAGAAGGCCCTCGGAGCTGGACCCCGGTGTCCAGGGTGGAGATGCTCCTTCAGGTATACTAGGCTGAGGCCGTTTAGGGCAGGGGTCAGCAAACTTTTTCAGCAGGGGGCCAGACCACTGTCCCTCAGATCTTGGGGGTGTGGACTATATTTTGGGGGAATTCCTATGCCCCACAAAAAACCCAGATATGCATTTTAAAGAAAAGGGCACATTCTACTCATGTAAAAACACGCTGATTCCTGGACCATCTGTGGGCCAGATTTAGAAGGCGATTGGGCCGGATCTGGCCCCCGCCTTAGTTTGCCTACCCATGGTTTAGGGCTTTCAAGGTCAGCACCAACACTTTGAATTGTGCTCGGAAACATCCTGGGAGCCAATGTAGATCTCTCAGGACTGGTGTTATGTGGTCTCAGCGACCGCTCCCAGTCCCCAGTCTGGCTGCCACATTCTGGATTAGTTGTAGTTTAAAGATTAAGATTAAAATGCTTCCCCGCCTGCCATTGCCTCCAGGACCTTCACAGCTCAAAATCAAGAACTGAAAGAATGTAAGACGAGCCCCTGGATAAGGCCCCTGGCCTTTCTAATCCAGCACCCTGCGGCTTTTAGCCATCGATGGCCCAATCCTCTTTCAGAGCCATCTAGCTTGTTGCCCATCCCTGCCTCCTGTGGGAGGGAGTTCCGCAGTTTAACTATGAGCTGCATAAATAAGGACTTCCTTTCATCCAGTACGTTTCCGAGCACAATTCAAAGTGTTGGTGTTGACCTTGAAAGCCCTAAACGGCCTCAAAAGCCCAGTAGACCTGAAGGAGCGTCTCCACCCCCATCGTTCGGCCCAGACTCTGAGGTCCAGCGCCGAGGGCCTTGTGGCGGTTCCCTCATTGCGAGAAGTGAGGTTGCAGGGAACCAGGCAGAGGGCCTTCTCGGTGGTGGCACCCGCCCTGTGGAACGCCCTGCCATCAGATGTCAAGGAAATAAACAGCTCTCTGACTTTTAGAAGACATCTGAAGGCAGCCCTGTTTAGGGAAGTTTGTAATGTTTGATGTATTTATTGTGTTTTTAATATTCTGTTGAGAGCCGGCCAGAGTGGCTGGAGAAACCCAGCCAGATGGGCAGGGTATAAATAATAATAATAATATATTATTATTATTATTATTATTATTATTATTATTATTATCATCATCATCATCATTATGTCACCATTCCCCTAGAAGCAGGGTGACCCCAAGGAGGGGGGGAGGAGGCCTGTGGCTGAAAGACCCCAGGATTTCTTTTCACTCTGCAGAGCCCCCCACTCTCGGCATCCCCTGCATGCAGGACAGGGAGGGGGGAAGCGGGGTGTCCTGGGGCTTCCCTCTTTTTTTGCTGCTGTTTCTCCCCTGGGAGGTGGGGCGCAGAAAAAGCCCCACCTGCTCATTTTAATTTATTTATTCCCCCCCCCATAAAATTGATGCACTGTGTGATTATTATTTTAAAAACAAACAAATTCAAAGCAGTTTACAAAACGATAAAGTGGTAAAATTACTAAGGACAAAATTACAACTAAGCAAGGGAAAAGTTATAAGACTGAAACAGGTTAAAACTCCCATCACCTTTCTATGCATCTGGGTCAGGAATGCTTTCCAGAGGACAGGAAAGGCGTTTGCTTCACGTCAAGAGGCAGGGAGTTCCACAGCGCAGGCACTTGCCAGGCTGAAAGATGGATTTCCTACACGGAACGGGGATTAGCTGGCAGTGCCAGTCCCGTCAAGTGGGCACATGTGGAGCAAGGCGGTTTATTTCCTTCCACGTGGGGATGGCTTCAAAGCAAAGAATGCCAACTATTCAAGTGTGTTTGAATCTAGCGGCCGGGCATCGGATTTGGGGGCTCCCAGAGATGTGGGTGCCCCTCCTTGGAGGCGCAGGCAGGGCTTGGCACTGTGGGCTCAGCAAGGGCCTCACCCCTCCTGCTGCTCTGCCGGGAGCCTCTCTGCCTCCCCTACGATTGGCACAAGTCCAGCGCCCGCCACATCCCAGCGCATGAAGAAGGCCCTCACGGCGGCCTGGAGCTGCTGCTGCCGCCTCCGACGCCTCAAGGGGAGTGGGCAGGCAAGAGAAGAGCCAGAAATAGGCCGGGCAGAGATGGGGGAGATCTGCAAAGGAGGAGACGGCTGCCAAGGGAAGCGGCAGCTGCACAGGCACCGCGCGAAATGCCAGGCAGCCAGGAATAAGCCACCGCTGCCGCACCTCCTATTTCAGGCAGGCAGTTGCCGGGCACCCGCGGCACGCGGAGCCCACCTTCCCAGGCAGCTGCCTCCCACCCGGTGAGGAAGAATCACGAGCGGCTCCAAGGACGTGAACGGCGTGCCCCCCCCACAAGGCAGCTGCAAGCAGTAGCCCCCCAGAGAGGAAAGGAAGCGCCCCCAAGGCTGCTCCGCTTTGGGCAGCTGCGTCCCCCTCTCTCCTTGCCTCCTGCCGCCCCACGCAAAGCTTGTGGGGAGCTGGGAGGAGGCCAGCGGGGCTCAGGGCTTCCCCCCAGGAGAAAAAAGAAAGCTGCCAGCGCCCTGTTTGCGCGAGGGCCAGGAGCGCCGAGTCTCCGCTCTGCACGCCGAAATGTGGCACCTCTCGCATTCGCCAGGCGAGGTTGTCGGTTGGTGTTTGCGCTGACGCTCAGAGCAAAAGCTTGGAGGGGAAGAGGGGGGAGAAGGGCAGCCATGGGGGGGGGGGCGAGGCAGCGCATGCTGGCAAGGTATCCCCATTCAGCATCTGAGCCCCGCAGGCAGCGCCCGGAAGCAGCAAGGCACATCCCTGGCAGGCAGCCACAGGAGAGCCAGCTCTCCACGGAAGCCATGCCAACCAGGGGAGCAACCAGGGGCTCTGTGCCCACCAAAAGGGCTACACTGCGCCTAGGCCAGCCGGGCACAAACGCCAGGGAGGCAGGAGAGCCTGCCGCATCAACTTCCCCGGTGCGGGGCAACCTGCCTGCCCTGGAAGGGGGGGCCCAGCCGCCCATCTCAGCTACAGACCAGGAGCAGAGACCCAGCTGGGGGGCTGCAAAGATCACTGCCTGCAGGTTCCTTCCTCTCACAAGGAGGAATTCCACCCAGGTTTACTCAAGAGTAGACCTATTCCTAGAATCGTGGAGCTGGAAGGGACCCAGAGGATCATCGAGCCCAGGCACCCCCAAACTGGGCCCTCCAGATGTTTTGGGACTACAATTCCCATCATCCCTGACCACTGGTCCTCTTAGCTAGGGATGATGGGAGTTGTAGTCCCAAAACATCTGGAGGGCCCAGTTTGGGGGTGCCTGATCTAGCCCAACCCCCTAAGCTAGCCACATGCATTAATTTCAGTGGGTCTGCTCTGTGCAAAACTGAGCTCAAATGCCACCTGGGGGGTCCAGCCCTCGGGGGGGGGGGTCTGCTTGACCCTCAGAACTCTCCTCTCGCGCACACACACCCCGCCCTGGCCTGCCTCTTGCTTTCGGGCAGAGAGGCTGGCATAACGCTCCTGCTGCACAGAGGCCAAAAGGGATGCTCAGGCCCCGCCCTCTTCTGCCTCTGGCCCCGCCCAGCCCTGGGAGGCCGCCTCCCCCTGCCCCCAGCAGCCGGGGGCTTGGTCCCTGGGTGCTGCCATTCAGCATCTCGCAGGCGCTTCCCCAGAGGCAGCCGCGTCTTTGCCAGATGCCAACCAACCCAGGCATCTAATAGGAAGCGATTTGCAGAAGAGGAGCAGCCAGGAGGGGGGTCTGGAGCAGCTGCCTGGGGTGGGGGGAGGCAAGCAGCACAGCCAATGCAGGGCCCAGGCGCTTCCCAGGCGCTTGCAGGCTTCCCTCCCTGCCTCCCTGCCTTCCTGCCTTCATCACGCAGCACATTGTTAACCTATGGGACTCCCTCCCACAGGAGGCTTTACAGGAGGATTGGGGAAAGTCCTGGAGGGGGCTAGTAGCCAGGATGGCCCTGCTCTGCCCTCCACGGTCAGCAGGAACTAGACTTCTGCATGCTGGTTTTTATGCACAGTGGACCCTCGAGTTACGTACCGCTCTGGAGACGTAACTTTCGGGTTGCGAACGCAGCAAACCCTCAAGTGTATACTTCTGAGTTTCGCCACGCACGCATGCACAGAAGCGGTCTATTGCGCTGCGCACATGCACAGAAGCGGCACCTCCAGTTACGGACTTTTCAGGTTAAGAATGGACTCCCTGAACGAATTTAATTCACATCCGGAGGGTCCACTGTGTTTCATAAAATTTATACACTGCTTGTTTTACAAAAAGATAAAACCGTAAAACTGAGGGGGGTGGAATCGCAACCCTACTTTAAAACAGACCAACGTTAAAATACTAAAAGAGATTTAGAATACTTTCTAAGCAACTGGGCAGGCGAGTCTAAACGTTTTCATCAGCCGCCGGAAAGAGGGCAGCAAAGGCTCCGCCCAACTAGCACCTGGGGCTCCAAATCCCTTGGCAGAGGCTGCCGCCTTCCCTCTGCACCCCTCCGCCCAGGAAGCGGCCACCAGAGTCAGACCTGCCCCTTCGAGACGCAGAGGGCAAGGGGACCCCGGTCTCTGCCCACCTCCATTCCCATGACGATCACTCTGCCCCAATTTGCCACTGCCAGACCGGCATGGGAGGAGCTGCAACCACAGTGCATGGCTCCCACACCCCGGGAACGGCGGGCATCAGAGTGGTGAGGGACCCAGAAGAGCCTTCTACCCTCAGCACTGCGGAGGCATCCCGTCACTTCCATCCCAAGGAGTGGCAGGGGTCCCTTGCAGCTTTCTGATGCCTTGACTCTGATCTGGCAGCAACTTTTAGGGGCACATGGGGGCAGGAAGGTGCCTTTGTGTGCCAGGCAGGGGCACCCCCCCACACACAGCTTCCCCGCCAGGACTCTCAGGGCCCCCTCAGCTCTCCGCACCCAGCTGTCCCCACCCCCACCCTCGGAAGCCCCCCTTGCCCCACCTACCAAACGGCTGATCTGCCCTTTCACGGCTGAGGTTGGGGGTGGCAGTCAGAGGGAGGGCAGAGCGGGGGGAAGGAGACACAAATGCAACTCCCCCCCCCCCCCCCGCGGGACTCTTGCCACAACCAGCATATCGAATGTACATGCAACGGCTGGCTCCACCATTTGCCATGGTCGGAGGGCAGCAAGCGCCCGGCCCCACGGTGCCAAGATTAATGGCAGGATCATCACGCAGGGCGCATCCAAGGCCTCTGCGGCCCCACAAGCCATTAGGGGGCTGGGGAGGGGGAGGCAGGTCCTAGTGGAGGGAAGCAGAGAGGCTGCAGCCACGGATGCCGCCCAGCATGGCCTGCTTGGGGGTCTCTGGAGATCTCCAGGCCTTCCTCGCCATCCCATGAAGGGGAGAGAAGAAGAGTTTGGATTTGATCTCCCGCTTTATCACTACCCGAAGGAGTCTCCAAGCGGCTCACATTCTCCTTTCCCTTCCTCCCCCCCCCCAACAAACACTCTGAGGTGAGTGGGGCTGAGAGACTTCAGAAAAGTGGGACTAGCCCAAGGTCACCCAGCAGCTGCATGTGGAGGAGCGGGGAAGCGAACCCGGTTCACCAGATTACGAGACTACCGCTCTCAACCACTACACCACAGTGGAGAGGATGCAGTCAGGGGATCCTAGAACCGCAGAATTGGAAAGGAATCCAGTCCACCCCCTGCAATGCAGGAATCTCCACGAAAGCCCCTGACCTCTGCTGAAAAAGCTCCCGGGAAGGAGAGTCCACCACACTCGGAGGGAGTGCACGCCACTGCCAAACAGCGCCAGAAGCCTCTTTCTTCCCGTTTTAACCCAATCCAAAGTGTCGGTACTGATAGCCTCAGCCCTGCATCCCTGAAGGAGCACCTCCACCCCCATCGTTCAGCCTGGACACTGAGGTCCAGCTCCGAGGGCCTTCTGGCGGTGTAGTGGTTAAGAGCGGTGGACTTGTAATCTGGGGAACTGGGTTCGCTTCTCTGAAGTCTCTCAGCCCCACTCACCTCCCAGAGTGTTTGTTGTGGGGGAGGAAGGGAAAGGAGAATGTGAGCCGCTTGGAGACTCCTTAGGGTAGTGATAAAGCGGGATATCAAATCCAAACTCTTCCTCTTCTTCTTCTTCCCTCCCTGTGAGAAGCAAGGCCGCAGGGAACCAGGCAGAGGGCCTTCTCGGTGGTGGCGCCCACCCTGTGGAATGCCCTCCTGTCAGATGTTAAGGAGATGAGCAATTACAGTGGTACCTTGGTTCCTGAACGGCTTAGTTGTCAGATAAATTGGCTCCTGAACACCGCAAACCCGGAAATAAGTGTTTCTGGTTTGCAAACATTTTCCGGAAGCCAAACGTCCAACATCCAATTGAGTGCAGGAAGCTCCGGCAGCCAATTGGAAGCCTCGCCTTGGTTTTCAAACGCTTTCGGGGGTCAAATGGATAAGACCTGGGAGTGGGGCTCCCCAGAAACACTATTTCACGCCATGCCGCCCAGCTGTTTCCCCCTGGCCCTTCCACAGCCAAAGCCTCCATCGGGGTCCAGGGCAGTCTAGCCCAAGGCCAACGATTGGAGCTTGGGGCGAAGGTGGGGATCCACAATTTCCTCCCCATGGGTTCCCAGGGCGATCCAGCCAGCCCACCCTCATCCACCCAGCCGCCTTTGGGGCTCGAAAGGCCCAGCAGCAGCTCTGGCCTCTGGGGGGTGGCAATGGGGCCGGCACAGGTGACTCTCATGCAAGACCCACATGAAAGAATGGGGCTGGGTGAGCGCGGATGAAAGCTGGAGAGGGACTCTTGTTAAGCTGTGAAAGAGCAGCGTTGCCTCTCAAAGGGAAGCCGAGCGAGAAGCAGCCACCGAGAGCTCTCTGCTCTCCCACAAACGCGGAACGCAGATCCCAATTTCCTCCGGAAAATCGAGCCGGGAGGGTTTCAAAGGCAGCCTCTCTCCCCGACTGTGCAGACTCCTCTGCCTCAAGAGCACTTTGGACAGATCAGACGCCCGCCAACGCCCCACAGGCAGCAAGAGGCAGCCACGTCGTGGGGCGTCCTGGCACAGAAAGCTCTGGGGCAGGGACGGAGAAGCAGGAAGGCAGGCCCAGCCTCCATCTCCAAAGCTCAGCAGGGCTTGGCCACAGGGAAGCTGCCTTGCACATTGCTCCACCTGGCTCGGTACAGCCTACACTGGCTGGCAGCAGCAGCAGCAGCTCTACAGGGTTTCAGGCAGAGAGTGTCTCGCACTCGGACCCGGAGAAGCCGCTGGGGACTGAAGCAGGCGCCTTCAAAGGCGGGACTCAGCCCCTGAGCTGTGGTCCTGGACACAGGTGGGCCTCTCTCTGCCCGGGCCCCCCCCCCAAGGTCTTCTGCCTCATCCCCATGAGTCCTGCCACTGAGCGAGAAAGGGAGAAGATGGGCACCACTTGCCCAGGGAAGAAGCCCTGAGGGCAGGGGAGAAGCAGGGGAGCCTGTTTGGCTGGGAAAAGGCCTCGTCACCTGCCACCGGGGGGGGGGGGGGGGAGAGAGAAAGCGCTCAATGGATGAGTCAACAGGAGTCACTGAATCCCAGAGCTGCAGAGCTGGAAGGAACCCTGAGGGGCATCTAGTCCAACCCCCTGCAATGCAGGACTCTTTTGCCCAAGGCGAGGCTCGAACCCATGACCCCGATAGGAAGACTCTCCTGCTTGACCAACTGAGCTATCCCAGAAGGTCACGTTGCAAGAAAGGCGATTCCGACTAAGTATTTGGACAAACTTTCTGACGGTAAGAGCAGTTCGGCAGTGGAAGAGACGCCCCCCCCCCCCCGGAGACGGTGGACGCTCCTTCCTTGGAGGTTTTTAAGCAGAAGCTGGATGGCCATCGGTCATGGATTCTTGAGCAGTGATTCCTGCATTGCAGGGGGTGGGATGGATGGCCCTCGGGGTCCCTTCCAATTCTACGACGTCTCGGCATCCACCGCCAGCTGCTGAGCACCACAAGTGGCCTTCTGCCCCCGAGTGGCCCCCTGGGAAGAACTTGCGGGACCGGGGGTCCACCTGGGGCTCTTCTGGCGTCCTTCACAGCCCCCCCCCCGATACCCAGTGTCGGATTTACGTATAAGCTAAACCAAGCTATAACTTAGGGCCCCACTCTCTTGGCCCCCCCAAAAAAATATACTTCTTCTTAATTGTATTTCACTATTAATATACTTCTTCTTAGTTGTATTTCAGTTCAACAATTACTTTGATAAAATACCTATTTTGTGATGTGCAAATGGCTTGAGATACCTATTAGATCCATAAATTACCATATAGCATATATTCAACACAAAAAACAGCGACCATTTGTTGTTGACAAAGGACAGCTGGACATAGAAAGGGCCCCATTACCTTCAGGAGCTGAGGGCTGCATCAGACCTAAATCTGGCCCTGCCTGTACCCCATACTTACATGCCACCAATGGTGACGGTGGCGCAGGTGCGCTCCGAGAAGGCAGGGGCCGTGTCCGTGGCGCTGCTGGCCGGCCGAATGTAGTCCACCGTGACGTTGACCTGGAAGGAGAGGAAGGCAGAGGTGAAGGAGGAGGAGGAGGAGAAGGAGTTTGGATTTGATATCCCGCTTTATCCCTACCCAAAGGAGTCTCCAAGCGGCTCACATTCTCCTTTCCCTTCCTCCCCCCCAACAAACACTCTGTGAGGTGAGTGGGGCTGAGAGACTTCAGAAAAGTGGGACTAGCCCAAGGTCACCCAGCAGCTGCATGTGGAGGAGCAGAGACGCGAACCCGGTTCACCAGATTACGAGTCTACCGCTCTCAACCACTACACCACACTGGCGCCTCTCTACCTGGAGGAAGCCATCCCAGCTCAGTACCAGTTCTGCTGCTTCTGGGGCAAGCTGGGGGAGGTGGGAGAGGCGGCAACCGTGGACTGGGATGGGCAGGGCCAGGGAGCTGGGCAGGAGGTGGGCACCGCAGGGCTGACTCCACTTGCCAAACAGAAAAGGCAAGAAAAGAAGGGCAGGGAGTGTGGCAGGAAGCAAAGGGTGAGAACGGGTCCCAAAAATATGAGGTTAGTTATTTTGCGAATAAAGTTGAGAAAAGACGGTACAGATGACGTATAATATGTAGTGGGGGGAAATAACCACGAGAAAACCGTGGACGGGTGAAAGGGAAGTCAATTATCTTAGCGGGACGCACATTGGGAAATGTTTAATTCACCTTATTTTCTGAAAATTGATAAATAGAATCTTAAAAAAATAAATGAGGTTTGTTTGGGGTGAGGCTGTGGGAGGGATCTGAAAACCTCCCCACCAGGATGGCAAATCAAGTGGATGGACTACACCGAAATGGCAAAACTAACTGGGAAGCTCCGGAATCAAGAAGAGAAGAAATTGAAAAAAGAATGGGAAATGTTTATAATGTATATACAAAATCATTGGAAACAGGTTAAAGCATTAGCAGGATTTTAAACACACTTGTAATGTAACAGAAAGTATAGATAATCTGAGAAAATGAAAAATTGGAGAAGTATTGATATGCAGTTGAAATAGAATCAATATGGAAGAGATGGGGGGAAGTCAGGAGGTTCAGAGTAATCTCGGTAATTAGATTGGGAAATGGTTTTGCTGTATGGTTATATTTTGGAAAATCAAATAAAAAATTATTTCACACACACAAACCTCCCCACCTTTTAGGTCTGCAATCCATCGCCTGGAAGAGCCTGCAGGGACGGAGGGGAAAGGAAGCATCCATACCCATCTCCTCCCTGCAAGCCTGCTCAATCCTCTGCCTTAAGGCTGGGGGTGGGAAGCCAGAGGACCCTTGAGCCCCCCTGCAGGCAGGGCAGGCAGAGCAAGAGGCCCCCCCCCCCAGGCGGCTGCCACGGTGCAGAGGGCAGCCCAGGACGAGCCTTGCCCCTGGCGGACACTTCCCTGCCTGCTGCCAGCAAGAAGGGAGCATCTGATGCGCCAGCGGGGGGCCCATCAAGGCAGCACATGCTGCAGCAGCGAGAGCCTGCCAGGTTGTGCTGAGACAAGGCGCTCGGAGGCTCAGGCAGGCAGGCAGGAGAAGACGGGCGCCGGCCCAGGAACGGGCAAGACGCACCAGCACCGAGGAGGAGAGGTTGCAGGCCTAGAGGCAGAAGCGCCCGAGGCTTCCCGCTTCCGCTCGATGGATCGCAAGAGCATCTGAACGCAAGAAAAGCTCGCTGGATCGGGCCCAAGGCCCGACCAAATGCCTCAATGGGAAACCAGGAAGCAGGACCCGAGGACAAGAGGCAACCTCCCCTCCTGGGATTCCGAAGCATGGCTGCCTCTGGCCACGGGGGCAGGGCAGAGCTCATCGGTGCCATTTGGGGAAACGCGGGCAGCTGCACCAAGCGCTGGGCCTGGGTCTTCAGCAGCCCACCCCGTGCGCCGGGATTCTGCTTAGTGTTAGCACACCAGCTGCCCTGGTGGCTAAATTGCTGAAACAGGATTCCTGCACCTCCCGTTCTCGGAGGAATACGGGGGCATTCAGGGCAGGCAGGGATAAAGCCAGGGCTGCGTTCAGACGCGTTTGCAGGAGTGTGAAGTATTCACCGAAATGAGGTTTTGCTGGGTTACCCGAACTGGAACAGAGGGTGGGTCAGTATCAAATGAGGACCCCCTTCCCCCCCCACCATCACCACCACTCATGGTCAACGTGAGCAGGGAGCTCTCACCCAGGAACACCCTGCCTGAGCCTTTCAAGACTATCAGAACCTGCAAGAGCTGCGTGGTTTTCCCCCCTTTCCCAGAGAGACACATCTGGAGGATTAGTCAAACAAAGAGCCCGACACACACATGCACTAACTCTTGGGGAAATGGGGCGGTGCAGCCAAGTGCAGGCACGCGGCTTCTCTGTGCAGATCGGGAACAGCTCTCAGCGCATTGCATGCAAATGACCTGCATCTCGCCTCTTGACAGAAGCATTTGAAGCAGCTACATGCACAAGTTAAAGGCGAGGCAACAGATACCAGCCCTGAAAGCGTCGGAGACAAACTCAATCACTGACCCATTCATTTAAAGGCCACTAAAATGCCCAGAATAAACTGACGGAGCTTCAGAAGGACGAACAGCCCCGAGAGTTAAGTGCTGGTTGAATAGGCAGAGGGATCAAGCCTCCCAGATGAGGTGCAAGACCCTGGGAGCCCCCCTCCTCCCCAACACAGGACCTCCGCAGCCAGCGAGCCGCTCAGAGGGGAGGGGCCCAGGCCGCTGAGAGCGCAGAGAGCCCCCCTTGGTGCATCCTGAAAGCACCCCATTCTCCCACCCTATCAGACTTCCCTCCTTCCCGTTTGCAGGTTCATCTAACCCACCCCCCCACCCCACCCCCGGCAATGCAGGAATCTCAGCTGAAGCATCCATGACAGATGCTCTGCTTAAACACCACCAATGAATGAGAACCCACCACCTCCCAAGGAAGGCCATTCCACTGCCAAACAGCTCAAGCTGTCGGAAGGTTCTTCCTGAAGTCTCCAGGAAAGCAGAGGGGGGGTCTTCCCTTCTGAAGCCCTGCCCAGTCAGTGTAGACAGTACTGAGTCTGATGGACCAACTTGCTGTATCACAGGTTCCGAGGTTTCTCTTATTGTTCCTGGTTTTCCAAAGTGCTCCCCACCACCCTTTCCATATAGTTTCAGAAGAACTGGAAGGGGCAGAATTTACACTTGCCCAGGTAGACTGAGGGTAGTGCATGGGTGATTCTTCTTCTAAAGGGACGCGGGTGGCGCTGTGGTCTAAACCACTGAGCCTCTTGGGCTTGCCAATCAGAAGTTTGGCGGTTCAAATCCATGCGTCGGGGTGAGCTCCCGTTGCTCTGTCTCAGCTCCTGCCAACCTAGCAGTTCGAAAGCACACCAGTGCAAGTAGATAAATAGGTACTGCTCTGGCGGAAGGAAAACAGCATTTCTGTGTGCTCTGGTTTCCGTCACGGTGTCCCATTGCGCCAGAAGCAGTTTAGCCCTGCTGACCACATGACCCGGAAAGCTGTCTGCGGACAAATGCTGGCTCCCTCGGCCTGAAAGTGAGATGAGCGCCACAACCCCATAGTTGCCTTTGACTGGGCTTGACCGTCCAGGGGTCCTTTACCTTTTTATACATCATCTTCTAAACTCTTTTCCCTGGTTGCATGGCTGGGGGGGCGGGACTGTATCCCACAGCTGCCAGAGAACAAACCGGCAGTCTTGGCTGAACTGTAGTAAGAAAGGAAGAGGGGAGCCAGGAGGTCTTTGTTCAAGACGCTTTCTCCAGGAAAGACCCCTAATGGGTAGACCTGCCGGAGCAGTTTCAAGGCTGTCCTATGCAGGGTGAGATCTCAAAGAGGGGTCACCAATGTGAGCCCCCATCGCATGCCATGTCTGCAGGCACCTTTGTAACGCGGAGTTGGTCTGCCAAAGGGCCTGGTGCCCCAAGCCAGCTCCCCACAGATCACTCGCTCTTCCGGTAGAGTTCAACTAACGTCTAATGAAATCGCTTGGAAATAAGGACTTTCCGTGTTGGGGGGCAGAGAAGCCACCCCACGAGGCGGTGTCCACGGCACTGGTCCAAAAGTCCAAGCGTGCCCACGGGCAGGAGAGAACTTGGCGGTTCTTGCGGAGAAAGCGCCCGCAAGCCGCTGCGGCCTCGGGCCTCGGGCCTCGAGAGTCGCCACTCCAGGCAGGCGGGCCACAGGTGTTTGCAAGCAAACAAGGACTCTTCAAGCAAATGCTGGGAGGTGGAGGGTTTCAAGAGCAACTCATGCGCTGCCAAGAGGAACACCGGCGACTGATGCATCATCGCATGCATGCATGCGCACACACACAACGCCTCTCCCTCTCTCTCTCTCAGCGCCTTCCGGGTTCATCCCTCCAGCTTCACGGGCTCCCTGCCACCGCCGAGGGGAGGCAGAGACAGGCAGCCTTCAAGCCCATCAAGGCCACGAGAGCGCCTTTAAAGCCCTTTCAAACTGCCTGGTCTTTTACAAGCCCTGCTTTGCGAGGAGCATAACAATGCAAAAAGGTGCTGCCGACTCAAGCAGCTCACTCTCTGGCGCGTGCGAGCGGCAACCTCATCATATTCCGCTAGCTGCGCAGAAAGGAGCTTCTGCCAGGAGAAAGCCAATTAAGGGTAAGGGCTTAAAGCAATTCCTGGCAGGGAAACTACTGCCATGAGAAGCAGGCTGGGGAAAGGGGCAGCCCTGATTCCACAAGGCGGGTTTGGGGACCAAAATGGCCACGAGGCCAGGGAAGGGATGGACAGGGCAGCCCCCTCCCCCCGCCTCTCTTCACCTCCCCGAGATTTGGAAAGAGAATGAAGTCGGGCGGCATCTCCACTGAACTCCCCAGGTGAGGCTCACCTTGCAGGTGCAACTATGCAGAGTTGGCAAGCACCAACTGAGTGGGGCCAGGTCACCAAAGCCCTCCAGTCCAGCATCCTGTTCTCGCACTGGCCAGCCAGATTCCCCAAAGGGAAACAAGCAGGATTCGAACGCAGGAGCAACACTCTCCGCTCCTGCGGTTTCCAGAAACTGGGGTGCAGAAACGTTGCTTCCTAAGGTATGGTAAAGGTAAAGGACTCCTGGACGGTTATGTCCAGTCAAAGGTGACTGTGGGGTTGCGACGCTCATCTCGCTTTCAGGCCCAGGGTGCCGGTGTTTGTCCACAGACAGCTTTCCAGGTTGACTAAACTGCTTCTGGCACAACAGAACACCGTGACGGAAACCAGAGCAGCGCACGGAAACGCCGTTTACCTTCCCGCCGGAGCGGTACCTATTTATCTACTTGCACTTTGACATGCTTTCAAACTGCTAGGTTGGCAGGAGCAGGGACCGAGCAACGGGAGCTCACCCCGTCGAGGGGATCCGAACCGCCGAGCTTCCGATCGGCAAGCCCTAGGCTCTGTGGTTTAGACCACAGCACCGCCTGCATCCCTGTTGCTGCCTAAGCCCTCCCCTCACTGGGCACCTTCTTCCACATGTGGTGGAAGTGGCCATCAGGCATGGGGTTCCCAAGGCGTCTCAGCACCAGCCCGGCTTGCCCAGTTCCTTCCCAAAGACATTCTTGAGGGAGGAGGCAAGGCCAGGGAAGCACAGACCTCCCCCCCTGCCCCCACCCCTGTTGCTGCAGGCCCCCTGCCCTGGGACGCATCGTAGCAGCAGGACAGTCGTACCCTATCCCTTATCAAAAACTTTCAATTAGAGGTTGCACCAAGCACATTACAAAAGAAATCAATAAAACACTAAAATCCCGTGACAACAGTTAACTGAATAAAAGTGTAAGACAGCAGAGAGAAACAAAAAAGCATCTCCGGATAATGTAAAAATGCTATTTCAAAAGTGTGGGCAAATGAAAACACTTGCTCCACAGCCAGCCTTGGAGAGGGTTTCCAAAGTAAGGGGCTCCAGGACAGCAGCGCGACCCCTGGCCATCATCTGTCCAGCTTCCCAAGAAGAAGCCCCCTTTGGATGGTCCCCAAAGAAAAACCCACAGCTTCCTTGATAAGCCAGTCGCTTGATCCCCAAGGAAGGAACTGAGGCTCAAAGCCACAGGACCCCACCCAGAGAGATTTGAAATCTGGGGAAGGGGTGCAGGGCTGGGTTCTTGGCTCCACTCCCTTTTCAACTACCCCGTCTCTTTGGCTACCAATCTGCACTCCGGCATGTGCCCAAATAATTGTGATCGAGAAAAAGGATATGAATACTTGCATGTATTGCACGGGGTGGGGGGGGGGGTACAATTTACTTTACACAGAAAATGTGCTCTTTCCTTCCCTGAGAGGGGAAGGCTTCCCTCAGCTCTGTCTGTGAAATGGATGGTCTTCCTCGCCAAGGCCAACCGTTCGCTCCCATCCCAATAACACATTGGCAAATTCTCTTTACTTCCACTCTTTTGAAAGAGCTGAACAACGCTCAGGAAACAGAGGGAAAACAGCATGGAATTTGCATAATTTAGCCTTAATTTCCATTGCGAGACTCATTATCCCTCTTTCTCGGTGCAGAACGTAGACAGCTTTCTCCAAGGAGCTCCTGAAGAAGAAGAAGAGGCAGCCAGGCAGCTCTCCCTGCAGCCCCAACATTGCAGAAACAGCAAACAATCCTTGAATCGGGGTCTCTGTCTCTCTCTCACCCCCCAGTTTGCAGATTGGTTCAGTCACGGGGATCTCCCCTGCACCCTCCGCTGTGAGAAGAGGTGCAAAGAACTTGCTCCGCTTCTCCACAATCTCCTTCTCCTCCTTTACAACTCCTTTGACTCTCGTGTCATCCAAGGAGCCAACCACCTCCCTAGACCGTTTCCTGAGACAAATATATTTAAAGAACGTCTCGCTGGTGGTTCTCATGTTCTCTCAGCAATGTGTTTCTCAAGGTCTTTTTAAAGCATCCTTTACCGTCTTCACAGGTGGCACTGTGGGTTAAACCACAGAGCCTAGGGCTTGCCAATCAGAAGGTCGGCGGTTCGAATCCCCGTGACGGGGTGAGCTCCCGTTGCTCGGTCCCTGCTCCTGCCAACCTAGCAGTTCAAAAGCACGTCAAAGTGCAAGTAGATAAATAGGTACCACTCTGGCGGGAAGGTAAACGGCGTTTCCGTGCGCTGCTCTGGTTCACTGGCTCCCTCGGCCAATCATGTGAGATGAGCGCCGCAACCCCAGAGTCGGTCATGACTGGACCTAATGGTCAGGGGTCCCTTTACCTTTACCATCTTCTTGCCTTCTCTCCCCACCTGTGTTTGTGTTCCCTTTGTTCTCTTTCTTTGCCCAGGACCTCCTTTTTTTCGAAGGAAGGCTTCTCCCCTCTAATTCCTTCCTTGACTGTGCGCATTAACACACAGGCCTCCCCTGGGCCTTCATGGTTACTTTCCAGATCTGTGCTGTACACTCCAGCGGAGTCTCTAATCCTGTCTTTTTAAAGAACTCCCAAGCATTTGGGACCGATTTCCGTCTCTCGACTTTGCCTCTCGGCTTCCTCTTCACCAGCCTCCTCATTTGGGGAAGTTGCCTCCTCCAAAGTCAAGTGTGATGGTGTTGGGTTTCCTGGGCAACTGGCCATTTAAACATTTATTTAATTTAACGGCATGATGGTCACGGCTCCCAACAGACTTGACAACACTTCCATCTCGCACCAGGCCACCCATCCAAATTAATTCAGGGTCGCTGTCTCTCGGGTCGGTCTCATGACCAACTTCTACGCAGCACAGTCATTGAGGGAATCCAGAAATTTTAGCTCCAAGCTGTGCCTGTCTACTTTTTAAAAATAAATTTATTTATTTGGTTTTTAAGATTAAAAATTTACAGTCACATATCCAACATACAACATAGACAGAAGATTCCAAAGAATCTCCTGGACGTCCCTCCTCCCCTTTGTGGGTCCTACTGTTAATCATTTCCTCCTGCATCTTTTATAATAACCCGAATCCTTTACCTCTCCATTGTGTCCAAAGTTCACCATTAAACTACAAGTGTTATTCCAAGCTGTGCCCACCTAGCTGGCCCTGGAACTGGCAGCATTTCGGAGGAAGCCACCTTAGAACTCCTGGCTGTCTGTATCCTTCCCCAGCAACCCCAATCGGGCTCCCAGGACTAAATTTGCAGAGCTATGGAAGCAGCTGCTCTCCAAAGCCGGCAGGAGAAAACATCCAAGGGACAGATGGGCCACCCCCAGCGAGAGGCAGCACAGCCGACTGTGTACCTGCTCAGACCCGAGGCGTCAGATCCATGTTCACAGAATGCCACCCGCCTCCCAGAACATCCCTGGGCACACAGCCCAGAAGCTGGAAGAGGTTTTCTCCCGGGCAAAGGTTTCCTGGAAGGGCACGTTCTCGGGAGGTGGGAAGAGCCGGGCGGGCACAGAGCTCAAGCGCCCAGAAGCAGCAGCTCCTGCCTGCCAGCAGGACAATCTGCACCAGGGGCTCGTAAGTATTTCAAGGAGGGAAGCCCTCTGCAAGCAAAGCCCCGGGATCCCCAAGAGGCAAAGTGCTTGCAGCCCCCATCCCCTTTCCTTCTCAAGACCCACAACAAGAGGGGGCGGAGTATTGGGGCGCAGACCCTCCACCCAGGAGAGAGGAGGGCAGGGAAGGAAGAAAACCAGCGGCCTGGGAGGAAAGATGGAGAGGCGCAGCCGCTACCCGGAAGCCCCTTCCCAGCTCAGAGCAAGCCAGGCCATCAAAGGAGGAGCTTCTTCCTGGCCCCACCATGCTGGCTGGGAGGAGGAGGAGGCTCCCCCCGGCCAACGAGCCCCCCACCAGCGTCTCCGCAGAAGAGCATCACTCTGGGGGGTTCATTTCAAAGCAGACGAGTGAGGCGGGTGCTTGACAGAGGACGCTGGCTTCTGGCAGCAGGAAGATTGGGGGGGCCCCCAGGAAGCCCCCTCCCAGCCCCTCGCCAGAAGGGGAACAGCAACTTAGCAACACCCCCCTGACAAGAGACTCGGCTCGGAAAGGCCTGTGCTGGCATCTGCTGCCTTTGCTGCTGCCTCTCTCCAGGTGGCCTTCTGTTCATTTGCCCTGGATCTAATTCTTCAGCGCTGCTTTAACCTTTTCCTTTGTTGTTTGTTTAATGGGTTGCATTTGTTTTTCTCCTTGGGCAGCGCCTAGGGGCGCTCTAGAAAAGACAGCACAGGTAAAGGTAAAGGGACCCCTGACCGTCAGGTCCAGTTGCAGATGACTCCAGGGTTGCGGCGCTCATCTCGCTTTACTGGCCGAGGGAGCCGGCATTTGTCTGCAGACAGCTTCCAGGTCATGTGGCCAGCAGGACTAAGCCGCTTCTGGCGAACCAGAGCAGCGCACGGAAACACCGTTTACCTTCCCGCCGCAGCGGTCCCTATTTATCTACTTGCACTTTGACTGCTTTCGAACTGCTAGGTTGGCAGGAGCAGGGACTGAGCAATGGGAGCTCACCCCGTTGCAGGGATTCGAACTGCCAAGCTTCTGATCGGCAAGCCCTAGGCTCAGTGGTTTAACCCACAGCGCCACCTGCGTCCCTAAAAGGTAGCATACAAATACCTAAAATACATAAACATCCAGCTACTTTTCTAACTACCGCTCTCGTCATTGAACCATAAGTGGCTTTCTGAGGGTTGTTGTTTTCCTGGAAGGCCTGGCCTGGGAGCTGCTGCATGTCTGAACGTCTTGTGTTTGTGCCTCACCTTTTCCTCCCAAGGAGTTCAAGGCAGAGTACATGATTCTTGTCCCCCTCCTTGTTTAATCCCCACAGCAACCCTGCGAGGTAGGCCAGACTGAGAGAGAAAGGGACTGGCCTCCAAGGCCCTGCCCGGGGTGCTTCATCGCTGAGTGGGGATTCGAACCCGTGTCTCTGCCTGGCAATCTAACCACTACACCACACGACCCCTACCCCCCCCCCCCGCAGCCCAGGGGAGGGATCCAGCACTGCCTCCCCAATCAGAACAGACTGACAGGAATCCACGGCGTCCACACAGATAAAGAGGGGCGGGTTTTCCCAAACGGGGGAGAGCGGAATCAGAGGAAGAAGGCGCTCTCATTATTAAGTTACGAGAGCAACGGCGCATCGCCTTGCCAACTGTCAGTAAGTTTGCAGACTGTCAGTAACAAACAGAAAATTGCCTGTCAGTAAAAACAAAAACTGTGGGCGCACACAGACACACACAAAACGGAAATTGTGCCCAGCCAGGAGAGCTATTCTAGGGAGATGGCAGAGGCTGCTTGCTTCATAGAACCAGAGGATGGTAGGGCTGGAAGGGACACCCAGGGTCATCTAGTCCAACCCCCTGCAATGCAGGAATCTCAGCTAAAACAGCCATGGCAGGTGGCTGTCCAACCTCTCCTTAAAACCTTCCAATGAAGGAGAGCCCGCAACCTCCCCGGGGAGACCATCCCACCCTGAAACGGCACTTAGCGCCAGAAAGTTCTTCCGGATGTTTAGCTGGAATCTCCTTTCTTATAACTTGAAGCCAAGGGTTCGAGTCTTGCCCTCCGGAGCAGGAGAAAACAAGATGGAGCAAGAACGCTCCAGAGGGTAGGATTCCAATGAATGCAATGGATTCAAAGGACAAGGGAGGAGATTCTGATGAAACATTTAGCAATGACCTTCTGACGAAGAGAACCGTTTAACAGTGGAACGGACCACCTTGGGTGGACTCTCCTTCCCTGCAGGTTTTTGAGCAGGGGTCGGTCGGGTGGCCAACTGCAAGGAATTCCTTCCCTGACATTCCTGCATTGCTGGGGGTTGGGATGGATGGCCTTTGGGGAGCCTTCCAATTCTATAATACCATAAATTCTGTAATTCTATAAGGGCTTGCAACTCGGATTCCCGATTGTCCGGACCCCAGGAGAGCCTGGCAGGGTCACACAGCTTACTGGCCACAGCCTTTTCCTTGACCCGGCCACGGGGCCAATCACTGGGAGAAAAGGCCTGGCATGAAAGGACCCGCCTCCCCCCCCCCCATGCTGAATGGTTTTTCCTGAAGGAATTCCATGCAGAGACCCAACACAGGCCTCCAGGGGAGGGGGCTGTGCCAGGCTGCAGGAGAGGCTGCTGAGGAGCGGGCATCACCCAGGCTGCTTGTTCCTAGGCAGCCCTATGCCAGCCCCCTCGCCCTGCGCTGCCAACATGCAGGAAACGTGCCACGCAAGCCCCAGATCCTCTCCTGACCCCGGGAGTTGCAGGTGCTCATTAGTCGGCAAGTCACGTCCCCGGCAAGCGGCAGAAGGACGGCTCTCTGCCCCCCACCGCTCGCCTGCCCACCCCCAGCCCGGCCCCGGGGCGCCCCTCCTCGCCACGGCCTGGACGGTGCTTTATGGACCAGCAACTACGGCGGCCAAGACCGTCGGATGAAACAAATGAGGCCTGTTTAGAGGCCGCCCGGCGCTCCATAAAACCGGGGCTCCATAAAACGCCACGCTGCTGTGACGGAAGGGCAGGGGAGGCATCCATCATGCTCCCCCCGCCTCCAGGGCCCTGCGGGGGCTTCCGATCTGTTTGGCGGCAGCGGAGGCAGATAACCAAGTTGCCTTCCTTTGGGGGACGGGCCCAGGCAGGCGGCCAGGAATGCCTCCCCAAGGCCCTGCGGAGCCAACGGGGAAGGGCTGCTCCCCTCTCCTCCCTTGGGAGGCCGGCAGCCAGCAGCCAGCACCCAGGAGCAGAGAGGCAGGCAAGAGCGGGCAAGGCCCCTCTCTCGGGGCAGTCTGGATCTGGGCCTCCCAGCAGCTGCAGACACTGCGAAATCCCCAGTTTGGATGGGAAAATCATGAGAGCGGGGAGGGAAGAGCTCTGGCCGAAGATCCCAAGGGGCAATTCCTGGGCTGCAGGGGGTGGGGTCCCTTCCGACTCTGCCATCCTATGGGGCCCTGAAACGGGAGGCTTGAGGGGGTGCCTGCTCCCCCACCCGCTTGCAGCCGCTGTCACAGGGCAGAGGAAGCTCAAGGCCGGTCCGTTCTGCTCCTGCTCCCTCAAGCAGCAGTGTTGGTGCTGACCTTGAAAGCCCTAAATGGCTTCAGTCCAGTATACCTGAAGGAGCGTCTCCACCCCCATCATTCTGCCCGGACACTGAGGTCCAGAGCCGAGGGCCTTCTGGTGGTTCCCTCACTACGAGAAGCCAAGTTACAGGGAACCAGGCAGAGGGCCTTCTCGGTGGTGGCGCCCGCCCTGTGGAACGCCCTCCCTTCAGATGTCAAAGAGAACAACAACTACCAGACCTTTAGAAGACATCTGAAGGCAGCCCTGTTTAGGGAGGCTTTTAATGTTTAATAGATTATTGTATTTTAATGCTCTGTTGAAAGCCGCCCAGAGTGGCTGGGGAAACCCAGCCAGATGGGTGGGGTAGAAATAATAAATTATTATTATTATTATTATTATTATTATTATTATTAGCACCTCCATTTCCCTCTCCAGGAAAGCCACATCTCTCCATGGGAGCTGCGCTGGGCAGGGCTGCCTGGGGATCGACTGGGAAGGCAGCAAATGGGCACGAAGGAGGGGAGATCTCCGCCTTCCCTGGACCCAACGTGCTGGAGGCCAAGGAAGGAGACATGCTCTGCTCTCCGGGAACGGACAGGGCAGTGCCTGGGCTGCCAAGGGAGGCCATTCATGAATGGCTGTGGGGAGGTCAGTGACTCCCCCCCCCATCCCCTGGACACAGGAGGAGGAGGCTGCTCAGGTGAGCCAGAGAGACGTCCCTCCGGAAACAAAGCCAGCACCGAGGGAGGGCAAGCTCTGTCCAAAGGCGGCCAGCTGACCCCTTCCCTGCTCGGGCTGATTGGTGTTGCAGAACATCCGGCAGGGACAGGAGCATGACCTCTGACCCCCCAGCAACACAAGCCCACAAGTCCTCCTGGGTCAGGACTCGGAAAAGGCAGCGAGGCCTCCTGAGGCTTGGGCGTCCCAGCTGAGCCTACAAGGAATGCACCCCGCCCCTCCTGTTTAGGAGCATGGCTGAGTTGCAAGGGCCCCTTCCGGGTCATCTAGTCCAACCCCTGCTCTGTAAAGGATCCCTGCCCCCCTGCGATGTCCTCTGCCAGCTCTTGGCCAGGAGCAGGATAGCACACACACACACCGGTGTGCCCTGGCATCGCTTCTGGGGCCCCCCTTGGAAAGCCACCAGGCAAGGCAGCTGTCTCAGGGGAGGGGAGGCACATTCTTGAAGGCCTGCCAAGCGCATGCCTCAGATGAGAAGCCCCCCCCCCACCTCCCATCAGCTGAGACATTCATCAAGCTGCTGAGTGATTATCCAATGGTTGGCTCCCTATTCCCCTTGCAGGGAGGGGAAATGGCTGGCTGCGCGGGGAGATCTGTCTTCCCTTCTGTGACAGGAGAGTCTTGGGTGGGCGGGGAGGATCACCCCACACGTGCCAGCCTGCCAGTGCTTGCCCCCCCCCCATACACACACACAGCAGAGCAGAGCAGTTTGCAGAGCAACTGGGCTCAACCCCCAGCGTCAACGGAGGAGGGGGAGCTTGTCAGCCACACCAACGGATCGCAACTGCGCCAACAGACCATAGGAAGCTAACAAGAACCTGCTGGATCAGGGCCCTGGGGGCCCATCTAGCCCTGCACCCTGTCCTCACAGGGGCTGAACTCTGGGAAAGCCGAAAGCAGGATCCGAGCACAGGAGCCTTAACTCCCCTCTTGTGGTTTCGAGCAACTGGGACTCAAAAGCATAACTGCCTCCGACCACAGAGACCGAGCACATCCGCCCTGGCTAGTAGCCCTCAAGAGCCCTCTCCTCCTCCGGGGATTGGCCTGATCCTCTCTTCCCAAAGCCATCCAAGTTGGTGGCCACCCCTGCCTCCTGCAGGAGGGAGTTCCACAGTTTAAATCTGCATCGCGATGTTCTGCCATCATCAGAACCGGCGGTGGAGAGCCGCTCTGAAGGCAGGAGACCATTCTGCGGAAAGCAAAGGCGGGTGCGGACAAAGGAGCGTCGAATCACAGAGCTGGAAGGGACCCCAAGGGTCATCCGGTCCAACTCCCTGCAATGCAGCTCTGTTCCAAGGCAGGGCATGGGGGGGGGAGTGTTTGAAGCTGCCTCCAAGTGTAAAGCAACGAAGCCATTTCTCATGGCAGGCAGGGAGGCTGCACCTACAAATTCTCCCATCTCAACCGACCTTTCGCAGCCCAAGACTCTGCCATCTGTTTTAGATAAGAGGTGGGAGGGGGGCAGAAGGGGAAAATGAAAACTGGAAGATGGGTCCACACACACACACACACACACACACACACACTGCACTGCCCTGCTCTGCTCCATCTCTGCAATTGTTTCACTGCCTTCTTCGCCCACAAAGGCCTTCTCAGCGCCAGCAGGAGAACCAAACCGGGGCACCTTTGGGTGCCACAGAAAGATGGCGGACCCCATGAGCACACAGGCCAGTTCTGCAACAACCTTGCAGGGCAGACCCTGTCTTTGCAGCAGCAGCTGCTGTTGACAGCCTCTTTCCTTTCCTGCAGCAGTAAGAAAAAACCCCCAGCTAATGCTATTCTAGGCTGCATCAACGGAAGAATTGTGTCCCAATAAAGGGAAGTCAGAGTATTGCTCTATTCTGCCTTAGGCCTGGAGAATTGTGTCCAGTTCTGGGCACCGCTATTTAAGAAGGATGTTGACAAGCTGGAAGGTGGGCAGAGGATAAAGACCAAGATGATCCAGGGTCTGGAAACCAAGCCTGATGAGGAACGGTTGAAGGAGCTGGGACCAAGAGGAGAGCCGTCTTCAAGGACTGTCATACAGAAGAGGGAACAAGCTGGTTTTCTCCTGCTCTGGAGGGTAGGACTCGAACCCATGGCTTTAAGTTACAAGAAAGGAGATACTGACTCAACATCAGGAAGGACACTCTGACAGCAAGAGCCGTTCGGCAGTGGAACGGACTCCCTCGGGAGGCCGTGGGCTCTCCTTCCTTGGAGGTTTTTAAGCAGAGGTTGGGCGGCCACCTGTCAGGGATGCATTAGCTGAGATTCCTGCATTGGCGGGGGCAGGACTGGATGACCCTTGGGATCCCTTCCAGCTCCACATGGGTCTCTGATTCTAGGAATCCTTCTGGCAGAGAGAGCCACGATGGCACTCGGCTGGGGCTGGAGTGGCAGCTGCCTCTCGGCCTTGCCCAAGCGTGCCACGGGGCGCACGGCGGCAGGGAGCGCTCCCCTGCCAAATGGAACAAGGAGGCCGGAGCAATTACCCCACTGGGAGCCTGGCCAGGAGGCCAGAATTAGCAGCGGGGCCACCGTGCTGTCAATCAAGCCCACGGGCCACGCCTCTGGCCTCTCGCTCCCTCCTGCAGCAGAGCAGCGCCCCCTAGTGCCAAACGGCAGAAGGGCCCCCAGCTGGCACCCTGCCTAGTCAGCAGGACCGGAGGTGGGGGGCTGTGCGGGGGGGGGCGGCGGTACGAGGAACGTCTTCATCAGCCACCCACCAGGATCCCAGGGTCCGCCTCTCTGCGCCCCCTTGGCCCCCTGCAGCACATCCACATTGAAAAATCTTAATAAAAGTAATTTTAAAAAGAAAGGAAATGAAATAATCCGGGGAGAGGGTGCCACGCAGGCGACTCTGGGCATGTCAAGGAGGAGACTCTGGGTTTCTCTCCCATGGACTCAGGCCAGCCACGCTTGAGAGACGCACCGATCGACCCATCAAACTCTGCATGAGCAATCAGTTTTGCTCCAGGCAAGCTGCATGCCGTTAATTTACTGTGCTGCTTGCAGGTTTATCCGACTGCTTGACACCTTATTTAAGCCAGGCGGAGACAAGCAAACGCTTTTCAAAGAGTTGAGGGAGGCAGATTCAGGGCATCAGAGGCCACCCGGCTTCTGCCCCACACCGCAGAGCCCCTTTCCCCCCAGCTCCGTCCTGGGAAGGGAGGGAGAGAGGGCAGGCGATGCCACATGCCAGCCAAGCGGAGCAAGCGCGTTTCCTTCGGGGCTCCCCTGCTCAACGGAGAAGCGTTTGGGTGCAGCTCAGCAAAATGGGGTCAAGGCAACCTTCCTCAGATCTGCCTCACAAGCCCGGATGGCACTGGCAGAGGAGGCTCCTCATCTGAAGAAGAGGAGGAGGGGGTTTTATTTTGGGAGCAAGCAGGGAAGGAGTTTGTTCCATGGTGGGAATTCTGAGGAATGGGGGCGAACAGGATCGTGGAATTCCCCTCTGCAAATCGATGGCAAAAGGATAGAAAGATAGGAGATAGGAAAGGAGATCGAGGGGCGGAAGGGCTCTCCTAGGAAGAAGGTAAGGTAAAGGGACCCCTGACCATTAGGTCCAGTCGCGGACGACTCTGGGGTTGCGGCGCTCATCTCACTTTACTGGCAGAGGGAGCCGGCGTTTGTCCGCAGACAGCTTCCAGGTCATGTGGCCAGCAGGACTAAGCCGCTTCTGGCAAACCAGAGCAGCGCACGGAAACACCGTTTACCTTCCCACCGGAGTGGTACCTATTTATCTACTTGCACTTTGATGTGCTTTCGAGCTGCTAGGTTGGCAGGAGCAGGGACTGAGCAACGGGAGCTCACCCCGTCGCGGGGATTCGAACCACCAACCTCCTGATCAACAAGCCCTAGGCTCAGTGGTTTAGACCACAGCGCCACCCGCGTCCCCCAAGGAAGAAAGGGGGACACATTTGGTACATTTCAGTTCAGAGAAAAGGAGGCTAAGGGAAAAAGGAAGCGTATTTAGAAGAGATTTGAAGGCAGCCCTGCACAGGGAAGTTTTCAACAGTTGATGTTTTATGGAGTTTTTAACATTTTGTGGGAGCCCCCCAGAGTGGCTGGGGCCACCCAGTTAGATGGGCGGCATATAAATAAATAAATAAATTTCTTATCCTTATTAAGCCCTTCTTGACGAAGCACATGTTAACCCGTGGAACTCCCTCCCACAGGAGACAGTGAGGGCCACCAACCTGGTTGGCTTTGCAGGAGGATTAGAGTTCTAGCCACAAGGACCAGGTGGATCTTCCAGGTTCAGGGGCAGAATACCCCCGTTCTCCAGTCACTGGGGAGCAGCCATTCCTTCTTGCTTGCGGGCTACTGAGGCAGCTTGGCTGGCCAGGGTGGGAAAGAGGAGGCTGGTCTAGATGGGCCCAGAAGGGCCCCAAAGGGAATGACGGAGACTCGGCGGCAGTTTTGGCGGGTCTCTGGGGCAGAATGCCGAGATCTGCCCCCAAGGAATCCCCCCGAGTTTCTATCTAAATGCAGGCACACAGCGTGTGTTTGCAGGCAAGGTGAGCACAGGTGTGCAGGTCCAGACACACACCTGCACACGCAGAGACGGGGATTAGGAGAGGAGGAGGAGGAGCTGCTAAAGTCTGGAGGCTGGGAGGGCAGAGAAGGAGCCCCCCCCCCCCCCGCACACAAACACACAGCAGTCCAGGGAGCCCCCAGCACCACCCAAAAGTGCGCTCTGGCCGAAAGCGATGATCTTGTGCCGCCTGCCCTTGCCAGCAGGGTGAGAGCAGGCCGCTCAGCTGCCCAGCCTCGGGATGCCAGGGCCGCACGCACAAAGCCTACCTCACAGGCAGAGCGGAGGAGCGGGTGGGGCCGCCTGCCCCTTGGGAGATGAATGGCCTTCAGAGGCCCCTGGGCCCACTAAACCTTCCCCCGTGGGAGCTCAATTCGTGTCCTTTTGGGGAGCGGGGAAGGGGGGGAGCCAGCAGCCCCAGCCAATCGATCCCAGCAGGCGGCCGGCGGGGCAGAGGCAAAGACGGGCAGCCTTGGCTGGGCCTGTCGCTTCCAATCAGGCGGCAGCGCCAACCTCCGGGGACTGTTTTGATCATTAGCGCAGAGGACTTTTTCATCGCTTAGCTCAATCAAATTAATCCGAAGTGAAAAACGAGGTGCTGACAAAGGAACTGCGCAGAAAGGCAGCCCTGCGACATCAGAGGCGAGCGGCGCGGGGGCTCCCAAAGCGGCCCCCGTCGCAGCCAGCGCCAAGCGGACGCCCACCCCAGCGCCAAGAAGCCCGAACCACCAAGGTCACGGGGAAGCGGAGAGAGAGTCCCTTGCCCGCCCACTCCAGTCCGCGGCAGAAGCCTCCGCAACAGCTCACGGGTGCCAGGCCATGCTCAGAGCCCTGCGCCTGGAAGGAAGCACTTTCGAGCAGGCCTGAGCTCCACGGTGCGCCGTGCAAAGTCACCGGCAGAAAATGCAACGAAGGAGCCGCAAGAGGCCTTATTTGGGGAGGGGAGGAGGAAGGGGAAAAGGAGGACCACAGTGGAGAGGAAAGGGACCTCTGGGCAGGTGACTCAGGCTACCGTCGCCCCCTCCCTGCCCCGGTGTAATAATAGCTCTGGGTACGGGTCAAGAACTCCTCTGTAGGTGCCCAGGGTACCCACCCACAAATGCACCAGGAGCTGGGTACAAACCGAAGGCACCCCCCAGCCCCAAATGCCCCGCCAGAGGGTCTGTCGTCATGCCTGAAACCCAGCTGTCAAGGGACGGCCAGAGGTCCCCTCACCCCACGCCAAACCCCACAGAGCCCGCTGCCCAGGCAACCCTGATTCCATGACCCAAAACAACAGTCCCCATTCAAGTCTGCGTGATTCGTGCTGCTAGTTCTGTGTAAGGAGGTGCAGTTCTCCAAGCCGCAATTCCAAGCGCCCCGGGAATACCCGCCGCCCCTCCTCCAGATCCGAGCCCCCTGGCACCCACCAGGGTGAGGGCTGAGCCAAGGCAAGGGGCCAGGAGCAGAGCTCTGCCTCTCAGGATCTAGCAGGAGAGTGGGCTGGGGCCCTCCCCACAATACAGCTCCCCCACTGCTGCCGCCAGCCTTCTGCACCCAGGGAAGGGGCCAGGCTCATTCAGGCCCTGCTGAGCAAGCCAGGAAAGGCCTGCTTTGCCCCTGCCTGGGACCAAAAAGGATGCGAGCCCAGCAGGGGCTGCCAGAGAAGATTAGGGACGGAGCCGCCTGTCAAGGGCAGACCAGGCAAAGCCAGGAGGAAGAGGCCAGCTGGTTTGCGAGCGGCACACTCAACTGTGCCAGGGAGCCCCTGGCACCCGGATCTTTATCCCCGACAGTCTTCTCACAGATTGTTGATGAGTAGAGACAGGAGTGGGTCCAAGGAAGACCTCCCTCCCTGCCCCTCGCCACCCCCAAACTGCCTCTTGCAGCAAACATTGCTGCAGGGAGACACCCTCCAGTGGCCTCCCATGGGAGCAGCTCACCTTGAACCTCCAGCCGGGCACCAGCGAGCCCACAGGCCTCAAGTTGGGCCAAATCGCCACCTTCAAAGCCTTGCTCCTTAAAGGGCACCCAACGGCTGTCCCAGAGCAGCACCCATGTTTGGAAGGGGCACCCAAAGAGCAACAGAGGAGCACCATGGAGGAGGCAGATGAGAGTGCAATCATCATCATCATCATCATCACCATCATGTCATTTCTTAGATTTATCTACTGCCCTTCATTTAAAGATCTCAGGCCAGTTCACAAAAGAAAAAGAGGGGCCCTGGTGCCCAGCCGTTCTCCGCAGGCTCTGCCCCGGCCCCCGCCAGCCCGCCTGCCTCTGCCCCCCCCAAGCGGGGCTTACCTTCTTCCCAATCAGCTTCTTGCGCAGAAACTCCCGGGCCTCGAACATGTAGGGGATGTCGTAGAGGGGGCGCAGCTTCCGGTTCTTGTCCTGCGGAGGGAAAGCAACAGAAGTCAGGGCAGCGGCAGAGTCCCCTGGCAGAGTGCCCAGGAGGGGCGGCAATGGGAGCAGCAGCCTGGCAGCCGCTCACGGCCCAAACGGGACATCTCTCTCTCTTTTTGAAATCATTTTTTATTTGATTTTACAAATGTAAATTAGTTACAATACCGAATACATATCCCCCCCCCCATCTCCTCCATGGGTCCTATTGTCAACTTTTCCAACTGCATATCATTTCATAATCTATATTTTGTATCCCTCCATATTGTCCACAGCTTTTCATCTGCTTACACTGGTCTCCTAAATAAATTATAAACTTTTCCCATTCTTTCTTGAATTTCTTGTCTTCAGGTCATTTCAAGAAGAGAACCAGGCCAGTCCCCTGGTCGTTTCATTTATTTATTTGTAAAAAAATAATTGGGGACCGTGAAATCATTAAAAAGAAAAATCAAAACAGTATACAACTGTATATTAAACAACTACCAAAAAGTTAAAAACAGACATCAGTTAGCCATTGCGGAAAGATGAGTTCCCCACTGCCTGCATAGGGTTCTGGCAGAATAGGAGTTTTCATCAGGCATTTAAAAGTTGGCACCTGCTGGATCTCCAGTGGCAGGGAGTTCCACAGGACTAGGCCAAGGACATTAAAGGCTCAGCTCCTTGTCCTTGTCAGGGGGGCCTCACCAACTTGGGGAATGACCAGCGACGTTCCTGCAGGTGATCTGAGTGACTGAGCCGGGATATAAGTGGGGGGGGAGGGCAAGCTGTCCAGGGCTTTGTAAATTAAGGCAATGGCCCTAAACCAGGCTGGGGAGCAGATGGGCACCCAGTGCAGAGGCTTTAACACAGAGGTCACCTGTTTCGCCACTGCCTGCCCCCCTCCCCGGCCCCTGCCTCCAAGGCAAGCTGCTTTGCTGCACCCACACACACACACCCCAGCACAGAGGCCGAGTCATCCCTGGGAAAGCAGGTCGCCTCTCCCACCCGGAGCCCATCGGAGCTGCCAGCCAGCCCATCACTGCTGAACGTCTCTGACAGCTGCCGAGGGGAAGCCCCAGGGCACAGCCAGGGCTCAAAGGCCGGAGTCAGGGGCAGCCGCTGGCCGTGGCAACGTCTGGCGCAGAGCCAGGCTGGACACAGCAGACTGGAGGAAGCCTGTTTCAATCTGGGCACAGGCCTGGTTATTATGGCACCAAAGCAGCAGGGCACCATCTTGCCCCAAACGCTGCTCAGCATCACTATGAAGCCCCTGGGAGAGATTGCAGGGAGACTGGGGGCAAGGCGTCATCTGTACAGGGCTGCCCTGGTGCAAAATCACCCAACTGCTGGCTAGGGCAGCATCTCGGCAACACTTTAACTCGCCGCTGGAACAATTGCACTGGCTGCCCGTTGGGGAGCAGGGAAAGCTGAAGTTGCTTGTTTCCGGTGTACAAAAACCCCAGGCAGCTTGGGACCAGGAGAACGGAAAGATGCTTGGTGGCCCCTTCTCACGGAGCTCTGCAAGTGAGAACATCCTGCCGAGACTCTCTTACTGGGAGGCCTGTGCCACCCAACTCAGCTGTTGGGCTCGAAGGTGGCGGCTCCTCTGCCCTTTTCAGATTCCCCCCTTGAATGTGAGGCAGGCGCAGACTCTGCTGCCTTTTGGCGGCGGCTGTATGAAGACCCTCCCCTCCCAAGGAGGCATTTAAGGGGAGCCCTTTCCCAGGCTGTGTCTGCTTTGGAGTTGTTTCTAAGCTGCTTCCTCCGTGCTTGTTTGCTGCCCTGGGCTCCTTGGGGAGGCAGGGCCAGATATAAACGGAATGAGTAAATAAGAGAGCAAATAAACCCTTTTGAGCAGAAAGCGACTCAAATCCAACAGCAACAGTAAACTCCCTCAAGCGCCGGGCGGGGAACCTTTTGCTCAAACGCTCAGCCAGGGAGGGGAAAGAAAGCCCTCCCTTCTGGGGGCCACGGGTCAGATCTGGAGGGGCCACACATCCAGCCTGCAGATCGACATCTCCGCCCACAAATGCCCCACACGCGGCACAAAGCGCTGCCAGCTGATTGGAACAGGTGCCCACCAGCAGCCTCAGGGAGGGCACACACCTGGGAGAAAACCTCCTTCTGGGCTGGTGGCACAAACAGTCATAGAATCAGGGAATTGCAGAGCTGGGAGGGACCACGGGGGTCATCTAGACCACCCCCCTGCAATGCAGGAATCTTTTGCCCACGCAAGGCTCGAACACACAACCATGAGATCCAGAATCTCGCGCTCTACCAAATGAGCTCTCCGTCCAGGCAAATGGATCCATGGACAGGGAAAACCTCCTCGGGCGACAAAGACCTTTCCCAAACATGCCCTCAGAGGCTGCCTGGCTAAAGCAAGGCTGGGGGGGGGAGTGTGAGGGAAAGAACCAGGCCACAATCTGCACCCCCCTCCCCCTACGGATACTTGGGAGTTAGCTCAGTTCTCCTTCGCAGCCTCACGGCATTGCCTAACCTTTATTTATTATAAATGCTTCTATCCTCCTCCAAGTAATGCAAAGGTCTGCAGTGTTGCTGGCGCAGGACCCCCCCCCCCCGCATTCTCCACGAGGGAAGAGGCTGCAGGCAAACAGGGCAATAAATTATTACATATATGCGTGTGTGACTCGGCTCCTGCAGACAGAAGCGGCTTTCCAGACTCGCCAGGTAGCAGAAGCGCAGAGCTCAAGGTGCTGCAAATTAACCCTCACTTAAATCCAAGCTTAGCAAGCCCATTAGCTATGCAAACACCGCTGACTCTCAGCCTGGCTTCAACCCCCCCAGTGCCCACTTGCCCCCTTTCGGCTGCTCTGAGCCCCTGTGACCCACGCCTGTGGGGGGGGCATACACCAGGCAGCTGCTATTCTCAGCCTCCCAGAAAGCGGGTCAGCAGGAATGCTGGAGAAGCACAGATCAGGGAGAAGAACTGCCTGGACAGCTCCATTGGCTAGAGCCTGGTTCTGACAACACCAAGGTTGCAGGTTCAATCCTCGGACGGGACAGCAGCACATTCTTGCATTGCAGGGGGTTGGACTAGGACATGGGTAGGCAAATTAAGGCCCGGGGTCCGGATGCGGCCCAATCGCCTTCTAAATCCGGCCTGTGGACGGTCCGGGAATCAGCGTGTTTTTACATGAGTATAATGTGTCCTTTTATTTAAAATGCATCTCTGGGTTATTTGTGGGGCCTGCTTGGTGTTTTTACATGAGTAATAATAATAATAATAATAATAATAATAATAATAATTTATTTGTACCCTGCCCATCTGGCCGAGTTTCCCCAGCCACTCTGGGAGGCTCCCAATCAAATGTTAAAACAATACAGCATTAGATATTAAAAACTTCCCTAAACAGGGCTGCCTTCAGCTGTCTCTTAAAAATAGGATAGCTGCTTATTTCCTTGACATCTGACGGGAGGGCATTCCACAGGGCGGGCGCCACTACCGAGAAGGCCCTCTGTCTGGTTCCCTGTAACCTCACTTCTCGCAATGAGGGAACCGCCAGAAGGCCCTCGGAGCTGAACCTCAGTGTCCAGGCAGAACAATGGGGGTGGAGACGCTCCTTCAGGTATACTGGACCTAGGCCGTTTAGGGCTTTAAAGGTCAGCACCAACACTTTGAATTGTGCTCGGAAACGTAGAATGTGTCCTTTTATTTAAAATGCATCTCTGGGTTATTTGTGGGGCATAGGAATTCATCCATCCACACACACACACCCAAAAAAAATATAGTCCGGGCCCCCCCACAAGGTCTGAGGGACAGTGGACCGGCCCCCTGCTGAAAAAGTTTGCTGACCCCTGGACTAGGATGATCCTCACATTCCTTTCAGACTCTACAATTCTCTGAATGCTCCAAGCCAGGCATAGGCAAACTCGGCCCTCCAGATGTTCTGGAACTACAACTCCCATCATCCCTAGCTAACAGGACCAGTGGCCAGGGATGATGGGGGTGGTAGTCCCAAAACATATGGAGGGCCGAGTTTGCCTATGCCTGCTCCAAGGTCCCCCCCCCCAGCCTCCCACTCCCCGGGTCTCGCTCAGACGGCCAACGTTTGGGGCAGGAGACACCAGACTGCAGGGGCCAAAGCCCCCCAAGCTAACAAGCTCCCCCAGTTTTGAGCCCAGTCCCCTTTTCCCTCTGCTTCGCCAAGGCCCTCCTGGGAGAGAGGAAGGGCTGCAGATGCCACCGGCTGATTGTGGGGCAGCAAATCAGTGGGGACGTCGAGGCCAGGAGGGCTCCATGGCCTTGTTGTCTTATCATTCTTGTCCTGACCCAGAGGCAGCGTCAACGCGAGACTCGCTTCGCCACGGAGATGATTCCGATATTTGTGTTAATTGAGTTGCTGGCCATTTGCCACTTTGGGCCTCCCTCGGGATGGAGGGGGGGGCAGACGCAATAAACGAAATGCCGCAATTAAAGAAGGCTTTGCCTTGGAAGCAAACCGCCCCTCCCGCCCCCATCTGCTCCCCCTAAGCACAGCAGCTGATGCAGCACCCAGAACCCCAAGACTTCCCAGAAGGGAAGGAACAGCTCTGGGCACCGTCTTCACTCCTCTGGTGGGGCTGAAAGTGCCATCAAGGGATGGAGGTGGGGTTGGTTAGGGAAGGAGGCCAGTGCAGGAGGGGGGGGGCTGCAGCTCTCCTCGCCTTCTTCTCTCACATACCACAGAAGACAGGCCGGCCAAGAAGACCCCACAAGCCAATCCCAGACCAGTCAAACCAGTCTGCTTGTGTGTGCATGAAACTCGACCGGAGGGAGGAGCAGGCAAGAAGGCTGCGCAGGATCTGTCCTCAAGACCCAGGCTGCATTGCAGGGGGTTGGACTAGATGACCCACTGGGTCCCTTCCAATTCCATGGTTCTGTTCTGGGATTCTCAAACCTCCCCTCCCAGGACCAGACTGCCTGTGCCTCCCCCTCCTGAGCCCTGAGGGCCAAGGATGCCCTACCCCAGGGTTCCTGAAGCCTCCGACCCCAAGGGGAGCAGCCATGTCCCCCCCACAACCAGGGCAGGAAGGTCAAAGCAAGACTTTCCCCTCCAGCCTGACCTGAGCCGGCTGCTCTGTTCCTTGCTGTCCAGCAGCCTAGGAAGTCCTGCCATCTCTAACCTGAATCAGCAGCCTAGACTGCAGCTTGCCTCCCCAGTGGCATGTGGGGCGGAAGGGAGGAAAGAAAGCAGGAGCCCCACGGCCGCCCTCTGCAAAGCCAGGAGAGGGAGGGGGCGCAGAGGCTGCTGTGGAAAGCTGCCTGCAGAGTGAGACCTTGAGGCTGCCTCCTGGACGCCCCACGGCGAGGGCAGGGAGGGCTGCAGAGGCCTTTGTTGTGGAGAGGCTTGGCTCTGCCGATACGGAGCCAGGGCCCCAGTTGCTTCAAGGCAGACACTTAATGTGCAGCTCCAACGAAGAAACGAACCCGAGGAGGAGAAAATAATTAGCGTTACTGCAGAGAAGGCTCCTTTCATCCCCCCTGGCCCCTTCCAGACCTCTGCAAGCAAGCAGGGAGGGCGGGGGGCAGGGAGGGCCTTCATTTGGAGGGGCTCTGACTTCCCAAAATATGGGCGGGGGGGCCAACGGCAGCAGCAGCCAAGGATGCCAGCGGCCCTGCAGCATCCCCTCTCTGGGCTGCCCACCGGTGCTTTCTGAAACTGGATCCAGGTCAGCTGGGCAGATGAAGCTGCCAAGCCAGAGCCAGGCTTTCTAGTAACGATCTAAGAAACCTCCCAGTCGGGTCAGATGGAAAGTCTTGCACCTCAGAAAGGGCTGCTCAGGGAGTGGGGGGGGCGCATTCGGCAAGGGGGGGCCTCTCCCTTCCTCCTCCTCCGTCAGGACAGGCTGGCAGCGGAAAGGGGCCTGGAGGATGGAAGCGCTTCTATTATTTAGCTGGTGCCAGAATAATTTACAGCCGGACATCAGAGCTTGCGCTGAAGAAAGCCAGCCATAAATACACCATGGATCTGAGCAAATCTGAGTTATGCCATCGCAAGGCAACCCGGCTTCGCCCCTGGAAGCGTCTCCTGGGCTCGCGAGTCAGAGAGCCCAAGGCTTAAATCTCAGCAAACAGCACATATCTCATCCCCCAAATGCAGGCGATGTTGCAGGCCATACTTAAAAACCAACTAAATTCCCCCTTCCCTGGAGGCGGCAGGACAGAGCTGGCGTTAGCCCTGAGCAGGGAAAGGGCTCCTTTCCCCCAAAGCCAGCGCCTGACTCGGAGGCAGCAGCAACCTCCACCCACCTGGCCAGGCCAACCTGCTCCTCACCTGGCCCAGCCACCCCCGCAGGGCCTGCGGAGTCGAGGGCTGGCCAGTACCTGGTTTCCAACATTGCGTTATATCACCCAGCTAAACATAGCAATATATTGATATATCTCAATGTCTGAAATAAGCGTGGCGCTATCGAGCAGCGGCTGGCTTCACGGTTTCCCCCATATTGTGATTTTTGCATAGCACACACACACACACACACACACACACACACACACACACACACACACAATTTGCAATATGTTGCCAGGTCAAAAAATTATGAAACTGATATAACAATATGGACTTCAAAACAGTTTCGGGGGATATATCGCCCAGCCCCTAACACACATCATGATTCACAATATATTGCTAGCTAAAAAATTATGAAAGTGATATCACAATACGGGCTTCAAACCGGTTTTGGGCAATATACTGACATATTGCCCAGCCCTGGTGGAGACATCCCTATAGAATCACAGAATTGTAGAGCTGGAAGGAACCCCCAGGGGTCCTCTAGTCCAGCCCCCTGCAATGCAGGAATCTCAACTAAAGCATCCCTGACAGATGGCCCCCAGCCTCTGCTGAAAAACTTCCAGGGAAGGAGAGTCCACCGCCTTCCACCCCACAGGTGGACAGCTCTTCCTGCCAGTACATTTCTCCTAAGGTTCGGTCGGAATCTCCTTTCTCATCCTCTTAATCCATCGGTTCGTGTTGTCCCCTCTGGAGCGGCAGGAGACGAGCTTGCTCCACCTTTGATAGGAAGCCCCTTTGGGTATTGGAAGGGGGCTGTACGGCTGCCTGTTCTGTTCAGCATCCCCACGCTCCGTCTAGGGCAGGCCTCCGGGAGTCAGCAGCACCACGGACAGCTCCGCGCTGAGCCCAGGCTGATGCTTCAGCACCAGCCGCCCTTGAAGAGCTGGGTCTGCCTTGGGGAGAGAAGCCTCTTCGTGGAGAGGGGTCCAGCTTGCTTGGATGGAGCTGGGGGGAGGCTGACCTGGACCCCTGGAAGTCAGAGGAGGGCCACACTATCTGGGGATGGAGCGACTCCCCTTTGAGGAAAGGTGGCAATACAAAGGAGACGGGAACGCACAAGGGGTGGCAAAGGACCGCCTTGCTTGGCACTTGCAGGGTCCCTTCTCCTCCTCCTCGGTTTTGGCTCTCATATTTATCTCCTAAGAGTCCCACTGAGTGAGCTTGCAAAGGCCAATTAACGGGTCCGTGCCTGAAAGGCAGGCAAAGGGCAAGAAAGAGTCAGGTCCAGGGACGCCAGAGCCTTTCCGGAGGCTTCTCAAAAGCCAGCCTTTTGTAGCCCAGAGAACACGACAAAATTCAATGATCTGTGCCAGGAGAGACATAATAGAAACGTTTAAGTGCCCGATACAGATTGCCCTTAAACATGTCCCTGTCAGCCGCCATTAAATGCTGCGCGGCCGGCCGGTAAAAACGGTATTTCATATTGGGGGGCAGCACACTGCGAGGCGGCTTTCTGGGAAGCTGTTCAAGAACCTGGACGCGTGTTTGGAGGTTTTGCAAATAAACATTAAAAATCAATATAACAGCAAGGAGGCTAACAAAATTCAGCCGCGATCCAACGCTGGGCTATTATGCCACGCTGCCTATAAGCTGCTTTCGGCACCAAAAGTTGCTACGGCAACTTTTACCCAGAAGGGAAGGGGAAGAGTTGCGCTCCTTCTTCCTCTCCCTCCCCGCAAAAGCCATTCTAACAGTGCCAACTCTCCCCCAAGTAGCTAGCCCTCAGCGAAGAATCAACAAAGAAGAGGTGCCCTGCATTGGCCAAGGAGCGCCAACTCGATGGTGAAGTTGGTGAGTGGCTCAACGGACCGGGAAGGGGTGCACACACCCGCACACACTGCCTTTATTAAATATTGTTATTAATATAATAATAATAATAATAATTTATTATTTGTACCCCGCCCATCTGGCCGGGTTCCCCCAGCCACTCTGGGCGGCTTCCAACAAACACTAAAATACATTAAAATATCACACATTAAAAACTTCCTTAAACAGGGCTGCCTTCAGGTGTTTTCTAAATGTCAGGTAGTTATTTATCTCTTTGACATGGGATGGGAGGGTGTTCCACAGGGCGGGCGCCACTACCGAGAAGGCCCTCTGTCTGGTTCCCTGTAGCTTTGCTTCTCGCAGTAAGGGAACCACCAGAAGGCCCTCGGCGCTAGATCTCAGTGTCCGGGCTGAACGTTGGGGGTGGAGACGCTCCTTCAGGTATACAGGACCGAGGCCGTTTAGGGCTTTAAAGGTCAGTACCAACACTTTGAATTGTGCTCGGAAACGTACTGGGAGCCAATGTAGATCTCTCAGAACCGGTGTTATGTGGTCATGGCGGCCACTCCCAGTCACCAGTCTAGCTGCTTCATCATCCATCATCAATATACCACTCATCTGACTGGGATGCCCCAGCCACTCTGGGCGGCTCCCAACAAAAATACAGTAAAAGCACAATACAACATCACACACTAAGAAATTCCCTTCCGAGTAGCCGTGACGGGCCCAAAACAAGGAGGGCAGGAGCCCCAGCTCTGAGCAAGGCCCCTGGAAGCTGAGCTGGCTGGAGAAGCCCTCTGCCCAGGAAGATGCCAGCCAGGATGCCTGTGCTCTGCCCTCCACATCCTGAATGCCAGTTGGTGGGAACCGCGGGATGGGAGAGTTGCTCTTGGGGTCGGATCCTGCTTGCAGCAGGTTCTTCTTAGCTTCTTACGCAGTGCTAGAAACTCAGGTACATAAGCGAATCGCCAAAGGGCACCTTGAACCCAGGTTTCAGTCGTCGCCTCAATGGACCATCTAGGCACCTTTTTTGCAATGGGGATTTTCATCATCATCATCATCATCCATTTCATTTCTATACTGCGTTATATTTTAAAGAAAAAGCTCAGCGCAGTTTACAACACATGAAAACATCAAACAAATTCAAGCTTCCAGGAAAATCTTTCAGGACCTGTGAGCCAGTTGGGTGGGGTGGTGACCCCAGTCGTGACGCTCACAGGGTGACCTTGGAGTCAGTCGCAGCCTCTTAACCAACCTCACAGGGTCATTGTGGGGATTAACCAAGGGGGGGGGGACATTGGACTCCTTGGAGGAAAAGCTGGAGAAGCCAGCCAGGGGGAGATGTCAGACGCCAACCTGGCACCCAGAGATCTCCCTGTGGGAGCACTTGGACCCGTGCCAGTCGCAAAACGCGCCTGGGGGGATTTCAAGCACTGTTCTCCAGGCGCTGAAGAGGGCGAGTGGGCGTGGGGGCGTCTTGCTGGGTTGTTTAGAGTAACTTGCTGGAAGGTGTCAGAAGCAGCCTTTGTATAAAGCCTGCCAGGCAGCGGAGGGGGGAGGCAGCCCCCCCTCAAGCCCCCTTGGGCCGCAGGCATCCATGACCCACGCAGTGTGCCAGTTCACCTCCACAAGTGATGACACCGCATGAAAAGGCGGGGGAATCTGGTTGAGTGCCTGAATAGAAGAGGATCTTCAAAGTCACTCTCAGGCTCTTCCATCCCTTCTTAAGCACAGGCGGCTCACAAGCCTTTATGTGTTCTCACTCGTCTGCAGACAAGCTCCCAGCCCACAGCACCCGAGGGCCGTAGCTGGGAAATTCAGGATGCTCCTTTGAAAACTAGGTGGGCTGGAGGAAGCGAGGGAGAGGCCAACTCCAGAACAGCAAGGCAGGCCAACGTCCTCCCTGAAATGCAGCCGATTGCTTTGTCAACACAATTAGACTGCTATTCTCACAGCCCATTCATAATCCGCATTATCTCCTAAGTAGCGCTGTGTTGCGTTGCATTTTTCCTGAATGCCTCTTTCCTCCTTTAAATTTATACACACACACCCAGGCACATAATTATGCACCCATTCCAATTATACATGTAATCAAGGAGAACAATAATTCAGTTAATCCATACATCATATTACAAAAAAGGACAGAGCCTAATTATACAATCAGCTCCAGTCAATTATTTTTCCATACGGAGATAATATTGTGCTGCAATTGTGAACCCACAAACCAACTTATTACTTTCAACACTGGCTATGCTTCGTAACGCCCCCCCCCCGGGGGGGGTCAGGGGTCAGGGGCAAGAAGCGGATCGAACCCAGATTAGACTGCAAAATGCACAGCTGCCCTGCGGCTACAGAGGCATTTTGCAGCTGCTGACGGGTCTCCTGGGACATGTGCTTTGATGCCTCCCCACATTCAAGAACAGCCCCCCCCCAAAAAAAGGATTTAAAATAGGCTCCAGGACAGAGTCCGGCTTGCCCCAGCCTCAACTCCACTGGGCAAAGGCAGGTGGCCCCAGCGGGACACAGTGGGGCAAGAAGAGGGAGATCGCTAATATCCCACTTGCCCACCCAGCCTGATGAGGAGCGGTTGAAGGAGCTGGGTATGTTTAGCCTGGAAACCAGGAGACTGAGAGGAGATAGGAGAGCCCTCTTCCAAGATCTCAAGCGCTGTCACACGGAAGAGGGACAAGCTCGTTTTCTCCTGCTCTGGAGGGCAGGACTCAAACCCATGGCTTCAAGTAATAAGTTCCTGACTAAATATCAGGAAGAACTTTCTGCCAGTAAGAGCTGTTGGGCAGTGGAATGGACTTCCTTGTGAGGTGGTGCACTCCTCTTCCTTGGAGGTTTTTAAGCAGAGGTTGGATGGCCATCTGTCATGGATGCTTCAGCAGAGATAATAATAATAGTAGTAGTAGTAATAATAATAATAATAATAATAATAATTTATTATTTGTACCCTGCCCATCTGGCTGAGTCTCCCCAGCTACTCTGGGCGGCTCCTGCATTGCAGGGGGTTGGACTAGATGACCCTGGTGCCCCCATCCAACTCTACAATCCCGTGATTCTATGGACGCAAACGGGAAGGGAGACAGTGTCCTGGGTTTGGGGAGGCTGAGGAGCACAGACGCTGCAGAGCAGCCCAGAGAAAAAGAGGCATCTCCTAAGGGGGCTTCCTCCTCCCCTATGGAAAGGGGTTCTTGGCCACTTCATCTCTTTGTCTACCTGAGAATATCAGTGCTCCCAGAGGCAAGGAAGGCACTGCCCATTTCCTGGGAGCGGAAAGGTGGGACCCAGCCTTGCAAAGGAACTCCCGGCTGGGGAGAGGGAAGGGCTCCAGAGATCTCCCTGCCCGGAGTCTGCCTGGCTTGGGCGGGGGGAGAGATTGGAGTGGGCCAGAGAGGGGGAAGACCCCCACAGCACAAAGCAGGAAGCCAAGACCCCAAAAGCTCCTTGTTCCCTTTTTATTACCCCTCTTTCTGAGTGCTGCGGATAATAATAGAAGAACAGCACCTCTCTTCTTCGTCTTTAATCAAACCGATAAAAGGATGAAAAGCTCCATCCGTGGAGAAGATGACTTCTGCCCACCTAGGCAGCCGGCGGAAGGAGGACGAGCCGGGAGAGGTTTTGTGTTTGATATGTAAGTGGAAGGAATTGCTTCCCTGCCAGCCAGTCCCCTCGAAGGGGTCCTGTGCCCGGGGCACTAAGGAGGGGGGGGGGAGTGAAATAAGCTATGCCAAGGAGGGGAAGGTTGCAAATGTGCCCCAAAGCTTTGAGGCGGAGCGTGTGCCATTTCTGAGCCATTGCAATTGACATCAGGTCCTTCCCAACTCAAATCCAGTTCTGGGGTTCCTGCAGCTGGCAGCAAGAGAGCCAAGCACCCCCTTGCAACAAAGTAGGACCCCCCTCCCTTCTCTCCTTTTGGAAACCAGCATTTAATGCCAACAATGTTGATCCTCTGATATTGGGACCCTCCCCTTATAATAAGAAAGCATTGCTATTCTTGTGTTGCAATCCACATGATTTGGGGGCGAAATAAAATTCCAGCAACTGAGGAAAGCTGGCTGATGGGGCCAGGCTGGGGCCAGGCCTCCTCCCCAGCTTGGCTGCCCACCCAGCCCTAAGCCCCGCTAGGCAAAGGCTAGAAAGCTCCCGCTCAACTCTTGAGTAGCCAGGATGCAGGTGAGATTTTGCAGGAAGGTGAGCGTCCCTCAAATCTTGGGAAATTAAGACATTTCAAGTTCACTGGCCAGCAAGGAAGAAGAAGTCCGTGATGAGGCACATGTTCTACGTGTAGAAAACATCTGCCACCCCCAAAAGCACCCCAGTTTGAAAAACAAACAAGTCTCTGGCCTGGTGCAGAACATGGGTACCTATGAACCAATGGCTTCAAGTTCCAAGAAAGGAGATTCTGACTAAACATCTGACTATTTTTAAAAGACATCTGAAGGCAGCCCTGTTTAGGGAACTTTTTATTATTTAATGCTGTATTGTTTTTAGCACTTGATTGGGAGCCGCCCAGAGTGGCTGGGGAAACTCAGCCAGATGGGTGGGGTACAAATAATAAATTATTATTATTATTATATTATTATTATTATTATTATCCGGAAGCACCTTCTTACAGGAAGAGCTGTTGGGCAGTGGAACGGTCCTCCCTCGGGAGGTGATCGACTGCCCTTCCTTGGAGGATATTTAGCAGAGGTTGGAGGGCCGTCTGTCACGGATGCTTCAGCAGAGATTCCTGCATTGCAGGGGGTTGGGCTAGAGGACCCTCAGGGGTCCCTTCCAACCCTACCGTTCTCTGATTCTCTGAGTCCTGCGCGAGGCGTGTCCTGGAGAGGGGCCGGCTACTAGTCCGGCCGCTCCGCCCCTCCCCGGCTGCCCTTTGAGGACTTTCCAGGGAGGAGGTGGACTGTGTCTGTTCCCTCTGAAGAGCTCGCTCTCTATCTATCTATCTACACACACACTACACCAGTGTGGTGTAGTGGTTAAGAGCGGTAGACTTGTAATCTGGTGAATCGGGTTCGCTTCCCCGCTCCTCCCCATGCAGCTGCTGGGTGACCTTGGGCTAGTCGCCCTTCTCTGAAGTCTCTCAGCCCCACTCACCCCACAGAGTATTTGTTGTGGGGGAGGAAGGGAAAGGAGAATGTTAGCCGCTTGGAGACTCCTTCGGGGAGTGATCAAGCGGGATATCAAATCCAAACTCTTCCTCTTCCTCTTCTTCTCTCTCTCTCTCTCTCTCTCTCTCTCTCTCTCTCTGGCTCCATTTGCTGACAGATGCTCTCCTCGCAAACCTTTTGTCTCATCACTGTCATCTGAGCTACTTGGCTGCTCAGAAGCCGCCGCCTCCTCCTGGCCAGGATCGCTGGACCCACATGCTGGGACCCAGTGGGGCTCAAAGAAAGCCTCACTGCTGCTCTGCCCTCCTGTTTTATGCCCCCTGAGCTGCTCAGACCCACGGACCGCAGCAGGGAAGGGGGCACAAGCTGGGAATGAGGATGGGAGGACTGCGGGGGGGGGGGAGTCCCCAGTCCCCTTTCCTCCTATTTCCCTCTCCTGGCTCCTGGGCCCAGTCTGGAAACTGGCACCTGGGAACACTTTGCCTGCCCCACAGAGAGAGGGGCTCCAAGAGGCCCAACCCCCCCCCCGCCCCCCTGGGATTTCTCAAGAAGGAACAGCCACAGAACCAGACACTGGGGGGCTAGAACTGAATGACTCCCATAATGGTGGGTCAGCGCAGGTTCCCTGCTCAAAAAACAAGGCTGTAGGGCACAGGAGAAGTGGGCCTGCCAAAGCTCTCTCACCCCCCACCACCACCCCCAGGGGGCTGGTCTGTTCTATTTCTGCCTTTGACATCCTGTCCCCCCCACTGCCACCCACCTTGGATGAAATCCCCAGGCACCTCACAGAGGTGGCATCTCAGGCTGTCAAGGCTGGCATGCAGGTGGGCAGTCATCCCCCCCCTTCACACATGAGCTAATTACAAAGCCCATTAGCTGTTAAGTAATTAACATAACAAATCAACTCAAAGTGACATAGGAGACTAGGCTGCTTGAGATTAAGAGGTAGAATTACGGGAGTCACTTTCCGCGGCAGAATAAAAAACACGGGAAGCGGAGGAAACTTCCGCAGGGGGACAGGGCGGATCTGGCCGCGCTGAGACGCTTCTCTCCCTCCATGGCTCCTCTTTTGAAGTCGCCTCGGTTGGTGACCATCACTGCCTCCTGGGGGAGCAACTCCCTCAGGTTGACTCCGCCCGGCATGGAAAAGTCACTTCCTTTAGTGTTCAAAACTCCCCGGGCACATTTTGCTACTGGTGCAGGTCCAACCCCGACTCTGTGGAGATTTCTGGGCGCCAGGTTGGTGACTGGCCCCTCCATCGAGACAACTGACGCATGCGCATGAATCCTGGGCCCCTTAGTCCTCCATCATCCCACCAAAGAGAGCGAGGGCTGAGTACAGACGCACCTCGGAAGGCGAACTGAATCCGTTCCGGAAGTCCGTTCAACTTCCAAAACGTGCGGCTTCCGATTGGCTGCAGGAGCTGCGCCAGACATTTGGCTTCCGGAAATCATCCGGAAACCGGGACAATCACTTCTGGTTTCCGATCATTCGGGAGCCGAAACTTTCGCGTTTGCAGGTGTTCGGCCTCCGAGGTTCTACTGTGCAGAGATATCTGACTGCACAGCAGCCTTTCCATGCGCAACGCAGACGGATCTCACAGGCCACAGTTTAAAAACCTCTGCCTTAGTCTATAGGTAATGCCATTTCCATTTTCACTTCCTGTGTCTCTCCTTCTTGCATCCCAGGACAAATGAACGATTGCAAGCGACGGTCAAGCAATGTAGTTGAGATGGTAGAACTGTGGTGCTGGATGGGACCCCGTGAGTCATCTAGTCCAACCCTCTGGCAAGCAGACATTCCATTGTGGCAACTGCAACCCGGGTTTAAGGTGCCATTTGGCGCTTAGCTAATTTATCCGAGTTTCTCTGTCCTGAATCTCCCGACCTTCGCCTTCATCGGTCGCCACGAAGGGCTCATCCCCTGGGAGGGGGGACAAGACACCCCCTCCCCAAATGAAAATCTCTGCCTGGGAGGCAGCAGGTCCTCCCTCCCTCCCCAAGGCAGAGCCTCCTCCCTCCCTCTCTCCCTCCCTCTCCTTGCTCCAGGCATCCTTGGGTGCATTGAGGTTGCTTTTGACACCTCTGGGCCCCGGGACTCATCCTTCCTCCCAGCGCAGCCTGTGCCATCGGCCTTTTCCAGGTTACTGGAGATGCCATCTGTCCTCGGCTCCTTTTAGATTGCTTCCCCACCCGTCACATTCCTGCCCCCCTCAGCTCCGCTGCCTCAGTCATTAACCGCTAATGGGCAACCTCGTCAAATGTTCCCTCGAAAACCCAAACGCGCCACATCTCCCCAGCGCCTGCCTGATCTCTCCTGGCACCCATCTCCTCCTCCGAGGGCTCCAGGCACTTAGCTGAGCCTGGCAGAGGCCTCCTCCTCCTCCTCCTCAGCTGGAATCCAGGCTGGCTCCCCTGCAGGCAATCTGCACCCCCCCACCCCAATCATAGCCTTCAGCTGCTCAGCTTCCTTGCAAGACACCCATCTTCACACATCAGCGAAGCTCCATCAAGGTCCCTCTGCCAGCCACAGCCACACATCTCCTCCTCCTCCTCTGATTTCCCAAGTCCTTGCCAGGCTTCCCACAATGGGACTCGTTGGCTCAGCAGCCCCTTGCCATGGCGTGCCTGTTCAGAGAATTGCAGAATTGGGAGGGACCCCAAGAGTCATCTAGTCCAACCCCTTGCAAGGCAAGAATAGCACAGTGCACAGGAGAGCCACGTCGCCAACCCCCACTGCCCACCACAGGCCACCATCAGGACCCCGCCATCACCAAGAGGGGTCCTGCAAGAGTCCCAAGGGCGAAGGAGAGGGGGCCTCGGCCGTCCCTGCACATCTTCCAGGGGGTGGAGGCAGCAGCAGGATGAACAGGATTCCTCCCTTGCCTCGCAGACAATTTCATTTCCCAGAAGGTGGAAGAAGCAACAAGGGGGTCATCTATCTTGGATCTGGTCCTCACCAATAGGGAAGAACTGGTCGACGAAGTGGAAGTACCAGGAAACTTGAGAGGAAGTGATCATGTCTTCCTGAGTTTCAGGATACAGAGGCAATGGAAAACCGAGTGTAGTCAGACACACACTCTGGACTTTAAGAAGGCCAATTTCAAAAGGCTTAAGGAGCTCCTGGGTGAGATCCCAGGGTCAGAAATACTCAGAGAGAAGGGAGTCCGAGAAGGATGGGAGATTCTAAAAGGAGAAATATTGAGGGCCCAAATGCAGACAATACCAACAAGAAAGAAAAGTGGGGGGCGTCTAAGGAAACTGGTGGGGCTGCATAAGGAGCTTACAGATGAGCTGAGAGTTAAGAAAGGAATGTATAAGAAATGGAAGGAAGGGGAAATCACTAAGGAGGAGTATAGACGAGTAGCCAACAGTTGCAGGGGGAAAGTCAGGCGGGCTAAAGCTCAGAATGAGCTCAGGCTTGCAAGAGAGGTGAAAAATAATAAAAGAGGTTTCTTCAGCTATGTCAGGGGTCCTCAAACTTTTTTAACAGGGGGCCAGTTCACTGTTCCTCAGGTACTGTTGGGGGCCAGATTAAAGTTTGAAAAAAATATGAACAAGTTCCTATGCACACTGCACATATTTTATTTGTAGTGCACAAAAAACAGGAAAAACAATACAATATTTAAAATGAAGAACGATTTTAAATCCCTTTCCAGCGGTTTGAGGGAGCTGCCACTAACGCCGGCAGTGTCTCTCTCTCTCTCTCTCTCTCTCTCTCTCTCTCTCTCTCTCTCTCTCACACACACACACACACACACACACACACACACACACACACCTCTCCCTGGTGCGCCCATGTGCACGCATGCCCAGGATCGCGATGGGATTGATGGGCGGCCGAGTGGGATGGGGCTGGAGAGTGTGGTCTGAGGAGAAACCGGAAGGGATTGGACCCGGCCGCTTGCAGTAGTAGCGGTTCGGAGGGAAGGAAGCTTGCGCTGGCTGTGGCCATCCGGGCAACAGGCGGGCCAGATCCAGCCCGTGGGCCGTAGTTTGAGGACCCCTGGGCTATGCCCTAAGTTAGTAGAAGAACAAGCAAGTAGAAGGTCCTCTGCGTGGGGAAGACGGAGAAATGCTCTTGGGTGACAGAGAAAAGGCAGAACTGCTCAACGCCTACTTTGCCCCTGTCTTCACCCAAAAGGAAAGCGATGCCCAACCTGGTGATAACAGGATGGATTGATTATGCAAGGAGGCAGCTGCAGCCCAAGATAGGAAAAGAGGTGGCAAGCAAACACCTGGATACTTTAAGTGAATTCAAATCTCCAGGAGCTGATGAGCTGCATCCAAGGAGCTTGTGGATGTAATTTCAGAGCCTTTGCCTTTGCCCTGGACAGACTGGAGAACTGAACACAAGCTAACAAGATGAATTTCCATAAGCACAAATGTCAGTTTCTGCACTTAGGCCGGAATAACCAGATGCACAAATATAGGATGGGGGACACCTGGTTTACTAGCAGTACATGTGAAAAGGATCCAGGGGTCTTGGTGGACCACAAGGTTAATATGAGTCAACAGTGTGATGCAGCAGCAAAAAAAGCTAACGCTATTCTAGGCTTCATCGACAGAAGTCTAGTGTTCCAATCACAGGAATAGTACCACTCTATTCTGCCTCGGTCAGACCACACCTGGAGTCCTGCGTCCAGTTCTGGGTACCACACTTGAAGGAGGATGCTGACAAGTTGGAAGGTGGGCAAAGGAAGGTGACCAAGATCCTCAAGGGCCTGGAAACTAAGCCTCATGTGACACGCTGCAGGGAGCTGGGGATGCTTAGCCTGGATAAGAGGAGACGGAGAGGAGATATGATAGCGATGCTTGTTTTCTCCTGCTCTGGAGGGGAAGACTCGAACCCATGGCTTCAAGTTACAAGAAAGGAGATTCCGACTAAACATTCGGAAAAAACTTTCTGACAGTAAGTAAGAGCTGTTCGGCAGTGGAAAAGACTCTAACGAGAGGTGGTTTCCAATCAGAGGTCGGCTGGCCATCTATCATGGATGCTTTAGCAGAGATTCCTGCATTGCAGGGGGGGTGGGACTGGATGACCCTCGGGTCCCTTCCAACTCTGCCATTCGATGATGCCTCCACTGCTGGGGTCTCTTCCAACCCTATGATTCTATGATTCGAAGAGCAGCCCCACAGAACTGGAGGCAACTGGCCGCCACAGCCTCTCAACATAGAAACGACCAGTTTGCTCAGTTCCCGTCCCACTAGGAGTGCTGGGACCGTGAGACTCCAGTGCTAGGCAGAAGGCAGGATGACATGTGGCAGGCACACACATACACACACACACACACACACACACACACACACACACTGAGCCCCCTCCCGACTCTGAAACGCTTCCTTCTGAACCCCGACAAGACCCCAAGTAGTGTGAAGAGCCGTCTTCAGAAGCTGGAAGATGCATTACAAGGGGAAATAATTACTATTCGCAGATTAGGCATCTGAATGTAAGAGGATCATTTTGCTGGAGAGTGATGCTGCTCTAAAATGGATTTTTTGATTTAGTGCAGCCTGTTAAATAAGATTAGAGAGTTGAGGAGCTGGGCTGCTTTGATTGCCATCCCAGCCGGACGGCAGCCCCCTTCCCCGTCATCGGCCAGAGATGGGGAACCAGATCCCTCCCCCCCACCAAGAGACAGAGCCTGCCACATCCACCGACTTTTCTTCCTTGCCAGGATTGGTGAAAGTTCTGATCTTTCGTTCCCCTCCTAATTGCTAGCTTCCTTTCATGCTTTAAATAGTTTCATTCATTCCTCCTGGAGATTCTCTGCTCCTGTGAAAGACTCTCATGTCAGCCTTCCTCCGTTCCTCAACAAGAAAGGCTTCGGATTCTGATAGCACCTTTGTGTTCAACCTTAGGGGGCCACAACGCTCCACGCCAAGGAGGGGGTTTCAGCAACCGACCTCAGCCAGTCGCCCTGATCCAAGAGTGGCAACGTCTCCCCAGTGCCCACCTCAAGCAGGGTGCCCAGAATCATAGAGGTGGGAGGGACCCTGAAAGCAATCTATTCCCACCCACAGCCCAGGCAGAGAATGCAATGCAAGCCCCCCGCCCCCAGGCAGACGGCCGGCCAGCCTCTGCTTCAATGCCTTTCCAACCCCTCGAAAGATTCCATCAACAGTGTCTCCGAAAAAATGTACACATCACTTGGGAAGACAGGTGAACTAATACCAGTGGACTGGAAGAAGCAAAGATCACCAGTGTGGAAGTGATGATTCTTCAACATCAACTTCGTTGGGCTGGTCATGTTGTGCGGATGCCTGATGATCGTCTTCCAAAGCAACTACTCTATTCCGGACTTAATAATGGAAAGTGTCGTGCTGGTGGTCAACAAAAGAGGTTCAAAGACCCTCTCAAGGAAAATCTAAATAAAATGTAGTATAAACACCGGCAACTGGGAAACACTGGCCTGCGAGCGCTCCAGTTGGAGAACAGCCTTGACCAAAGGTGTCGTGGGCTTTGAAGACACTCGAACTCAGGACGCAAGGGAGAAACGTGCTAAGAGGAAGGCACACTTGGCAAACCCTCATTGTGATCAACTCCCGCCCGGAAACCTATATCCCCACTGTGGAAGGACGTGTGGATCCAGAATTGGCCTCCACAGTCACTTACGGACTCACTGTTAAAACCGTGTTTACGGAAGACAATCTTACTCGGCTACGAGGGATCACCAAAGAAGAAGAAGCTTCAATGCCTCCAGCGCCCTGTTCCGCCATCCCATGGCTTATTGGATAACAACCTGCAGCCCAAGGAAATCCCTCTTCCCCCACCCCCCACCCCTGCTCTGTCTGGGCAACGCAGGGCAAGCCAAAAGCCCTTCAAATATTTCCAGACCACAATCCATTCTCCCCTCCACCTTCTCTCCTCCAAGGTAAACATGAAGCGCTCTGAATTATCCGGCTCAATTGGAAGCGACCAGCATGCAACGTCTGCCAACAAAATGCAGCTGTTAACCAGAAGCTCAATGTTTTGGAGCAGCCTGCCTGACTTGCAGCAGATCTCCAAGTCAAGACCTGGGCGCCCCTGAGTTTGGAGGCTGCGCAAGGGGCCTCCACCTGAGATCCTGAAGAGCCGCGGAGAGTTCTCAGCGATGGGCGAATGGCCCAGTTCAGCCAAAGGCAGGATCCGACCTCTCTGCAGCACAAGGGAGAGGGAGTCAAGGGGTGTGGTGGGTGGCCTGTCTCAACCAAGTGGGGCTCCCGTGGGGCAGCCCTGCAAGCCAAGTTACACAAATTATCCGGCTCCTTCTAAACTGACATAATTACCTGTAACGATTAAAGTATAGATTGCCCTGTAGGCATCTTAAGAGGGGATGAAGCAGGCCAGACGGGATCTATAGCGATCAATAAGGACAGACGCGAAACAGCAAACCGCAAGTTCCCCGGAGGGGCTGTCCAGGGAGCCAGTTATTAGCGCTGCAACCTGGAAGGAGGCAGAGGACTTGGACGGGCAGCCGCCCCCAGCCTCACCCCTCCCTCTCCACAGCAGCAGGAGCACAGGCACACAGCCCACTCCTCCCCACTCAACCGGCAGGGGCAAGCGGCCCCCCAAGCGGCAAAAGGACTGGGGGGGGGCAGAAGGAGAGGACCCCAGGACAAGGAAAGGCCGACCGAGGGGATGGCAGAAGGAAGCCAAGGTGGTCTTGGGTGGGTGGCACTAGGTGCGCAGAGCCTGTCGGGTGCTGTGGGGGACTCACACAGCCCCCACCCACCTGGGGAGGGAGCCACAGGCCTCAAGACACCAGCAGGCGCACAGCAGAAAAGCCTGGAGCGATGGAGGGCCCAGGGAAGACTTTGCCGAAGGAACGGCTTTCCACAGGGAGGGAGCGCAAGGGGTTATGCAAATCATTTTTGCATGCATTTGCATCCTTTGTCCTAGTTACCCGATCTGAAGTTCGTCGTCAAGTGGAAATTGGGGCACTTAAGAGCTTCCATCAGGTGTGGCCAAACCGGACGGTAGCCGGCCAGCCATTTCTGTCATGTGGCAGGCAATTAGAATCCTAGAATCCTAGAATCCTAGAGTTGGAAGAGACCACAAGGGCCATCCAGTCCAACCCCCTGCCAAGCAGGAACACCCTCAAAGCATTCCTGACAGGTGGCTGTCAAGCCTCTGCTTAAAGACCTCCAAAGAAGGAGACTCCACCACACTCCTTGGCAGCCAATTCCACTGTCGAACAGCTCTTACTGTCAGGAAGTTCTTCCTAATGTTTAGGTGGAATCTTCTTTCTTGTAGTTTGAATCCATTGCTCTGTGTCCTCTTCTCAGGAGCAGCAGAAAACAACTTTTCTCCCTCCTCTATATGACATCCTTTTATATATTTGAACATGGCTATCATATCACCCCTTAACCTTCTCTTCTCCAGGCTAAACATACCCAGCTCCCTAAGCCGTTCCTCATAAGGCATCGTTTCCAGGCCTTGGACCATTTTGGTTGCCCTCCTCTGGACACGTTCCAGTTTGTCAGTATCCTTCTTGAACTGGGGTGCCCAGAACTGGACACAGTATTCCAGGTGAGGTCTGACCAGAGCGGAATACGATTAAGAACGGGAACGGGAGAGGCCTGAGAAACCGGAGGGCAGGAGGCAGGAAAGGGAGGCAGGGGGCTCACCTGGGACAAGGCACAGAGAAGGCTCGGGGGGGGATCCCTGAAGCGTCTGGCTGGGAGCAGACACTCACCTTCTTCACGCAAATCCCCTCGCCCACCTGCCTGTCCCAAAGGCACCTGAGGGCCCTCCTGATGTGCTCCTCAATCTTCCCACCTGGCCAGTGCTAACCCAGGAGAAACAACGCTGGTGGCATTTCCAGGGGGTGGGAAGTCTCCTCCCCTACAGACCCCAACCCATCGCTGCTTTCTTCGGGAGAAGGGACCCTGCAGACGCTATCCTACCCAGGAGGCCCACCCCTCACAACGTGGGGATCAGGCCTTCCATGCGGCAGCCCCTACCCTTCGGAACTCCCTCCCACTGTATATCGGTGGCAGGGGCCTCTGCTATGGTCTTTTCCAACAGCCTTCCCAAATCTTTATCCCAGCTAGCGTCCACCTTGGACTTGAACCGGCTCTGCGTAGGTGCTCCTGTTGTTTTGAGCGGTTTCTGTATTCTCATAACTGCGATTATATATGTTGAGACACCGTCAATTGCTTCAGGGTGCCTCGTGGGGAGAGAGGCAGAAATGAAATAAATGCAGCCACCGGGGCAGTTTCCCCCTTTCCCTTGCTCCTGCTATTTAAAGGGGCGGCCTGCCTGGCTGGGGCACACAGGATGAAGGCAGACACTGCAAGCGGGGCGGGAAGGAGAAGGAGAAGGAGGAGGAGGAGGAGGAGGAGAAGGAGAAGGAGAAGGAGAAGGAGAAGGAGAAGGAGAAGGAGAAGGAGAAGGAGAAGGAGCAGCTCTGTCTGTGAAGACAGGTTGGAAGGCAAGGTGAAGAAATAGAAGATTTACCAGAGGAAAAAATGGGGGGGACCTAAAATTTTGGGGTGACAAGGCACTGGAAGGGCTCCCTAACTCAGCCAGGGCTTGGCCAAAGTCACTGCCTGGGCCTAACCTCCTCCAAGGACCCGGAAGATGGATGGTGGCTCCACCTCCAGCACCCTGACAGGAGGAGAGAGAAAAAGACGATGCCAAGAAATCTCCCAGCCCAGGGCCAGGTGCAGGAAGCCTCCCTTGCTTGTCCTTGGATAGGAGGAAGGAGGCGGAGAGGCACAGCTGACCTCTGGGACTCTCTGCCACAGGAGAGTTCCAACAGGATGGCCACCAACCCAGATGGCTTGGAAAGAGGAGGCGGCAAATGCACCTGAATCCCGGTTGCTGGAAGCCACAGGAGCAGAGGGAGGGCGGCTCTGGAGCTCAAATTCAGCTTTCCCATAATGGGCATCTGGCTGGCCACTGGGAGAACAGGAGGCTGGACTAGGTGGGCCACTGGGCCTGATCCGACAGGCTCCTTTGTGTTCTTATGAGGAGAAATAGGACCCCCCAGGAGCCCACTGCCATCCGGGGGAGGGGAAGCCCAAAACTCCTTCGCAGGGATGTGCACCAGAGCAGAGGGCGGTCCTGGGGGCCCAATCCAGCAGCCTCGAGTCCTCGGCCTCCTCCCCTCCCCTGCCTTCCAAGGGGGCTCTTAAAACTCGCATTCAGTCCCCCCGTCCCCCCGCCTGCAATGAGACCCCTGAGAATCCTGCAAAGCTCTGCACCGCTTTGGGCCCAATTCTGCCCCGATCATCGCAAGGGAGGCAGCTGGACATATTCCAGGTGGCATCACTGGCACAGGTGAGATGTCATTTTATTACTCTGCCCCCCCCCCCGGTGTTTAGGCCCCCGATTAGAAAAGGCAAGTCGAATCCTCCAGAGCTGTAGGAGAAGCTCCAGCATTTGCAGCTTAGGAAAGAAAGGTGACTGCAGGGGGAAGTGAGGAGAGAAAATTACAATTTGATACGTGGGGTGGAGAAAGGAGATGTAGATCATTCCCTCTCTCCCGGGCGCCTAATTCTGCGCTGAACTGAGAGGCGTCCAGTGAAATCAATCAGCAGGAAATTTGGATGAGGCAAAAGGAAATCCTTCTTCACGGAACGCGTAATGGATTTACGGCCTCAGCGGAACATGAGACATGTGAGGGGCCGAACACAAGATGTGGCATTCTGCGGCTGTGGCCGGCCCTCTCCAGAAGACTCCATTCCGCCCCCTACTCTGGCTCTCCATGGCTCCATTCAACCGGCCCTCCCAGCCCAGCACCACCAAGGGCCTTCTTCTCCTACAGGTTTCACGTCCGGCGCCTGCAAACTTTGGGGGTTCTTCTAAGAACCACGCTGCGGGATGAGGCCACCGGCCCACCTAGTCCAGCATTTCCCGGGGCCAACCAAAGGGAAGACCGCAAGCAGGATCCGAGCACAAGAGCAACTCTCCCCTCCTGAGGTTTCCAGCAACTGGGATTCAGAAGCACGGCTGCCTCCGACTGGAGGGGGAAGAGAACGGCCATTGTGGGCAGGAGCCACCAAATCTGTCTCACAAGTGTGCGAATGAGGCCATGTTGGCGGCACCTGGAAAACAGAGATGGTCGCTAGGAAGCCTGTAGACCTGAAGGAGCATCGTTCAGTCCAGACACTGAGGTCCAGTGCCGAGGGCCTTCTGGCAGTTCCCTCCCTGCGAGAAGCGAAGTTACAGGGAACGAGGCAGAGGGCCTTCTCGGTGGTGGCACCCGCCCTGTGGAACACCCTCCCACCAGATGTCAAGGAAACAAACAACTACCAGACTTTTAGAAGGCATCAGATGGTAGCCCTGTTTAGGGAAGTTTTTAATGTTTGACCTTTCATTGTGTTTATAATATTCTGTTGGGAGCTGCCCAGAGTGGCTGGGGAAACCCAGGGCCGTCTCAAGGGGGGTGCGGTCCGGCCCGGGTGTCATGCCTGGAGTGTGTGTGACAAAATACCCCCCCCCCAAGGCGGATCGGCATGACGGCACTCATACCCCCGGTGGGCGAATTATCATGATTGGCGCAATTGTTGTTGTGAAAATACACCCGCCGGGGGTGCGAGTGCCACCTGCGCAAACACCTTCCTTTAAAAAAGCTCAACAACTTTGGGCAACATTCCCAAAAATTTCAATGTGCGGGGTGACAAAAAAAATTCACACCCGGGTACCACTTGACCTTGCTACGCCTCTGGGGAAACCCAGACAGATGGGCGAGGTATAAATATTATTATTATTATTATTATGGCTCTCTCCAGGTGTGGCTTGGCAAAGTCACCCATCCTTGCCCTCCCTGACCTTTGGGGCCACATCCTGGCTGGAGACGAGGGGTGCTGGAGCCCCAGAACATCTGGAGAACCACCAGCATCCCCCCCCAATGCCTGGTCTATAGGAAAGCTACACAGAGATAGTTCAGGAGAAGCAAGTACCTCTATGGACTCCCTGGTCCCCTCTCCCCCCTCGGCCAGACCCAGCCGGGCCCATGCAGGGAAACCAAAGCATGGTGTGTGTTTTTTTTGCTTTTCCAGGCTTTTAATCCCAAGGCAGCCTTGCTCTCTCTCTTTCTCGAGAGATCTCCCCAGCCTTCTCCTGCCGCCCCACTCCTTGTTTGGGGAGGATCATCTCCTTCCCAGCCACGGTCACCGCAGCGTCCGGCAAACTAATGGATTTCTTCAGACACAGAGACTTATTAGAAGCTCATTAGCAAAGTCCAATTAAAAGGAGAAAATCGGCTGCTTGAGCCGAGCCAAAAAAAGAACTTCCATCTTAATCACTTTCATTATCAAAACAGGCTCCCTGCTGGAGCCCCGTAATTGCAAGCCAACCATTTTAACAAGATTTGCTTGTTATCGGGCTGTATTGACGGTGCGAATACAAGGCAGCTCTGCTCTCGGGGCCCCTCCCCAGAATAAGGAGGCGGGCAGACCAGGGAGGGCGGAGACCCACCCCCATGCCCACCCCTGGGAGGCCTCTGGCACCCAGCCCTCCCTGGCCCCCACCCCTCCACTCGAAAGAGGAGGCGGCTCTTTCCAGGGCTTTGACAGCCGTCATAAAAACATGAGCGCCTGCTGGATCAGGCCAAAGGAGGCCCATCGAGGCCAGCTTCTTCTCCCAGGGGCCAACCAGGGGCCCCAACGGGAGGCTCCCAGGCAGGGCCTGAGCACAAGAGCAACGCTCTCCCCCCCCCCTGCCGTTTCCAGCAACTGGTACTCGGAAAGAAACTCAGAAAAGAAAGGAAACTGGTCCTGAAAGAGCTGCTCCCTGCCTTGCAGGCCTTTCTCCCACCTGGCCTGGGAAGGCGGAGCCTGGACTGACTCCAGCTGCAGAACAGACTCCCAGGCTGTGATATAGGGGTTTTTTTGGGGGGGGGTTACTGTTCTTGATCTAAACTTTTTGAATCTGTATTTTAGATCTTATGATTTTGGAGGAAATTGTTGTTGATGATGATGATAATAATAATAATAATAATAATAATAATAATAATAATAATAATAAATTTATACACCACCCATCTGACTGGGTTTCCCCAGCCACTCTGGGCGGCTTCCAACAGAATATTAAAATACAATACAGTAATCTATTAAACATTAAAAGCTTCCCTAAACAGGGCTGCCTTCTAAAAGTCTGGTAGTTGTTGTTCTCTTGGACATCTGGTGGGAGGGCGTTCCACAGGGCGGGTGCCACCACCGAGAAGGCCCTCTGCCTGGTTCCCTGTAATTTCGCTTCTCGCAGGGAGGGAACCGCCAGAAGGCCTTCGGTGCTGGACCTCAGTGTCTGGGCTGAACGATGGGGATGGAGACACTCCTTCAGGTATACTGGGCTGAGGCCGTTTAGGGCTTTAAAGGTCAGCACCAACACTTTGAATTGTGCTCGGAAACGTACTATCCACTCCACAACCCTGCAAGGTAGGCTGGGAGACAACGAGCAGCCCAAGGCCACAAAGTGAACTGAGCGGGGCTGAGGGGGGCTTTCAACCCTGACCTCCCAGGTCCACCTCATGTCTGGAAGGCATCTGGGGGAGGGGGGTAGCCTTTGCCCAGAGGCCTGGAAATTTGCGGGGTCCCTTGTCAACAGTCCTGAAAGCTAAGACTCAGGCTGCAACCCTGCGCCCACTTCTCAGGTAGCAATCCCCATGGAATCCCTCTCTTCTACTTTTTTTGCAAAATCTCAACCCCCCCAAAAAATGAGTTTTAGGTCATCGCCAAAATCTACACCGCCAACATGCACCCGAAATTTCCCAGACATTCCGGACGCATGCCAACATTCCCGACGCGTGGCAACACTGGAGGTGTTGACAGCAGCAGGGACCCCACCTGAACCAAGGAAAGACACTTCTCTCTGGCTGTTAAGAAAACTGCAATGTTTAAGAGTCAGCTGTTTCTTTGCAAAGGCGGAAAAGGAGTAGAGCAGCCAAGGTTGGGGGGGGGGAGGAACTTTCCTTCCAGCAGAGAAGCCACAGTGGTGGCAGCAGCAGCAGCAGCAGGGCCCCCTCCTGTACCCAAGGCCAGGAGACACTTTCCGGTTGAGTTAGAATGATGCAATGGTGGGGTTGGAAGGGACCCCATGGGCCATCTAGACCAACCCCCGGCAACGCAGGAATCACAGCTAGGCATCCGGGCAGCTCTGGTGCTTGACTGGCTGCAGGGAGGAGGAGGATGGGCAGAAAACCAGACCAGCTTGGCCACCCACCCACGCGACCCCCCGAAAGGCCTCCAAGTCCCATGGGTGCTGGCTGGCCCTGCCGCCCCCAAACAGGCATTCAGAGTGAGAGTGGAACGGAGGTGGTGGGCTCTCCTTCCCTGGAGGCTTTTAAGCAGAGCTCGGATGGCCCTCTGCCCTGGATGCTTGAGCTGAGATCCGGGCATCGCAGGGGGGTGGACTAGAGGACCTTCGGGGGTTCCCTTGCAACTCTATGATTCTATGGTCAGCCGCCAGCAGCTTCCTGCTCCTCCGCGAATTTGCCCACGTCCCTCAAAGGCAAAGGCAAGCTTTGTGGGGCAGCCAGCCTGGGATGGGGAGGGTCCAGAATTCTCTTGTGCACTGCGAAGGGACCCTGCGGCGGGGGGGGGGGTCGTCTGCCTTGCTTTTTGCTTCTTGGGGCAGAGAAGGAGGGAAGGGCTCAACCCTGAGCTGATCTGTTCTGCAGAGAGGCCTCCCCCCCCCTCTCCACAGGCCTCTGATCTCAACCGTTTCTGCAGCAGCCAATTAGGAACAGAAAGCGCAAGACCCCTAATTTCGACGCCAGATGCCCAAGGAAGAACCTTTTGATCACTAAGCTGGAAATCACCTTTAATCATCCAATTTAACGTGTTTTAAGACGTGAAAGGCCCAGCGAAGCGCCCAGCTGCGCCCTTGATGCCACTCCAGCTCTCGCCGGGATGAAAGCAACCAGCCTGCCATTTAAGGCTCTCCCCCCCCCCGCCCCCCCCAAACACACCCACAACCTCGATCTGGGCACTCCAAGGACTCCTCTGGGGCGCCTGTGATGCTCTCCGCTGGGTAGCTGGTCAAACAAGGGCTCCCCGCCAGAGACTCCTGGGCAAGGCAGGCAGACGGGGCAACGCAGCCACGCACAGAGAAACAGGTGCCCTTGGCAGCTCAAGAGAGTCGATGGAAAGAAGCACCATCAGCACCGCGGAATTTCAGGACAGCTCCACGTTACAGCACTGAAACCCAAAAGGAATCATGAATTCCTTTTATTCTTGCTATTGTGACTGCCCCAGAGCTCCTGCAAAGAGCACAGAGGCTTTCAGGGGGGGGGGGACAGGACCTTGTCACCCACCATTGTCGTCATCGTTTTATTATTTATACCCCACCCATGCCGAGAGCTGAGTCAGGAGCAGCTCCCACCCAGCCGAGGAGGAAGCTGCAGAAGAACATCAGCAGAACATCAGTTGCAGGGAGGTAGCCGTGTTGGTCTGCCGAAGTCGAAACAAAATCAAAAATCAAAAAATCCCTTCCAGTAGCACCTTAGAGACCAACTAAGTTTGTTCTTTATCAGCAGAGCCCTGCATGATCAGGCCAGAGGCTCACCTGGCCAAGCATCCAGTGCCGACAGCCGTCAACCAGGTGCCCCCAAAGGGAAACCCACAAGCAACGCTGACCCTCCCAGCCCCAAGGCTGGGGCTGCCCGTTCCTCTCCAGCAGACATGGCTCTAGCCAGAGCAGGAGGCCGCTGCCAGCCTGGCAGAGAGGAGGTCCCCGGCCCCCGAGCCAGAGTTCGAGGGCCGCATCGATGCTCGCAGGGTCCCTACGGATGCCTCCCCCCGCCATCGCCTGAGTGGCAGCCGCCTCAAATTAATGGAGCTGTTTGTCTTGTCAGCTTGTGTTACACGTCGTACGGACTTGTTAGATAATCAGCCCAGGCAGGGCAATCCATTATTCCCAGGGGAGCCCGGCCAGAGAACCAAATGCATCCGCCTCCCAGGGAGAGATCTGTGGTGGCGGAAGCCAATTAGCCAGTTGCCCAAGCTGGTCAGGATCTCCGCAAGGCCAGCACAGGCTCTCGGGGACCGCGGCTGCGTCTTCGTCAGCAAGCAGCAGAACTGGCACGGAGGCAGCCGAAAGAGGGAGGCAACAGCCTCAGGAGAACCAGTAGAAAGGTGCGAGTTTGGGGGGTGGGGACACCCGTTGGATCCAGCAAACCTGCACCCCCTCACTGCTTCTGGCCAGACCCAGCAGGATCCATGGGTGCTAGAGAGCCATGCTTTGGTCCCTGGTCCATCCACGGAGCAGGCTGGCTCGAGGGGAGCAGCATGGCGGTCAGGTTTGCTGGGGCTGCCCAACTATTCTGCGTGATGAACAGTTAAGCTATGGAACTCCCTGCCACAGGAGACAACTTTCCAAGAGGGCTGGACAAATCCAGGGGGGCTCTGGGTGGCTCCTCGCCACACAGCGGGAGGCAGCCACGCTTTGGAATCCCAGTGGCTGGGAAACGGAGGAGGGGAGATTTGCTCTGCTTCTCGGGTACCCATTGGGGCATCTGGTTGGGCACTGTGAGAAGAGGAGGCTCGACTAGATGGGCCCCCTTTGGCCCGGTGGAGCAGAGAAATTCTTACATTCTTATCTCTGCCTATGGCCTCCGAGAGGCCAGGAAGACCACCCCCCCCAGGTGCACAGAGACCCACAGCAGGACCCTGAGCCTCAGTGCCCAGAAAGGAGAGGGTGGGACCCCCTCCCCACGGGCCTGGGGCAATGGCTGTGGGCAACGAGGCCAGGAGCCAGCAGGGTGGGGCCAAGTTGCAGGCAGAGCAGGGAGTTTGAGGAGCCGGGAGGAGGAAGGGGGCACTGAAGGTCATTGGTTTGCGAGAGGCGTGCGTTCCTTCCAGCAGCTCAGAGCTCAGTGCCACATATCTGGAAAGTGCCTGATCTGGCTCAATGGAGCCCAGGAAGGAGAGGGGATTCAGGGAGCACAGCAGAGAAAGAAGAGGCAGGAGGGATGCTGCCCCCCCCCAGCATCCCTAGCCCCACAGAAACAGCTGGCTCCAGGGGCCATTGCGCTTCCTGATGAGCCAGATCCCTCCCAAGCAGTGAGGTGCCCCTCCTCGCCCGCAGGGAGCCCCCCAGCTCCCCCGGCAGATGCTTGAGGGAGAGGGAGAGATGTCTCCCATCCGATACCCTCCGAGCCGGGAAATTGATTCCTCCTCCCTTCCCCGCCGCTAAGGACTCCCGCTTTGTGCTCCAGAACGATGGAGAAGGGACCCATTTCAGGCAGGCCGGCAGGAAGGCAATGAAGAGCTTCTGGAGGAGAATTCAATTTATCGGATGCCGGCGCACTGCTCCCAGCAGTGAGCCCCTCGCTCTCTCGCTCTCCCCACCCCCGGCTCCTCCAGCACAGGGGCTGGAGAGGCACAGAAGGAGAGGCTGGGAGAAGGGGGCTCACCTGCACGCCACCCCCAGGGCGGAGCGAAGGAGGCTTTCCCAAGAGGCACAGGGAATCCCCCAGCACCCAGGACTATGGGGGAAAGAGGAGCCCCCAGCCCAGGAGACCTGGCCAGCCGTGGGGTAGGGGGTCAGCACTTGGAAGCCAGCTAGAACTGGATCGGAGGAACGCAGTGGCTGGTGGGGTCCCCAGGCAGGGGGCCAAATCCAGACAGAGAGACTCCAGGGCAGGGGGTCGCCCTGGTTGATGACCAGGACTTAAAAGGCTTTGCAAGGCATCAGAGTAAACAAAGCGTACAAGTAGCAGCAACTCAATACGAACCAGCATTTTATTAACCAACGCATCAACATTTCAATCACCGTATTGAACATTTCAACCAGCGAAGGCAAGGACTCCAGAGGCCAGGTGGCCAAAGGAGGATCTCAGTTCTAAAAGAGCCTCTGGGGAGCCACACGCAAGGAAGGTCTGGCGGAAACATCAAGGGCAGCGCATGGAGCATGAGGTTTGGGAAAGGAAAGTAACAAGGCGGCAAGCCAACAAGTCAGATCAGAAGCACCCAGGACACGGGAAAAAGGCGGTACATTTTAGAAGAACGGAGAACCGCTCTGCATGAAGAGGGAGGGGCACCTGGCATGGCGCATGGCGCACAATGCCCCCCATGGCAAGGCCTTGTCCCGTGACGGACAGGGATGCTTTAGCCAAGATTCCTGCATTGCAGGGGGTGGGCTGGATGACCCCTTGGGGTCCCTTCCAACTCTTCTAGGACTGTAGGATTCTTGACCAGCTGGTAGCTGCAGCAAAGCAAAAAGGCCCCCATCACATCCCGACCTGCAACAGGCCTGCCCCCAAAGAAGTCTCTTCTGCCCCCCTCCCTCTATGCCCATCGAACGGGAAGGGTCATTGTGCAGGAACCGCAGGGAGGGCGACACGCCTTGTGCCACCCTCAGTGTGCCATATGTTGTCATACGTGTGTCATACGTGTGGAGGAAAACCTTAAACACGTTGCAGAGTTCCCAAAAATAGAACGGAGGCAATAGCACCTCATCCAGCAGAGCTTTCCTGTAGCGCAATGGTTATCAAATCCAATACAAACAGGATTGCTCAGTTCATACAAAATCCAGTTGCAGCATTTATAAACTTAACTCATAATAAGACTAAACCTTAGTACTAAGCATCCTATGAACAGAAACAGAAACACCACACCAGAAGGAAAAGAGAGAAGAGTAAAACCCAGGCTCCTTTTGGCCTATAAAGTGGTACCTCCGGTTGCAGGTGGGATCCGTTCCGGAGGTCCGGTCGGATCCTGAGGTTTCCGCAACCTGAGGACCGCTTCTGCGCATGCATGCGTGGCGAAACACTTCCAGGTTTGCTGCTTTTGCAACCCGAAGTTTAGGGTGACGTAAGCTGAAGTGCTACTGTAGTCAGCATGGTCTTAATTGGAAGAGAACTAATTCAAAGCCGCTTTGCTCAGCTTCTCTGAAGGTATAACCCAAACAATCAATAACCCTTCTGCCTCTGCTTCTCTCACACAGAGAAGCTTCTAGCAGCTTCTAGAATTAATCAGAATAGGAAAGATATCTACACGTGAGATCAATACTTTCTGCACTAAGAAGAGCAAACTGGCACAGTGCCCGCTGGAAGACTACACAGAAGCTCCCCCCACAGCCGCTACAGGGAGCGCAAGACCTGCCCCCCCATTGGCTGCTGCAGCAGCTCAGCCCCATCCTGCTGCCTTCACCAGTCTGCAAAAAAAATGGGGCGATGGGGGGCACTGCCAGAAGAGCAACACACAGAAAAGGACTCAGCCGGCTGAAAGCTGCGTGTGCGAGTCTGCAGTGTGAGGCTGCTCCCCAAGGCAGGCTGGCAGGGCCTGAACTGGCCTGACCAACAATTGCCAGCTTGGCTGGGCAGCTCCTCCTCTGAAAGAAGGAAGACACAGACAAACACACACGCGCTCTAAGAGTGAAGGGCACCTGCCTTGGCGAATGTGGCATGTGGGCAGGAGCAGCTGGGCCAGCCAATGACAGCGGCACCTGCCCACCCGTCAGATCCTCTGCCAGCTCTGGCATCAGGGGACAGCGGCACCTGGCAGGCTTGGCCACCAGATGGGTCCGGGGGGGGGGGTGACAAGCTTTGCCAGGCATGGCAGCAGAGGCAGGATTTGGGAGGCCGCCCAGCACAGGAGGGACGAGGCTTCGCAGGAAGAGGAAGAGGATGGAAGTTTATGGGGGGGGGACTTGGGCTCTCCTCAAGGAGAGGGAGAAGGGGGACACCTGGGGAGACCAGGCCCTGGCAGGCAGCCCTTCTGAGGCGGCAGCAGCGGTGGAGGGGGAGCAACAGCAGCCCCCCCCCCAGTGGTCTCAAGGCCATCTTGTGAAACACAGGAAATAATTCAGGAAAACCCACCAGTGGGAAGCGCCGGTGACCAAGCAGGATGGGACCGGCCCCCTCCTGCCATGTCACCAGGAGTTCCTAAGCCAGAGGGGACTCCCCGGAAGCCCACCAAGCTCTCTGAACAGAGCAGCGCTCTCTCTGGGGGGTGTTTGAACAGCCGCCTGCAACAGACGCACCGGCCTTGCAGTGCTGCGAAACAACGGAATCCCAAAGCCGCAGAGTTGGAAGGGACCCCCAGGGGTCATCTGGTCCCACCCGCTGCAAGGCAGGAATCACCCCTGAGCTAATTCAAGGGAGCCCCATCCTCTCCGTCCTGCTTTGGCCGGTACTTCCCCACCTAACCTGGCTGTGGCCGTAAGGAGAGGGAGATCTCCCCAGTTTAAGTATGGCTTTCCCTGGAAGTGTCCTCTGTGTTTTCGTGAGTCCACCGTGGAACCGAGAGGTTGGGGCGGCATTCAGAGGCTGCCTTCCTGACGCGGAGCTGTGCCGTCAAGCCACCTCGGCCCAATTCTCCCTTCAAAAGGGAAGCTGCCTCTTGTCTCCGGGTCCTCAGATCCTCTGACAGCCCCTTAACTGACCGGGCTCATTAGCCGAGGGAGAGAGGCAGAGACGGAGAGGGCTCATGGCACGTCAAGACAGGAAGTGCATTTAATTTGCTGGAAATTAAGGTGAACTGCAGATCCTCAAGTTCTGACGTGCCGGTTAACACTGACACCCCCAGCGCTAATTAGGATGCCATTTAAACAACTGGGTTTATTATCATTATATATTTTTTAAAAAATAAGCCTGCTTGCAAAATCTGGGAAGTCTGATATGGACATCCTTGATTTTGGCCTGGGAAGTACATTCCCCTTGAAAAGTTCACAGAGAAGGGCATCAGCGGCTACGAGGAACAATGGTGCCCTCCTAGGCTGGCTCAAATGGGGGGCACTACACAGAGAGCTGAGTGCAGAGGGTAGAGTTGGGAAAGGGCTCTTCAGCCCCTCGGCAGTGTCATTATGGGGTGCCGCAGGGCACATTTCTATCCCTGGTGCTATTAAATACAGTGGGGGGGAGTTTTTGATCCCCTGCTAAATTTGCCCATTTGCCCTCTGACGGTCTAGCCAGTCTCCAGACCTTAATCCCATTGAGAATCTGCGGAGGGAGCTGAAGGTTCAAGTAGCTACACATCAGCCTCAAAATCTTTCTGACTTGGGGAGGATCTGCAAAGAGGAGTGGGACAAAATACCTCCTGAGATGTGAGCAAACCTACAAGAAACGTCTGACCTCTGTAATTGCCAACAAGGGTTTTGCCACCAAGTTCTAAGTCAAATAAGGGGTCAAATACTTATTTCATTCATTATAACACACATCAATCTCTGACTTTTGTCTTCTGGGTTTCTGGGGGTTTTCCTGTTGTTATTCTGTCTCTCACAGCTACAATAAACCTGCCATTAAAATTATGGACTGGTCATTTCTTCGTCAGAGGGCAAACGGGCAAATTTAGCAGGGGATCAAATACTTTTTCTCCTCACCGTATCTATATGAAGCCACTGAGAGTGGTTGTTAGGGATTTGAGAGTGAGGTGCCCTCTGTGTGCTGCTGACACTGGGCTCTGTTTCACCCATAGCATCTGAATTCAGGGCTGAGGCTGATAAGGAGAAACAAGCTGAGTTCGAATCCTGGCACGGCAGAGGCACTGTGGGCCTGTAGCCGCGTGTCTAGGAAACCGGTCAGCTGCCTTCCCTGGAAAGTGTTGGCCTCCCCTGAAGGAGCAGGAGCGCAGTCTGGGTCAAGCTCTGTCCCTCCGTCAGCAGCTGGTGGGAGCTGCAATCGAAACATCTGGCGGGTGGCAGGTTGGCAAAAGGTGGCCGGGGGCTTTGCCAGCCAAAGCCGGAGAGAGCGCGGCATCCAGCCAGGCCCATGGCTGGCATCCTCAAGGTGAAACGCCACGCGGCTCACATCCAAAGGCAGAAGCCAGGAGGACTCTCCTCCCAGCAGGGAGCCTGGTGCCAGCGTGGCACATGCAGGGCAGGCGGGGGGAACTTGGGCTGCAAACTCCTCTGCAAGTAAGTCTGGGGAGGAGGCTATCAACAGTCAGCTGGTGACTGCAGGAGCCTCTCCCCAAGCCAGCCCATGACTCCATGGGCCGACACTGTGTGGACCTCACTCCGGGAGAGCCACAAACGCTTCGCCCTAAGCCCCCTGCCCCCTGACACGTAGCCCGGCCCCTTCCGCTCCAAAAGTGGGCAGGCAGGCAGGCAGGCAGTCGCAGGACACCGGCAGGCAGTTTATCAGGCAGCAAGGTCCTGAGCGTGTGCTCAAGGGCCACCATCCAGAGAGCCGGGGCTGGTGCTGTGCTCCTCCACGAAGGCTGCATCGCTTCCAAGCGACAGGTCCCTTCAGTTGCTATGGCGATGGTGCTCCTCTCACCCATCCCTCCCTGCCTTGACGGAGCATTCTGCCACTCTTTCCTGGAGGAGGAGGAGACTTACTCCGTTCCCAGGGTGCTAAAAGGTCATCAGCGTTCGTTGGCAGTGGCGCCGGCACGGCGGCTCCCGAGTGCGAATTCTCAGGTAGGCAGCAGTGCCACCCTGGACGGCACCCAGGACAGCTTCCTCCCGGATTATCTGCCTGCCGTTTGCCACTTTGGGGCTGGCAGTGCCTGCCCGCACCCAGGGCGGCCTGCGTGGAGCCTGCCTGGCACGGCAAAAGAGCAGGAGCCTTGGAGGGCCTGGCCTCCCGCTCTGAACGGCAGGCTCTGCAGTGGCGGCTGCTCCTCCTGCGCTGCAGAGGCCGTCTTTCCTTCCAACCGGCTTCGCAGAACCTGGCTCGTCTCATCCCCCCCCCCTTCGCCTTAAAATAGGTCAGGGCTCGGGCTGCCTCCTCTCCCCAATGGCAGATCTCGCTATTAATTCACTCGGAGAGAGACGAGGCCCCCGGCTTGCTCAGCTCGAAAGCGGAGAGGCTTTTAGCTATCTGGAAGACGAAACTGGCCTGCAGCCAGAAATCCCGGCCTGAAGCAAAAATCAGATGCTCAGATTTGGACGCCCCGGAGCCTGCAAGGCCCACAAAAAGCTCCCAGCTGCACCCTGCAGCCCCACGCAGCATCCAGGCTCCCAGCCCGTGGCTCCTGGGGGGGGGGGGAGCGAGGAAATGGGGCTGGCATGGCTGCTGCTGCTGCCACCACCAACAGCAGCGCCATTCCTCTCTCGGCAAAGCCAGCCCACTCCATGAGGGCTGCTTCAGGGCCAGAGTCTGTGCCAGGATTGCCAAGAGCGCCCATCTGTCGAGCGATGATCCCACATTCACCACCACCCCAAACTCCACAGAGGCTGCCCGGAACCAGAGGCTGAAGCTGGAAGGGGGGCAGAGGAGGAGGAGGACCACCGAGGTGGAGGGTCTGGAGATGTTTGGAGGAGCCGGAGATGTTGAGCCTGGAAAAGAGGAGGCGTGAGAGCCATCTTCAAATATCTGAAGGGCTGTCACACAGAGGATGGAGCAAGCTCCGGAGGGCAGGGCTTGAACCCATGCCTTGAAGTGACAAGAAAGGAATCATAGAATCCTAGAGTTGGAAGAGACCCCAAGGGCCATCCAGTCCAACCCCCTGCCAAGCAGGAAACACCATCAAAGCATTCCTGACAGGTGGCTGTCAAGCCTCTGCTTAAAGACCTCCAAAGAAGGAGACTCCACCACACTCCTTGGCAGCAAATTCCACTGTCAAACAGCTCATACTGTCAGGAAGTTCTTCCTAATGTTTAGGTGGAATCTTCTTTCTTGTAGTTTGAATCCATTGCTCCGTGTCCGCTTCTCAGGAGCAGCAGAAAACAACCTTTCTCCCTCCTCTATATGACATCCTTTTATATATTTGAACATGGCTATCATATCCCCCCTTAACCTTCTCTTCTCCAGGCTAAACATACCCAACTCCCTAAGCCGTTCCTCATAAGGCATCGTTTCCAGGCCTTTGACCATTTTGGTTGCCCTCCTCTGGACACGTTCCAGCTTGTCAGTATCCTTCTTGAACTGTGGTGCCCAGAACTGGACACAGTATTCCAGGTGGGGTCTGACCAGAGCGGAATACAGTGGTACTACCGTCTTTCCCCCTTTTTAAGACACCGTCTTATAATTTTTTTTCCTCAAAAAAACACAGGGTGGCTTATTTTCGGGGGATGTCTTATTTTTATTACGTCAGTATGGTACGGTACAGCCTCCCCCTGCGCGCTGAGCAGGCGGGGCAGAACTCCGCAAGAGGCGCGTTTCCCCCTGTGCCTCTCGCTGGTTTGCTGGCTCCCTGCGCACGGGGAACAGGTGGGGCAGGAAGAGGCGTCTTCTCCCCCCCCCTGCGCCTCTCCCTGCGCGCTAAGCAGGCGGGGCAGAACTCCGCAAGAGGCGCGTTTCCCCCCCGTGCCTCTCCCTGGTTTGCTGGCTCCCTGCGCACGCAGGAGGGGCTGAGGAGGCGACGGGAACAATGACGGCACCAAGGCTTACTTTAACGGCCGCCCGTTAAATATTGACGAGGCTGCCGCTGCACGGGAAGATTCGCACCCTGTCTCCCTGCCGCCCTCCGTGCCCCAAAACACCCGGCACTCGGGTGTAGGAGGAGCGAACGCTTGGGGAGCACTCGGCGCTTCTCCCGCGGAGCCACAGCGGCACATGAGAGGCAGCCGCCGCCAGCTCCCTTACACGAGGGCACGGGCAGCTTCCTGTGATCCTTGCAGCGCAATTCCGCGGAGGCGAGAGTCCGATCTGGTTAATCTTTCATCGCTCCGCAAGCGCCGGGATGCAAACACTCCCAAATCCAGGGCCTGACGGAACAAGGCAATGGGCAGTACAGTCCATAGGAGGGATCTCTCGGCCGAAGACCGGCAGCGGCAATTGCCTGGCTCCACCCGCCAGCAGGCAGAGTTTGGCCGGCAGGAAGAGGCAGCGCCTAGGGAACCTGTGGAACTCCCTCCCACAGGAGCAGCTATGCTTCTGAATCTCCTCTGCCGGGAGAGTGGCTCTTGGGCTGAGATCCTGCTTGCAGATTCCCCATTGGGGCAAAGGGTCGGCCACTGTGAGAACAGAAGGCTGGACTAGAAGGGCCATGGGCCGGATCCAGCAGGCTCTTCTTAGGTTCTCAAGCAAAAGGCCCAGCTGGAATCTCTCTTTCCACACACAGTGGGTTGGGAAACAGCAGCTTCAAAAAGGCACAAAGCTGCAAACAAAGGTTGCAAGCCCCCCCACCTGCCCCACAGACACCCCCCCCCTCGGAGGAAGATGCTTTCAGGGGCACAGGACCAAGGAGTGTGACTAACAGCAAGTCAGAAGCTTCCAGGTTAATTAATTTGCAGCAAGCGTGAGCGTCACCAGCAGAGGAGAACGATCCCCTTTGCAGCGCTCCTGCCACTGCTGCAAGGCAAACATTCTTGCACGAAATAAGCAAGGAGTGGGGGGGCAGCACAGTACCCCCACCCACCCCTTGTTTCACGGGAGGGCTGCCCCTCCTCCTCCGTGGGGCTCGGAGAGCGGGCGCCAAGAGGCTGTTAGCAGGAGCTGGTTGGAGGCGCAGCGACTGCAAGGGGGAAAGCGGTGGCATCCCGAAGTCAACGCTGGCAATTCTTGAAGCGCTGTGTGATTTGAGACCTTCGGAACTGCTATTTTTAAACCGGCAAGGAGAATAAGCCACCACTCCAGAAGAGGCAGCCTGAAGCGACGGCAGGTATCCTGGTCAGCTGACTTCCAGCTGCCTCCAGAGGCTCCTCTAAAAGGAGGCTGGCCCCCACCTGAGCCCCCCTCTCCCTGCAGCCGGGACCCCTCCACCCCATCCACGGGCGCCAGGCCAGGGGGGCCCTGGCTGAACAGCGGCACAGCCCTAAGAGCGCTAGAGGGGTCCTCATCTCCGCCAGCCCAGCCCTCGGGTTCTGGAGCCTGGGCATGGCCCCACTGCCCCCCTCCCCAGGAAGGAGCCCCTTGGCTGGCGCTGCAGAAAGGAGAGGCGAAGCGAGCCTCCTCTCGCTTACTTAAAAGAGAGCTCCCAGCGCCACATAAATATCTTCATAATCAGCAAATGACAGGGCAGGGAAGAGACGGCAATGACGGCTGTTTAATGGAGTTTGGATAAAATACGGCTCTTCCCCAGACTTGCCAGAGCGCAGCCGCCGCCACCGGTTGGCGCAGGCAGCAGAGAGGGGCGGAAGAATCCGGTGTCCAAGTCAGACGCGCTGCCCGATCCAGCCCAGGGCTTCCCGCGCGGACTGGCAGCACCAGCCCGCCCCGGTTGCAAGCAGGGAGCACCCCCAGCTCTGCCCTATAGATGCCACCAGCAGGGACCGACCCTGGCGCAAGTCTTTCCCTGCCTGGAAACAGAGCTGCACATGCTCCAGGGGACGGGGGCCCAGCAATGCACCACTTGGGCACAGGCTGGCAGCCACACCGCCTGGGCGTGCACTGCAGTGGGAGGGGGTTGGGGGGGAGAGGGGCACCGGAAGTCAGTCCGTTCCTCCCAGCCACCTGCTGCCTCCAAACTCTGCCAGAGAAGTGGGCATCTGGGGAGGGGGGCCATGGGGGCCAGGGACCCACCTCCAGGCGCCCGCCATGGGAGATCTCAGCCGCTCTGACTGACTCCTGCACTCAGATTTCATTTGGCGCAGGGTGACGCAGCCAGGAGATGAAAGGCGGCAGGAGTTTATTACACCGGATTTTCAGTTTGTCAGTTTCCATCTATGATACCAAAAGCCACTTGCCTTCCCAGGCGCTCGAGATGCGGCGGCGGCGGCGGCACAGAGTCAGGCCAGCCCAGGGCTTGCCTGCTTGGCCAGACAGGCCAGGCCACGGGGGCCAATGAACAGGGACCCCAGGCCAACGTTGCAAAGCCCCCTCCCTGCCTTGCACTGGGCCACCCCCAGTGCCTCCCCACGCAAGCCCACAGCCCCCTCCCCAACACCACCAGAACTCCTCGAGGCCAGGCAAGCCCTTGCCATCCACACGCCACCCGGGCAAGGGCTCCTGCCCCCCCTCTCTGTGGCCACTGCCTGGGAGGGGGCCACCGGCCAGGTCTCCCAGAGTCCCCAGCATCCCCTCCATTCCTTCATCCAAGTCGTTTATAAAGACGTTGAACAACAACCGGCCCAGGCAGAACCCTGTGCCCCCCCCCCCCCGGCACTTTTTTCCGGGATGTCGAGAAACCATTAAGGAGCACTTTTCGGGTTCAGTCACTCAACCAGCTACAAATCCACCTAACAGTCACCTCGTTCAACCCACATTTTACCAGCTATCATGGGGGGCTTTGTCAAAAGCCTTGCTGAAATCAAGATATACTATGTCCACAGCATTTCCCTGATCCATCAAGCTTGTAATTCCATCAAACAAAGAAATCAGATTGGTCTGGCATGACTTATTTTTGAGAAACCCATGCTGGGTCTTCCCCCCCCCCTTTTTTTGAAGATGGGGACAACATTTGCCTGCCTCCAGTCTGTAGGGACCTCACCTGTTCACCAAGAATTCTCAAAGATCATGGACAAAGGCTCTGAAATTACGTCTGCAAGCTCCTTTCGTACCCTTGGATGCAGCTCGTCAGGCCCTGGAGATGAGAGTCTTGGCCAGCTGAGCAGCAGCACTGTACTATATCGCATTAAAAGTAATTTATATGTTGCATTTCAGCAGATCAGAGTTTCATATCTCTTACCCCAATCACAGACTCAAAGAACCGTAGAGTCAGAAGGGACCCCAAGGGTCATCCAGTCCAACCCCCTGCAGTGCAGAAATACCCGCTAGAGCAGACTCTGCTTAAAAGCCTCCCATGAACGAGAGGGCCCCCCTTTCTGAATAGACCCGCCCTGCAAGAGGTGTCAGGGGCCTCTTCTGACTGAGGCCAAAGGTCAAAGGCCGGTGAGGATCTGTGCCCGGGAGATTATGGACATGAGGCCTTCCTGGCTGCAGTTCCCACTCTGAACTGCTTCTCTCCAGACACCTGGCAGCCTTCCTTGTTCTGGAAACCATGTGCAGAAAATCCAGGGGAGTTTCTCATGGCTGGCAAAGCGCAGGCATGACCCATTCACACCCCAAGGGGTTACGGACAGGGTTGCCTTAATGGCCGCCTGCATGACTTGGCCCCTCATCTAAGATGAGCGCCTGAGGTCCCACTTGAGTGTCCAGCAGGGGGATCGATTAGGCTAGCAAACAGGCCAGGTGGGGCCTTATCAGTGGTGGCCCCTAAGGAGGTGCCTGAAGAGTTTGAAGAAGAGTTTGGATTTGATATCCTGCTTTATCTCCAAGCGGCTCACATTCTCCTTTCCCTTCCTCCCCCACAACAAACCCTCTGTGAGGTGAGTGGGGCTGAGAGACTTCAGAGAAGTGGGACTAGCCCAAGGTCACCCAGCCGCTGCATGGGGAGGAGAGGGGATGCGAACCCAGTTCACCAGATTACAAGTCTACCGCTCTTAACCACTACACCACACTGGCTGATCTTGCTCGCTCTCCAAATTATTCCTTGGCACCTCCCAACTCTTCTTTTGCCAACCCAATGCCTTGCCCCCACCTTCGCGGCATCCAGTATACGGCGAGGAAGCAGGGCCCAATCCCTTCCCTTTCGTGATTCATAGCTGGGCTCCTGACTGTCTCCCTCTGCATTCACAGCCCTCTTCTGCCAGCTACCTATGGTAGGTCTCCCTGCCCCAGAAACACACACACCCCCGCCCACTCTGCCTGCCGCTCTCTTTGCAGGGCACTTCACCTTCGCCCCCCCCCCTAATCCCTGCCTCCCGCCTGATCTCCACCATCTCTGGCATCAGCCTTCCCCGGACTTAATCGCCTCCTGCAGCCCAGCCAGCACCGTTCCTTATCTCCATCTCTTAAACCTTTTGTCTCTTCACATATGAGCTTCATAATCTCTTTCAATATATGCACAGCAACATTTCAAAGCTTTCTCCCTTTAGGGAAAAACCCGCTAAAAATCCATTGTCTTTAGAGCGGATGAGCTCACCGGGTGCTGAGGCACTTCCAAGGCTCCCGGCTGCGCTCCCCCAACGCCCCACGGTTTGGGGGCTTAGCCCCACGGAGGCCTCTGGTGTGGAATGACTCCCCTTCCCACCTCAAAAGCTGCCTCGCACTGCATGGGGCCATACTACCCACACTGGCTGGCAGCAGTAGCAACAGAAGAGCCTGGTTGTGGCAGGATCGGTGCCCCTCTAGTCCCGCATGGCAGTCCCACAGGGGCCAAGCAGAAGCCTCCTCTGTCATCCTCTGCTGCAAGCAGCCTGGCTCCCTGGGCGGCCCCACACTGCGTGTGTTACAGCAGCCAAGAAAAGGCAATAAAATACTGCAAGGCGTGCAGAAGCAGAGCGGAGAGGCGTTTCCCTCCATCTCTACTAACAAGAAAACTTGAGGCCTTCCCATGGAGCGATTTACGGTGTTGGCGTCTGCTCAGATATGTTTTCCAGCGTCTGCGCATGCACAGACGCGATTTCCGGCGCCACGGAAGCGAGTCCCCGCGCAGCACGCAGGGACTTGTCAAGCGGGTAGCTCAGTTCGGGTGCAGCTCGTGGGCCGGTCAAATGACCCCCTTAGGTTGCCGACCCCTGTTAAAAGGTGTACATTCTTTGTTTCTTCAGCTTGTAAACCGCCTTGGGTATTGTAAGATAGAAAGACAGTATACAAATTAAGTGTGGTGATGATGATGAATTGGAGAACAGGATGGTGGCCGCCTTTGGCCTGATCCAGAAGGCACTTCATGTTCTTATGGAGAAACTCTGGGCGCACCGACTGAGGTCTAGAAGACCCTCCAGTTCCCCACCCGCAAACCCCCCCCCCCTTGCAAGGAACTCTAGCCCTCCTTCCACTCCAAGCGGAGGCTACAGGAATTAATGTCTCGTTCTGTTCCGGGCCAAAACACAAGCGAGCGCCAGACACGTTCAAATAGCTCCTGCTCTCCAATTATCCTCGTCCTCCTCTCTCGACCACTGCGCCTCCTTCGCCAACCCTCCCAAGCCACAAAAGCGGGAGAAGGAATCTCAGCGCAGCCTCGTGGCAACGGGATGAGCGAATGCTGCCGAGAGGCCCTTGGAAACCTCCCGGTTCCTAATCCAAGCGGGACAGAGGCGGAGAGCTCCTTCCAGAATGAAGCTAGAAAAAGCAGCAGCTGATCTGCATGTGCAAAAACTCACTTGCTCCGGTAACATTTGCACACTGGAGTAATTTGCACGTCTGGGGCACTGGGAGGTCAGAGAGAGGCAATAGATAAAGGGTAAAGGGACCCCTGACAGTTAGGTCCAGTCGCGGACGACTCTGGGGTTGCGGCGCTCATCTCGCTTTATTGGCCAAGAGCCGGCGTACAGCTTCCGGTTCATGTGGGCAGCATGACTAAGCCGCTTCTGGCGAACCAGAGCAGCGCACGGAAACGCCGTTTACCTTCCCGCCAGAGCGGTACCTATTTATCTACTTGCACTTTGACGTGCTTTCGAACTGCTAGGTGGGCAGGAGCAGGGACCAAACAACGGGAGCTCACCCCGTCGAGGGGATTCGAACCGCCGACCTTCTGATCGGCAAGCCCTAGGCACTGTGGATTAGACCACAGCGCCACCCGCGTCCCGAGAGAGGCAATGGCAAAGGCCAGAGGCTCTTTCGGCAGGAGATCCCAGTGGTAGCAGCTATGAGAGAGTCCAGCGGGGCCCCCACCCTGAAAGGGGCCTCAGGCTCCCGATGAAAAATTGCTATTTTTTTTATTTTAAAAAGGGTAATTTGCTTTGAGAACCACCCAGCTTTGGCCACTGGGCAGGAGAACAATGGAACATAATTGCACAAATTAGATCATCTGCCCCTTGCCAGCGAACAGGGAGGGATACAGGATCTTTTCTAGCACAACGCTGCATGTTCTTGTGGCGAGGGAGCCTTGGGGGGGGGGCAGAGACACCCCACACACAATGTGCACCCCTCCCTCATCCTACCCTGCTCTCCTTTCCCGGCATTGGGCCCCCATTGCTCTCCCCACAACCAGGCTTCCCCCACGCAGCCCCATCCTCACATTAAATGGGGCTTTTAAAAGGTCCCCCTGTGAGCAACTGGGGTCGCGTGCAGCCCAGAAAGGGGGGGGGGACTGCACAGACCAGAAGCATCTGTCCATGCTGGGTAAGATTCAAAGCAGCTCTCGATAAACACCCAGCGGCAGCCAAGGACACGGAAAGCAATAAATGAATCGAGCAGAAACCATTCAAAAGAGCCCCCCCAAAAAGAGGGGCTTTATCCCCTCCTCCCCCCACGAAATAGGCTTCCACTCCCGCTTTCTCCTCCTGCCTCCATGTGCCCCCCCAGTGAACCTTCAAAATCCTCTCTGGAGGGTTGGAGCACATCTGGGTGGGGGGCACACGGAGGCAGGAAAGGAAGGGGGAGCCCCCTGGGGCGAGCAGAATAAAGGCAGCCTTTATGAAGAAAATTTATCTCCCAATATAACCAAATCTCGACTTGTGATGGAGCCTCCAGAAACAGCGAAAGCTTGCGGGGGGGGGAGAAGCAACGCAGAGACCGGCCTCCGCCAAGGAAGACCCCCGAGCCCCTCTCTCCCGCCGGAGGCAGGCAGGGCAGCTCACCAGACGGTGGTCCTAACACTCGGGGGCTTATTTCCAAGGCTTTGGGTGGGTCTCTATCCTTTACTGTTTTTCAGTTTAAACGGCACGGGGTGCTTTTCAGGCAGAAGAATGCAAACGAACTCGCGAAACAGAAAACCGAGGGACCAGAAGCAAGCAAGGCCCCCGAAGCCATCGCCTGCGGCAACAGCCAGAAACCCAAATCCAACTAACTCAGTGCCAGCGTAACAGAATAATTTCTCCTAAAAATTCCAGGGCTCTTATGTTGAAACCCAGCCAAGCGGAGATGCAACCTTAAGTCCATGACTTCTCTTCTCCTCTTTCCGTGGCTCATTTTGCGTCCCATCCATCCCTGCACATTTTACCTAGACTAAACCATTCAGTAATCCATTGTTACAACCATCAGAACTTACTTTCGCTCAGTGCTACCAGCGTTTCTAAATGAGCACAATTCTTCTTTGGTTGGGACCTCGCTCGTTTTCCCTTTTGGTGCTAACAAAACACGGGCCGCAGTAGTGGCATACATAAATTGTCTTTTCTGACACCTGGGAATTTCCCTCTGGATTATCCCCAACGAAAAGGACTCTGGTAATTTTTGGAAAGGCACTTTAAAATATTTTTTTTCAATTCATTATACAGTGGACCCTCAGGTTACGTTACTTTCGGGTAACGTAATACTTGGGTTGCGAACGCGGCAAAACCGGAAGTGTATACTTCCGGGCTTTGCTGCGCGCACATGCGCAGGAGCGCTCTGTCATGCCGCGCGTGTGCGCAGAAGGGTGCCTCCGGTTACAACATTTTCGGGATACGGCTGGGCCTCTGGAACGGATCCCATTCATAACCGGAGGTACCACTGTATAAAGGCCTGGAAATGATGCCTTATGAGGAACGGCTTAGTGAGCTGGGTATGTTTAGCCTGGAGAAGAGACGGTTAAGGGGTGATATGATAGCCATGTTCAAATATATAAAAGGATGTCATATGGAGGAGGGAGAAAGGTTGTTTTCTGCTGCTCCAGAGAAGCGGACACTGAGCAATGGATTCAAACTACAAGAAAGAAGATTCCACCTAAACATTAGAAAGAACTTCCTGACAGTAAGAGCTGTTCGACAGTGGAATTTGCTGCCAAGGAGTGTGGTGGAGTCTCCTTCTTTGAAGGTCTTTAAGCAGAGGCTTGACAGCCACCTGTCAGGAATGCTCTGATGGTGTTTCCTGCTTGGCAGGGGGTTGGACTGGATGGCCCTTGTGGTCTCTTCCAACTCTAGGATTCTATGATCACTCCCCAATACTCTTTTACCCTTTTACAAGTCCACCACATATGATAAAACGTTCCCTCAACCTCATTACATCTCATTAAATGGCTCTGTTGGGATTCCTGCACTGCCGGGATGCCCCTGGGGTCTACCTTCCAACTCCACCAATCTCTGATTCTATGGCTCTATGGCCTTCATCTCCAGGCCAGGCATGCGCAGTCTGTTTCGAGGCCCCCAGCCAACCATCCCTCTGCCTTTTCTCAGCCAAACGGGGTGGGGAGACGGGGGGCCCAGGCCTCAGTCTCAGGAGGAAAAGGAGGCTGCCCTCCCCGCCCCAAGCCAAGCGGGAGACCACCCCCCAGGATTCCCAGGGCTCACAAGCCACGGCTGCCACTGGTGACGGCCAGAGAAAGCCGCCCTGAGCTCCTCGGCGGAGCAGCAGGAGAGCGACAGGCACAAAAAGCTCTCCAACACTGTAGGGTCCCCACAGCAATAATCCAGAAAAGACGCTGCCAGCCACACATCTCTTTCCCAAAGAGATCTGGGATCTCTTTGAACAAACATCCACGGTTCTTAGGCCCACTGTTGGCAGTGGAGAGACTGAGACATTGGGGGGGGGGGCAATGGGGCAAACAGTGGGCAGTCCCTCCTGCCCCCAAAACTGCCCCTCTTCAGACAGAGGCTCTCCTGGAAATGGGACACCACGCAAGAAAGTGGATTTTGAGCCAGCCGACGCAGGCACTCTCCTCCCCTCGCCCAACAGATGCAGCCTCCCCCCCCCTGCAGGAGCCCTTCCCTGGGCGCAGCCTACCTGGGTGCCTTCGCCTTCCAGCCGAGGGGGGCGGATGCTGGAGAGGTGGACTGTTTTGTAGTCGCCCGAGTTGAGCTTCACCACGATGGCGTCTGCGTTCAGCACCTGCATCACCTGCAGCAGGAGAGGGACAAAGACAGAGGTCAGAACCATGTGCTTGGGAGAGGCGGGGGTGAGGGCTTCGTTTTGCTCTTGCTCTCATTTTTATTATGCATTGTGTGTTTTTGTTTCGTGAGATCCATGGATGGGCAGTACATCTTGGAGGTCCCGGACCTCAAGGAGGACAGACTGGCCTCGACCAGAGCCAGGGCCTTTTCAGCCCTGGCCCCAGTCTAGTGGAACACTCTGTTGCAAAAGACCAGGGCCCTGCAGGACTTGACATCTTTCCGCAGGGCCTGCAAGACGGAGCTGTTCCGCCAGGCCTTTGGTCGAGGCTCAGTCTGACCCCTCCCCTTTTACAAGACCCTGCATTTAAGAGGCCTCTCTAACTCTTCTCACCAGCTCATACAAATAGCTGAGCCTGGCGAGTACTTAAGGTTCCCAACCCCTATTGTTATAGCTATAATTTGCGGGTAGCCATCTGAAAGGCTGGACTGGATGAATCCCAAACCGGAATTAAGATTGCCAGAAGAAATATCAACAACCTCAGATATGCTGATGACACAACCTTGATGGCAGAAAGTGAGGAGGAATTAAAGAACCTTTGAATGAGGGTGAAAGAGGAGAGCGCAAAATATGGTCTGAAGCTCAACATCAAAAAAACTAAGATCATGGCCACTGGTCCCATCACCTCCTGGCAAATAGAAGGGGAAGAAATGGAGGCAGTGAGAGATTTCACTTTCTTGGGTTCCATGATCACTGCACATGGTGACAGCAGTCACGAAATTAGAAGACGCCTGCTTCTTGGGAGAAAAGCAATGACAAACCTAGACAGTATCTTAAAAAGCAGAGACATCACCTTGCCGACAAAGGTCCATATAATTAAAGCTATGGTTTTCCCAGTAGTGATGTATGGAAGTGAGAGCTGGACCATAAAGATGGCTGATCGCCAAAGAATTAATGCTTTTGAATTCTGGTGCTGGAGGAGACTCTTGAGAGTCCCATGGACTGCAAGAAGATCAAACCTATCCATTCTTAAAGAAATCAGCCCTGAGTGCTCACTAGAAGGACAGAACCTGAGGTTAAGGCTCCAGTACTTTGTCCACCTCATGAGAAGAGAAGACTCCCTGGAAAAGACCCTGATGTTGGGAAAGATGGAGGACACAAGGAGAAAGGGACGACAGAGGACGAGATGGTTGACAGTGTTCTCGAAGCTACTAACATGAGTTTGGCCAAACTGCGGGAGGCAGTGGAAGACAGGAGGGCCTGGCGTGCTCTGGTCCAGGGGGTCACGAAGAGGCGGACACGACTGAACGACTGAACAACAACAACAAAGCCATCTGATCTTATTTTTATTTTAATCCGATTTTAAGCTGTATTTCAGTCGATTGCTGAATTTTATGTCTTAATGTATTTTGTATTTTGAGGTTAGCCGCCCTGAGCCTGGTTCTGGCCGGGGAGGGCGGGATATAAATAAAATATTTATATATTATTATGATTATGATTATTGTCATTATTACTACTATTATTATTATTATTACAATACAATACAATACAATGGGCCCCCTCTATGCCTCTGCCTTCACAGCCCCTGGCCCTTGGGGAAACAGGCCTGAATAGATTCGAGAGGTGGGGTGGACAAAATTGACAGAAAATGGCTGGGGGAGGACTGTTCCCCCACCCAGACCAGAGATCCCCTATACCCTGGCCTGCCTCTCAGCAGGACGCTCCCCCTGCAGCCCCACCAACAGCATGGATAAGAGCCATCCTGATCGATAGTGAAGGAATCTCAGCTGGGAGCCCCCCCACACCCTTCTGGCAGGAAATTATGCTAGGTGGGGGGGGGGGTTGCTTTTCTTCTGCTGCCAAACCATCTCACCAGATGACCACACAAGAGTTCCTTAGATCCCCCAAATCCCCCAGAATGATAGTGAAATCGCAGCATCGTAGAGTCGGAAGGGGCCCCCGAGGGTCATCCAGTCCAACCCCCTGCAATGATGGATCCCTGCCCACAGCCGTCCCTGGGGGGGGCTCAAACCACCAGCCCTGTGGTCCACAGCCAGACGCACTGACCCATCGCCCCGCCGAGATTCGAACTCAGCTCGTTCCCTGCGTGGCGAAAGCCTCTTTCGGAGCAGCTGCCTCCAGGCAGGGCGGGGAACCGAGGAGCTTTGCCTCTGCCGGAGCTTCTCCTGGGGTCTCCTCGTGAGGAGCGGCGCCTGGAGCCGCAACCGCGGAGCCACAGAGCCGCCACGTGATCTCTGCTGAGGCTTTGCTTCTGAGAGCGATTTGGTGCCGTTGGTTTCAAAGGAGCCTCTCAACGCTCCTCTTTCCGCATTCGTGTTATCACGCCGTTTTTTAAATGCTTGTGAAATGCTTTCCAAAGCTTTCCAAATGACTTTGTTTTACAGTAAATTACTACCGTAAATTACTACTTCAAAGCGCTGCTCTGCTCAAAGCGCAGGCAGCTATTTCCATATTCCTGACGGGAGGAAAGGAGGAGAACGGGAGCAGGGAGACAGGGCAGGCCGACACGGAGGCTGCGCCCTGTGGCCCTCGGCACCGGAGCCTGCACCCCATGGCCAGGAGGGGCCCACCAGCCCCCACCAATCCCAGCAGACCCAAGCCACACTCCCCAGCCTCCGATTCCCCCTGCATTCTGGTTTTATACAGCTGCAGCTTTAAAGTCAGGATTGGAACCCGTGGCCCTCCGGATGCAGCAGCAGAACAACAACATCCCTGGCCAAATTAGTCGAGATTCCCAACACTGCAAGGGGCTGGACCAGATGACCCCTGGGACCCCTACGAATCTCACATGGTTTCCCCATCTCCAGCCTGTGGCATTATTGTTTGTTTCAAGAGTTGAATTCCTGATGGGGTTTTTTATTTTAAGAAAATGATGTGTTGCTAGTCCCCATGAAGGATTTGCCCTGGAATAGTGGGCCGGCAAGCGTGTGCTCCCCTGCCCTCCCCACGCCAAGCCAGCCCCCTCCGGCCACAGGGGAGACCAGGCCGGCAGAGATGGGCTCCACGCTCCTCTACAGGCCAGAGGGGGCCAACTACTTCCCTCCCTCCAAGCCAATGATTCTGGGTGCCTCCCCAAGAGGCCAAAAGGGACCCCCCACCCCTCTCTGGCAAGTCAAAATCCCTCCCCAAGGCGGCTCATAAGATCACAACATTCGGAGGAGTGTGCCTGGATCAGGCCCATCGAGTCCAGCAGCCTCTTCTGCCCATGAAAGGAAACCCGCAAGCAGGATCCGAACAAAAGAGCCCTTTTCGCTCCTGCCGCTTCCAGAAACTCACATCCAGAGAGACACTGGAGGGCAGGGCAGAGCCGTCTTGGCTAGGGTCCATTGACAGCCCTCTCCTCCTCCTCTCTGTATTTCTCTCTTCCTCTTTCAGAGCCACCCATTTGGCTGGCCTCCACTGCTTCCAGTGGGAGGGAGTTCCACAGTTTAACTACGGCCTGGGTGAGGAAGGCCTTCCTTTTCTCCGGAGGAGGATGCTGTCCAGCCAAAGTTAGCAGAAGGTACCCGTAGGCTGAGAAGACCCAACATGTAGCCTCCAATCGCCTGCCCAGTGGCACTGGGGGCTCACTGTGCCCCCTGCCCACCCCCTGCTACCCATCACAGACCTTGGGGGGGCTCTCCCCACCTCCCCCCCAGGGACGCCCCTGAAGCCACCTGCCTGCCGGCTCCCATCATCCGGCCACCAAGACTCAGAAACCCACCGGCAAGCAGAATCGGAAGCCCACGGCTACCACCAGCTGCCCTCCAGCCAGTCACAACCAGAAGAAGGGGGGGCCTTCGGGGAGCGGATCCTGCCCCACCTCCCCCCCCCAACCCGCCGGAGAGCAGCAAGTGCCTCTAATGTGCCTCTCAAGAGCATCATGAAGATTGATTTGCGCTGGCGGAGACGCGGCTGGGGCCGCCCGCTCGCACTCAGAGCGCTCCGGCATCTGTCCTGATTTTCCTTGTCACTCGTAATTCGCAGAGAGGCGGAGAGGGACCCAAAACTGACACTCCAGGATTGGGCGGCCCAGGGGGCTTTGCGCCGCGCCTTCCTCCGCCGCCAAATTAAGTGGCTTTTAGAGGCAGGAGGAGGAACACAAACACACACAAACCACACAGAAGAGCAGAAGAAGAGATCGCAGGATCAGGCCGACGCCCCTTCTCTCCCGCACACTGGGAGGCAGAGGCCTGGGAGGGAGGGGAGTCTAGGAGCAATCGTGGGGTTGGAAGGGGCCCCCAGAGTCACCTAGTCCAACCCCCTGCAACGCAGGAATCCCAGCTGAAGAATCCCTAGGCAAATCCCTTCATCTGAGGCACAGAGGAAGAGAAGGGGCCGCGGAGAAGCAGAGCTGGAGGCAGGGGAGGCCGGCAAAGGACCAACTCCCTCCTGCCCGCTTGCAGGCAGAAAAGGGCACCTTGGGGCAACAGAAGCTGGTGCCCAAACAAATGGAGATGTCTTCCAGGTGCCACAGAGCTCTGCGGAGTCTTTCTTGAGAGGGCAGCGCTTGGAAGACCAGCTGGTGCCTTGTGCCACTGACCGCCTTCCTGATGCCAGCGCTGAGTTTTCCTCCATATCCTCCTTCTTTGGCGATCCCTCGTAGCCGAGGAAGATGGTCTTCCATGAACACGGTCTTAACAGTGAGTCCGTAAGTGACTGTGGAGGCCAATTCTGGGCCCACACGTCCTTCCACAGTGGGGACATTGGTTTCCAGGCGGGAGTTGATCACAGTGAGGGTTTGCCAAGTGTGCCTTCCTCTTGGCACGTTTCTCCCTTGCGTCCTGAGTTCGAGTGTCTTCAAAGCCCACGACACCTTTGGGAAAGGCTGTTCTCCAACTGGAGCGCTCGCAGGCCAGTGTTTCCCAGTTGCCGGTGTTTATACTACATTTTTTAAAGATTTGCCTTGAGACAGTCTTTCTTTAAACCTCTTTTGTTGAACACCATGCCAGCCTCTGCCACAAACAACTGGCTGCAATTCCAGTAGTGCAGGGGCTGGAGTAGATGACCCTTGGGGTCCCTTCCAAGTGTACTAGCAGCCACACGTGAGCAGACAGGCGAGCAACTCGGCTGAGGCAGGTAGGGGAGCACTCCGTCGGCTGCCCCCTCAGTGCCCACCACGGCTCAGCAGCCCAGGGGCTCACGGCACAACGGAGCCAACCTGGAGGTCCCGGGGGCCGCTCCCTGCCTGAAAACCCCGCAGAGCCCCTGCCAGCCAGTGCAGGCGGCCCAGCTCTGCACACAGCAGCTCCCCCTGCTCCTGTGGCTGCTCTCCCCCCCCCTTAACTCGGCAGCCTTCGTGGCAAAAGAGTGTTTTTGCCCGGCGGCAAAGCCAGACACCTTCCGACAAGCTCAGCGGCCGAGAGTTTGTTGGGCACCTCTCCTCTGGGGACCATATGGTGGGAAAGAGCTGCCCTCAGCAGAAAGCAGGGCGAGGGGGGCGGCAGGGGGGGCCTGGCGTGGCAGCCGCGAAGGCAGGCCGCCTAATCGTTCTGAAGGGAACAGGCTGCTGAGCTGAGCGAAGGAGACAAGGAGACTCTCCGGCCGCGGAGGGAGGCTGCCAAGGATGCTGGCTCAGCAGGGAGGCAGGCGGGGGCCGGGGGCCCCCCTCACCCACCCACGGGCTCCAGGTAGGGGCTGGGGAGAGCGCAGCAGAGGCCCCACCGCTTCCCTGGGTGCAGGAGGGGGCGAGGGGACCCCGCACACACCCCCAGATCAACCACCCAGAGATGTGCTACTGCAAGAAACTTAAGGCCCTCTTCTGTTTTTAAGCAGAGGTTGGGTGCCCACCCGTCACAGGTGCTTTGGCCGAGATTCCTGGCATTGCAGGGGGTTGGACTGGATGGCCTTTGGGGGTCCCTTCCAACTCTGTAACTCCATGATTCTGTATTGCTGAGCTACAGAGAAAGGTTTCTGGGGAAACCCAGCCAGATGGGCGGGGTATAAAGAATAAATTGTTATCATATTATTATTATTATTATTATTATTATTTCACCGTTTAGGACTTCCTATCTTTGAAACAAAGAGGGCATCTCAAAAAGGTATAAATTTATGCATGGTGTGGAGAAAGGGACGTTTTCCTCCCAGATCGAGAAGCGGGCCCCTCCAAGGCCGAAACAAAGTCCTTCTTCGAGCAGCACAGAATTAAAGCTACAGGAGTTGCTTCCACAAGATGCGGTCGGACCCTCAAATTTAAGAGAGAATTAGGCAAATTGAGGAGGCGGGGGAGCCTTCTCTGTGGCCACGGCTGGGGGGGGGGGGCTCTGTCCTACCGACAGTGTCGGAGGACTTTTGGAGGCCAAACTGGCTACTGGCGATGGCGGCCATGCTCTGGCTCCACAGCCGAGAACAGGGAATGTTCCTGTTTGCCAGACGCTGAAAAGCGCCGGAGGGGAGAGTTGCTCTTGAGCTCGGATTCCACCCGCGGGCATCCTGAGAACGGCATCCTCATCCTCGGGCTCTGCTCAGGCGTGTGGCTCCTGCACTCATGTCTGGATACGAAGGGACCAGGACGCTTCCAGGAGCTGTTTTCAAAGAGGGCAGAATTTGACCCGCAAGGGGAGTCCCTGCACCCGTTCCTTGAGACGTCGGATTTGGCCCAAGGACACCCGCCTTGGCTGCCTCCTGCCTGGACTAACGTGCCTTTGAAAAGGGCTCAGAAACCTCAGCTGGCTCTTAGAGCTGCAGCCGGACAGTCGACCAGGGCTGGACATAGGGAGCAAACGACTCCCATGTCAAAACAGCTCCACTGGGCGGCCAGTCTGCTCCCGGGCACAATTCAAAGTCCTGGTTATGGCCTACAAAGTCCTTCACGGCTTAGGTCCAGCCTATCGGAATGACCCCCAACCTCCCAGGCGAACCTGCCGGGCTCTGAGATCTTCCGGGGAGGCCCTTCTCTCACTCCCACCCCCCTCACAATCCCGCTGGGTGGGGACGCAGGAGAGGGCCTTCTCGGTGGTGGCAGCTCCCAGGCATCTTTGGAACTCCCTGCCAAGGGAAGCCAGACTAGCTCCCTCCTTGCTCTCCTTCTGCCTGCAGGGGAAGACTTTCTTGTTCCAACAGGCCTTTCAGAACCGACTGCTTTTAACGAAAGAGCCGGTGCTGTGTTGGTTTTATTGTAATTATCTGTATGTTTTAATACCTCTTACACACACATACAGATATATGTTCCATTAATGTTTAATTGCTCTTAAATACTGCTTTTTGTACTGTTTTTAGCTGCTCCTACTTTAGCTGTCATGGAAAAACACAACATTTATTATTATTATTATTATTATTATTATTATTATTATTATTATTATTATTATTATTATTATTTCTAGTGAGCATAGAGGATGAAGAGCCAGAGGAAGGCATGCTTTCCACAAAGTCTGATGCCCCATTTCCATCCTGATGCTGGGCCAAGGAGCAAGTCTTGTTCCCGCGCTCAGCCAGACGGGCCAACGGCACCACCTAGCGGCCGTTCCAAAACCTCACTTCAGGCCGGCTTCAGGGCGCCTTCTGCTTCTGGAGCACCCAAGGAGGAGCTGGTGGGTGGGCACAGATGCATCAAACAGAAGTAGCAAGACTGGGGGGGGGGGGCCTGGAGATATGTCTTTAGACACACAAACCTGTCACACAAAAAGAGGTGGGCGGGGGGGAGCACAAATGATCTCCCTGCAGAGAGTTTGGGAGAAAACCTCTGGGAAAGGGGGATTGTAAGGTGGGTGGCGCTGTAGGTTAAACCACAGAGCCTAGGGCTTGTCGATCAGAAGATGGGCGGTTCGAATCCCTGTAACGGGGTGAGCTCCCGTTGCTCGGTCCCAGCTCCTGCCCACCTAGCAGTTCGAAAGCACGTCAAAGTGCAAGTAGATAAATAGGTACCACTCCGGCGGGAAGGTAAACGCCGTTTCCGTGCGCTGCTCTGGTTTGCCAGAAGTGGCTTAGTCCTGCTGGCCACATGACCCGGAAGCGGTTTGCGGACAAATGCTGGCTCCCTCGGCCTATAGAGCGAGATGAGCGCGCAAAGAGTTGTCCGTGACTGGAATGGTCAGGGGTCCCTTTACCTTTTAAGACAGGAGGTTCCTCAAGCCTCAGCTGTTGTTACCCCAAACCTTTCCAGGATAGACTGCAATGCCCTCTTCATGGTGCGGCCCAGGAAACAGGAAGGGGCTCCTAATGTGCAGGTCATGTGAGGACCTTCCGCCTTCCCATGCCTCCATGCCCCTGACCCTGCAGGGAGACCTGCCTTCAGCTTCGAAGGCCCCCCTCCCTCGCCTGCCTCCCCCACCCCTGAACGGGGTCACACGAGACCCTTCCCCCGGAGTTAGTCAGAGCCTGGAGCTGCGATGGGCTCAGACGCTCTTCCGCCCACTGCTCTTATTCTTAGCACATGGCATCTTAATTTTGTCTTGTTTGTTGGCTTCTCTTCGTGTTGGGTGAGCTGCCTCCAGAGGGGATTCAGCACAGGAAGAGTAGGCGGAAGCGCGGAAGGAACGGAAGAACCCTTACGAGGTGCAGGGAGGCTCAAGGTCACACGGGGCAACGTGCAGGCAGCTGCGGTGACCCTCCCCGGGGGGGGGGGAATGAGGGCAAAGGCTCTGGAGCAGAAGGGTCCGCCCCAAAGAAGCGCTCTGGGGCGAATCTGCAGGGGGCCCCACAGCCCAGCCCCACCCGCCAGCCTGAAGATGCAGCGCTGCCAGTCTCTGACTCAGAAGACCAGACCCCTCCTTGCTCCATCGCTAGAGGGGGGCTCAGCCTCACCTTCTGCCTTGCTCAACCTCTCTTTTAAATCGGAAGCAATGAGGGCAGTGAAGGTCCTTTGTGAGTGCCCGGAGGCAGGTGGAGGATGGATGGGGGCTAACGGATTGAGGTTGAATCCTGACAAGACAGATGTACTGTTTGGGGGGGGGACAGGGGGCGGGCTGGTGTGGAGGACTCCCTGGTCCTGAATGGGGTAACTGTGCCCCTGAAGGACCAGGTGCGCAGCCTGGGAGTCATTTTGGACTCCTAGCTGTCCATGGAGGCGCAGGTTAATTCTGTATCCAGGGCAGCAGTCTACCAGCTCCATCTGGTACGCAGGATGAGACCCTCCCTGCCCGCAGGCTGTCTCACCAGTGGTGCATGCTCTGGTTGTCTCCCGCTTGGTCTACTGCAATGCGCCCTACGTGGGGCTACCTTTGAAGGTGACCCGGAAACTGCAATTAATCCAGAATGCGGCAGCCAGACTGGTGACTGGGAGGGGCCACCGGGACCACATAACACCCTTCCTGAAAGTCCTACATTGGCTCCCAGTACGTTTCCGAGCACAATTCAAAGTGTTGGTGCCTTGAAAGCCCTAAATGGCCTCAAAGGCCCAGTATCCCTGAAGGAGCGTCTCCACCCCCATCGTTCAGCCCGGACACTGTGATGCAGCTCCAAGGAGGGCCTTCTGGCGGTTCCCTCACTACGAGAAGCGAGATTACAGGGAACCAGGCAGAGGGCCTTCTCGGTGGTGGCGCCCGCCCTGTGGAACGCCCTCCCATCAGATGTCAAGGAAATAAACAACTATCTGACTTTTGAAAGACATCTGAAGGCAGTCCTGTTTAGGGAAGATTTTAATGTTTGATGCTATATTGTATTTTTAATATTTTGTTGGAAGCCCAGCCAGATAGGCGGGGTATAAATAATAAATATTAAATTGTTGTTGTTGTTGTTATTTTTATTATTGCTGGACCCACTTCAGAGCTCCGCGTTCCCTGCAGGGCGGCCTGAGCGGCACAAGACATGGCAGCCACAGCCCCCCTCAGCAAGCCCAGCTGGGGCCTTCAGCAAGGGGCAGGCCCACAGAAAGGGAGGGCAGTGCAGGGGTTGGCCACCCTTTCCAAGCCCCGCTTTTGCTCTCTGGCCAGGCACCAAGGCCACTGGGCAGTCCTTGCCTGGAGGGCACACGATGCTACCCTGGTCCTGAGGGAGAGGAAGATTCTCTCCAACCTGCAGCCACTTCAGAGAATCTTATGGAAGGGACCCCAGGGGTCATCTAGCCCACCCCCTGCAATGCAGGCGTCTCAGCTAAAACACAAAAGATGCGCACACATGCAAACAGAAGGCTGCGGGATCCCCCTGCCCAGCACAGGCGCCAAGGCTGATTTTCCAAGGCCTCCGGGGAAATCCAAGAGACCTTTCTCTCTCCCGCTGCCTTGCCCTGCTCCCTGGAGGTGCCACCTGGAAACGAAGCTCCGGAGGCCCCTTCCCCATCCCTGCCCCACAGCTGCTTCCTGTGCCCTATAGAAGCGAAGGTGCCTGGGAGAAAGACCTCCCCCCCACGGAAACTGGAAACGGCACCAGCCAGCACAGAGCAGGCCCCTGCAGCGGTGGGGCATGTGTGCAAATCCTATTTATTGGATCGGTTTCTTAAGAAGAGCGAACCTCAGTCACACAAACACACATCAAGTCGCAGATTTCCACGCAACGCCACACACTTTCTTCCCATTACAGAGGCTACATCCGCGTAGAAGCCAGCCCCCTCCCTCCCTCCCCCCCTCGCCTCGCCTAGCAGGCCAGGCCTATCTGTTGCTATCCTGGTAAACAGACAGAACCAAGAGGATCTGGCCCTTAGCAAAGCGGCCCAGTGCCAGAAACTCAGATATAGAAGCTAATTGCCAAATGGCGCCTTGAACCTCCGTTACGGCCGTCACAAGGGAAGGTCCAGGCCCCATTTATTATTGTTAGTGTTACTCATATCATTTCTATACCGCTTTATATTTTAAAGAAAAAACCTCAGAGCAGTTTACGACACATTAAAACGTCAAACAAAACCATCCAGGATAAAACAGATTCAGGCTTCAAGGAAAATATTTCAGGCCCCTCTCTAAGTGACATTTTGCTTTCCCCTATTTACCTACGCAATTTATAGAGCTGCCCCATAGCAGAGGGACTCTAGGAAGCCAGTGGAGTGGGGTGGTGAGACCTTGGGAGATCAGGGTTCAAATCCCCTCTCAGCCAGGAATCTCGCCGGGTGACCTGGGAGTTGGTCACAGCCTCCTAACCTACCTCACAGGGTTGTTGTAGGGAGGAAAAGGCAGGATGTAAAGGCAACAAATAAGCTCTTCCGCTTCCCTGCTTAAGAAGGCCAGAGGGACCAGCCAGGCGGAGATGTCAGGCGCCAACCTGGCACCCAGAGATCTCCACCTGGGTGCGATTGGGCCCGCGCCAGTCGCAAAACGGCACCTGGGGAATTTCAGACACTGAGCAGGCCACGTGCCATTCCCCTGGAGCTCCACTGGCTCTCTCCTGAGCAGGTGAGAAGAGATGCTCTGGCGTCGGGGGACTCAGCCCTGGCCAACAGCGGGGACCACCCAGAGATCGCAGCCCGGGCAAGGGGAGGGCAAGGAGGCTTGAGGCTCCAGGCCCGTTCCGGGCTGCCCAAGCCTGCGGCTCTGCTGCCCTGTGTCACCAAGAGAGGGGGGCCATTTCTCCACGCACCCCTGCCCCGTATCGGCCTAGCAAAGCCCCCCCTACCTTGGCCACAAACTGCTTGTCCTTCTGGTCCAGGTTGGCTGTGGGAGCCACGTAGTCCCTCCAGATCCTCAGCTTACGCTCTTTGGCATACCTGGAAGAAGAAGAGTTTGGATTTGATATTCCGCTTTATCACTACCCGAAGGAGTCTCCAAGCGGCTCACATTCTCTTTTCCCTTCCTCCCCCCCAACAAACACTCTGTGAGGTGAGTGGGGCTGAGAGACTTCAGAGAAGTGGGACTAGCCCAAGGTCACCCAGCAGCTGCATGTGGAGGAGCGGAGACGCGAACCCGGTTCACCAGATTGCGAGTCCACCGCTCTTAACCACTACACCACCCTGGCTCTCACACTGGAACACAGCAAAGAATCGGAGTCCAAAGCTGAGCAGAGAAACCCCCTCGGAGGAGGAGGCGCCCCCTCCCTCCTTCCCACCTGCAAGGCAGAACATTGGGCTGGGCAAGAACCCAGTCACCTGTTAAAAGTATTTTTAAAAGACTGGAATGATATTTTTTTTTAACGTGCTTAAAAAGACCACTGTAAACAGTTAAAATCACTGGCAGGGATATAATGACACTTGCAATGTGAAATGAACTTGGGAAACTATGAATATATGATAGATAACGGTAAAAGATGATAATGTATTTTCTTTGGAAATGGAACCCATGGAAGGGAGGGGAGGAGGTCCGAAGGGTTGAAAGAGCCTTTTTATTTTAATGTTTTTGAAATGGTTAAAGTTAAAATATATAAATTTATGTCTAACCAATGAAAATTTATTTTTAAAAAGAACCCCCTCACCTAAATCTCCCCTTAGCACCTGTCCCCTTTTAAGAGGCAGCCCAATTAGGAAGGTGCCCTCTGGGCATTGGTGCCACTTCTGGCCTGAAAAATGTTCCGCAAGGCCTGCAGGTGCCACCTTGGCAGCCAAGATAAGCCCCCAAATAATGTGGAGTTGCTGCCAGGATGAGCCCGTATCTCCTTGAATGCACTTGCTCTGCTATCGCTGCACCCAACTCCTTTGGGCCGGGGGATCTGGACACCTTCCCGGCCTTTCTCAAGGAGCCCTCCCCTCCCCAAGCCCCCTCTGGGAAGCAGAACGGGAACCCCAGGGCCCAAGGAGGGCAGGCTGGGCAGGGCTACCTCTCGGCCGCTCGCAGCTTCTCCGCTCCTCGGGTGTAAACGGCGATGGACCAGTCGACGCAGCGAGCAAAGCCTTCCTTCAGGAGCAGCTCTGTGATGTTCCCATTCTGCAGCCAGGCAAGGAGAGAGAGAGAGAGAGAGAGAGAGAGAGAGAGAGAGAGAGAGTGTGTCAGGGAGCTAAAAACTCCAGCTTCATGAACACACACACAACCCTCAAGAGCCTCGACGGATTACGTTTGTTCATGCCAAGCCTAAATATATCTTCATTATCATCATTATTGCCTTTATTTGTGTATCAGTTCATTCATTCGTTAGATTTCTATCCCGCGCTGCCTCCTAAAACAGCCCAAGGTGGCAAAGCGGTAAAACAGGACAATTAAAAAGAAAATAAAATGCATTTAAAATGGCAGGACACATCTGAAAAGATTGTTATGCTTGCCAATCCAGTTTTTGGCCTGCCCTTCCCCAGCAGGCCCCAGCAAGAGGGGGGGGGGGCGACAATGTCAAATTCAGCATTAAAAACAACATTTGTTAAGATGCCTTGAGCTGCCTGCAGAAAGAGAAGGCATCTAATAAATTTAATAAATAATAGTAATAAACTAGTTGCAGGAACACGTAGAAGTCCGGCTGGGCCTCCCTGGACTCCACACTCACTTGGGGGAGGGGCGAGATGCTGCAATGACTCCTGCCCCCCCCAGCCCCTTCCCAGTCTCAAGAGCCACCAGAGGTCCAGACCCACTGGCCCTTCCCAGAGCAGGCCAAGCAGAAGGACCCAGTGTCAGGCGCTGCCCCAAAGACCTTACAATCACCATACAGGGGGGGAGAGGATGAGGGAAGGGCAGTGAGGAAGAGGCTCTTCTCTCGCTGCCCCCCACCTGCCCCTCGGGTCCCCAGCACACCCACTGCGGCAAGCCCCTTGAAACCCACCCACTCAAAGGCAGCGGCAGCCCCACAAGTGTAGCCAAGCCAAGACAGGCCTGGACTGAGCCCCCCCCCCAAGAGTCTTCCCCCTCTGGCTCTTGCCCCAGGACGCTAAGAGAGGAGGGCGCCCTGAGGAGCTCTCCGGACACCCCATGGCCATCCCAGGGGCCCCCCACCTGCCCCCCGCTCTGCACTTGCCGGGTGAAGGATGGTGCCCAGAATGTTCTGGTTGTGGCAGCTCTCCAGGACAATCTGCACGTCCCTCTGCAGCAGACGAGACTCCGTGAAGAACTTGGCTTCGGCCGCAAAGGGCTCGGGGGTCTCCGTGCCGTCCGCTTCCCGCTTGAACGTGGGGCACTGGTGGGGGGGGACAGGACAAGTCAGGGCAGGAAGAAGAGAGAGAGGCTGTGTAAGGGCTCGGGGTTGTCTCCTCGAGAGTAAAGAGACAGAAACATCCGTTCTTCTAAAGCTAATACTTTATTTACAGACTATGTACATCGGAGCGTTTAAGATTCATGTCCGCTTGAGTCGGTTCCAGAATCCGGGAGTGGCTTTCGCCGGTTCCTCCCCCAACATAGAAGCTTTGGAATTCCAAAGCGCCGCCTCCGTTCCTTACACTCCCCCCCCCCTACGCATTTGGGGCGACGGAAGTAGCTGCCCGCTTTGCTTCTCAGACCACTCGGGTGGTGCTGAGGCTCTGTCCGCATCTCTGACCCCCAGCTCCACCGCACTGCCTGGCAGTTCCTGCTCCTCACCACTGGGGCTTTCCTTGCTCTCCCCGCTGGACTCCGAGCTGCTTCCCAAGAGAGGCTGCACTTCCCTCCACCCCTCCTTCCCCGTCTCAAGAGCCTTGTGTGAGGTCAGATCCCTGACAGGCTGCTTCCTGCACAGAGCGCCTGCCCGGCCTCTCAGCAGAACCGGGACCAAGGAGCTTGACACCCCCTGAGACAGACACAGCCATTAGAGCCTCAGAGCCAGGCCTGAGCCCCTCCAGACGGGGGGTCCCTCCAGACGGGGGGAGCGCCCAGATCAGCCGGCCAATGCCTGCCTCCGAGGGCCACCCTCTGCGGGGCCCAAGGGCCAGGATCCCCAGGCCCGCCCACCCTAGCCAGCAAGACCCGCAGCCGGGCCAGAGGGGGCTCCAGGGGAAACCCCCCCAGGGAGGCAAAGCTCCTTCCTGCCTCCCCCTCCCCAGCCTCAATACCGGACAGAAAGGGGTCGCTCTGTGAAGAGGAGTCATGGGGGGGAATCCCAGGTCTGACAGGAATCTGAGAACTAGGGAATTGGAAGGGACCCCCAGGGATCATCTAGTCCAACCCCCTGCAACACAGAAATCGCAGCTCAAGAATCGCTCTGCTTATAAACCTCCAAGGAAGGAGAGTCCACTGCTTTTGGAGAAGACCTGCCTGGGGGTCCTGCCAATATTTCACAGCCCCGCAGGTGAAAAGCAGGACAGGCACATTAGGCCACGGCCTTGGGCTCGCTTATTGGCTCAAACGACAGCGGAGCCACTTGCTCCATTTGTGACCCGTGGAGAGAAGGCACGAGGCAAACTCCAGGAAGTGGGAGACCGGGGCAGGGGGCGAATCCACACACAGAGCCACTCCTTGGGCCCCAAAATCTTCCTGCCTGCTCAGAGAGTGGCCTCAGGTGGCACCCGGTCCCTCCTCTGGCCAGGATCTGCCAGAACTCCATTCCTCCCCCTCCATCGATTTGCTCAGTGGAACTCGCACTCGCCACCGCTCGGCCCCACACGCATCACAGAGGAGAGGACAGGAGTCGCATTGGGTGCCGTGAGGGGACAGGGCCTCCAGGCCGCTCACCTTGATACCTGAGAGCATGACCGTCACCAGGTAATTGTCAGGAAGGAGCAGAGCCCGCACCACGCTGCCATCCCGGACGTGTTCGATGATGGCTGCGGGAGAGAAAGAGTTTCCACTAGGGCTGAGCGGTCCCGAGGCAGGAGCAGCAGCCCAGGAATTGGCCTCCTTCCGAGTCAGACCATTGAGCTCAGGGCTGCCTACACGGACGGGCAGAGGAGACTCTCCGGAGCCCACCCTGCAGAAACTGGGGATTGAAGCTGGGACCTTCGCAGCATGCGTAATCATAGCCTGCTGGATCAGGCCCATGGCCCTTGGAGACCTGCATCCCGGTCTCATGGAGGCCAAACAGATGCCCCAAAGGGAAACTCCAGAGCCGGATTCAAGCGCAAGCGCAGCTCTGTCCAGTCGTGGCCGCAGGCAGCTTGTATCCAGGTGCCTCCCCAAACCGGGTCCAGAAAGGTCTACCTGCTGACTGAGAGCATCTGAATACTTTGAACACAGAGTTGAACTATGGAACTCCCTCCCACAGGAGGCGGTGATGTCGACCAACTTGCGGAGGAGTTAAAAAAAAGGATTGCGCAAGTTGATGGAGGAGAAGAGGACTATTCCCTGTTTGGGGAAGCTTTTAATATTTGATGAACCAGGGAACCAGGCAGAGGGCCTTCTTGGTGGTGGCGCCCGCCCTGTGGAACGCCCTCCCATAAGATGTCAAGGAAATAAACAACTATCTGACTTTTAGAAGACATCTGAAGGCAGCCCTGTTGAGGGAAGTTTTTAATGTTTGATGCTATATTGTGTTTTTAATATTTTGCTGGAAGCCGCCCAGAGTGGCTGGGGAAACCCAGCCAAATGGGCGGGGTATAAAGAATAAATTATTATTATTATTAATGGCTGCCAGCAACAATAGCTCTCTCTCAACTGGAGGCACAAGGCACCTGAATGCCCATGGCCGGAAACTGCAGTTGCTGGAGGGGGGGGGGTGCTTGGATCCTGCTGGCAGGTTTCCCATAAGGAGCATCTCAGTCATCCCCTGTGAGCACCTGACCCAGACTCTTCTCTTCTTGCTTCCCCTGGGTATAGCAAGGTTTGTTTAACCCTCATCTCTATTCCACAAAGCGTTCCTCTCACTGCCTTCCACATGCTCACTTGCAGTTTTATTTATTTTGGTTTCATTTTAGGTCTGTCTCTTTCGAGGGCCATCTACGGACTATGCGCATCCTGTTTGGCAACACAGGATTCTGCAGAAACGTCTTTTGGAAAAATAGTAACATCTCTTTTTTTGACCCCCAGGGCTCTGGCACCGCCGCCCCCCCAGCAGCAGCAGCAGTGGCAGCCCCCCCCTCCTTTGCCAGCCCCCTGGCGCTAGACCGCCCCGCGACTCACCATTGACGGGCTTCTGGTGCATGGAGTCCACAAAGTGGCGGGGGTTCTCGATGGTGTACTTCAGGTCCCGGATGGTGTGGGATCCAGTCCCGTCGCTCCACATGCCCTTCTTGGCGACCCTGGCCTGCTCCTCCAGCTCGGCCAGCCTGTTCTGCTCTGGGCTGGGGGCAGAGAAAGGCCGGCCGTCAGACAAAACCACCCAACCCTGCGGTCGTCCACTGAGGCCCACAGAGCTTTTCCGGGGAGGGCATGCAGAGGATTTGCACTGTTAACAATCTCCCCCCCCCCCAAAAAAAACCCCCAAATAATGGTGGAATGCTCTCCCTACTGTCATCAGAGCGGGGGGGGGGGATTAGGGGGCCTTTCTGCTGTCAACTTTAGACACCCTCGTTTCGCTAAGCACTAAGACTGGTCCTTGCTGCCTTAGCTACTGGGACGTTTTACTGGTGGGCTGGATTTTCACTAGGCATTATCCCGTTTCCCTGCAGAGCTTTGCCAAACTCTGAAAACAAAAAGGAGCAGCACCTCCCCCCCCCCCACAACTCCCAGGTGAGGCTACTGTAACCCAGCGCTGAGCGCAGGGCTGCTGCCTTTGGTTAATTCAAAACGCACCCGCTGCAGAACCAGCACAGGCTACTCACTGGGAGCAGGATCCCAGCTGGGCTCTGCAAGGCAGATGACTCCCCATTGGGGCTGCTGTTTTAAGCTGTGTTTATAGTATTGTTGCTGCTATTCAGCCATCGCCTCCCGCCTGCGCATGCAATTGTTTTTACTGCTTTTATGCACTCTTATGATGTTGTAAATCATTTCAGGATACCTCGAGGGAGGAGGTTCATAGAAGAAAAATAGAACATCGTCACTGATCCTGTGTGCAAGTCCCCACAGTAACCTTCATGCAGCCTGGAACCAGAGGCAGCTGCCAACCAGAGCCTGGCCCAGGACGTTAGTTTAAGATGTAGTTGCTGCATGAGGAGAGGGGCCTCCTTGGTGGTGGGACCCCCCCTCCCCTGTGGAATGATGCTCCCCACTCCACAGACCACCTCCAGGGGTCTCTCAGCACCACCACAAGGCTGCTTCAATGCTGCCCGTTTATTCATCTCTGTGTGGCTTTGCTATGTTGTGTTAGTGCTGCAAGGCAGTCATAAACGCCATCTCCAACTCCTCGAAAGATTCCATCAACGGGGTCTCCAGAAAATTTTACACATCACTTGGGAAGACAGGCGAACTAATGCCAGTGTACTGGAAGAAGCAAAGATCACCAGTGTTGAAGCAATGATTCTTCAACATCAACTTCGTTGGACTGGTCATGTTGTGCGGATGCCTGATGATCGTCTTCCATTATGAACCGTAATAAATCAAATCAATCAATCAATCGCCTTCCAAAGCAACTACTCTATTCCAAACTTAAAAATGGAAAGCGTAAGTAATGCTGGTGGTCAACAAAAGAGGTTTAAAGACTGTCTCAAGGCAAATCTAAAAAAATGTTGTATGAACACCGACAACTGGGAAACACTGGCCTGTGAGCGCTCCAGTTGGAGAACAGCCTTTCCCAAAGGTGTCATGGGCTTTGAAGACACTTGAACTCAGGACACAAGGGAGAAACGTGCTAAGAGGAAGGCACGCTTGGCAAATCCACACCGTGATCAACTCCCACCCGGAAAGCAATGTCCCCACTGTAGAAGGACGTGCGGATCCAGAACTGGCCTCCACAGTCACTTACAGACTCACTGTTAAGACCGTGTTTATGGAAGACCATCTTCCTCGGCTACAAGGGATCGCCAAAGAAAGAAGAAAATATTTTCAGCCACTCAGTCATGTACAACGCAAAGGTGGGATGTCAGAGATTTATCCTGCAACAGACCCTCATGTATCCGTGGCACGAGGCGGTCCCCAATTCAGCCCAAGCCCTTCCTGCCTCACCCTGTTGCTGGGTATATAAGGGAACAGGGCGCCCGTGACTGTCTCTGGCTCAAAGCCACAGAGGGCAGGACTCAGGGAGGGCACTTCACACCCAGAGTGAGCAACCAGGCCTTTGGCAGACCAGAACCACCACTTTTGCCCCCTGGCCTTGCGGTGAATTGTTGCCACCTTCGTCAGCCGACACAGCGCTACGCATCAGAAAGGATACTGCTATTAAGAGCCTAGGAGGAGCCTGCCGGATCCGGCCAACGGCTCCCCCAATTCATCACCCTCTTCTCAACGGCTGAACCTTTGCCCGCAGGAAGCAGGATCTGAGCACAAGAGCAGCACTCCCCCCTCCCGTGGTTTCGAGCAACCGGTTAAACTAATCCACCGGAGTTTCAACCCTGGGCAACTATCAAAGGGCAGCTCCGCCTGCTAGGCTGCGCCACCCTCACCAACACACACACCCCACACACACTCTGCATGCATTCCAGGGACAAGCGCTGGTGCCATCTCGCCAGTTCCTCGGGGGCCCCGGCAGCTGCCCGCCCTGCGGTGCAGGGATTCCCGCTGACCCGGCCTGCCTTGGCAAGAGCGTCGCCTTCTCAGTGTTTGCTTCTCGTTCAGGCGGAACATAAGCAAAGTGAGCCGAGGCCCCGGTGGAAATCGCATGGCAGCCAGCCCAGCAAGCCAGGCTCTGCGGCCTCAGCCACCTCCGCAGACCTCCGGAGAATACTCTGGGGCTCTTCCAAGGCTGTGAACACATCAGCGGAGCCATCAGCCCCCCCCCTCTCGCACGCTCGCTCTCACTCTTTCCTGGCAAGAGGCAGAGCTCAGGCCTGAAGGGGGGGCTGCCTTTTGCCTCCTGCCGCGGCACAGCCAAGCTGCCGGGTGCTGCAGGGCCAACAGGATTGCCACCCAAGCCACCGTCCCTGGCAAATGCACCCCGAGGGATGCTGGGGCCACGAGGCAGCGCTGTCTCCCCCATGGACCCCACCCGGCTCCCCTTGGGGCTTCTGGTTCAGCACACAACTCCTGAAGGGGGAGAAAGCCGAGCCCCCCAATCCTCACCCAAGCTCAAGGATGGGCTCTTTGAGCAAAGCAGTCGAGGTCCCTGGGCACAAACTGGGATTGGGAACGAGGCACAGGGCTGTTTTGCCAGCAAAACGAAGCAAAGGGAAGCTGCAGACGCCTCTGGAAGAGACCTCACCTTCGAGACTAACCACCCGGAATCTCGTCTATGAGAAGCTCCGGCCACATTTGCCAGTCTTGGGGGGACAAGAGGCTGGCGGTGGGCGGCATGTTTTGTAAAGAGATGAGACTCCAAAGACCGTCTTGGAAGCCTCGCTCCCCAGCCACCCTCACCCCAGAGTTTGCCAGGGAGAACGGCAGCCCCGGGGCACGTCAAAAGAGAAGCCCAGATCCTCACGAGTAGACCTACTTGTTGCCACGCAAGCCTTCCCGGCGGCTGGCCAGCCCTTCGGACACGAGCGACTCGGCGATGTTCTCCCAGCTGTGTCTGCCAAGGAAAGAGAGCCAGGTTAGCAAGGCAGCACAGCGCCCAAGAACGGAAGAATTGGCCGGCAGGATCAGGCCCCAGGGGCTCTCTCCGCGACCAATACCCCAGGCAGGATGCGAGCACAAGGGCCCCTCTCCTCTGCAAAACCGGGATTCAGAAGCAACTGCAGAGGCAGGGCAGAGCCGTTGTGGGTGGAAATGCTTCTAATAAAATAAAAATCTTAACTAAAAGAAGCAGAAATGCTTTCAATGAGGGGGCTGGGGCCATGCTGGTTTTGTCTGCATGTTTTTAACAGATTTAATACATTTGTGTATAGTTTGAAGTGATTGTTAATGACTGTGGGGTGTCCCCTATATTTTTAGCTGCCATTCTTTTATTTGTACGTCAACCCGATTCCCTGCCAGGGGGAAAGGGGGGATATGAATAAATATATCATATATATTTAGCCTGCCTGGAGGGCGGGAAGCAAGATGCCCCGACTGGCCCACACCTGACATGGCCAGGCCGCTTGCAGTGGCGAAGGTGGCAGGAAGGAAGGAAGGAAGGAGTCACACCCAGCACCCAAGCAGGATTTTACTACTGCGCACAAGGAAGAAGTCCTGCCACTACTGGGGGGCGGGGAATGTTTCCTCACCTTCCAGGAGGTGGAAGGTGACCCACACACAAAGGCTTCCAGGAGACCCACACACAAAGAAGCTCTTATGGAAGGAAAGAGTTATGTGGGGGACTCCCTGGTCCTGAATGGGGTAACTGTGCCCCTGAAGGACCAGGTGTGCAGCCTGGGAGTCATTTGGGCTCCCAGCTGTCCATGGAAGCGCAGGTTAATTCTGTGTCCAGGGTGGCTGCCTTGCAGCTCCATCTGGTGCGCAGGCTGAGACCCTCCTGCCCACAGACTGTCTCTCCAGAGTGGTGCATGCTCTAGTTATCTCCCGCTTGGACTACTGCCATGCGCTCTCCATGGGCTACCTTTGAAGGTGACCTGGAAATTGCAACTAATCCAGAATGCGGCAGGTAGACTGGGGACTGGGAGTAGCCACCAAGACCATATACCGGTAACACCAGTCTTGAAAGACGTTTCCGAGCACAATTCAAAGTGGCAGGAAGGCCGCACATAAAATTTCCAGCTGTGTTTTCCCTTTGCCAATTTCCCCCGGAGACAGTTCCCTCTTGTTTCCTAAGGAGGTCTCCTTTTTTGCCCCAGACCTGCCAGTGCCGACACATGACTACCGAACTCTTTTTTGATGGCTTCGGGAGCTGAAGAACTCAGAATACGCTCAGCCTCTGCTCACACCCCACTTGGCTGATGAACCTCACGAGCTCACAGGTGAACAGCCGGCTCAGGGAGGAAGGATCCTCTGCAGGAGGAAGAGCAGACTGGGCTGTGGGGATCTGCCCTCCAAGTGTGGGGCAACCCTGTGCAGGACCTCTCACCTTTCCCCAGGTACACCATCCCGTACTCCCGGCCTTGGGGCGTCTTGTATTCCACCGTGAAGCAAACTCTTTCCCGATAAGCTTCTTCCGCAGGAATTCGCGGGCTAGGAACCCCCAGGGCTGAGGAAGGAGGAGGTCGCTGGTCAGGAACAGGAGCCGCTCAGCCCCCCACACACACACACACCCAACACTCACTCCAGCCCCTTGTTTTCCAAGGTTGATTCGTCGCTTTCAGAAACTCACCTGTCAGCTTGCAAAAGTAACAATTAAGAACCACCCATGTAATACAGAATGTTTAAAACCTCCACGGCCGGAAACAACTCTAAAAGTGCTTCATATAAGCTCCTTAGGAAATTTGCATATTAAGTGGTATATAGGCTACGGTTGATGATAAATGATGGATAAAACATCGAACACATGGGAGAATGGAACCCTTTGGAGCCGGACGAACTACTCTAGAGAGGGGATTTTCATTTATTCATTTTATAATAATATTATCATTATTATTATTATTATTTCATCCGTAGATCTCAGGGTGGTTCACAACATAACAAATACAAGGTAAGAGACAAATTCCTCAAGCAGGGCTGCTCCCACAGGTGGGGCCACCCCATCCCCCCATGCCCACCCCCAGAAAGAAAGTGTCAACCTCAGGCCTTGACCTCAAAAGATGGGCAACTGGGGGGGGGGGGTGATGGAGGCGGACGACGCACAGCCAGGCTATTTCCTGCCAAACGTCACCCACTGGTGGCAAGAAGTGGAATAGCAACCAATAGTGTGACTGAAAGAACCGGGAATGAATACCTACAGACCGAAAAATCCGACCCGAAGGGCCCATTGGCAAGGTGACAATGTGCAGCAAAAGCACATAATCTGACTGCCACACAAGTCCTGGTTGAGCGTTGGGTGCAAACCTGGCAGCTAACAGATTGAGGTTGAATCCTGACAAGACAGAAGTACTGTTTTGGGGGGACAGGGGCGGGCAGGTGTGGAGGACTCCCTGAATGGGGTAACTGTGCCCCTGAAGGACCAGGTGCGCATCATGGACGTCATTTTGGACTCCCAGCTGTCCATGGAGGCGCAGGTTAATTCTGTATCCAGGGCAGCAGTCTACCAGCTCCATCTGGTACGCAGGCTGAGACCCTACCTGCCTGCAGACTGTTTCGCCAGAGTGGTGCATGCTCTAGTTATCTCCCGCTTGGACTACTGCAATGCGCTCTACGTGGGGCTACCTTTGAAGGTGACCCGGAAACTACAACTAATCCAGAATGCGGCAGCTGGACTGGTGACTGGGAGCCACCGCCAAGACCACATAACACCGGTCTTGAAAGACTTACATTGGCTCCCAGTACGTTTCCGAGCACAATTCAAAGTGTTGGTGCTGACCTTTCAAGCCCTAAGCGGCCTCGGTCCATTATACCTGAAGGAGCGTCTCCACCCCCATCGTTCTGCCCGGACACTGAGGTCCAGCTCCGAGGGCCTTCTGGCGGTTCCCTCACTGTGAGATGCCAAGTTACAGGAACCAGGCAGAGGGCCTTCTCAGTGGTGGCACCCGCCCTGTGGAACGCCCTCCCACCAGATGTCCAAGAGAACAACAACTAACAGACTTTTAGAAGACATCTGAAGGCAGCCCTGTTTAGTGAAGCTTTTAATGTCTGATGGATTCTTGTATTTTACTATTTTGTTGGAAGCCGCCCAGAGTGGCTGGGGAAGCCCAGCCAGATGGGCGGGGTATAAATAATAAATTATTATAATATTATTACTATTACTGGTGGAGGGGAGAGAGGGAATGTATGAACCACCTGTCCCGTCCTGTCCCCCCGTGTCATATATTCTGTTTTTAAAACAGAGGTTGCGGGGGGCCATCTCTGGTGAGCTGTTCCGGAAGCTCTGCAAGCGCCATCTTGGCAGTCCAGATAACCCCAGAATTAATAGGCAGCTGTTGCAGCAATGAGCTCATTTATGTTTAAATCCGCTTGATGTGATGTAAGCTAATTGGCTGGCTTTGATGCCATCCTTATCTGTGGGGTGCTGGGCTCTGAGCCCAGAAAAGGGAGCTTATCTGTAGGATTTGGGCATTTGCCACCTCTGCCCTCACCTGGGCAGGTGAAGCCATCAGAAGCCCTGGCCAAAGGATCCTGCTCTGTGTATAAAGAATGAATCCCCATTTGCTTGGGGGCAGACATGCCGTCTCCTTGCTGTGGGGTCTGCGTCTGCAGAGGCTGGGAGAAGGGGCAGGCTGGTTTGCTGCAAGTCTGCCCCTTCCCTTTAACAAAGCGTTAGAATGGACCGATCTCACAGTTAGGGCACCCTCCTTCGGTATCCCTGCACCCAACCCCTCCCACAAGCCCTCCTTTGGGTGAGGACACCCAGCGGCCAGGGATTCTTCAGCTGCGACTCCTGCATTGCAAGGGTGGGCCCTTGGGGGCGGGCCTGCTGCTGGGTGCCAACTCCCCACCCAGGAAGGCCAATGGGCACCAAGACCCTGGCACAGAGGAAGAGGCAGGCTGCCCATCCCTCCCTTCGATTATGTGGGTGGCACCCTGTGCCCACAGCCACCCCCCTCTTGGACACCTCCACAGCAGGGTAAAAGGGTCCTGGCAGCAGTGGCGGCATTTAGCCCCCTACATCAGGCCCTCGGTCGCCTCCGTGACCAGCGCTTCCCCCCATCTCCCCCCCCCCCAGACCTACCTCGTCTGGTGTGTCCTTGCCATCTGGCTGCCCCGCAGCTGCCCGGCGTGCCAGGTTCCCAGCCCGGATGTTGCTGAGGTTGATCTGCTTCTCGGGAGGCGGTCCTCCCCGAGGCTGGCCGCGAACTATGATGGCACAGCCAGAGAGAACCTGGGGGGGGGGAGAAGGCGGGGGCATCAGTAGCAGCATCTAACAAGCCCCAAAGCGAGCAGCATCAGAATAGGACCCAGGAGACCAGGGATCAAATGCCCACTCGGCCGGGAAACTGACTGGGGGACCTACCTCGCAGGCGTGTTTTGGGGATTAAGTGGGAAGGGCCAGGTAAGCCACCTTGAGGGTCTTGAAGGTGGGAGGCAAGTGGAATTCATAGTAACAATGACCTTGGCTGAGCAGGCAGGCGTGAGCGTCAGAGGAGCACCCAGGTAGCCTGAAGGCAAGGGACCCTTCTCCTCCTCAGCTGTTGCCACCCTCAATGGCACCCTGAATGTGCAAGATCCCATTTTACTCACGGGGCGCTCTCCTAGGGCTCCTTCCTGCCCATGAATCTTGCCCAGCCACCTTTCAAGGATGCCGGCCACCGCCCAAACCAACCAACAGCTTGTTACGTTGAGGATGGGCTATGTGCATTTTCTATGCTGCCTTCCCTCACCCCGTTGCCAGTCAAGGCAGATCAGGAAAGAGTAAGACCATTAACACAAAGGAGCAAAATCGCATCCTAAAGAAGAAATCAAAGCACTTGCAGCCGTTCACAAACTGCAGGGCCACCATCCGTCTGAAGGTAAAACGGAGCTGCAAAAAGTGGCGCTGGGCTGCCCTGGTTGTCAGTTCATTCCCAGGCCCAAGCCAAGGTGTTTGTGTTTAAAGCCCTAGACGACTCCAGCCCCAGATATCCGAATGGCTACCTTCTTCCCTGAGGGGGTTCTCTTGGCAGTCCCTCCACCTTCAGGGGCTCAAGGGGAGTGGCACCCCAGGAGGACAGGGCCTTCTCTGTGGCAGCCCCTCCCCACAGAGGTGCATCTGGTGCCTTAACTGAGCAGCTGCTGGACATCTCTTTGCCCCCTGACCTCTTTTGCAACTGGAGGTGTATGTTCTTAGGACCCACCTCATTTTATGGTTGGGAGTTGTTTTAAAGCGTTCTATCCTGCCCTGGGACCTTGGGGTGAAGGATTGGTAACAAATTATTACTACCATTATTATTATTATTACTACTACTACTACTACTACTACAGTCGTACCTTGGATCCCAAACGCCTTAGTACTCAGACATTTTGGTTCCCAAACGCCGCAAACCCGGAAATGACTGTTCCAGTTTGCAAACTATTTTTGGAAGCCGAATGTCCAACGGGGCTTCTGCGGCTTCCGATTGGCTGCTGGAGCTTCCTGCAGCCAATCAGAAGCCGCGCTTTGGTTTCCGAACATTTTGGAATGGACTTCCGTTTGACTTCCAAGGCACGACTGTACTACTAATAAGCTTTTTTTAAAAAATCCACCAAACACTTTCGGCATGATTCCTTCCAACTTCAGACACCCATTGGCAAAGGAGCAGCCAATCCATGTCATCCCCCAAGCCCCAGAGGCGGGACTTCCCTTGGTTGAGCCAGGAGGTCAAGCCCTCCCACTGCCTGCCCCACAGGAGAGGTTTCCCCTCTGCACCGGCACGCGAGAGGCAAGGCCATGCCCAGGCCATTCCTCCCGCCAAGGTTCAGAGTCCAGGCAGCCACAAGTGAGGCCTCCTCTAGGCTGGCTGGGCAGCAACGGAAGCTGCAGCCACGCTGACCCTGCGAGGCAGAAGGGGGGACACTCCCCAGAAAGCCTCCGAGGCCCTGGCTGAAACCAGCAAATAAAAAGTTGTGCACTAGAGATTATGGGGACACACACACACACACCCGGGCTCCTCAACACGTGGCCCATGGTCACGGCCTGTGGCTACCTTTCTTAGAAGTGGCAAATGGAGATCAGGGGGATCTGTTTCCTGGCTGCAGCTAGCCATGGAAGCCCAGAGAGGAGCTACCAGGGGACAAACATCCTCTGACTTGGGGCCCTCTCTGTGGTGCCTGCCTGGCAGGATGCAAAGATGCCCAGATCTCCAGGTGTCCCTCTGGCCTCTCCACCAGCCAAGGAAGGCAAAGACATGGGGGCTTTGATGGCGCAGGAGGGAGGGGGAACAGGCTAGTCACCTGCAGGCAACGATTTCGAGCACCCGGGCTCAGGACCAGCGGCGAGAATCGGGACCCTGGCTCGCCTCCCTGTTCCGAGCCCCCTCTTCCCCCACCTGTCCTAAGAGCCAAGGAGGTGCCCCAGGGTTTGCAAGCCCAGTGGCAGGAAGGCCGCAGCAGTCGGGGTTTCCTCTACTCGACTCCTTTCACCTGAATCGCCAGCCCTCAAACGTAGCAGGCGATGCCTCAGTCCATTAAAGCACTGTGCGCAAACGCCGAAGCGTTAGACTCCAACCGGAGAAGCCAATTGACAAAATAATCAATTGGAGAGAGTCTTCCAATGGCACTCGATACACCGAGAACCGCCAGGGACTGGAGACAAGACAGTCTCAAGGACAGTTCCCAAGACAGGCTCAAGGACCACCCCGCTCTTGGCCGCTTGCCAAGGGCGAGATCTGTGGGAGCGCCATCCTGCACAAAGGGCACTGTGCCCATTTGACTCCCAAGGCCGTTTCAGCCAAGCTTCCTCATCAGCCAACCTCCTCCACAGCCAACGCTCCTTTGGTCTTTCCTCCACCCCAACGTTTTGACCCCTTTAGCAAGCTGATGCCACCTCTGTAAAAAATCACCACCAGCCTTGGCCGCACACAGAGAGAGCAGAGTTCCTACCTCACCAGCCGCCCCCCCCCCGAGAGGCTGGGTTATATGCCTGTTGTTTAAAAGGCTGCCTGCCAGAGCCCAGGCTTTCCCCCCAGAAAGGACCTGGCGGCTGATTCCACCAGTAGGGCCAATTCTCCCAGCAAGAAGGTGCTGCTCTCGGACGGAACAGAGGCTGAGGGTCCCCTCCTCCTTGTGGCAAAGGGGACTCCACCTCACTTACAGAGATGCAGTGCAGTTCAGTGGTTAGAGTGTCTTTCTAGCACCTGGGATCAAATCCCCACTCGGCCATGAACCCCACTGGGTGACGCTGGCCCAGCCACTGCCTCTCCACCTAACCTTCCTCTCAGGGTTGTTGTTGTGGGTGCTAAATGAGGGGGAGAACCAGAGAGGCCCCCTGGAGCTTGGGGGGTGTGAGTGGATTGTAAACACAATGTATAAAGCAAAGGGAACATATAAATACAGTCGTACCTCGGAATCCGTTCCGGAAGTCCATTCGACTTCCGAAATGTTCGGAAACCAAGGCGCTGAAGACGGAAGTGCCTATGGGGATCCTTCCCAGGGGGCAGCCCCCCTCACGCCAGCCCCAGGGGCAGCAAGTGCCTCCCCGCTTCTCTAAGGCCTTCATCAGGGTGAAACAAGGGGGCTTGCCAAAAGGGCCATCAGCCACAGAACCACCAAGTGCCTTCCGGGTCACAGGGTGCTGTGTTTTGCCGCCCAAGCACTGTTGCAAAAAAATATAAATGAGAGCTGAATGAAATAAGAAGAATGCTATAGAAGCCCAGCCGGAATGTTACAGGCTGTGATCTGGAGAAAGTGGCCAGAGAGGACGGGAATAACGTACAGGGAGATCGTTGCCCCCTTCTCTCCTCACAGGGTAGCTGCAGGGCAGATCAGAATTACGCCTGCCTTTGGGCAGTGTGGCTGCAAGGCTGAGCTGCGCACCCCCCTCCACAGGCAGTGGTCCTGGAGCACACTGCAGACCACCTACTGTGGACGGGTGCCCTCAGTACTGGGGGGGCACTGCTGGGGGGAATTCTCTCTAGCTGTCCCAGGACTTTGGCCCACCAGCCCCACTGATCTCGCTGTGGGGCAGAGATGCGCCCGTGCAAGATGCCCAAAGACTCCGAAAACCAAACTAAACTGGTTCCCAAAGCTACTTGGCAAGCACTTCCGTCCCTGCCTGCTCCAAGGTGTTAGCATCTAAATTGCAGAACTCTTGCATGTGGTGTGGCTAGCACTTCACAGTGGGGTGGGGTGGGGTGACCCACAGGGCACTTGTTTCGGGACAGGGAAGGGAGCCAGCTGCTCTCAGGCTCCAGAACCCAGAGGCACCTGAACATCCTCTGCTGAACGGGTAAGGCCACCTCCTGCCTCCAGGTTGCAATGTTCCACGCGTCCGGCCACCCTAGCATGCCTCAGGTGTATTACAAGCAACTTCTGCTGCTGAATTTCTAGAGGTGTTTGCAAATTCCAGCTGAGACCTGGCGCAGCCAGCACTTGTCCTGTGTCACAGCGGATCTGCAGCAAAAAGGCCAGAGCACCGAGCAGCAGCGGGACAAAGCAGCCACAACACACGTCCCGGAAGCAAGTCAACTTTCTGCGGAAGATGGCCTGAGAGAGCTGCAAGGGGGCAGCTCGCCCCCCAAACCCAAGAGACTGCCATTCCAGGCTTGCCCCACTGCACAACTTTGTCCAGTTTGCGTCTTGCCCTTCTCAGAAAAGATACAACTAGCTGACACACACTCTCTCTCTCCTTCCAGACAGCAAGGGTGAGCCTGGGTGTCCTTTGCAATGCAAAGCAGGTTCCAAGGCTCCCCCCTAAGTCATCACTGGAGGTCATCAAAAGCCAGACCATCTAGGGCACAGGTGTCAAACTCTGGCCCTCCAGATGTTTTGGAACTACAATTCCCATCAGCCCTAGCTAACAGGACCAGTGGTCAGGGATGATGGGAATTGTAGTCTCAAAACATCTGGAGGGCCGGAGTTTGACACCCCTGATCTAGGGCGACACTCTCCAGGTGTTACTAGAGCCCAGCTGCCAACAGGCTCAGCCAGCATGGCCAATGGTCAGGGCCAAGAGCTGTAGTCCAGCAACATATGGAGGGGGCTACACGGGGCACCTCCTCCCCACAGACAAGGCTCTTTCCCAGCTCTAGGGCAGAAGTTCCGGCCTGGACCCAAGGCCTTCTGCCTGCAAAGTGTAAGCGCTGAGAGACTCCGCTGGGCCGTTCCTGGATGCATCACATGCAACGAAACAAGAGAACCATGCCTGGCGTCAAGGACTCCTCTTCTTCTCTATCCTCAAAATGAAGGAATGTGATGATGGGGTGCTCCTGCAGCCCCCCTCCCTCCCTCCCTAAAGTGTGGCGTCTCCAGCTGCAATTGCACCGGGGAGAGAGAAGAAGAAGAAGAAGAAGAGTTTGGATTTGATATCCCGCTTTATCGCTACCCGAAGGAGTCTCCAAGCGGCTCACATTCTCCTTTCCCTTCCTCCCCCCCAACAAACACTCTGTGAGGTGAGTGGGGCTGAGAGACTTCAGAGAAGTGGGACTAGCCCAAGGTCACCCAGCAGCTGCATGTGGAGGAGTGGAGCCTCGAACCCGGTCTCCCAGATTAGAGTCTACCGCTCTTAACCACTACACCACACTGGTGGTGAAAAGGGTGGTCCTGAGGCTACCAGTCCTGGGGGGCCACATGCCCACCTCCCACAGGGGAGTCTCTGGTTGGCCTCTCTGGGGCACAGGGCGGGATCCCTCTCGCCCACCCAAACACCCACGTGGTCCCAATCCAGCTGCTGCTGCTGCTGCTCCTGGGCTGCTTGGCGGGGTTTTTAGCGGACTTGCCGGGGGGGGGCTTCGGCGGCGCTTCCCGCATTGCACGGGGTTGGTGTGGACGACCCCTGGGGGTCCCCCTCCCCCCTCTTCGGTTCTGCGACCCTTAAGCCCTGGGGAAAGGGCTCCGGAGGAGGGTCCTGGGCTGGGGAAAGAGGAGACCCGGCGGAGGGGAGGGCAATGGGGCGGGGGGGCACGTGGCGGGGAGCCGAAGGGGGCGGGGGGCGGGAAAGGGGCTTCGGCGCTCTGCCCACGCTCAGAGGCGCCCTTTACCATCTTGACGATGCCCCTCTGCAGGGCGGGGCTGGCGGCGCCCGAGGCGGCGGCGGCGGCGCTGCTGCTGCTTCCGGAGGAGGAGGCCATCCCGAGGGGTCTCTCCGAGGGGTCTCTATCGGGGGGGGGGTCTCTCTCTCTTTCGCTCTCTCTGCGAGGGACGCGGCGCGGACGGAAGGCGGAAGGGGAGGGGCGAGGGGCGGGGCGCGAGCTTTATATCCCTTCCCCTGGCCCCGCCCCCTGGCGCACGCGCAGCACCCGCCCAGCCCAGCCCTCGAGAGGAGGGCCAATGGGCGGGCGCCCCCGCGGGCCCGGACCCGCCCCCTCGCCGCCGGGCCGGCCAATGGGCGCGGCGAGCGGCGGCCAGGGAGGGAAAGGGGAGCGTATTCAAACCCGCGACGTCGCGGAAGGTGGGAGGGAGGGAGGGATGAGGAGGGGGGAAGGAGGAGGGACTTCCGGGTCACGCGGGCAGAAGGACACGTCGGCAAGAGCTGCCCGCGCGGCAGGCCCGCCCACGCGCCCACGTGGGTGGGAGGGGCCGCCGTCTCGGACGCGCGTGCGCGGTAGAGGGGGGATCCCGGGGAAGCCCTCCGGGCGGGCACGTGACCAGGAAGGGAATTCCCTGCCGCTGCTCGTCCGGCTGCGTTGCCTATTATTGCCTATGGTCAACATTTCCAACTGCATATCTGGCCGTATTGTTCATGGTGTTTGTTGTATTACAAGTGAAATTAAAATAATAATAATAAATAATAGTAAAGGTACGCCTGAGCGTTGGAAGTGTGCATGCACACGGAAGCTCATACCAAGAGCAAACTTAGTTGGTCTCTAAGGTGCTACTGGAAGGAATTTTTTATTTTTTATTTAGTTTCGACTATGGCAGGCCAACACGGCTACCTACCTGTAATCTTAACAGCTTGGTTTGCCATTCCTCTCTGGTAGAGACTGAAATGCCGAAATGGAAGGGACCCCAATGGTCATCTAGTCCAGCCCCTCACCAGGAGGCAGGACCTTCTCAGGCGATCCTCTCGCTCGCTCAGGAGGTGATCTCGGGGGCATTTTGTGAGCGAGGCCGGGCCCTGGACATGCAGGAGACTCGCTCCCTGTGGCTCCCCATTGCTGGTCCCTTCCTTCCCCAAAAGCGATTGGCGGTGCTCAGAGCCCCCCAGCCAGGGTGGCAGCAATTCCCCGGGCATCTGGCGTGCCCACCTGGAGACTCTAAGATCCAGGATGGGGCTGGGCTGCTGCTGCTACACGGGCGCCCCTTGGAGACTGGCGTTTCAGACGGAATCGGAGAGGCGGGGGGGAGCTGGGGTGCTCGTCTGCACCCCCTACTGGCTGAGGAGGGTTTCTTTTGGGGCCACCCCCAAGGAGCCCCTGCTACATTAAGCCCTTCTTCCTGGGGGTGATGGAGAAGGGGTCAGACGTCTCTCTGGCTTCTGCCTGTGGGCCCAGCGCCCTTTCGCTACCAATAGCCAAACCCAGATCTTTCCTCCGCCCTTGTTTGTTATGTAAATCTTCTTCCCTGTCAGGGAGAAGAACACCATTTTGGGGTCCACCTCTGGTGCCAAAATGCACTTAGTATCAGGTGAACCTGGAATGTGAGAAGTCCATCGGTTCCAACATCTGTATTTTGCATTGTTTTACTGTGAATAAGTTGGGTTTCCAACAATCGCAATTGGGGGGGGGGGGTATTAAAACCATAGAATCATGGAATTGTACTGTTGGATGGGACCCCAAGGGTCATCTAGTCCAAGCCCCTACAATACAGGAATCACGACTAAAACATTCATGGCAGATGGCAGTTCAACCTCTGCTTTAAAACCTCCAAGGAAAGAGAGCCAATAATCTTTCCATTGTCAAACAGCTCTTGGTGTCCTGATGTTTAGTCAGAATTTCCTTTCTTGGAACTTGAAGCCATTAGTTTGAGTCCTACCCTCCAGAGCAGGAGAGAACAAGCTGATCCACCTGACAGCCCTTGAGTTATTTGAAAATGGCTCTCATATCTCCTCTCAGTCTCCTCATTTCCAGGCCAAACATCCCAGCTCCTTCAACCATTCCTCATAAGGCTTGGTTTCTAGACCCTTGATCATCTTGGTTGCCCTCCTCTGCACACCTTCTAGCTTGTCAACATCCTTCTTAAATTGTAGTGCCCTGAATTGGAAACAGTATTTCATGTGTGGTCTGACCAAGGCAGAATAGAGCCGTACAGTGGTACCTCGGGTTAAGAACTTAATTCGTTCTGGAGGTCCGTTCTTAACCTGAAAGTGTTCTTAACCTGAGGTACCACTTTAGCTAATGAGGCCTCCCGCTGCTGCCGCCGCATGATTTCTGTTCTCATCCTGAAGCAAAGTTCTTAACCTGAGGTACTATTTCTGGGTTAGTGGAGTCTGTAACCTGAAGCGTCTGTAACCCGAGGTACCACTGTACTATGACTTCCCTTGATCTGGACACTAGACTTCTGCTGATGCAGCCTAGAATACCATTAGCTTTTTTTGCTGCTGCATCACACTGTTTATGAGGATAGGGTTGAGCCCGTTAATTTGCTGGCAGCAACAAAACCTCAGCCGCCCAAGGGAGGCGCTGAGTTCATGGTGCCCTGCCAGGGGCTTCTCGGTGGCCAGGGGGTCTCGGCCTTCCGCTCCCCAGAATCTCAGGCAGGGGGGACCAGCACTGGTGAGCTAGAGGGGCAGATGGAGAAGGAAAGGGCATCAGCTTCCAGTGCTCCAGAGAGAGATTTGAGGAGATGGGAGATTTGGGCCTCTGAAGTGCCCCAGCTGGTCTCAGAGCCCAAAAGTCTTCCACCTCCCTAATGGGAAGACCAGCCCAAGACACTGATCATTCATTCCCCTGCAGTGTGGAAATCCCAGTGAGTGCTGAGACTGGAGCAGTCCCTGGAAAGGGCTCAGAGGAAAGGGCTCCTCCTATTTGCTCTTAAAAGCAGAGAACCCTCCCTGCCCTCCATGCACCTGGTTGGATATAGGCTGCTGCTGAAGCTGGAGGCTCCATCTCGCTATCCTGATTTTCAGATCTACTGCTCAGTCTCTGGGGGTGCATGTTTGCTCAGAAAAGCCCTCCTCCACTCATGTCTGGCAGAATCCAGTGCCACAAGAAAAGAAAAGGTCATCAACACAGCCCCTGGAGTTACCAGCATGGCACCCACGGGTGCCACTGGACCCAACAGGACCCCCCCCCCCCCCCCGTGGGTGCCATGCTGGTAACTGTCTCCTCAAAACTCCAAGGCATGAAAGTCGGTTTCCTTTGCCTGCTCAGTTCCTGCTTCCACTCGCTTGGCTTGACCTACATTGAATATTCCCCCTTAAATATGGCCTCATTTCCTTGGATGCCGGGACCAGACACCCACCTTGTCTCTCTGATGGAGAGATGCAAAGAGCTTTTCCTCTCTCTGCACGCCTGGCAGTGGCTCAGATTTCCAAATGTTATCCTGGTTCTACAAATGTTGGGAATCCCCATTCTGACTGAATGCACAGCTTGTGGTGAGAACCAACAGCTCCTGCTTACTGATGACAAGATGCGCTCCATCCTTGAAGAAAGGGATCCCTTTCTCCAAAGCCTTATCCAAGCAAGGCAGAACACTGCTGTTTTGATGGTAGTTGCCGCCCTGAACTCAAGCTGGAAGATGACATGTCAGCGACCGTCTGGGCTATGAGCCTTGGAAGACCTGTTCCCTGCCCTGAAGTCCTTTTCCCACCTGGCCTGGGAGGGTGGAGCCCGGACTGACTCCAGCTACAGAGGTTTAGGCTGCAAAAGAGGCCAGAGGCCATCTTGCCTGTCTTTTAGGTCACAGAGCCTGAGCTCCCACCACGAACCACGCTTGGCAAGACTGGCGGCGACAGCAGCAGATACTTTCCATGCTTGAGATAACGTTTTTAGTCTCTCGCTCATTGTGCATTATGTTTTAAATGTGCATTTTATAATTGACTTCCTTTAGTCATGTTTTGAAATCTTTAAGGTAATATTTTAGTTTCCTGTTAATTATGCTGCTTTGAATGATTACTTTATCTTGACTTTGTTCAGCGATGTTTAATGCTGGGTTGTTTTATTTGATGTTTTAATGTGCTGTATGTTAGAAATGCGCTCGGGGCACACAGCAAACTGCCCCAGAGTCCAAGCACATCTCTGCGACCACTCCCTGGCTGTGGTGCCTGAACAGTCCAGAGGCCAGTGATATGCCACTCTCCTCCGATGAGAAAAGCACGCACGATCCCTGCATCTTGCAGTGGAAAAAGAAGCCAAAAGTGGGTGTAAAACTACTTTATTAAAGGCTATCTACAAAGTCCATTCTCTGTTCCAAAACTCCAACAGGACAGAGCTAGGCATCTTGCTTCTTACTCCATTGAAAGGAAAAGAATACAATAACATCACATGGTATAAAAGAGATAATAACACAGACTTCCTTTCTCACGCTGAACTCAGACAGTCATGTGAAATACAACAAAAATACTTCTGCTACCAGCTGTAGCATCAGAGGTTAGGCTGAAATCCTAACACTGTAAACAGATTTGAGATTCGTTTTTTCTTTAAAATAATAAGAAATGAAATGAATCATCATGATCACCATCTCACCTCAGTCGCCATTTGCTCCAGACAGAAGCCAGCTCTGGGGTTCTGGAGATGGGCTGTAGGGGAAGGGCTGGGCTCTGGTTGCAATGATGCCCCTGCCTAGATAGGCCTTGGGAAACACTCCTGGTGGGATTAATGGCCCTCCTTCATCTTTCACTGGCATATTCAGGAGAGTTCTATTCAATTGGGAGGCACCTCAAAGGCCATCTAGTCCAACCTGCATCAATGCAGAAAACCCGGCGCTGGAACAATGAGTGTGGCTTTTTGGTGGTCACTCAGGCCACCAGCACCTTCCAAGCTGTTCCTCTGTGAACATCTCATCCCGACAGGAAGTTCCTCCCAATGTTGAGTTGGGAATACCTTTTCCTGTCATTTGAAGCCCTTGGTTCAAGTCCTACCTCCTGAAGCACGGCAGAGAATACATTCGCTCCATCATCTATGCAACAGCTGTTCAAATATTTGAAGATGGTTATCATGTTGCCACTTGATTTCCAGGCTGAACCTGCCCAACTCCCTCAATTTTTCCTCACAGGATGTGGTCTCGAAAGCTCTCTCCATCTCTGCGAACCTTTTCTGGTCACATTCCAGATTGTTGATATCCTATATCCAGTATCCCTGAAGGAGCGTCTCCACCCACATCACTCAGCCCGGACACTGAGGTCCAGCTCCGAGGGCCTTCTGGCGGTTCCCTCCCTGCTTGAAGCGAAGTTACAGGGAACCAGGCAGAGGGCCTTCTCGGTGGTGGCGCCCACCCTGTGGAATGCCTTCCCTTCAGATGTCAAGGAAATAAACAACTATCTGGCTTTTATAAGACATATGAAGGCAACCCTGTTTAGGGAAGTTTTTAATGTTTGAAGTTTTATCATGTTTTTAATACTCTGTTGGGAGCAGCCCAGAGTGGCTGAGGAAACCCAGCCAGATGTGCGGGGTATAAATAAATTATTATTATTATTATTATTATTATTACTTAACCAACTCTGGCCACTGTTACCAAAAAGTATGGTAAACTGCTGTACTACATGGAGCGTCTCCACCCCCAACGTTCAGCCCGGACACTGAGATCTAGCGCCGAGGGCCTTCTGGTGGTTCCCTTACTGCGAGAAGCAAAGCTACAGGGAACCAGACAGAGGGCCTTCTCGGTAGTGGCGCCCGCCCTGTGGAACACCCTCCCATCCCATGTCAAAGAGATAAATAACTACCTGACATTTAGAAAACACCTGAAGGCAGCCCTGTTTAGGGAAGTTTTTAATGTGTGATATTTTAATGTATTTTAGTGTTTGTTGGAAGCCGCCCAGAGTGGCTGGGGGAACCCGGCCAGATGGGCGGGGTACAAATAATAAATTATTATTATTATTATTATTATTAGAAATGTTAACCAAAAAACTCAAACTAGCACAGGGACAAGCTACAGTGGACACCTTCACCCCAGTGTGATTCCCCTTCATCACATATGTGGCACAAGAGGACAATGACCTCCCCCCTCCAAGAGCATATGAATCAATATGGCTCACCTGACCCAACAGCCTAGCCCACCTCCCTCACACAAATAAGCCACACTGCAATCAACGAAACACACCCAACCAAGCTTGGGAACCCCTAACCTGTCACATTATCAATAAAAATAAATACACAAACAAAGGACCGACCCGTGTGATGCTGATGCAAACCGCCTACACTAATAATGGGCAATAGAACAAAAGAACAATACCAACTGTGGCCGCTGGTGATGGCAAGGTCCAGATCTTCAATATCAGGAGATTCTCGTTATCAGAGGAAGCGTTCTCAGGACTTGACTCAGAAAGGGCAGGGGTGGCGCAGCAGAGCCCTTGGCTGAGGCAGAGAGTGGTGGCCAATTGTGGAGGAGCCTCTTCTCAGAGCCAAGGTCATCACAGAGGTGGCAACTGCAAGCCACTTGTGTTTCCTTCTCTGCAGACAGAGGATCCCCACTCCCCAGGCACTTGTAGAAATGCAGCGAAGCTGCAGGTTGGAAGATTCAGGACCTATAAATGAAAGTCTTCCTTCACGCAACACAGAGTTGAATTGTAGTCTCAAAACATCTGGAGGGCCCGGGGCCGAGTTCCCCTAGAACAACAGCTGAGAAGAAGGGAGGGGCTGGCAGTGCTCCCCCTATGCACAGAAAGTGATCTGGGCAGCAGAAGCAGGCAGAACAGCCCCCAGGAACAAGGATGCCACAAGAGGCTGGCTGAGATCCTCACAGGCAAGAGTGCTCCAGGGCAGAAGAGGAGGTCTTCCTGCACAAACCTCCCAGAAGCTGCATCTGGCCCAGAGTGGGGTTTGGGGAGCCCCCCTTTTGGCTTTGGGGCTTCCATGCCTCTGAGAGCTGCAGGAGCAATGTCTTGTGCCTGACCCCCTGCTCACCTGGGGCTGCCCCCTGACGAGCTGCTTGCCTGAAACTGTGTACAATGGCACCAAGTAGCCTCGCCACAAACTGTGTACAATGGCTTGCCTGAAACTGTGCAATGGCACCAAGTAGCCTCGCCACCCTGCGCTCCAGAGGCTGCGCATGAATGGGTGAGCGAAAGAGCGAGCGCATAGACGGCAGGCAGGCTGGCTGTCTGGTTGGGCGTGAGGGTCTGGCTGCACAAGGCATGCAAGCTCCGCCCCCAGTCGGTCTCAGACTCCTTATTGGCAGCCGAGCAACGCAACTGAGGAGCCTCCCTGGCCGGCAGGGAGGGAGAGGAGCTTCTTCCTGTGAAATCTGGGAAATTTAAGGGATATCAACAATCCGGGATAGCAGCGGGAAAAGGCATTGGAATAAGGGAGTTTCCCACCAAAAAAAGGGAGGGTTCACAGCTATGGTTTATGGAAAGTCTCTGCTGCATCTTCTGTTCCTCTAGAGGAGCACAGACCCCAGGTGGGTGCCTGGGACACCAAGGGCTTTTGCCGCTGCTCGGCAGAGAGGGGAGCAGGCTGAGAGGGGAGCCAGTGTGATGCAGTGGCGTAGCGTGAGTTGTCAGCACCCGGGGCAAGACAAGTAATTTGCGCCCCCTAACCCGTGGATTTTAGCACTCGAGTCTCTTCCACTAGATTAGTTAAAGAAACCCTTACCCCCTAAGCACATGTATTGTTTGTTATGAAAATACTGATGTAATTAAAGTAAAATGCATCTAAATACAAGTTAGAAGCTACTGAAGGTAATGGGGCCCTTTATATGCCCAGCTGCACTTTGTCAACAACAAATTGTCACTTTTTTGTGTTAAATATATGCTATATGGTAATTTATGGACCTAATACCTATCTGATGCAATTTGCACATAAAAAAAATATGTATTCGATCAAAGTAATTGTTGAACTGAAATACAATTAAGAAGAAGTATAGGCCTATTAATGGTGAAATACAATTAAGAAGTATGTTAATAGTGAAATAATTACCAGTGATATTTTAGGGAGCAGGCTAGCAGGCGGGGCCCATTACTTACATCATAGGAGCCTACACAACACTAAACACTGTTGCTGTATGTAGGTTTTATTTTATTTGTTTTTTATCTTATATTTTGGAAATGTACATCCAGGTGTTTTTTTCTTTCATTTTTTTTGGGGGGGGGCAAGAGAGTGGGGCCCTAAGCTATATCTTTAGCTTAAACGTAAAGCCGGCACTGATGGCGATGGAAACTTGTGGTTGTTAGGCACGTGGTGCAAAGCGAGCACGCCGGCTGGCTGGCGAGCGCTATTTTGCCTTGGTATTTTAAAGGGGCTACATTTTTAACTGTTGCCTTTCGTTTTTAGCCATTGTCTTTTGGTCACTGTAGCTTATGTTTGGGCATTTATGGTGGTTTACGTTTTGATTTGGGGGAAGATTTTATTATTTCATATTACTGCATACCACCATGGGATCCATTTGGATGAAGGGCAGTTCAGAAAGTGCTATAAATAAATTAAATAAATAAATCCACTAACTCCCACGTGACTGGATAATGAAACTGTCTGCTGTACAAAACTGCCATTTTGCAGGTCAATCCTCACCCTCAAACACACATTATAAATTAAAACAGTTCAGAATTAGTTCACAAATATTGATACCAGATGTGATCATGACAACCTTCCTGAATGCCAGCCTACATAAACCATGACAAGAAAAAGGGATTGTGTACATATTTGCCATCACTGTACTGGGGTCATTTTGAACCAAAGCATCTGCCCAATTATTCCATTCATTAGCTTACAGGAAATTAACAATTGCCTGCTAATGAAGATGGATGTTTACAATTTCTTTTGACAGAAAATAAGATTCTTCTACTGGACAGAAAAATGGGATTCAGATTATATTTGTGTGTGTATTTTGAGAATCATCAAGCCTGATGCAATGTCCTCAAACTTACCCTGAACTCTGCTCTTGATATTTGAGCTGATCAGTTTTCCTAGGTGTTTAGCCCGAAAAGCGCCGGCTGCTGCGTCCCGACTCTGCGCGCCCCTGTTTCCCCTGCGCTCTCCAATAGGGAGCAGTAGGAGCACCTTTGCAGACCTCCCCGCTTGGCGCTCCGAGAGCGGGGAAGTGATTCCCTCCCCGGCGCCAGTGCCTCGGCAGCCTGCAATTTCTCCCGCTCTTCTGGAGATCCACCCCCGGCGGATCTCAGCAGCCTAGGCGTCGGCGTCGGTTCTCCCTCCTTCCCACCGTCCCCTCCTTCCTTCCTTCCCCCTCGCTTCGCCCGCCGGGTCTTTGCGGCTGGGGCTGCCTGCCTCTCCCCAGACGCGCACGGACGCCGTGGGCAGAGGAGAGCGTGCTTAGCTGGGATGGCAGCGGGTGCCGCGCGGGGCTGAAGCCGGAGCGGCGCCCCTCCAAATGTTGCGCCCGGTGCGACTGGCACCCCCTGCACCCCCCACGCTACGCCTCTGGTGTGATGTAGTGGTTAAGAGCGGTAGACTCGTAATCTGGTGAACCGGGTTCGCTTCCCCGCTCCTCCACATGCAGCTGCTGGGTGACCTTGGGCTAGTCCCACTTCTCTGAAGTCTCTCAGCCCCACTCACCTCACAGAGTGTTTGTTGGGGGGGAGGAAGGGAAAGGAGAATGTGAGCCGCTTGGAGACTCCTGAAGGGGAGTGATAAAGCGGGAGATCAAATCCAAACTCTTCGTCTTCTTCTTCACCTGACTTTTGTTAAGAATACGAATAGTAACACCTTGAACATGGCCCAGTAGCAAATCAGGAACCAGTTCAGATCTCGGATCTCTGTTCACTGGCAGAGGAAGAGGGTGCAGGGGGTGCGGTCTGCCCCGGGTGTCATCCCTTGGGAGGTGACATCGCCGCCCCACCTCCTGGCTCCGCCTCTGTCTCTTGTCTCTGTTGACACAGAGCCGGAGCTGGCAGAGAGACCTCCAGGGGAGTCCTGCAAGAGGGAGGCTGAACTGCATCTGGGGATCTGCAAGCCAAAAACTTCACCCTCCTGAGGTGCCACAGCGGGTCCGGGGTCTGTGCTGGTGGCTGAATGAGCAAGGAGCGTTGGACGTCTCTCGGGCGTGGGGAGGGCCCCCCCCATCTCTGCCGGGCTCCACGCCTCTTCCACTCCCAACCCTGGCAAGGCGACTGCCCCCCCCTCTTCTCACCTGCCTGAGGCCTAGAACTCCCAGAGGCACTCGCAGGTCACCTCCTCGCTGTCGGCCTTGAGGCAGCCCTCCCGATCCGCACGCAGGAAGTAGCCGTTGGGGCCCAGCACGGCCAGGAGGTTGTTCCCTCGGATCTCGACACAGAAATTCAAGGCAAACTTCCCCCAGGGGCTGAAGGTCCCTTCCGAAGTCAGGCACCAGAAGCTCTTGCCGCGGCCTGGGAAGCGAAACGGCGGCGGAAAAGTGGTGGGCATCCAACAAAGACGGACATTGGGAGATTCAGGACAGGGGAAAGAAATGGCTTTTTCGGGCAATGCAGACTGCGGAACTCCCTGCCCCGGGAGGCAACGATGGCCACCGATTGGGATGGCTCGAGAACAGAATTAGAGGAACTCACATGGGAGAGGGCTATCAATGGCTAGTAAAGATAAAGGACCCCTGGACGGTTAAGTCCAGTCAAAGGCAACTATGGGGTTGCAGCGTTCATCTCGCTTTCAGGCTGAGGGAGCCGGCGTTTGTCCACAGACAGCTTTCTGGGACATGTGGCCAGCAGGACTAAACCACTTCTGGTGCAACGGGACACCGTGACGGAAACCAGAGCACACGGAAACACGTTTACCTTCCCGCCACAGTGGTACCTATTTATTTTTTTTTTTTTTTTTTTTTCCAAATAATTTTTATTGGTTTTACAATATTTGTCTGGCCCCGTTTCAGGCCAGCTCACTTTTGTTACAATCATTGTCATGCTTCCTCTCGTCCACTCCATTGTTTTCCAACTAATTACATATTTCCATTTTTTTTTTAACAGGTTCCTAAATTCATAATCCAATAATTATTTTCCTAATATCAAACTTCAATCTTCCAACTTGTCATTTCTTAAATCCATTAAATCACTTATGTTTCTTCATCTACATCCCTCTTGCCTCCCCCGGTCCCCGGGTGCGCAACTATTATTTGCAATATTAATTACATTATCATACTTGTCATAATTTTTTAGAATCCCTGGCGTGTCCATAGATCTAAAACCATAAGTCCACAAATCAGGCCGTAACTTTAACAGTTCTTATCCTATACCTGCTGGTTGTGAAACCCAGAGCCAGAGGGAGTCCTGCATTGTATCCTCCAGCAAGGCTTTTTCCAAAAACCGTAACCAGCCTTCCCAATTCATTCTCAGTTCGTCTCGGCTTCCCTTCCTCTGCTTGTCGGTCAGTGTCTGAGTGCTGTTTTTCCTTGTGGTTCTTATGATTCTTCTCTTACTTCTTAAAGTGACAGCACATTTTCTCTTTCGGTTGTAAAGTCTCTTCCTGCAGCTGATGTTTGCCAATATAGTCTTACGTTGTCTAGCCTTGACGGATCCTGTTAGTTCCTTGATTTTTTGTACATCTGTTCCAGCCGGCACGGTGTTTGGGTTTTGCCTTATCTCGTCCACAGACTTTCCCATAGCATTCCTCTCTCTCAGTTCCGCAATGTATTCCTGCATCTTCTCCAGCACAATTTGCCAAGTAATATCCGGTTTCTTCGCCATTTTCTTTGATCACAGTTCTTATATTTTTAAAAACTTCTAAAAAACTTTTCCCAACTTTTCCTCTTATGAAATTCACAGCTTTTCAACTTAGAATAATCCACAGTTCTATCACAGTTCCTTCTGCTTCCCCCAGGACCAGGGGAGGCTCAAGGGTTAATTTAAAGCCGCATAACAAAAGAGTCAATTCAATCCTTTTCAGTGTAACTGTAGCTATTCCCTGTTTCACTGTATCAATGGAAAGGAACGGACCTCCGTGTTTTCATTCCAATCCAGTCCAAATTTAGTCCAAATTCCCTTTTTGCTGCATTTTACTCACGATTCCAATTGCAGGTCTTGGAGAAATCAGCGTGCTCCGAGGAGTCGGTCTCGCAGCTTCGCCCGACGGGGAGTTAGCGGACCCTGTGGCTCCGCCGCCCGCTCACACTCGGGAGCCCTTGCTGCGGTCTCCCGAGGAGCAGGTCTGGCGTCCGAGCCTATGCAGGTCCTGTGGACCCCGGGACGCCCTTCCCGGGGGTTTTAGGGATCGCGGCGCTGGCGCGATGTCCCTTTTTCCCAGTCGGACGGGGGAATGTCAGGAGCGACATGTCCCCCCGACCTTCTCCTCCGGCATCGCTAACCGGAAGCCACAGTGGTACCTATTTATCTACTTGCACTGGTGTGCTTTCAAACTGCTAGGTTGGCAGGAGCTGGGACAGAGCAACAGGAGCTCACCCCATTGCAGGGATTTGAACCGCCAACCTTCTGATCGGCAAGCCCAGGAGGCTCAGTGGTTTAGACCACAGTGCCACCCGCATCCCTCAGTGGCTAGTAGCCAGGATGGCTTTGCTCTGCCGCTACGGTCAGAGGCAGCAATGCTTCGTAATACCAGTTTCTGGAAACAGCAGGAAGGGAGAGCTGCCCTTGTGCTCGGATCCTGTTTGTGGGTCTCCCTTTGGAGCAACAGGATGCTGGACCAGATGGGCCCTGGGCCTGATCCCCTGGCATGTCCCCCCTCCTTCCCTCCCCCCTTCACCTACTCTGGAAGTGGTAGATGCCTTCCTTGCAGGGCAACAGCTCGATGCAGTCGGGCTCCAGCAGGTTGCACTGCAGCGCCTCTTGGCAGGAGGAGCTCCCCACATAGCCATAGCACCCGCGCAGCAGCAGGAAGGAGCGGTTGGCCAGGCGCAGGCCAAACTCCTCGTGGGGCCCTGCAATGCAGCGGGGCAGGAGGTCAGCTGGGAGCTGGCAAGGAGACGGGGTCCCTGAGACATCAGCAGACCTTTGGCCCAGACTTTTCTTTGCAGCCGGCCTGGGCGAGGATGGGGGCTGCTCTCCTTCCTTTGAGGTCTGGGGGTGGAGGAGGACCCCTTTTCCAAAAGAGCCAGAAGGGGTGGGATGCGTGGGGTATTTAAAGTGCAAACCAAACCAACAATTCAAGTTTCGCAAGACAGGAGTTGAAGCTCGCAGAGCTTTCCTGTATGTTTGCTAGAAAGAACTCTGCGAGAGACGCTCCCCGCACTGTGCCATGGCAGGCAGAGGAGGGCATAGCAATATATTCTCTTACCTGCCTGGGCACACCTTTTCCCCATCTCTTTATGATCTGCCAGCAAAAGGGCAACATTTGCTAAGTTGGAGCTCCAAAGCTCAGGCACCATTTTAAGCTAGACTTCAGTACGTCTTTACAACTGAATCGCCACTTCAAGCCTGCCTGTCTCTGTTAATCTTCTGTTACTCTGCTGTATCTGTTACTCTCCAACAAGTTTTCTGAGTGAGTAAGTGCTGTTTTCAAGACTGTTAGTGTGATGATTGTTTTAAGGGGGAATTTTGCACCCCCAAAATTCATATTTTCTATTATCTTCTTCATAAAGGCCCATGAAATATTATCAAAGGCCTTTTCAGCATCTATGAACATTAAAGCAGCTTATTTCTCATTTCTGACCTCCATATATTCTATCACATCAATTATATTTCTTATATTATCCTTCATCTGGCATCCTGGTAGGAAACCAGCCTGATCATGATGAATTATTTCTACCAAAACTCCTTTCATTCGGTTGGCCAGTATATTGGCAAATAGCTTATAATCATTGTTTAAACGCTTCCCTTTTAAGCTGCAAAGGGATGACACAAACATGAGGAAGGATAATGTCTAATAAATATATCCTCTCCTAGCATCTGTTCGCATTTCTAGAGGGGTTACGTCAGTTGGGTCCCCAGGCCAGACTCCTCAACTTCCAGCAGGGGCAGGTGAGACATCACATAAGGTCAGGGGGTTTCCTTGGGATTCCTGGAGAGATGCTTCCTTCCTGCCCCACCTCCCCCAGGCAGAGACCCTCCTTGTTCCAGGGAGTGGCTCATCCTCTCTCCCCTTCCCCCTTCTCCTCACCTGGCTGCATGGCTCTGGCGACCACTAGCCCAACAGGGAGGGTGCCCAGGTAGCGGCCGTTGAGCGCCCTCAGGAAGACTTTCCCATAATGCCACAGGATGCTGAACTGGGTCTCAGGTTCTTTGCTGCAACCGTCAGCCATCACACTCTGGAACTCCCTCTGGGGAGAGAAGACCCAGGTCAGCGGTGGGGGGGGGGGGAGAAAACCAGCCACTCTGCCCCATGGGAATGAAAGTCTCCCCCCCCCCCCATATAGCAGGTGGTAATGCTCTTTGGGAGAAGAGCAATGTGGCCTCTCCACCATTTGGCTGTGGGGCTGGGCACCCCACCTCCTGGCCCTCACAGGGACCCTGGACTCAGCCTTTTGGGGGGTGGAGGAGCCCCTAACCTACCTGCGCCAGGTACTTGTGGTTAATGTCTTTCAGCTGCACGGTTTGGGCATCGGGACTGACATGAAAGAGGAACGAGGACATGGGGGTTGGCTTTTTGGAGCCAGCGTACACCTCCGAGTCTGAGGGGAGAGAAGAGTCAGCTTCATCTACCTCAGAACACTGACTGGCAGCATTGTCTCTCCAGGATTTTGTGGGATGTAATCCATTGGAGCAATCAAGTACAACATTCCTTGTTTGCCTAGAGTGGACATGCAGGGGGATGTTGATCCAGCCAGTTGAACTTCCTGTTCCACCTGGTCTGGAGCATCCTCCCCCTGCGTGTGGCCAGGTAGGTGGGCGTGACCCTGGCAGACCCCAGCAGCATGTGGGATAAGCATGTGGGACTCAAACCCTCTTCTGTAACTCTAAGCTAAAGCCTGCCTTCAGGGATCCAACTGTGAACTGAATGTGAGTAAACTTCTTCTTACTTTTAAAAGAAGCTTCTTGTGTCTTTATTCTTTTTAGGAGGGATGGAAGGGGTCTTACCAGGAATACACTCCAATCTGAAGAAAGCCAGATTGGATTGCTTAAGTAAGGTAAAGGTAAAGGGACCCCTGACCATTAGGTCCAGTTGTGTCCGACTCTGGGGTTGTGGCGCTCATCTCGCGTTACTGGCCGAGAGCCGGCGTACAGCTTCCGGGTCATGTGGCCAGCAGGACTAAGCCGCTTCTGGCGAACCAGAGCAGCGCACGGAAACGCCGTTTACCTTCCCGCCGGAGCGGTCCCTATTGATCTACTTGCACTTTGTAAAGAGATTCAAATTAATCTCCCAACTAGCTTCCTGCTATATACAGTCATATCTCAGGTTGTGAACACTGCGGGTTACGTTTTTTCGGGTTGTGCTCGCGCCGAACCCGGAAGTACCAGAACGGGTTACTTCCGGGTTTCGGCGCTCGCGCATGTGCAGAAGCACTAAATTGCGCCACTGCCCTTCTTCCTAACATTTTCATAAATGTCAGCATTTCAATATGACCATGGTAGGAGAAATCAAGAGCTACAATCATTAAGCCAGATGGTAAATAGCCAAAATTGTCTTTAGGATTGAACATGTTCTGGAGCAACAAGTGGGCAGCCTCAGATCTCTTGGGAGGTGGGGGATCTGGGACTCCCAGATGAAAGATGCATTAATTTGATAAAACATTGATGGTGTTTCCTGCTTGGCAGGGGGTTGGACTGGATGGCCCTTGGGGTCTCTTCCAACTCTATGATTCTATGAACTGCTCTGCAAAATCTGGAGAACTGTGGATTTGAAGGGTGCCTCTTGGTCTGGGAAAGTGCAAATTGGGCAGGTTTGCCTATAAACGAGAACTGAACTGAATTCTGCTCCCCCACCCCTTATCCCTACTGGCCATGCCTACAGGCAGGGAGTGAGGCACCAGAGCAAGGCTTAGAGTTGCCCATGGATAGTTGGTCATGTTCGGAAGGGAGCTCAGCATGCTGGTGCTGTCACTGCCCCCACTACCAGTGTCACCTATCAAGGAGCCTCTGGGGGGCAGGACATATTTGTAGGGGGACCCAAAAGGGCAGGGAACTGAGAGGTGCACCCCGGATTCCTTGCACAGCCCTTGCCTGGCACCTCCTCTCTGTGAGAGCTCCCCCTTTCTTCTCAGTGTTTTCTGCACCATTTCCCCACACTACTGCGGGCAAGGTTTGTGGGAATGTTCGGGATGCAGGAGAGGATATATTATTTCTTATATCCTATTCCAACTTGTATTAACAAGTTGAACAATATCAGCAGAGCTTACATTCCCCTTTTAAACACACACAGTGGATGCGTTGCTCAGGTTTGCTAAAACCTCTATAATAATACTGTCCTGGTATTTCCCCCTTATTCCCCCTTTAAAAAACAAGACACGACACAGTCTTCTATAAAGGTATAAAAGGTTTACTTACAGACATCCTGTTCACAATAGGATCCCAGAAGGCAGACTTTAGCTTAGAAAAAGTAACAAACTTGCTGGAGTCTATTCCATAGGGGAGATAGAGAGAGAGCGTCTTTAGCTAAGCAGATGTTGCTTCCTTGAAGAATGAAGTCAAAGAGGAAGATGGCGTCTGGCCCCTGTGCTTTTGTTTTACCTGCACAGGTGAGGCCACACCCACCTCCAGTCACTTGCAGAGGAGGTCTGTCCCGCCCAGGAGAAACAGGAAGTTCCGACTGGCTGGTCCAGGCATCCCCTTCTATATCCACTCTAGGGATGTTGTACTTGACTGCTCCTGTGTTTCACATCCCACAAGGTTTCCCTCTGGCCTTATCCAGGGACCCTCTTTTGAGCCCAAATAGTGCTCAGGAGGAGGGCCAAGAGCATTGATTCTCTGACACTCCTGTAGGAGGCCAGAGACCCAGCTAAAGGCAGCGAAGAACTTATTGTCTAAGGGGGGGAAAGGGCTGTCTTTTGCCGTTTCCAGGAGCCGAGAATGTGCACAGTTACACTCCAAACAGTCTTTGCTGTTTAGAGCTGGGCCATTTGTCCTTACTCTGGAGGAGACCTGTGCAGGTTGCATTCGGGCACCTGCCGCACACCATCCGCTCTCTAGGGTGTGTCCTTGTTGGTCAAAGCAAGTTTCTAGATCTCAGCATCTGAACTGAGCCTAAGAGTGCCCTGCAAGTGGATGTTACGCTGCGAGGGCATCCCTGGTGGCCATGAACACACTGCTTGCGCAGACCACGTGGAGAGTAGTTCATTAATTCGTTACGGAAGGAGGCATCCTGCTGCAGTCCCTGGGCTCAGTATTCCCCTTTGGCGGCTGTGTGATGTGGAGAAGATGAAAAGGGAATGTAGCCCATGAGAGTCCAAACTGTGCAAAGTCAAGTGTGGAGCGTTCCCAAAGAGTGCAGTTTGGGGGTGGCAGACGGACAGGGAGTTGGGAGAGAGAGGGGGGAGGGGGACAGATGCAAATGTGAGAAGTGTGGGAATGTTCAGGGTGGCAGGCAGGACCGGTGCTAGCGATTTTGGCGCCCCAGGCGAGGGGGCGGGCCACGTGACGTCATTGCGCATGACGCACATTGCGGAGCGGTGCCCCGTCCCCTGCCCGGCCGGGCGCCCCCCGCCGCCGCGGTTTTCGCCCCAAGCTGCTTGCTCTGCCGCTGGTTGGGGCAGCACCGGGCGGCGGCGGGGAGCAGGCTGGCCAGCGCCCCCTCCATTTTGGCACACTAGGCAACTGCCTAGTTCGCCTTAATGGACGCACCGGCCCTGGTGGCAGGAGAGGATATATTGTTTATTAATATCCTTCCTAACTTGCACTTGCAAGTTCCTTTACTTAGCAGAGTTTACATTCCCTTTTCTTAGATGCACAGCAGATAGCTGGTTGCAGGCTCGTGTGAGCCTTATACAATTCAGTCTGTCTCTCAGGTTGAATTGTATGTTTCTGGTAAATTCCCTTTAATCCCTCTTAAAAAGAATAAAGACATGACAATCTTATTCAAAGTCAGTAAAAGAAGTTTACTCACATCAGTTCCCAGCTGGATTCCTGAAGGCAGACTTAGTTACAAATATGTACGTGTGGATCTACCCCATATGGGGGAATTGTCCCAGTGCTTCTGTTAGCTTGCAGCTAGCAGAACATTCCTAGCTAAAAAGCTGCTCAAACGAAGAAGGAAGTCAAAAAGAGGGAAGGGTGTTGCGTGGCTCGTCCTTTTGTAACCTGGACAGGTTAGGTCAGGCGCACCTTCTATCACATGCAAAAGGAAGGATGCTCCAGCCAGGAGGAACAGGAAGTTTTTGACTGGCTGGACCAAACATCACCCTCCCCCAGGGCAGCGGTCCCAATCCAAATGGGCAGCACCCACAGCTGTGATTAAAAGAGCCAGTGTGGTGTAGTGGTTAAGAGCAGCAGACTCGTAATCTGGGGAACTGGGTTCGCGTCCCCGCTCCTCCACATGCAGCTGCTGGGTGACCTTGGGCTAGTCACGCTTCTTTGAAGTCTCTCAGCCCCACTCACCTCACAGAGGGTTTGTTGGGAGGGAGGAAGGGAAAGGAGATTGTTAGCCACTTTGAGACTCCTTCGGGTAGTGATAAAGCGGGATATCAAATCCAAACTCTTCTTCTTCTTCTCACATGTCTTCTCTAGCATTACAAGGAATGTTGTACTTGACTGCTCTCAGTGGATTACTGGTACATCCCACAAGAAGAGGCTATGCAGCAGAGGTCCGCCCTCCCCACCTGTGCTGGAAGGGCAGCCCAAATGACCAGGGAACGGAAGGAGAAAAACATTTGCGGCTTTATAGTTTAGGAACTAAGGATGAGTGAAAGGCACGGGGAGATGGTTGTCGTTTGCAAAGTGTGGTGTGTGGAAAGTCTATAATAGAGGAAAGTTTTTTTCCTCCCTCTATTTTAGAAAACTGGAACTTGCAGCCCCCCCCCCACCTGGTAGGAGATTCTGGCCAGGCCAAAGGAAGCTCTGTTTCATGAAACACACTTATGGGATTTGCTGCTATGAGATGTGGTGAAGGCAACAGGGTGGGATGGCTTCAAAGGAGAACTTCGTGGAGAGGAGCAGCAGGAGGAGTTGGTCTGTCGATGGCTGCATGGAGCCTCCATGTGTACTGGCAGTCTACCAAAGGGGTCAAAGAGCAGGTTGGGGGGGGAGCTATTGCCATCATGATCTGCTTGGGGGCCTCCCTGGCTGACCACCATTGCAAATGTTTGATCCGGCCGTGGGACTCTTCTTAAGTCCAGGCTTTTCAGCACTTTGCATGGGGTGGGGACTTGTTCTCTGGCGGTCCCGGCCGCCATGTTGGCTGTGGCTTGGGCAAGGCTTTGCTGGACAGCGTTTGCACAGTGGGCTCATCAATGGGACCCCTGCATTGGGAGGGTGATGGTGCAGTGAGTTTCATTGTGTGTATTTTTGACAAATCTGTAGGGCTGTCAACGGCTACTAGCCACCATGGCTCTGCTCTGCCTCCACAATTGGAGTCAGCAGTGCTTTTGAACACCAGTTGCTTGAAACCGCAGGAAGGGAGAGTGCTGTTCTTCTTCTCGGATCCTGCTCATGGGTTTCGCTTGTGGGGGGGGGGGCATCCGGTAGGCCACTGTGAGAGCCATATGCAGGACTAGATAGGCCCCCTTTGGCCAGACCCAAACATTCTTACAAAATATTTGTGTTTTCCAGGTGCTTTCTCCTGATTTCCACACACAAATCGCCCCCCCATCTTGCCCCCCCCCAGCGATTGCGATGGATGAGCCCCCCCATGTGTGTGTGGGGGGGAATGGATGCTTTATGACACCCTCTTTAATTTCGTGATGACAGCCCATATTCCCCCTGCAGCCCCCCTGCCTCATTCCGAGTGAAAGATGGATGGTGCAGAGTGAATGAGGCAGCTGTTCGGACTTTCTATGCATCTCCCTAATTTGCTCGGCAGCCTGCCTTACGCTTCATTTGCCGGATGCCGTCCAAATGCAGCACCGTGGAAGTGCAACCGAAGGCTGCTTTTTGGCGCCCGTCACCCAGGGATGATAAGGCCAGCTGCTTCCCATGTGTGCATCCTTGATGCAGGCACCCAGTGGCATAGCGGGGGTTGCTGCCAGCCGCTCTGGGGCTTCCTGCCTCCGAGTAACTTTCCACCTAGGTGTTTTTGTTTCCTGGAGGGAGAGTGGGACATTTCTAGAGTCAGGAAAAAGGGACTTGTGGTGTCCATGGGAACACACAAATTTGTTGACTTCACTTTGATTTTTCCTCTCTCTATAGATATTTTTGCAACTTTTACATTATTTATTTTCAAAATGCAGAAGAACCATCACTTCCACCTTCTCTCATCCCAGCACACAGAGCTCTGCTCAGCTATAGGAACACTGTAATATGTACCATTTCAGATCCACGTATTTCTTGCCTTCCAAAAGCACTGCTATTTGATCCAACACCGTCCGGAATTAATATTCCCATGTCGGCCTCTTTCCCACAACCTCAGGAAGGCTGAGCCAAATCATTTTCCTCGTCTTAAATTCACTTCTTCACAGCAACTTTCAGTTTGTTCGTCTTTTCTCAAGAAGATGCACCAGCGATTTAGTGCAAACCTCTCTTGATGCACACAATTTTGTATGCCATTTTAACTAACGTGCATGTTTTTTTAAAGCAATTCCCTCCAATATAATCCATTTTCCTAATATATATGTTTTAATGCACCCTCCCCTCCCCCAATAAATGCATTGGTTGAAGGAATGAATTACTAAATTCAGAAAAGTGCAAGTTCTGAAGGATGATTGTGTTTTGATTTGTGTATTGGTTCAAGAAGTGCAGATTGGATAGTTGCTGGCTATAATGCAAGCAAAATCCAATTCCCCCCTCATCCCTGAGCATCAGAAGAGTTTGTGAGCTGAAAGTGTGCATGTATCTGTGATCATCCCTTCTTTGCAATGTTCCACCCCCAATTTTCAGCTTTCTTTTCTTTCTGAAGAACACGTATTTCTAGTCCCCCCCCCCCTGTAGAGATAGAAGAGGGAAGATTCTGCCCGTTCACACAGTAAACATCCAAAAAACCACCACCGGAATATGGGCCGCCTACTGCAGGATGCTACCATTAAAGTTTTTCTTTTTGAAAAACACCATTTAGTTTAAGATTTTGCACATGGTGCAGCTATGTTGTGGTAAATGCAAAGAGTTTTGCTATTCTGCATTTCCTAGACAGGTATAGTAGTAGTAGTAGTAGTAGTAGTAGTAGTAGTAATAATAATAATTTAATTGCTTCCCATGGGGCATCCTGAAGCAATCTACAGTATAATAGAGACATATACAGTCATACCCTGTGTTGCGTACGCTCCGTGTTGCATACGTTCGGGTTGCGTACTCCACAAACCCAGAAGTGGATTCCATCGCGCGGATGCTTCTGCGCATGTCCGTGCAGTCCGTGCTGTCTGTGCGTGCGCAGAAGTGTTCTGCGCAGTTCGCGCATGCGCAGAAGTGCGATATCAGAGATATCTCAGGAGACTTTAGCACTTTATGACATTACATTCTAAGAATGTAAGCGCTCACTATGTACACTGTAAATTATAATTATTATTATTTAAGACGATGTCCGTCCCTGAAGAAACGATAATAGTGAAACGGGGATAATACAAGCTAGCCGCCCGTCGGGAGAAGCAGACGTGGACTCCTGAGAGACTCTAGCACTTTATGACATTGGACTTGTTGCACATCGGACATTGCACTTTTGAATCTTTTTGTACTTTTTGAGACATTTGTACGTTGTACGGAGTAGATTTCCTCCGGTTGCATATGCATATATATATATGATTATATATATATATATATATATATATGATTGAATATTCTTCACGGTTTGCGTCATTTTGATATATTATTCTGCCGGAATATCTGGCTGCTTCCAGGCAGCCTGTCCGTTGACCAATGATTCCGATTGGTTCGCAGGGAGGTTAGACAATGTTGCACCAAACAAATGTTGCCCGACATTTTCCACTGCATTTGCCCATCAAATTATTTTTATTTTTCTATTTTACAAGGTGGTTATTGTACTTCACCAGATCTTAACTCATTACAGTATTTGTAAGAACGGATTCCAAATATCATTGAATTTGTCCTAACTGCTAGGTGGGCAGGAGCAGGGACCGAGCAACGGGAGCTCACCCCGTAGCAGGGATTTGAACCGCCGATCTTCTGATCAGCAAGCCCTAGGCTCTGTGGTTTAACCCACAGCGCCACCTGGGTCCCAGATACCTGAGATAGCCCTTTTTTAAACAAATGTAATGGGGTCCAGTATATTCTAAATGTTATTTTTTTCTTGTATGAGCCTCAATTTAAGATCCAGAGACCACTGTGTGGTCGAAGCTGAGATCTCTAATTCTTTATTCCAATCTTCCCTCAATACTTGTATATCAAAAGTCTTACTTGCGAGGTGCGTGCCCATGCAGGGGGATGTTGTCATTGCCCAAGATTTCCCAATCCACTTCAATTGCATGGCCTGGATCTGCTGGCACGTGATTGACCCCCCTCTCCCCAAAATAGTGACTTTCTGGAACAGGGGTAGGCAACCTAAGGCCCGTGGGCCAGATGCGGCCCAGTCGCCTTCTCAATCTGACCCGCGGACGGCCCAGGAATCAGCGTGTTTTTACATGAGTAGAATGTGTGCTTTTATTTAAAACGCATCTCTGGGTTATTTGTGGAGCCAGGGGTGTAGCAAGGGGGAGCGATGGGGGCGGGCCGCCCCGGGTTCCACCCCAGAGGGGGGTGACACTTTAAAAAAATTTAAAAAAATATTTTATTTTTATTTTATTTTTATTGTTTTTTTAACTTTATTGGAAAAAAGAGATAATAGACACACACACATACAACCCCCCACACCTCACAAAGTGGCACCATCAGAGGGGGGTGACACTTCTTTATTTTTTTTATTTTTTATTTTTTTAAAAAAGATTAAATTTTAACTTTATTGAAAAAAAAGAGATAATAGACAGACACACACAAAAACCCCACACCTCGCAAAGTGGCACCATCATTTTTTGGGGGTGGGGGTGACTTGCTATGCCACTGGGTGCAGCTCTGCCAGTGCCCTCGCAAAGTGGTGGTGGTGGTGGGGGGGTGGCAAAAAAAATTCCGCCCCGGGTACCACCTGGGCTGGCTACGCCTCTGTGTGGAGCATAGGAATTCGTTCATCCCCCCCAAAAAATATAGTCCAGCCCCCCACATGGTTTGAGGGACAGTGGACCAGCCCCCTGCTGAAAAAGGTTGCTGACCCCTGGTCTGGAAGATCCTGGTGTTCCCATGAATGTCCTGGTTATAGAAACCTGAGGTGCTTTCCTTGGTCTTCCAAACCTACCCTACTGAGTCAAATGCTTGGGCTGCTCCCTAGAGTCTCTTTGGTACGCCTCGGTGCATTTGAACAACGTGTGCACAGATCCTTGGAGGTCCTGAAAGAGCATCCCCTCTGTGTGCGAGGATGAGTGTGCAAGAGCAGGGAGCGGGGGACAGGGCTAGGGGGATTCACGATTGTGCAGCCTTCCCCCTCTCGATACTGGCTCTGCCTAGAGGACAGTGTGAGCGTAATTGAGCAATAACTCAGTGTTACTGGAGAAAACCTGGGCCGTAATGTGAGGAGCGGCACTGCAGCTCTATATCACAGCCCTCTCCAGGGGAGATTATTTTTATTAAAATCTGGGTTGATGGCAAACGCTGAGACTAACTTCATCCTTAATGGACGGCTCCCCGTGGATGCTGGTGAGCGCAGCCTCGCAAGGCTCCCTTCTGTGCGCTGGGGCTCAGCTGCTGGGGCTTTCTTGCCTGGTGAGTTGGACACAAAAGACTCCGGTCCCGAAGATCCCCTGGAGCAGCAGTTTCTCCAAACTAATTAGAGGGTTGTTGCGGAGAAGAAGGAGCGCCCAAAAGAAATGGGGCTGGATGAAACAACAGATGCTTCCAAGAGGCGGGCTGGAAGTCAAACAAAGCTAGAATCTCCCTTGCCCACCAGGAGCATTAAGCAGAGAAGGCAAAAGAAAAGATGGAGAAGGTGTCTCCTTCAAAGGATTTCCTCCTTCAGCTGCAGAACAGGAGGAGATGGAGAAACGCTGGCCCCATGAGCTACTCTGCCCGGCTCTGGGAACCATATTTTATGGAGGGTGTTCTCCAAGCAGTGCATGTCTCAAGGAAGGTGACCAGGATGAGGGTGAGGAGCTTAGAAGCTCTGTGAGAAATGCGTGAAGTAGCTGTCACGGTCCGGGCTGGTAGCAAACCGAGTCCCAGCAAGGAACGTCAGGACCGGGGGCAAGATGGCAGAAACGAAAGTCCGAAGAGCAGGGGTCCGAGGGTCAAGAAACAAGAGGCATGAAGTCACAGTCCAAGGGTCGAGAAACCAGAAGCACGAAGTCATGGTCAAGAAGCAAGGAGGCATGCAGCGAGGCAGGGAATGAGTTGCTGTGGCCAAGAGCCGGGAATGCTGGCCTTATATCCCCTGCCGGCTCTTGCCACCAGGTGCAGCGAGTTACCAAGTGGCCTCACCTGTGCGGCTGCGCCCTGGCTCTCCAGAACAAGCCAAATAATAATAATAATAATAATAATGATAATAATAATAATAACAATTTATTATTTGTACCCCGCCCATCTGGCCAGGTCCCCCCAGCCACTCTGGGCGGCCTCCAACAGATATTAAAATACATTAAAGAGGGCCCCAGTCCTGCGAAGCCCCGCTGGCCCCAGGGCCTGGCTCCTGCACACACTCCTGACAGTAGCCTGGAGAAGAGAACATCAAGAAGAGACATGATTTTAGACTGCATGGCATTCAGGGTAGATTTTCTTATTTTAACTGTGTGCAGAGCCATGTGCTTGGAGGGATTCAGAAAGAGGCTGGGTGGCCCACCTGTCAGGGACACTGTAGTCGCATCCTGCACCAAAGACACTGCCCTGAGTTGGACAAGTGGACCTCGGAGGTCCCCTGCAACTTCATGAGACTTCATCCAGGAGCACAGAATGGCATTTCTGCACTGCTGATTCTCATAGGTTACACCCAAGATGAAAGTTTTCAGATGTTGGCAACAGCTAAGGGGGAAAAAAGGGTCAGCTCCTGGTTGTAGTTTTTGCCGCTGGAGCTGCAAATTTAGGAGAGACTGCAAACCCTTTTGGGTCAACCTTGCAGGACCCGAGGAAACTTTGTGCAGGGGGAATGAATCCAATGCATACATGAAAATCGTGGGCATTTGGTTGGGGCGTGGCGTGGCTGTATCGGGTTAGGAGTTGGAAGAAATGCCTGCTCTCTCATGGAAAACTTCCATTCTCTTGTCAGATTGTATCTGGTGCGAGAGAGCCAGTGTGGGGTAGTGGTTAATAGCAGTAGACTCATAATCTGGTGAACCGGGTTCGCGTCTCCGCTCCTCCACATGCAGCTGCTGGGTGACCTTGGGCTAGTCCCACTTCTCTGAAGTCTCTCAGCCCCACTCACCTCACAGAGTGTTTGTTGGGGGGGGAGGAAGGGAAAGGAGAATGTGAGTTGCTTTGAGACTCCTTCGGGTAGTGATAAAGCGGGATATCAAATCCAAACTCTCCTTCCTTCCTTCCTTCCTTCCTTCCTTCCTTCCTTCCTTCCTTGGCCTCTGACTCGGCTCTGAATTGCCAGTCTGCCAGTGCAGGCTTGAGTTCTGCTCTGCTGAGTCTGAGCTATTTGGAAGCCCATCTCTCCCGGCCACAGGATTGAAATTTGCCACAGGGTTGAGATTTGGGCTGTGGGCTGTAAATCAGGCAAGTGGGGCGCGCGTATCTAATTTAGCTTAGTTAGGCCGCAAATGCGCTGAAAGCACACAGATTCCAGAGCTTACAATATGTTTTAAGAAAACGCAGCTAGGAACTGATTGAACAAGAGGCCCCAGCAAGGAGGAACATCCTTTGTTCTGTTCGCAGGCAGGTGCTGCCTTGCAGGCCCAAAGTCAGCCTGAGCTATTCAGCTTCCTCCACGTTTGCTGGGCTTGTTACATAAATTCTTTGCTACCCCACATCTCCAGCTTACGGAGACTGTGGCGAAGATTTAACAGTTTAGCTGCTCTCGGTTGGTTAGCGGACTGGGATGGTCTCTAACCACAACATTGCTGCGAGGTTCTGTTCTTTGACAATGCCCTCCAATCAGTGCTAGAGCAAATCGATTGGGTGCCTGGGGCGGCGCACGCACCCTGTGCCCAGGGGCAGGGCCAGCCAGGGCAGGACGCTCTGCTGGGCCTCTGAGCATAGCTGTCAACTTTCGGATTTGAAAATAAGGGATCAGCACATAGCTGTCAACCTTTCCCTTTTCTCGCAAGGAGTCCTATTCGGAATTAGGGAATTTCCCACAAAAAAGGAAACTGTTTATAATAATAATAATAAATAATAATAATAATAATTTATTATTTATACCCCGCCCATCTGGCTGGGTTTCCCCAGCCACTCTGGGCGGCTTTCAAAAGAACATTAAAATACAGTAATATATGAAACATTAAAAGCCTCCCTAAACAGGGCTGCCTTCAGGTGTCTTCTAAAGGTCTGGTAGTTGTTGTTCTCTTTGACATCTGAAGGGAGGGCGTTCCACAGGGCGGGAGCCACTACCGAGAAGGCTCTCTGCCTGGTTCCCTGTAACTTGGCTTCTCGTAGTGAGGGAACCACCAGAAGGCCCTCAGCGCTGGACCTCAGTGTCCGGGCTGAATGGTGGGGATGGAGACGCTCCTTCAGGTCTACTGGGCCGAAGCCATTTAGGGCTTTAAAGGTCAGCACCAACACTTTGAATTGTGCTCGGAAACGTAACATCAAAGGTTTTATTTATAAAGCAAATAACAAAGAGCAAGCCAACTCTCACATCCATCTTCTTCAGCAGAGGAGCAGAGAGAGGGAGGAGACATTTAAATAGTTCCCATACTCATACATCAATTAAGTAATTAAAGGCAACCCGCAACATTATGCAATGTGAGAATGAGACATTACAATACTAACAAGTGACTCTGGGAGGGCTAACCAGGAGGTCATTGTCCACAGGGGTCTGCAGGAGAGGAGGACCAGGAAACCCAGCAGAATCCTTGTTGGGCCACCCAAGACTTCCGAGTGCCTTGGCCTTCTCTCTGCGGCCTCATCCGGACGCACCAGCAAGAGGCCCGAAAGCAGCAGCAGCAGCATAGGAAAAGGAGGAGGGGGGCTCTTCCCTCCTGCCCACATAGGGGGTCTCACCCGCTGCCGTTCTCCCCCATTGAGGTGAAGGGGCAGATGACGCCAGAGGAGGATTTGGGGCTGGAGTGCGGCTTCCCTCGCGCCCCGCAGGACCACTCAGGTGTCTTCTGAAAATGAGCTGTTCTTAAAAGCAAAAAGACCCCCGGCCTCTGCCTGTTTCAATGGGGGGGTTCAGGAAGGGGGGAAGGAGGGCAAGCGGGGTGCCCCCAGGATTTATTTGAACCAAGGACAGATCCCTGAGCCCAGATGCAACACTGCCCAACAGAGGTGCCTCTGGGCATGTGCAGAGTGTATGTCTGGCTTCAAGAAGTAGCTGCAACCACCTGCCCCTCCACCACTAACTTGGGGTGGGGACACTGGCGGAGGAACGGGGGGCGGGGGGAGCACACCGCCCCCAGCACCATCGGGGAGGGGGTACCATTGCGGCCGCCCCTGGACACTTTCCCCCACCGTGCCGGGCGCCACACCCCCTGTGGGTGGTGTGCCATGCCCCCAGGACGCACGCCAGCCATGCCTCCACCTGCTATCCGCCCCCGGTGCCAGACCATGCAGCTTCGCCACTGGGTGGGGAGAAGGGCACCCAGCCCAGCCTCTTCAGCCCCAGAGCTACACCCTAAGCATTGGCTCCTCTCCTCTGCTCGCCCAGTGGCCCTTTCCCAAGAACTCCCAGGGAAGGGGGCAGCTGAGCTATGGAACTCCCTCCCACTGGAGGCAGGGATGGGCATCAACTTGGGTGGCTCTAAAAGGGGATTGGGCAAATCCACAAAGGAGGAAGGGATATGGATGGCTACTAGCCAGGATGGCTCTGCTCTGCCTCCTCAGTCGGAGGCAGCGACGCTTCTGAATCCCAGTTGCTGGAAACCACAGGAGGGGAGAGTTGCTCTTGCGCTCGGATCCTGCTTGCTGGTTTCCCAGAGGCATCTTGCTGGCCACTGTGAGAACAGGAGGCCGCACTAGATGGGCGGTTGGAAAGTGAGATTTTGTTTTATAAAATAGATTTCTTCTGTAATTTGCCTCCTTCTGGGGGCAAGGATTGGCCAGCAGGGAACCCCCAAGAGCCTCCTAGGCAGTTGAGGGCCCTGGCTTGGGACTGGAGAGATCTTGCTTTCCCTGCCCCCTTGCCTTGCCAGGGATGCCTTGCCAGGTCTTGGGCATGGAGCTCCTGAGGTTCTTGCAGAGAGAAAGGTGGCGTCTCTTGTAATAAATGGCAGACCAATTAACAGAGCAGAAATATATTGCAGAAATCACACACGATTAGAAAACACCCCCTCTGTCCCATAGCTCAAATCCAAGAGGTCCCCGTGGAACCTCCTGCCCTCCTTGGGAGTCTCTCTTTCTAGTCTACTGGATGAGTGCAAGAGAGGCTGAGGGGAAGGAAGGAAGAAGCCTGTGAAGCCACTGCAAGGCTGAGGTCCTCTGAGTCTGTTCCAGAAGCACCCACAGAAAGGAGGGTGGGGCTGAGGTGGGCACCTGGTTTGGGGCTATGGAGAAGGGACAGCCCAGCAGGCAGCCACCCCAAAACCTCCTGCAGCTTCCACCCCCCAGGCAAGACAAGCAAGGAAAGAGGGGTGGGGTGGAGGTCCAAGGAAGAGAGGGGCAATTCTTCCTGCCCAGGAGGGTCTCTCTCTTGCCCCATAGCTGCAGCAGCAACACTTGTGGGGTGGGAGGGCTAGGAATGGTCCTTACAGCTGTGCCATGGGCAGGGGGCTCCCCATAGCCAGCCATCGCCTCCCCCTTCTCTTTCTTCATGTTGCCGTCTAAAGGTAAAGGGACCCCTGACCATTAGGTCCAGTCGTGACCGACTCTGGGGTTGCGTTGCTCATCTCGCTTTACTGGCCGAGGGAGCCGGCGTACAGCTTCCAGGTCATGTGGCCAGCATGACAAAGCCGCTTCTGGCGAACCAGAGCAGCACACGGAAACACCGTTTACCTTCCCGCCAGAGTGGTACCTATTTATCTACCGGTACTTGCACTTTGACGTGCTTTCGAACTGCTAGGTTGGCAGGAGCAGGGACCGAACAACGGGAGCTCACCCCATCGAGGGGATTCGAACCGCCGAGCTTCTGATCGGCAAGCCCTAGGCTCTGTTGTTTAACCCACAGCGCCACCCGCGTCTTACTATTCTCCAAATCATGCCCCCTCAATACATGCACACATTATCCCAAAGGATTTTGCTGTTGGCCCAGCAGCAGCCCAGCAAGAAGGTTCTGGAAGGATTAGACGAATTCATGGAAGAGAGGGCTATCAATGACTTACTAGCCAGGAGGGCTCTGCTTTGTCCTCTTGGGCTCGGATCCTGCTTGCTGGTTTCCCATCATTGGCCACTAGGGGAAGAACAGGCTGCCGGACTCGGGTAGACCCTCCTTGGGCCGGATCCAGCCGGTTCTTCTCCAGGTCTTCTGTGCTAGCAGAATGTCTCAGTCCAGTCTACGCAAGGTCTTTTTGGAGGAAGTCAACACGGCACGGAGAATCCTGACCCCGGAGTCCTCAGGGAGGCCCAAAGAGCAGCAGGTGTGGACCCACCCCACGGCGGCGTCTCTTCTAGAGCAGATATTCCCAGTGGTCTCTCTGGGCCTGGGCAGCCCCCCAAAATCAGGCTGGTGGGGGAGAAGGGACTTCCAGGGCCCCGGATGGCTGAGGATGGGTGTAGCCCCACAAAAGGAGGCAAGTCTGGGCTCCAGGGCGAGACAGGAGTGGCCCCTCCAGATTCCAGCCCTGCAGAGAAAGAGCCAGGGGTCAGGCAAGGGTTATGGGCCCTTGTGAAGAGCGGGCCCCTCTTGCTTCTGATGCCCAAAACCCCACTCCAAAAGGGGCGCTCGAAGGGCAACTGGCTCTACCCTGACCCCCTGGCTGGTGATGCCCTCCTCCTGTCCCATGAGGTGTGTGTGGGGGGGGAATGGGTAGGAGCCAGACCAGCTGGAGACCTCTCTTACCACAGAAGGGCTCCGTCCAGGCACAGGGTTGGGGGCCAGGTGGATGAAGGTGGGGCGGGAAGGTTTTGCAGCCACCGACCTTGAGGCGAAGGGCAAGGCTGGGAGGGGAAGGCTGTGGAGGCAAGAGGAATCATGGAAACATAGGGTTGGAAGGGACCCCCAAGGGTCATCCAGCCCCACCCCCTGCATCACTCCCTGGCCCATCCTGCTGTCACCTATCTTAAAGTTGTAGAGTTGGAAGGGACCCCTGAGGGTCCTCTAGTCCAACCCCTTCCAATGCAGGAATCACAACTAAGGAATCTGTCAGGCTTCGGGGAATTGGCTTCCTCCCCCTGGGGCAGTAGATAAGAGGATGAAAGAAAGGGACTTCTTACCAGTTAGAAACTTTAAGAATCACAGCGAGAGAACAAAGAAGCCATCTCCTAGAAATGGCGGTGCTCCCAATTAAGGTTCACACCTCCTTCCGTCCCTATTAATCTACGTCACTCTTACGTCTTGTAATCTGAGCTTGTGCTTTCTGTGCTTTCTGTTCTGAGACTTTCTGACCTCTTCTTGACCTTGGGGAGAGCGGAGGATTGCTTTCCAGAGACAGCGAATCTGTTAACCCTCTCCCTCCCAGTGTTTCTTCTCCTAGCTGCTCTTCATCTAGTATTTCCCAGCTTCTGGCTTCTGAACTGTGCCCCTCTGCAAACCACTGTTCCAAATCTATATTGTCCTCATGCTCCTTGGAAGATTCAGGATCCGGATCAGGAGCAGGGGGAGGCTCCCACCATTCCTCCTCAGTGCAGCTCTCCTCAGCACGGTCCCTGACAGAATCCCTGGCAGAGGCCACTCAACCTCTGCTTGAAAAACTCCAAGGAAGGAGAGTCTGATCTTGGGACTTCTGGGTGCCCACCTACCTGGTGGCAGAGGGCAGTGGCTGCTGGTGCATCAGAGTCGGCTGCAGCAAAGCCTTGGGGGGCTGGTGCCGCAGGAGGGGGCCAGCACTCCCACGGGGGTCCTAGGAAGGAGACAGAAAAGGAGAGCTGTCTGCCGCCTGCCCCGTGGCTCCCAAGGAGGGTTTGTTCCTCTTGCCCTCCCCACGGCTGCTAGGGGAAACTGGGAGAGCAGCTGCCTGCTGCCCTAGGGGTCCTGCCCCACAGCTCGTTGTCCCTCCCAAAGTGCCCTAAGAGAAAAAGGGTGCAGGGAAGACACAGGAGCCACGGACTTATGTTTTTTTTTGGGTGGGGGAGAGCCTTGTGAGAAATCAGCACACAAACTTTTTTGAAGACCCCCCCTACATTTCCCTTATGGCAGGACTAGAACACCTGGAATTGGGGAGGGGGTCAGGCCAGAACCTGCGTGTCCCATGTCTAGCGTGGCCTTGGCTTCTCGCTGCTGCCTCGCTCTCCGATTTGAGAACCAAACCTAGTGGGAACGAAGACAAAGTCACAGGCAGTCTGGATTGGGGCCACACCCTGCCTCAGAACTCCCTGAAATCCCATGAAGCTGAATGTCAGAAGATGCAGCACAGGATTCAACTATGGAACTCACTGCCACAGGAGGCAGGGATGGCCACCAATCGGATGGCTTTGAAAGAGGATTGGGCGAATTCATGGAGGAGGAGAGGGCGGCGAACGGCTCTGCTCTGCCCTCCACAACCGGAGGCAGCGACTCTTCTGAATGCCAGTTGCTGGAAACCGCAGGAGGGGAGAGTTGCTCTTTTGCTCGGATCCTGCTTGCAAGGTTTCCCATAATGGGCATCTGTTTGGCCACTGAGAGAACAGGATAATGGGCCAGAGAGGCCATTGGCCTGATCCAGCAGCCTCTTTGCATTGTTATAGGAATTCTAAGGTCTCACATATAAAAATCGTATGTTCATAGATGTACAAAGCAAACACATAAGTATATAAACCACGTGTCTGAAATAGTACAGGAGAGCCACCCTGAAGCCATTTTGACTCTTCCAGTGGCCTCAAATATTCTCTGCAGTGAGGAAGGAAATGGGGAAGCCTCCCCCTTGTCCTTTTGCTCAAATCCTGTCTTAAGGGCGTATTTGTGTATGAATAGGGTGAGCCTGTGACCTGGATTCAGGAACTAAATATTTAGCACCTCAAAAGCAATGGCCAGGCTGCCCAGGTAAAGCAATCAGTGACCATTGTCAGGTATCCTGACAAACAGGATTTCTGTGGTGGACTGCTCCTTGTGATGTATTTCTGTTGGAGACCGCCTCCTTCTGTGATGTATGAATGATGTTTTGGGGGTGGTCTTGAGCTACAGGGGAGGCAATTTCGAAAGCCTATATAAGGGCTTGCACACCAATGTTCTGGGTTCCTCTCCTCCCTCCCTGTGTGTGGGGAGTGGGGGACCCTGTTGCAACAGTTTAATAAAGATCAGGCTTACTAGCCGCTCTGCTTCTCAATATTCTCTGGTTGTCCTGTATACCTGAAGGAGCATCTCCACCCCCATCGTTTTGCCCGGACACTGAGATCCAGCGCCGAGGGCCTTCTGGCGGTTCCCTCATTGCGAGAAGCAAAGCTACAGGGAACCAGGCAGAGGGCCTTCTCGGTGGTGGCACCCGCCCTGTGGAACGCCCTCCCATCAAAGGTTAAAAGGATCAACAACTACATGACATTTAGAAAATACCTGAAGGCAGCCCTGTTTAGGGAAGTTTTTAATCTGTGACATGTGTATGTATTTTAATGTTTGCTGGAAGCTGCCTAGAGTGGCCAGGGAGACCCGGCCAGATGGGCGGGATATAAATAAATTATTATTATTATTATTATTATTATTATTATTATTATTATTATTATTATTAGAAATGGGCACTTTCTCATATAAGAAGTCTGATTAATCCAGGGATGAGGAAAGTGTGGGATATTTAAATGCAGCCAAAGGGCACAGCTGGAGATAGTCTCCTACCTGCCTGGGCACAACATTTCCCCATCTTTTTCTGCTTTGTCAGCAATGAACATTTTAAAGCTAGGCTTATAGTAAGTATGTCTTAGTAACTGAATTACCATTTTAAGCCTGCCTGAACAAAGTGGTTTTGTCTGTTACTCTTCAACAAGTAACATTTATTCACTCAGAAATGTTATTTTCACCTTTTACAAGACCGTTTGTGTGATTATTGTTTAAATGGGGGGGGGGGATACCAGGAATCATGGATAATACCTAATAAATACATCCTCTTCAAGCAATGATTTTCACATCCAAACAGAATGACCTCCAGATGCTGTTTCAAAGCATGTGACACAAAGCGAAGTCCGAACCCCCAAAGACAAAGAACCAGGAGCGCATGCAAGGCACCCTCAGAGTCAGCACAGAGCTGCCCTCGGCAGGTCCAGATCCCAGCTCAGCCACAGAGGCTGCCTGGGGAGCTTTGGGACCAAGTAGCATCTCTTGGCCTTGGTCCTTTAGAAGGAGATTAAGCTCAATGACGTAGGTGCTTTGTGCATGAAACCAGGCTATGGAAAGGCCTTGAACAGATAAACCACACACAAACCCTCCTTAGCAGCTCAAAACAGGGAGAGATCCTGACACCCGGAGATGCTCCTTTTTCAGCAGGGGGCCAGTCCACCGTCCCTCAGACCTTGTGGGGGGCCGGACTATATTTTGGAAAAAATAATAATGAACAAATTCCTATGCCCCACAAATAACCCGGAGATGCATTTTAAATAAAAGGACACATTCTACTCATGTAAAAACACACTGATTCCTGGGCCGTCCGCGGGCCAGATTAAGAAGGCGATTGGGCCTGATCTGGCCCCCGGGCCTTAATTTGCCTGCCCATGTCCTGGAGCCTTTTCACAACATCTCTCACCTGACTGCAGAGGCTTGAGGGACGCAGCCTGCTCTGCATAGGACATCCCCACTGGCAGACTTCTTAGGATTCGGTTGATGGAGGACACCTGGAGAGGGAGGGAGAAAACAGAGGGTGGCTGGAAGGGGCCCCAAGGTCTCTTCTGGCAGCTTCAGGCTCCGATCCCGATATAAGCCCTCAACTCGGTGCGGTTTTCTTCTGACACATTTAGGAGGATCACACTGCAGAGCCAGAGGTGGTGTGGTGGTTAGAATGTCAGGCTAGGACCTGGGAGAGACCGGGGATCGAATCCTCCGCTTGGCCATGAAGCTCACTAAGTGTGGCCTTGAGGGACCGGTCCCTGCCTCTCAGCCTAACCTACCTCACAGGGCTGTTGCTGGGATTAAATGGGGTGGGGTGGGGAACTGTGCATGCCACCTTGAGCTCCCTGGAGGAAAAGCTGGGATAGAAATGCAATAAATAAAAGAAGAAATAAAGAAATTGCTCTTGGTGCAGTCATAACATTTGTGGGGGGTTGGGAAGTCTGACAAGATTTCCAGTTGGCAAAGGCTCCGTTCAGAGCCAATGGCACCAGACCCCATCCTCGGAGGCATTGGCTGTGGAGGGGGTCCCCAGCTGCATCTTTCTCCTCTGGTGCAAGAAGAAGAGTTTGATTTTGATATCCCGCTTTATCACTACCCGAAGGAGTCTCCAAGCGGATCACATTCTCCTTTCCCTTCCTCCCCCACAACAAACCCTCTGTGAGGTGAGTGGGGCTGAGGGACTTCAGAGAAGTGGGACTAGCCCAAGGTCACCCAGCAGCTGCATGGGGAGGAGTGGAGACGCGAACCTGGTTCACCAGATTACGAGTCTACCACTCTTAAACACTACACCACACTGCCTCCCCCCTGCTCCTGCTGTCTCTGGACAGGAAGAGTGGGTTGGGGGGGGTCCCCTGCCCTCAGCCCCACAGCGCCAAGGAAAGAAGGTGTCTGCCCCTCAGTGCTGGGCGCTGCTGGGCTCAGAGGCCAGACGGAGCTCCAGAGATGCTCTCTCGCTTTGCGGCTTAAGGTCTGTCCCCAGCAAGGAGCAGGAGGTTGTCTGCGCTCCTGGAAGGTGGGGAGAAATGTTAGGGAACCCCGACTCCTTTGCCCCTGGAGAGGGGCCACTGTTGTGCTGCCCTTTCCCCAGGCCTTTGCTTGCACTGATGATGGGATTCGTTTCTTAGGTGGGGAATCCAGAGGGGGGACCCAACCAGGGCATCTAGTCCATCCCTTCAGTGCTATGCCCTCAAACATTGTCCCACCCAGTGGCACATGGAATTATTGTGTGGGGGTGTGCATGCAAGACATCATTCACCTTGGCACATGTTTCCTGCTGTGTAAAAAGAAAAGAAAAGACAGTCACACATGCCTTGATTGCATTGAAATTCACTTGGGAGCGGCTCTTGGGAAGAGATTTATAAATGAAACAGCACATGCATGGCAGCCTCCCAGCCCCAGCTTCTCGGTGCCCACAGGTTCCCCCCCTCCCGAGACCTGCCCCACCGCCAGCTCACGGCAACTCACACTGGGCATCCTGTTGGCAGCGCAGGCCCCCTCCGCCTGCAGCTTCCCTCTAATCTCCCAGGCAAAGAGGGACGGCTGCTCCCACTTCATCTGGGCAATCCGGGCCACAACCTCCGGCGTGGATGTCCGAGGGCGGCTCCCTCCCACGCCCTTTGGCTGGACGGCCCCCGTCTGGTAGTAGCGGGTAAGGATCTTGCTGACACAGCCGTTGGAAACCTGTGGTGTAAAAATACAGGAGTGGGGAGCGAGGAGCAATGAAAGGTTGCATGGAGAGAGAGAGAGAGAGAGAGAGAGAGAGAGAGAGAGAGAGAGAGAGAGAGTTGGGGGGCTTCTGGGGGTTGGCTGCCCTCCCCTCCAACTGCTTCAGATTGTCTCCACCCCCTCAATCCCACTCTTCCTACTTATCAACCGTCCCCTTTGTTGTTGGTTTTGAGGGTCTGTCTAGCTGATGCCCTGAGTCCTTTTCAATTCTTGGGGTCTGGTTAGTGTGGGTTAGACTCTAGCTAAGGAGGTTGCTGAACTGGTCAGACAAATTTCTTTGCAAGACAATGACCTCACCTGGCCTCTTAAGTGTCCTCATCAGCATCCCAAAATAATGAGCTCAGCAAGAGCTACAACTAAGTGAGGAAGCCCTCCAGGTCAATGGACGGGCCTTTCTCCACCCCCTCACCTAGTTACTACGGTAGGTAGAGGAACAAGAGCCAGAGCAGTGCAAGATAGCTGAGTTGGGAGCAGGCTGGAAGCTGGAGACACAGAGATGTGTTTGGTCTGTGCTGGATCCAAAGCTGTGAATAATGGAGAAGGAAGATCTGTTGGGGGTGTTAGTGCTGTGGGCCCTTCCATCCTATGTTCAGGGTGTACAGTATATCTGTGTAAATAAAACCAAATACCCTAAAGACACCACTGCGGACCTTCATTCCAAGGAAACAGAACGTGGTTGCAAGTGCTTGAAAACCCTGGAGCCTCTCACTGCTCAGATATTGGGGAGGGGGTGCAACAAAGAAAATATCAATTAATCTGGATGAAGGCTATGACTTGTCTTTTGCTGCTCTTCTGCCGGGAGAGCTAATGGCCCCGCTCCCACTGGCTTCCCACTCTCCATTTAATTTTTACCTTCAATTGACGGGAGATGTCTGAAGCACGCAGCCCACACGAAGCCAGCTCAACAATTCTCTTCCTCTTGAAGTTGGGCAGGGGGCAGCCATTCACGAAGGGGCCCCCCAGCTGGTTTATACCACTGGTCCCTGTAAACAGCCCAAAGAGATGGCTTACACTCCTGGCTGTCCCCCAGAGAGCAGGCAAGGAATGGGGGGTCTTTTGGGGCCGTCTAGAGTCTGGTGCTCATGGTGTTGTGATAAGGAAGGACGCGAATGGAAAGCATTTGAAAATAATGTTAGCCTTTCTTCTGGGAAGCACATTTAATTTTAAGAACATGAGGAGAGCCAGCAGGATCAGGGCATTGGCCCATTTAGTCCAGCCTCCTGTTCTCACAGATGCCTCTGTGAAACCAGCAGGCAGGATCCGAGCACAAGAGCAACTCTCCCTTCCTGTGGTTTCCAGCAGCTGGTATCCAGAAGCCTTGCAGCCTCCAACTGTGGAAGGCAGAGCACAGGGATCTTGCCGAGTAGCCACTGACAGCCTTATCCTCCCCCAGGAATTTGTCCGATCCTTTTTTAAAGCCACCCAAGTTGGTGGCCATCACTGCCTCCTGTGGGAGGGAGTTCCATGGGTTAACTCTGTCCTGCATGAAGAAGGAGTTCCTTTCCTCTCTCCCGAACCTTCAAACATTAAACTTCATTGGATGCCCAGGAGTTTTAGTGCTATGGGGGAGGGAGGAAAACTTTTCTCCATCCTCTTTGTTTGAGATGTTAAGGTTATGTCATCTGCAAATCTGATGGGGATTCCCTCCGTTCTGTCACCTGTCAGGGGTGGGGAGCTGGAGCCAGCCAGTGTTGGGTTAGGGTTAGGACTCCCCCACCCTTATCTGAAGAAGTGTGCATGCACACGAAAGCTCATACCAAGAACAAACTTAGTTGGTCTCTAAGGTGCTACTGGAAGGAATTTTTTTATTTTGTGTCTCCCCCCACCCTTGCAGCTCAACTTTGAATCAGTTTGGAGGAATGTGTTATTATGACTTGCAGCTAGATCAAGAAACACTCTGCCGGGCAGTGGAGAGAAGGCTCCATTTAGATATTTCAATTCACATCCTGAAAGGTCAGGCTCTCAGATCACTGGGCAGAAATGCCAAGGCTCCCACTTCTCTATGGCACACCAGGTGCCTAAACAGCAGCAAGGTTGCAGCGTGGGAGGAGAATGGTGTGCTCAAGAGACCCCCAGCTCCCTTTACCTTGGTGTTGCATTGCAGAACAACCCCCGCAGGATAGCTTCAGGGATTCTGCAAGAGAAAAGCATTTATTTACTTACTGTCATTTTATTCCATTTTTTCCAGAAGTCTCTCAAAGTGGCACCCAGTTTGGGCCGGGGTGGCTTTCCTTTACTTCCGTTTCTTGCTTGAGAAGCAATTGGTGGTTTTTGTTCCTTTTGCCAAGGGGAGGGTTCCTGAGGACACAGACTCACTTTCCCAGGTAGGTGGGGTGTGTGTGTGTGTGTGTGTGTGTGTCCTTCCCTGCTTCTTTGAAGCTGTCTCCTTCATGGATCTTATTCTGGGAGGGAGCCTTTGGAATGCCCTGAAACTGTGGGGTGAGGGGGGGGGGAAGCAGTTGCTGAGAAAGGATTGTGCATTGGGGGGGGCAGCATTTCCTTGGGGACCTATTTCTCACTGCTCTCTTTCTTCCAAGAGGGAGGCTTCGATGTGATCTGAGAGGTGACATAATAGCCACTTTCAGACATCGGAAGCGCTCTCCCACGGAAGGTGGAGCGAGCTGGTTTTCTGCTGCTCTGTAGGGCAGGACCCAAAACTGATGGATTCACATGACAAAGGAAGGCGATTCCGACGAAACAGTAGGAATAGCTTCCTGGTGATGAGAGCCATTCCACAGTGGAACGGACTCCCTCGGAAGGCGGTGGACTCTCTTGCGTTGGAGGTTTTTCAACAGAGGTTGGGTGACCATCCGTTAGGGACGCTATAGCTGTGATTCCTGCACTGCAAAGGGCAGGACTAGACGTCCCTTGGGGGTACCTTCCAATCCCACAATTCCAATTCTACAACTTCTGCCCAGAGAAGCCTGGGCACTTCCCCTTGGGACAGCGAAAGTGGAGAGTGCTGTCTGGCGTGCTGGGGAGGGGGGGGGCTCTTGTTGAACCCAAAAGCGAGATGCCGGCGGGAAGGCAGCTGATTCTTCGCTCCGCACCCACCTCCACCCGCTGCATCCTCCTGGCCGCGTCCCGTCGGAGCTGGGTCAGTGGCGGACGGCGGCCGCGGCGTTTCAGCACCATCGCGGCGTGGACAGCGGCCCCAGGTCTGCCCGCGGAGGCTTCCTTCGCTTCTCTCCTGCGCCAGAAGCTGCTTCGGACGCAGCGGGAGCGGCCGCAGGAGTCGGGGCAGCGCCACCCTCCGCGGGAGGCGCCCCTTCTCCCGCTCGCCTCCCCGGGGCCCGGGGCCACCCGACAGCTTCCAGCCACAGCCGGCAGCATCCCCTTCGCTTTTACCTGGGATGCGGTTCCGACGCTCGCAGGGAGCTGCTCCTTCCTTTGGGGCGGCGCGACTTCCCCACGAACCCCAGGCCCGGACGCGCCGCTTCGGATTTGCCCCTCGACGGCTGGGACTCTGGCTGTTCCTCAGCCAGCGGGGCCAGGCCGAACTCCTTCGCCAGCCGGTCTCTTTCCCCGGCTGCAGGATGCAAAAAGAGGCCAGCTTGGCCTCGCCTGGGGAGGGGAAGGGGCGCCCTGCCCCCACCGACGCCTCCCGAGCTGGCCCAGATGGCCCGGGACTTGCCTGGCGGAGCTGAGCCCTGCCAAGCTGCCCAGGACAATATTTGATGAGCAAATAGTGGGGGCAGGCGGTTCTCCCCCGGCCTGGGCACCCAGCAATTGACCCTCATTAGCCCCCCCCCTCCATGCCGCCGCCTCCCCTCCCTCCCTCCCGGGCTCTCCACCGAGCAGGCTGCCTCGGAGGCGACCATCTGGTCCCCATTACACATTAACCACGGCGCCCTCCCGCTTCGCCAGCCCCGACGGAAGGGAGGGAGGCACAGGGCTGGCCGGGTTCCCTGTGGGCCCTGCACCCCGCAGGGGGGAGGGGAGGATCAGGGGGAGCCTGGGGGAGACCAAGCTGCAGCCCGGACCCCTCTTTGCCCCTGTCACCAAGAGGGAGCCGAAGCGGACGCGCCAAGGAGAAGGGCGGCGTGCGTAATGGCACCGAAGGTAGTCGGCGAGAGCCCTGCAAGCTGGCGTCGTCCTCGACATCGAAAGGGCCCGGGGACAAGGGCTAGAGAGGTCCCCCCCTACCCGCCCCCTCCAACTCGGAGAGCCAAGCCAGGAACCGGGCCGAGTCGGCTCCTGCTCCGCGGTTCTGCAAGGCGGGAGCCTGCCAGGTCTCTCCAGGGCGCACGGCAGCAGGAGGCGCCTCATAGCCGGAACAGGCGCTTCTTCCACAGCCCCGGCTTGGGAGAGCCTTCTGGAGTGGCACGGGGGTGGGGAGCTCGGAAAAAAGGTGTAAGCGTGACCCCCTTCCCAGAGCGCGGATGGAAGGAGCTGCTGGAGGCCAAGCGGAGGCGTCTAGCCCTGGCCCGACGGGCGTCCCGGGAAGTGGCGCCCGAAGAGGCGACGCTGTGCCTGGCGCGCTCCGCGCAGAACTTCACCAAGGGCGGCGAAGAGGAGCGAAGGCGGGAGGTTAGGGACACCGGAAGCTGTCTTGCACCGAGTCAGACCATAGCTCCGTACTGTGTGCACTGACTGGCAGCGGGTCTCTCCTAGCTTAAACTGGAGGTACCTTTGGGGATTGAAGCTTGGGGTCCCCTGTCTGCAGAGCGGGTGCTTTGCCGCTGAGATGCGGCCCGTCCCCAGCCGCGGAATCTCGACTGGAACGCGTGGAAATGGGGGTCCGGAGACGGGACAGGAGAGAGAGACCGGCTGCCCAACCACCCCAGCCAAACCCGCGGGCACCCCCGGCCCCGGCCCCGGCTCGCCTTGGTGGCTGCGCGCGTTCCTTTCTCACCAAACCCAAGCGCATTTCACTGCTTTCTTTCACAATGCAAAATGCAAAGCTTATCCCTTAGCTAGAATACAGAATTAGACAGCTTGTCATACCGGCGACCTTTAAAACTACAAACGTTTTGCGCAAGCCGGGTTTTGACTTTCCCTGCAAGCCCCCCCCCCCGCTCCCTCTTGTGGGTTTTGTCTAATTCCTAGGCAGAGCAGATTTTCTTTGCGATGATTTGGCACCCACAACAGATCTATGGATTCCTCTGCCTCGCACTGTACTGGCCTCCCCTCCTGCAAGGCAGGCCAAGACGCGCTTTGTTTCCCAGGGTCCAATCCGAACTGGGTCCCAAGTTGCCCAAGCTAGAGTGGACCAGGCAGCTGCAACGCCCAAGGCGCAATCCCAGGCTAGCAGCGGTTCTCTCAGGGGTTCCGATTGCATGCATTTAAAGCACATTTAAAGCATGTGACTTCCCCCAGAAGAACCCTGGGAACTGTAGTTTGTTAAGGGTGCTGGGGATTATAGCTGTGTGAGGGTAAACTACAGTTCCTAGGATTCTCTCTCTCTGTGTGTGTGTGGGGGGGGGAAATAATGTGTTTTAGATGCATGGTGTGTACACAGTTTCAGGCAAGCAGCTCGTCAGGGGGCAGCCCCAGGTGAGCAGGGGGTCAGGCACAAGACATTGCTCCTGCAGCTCTCAGAGGCATGGAAGCCCCAAAGCCAAAAGGGGGGCTCCCCAAACCCCACTCTGGGCCAGATGCAGCTTCTGGGAGGTTTGTGCAGGAAGACCTCCTCTTCTGCCCTGGAGCACTCTTGCCTGTGAGGATCTCAGCCAGCCTCTTGTGGCATCCTTGTTCCTGGGGGCTGTTCTGCCTGCTTCTGCTGCCCAGATCACTTTCTGTGCATAGGGGGAGCACTGCCAGCCCCTCCCTTCTTCTCAGCTGTTGTTCTAGGGGAACTCGGCCCCGGGCCCTCCAGATGTTTTGAGACTACAATTCAACTCTGTGTTGCGTGAAGGAAGACTTTCATTTATAGGTCCTGAATCTTCCAACCTGCAGCTTCGCTGCATTTCTACAAGTGCCTGGGGAGTGGGGATCCTCTGTCTGCAGAGAAGGAAACACAAGTGGCTTGCAGTTGCCACCTCTGTGATGACCTTGGCTCTGAGAAGAGGCTCCTCCACAATTGGCCACCACTCTCTGCCTCAGCCAAGGGCTCTGCTGCGCCACCCCTGCCCTTTCTGAGTCAAGTCCTGAGAACGCTTCCTCTGATAACGAGAATCTCCTGATATTGAAGATCTGGACCTTGCCATCACCAGCGGCCACAGTTGGTATTGTTCTTTTGTTCTATTGCCCATTATTAGTGTAGGCGGTTTGCATCAGCATCACACGGGTCGGTCCTTTGTTTGTGTATTTATTTTTATTGATAATGTGACAGGTTAGGGGTTCCCAAGCTTGGTTGGGTGTGTTTCGTTGATTGCAGTGTGGCTTATTTGTGTGAGGGAGGTGGGCTAGGCTGTTGGGTCAGGTGAGCCATATTGATTCATATGCTCTTGGAGGGGGGAGGTCATTGTCCTCTTGTGCCACATATGTGATGAAGGGGAATCACACTGGGGTGAAGGTGTCCACTGTAGCTTGTCCCTGTGCTAGTTTGAGTTTTTTGGTTAACATTTCTAATAATAATAATAATAATAATAATTTATTATTTGTACCCCGCCCATCTGGCCGGGTTCCCCCAGCCACTCTGGGCGGCTTCCAACAAACACTAAAATACATTAAAATATCACACATTAAAAACTTCCCTAAACAGGGCTGCCTTCAGGTGTTTTCTAAATGTCAGGTAGTTATTTATCTCTTTGACATGGGATGGGAGGGTGTTCCACAGGGCGGGCGCCACTACCGAGAAGGCCCTCTGTCTGGTTCCCTGTAGCTTTGCTTCTCGCAGTAAGGGAACCACCAGAAGGCCCTCGGCGCTAGATCTCAGTGTCCGGGCTGAACGTTGGGGGTGGAGACGCTCCATGTAGTACAGCAGTTTACCATACTTTTTGGTAACAGTGGCCAGAGTTGGTTAAGTAATAATAATAATAATAATAATAATAATTTATTTATACCCCGCACATCTGGCTGGGTTTCCTCAGCCACTCTGGGCTGCTCCCAACAGAGTATTAAAAACATGATAAAACTTCAAACATTAAAAACTTCCCTAAACAGGGTTGCCTTCATATGTCTTATAAAAGCCAGATAGTTGTTTATTTCCTTGACATCTGAAGGGAAGGCATTCCACAGGGTGGGCGCCACCACCGAGAAGGCCCTCTGCCTGGTTCCCTGTAACTTCGCTTCAAGCAGGGAGGGAACCGCCAGAAGGCCCTCGGAGCTGGACCTCAGTGTCCGGGCTGAGTGATGTGGGTGGAGACGCTCCTTCAGGGATACTGGATATAGGATATCAACAATCTGGAATGTGACCAGAAAAGGTTCGCAGAGATGGAGAGAGCTTTCGAGACCACATCCTGTGAGGAAAAATTGAGGGAGTTGGGCAGGTTCAGCCTGGAAATCAAGTGGCAACATGATAACCATCTTCAAATATTTGAACAGCTGTTGCATAGATGATGGAGCGAATGTATTCTCTGCAGTGAGAAATAGGTCCCCAAGGAAATGCTGCCCCCCCCAATGCACAATCCTTTCTCAGCAACTGCTTCCCCCCCCCCTCACCCCACAGTTTCAGGGCATTCCAAAGGCTCCCTCCCAGAATAAGATCCATGAAGGAGACAGCTTCAAAGAAGCAGGGAAGGACACACACACACACACACACACACACCCCACCTACCTGGGAAAGTGAGTCTGTGTCCTCAGGAACCCTCCCCTTGGCAAAAGGAACAAAAACCACCAATTGCTTCTCAAGCAAGAAACGGAAGTAAAGGAAAGCCACCCCGGCCCAAACTGGGTGCCACTTTGAGAGACTTCTGGAAAAAATGGAATAAAATGACAGTAAGTAAATAAATGCTTTTCTCTTGCAGAATCCCTGAAGCTATCCTGCGGGGGTTGTTCTGCAATGCAACACCAAGGTAAAGGGAGCTGGGGGTCTCTTGAGCACACCATTCTCCTCCCACGCTGCAACCTTGCTGCTGTTTAGGCACCTGGTGTGCCATAGAGAAGTGGGAGCCTTGGCATTTCTGCCCAGTGATCTGAGAGCCTGACCTTTCAGGATGTGAATTGAAATATCTAAATGGAGCCTTCTCTCCACTGCCCGGCAGAGTGTTTCTTGATCTAGCTGCAAGTCATAATAACACATTCCTCCAAACTGATTCAAAGTTGAGCTGCAAGGGTGGGGGGAGACACAAAATAAAAAAATTCCTTCCAGTAGCACCTTAGAGACCAACTAAGTTTGTTCTTGGTATGAGCTTTCGTGTGCATGCACACTTCTTCAGATAAGGGTGGGGGAGTCCTAACCCTAACCCAACACTGGCTGGCTCCAGCTCCCCACCCCTGACAGGTGACAGAACGGAGGGAATCCCCATCAGATTTGCAGATGACATAACCTTAACATCTCAAACAAAGAGGATGGAGAAAAGTTTTCCTCCCTCCCCCATAGCACTAAAACTCCTGGGCATCCAATGAAGTTTAATGTTTGAAGGTTCGGGAGAGAGGAAAGGAACTCCTTCTTCATGCAGGACAGAGTTAACCCATGGAACTCCCTCCCACAGGAGGCAGTGATGGCCACCAACTTGGGTGGCTTTAAAAAAGGATCGGACAAATTCCTGGGGGAGGATAAGGCTGTCAGTGGCTACTCGGCAAGATCCCTGTGCTCTGCCTTCCACAGTTGGAGGCTGCAAGGCTTCTGGATACCAGCTGCTGGAAACCACAGGAAGGGAGAGTTGCTCTTGTGCTCGGATCCTGCCTGCTGGTTTCACAGAGGCATCTGTGAGAACAGGAGGCTGGACTAAATGGGCCAATGCCCTGATCCTGCTGGCTCTCCTCATGTTCTTAAAATTAAATGTGCTTCCCAGAAGAAAGGCTAACATTATTTTCAAATGCTTTCCATTCGCGTCCTTCCTTATCACAACACCATGAGCACCAGACTCTAGACGGCCCCAAAAGACCCCCCATTCCTTGCCTGCTCTCTGGGGGACAGCCAGGAGTGTAAGCCATCTCTTTGGGCTGTTTACAGGGACCAGTGGTATAAACCAGCTGGGGGGCCCCTTCGTGAATGGCTGCCCCCTGCCCAACTTCAAGAGGAAGAGAATTGTTGAGCTGGCTTCGTGTGGGCTGCGTGCTTCAGACATCTCCCGTCAATTGAAGGTAAAAATTAAATGGAGAGTGGGAAGCCAGTGGGAGCGGGGCCATTAGCTCTCCCGGCAGAAGAGCAGCAAAAGACAAGTCATAGCCTTCATCCAGATTAATTGATATTTTCTTTGTTGCACCCCCTCCCCAATATCTGAGCAGTGAGAGGCTCCAGGGTTTTCAAGCACTTGCAACCACGTTCTGTTTCCTTGGAATGAAGGTCCGCAGTGGTGTCTTTAGGGTATTTGGTTTTATTTACACAGATATACTGTACACCCTGAACATAGGATGGAAGGGCCCACAGCACTAACACCCCCAACAGATCTTCCTTCTCCATTATTCACAGCTTTGGATCCAGCACAGACCAAACACATCTCTGTGTCTCCAGCTTCCAGCCTGCTCCCAACTCAGCTATCTTGCACTGCTCTGGCTCTTGTTCCTCTACCTACCGTAGTAACTAGGTGAGGGGGTGGAGAAAGGCCCGTCCATTGACCTGGAGGGCTTCCTCACTTAGTTGTAGCTCTTGCTGAGCTCATTATTTTGGGATGCTGATGAGGACACTTAAGAGGCCAGGTGAGGTCATTGTCTTGCAAAGAAATTTGTCTGACCAGTTCAGCAACCTCCTTAGCTAGAGTCTAACCCACACTAACCAGACCCCAAGAATTGAAAAGGACTCAGGGCATCAGCTAGACAGACCCTCAAAACCAACAACAAAGGGGACGGTTGATAAGTAGGAAGAGTGGGATTGAGGGGGTGGAGACAATCTGAAGCAGTTGGAGGGGAGGGCAGCCAACCCCCAGAAGCCCCCCAACTCTCTCTCTCTCTCTCTCTCTCTCTCTCTCTCTCTCTCTCTCTCTCTCTCTCCATGCAACCTTTCATTGCTCCTCGCTCCCCACTCCTGTATTTTTACACCACAGGTTTCCAACGGCTGTGTCAGCAAGATCCTTACCCGCTACTACCAGACGGGGGCCGTCCAGCCAAAGGGCGTGGGAGGGAGCCGCCCTCGGACATCCACGCCGGAGGTTGTGGCCCGGATTGCCCAGATGAAGTGGGAGCAGCCGTCCCTCTTTGCCTGGGAGATTAGAGGGAAGCTGCAGGCGGAGGGGGCCTGCGCTGCCAACAGGATGCCCAGTGTGAGTTGCCGTGAGCTGGCGGTGGGGCAGGTCTCGGGAGGGGGGGAACCTGTGGGCACCGAGAAGCTGGGGCTGGGAGGCTGCCATGCATGTGCTGTTTCATTTATAAATCTCTTCCCAAGAGCCGCTCCCAAGTGAATTTCAATGCAATCAAGGCATGTGTGACTGTCTTTTCTTTTCTTTTTACACAGCAGGAAACATGTGCCAAGGTGAATGATGTCTTGCATGCACACCCCCACACAATAATTCCATGTGCCACTGGGTGGGACAATGTTTGAGGGCATAGCACTGAAGGGATGGACTAGATGCCCTGGTTGGGTCCCCCCTCTGGATTCCCCACCTAAGAAACGAATCCCATCATCAGTGCAAGCAAAGGCCTGGGGAAAGGGCAGCACAACAGTGGCCCCTCTCCAGGGGCAAAGGAGTCGGGGTTCCCTAACATTTCTCCCCACCTTCCAGGAGCGCAGACAACCTCCTGCTCCTTGCTGGGGACAGACCTTAAGCCGCAAAGCGAGAGAGCATCTCTGGAGCTCCGTCTGGCCTCTGAGCCCAGCAGCGCCCAGCACTGAGGGGCAGACACCTTCTTTCCTTGGCGCTGTGGGGCTGAGGGCAGGGGACCCCCCCCAACCCACTCTTCCTGTCCAGAGACAGCAGGAGCAGGGGGGAGGCAGTGTGGTGTAGTGTTTAAGAGTGGTAGACTCGTAATCTGGTGAACCAGGTTCGCGTCTCCACTCCTCCCCATGCAGCTGCTGGGTGACCTTGGGCTAGTCCCACTTCTCTGAAGTCCCTCAGCCCCACTCACCTCACAGAGGGTTTGTTGTGGGGGAGGAAGGGAAAGGAGAATGTGATCCGCTTGGAGACTCCTTCGGGTAGTGATAAAGCGGGATATCAAAATCAAACTCTTCTTCTTGCACCAGAGGAGAAAGATGCAGCTGGGGACCCCCTCCACAGCCAATGCCTCCGAGGATGGGGTCTGGTGCCATTGGCTCTGAACGGAGCCTTTGCCAACTGGAAATCTTGTCAGACTTCCCAACCCCCCACAAATGTTATGACTGCACCAAGAGCAATTTCTTTATTTCTTCTTTTATTTATTGCATTTCTATCCCAGCTTTTCCTCCAGGGAGCTCAAGGTGGCATGCACAGTTCCCCACCCCACCCCATTTAATCCCAGCAACAGCCCTGTGAGGTAGGTTAGGCTGAGAGGCAGGGACCGGTCCCTCAAGGCCACACTTAGTGAGCTTCATGGCCAAGCGGAGGATTCGATCCCCGGTCTCTCCCAGGTCCTAGCCTGACATTCTAACCACCACACCACCTCTGGCTCTGCAGTGTGATCCTCCTAAATGTGTCAGAAGAAAACCGCACCGAGTTGAGGGCTTATATCGGGATCGGAGCCTGAAGCTGCCAGAAGAGACCTTGGGGCCCCTTCCAGCCACCCTCTGTTTTCTCCCTCCCTCTCCAGGTGTCCTCCATCAACCGAATCCTAAGAAGTCTGCCAGTGGGGATGTCCTATGCAGAGCAGGCTGCGTCCCTCAAGCCTCTGCAGTCAGGTGAGAGATGTTGTGAAAAGGCTCCAGGACATGGGCAGGCAAATTAAGGCCCGGGGGCCAGATCAGGCCCAATCGCCTTCTTAATCTGGCCCGCGGACGGCCCAGGAATCAGTGTGTTTTTACATGAGTAGAATGTGTCCTTTTATTTAAAATGCATCTCCGGGTTATTTGTGGGGCATAGGAATTTGTTCATTATTATTTTTTCCAAAATATAGTCCGGCCCCCCACAAGGTCTGAGGGACGGTGGACTGGCCCCCTGCTGAAAAAGGAGCATCTCCGGGTGTCAGGATCTCTCCCTGTTTTGAGCTGCTAAGGAGGGTTTGTGTGTGGTTTATCTGTTCAAGGCCTTTCCATAGCCTGGTTTCATGCACAAAGCACCTACGTCATTGAGCTTAATCTCCTTCTAAAGGACCAAGGCCAAGAGATGCTACTTGGTCCCAAAGCTCCCCAGGCAGCCTCTGTGGCTGAGCTGGGATCTGGACCTGCCGAGGGCAGCTCTGTGCTGACTCTGAGGGTGCCTTGCATGCGCTCCTGGTTCTTTGTCTTTGGGGGTTCGGACTTCGCTTTGTGTCACATGCTTTGAAACAGCATCTGGAGGTCATTCTGTTTGGATGTGAAAATCATTGCTTGAAGAGGATGTATTTATTAGGTATTATCCATGATTCCTGGTATCCCCCCCCCCCATTTAAACAATAATCACACAAACGGTCTTGTAAAAGGTGAAAATAACATTTCTGAGTGAATAAATGTTACTTGTTGAAGAGTAACAGACAAAACCACTTTGTTCAGGCAGGCTTAAAATGGTAATTCAGTTACTAAGACATACTTACTATAAGCCTAGCTTTAAAATGTTCATTGCTGACAAAGCAGAAAAAGATGGGGAAATGTTGTGCCCAGGCAGGTAGGAGACTATCTCCAGCTGTGCCCTTTGGCTGCATTTAAATATCCCACACTTTCCTCATCCCTGGATTAATCAGACTTCTTATATGAGAAAGTGCCCATTTCTAATAATAATAATAATAATAATAATAATAATAATAATAATAATAATAATAATAATAATTTATTTATATCCCGCCCATCTGGCCGGGTCTCCCTGGCCACTCTAGGCAGCTTCCAGCAAACATTAAAATACATACACATGTCACAGATTAAAAACTTCCCTAAACAGGGCTGCCTTCAGGTATTTTCTAAATGTCATGTAGTTGTTGATCCTTTTAACCTTTGATGGGAGGGCGTTCCACAGGGCGGGTGCCACCACCGAGAAGGCCCTCTGCCTGGTTCCCTGTAGCTTTGCTTCTCGCAATGAGGGAACCGCCAGAAGGCCCTCGGCGCTGGATCTCAGTGTCCGGGCAAAACGATGGGGGTGGAGATGCTCCTTCAGGTATACAGGACCGAGGCCGTTTAGGGCTTTAAAGGTCAACACCAACACTTTGAATTGTGCTCGGAAACGTACTGGGAGCCAATGTAGTTCTCTCAGGACCGGTGTTATGTGGTCCCGGCGGCCACTCCCAGTCACCAGTCTAGCTGCCGCATTCTGGATTAATTGTAGTTTCCGGGTCACCTTCAAAGGTAGCCCCACGTAGAGCGCATTGCAGTAGGCCAAGCGGGAGATTCATGGCTGTGCAAGGCAATGGGCTTTTCTTCCAAAGAGGCTTTTAAAATTATTTTTTAAGTAAACAGTGACATTGCCAGCAGCATTCTGAATTCCCCACTTATTTCTGCAAATGCACTTGTGATTCCTGCATTGCAGGGGGTGGACTAGATGTCCCTTGGGGGCCCCTTCCAACTCTACCACTCTACGATTGTAGGATTCTGTGACTTGCTACGGGTCCTGCTTCCAGGGATCTCACTGCACAGACACCCACACTTGGTTTGCACTCTTCTGTAGGTCTCACCTTGCCCGGGGAGAGGAGTCCCCAGGGTTCAGAGGAGAGGACAGAGGCCCCGGCTCCCCCCAAGGGGCTGCAGGAGGTGGCTAGGCCCCCCACAGCAGGCAAGCAAGGCAGGAACAGGAGCCGGACTGTCTTCTCCAAGCAGCAGCTGGAGGTCTTGGAACAAGGTGAGTTCCTGGGACTGTGCAGGATCAGGGCCCCCACAAGGGCAAGGACTCTGAAGGGTTAAGGTTTCCGCTTGGGACCTGGAGGGGCTTTGCAAGGCAGCCTGCCTCCTCTTGGGTGCTTCTGAGGGGAGGCAGAGAGTCTAGGGCAGGCATGTCCAAAGTCCGGCCCACGGGCCAAATCCGGCCCACCAGTCAGTTTAATCTGGCCCCACAGGCGCTGCAGCTTGCTCACCCACCTGCTGGTCGGCTCTTGCAGCCACTCGCTGTGCAGCTCCTGGAGCCGTCCACTTGTCTGCTTGCACATGCACCCGGCTCTTTGTTGGGCAACTCTAGGGTCCGTCCACCCGCTATCTCACGCATGGTGAGCAATTTTGTGCTGAGTAATCCTAAAAAAAATGTCTACAATTTTGGGGTTAAATCACATAAAAAGGTCATAAACTTCAATCCTAAAAAAAAGATAACACCTTTGGTCGGCCTTCACGCATGTTCACTTCATCAAATCTGGCCCTCTTTGTAAAAAGTTTGGACACCCCTGGTCTAGGGTCATCATCCCAGCAGCATCGCCACCTGAGGGGTCCTGTCAATCACAGTGTGGTGCTTTGGGATTCGGGGCAAAGGGGGAAGCTGAATGTAATTCCCAAACTCCCTTCCAGCATTCCAGAGAGGGCAGTATCCAGAGACGGCTGCCCGGGAGGAACTGGCTTCTGCTACTGGGCTCCCAGCCGACACCATCAGAGTAAGTGAAGCTCCTTCTGCAGCCTCCTCCCTCACCCGGGACAAAGGTTTTGCTCCCACAAACGCCACCGTGCAAAGCAACCTCAGAGCCACAGGATACTCACCCAAACACTGAAAACATAAGAACATGCTGTTATAAGGGGGGGGGGGACCACAACTGCTCCTTTTCCCTTATGGGGTATCCAAGAGCCAGTATAGAGTCCTTAAGTAGGTTCCCTATCGGTAGGAGAAAATAACAGAGGCCAACCAGAGAATATTGAGAAGCAGAGCGGCTAGTAAGCCTGATCTTTATTAAACTGTTGCAACAGGGTCCCCCACTCCCCACACACAGGGAGGGAGGAGAGGAACCCAGAACATTGGTGTGCAAGCCCTTATATAGGCTTTCGAAATTGCCTCCCCTGTAGCTCAAGACCACCCCCAAAACATCATTCATACATCACAGAAGGAGGCGGTCTCCAACAGAAATACATCACAAGGAGCAGTCCACCACAGAAATCCTGTTTGTCAGGATACCTGACAATGGTCACTGATTGCTTTACCTGGGCAGCCTGGCCATTGCTTTTGAGGTGCTAAATATTTAGTTCCTGAATCCAGGTCACAGGCTCACCCTATTCATACACAAATACGCCCTTAAGACAGGATTTGAGCAAAAGGACAAGGGGGAGGCTTCCCCATTTCCTTCCTCACTGCAGAGAATATTTGAGGCCACTGGAAGAGTCAAAATGGCTTCAGGGTGGCTCTCCTGTACTATTTCAGACACGTGGTTTATATACTTATGTGTTTGCTTTGTACATCTATGAACATACGATTTTTATATGTGAGACCTTAGAATTCCTATAACAATGCAAAGAGGCTGCTGGATCAGGCCAATGGCCTCTCTGGCCCATTATCCTGTTCTCTCAGTGGCCAAACAGATGCCCATTATGGGAAACCTTGCAAGCAGGATCCGAGCAAAAGAGCAACTCTCCCCTCCTGCGGTTTCCAGCAACTGGCATTCAGAAGAGTCGCTGCCTCCGGTTGTGGAGGGCAGAGCAGAGCCGTTCGCCGCCCTCTCCTCCTCCATGAATTCGCCCAATCCTCTTTCAAAGCCATCCGATTGGTGGCCATCCCTGCCTCCTGTGGCAGTGAGTTCCATAGTTGAATCCTGTGCTGCATCTTCTGACATTCAGCTTCATGGGATTTCAGGGAGTTCTGAGGCAGGGTGTGGCCCCAATCCAGACTGCCTGTGACTTTGTCTTCGTTCCCACTAGGTTTGGTTCTCAAATCGGAGAGCGAGGCAGCAGCGAGAAGCCAAGGCCACGCTAGACATGGGACACGCAGGTTCTGGCCTGACCCCCTCCCCAATTCCAGGTGTTCTAGTCCTGCCATAAGGGAAATGTAGGGGGGGTCTTCAAAAAAGTTTGTGTGCTGATTTCTCACAAGGCTCTCCCCCACCCAAAAAAAAACATAAGTCCGTGGCTCCTGTGTCTTCCCTGCACCCTTTTTCTCTTAGGGCACTTTGGGAGGGACAACGAGCTGTGGGGCAGGACCCCTAGGGCAGCAGGCAGCTGCTCTCCCAGTTTCCCCTAGCAGCCGTGGGGAGGGCAAGAGGAACAAACCCTCCTTGGGAGCCACGGGGCAGGCGGCAGACAGCTCTCCTTTTCTGTCTCCTTCCTAGGACCCCCGTGGGAGTGCTGGCCCCCTCCTGCGGCACCAGCCCCCCAAGGCTTTGCTGCAGCCGACTCTGATGCACCAGCAGCCACTGCCCTCTGCCACCAGGTAGGTGGGCACCCAGAAGTCCCAAGATCAGACTCTCCTTCCTTGGAGTTTTTCAAGCAGAGGTTGAGTGGCCTCTGCCAGGGATTCTGTCAGGGACCGTGCTGAGGAGAGCTGCACTGAGGAGGAATGGTGGGAGCCTCCCCCTGCTCCTGATCCGGATCCTGAATCTTCCAAGGAGCATGAGGACAATATAGATTTGGAACAGTGGTTTGCAGAGGGGCACAGTTCAGAAGCCAGAAGCTGGGAAATACTAGATGAAGAGCAGCTAGGAGAAGAAACACTGGGAGGGAGAGGGTTAACAGATTCGCTGTCTCTGGAAAGCAATCCTCCGCTCTCCCCAAGGTCAAGAAGAGGTCAGAAAGTCTCAGAACAGAAAGCACAGAAAGCACAAGCTCAGATTACAAGACGTAAGAGTGACGTAGATTAATAGGGACGGAAGGAGGTGTGAACCTTAATTGGGAGCACCGCCATTTCTAGGAGATGGCTTCTTTGTTCTCTCGCTGTGATTCTTAAAGTTTCTAACTGGTAAGAAGTCCCTTTCTTTCATCCTCTTATCTACTGCCCCAGGGGGAGGAAGCCAATTCCCCGAAGCCTGACAGATTCCTTAGTTGTGATTCCTGCATTGGAAGGGGTTGGACTAGAGGACCCTCAGGGGTCCCTTCCAACTCTACAACTTTAAGATAGGTGACAGCAGGATGGGCCAGGGAGTGATGCAGGGGGTGGGGCTGGATGACCCTTGGGGGTCCCTTCCAACCCTATGTTTCCATGATTCCTCTTGCCTCCACAGCCTTCCCCTCCCAGCCTTGCCCTTCGCCTCAAGGTCGGTGGCTGCAAAACCTTCCCGCCCCACCTTCATCCACCTGGCCCCCAACCCTGTGCCTGGACGGAGCCCTTCTGTGGTAAGAGAGGTCTCCAGCTGGTCTGGCTCCTACCCATTCCCCCCCCACACACACCTCATGGGACAGGAGGAGGGCATCACCAGCCAGGGGGTCAGGGTAGAGCCAGTTGCCCTTCGAGCGCCCCTTTTGGAGTGGGGTTTTGGGCATCAGAAGCAAGAGGGGCCCGCTCTTCACAAGGGCCCATAACCCTTGCCTGACCCCTGGCTCTTTCTCTGCAGGGCTGGAATCTGGAGGGGCCACTCCTGTCTCGCCCTGGAGCCCAGACTTGCCTCCTTTTGTGGGGCTACACCCATCCTCAGCCATCCGGGGCCCTGGAAGTCCCTTCTCCCCCACCAGCCTGATTTTGGGGGGCTGCCCAGGCCCAGAGAGACCACTGGGAATATCTGCTCTAGAAGAGACGCCGCCGTGGGGTGGGTCCACACCTGCTGCTCTTTGGGCCTCCCTGAGGACTCCGGGGTCAGGATTCTCCGTGCCGTGTTGACTTCCTCCAAAAAGACCTTGCGTAGACTGGACTGAGACATTCTGCTAGCACAGAAGACCTGGAGAAGAACCGGCTGGATCCGGCCCAAGGAGGGTCTACCCGAGTCCGGCAGCCTGTTCTTCCCCTAGTGGCCAATGATGGGAAACCAGCAAGCAGGATCCGAGCCCAAGAGGACAAAGCAGAGCCCTCCTGGCTAGTAAGTCATTGATAGCCCTCTCTTCCATGAATTCGTCTAATCCTTCCAGAACCTTCTTGCTGGGCTGCTGCTGGGCCAACAGCAAAATCCTTTGGGATAATGTGTGCATGTATTGAGGGGGCATGATTTGGAGAATAGTAAGACGCGGGTGGCGCTGTGGGTTAAACAACAGAGCCTAGGGCTTGCCGATCAGAAGCTCGGCGGTTCGAATCCCCTCGATGGGGTGAGCTCCCGTTGTTCGGTCCCTGCTCCTGCCAACCTAGCAGTTCGAAAGCACGTCAAAGTGCAAGTACCGGTAGATAAATAGGTACCACTCTGGCGGGAAGGTAAACGGTGTTTCCGTGTGCTGCTCTGGTTCGCCAGAAGCGGCTTTGTCATGCTGGCCACATGACCTGGAAGCTGTACGCCGGCTCCCTCGGCCAGTAAAGCGAGATGAGCAACGCAACCCCAGAGTCGGTCACGACTGGACCTAATGGTCAGGGGTCCCTTTACCTTTAGACGGCAACATGAAGAAAGAGAAGGGGGAGGCGATGGCTGGCTATGGGGAGCCCCCTGCCCATGGCACAGCTGTAAGGACCATTCCTAGCCCTCCCACCCCACAAGTGTTGCTGCTGCAGCTATGGGGCAAGAGAGAGACCCTCCTGGGCAGGAAGAATTGCCCCTCTCTTCCTTGGACCTCCACCCCACCCCTCTTTCCTTGCTTGTCTTGCCTGGGGGGTGGAAGCTGCAGGAGGTTTTGGGGTGGCTGCCTGCTGGGCTGTCCCTTCTCCATAGCCCCAAACCAGGTGCCCACCTCAGCCCCACCCTCCTTTCTGTGGGTGCTTCTGGAACAGACTCAGAGGACCTCAGCCTTGCAGTGGCTTCACAGGCTTCTTCCTTCCTTCCCCTCAGCCTCTCTTGCACTCATCCAGTAGACTAGAAAGAGAGACTCCCAAGGAGGGCAGGAGGTTCCACGGGGACCTCTTGGATTTGAGCTATGGGACAGAGGGGGTGTTTTCTAATCGTGTGTGATTTCTGCAATATATTTCTGCTCTGTTAATTGGTCTGCCATTTATTACAAGAGACGCCACCTTTCTCTCTGCAAGAACCTCAGGAGCTCCATGCCCAAGACCTGGCAAGGCATCCCTGGCAAGGCAAGGGGGCAGGGAAAGCAAGATCTCTCCAGTCCCAAGCCAGGGCCCTCAACTGCCTAGGAGGCTCTTGGGGGTTCCCTGCTGGCCAATCCTTGCCCCCAGAAGGAGGCAAATTACAGAAGAAATCTATTTTATAAAACAAAATCTCACTTTCCAACCGCCCATCTAGTGCGGCCTCCTGTTCTCACAGTGGCCAGCAAGATGCCTCTGGGAAACCAGCAAGCAGGATCCGAGCGCAAGAGCAACTCTCCCCTCCTGTGGTTTCCAGCAACTGGGATTCAGAAGCGTCGCTGCCTCCGACTGAGGAGGCAGAGCAGAGCCATCCTGGCTAGTAGCCATCCATATCCCTTCCTCCTTTGTGGATTTGCCCAATCCCCTTTTAGAGCCACCCAAGTTGATGCCCATCCCTGCCTCCAGTGGGAGGGAGTTCCATAGCTCAGCTGCCCCCTTCCCTGGGAGTTCTTGGGAAAGGGCCACTGGGCGAGCAGAGGAGAGGAGCCAATGCTTAGGGTGTAGCTCTGGGGCTGAAGAGGCTGGGCTGGGTGCCCTTCTCCCCACCCAGTGGCGAAGCTGCATGGTCTGGCACCGGGGGCGGATAGCAGGTGGAGGCATGGCTGGCGTGCGTCCTGGGGGCATGGCACACCACCCACAGGGGGTGTGGCGCCCGGCACGGTGGGGGAAAGTGTCCAGGGGCGGCCGCAATGGTACCCCCTCCCCGATGGTGCTGGGGGCGGTGTGCTCCCCCCGCCCCCCGTTCCTCCGCCAGTGTCCCCACCCCAAGTTAGTGGTGGAGGGGCAGGTGGTTGCAGCTACTTCTTGAAGCCAGACATACACTCTGCACATGCCCAGAGGCACCTCTGTTGGGCAGTGTTGCATCTGGGCTCAGGGATCTGTCCTTGGTTCAAATAAATCCTGGGGGCACCCCGCTTGCCCTCCTTCCCCCCTTCCTGAACCCCCCCATTGAAACAGGCAGAGGCCGGGGGTCTTTTTGCTTTTAAGAACAGCTCATTTTCAGAAGACACCTGAGTGGTCCTGCGGGGCGCGAGGGAAGCCGCACTCCAGCCCCAAATCCTCCTCTGGCGTCATCTGCCCCTTCACCTCAATGGGGGAGAACGGCAGCGGGTGAGACCCCCTATGTGGGCAGGAGGGAAGAGCCCCCCTCCTCCTTTTCCTATGCTGCTGCTGCTGCTTTCGGGCCTCTTGCTGGTGCGTCCGGATGAGGCCGCAGAGAGAAGGCCAAGGCACTCGGAAGTCTTGGGTGGCCCAACAAGGATTCTGCTGGGTTTCCTGGTCCTCCTCTCCTGCAGACCCCTGTGGACAATGACCTCCTGGTTAGCCCTCCCAGAGTCACTTGTTAGTATTGTAATGTCTCATTCTCACATTGCATAATGTTGCGGGTTGCCTTTAATTACTTAATTGATGTATGAGTATGGGAACTATTTAAATGTCTCCTCCCTCTCTCTGCTCCTCTGCTGAAGAAGATGGATGTGAGAGTTGGCTTGCTCTTTGTTATTTGCTTTATAAATAAAACCTTTGATGTTACGTTTCCGAGCACAATTCAAAGTGTTGGTGCTGACCTTTAAAGCCCTAAATGGCTTCGGCCCAGTAGACCTGAAGGAGCGTCTCCATCCCCACCATTCAGCCCGGACACTGAGGTCCAGCGCTGAGGGCCTTCTGGTGGTTCCCTCACTACGAGAAGCCAAGTTACAGGGAACCAGGCAGAGAGCCTTCTCGGTAGTGGCTCCCGCCCTGTGGAACGCCCTCCCTTCAGATGTCAAAGAGAACAACAACTACCAGACCTTTAGAAGACACCTGAAGGCAGCCCTGTTTAGGGAGGCTTTTAATGTTTCATATATTACTGTATTTTAATGTTCTTTTGAAAGCCGCCCAGAGTGGCTGGGGAAACCCAGCCAGATGGGCGGGGTATAAATAATAAATTATTATTATTATTATTTATTATTATTATTATTATTATTATTATTATTATTATTATTATTCCAACCACAGTTGCTTCTGCTGCATTCTGCTGTAAAGGACTAAGTTTACTGTCTGCAAACGGGCGTTTAATGCTCACATCACTGGGGGCCAGAAACCTGCCTGGTTTAGTTCATAAAATCATAGACTCACAGATTGGGATGGGACCCCGAGGCTCTCAGCCCCCAGCAATTCATTTGTTTCATAAAATTTACACACTGCTTGAATGTAACACACACACACACACACACCTCAAAGTGGCTTTCCAAAAGGATAAAATAATAATATTGTCAGTAAGCGCAACTCTTCAACACGCTTCCAGGATGAAACCAGCAATAAACTAAAAACAGATGAAGAAACACGTCCACATTCCACAGGCCTGGTTAGAAATGTTTTTAGCAGGTGCCAGGAAAAATGCAGTTGAAGGTGCCTACCTGATATCAACAGGCAGGGAGTTCCAAAGTGCTGCCACACAAAATGATTTGAGTTCTTACCATAGCTGTCAACTTTCGAATTTGAAAATAAGGGATTTTTTCAAACTTTCGGATTTGAAAATAAGGGATGCCTTGAGGGCGGTGCAATGGCACCAAGTAGCCTCGCCACCCTGCGCTCCAGAGGCTGCGCATGAATGGGTGAGCGAAAGAGCGAGCGCATAGACGGCAGGCAGGCTGGCTGTCTGGTTGGGCGTGAGGGTCTGGCTGCACAAGGCATGCAAGCTCCGCCCCCAGTCGGTCTCAGACTCCTTATTGGCAGCCGAGCAACGCAACTGAGGAGCCTCCCTGGCCGGCAGGGAGGGAGAGGAGCTTCTTCCTGTGAAATCTGGGAAATTTAAGGGATATCAACAATCCGGGATAGCAGCGGGAAAAGGCATTGGAATAAGGGAGTTTCCCACCAAAAAAAGGGAGGGTTCACAGCTATGGTTTATGGAAAGTCTCTGCTGCATCTTCTGTTCCTCTAGAGGAGCACAGACCCCAGGTGGGTGCCTGGGACACCAAGGGCTTTTGCCGCTGCTCGGCAGAGAGGGGAGCAGGCTGAGAGGGGAGCCAGTGTGATGCAGTGGCGTAGCGTGAGTTGTCAGCACCCGGGGCAAGACAAGTAATTTGCGCCCCCTAACCCGTGGATTTTAGCACTCGAGTCTCTTCCACTAGATTAGTTAAAGAAACCCTTACCCCCTAAGCACATGTATTGTTTGTTATGAAAATACTGATGTAATTAAAGTAAAATGCATCTAAATACAAGTTAGAAGCTACTGAAGGTAATGGGGCCCTTTATATGCCCAGCTGCACTTTGTCAACAACAAATTGTCACTTTTTTGTGTTAAATATATGCTATATGGTAATTTATGGACCTAATACCTATCTGATGCAATTTGCACATAAAAAAAATATGTATTCGATCAAAGTAATTGTTGAACTGAAATACAATTAAGAAGAAGTATAGGCCTATTAATGGTGAAATACAATTAAGAAGTATGTTAATAGTGAAATAATTACCAGTGATATTTTAGGGAGCAGGCTAGCAGGCGGGGCCCATTACTTACATCATAGGAGCCTACACAACACTAAACACTGTTGCTGTATGTAGGTTTTATTTTATTTGTTTTTTATCTTATATTTTGGAAATGTACATCCAGGTGTTTTTTTCTTTCATTTTTTTTGGGGGGGGGCAAGAGAGTGGGGCCCTAAGCTATATCTTTAGCTTAAACGTAAAGCCGGCACTGATGGCGATGGAAACTTGTGGTTGTTAGGCACGTGGTGCAAAGCGAGCACGCCGGCTGGCTGGCGAGCGCTATTTTGCCTTGGTATTTTAAAGGGGCTACATTTTTAACTGTTGCCTTTCGTTTTTAGCCATTGTCTTTTGGTCACTGTAGCTTATGTTTGGGCATTTATGGTGGTTTACGTTTTGATTTGGGGGAAGATTTTATTATTTCATATTACTGCATACCACCATGGGATCCATTTGGATGAAGGGCAGTTCAGAAAGTGCTATAAATAAATTAAATAAATAAATCCACTAACTCCCACGTGACTGGATAATGAAACTGTCTGCTGTACAAAACTGCCATTTTGCAGGTCAATCCTCACCCTCAAACACACATTATAAATTAAAACAGTTCAGAATTAGTTCACAAATATTGATACCAGATGTGATCATGACAACCTTCCTGAATGCCAGCCTACATAAACCATGACAAGAAAAAGGGATTGTGTACATATTTGCCATCACTGTACTGGGGTCATTTTGAACCAAAGCATCTGCCCAATTATTCCATTCATTAGCTTACAGGAAATTAACAATTGCCTGCTAATGAAGATGGATGTTTACAATTTCTTTTGACAGAAAATAAGATTCTTCTACTGGACAGAAAAATGGGATTCAGATTATATTTGTGTGTGTATTTTGAGAATCATCAAGCCTGATGCAATGTCCTCAAACTTACCCTGAACTCTGCTCTTGATATTTGAGCTGATCAGTTTTCCTAGGTGTTTAGCCCGAAAAGCGCCGGCTGCTGCGTCCCGACTCTGCGCGCCCCTGTTTCCCCTGCGCTCTCCAATAGGGAGCAGTAGGAGCACCTTTGCAGACCTCCCCGCTTGGCGCTCCGAGAGCGGGGAAGTGATTCCCTCCCCGGCGCCAGTGCCTCGGCAGCCTGCAATTTCTCCCGCTCTTCTGGAGATCCACCCCCGGCGGATCTCAGCAGCCTAGGCGTCGGCGTCGGTTCTCCCTCCTTCCCACCGTCCCCTCCTTCCTTCCTTCCCCCTCGCTTCGCCCGCCGGGTCTTTGCGGCTGGGGCTGCCTGCCTCTCCCCAGACGCGCACGGACGCCGTGGGCAGAGGAGAGCGTGCTTAGCTGGGATGGCAGCGGGTGCCGCGCGGGGCTGAAGCCGGAGCGGCGCCCCTCCAAATGTTGCGCCCGGTGCGACTGGCACCCCCTGCACCCCCCACGCTACGCCTCTGGTGTGATGTAGTGGTTAAGAGCGGTAGACTCGTAATCTGGTGAACCGGGTTCGCTTCCCCGCTCCTCCACATGCAGCTGCTGGGTGACCTTGGGCTAGTCCCACTTCTCTGAAGTCTCTCAGCCCCACTCACCTCACAGAGTGTTTGTTGGGGGGGAGGAAGGGAAAGGAGAATGTGAGCCGCTTGGAGACTCCTGAAGGGGAGTGATAAAGCGGGAGATCAAATCCAAACTCTTCGTCTTCTTCTTCACCTGACTTTTGTTAAGAATACGAATAGTAACACCTTGAACATGGCCCAGTAGCAAATCAGGAACCAGTTCAGATCTCGGATCTCTGTTCACTGGCAGAGGAAGAGGGTGCAGGGGGTGCGGTCTGCCCCGGGTGTCATCCCTTGGGAGGTGACATCGCCGCCCCACCTCCTGGCTCCGCCTCTGTCTCTTGTCTCTGTTGACACAGAGCCGGAGCTGGCAGAGAGACCTCCAGGGGAGTCCTGCAAGAGGGAGGCTGAACTGCATCTGGGGATCTGCAAGCCAAAAACTTCACCCTCCTGAGGTGCCACAGCGGGTCCGGGGTCTGTGCTGGTGGCTGAATGAGCAAGGAGCGTTGGACGTCTCTCGGGCGTGGGGAGGGCCCCCCCCATCTCTGCCGGGCTCCACGCCTCTTCCACTCCCAACCCTGGCAAGGCGACTGCCCCCCCCTCTTCTCACCTGCCTGAGGCCTAGAACTCCCAGAGGCACTCGCAGGTCACCTCCTCGCTGTCGGCCTTGAGGCAGCCCTCCCGATCCGCACGCAGGAAGTAGCCGTTGGGGCCCAGCACGGCCAGGAGGTTGTTCCCTCGGATCTCGACACAGAAATTCAAGGCAAACTTCCCCCAGGGGCTGAAGGTCCCTTCCGAAGTCAGGCACCAGAAGCTCTTGCCGCGGCCTGGGAAGCGAAACGGCGGCGGAAAAGTGGTGGGCATCCAACAAAGACGGACATTGGGAGATTCAGGACAGGGGAAAGAAATGGCTTTTTCGGGCAATGCAGACTGCGGAACTCCCTGCCCCGGGAGGCAACGATGGCCACCGATTGGGATGGCTCGAGAACAGAATTAGAGGAACTCACATGGGAGAGGGCTATCAATGGCTAGTAAAGATAAAGGACCCCTGGACGGTTAAGTCCAGTCAAAGGCAACTATGGGGTTGCAGCGTTCATCTCGCTTTCAGGCTGAGGGAGCCGGCGTTTGTCCACAGACAGCTTTCTGGGACATGTGGCCAGCAGGACTAAACCACTTCTGGTGCAACGGGACACCGTGACGGAAACCAGAGCACACGGAAACACGTTTACCTTCCCGCCACAGTGGTACCTATTTATCTACTTGCACTGGTGTGCTTTCAAACTGCTAGGTTGGCAGGAGCTGGGACAGAGCAACAGGAGCTCACCCCATTGCAGGGATTTGAACCGCCAACCTTCTGATCGGCAAGCCCAGGAGGCTCAGTGGTTTAGACCACAGTGCCACCCGCATCCCTCAGTGGCTAGTAGCCAGGATGGCTTTGCTCTGCCGCTACGGTCAGAGGCAGCAATGCTTCGTAATACCAGTTTCTGGAAACAGCAGGAAGGGAGAGCTGCCCTTGTGCTCGGATCCTGTTTGTGGGTCTCCCTTTGGAGCAACAGGATGCTGGACCAGATGGGCCCTGGGCCTGATCCCCTGGCATGTCCCCCCTCCTTCCCTCCCCCCTTCACCTACTCTGGAAGTGGTAGATGCCTTCCTTGCAGGGCAACAGCTCGATGCAGTCGGGCTCCAGCAGGTTGCACTGCAGCGCCTCTTGGCAGGAGGAGCTCCCCACATAGCCATAGCACCCGCGCAGCAGCAGGAAGGAGCGGTTGGCCAGGCGCAGGCCAAACTCCTCGTGGGGCCCTGCAATGCAGCGGGGCAGGAGGTCAGCTGGGAGCTGGCAAGGAGACGGGGTCCCTGAGACATCAGCAGACCTTTGGCCCAGACTTTTCTTTGCAGCCGGCCTGGGCGAGGATGGGGGCTGCTCTCCTTCCTTTGAGGTCTGGGGGTGGAGGAGGACCCCTTTTCCAAAAGAGCCAGAAGGGGTGGGATGCGTGGGGTATTTAAAGTGCAAACCAAACCAACAATTCAAGTTTCGCAAGACAGGAGTTGAAGCTCGCAGAGCTTTCCTGTATGTTTGCTAGAAAGAACTCTGCGAGAGACGCTCCCCGCACTGTGCCATGGCAGGCAGAGGAGGGCATAGCAATATATTCTCTTACCTGCCTGGGCACACCTTTTCCCCATCTCTTTATGATCTGCCAGCAAAAGGGCAACATTTGCTAAGTTGGAGCTCCAAAGCTCAGGCACCATTTTAAGCTAGACTTCAGTACGTCTTTACAACTGAATCGCCACTTCAAGCCTGCCTGTCTCTGTTAATCTTCTGTTACTCTGCTGTATCTGTTACTCTCCAACAAGTTTTCTGAGTGAGTAAGTGCTGTTTTCAAGACTGTTAGTGTGATGATTGTTTTAAGGGGGAATTTTGCACCCCCAAAATTCATATTTTCTATTATCTTCTTCATAAAGGCCCATGAAATATTATCAAAGGCCTTTTCAGCATCTATGAACATTAAAGCAGCTTATTTCTCATTTCTGACCTCCATATATTCTATCACATCAATTATATTTCTTATATTATCCTTCATCTGGCATCCTGGTAGGAAACCAGCCTGATCATGATGAATTATTTCTACCAAAACTCCTTTCATTCGGTTGGCCAGTATATTGGCAAATAGCTTATAATCATTGTTTAAACGCTTCCCTTTTAAGCTGCAAAGGGATGACACAAACATGAGGAAGGATAATGTCTAATAAATATATCCTCTCCTAGCATCTGTTCGCATTTCTAGAGGGGTTACGTCAGTTGGGTCCCCAGGCCAGACTCCTCAACTTCCAGCAGGGGCAGGTGAGACATCACATAAGGTCAGGGGGTTTCCTTGGGATTCCTGGAGAGATGCTTCCTTCCTGCCCCACCTCCCCCAGGCAGAGACCCTCCTTGTTCCAGGGAGTGGCTCATCCTCTCTCCCCTTCCCCCTTCTCCTCACCTGGCTGCATGGCTCTGGCGACCACTAGCCCAACAGGGAGGGTGCCCAGGTAGCGGCCGTTGAGCGCCCTCAGGAAGACTTTCCCATAATGCCACAGGATGCTGAACTGGGTCTCAGGTTCTTTGCTGCAACCGTCAGCCATCACACTCTGGAACTCCCTCTGGGGAGAGAAGACCCAGGTCAGCGGTGGGGGGGGGGGGAGAAAACCAGCCACTCTGCCCCATGGGAATGAAAGTCTCCCCCCCCCCATATAGCAGGTGGTAATGCTCTTTGGGAGAAGAGCAATGTGGCCTCTCCACCATTTGGCTGTGGGGCTGGGCACCCCACCTCCTGGCCCTCACAGGGACCCTGGACTCAGCCTTTTGGGGGGTGGAGGAGCCCCTAACCTACCTGCGCCAGGTACTTGTGGTTAATGTCTTTCAGCTGCACGGTTTGGGCATCGGGACTGACATGAAAGAGGAACGAGGACATGGGGGTTGGCTTTTTGGAGCCAGCATACACCTCCGAGTCTGAGGGGAGAGAAGAGTCAGCTTCATCTACCTCAGAACACTGACTGGCAGCATTGTCTCTCCAGGATTTTGTGGGATGTAATCCATTGGAGCAATCAAGTACAACATTCCTTGTTTGCCTAGAGTGGACATGCAGGGGGATGTTGATCCAGCCAGTTGAACTTCCTGTTCCACCTGGTCTGGAGCATCCTCCCCCTGCGTGTGGCCAGGTAGGTGGGCGTGACCCTGGCAGACCCCAGCAGCATGTGGGATAAGCATGTGGGACTCAAACCCTCTTCTGTAACTCTAAGCTAAAGCCTGCCTTCAGGGATCCAACTGTGAACTGAATGTGAGTAAACTTCTTCTTACTTTTAAAAGAAGCTTCTTGTGTCTTTATTCTTTTTAGGAGGGATGGAAGGGGTCTTACCAGGAATACACTCCAATCTGAAGAAAGCCAGATTGGATTGCTTAAGTAAGGTAAAGGTAAAGGGACCCCTGACCATTAGGTCCAGTTGTGTCCGACTCTGGGGTTGTGGCGCTCATCTCGCGTTACTGGCCGAGAGCCGGCGTACAGCTTCCGGGTCATGTGGCCAGCAGGACTAAGCCGCTTCTGGCGAACCAGAGCAGCGCACGGAAACGCCGTTTACCTTCCCGCCGGAGCGGTCCCTATTGATCTACTTGCACTTTGTAAAGAGATTCAAATTAATCTCCCAACTAGCTTCCTGCTATATACAGTCATATCTCAGGTTGTGAACACTGCGGGTTACGTTTTTTCGGGTTGTGCTCGCGCCGAACCCGGAAGTACCAGAACGGGTTACTTCCGGGTTTCGGCGCTCGCGCATGTGCAGAAGCACTAAATTGCGCCACTGCCCTTCTTCCTAACATTTTCATAAATGTCAGCATTTCAATATGACCATGGTAGGAGAAATCAAGAGCTACAATCATTAAGCCAGATGGTAAATAGCCAAAATTGTCTTTAGGATTGAACATGTTCTGGAGCAACAAGTGGGCAGCCTCAGATCTCTTGGGAGGTGGGGGATCTGGGACTCCCAGATGAAAGTGGCCGACTGGCTGCCGAGATCACATAACACCGGTCCTGAAAGACCTACATTGGCTCCCAGGATGTTTCCGAGCACAACTCAGAGAGTTGGTGCTGACCTTGAAAGCCCTAAACGGCCTCGGTCCTGTATACCTGAAGGAGTGTCTCCACCCCCATTGTCCAGCCTGGACATGGAGGTCCAGCTCTGAGGGCCTTCTGGCGGTTCCCTCATTGCGAGAAGTGAGGTTACAGGGTTGCAGAGGGCCTTCTCGGTGGTGGCGCCCGCCCTGCGGAACGCCCTCTCACCAGATGTCAAGGCAATAAGCAACTATCTTACTTTAAAAAGACATCTGAAGGCAGCCCTCTATTGGGAAGTTTCTTATGTTTGATGCTTTATTATGTTTTTAACATTCGGTTGGGAAACCCAGCCAGATGGGTGGGGTATAAATAATAAATTACTTTTTTATAAATTATTATTGTTGGATTTCCGGGAGTTCTGGGGCAGAGTGTGGCCCCAATCCAGACTGCCTGTGACTTTGTCTTTGCTCCCACTAGGTTTGGTTCTCAAATCGGAGAGCGAGGCAGCAGAGAGAAGCCAAGGCCACGCTGGACATGGGACACGCAGGTTCTGGCCTGACCCCCTCCCCAATTCCAGGGGTTCTCGTCCTGCCCTAAGGGAAATGTAGGGGGGGGGCTTCAAAAAAGTTTGTGTGCTGACTTCTCACAAGGCTCTCCCCCACCAAAAAGAAAAACAGAAGTCCATGGCTCCTGTGTCTTCCCTGCACCCTTTTTCTCTTAGGGCACTTTGGGAGGAACAACGAGCTATGGGGCAGGACCCCTAGGGCAGCAGGCAGCTGCTCTCCCAGTTTCCCCTGGCAACCATGGGGAGAGCAAGCGGAACAAACCCTCCTTGGGAGCCACGGGGCAGGCGGCAGACAGCTCTCCCTTTCTGTCTCCTTCCTAGGACCCCCGTGGGAGTGCTGGCCCCCTCCTGTGGCACCAGCCCCCCAAGACTTTGCTGCAGCCGACTCTGACGCACCAGCAGCCACTGCCCTCTGCCACCAGGTAGGTGGGCACCCAGACTGGCTGAGGAAAACTAGCCAGATGGGCGGGCTATAAATACATCATCATCATCATTATTATTATCCCCCAGCCTCCTCTGTAGGCAGAGGGTCCACGCAGCCTCTTAGCGAAGGGCCATAGCCCAGAGGGGGTGCCCCCCCCGCATGCAGAAGCTCCCAGGTTCAATCCCCATGGGCAGCATCTCCAGGAAGGGCAGGTACAGACCCTGCCTGAAAACCTGGAGAGCCATGGCTGCCAGCCAGGGTTGACAATACTGAGCTAGATGGAACCAGAGAACTGCGGGAGGGACCTCCAGGGGTAATCAAGCACCACCCCCTGAATCTGAACTGAATCACCCCTGACATGAGTAAAAGGGCCCCTGGGCCCCTGGCCGGGCCCCTGCTGCTCCCCCCCGGGTTTACTTGCCACAGAGGATGCCCAGGTATTTCTTGGCCCTGGTTCTCAGGCTGACCCACTGCGGGCACCTCTTGATGACGAACCACTCCTCGTTGTCTTCGGGGCAGTCTCCGAGGCACAGGAGCCCCCGGCTGCCCTGCGGGTACAGGATGTGCCCCTCCCTGTCGGTCAGGAAGGCCAGGCAGCCGGGCCTCAGGTTCAGGTGGAAGGCCGTCTCGGCCGAGGGCTTCTTGGCCAGCTTCTCCAGCCGGGAGACGAACTTGTGGTTGGACGTCTCCAGGTGGCAGACGCCACACCGGAGCCTCAGGACGAAGCCGCACTCCTCGCAGTAAGGCACCGGCGTGTCCACCCAGACGCGGTTCAGCTCGGGGTCGGTCCGTGCGTACAGCCGGCTGCTGGGGTTGAAGAGGACCACGTGGGCATGCATGGCCAGCTGGGGCATCCACATGTGGCGCGGCGACAGGTCTCTGCTGACACAGAAGACGTCCTCCCCGTCCGACTCCAGGAACTTCTTGCTCTCCAGATGCTGGAGGCTCCAGGCGCCGCTGGAGTGAACCTCCAGCACAAACTGACTCTGCCGCACCGAGGCCGGGGGACCACACCGGACGGTGCCATCGGTGTCCACCAGGAGGCACCGCCCTTGGTGGCCCCACAGCACGGCCACCGTCAGGTTCCCTGGCTTCGTGGTCACCTGCAGGTCCCAGGTCTGCAGGGGGCGAGAGGGGCAAGTCAGCAGGGATCCCAAAGGAATGTCCCTGGGTATTTCTCTGGCCTGATTTGATTTATCATATTTCTGCGCCACTCGCACAAATCGCAAAGTGGCTTACAAGCAATAAATCACAAATATAACACATCTCATACAGAATAATTAACAAATATAACACAACTCATACAGAATAATTAACAAATCATCGGCAAAACAATCGATGAAACGCTATTAACCAAGCAACTAAAAAAAATTAGCTAAACAGCACCGTTACAACAGAAGTCAGAAGTGCTACAGCACTCACCATCTAGAGAACAATATTAACGTTAACAAAATTTAGAAAACATCTGAAGGCAGCCTGTTTAGGGAAGCTTTTAATGTTTGATGTTCTATTGTGCTTTTAATTCTGTTGGGAGCTGCCCAGAGTGGCTGGGGAAACCGAGGCAGATGGGCGGGTTATAAATAATAAACTATTATTAAATTATTATTATAAAATAGCAACTAAAAAGGAAACTAAGCACTGTTTTTTGATGCTATTAATATAGATAAGATCATCAGAAGAACCGGCCATGCATGACCTTGGCAGCATAGATAGCCAATAGCAGGGGTGTCCAAACTTTTTTCCAAGAGGGCCAGATTTGATGAAGTGAACATGTGTGGGGGGCCAACCAGAGTTGTTGACCTTTTTTTTAGGATTTTACCCCCAGGAAATAAACTGCCAGCGGGCCGGATTGGGCCCCCAAAATGGACTTTGGACATGCCTGGCCATTGCAATTCAGTGGAAAACAGCCCCAGATCTGACACTGGCTGATAGCACTCATTCCGCAACAGAGCTCTAACAGAGAAAATTACGCATCATTTGAGGATTCAGGGAGGATACCTGTTTCTTCCCCAATGAGTTTCCCAAGACACTGACACCGTCGCCATAGCATTCCCCAGTCAGATACCCGCCTGTCCAGTTGACCAGCCCAATCTCCATGGCTGCGCAGGAGGGGCGGAGCTACCGAGGGCATCAGCAACAGGCAGGCCCCCGCTTTGGACCTTGCGCTGCCCACTGACTGGCTGGCTGGGCCATGGGAGAGGCTTCTGAGGGCATGGGGGGGCGCGGAAGAGAGGAAGAGGTTCTTCTCCCTGCAGGAGACGCTTGCCCAGGATTCTAAGAGGAGACGCTCCATAGCAAGTCTGGCCTTTGTGACCTCAGAAAGAATCGAGGGGTCTTGGTGGACCACAGGCTGAACATGAGTCAACCATGTGATGCAGCAGCAAAAAAGGCTAATGCTATTCTAGGCTGCATCAGCAGAAGTCTAGTGTCCAGATCAAAGGAACTCATAGTCCCGCTCTCTCCTGCCTTGGTCAGATCCCACCTGGAATACTGTGTCCAGTTCTGGATGCAACAATTTAAGAAGGATGTTGACAATGCTGTGTGTGTGTGTGTGTGTGTGTGTGTGTGTGTGTCTTGTCATCTGGGCAGCCCACTTCTTGGCTGCAAATGTCAATCAGGATGCCTGACAATACCTGACAATTGCTCTTCCTGGCCTGACTGAAACATCCTTTTGAAAAGGTGGCTCCAGAATCCATTGTCACAGACCTGTTTCATTCACACACAGATACCTGCTCTTTTTTGACAGGTCTGCTGGGATAATTATTGATAGTTTGGGGGTCTCCGGAAGAATTTCTGGCTACGTGCCAAGACTTAAGGAATGAGATTACCCCCCCTCCTCTTTTATTGCCCACTCCGGGTCGCCCAACCACTGCCACAAGTGTCCTTTCTCTCGGCAGATCAAGGTGAGCAGAGGACAGCAAAGGCTGCGAGGTTTTTAGCTGGGGCAATTTGATCCACTATTTGACTACTGATTCAAAACCCTAAAAGGTATTTTATATAATTGACTTTTTATTTCTATTCTTGGTATATCGTATTGCTGTTTTGTTGCTATGGCCAACGGCTGACGCAAATAAAGATTCATTCATTCATTCCCCGAGGAGTGATGGACAGCTGCGTGGCTCCTTCGCATCTTCCCAGGACGCCTCTGGCCAAGGAGCGCCTGCAGGGGGCGCTGTCTGGTCAGGAATTGCCCCTTGGAACGACCGGAGCCACAAGGGGGCGCTGCTCCGTCTTCGGAGGAGGAAGAGGGAGGCGAACACGTGTCTCCAGATGCGCATCCCGGGAGCATCCATGTGCAGGCAGGGGGATGCTTTGCTACGGTAGTCGCCCAGAGTAGCTGGGGTATGAATTTACTATTACTATTACTATTACTATTACTATTATTAGAATATTTCGAAGGGGAAATTTAAGAAACAAGGAAACAAAAACGTGCAAAGTGCCCCCCGCCCCCAAATGCATGGGGGAAGAGCGCCGAGGGCCCCCGGGTCCCCACCCCTCCCCCTCTCCTCCCGGGTTCCTACGAGGCCATCCAAACGAACCCTCCCCGGCTCTCAATGCGCAGCCTCGACCTGGGGAGCGGAGGCGACACAGGGACCCCGGAAGCTGCTCGTGCCAGCGTGAGTCTACACGACTGTGAACAAGTCTATCGCGTCGCTCTCGCGGCGCAGGCGCGGCGCGGCCTCCCGGGCATGCGCGGAAGGGCGGGCGTCGGGAGAAGCGGAGCGGCCCGCGCAGGCGCAGTGCGAGCTGCTGCTGCTGCTGCTGCTGGGCGAGGGGCTTGTGACCGGGGCCGCGCGGCGGCCGGAGAGGTGAGACCCGCCCCCTCCGGAGCCCCGCCCCTTGTTCCTCCGGGGCCACGCCCCCTCGGACCCCCCGCGAGACCCCCGGCCGGCAGCGGCGCCTCCTCCAGCTGCTGCTGCTGCTGCTGCTGCCAGCCCGTGCCGGAGAAGCTGGGCTGGGTCGGCTGGGGGGAGAGGGAGACCCCCCCACCCCCTGGCAGGCCCCCTACGGGAGGGGCCTCTCCTGCCCCCCCTGGGACAGCCAACCGGGTCCTTTTCCAAGCGCCCCCCACCCGGCTCCACCCCCCTGACCCTGTAAAGTGGGGGGGGGTGACAATACGAGCAGGGCCGGATGGAGGTTGGAGGCGGCCCTCAGCTCCTGAAGGTAATGGGGCCCTTGATGCGTCCAGCTGTCCTTTGTCCACAACAAATGGTCGCTGTTTCTTATGCTGAATATCCTATATAATAAAGAGCCTCTGTCCGTACGTACTACTTTCCGTGTGTCACAGGAATTCGCGAGTGCGCGTGCGTTCCAGTGACACAGGGGTTGGATAGTACGGACCAATAGGCGATGGCGGTTACGCCTCTACCTCCACCCCCACACCCGCCAGCCTCAGAGAGACAGAGAGAGAAGGCAGGCGGCGGCGGAGGAGGAGGCCGTGCGCGCTTGAGGGGCGAGTCGGAGCGAGGGAGTTGGCGCTTCTCTCCGCCGCCTCAGCTCCTCCTCCGCCAGTCGCAGCTGCAGAACAGGGGCAGCACCAGGGTTCCCGAGACGGGGAAGGGGAGGGAGGGAAGCCCGGCCGCCCCGCTCGGCTCCGCCGCCTCTCACCAGGAGCTTTTTACCTGCCCCAGGAGCGGAGGCCTTTCCCGCCGCCACGGGCCCACCCAGGATCCTCAGCCGCCTCCAACTCCTCCTCGCGCGCCGCCGCGGCCGGACGATCCCCCGGCGCGGCCTTCCCTCCCCCAGGAGGCCGTGGCCGAGAAGCCGGGAGAGAAGGAGGCTCCCCGTCCGGCCCGCGCCCTTCCCTCCAACTGGCCATGGCTGCCGGAGGAGGAGGCCACGGCTGCCGGAGGAGGAGGCCACGGCTGCCTGCGCGCTTCAACTCACCTCACTCGACTCCTGCTGCTGCTGCTGCTGCCGCCGCGCCTGACGAGAGGAGCAGGAACCGCACCTCAGGTGGAGAAGCGGTGACGACGTCGGCGGCAGCAGCAGCAGCAGGAGCCGAGTGAGGTGGGTTGAAGCGCGCAGGTCGCTCCGTCCCTTTCTCTCCCCCCGCACCCGCTCAGGCTGGGGTTGGCTCAGAGGGGGTTGCCGACCTCCGCGGGGAAGGGGGCAGCCGCGAAGCCCCCTCTTCCCCGCTCTACCGAGAGCTGCGCGATACGACGCCGCTACAGCCGCCGCCGGGGGAAAAAGAAGAAGGGGGAGGGAGCCCCTCTCCACCCCCCAGCGGCCGCTGTTCTGCCTCCTCCTGCCTCCTCCTCCTCTAGCGCCCGTTTTGCAACGGGCTAACTTCAACTAGTATGCTATATATCTGAAGAAGTGCACATGCACACAGAAGCTCATACCAAGAACAAACTTAGTTGGTCTCTAAGGTGCTACTGGAAGGAATCTTTTTATTTTGTTTTGAATATGCTATATGGTCATTGATGGACCTCATAGGTATCTCAAGCCATTTGCACATCACAAAAGGTGTATTTTATCAAAGTGATTGATATAGAAAGGAGCAAACCAGGGAGATTTGAGGGAGCAGGCTAGCAGGCGGGGCCCATGACTTGCATCACAGGAGCCTACACAACACAAAACACACTTGCTGTATGTAGGTTTTATTTTATTACTTATTTATCTTATATTTTGGAAATGTACATCCAGTTTGTTTTTCCTTTATAAATTTTTTTGTGGGGCCCTAAGCTATAGCTTGTTTAGCTTATATGTAAATCCGGCACTGCATTGGGGGGGGGGGGCGGCAATAGGACGCAGGGTGAGGCTTACAGATTCTCTCCCCGTCCAAAGTGTGGGTTCTGCTGCAGAAAGCACCTTATGCCCCCCTCCCTGAGTTGGGGGGAGCCCTGTAGCAAAAGCCTCTGGTGTTCAGGTCAGACGCTGAGAGACCAGGCAGTTGCACATGTGCAGCCCGTGAGGGTCCCCCCCCCCAAAGGGAGGGGGGCTTTTCTCCAAGTGCCCTGGCGGCACTGGAATGGCTTCCTGAACTGCCATTGTTTGGCTGGCATTTGTGCTGCGTTTGGGGCCCCCTTGAGGACCAGCAGCCCTTCCTTGCCTGCTCCTGTTCCTCCAGAATGTGGGAGAGCCCCTGCCTGGCATGCAGGAAGTCCCGGCTTTGACCCCCAGCAGAATATCCAGGGAAACCTGGTACAGAACCTGCCCTGAAATCCTGGAGAGACACGGCCATCCATCCGTGTGGGCAGTATTGAGCTAGATGGGCTAATTGTGTTTGTTTATTTTGCCAAAGTTATGCACCACTTGAGTGTAGGAAACACACCCACACCCCAGGGTTTCACCAAAAGAGAAGACAGGAAAAATTGACAACCATATGTCATGGATGCTTTAACTGAGATTCCTGCATTTCAAGGGGTTGGACTGGATGACCCTTGGGGGTTCCTTCCAACTCTACAGCTCTGTGGCATAAAAAGTTAAAATGCTGAAACAGATTAGACTTTCTAAGCACCTTTGGGCAGCCTTGTCTGCTTGACCTCAATAGGCAGGGAGTTCCAAAGTGTACTGAAGGTCTGACTTGGTACAGGAAGGCTCTTTTGCTCTTGTTATGAACCCTGCCTGCTAGCCTCCCCTCGGGGCAACTGGTGGGCCTCTGTGGGGACAGGATCCCAGACGAGGCGGGTGGTCGGCCTCACCCAGCCACATGGCTCTTCTCACGCCCTGATGTTCCCTTGCAGCTCTCAGAGCCAGCCCGGCCCCCGGCGCCATGGAGAAGTTTGGCATGAACTTTGGGGGCGGCCCCAGCAAGAAGGACCTGCAGGAGACCATTGAGGTGCAGAAGAAGCAGCTGTTGCAGTACCAGGGGCGCCTGAAGGACGTGGTGCGGGCCTACAAGAGCCTCCTCAAGGAGAAGGAGGCACTGGAGGCCAGCTTGAAGGTCCTGTCGGTCTCCCATGAGGTGGACGCCGGCCTGGGCAGCGGGGTGGCCCAGCCCCCGGGGGTGGCCGGCTCCTCCAGCCCGGACCTGAGCGAGGACCAGAGCTCGGTCCACAGCGAGGACAGTCATGGGACGGCTGCCAGCCTGGCCAGCGTGAGGGGGGACCTGGTGGGCACGGAAGAGGGGATGGCGGCCGCCGCAGCCGCAGCCTCTCCCTCAAAGCTAGAGGAGACCAGCGGCTCCGAGAGCAGCGGCGTGAGCTCCGGCAGCGGGGAGCTGGTTGTGGGGGGCGCCGGCGAGTCGGACAGGAGGCTCCTGCAGCTGAAGACTCAGCTGGCCACACTGACCAGCGCCTGGCCACCGTCACGCAGGAGAAGTCTCGGATGGAGGCCTCCTACCAGGCCGACAAGAAGAAGGCCAAGCAGGAGAATGGAGAGCGCCAGCCGCAGAGCCGAGGAGGAGAGGAGCCGGCTGGAGGCTGATGTCAAGGAGGCGCAGGAGCAGCTGGCCGAGGTCAAGGCGCGCCTCATCGCGCAGCAGCACGACCGGGCGCAGGAGCAGGGCGACCACGCCGTCATGCTGCGGGAGCTGCAGCGCCTGCTCCATAGTGAGCGCGCCCTGCGCCAGGAGGCAGAGCTGAGCCTGGAGGAAGCCCGCGAGGCCCTGGCTGGAAGGCGGGCGTGGCAGACCGGGCGGAGGGTGCTGAGCACCAGGCCCGGCAGCTGGGCCGCGAGGTGGAGGAGCTGAGGCGGGGAGCTAAGGGCCCTGCGGGAGGATGAGCGCCCGGCCGGACCCGCAGGTGCAGGAGCTGCAGGCGAGGCGGCCAGCTTGAGGAGCCACTTCCAGGCGCAGCTGCTGCAGGAGATGCGGAGGTGAGCCCAGGGCAGGGAGCGGAAGCGGCTCTCTCTCCGAAGGAGCTTGGAGGGCCACCTGCCAGGGATTCTTGCACTGCGATTCCTGCACTGCAGGGGTTTGACTAGATGACTCTGGGTGTCCCTTCTAGCTCTGTGATTCCCTCCTGAACAGAGCCCCAAAGCAGGCATGGTCCTTTACCTACATGGTCCCTTGACTTCTCCAGCTCACCACAGGGTGGGGGTCACTCTACTGGCCGGACTGCCCCCCCTCCATGGAGGTGTTTGCTGAGGCCTGTGGGACGTCATGCCAGCGTGGAGCCTTTTGAGGGAGGAGCAGCCTTCGTCAGCCTGGTGGCCTCTAGATATTTTGGACAGCATTTCCCGTCCTCTGTGAGTGGCAGCAGGTTGGCCCAGGCTGGTGGCATGACTCCCTGGCAGAGCCAAGCGATGCTTCTTCCCACCTCCTGGCCAGGCTGGAGATCCTCCTCAGGCAGGCGGAGAAAGCCTTTGATAATATTTCTTGGTCATTCTTGATTAAGGTATTTGAGAAAATGGAATAGGTCATTCTTTCCTGGCTGGAATTGAAGCCATCTATACTGATCTATCCACAGATATTTTAATAAATAATATTCTTTCGGACAAATGCCGAATAGAAAAAGAAACGAGACAAGGTGGTCTCTTATCTCCATGTTGTTTATTATGGCATTAGAAATAGTGCTTCAGAATATAAGGAGAAACGGGGAACTTAAAGATATTGAGGTGGGACGTAGAATCTATAAACTAAGGGTGTTTGCTGATGGTGCGGTCTTGACATTGGAGCAACCTTTGGAGAGTGTTCCAAAGCATGAGAAGAAATCAAAAGGTTTGGAGAAGTGGCAGGGTTTAAAATAAAACCAGGCTGGGTGGGTTCCCTCTGGCCTCATCCAGCAGCCTCTTCTCATGTCCTTCTGTTTCTCTCCCCCCGCAGACGGCTCAAGCGGAGGATCGGATCCAGTTGGAGGAGCAACGGGTGGCCGGCTTGGAGGCGCAGATCTCGGAGGTCTCTGAGCTCCTGGGCACCTACGAGAAAGCCAAGCAGAAGGGCCAGCTGGCCATCCAGAAGCTGAAGGACCGCATTGCCCAGCTGGACCTGGAGAACAAGACCCTGGCCATGGCTGCTCCGGCCGCTCCCCGCTGGACGTCGCGGCCTTCGAGGAGAGCAGCCTGGACGTCAACGTCCTGAAGGACCGCATGAGAAGCTGAAGGAGATGCTGCAGGAGGCCACCAAGGACAGCCCAGCGTCCGCCCGGGAGATCGAAGCCTCTGCAAACTGGAGCCTCCCAAGGGCAGCACGGAGACGGGGGACGGCGAGAAGGGCCACCGCGGGCCTACTACCAGCAGGAGCTGAAGCAGCTGAAGGAGGAGTTTGAGAGGTACAAGCAGAGGGCCCAGTGGTCCTCAAGAACAAGTCGGCCAAGGACGGCAGCTTGGCCAAGGAGCTGGAGGCGGCGCAGGAGCAGCTGGCCGAGCTGAAGGAGAAGCACGTCTCCCTGCGGCTCTCCTGCGAGGAGGGCGCCCGGCAGCGTCGCCAGGAGGCGGAGGCCTGGCGCCAGGAGGCGGCCCGCCTGCAGCAGCAGCACCGGCAGTGAGCTGGAGGAGGACCCAGCTGGGCTTCAGGAGAAGGTCCTGCGCCTGGAGGAGGAGATGCACAAGCAGCGCGACCGGGGCGCTGGCCGTCCTGGCCGAGAAGGACCAGGAGCTGGAGCAGTTGAGGGCCCTGGTGCTGCCTTACTACGGGCTGCAGGGGCCCAAGCAGGGCCCGGCCCCAGCGGGAGGCCCCAGAGCGGGGACCCCAAGGGGGAGGAGGCGACGTCTCCCTGGAGACCCTGACGCAGGCGCTGCACCTGGCCGCCCCCAAGGAGCCGGCCTTCCTGCTGTACACAGAGCAGCTGGCCAGGAAGGAGGTGGAGGCCTCGGCCCTCAAGAAGCAGAAGCGCAGCCTGGAGGGGGCCGTGCGGCAGCTGCAGGAGAGGCTCCTGGAGGAGGCCCGAGCGGCACCGGGAGGAGGTCTCCGGCCTGCAGGGCCGCCTGCAGAAGAGCGCCCGCGACCAGGGCAGGGAAGGCGCCAACCTGGAGTACCTCAAGAACATTTTCTACCGCTTCCTGACGCTGACGGACTTGCTGGGGCCGGCAGCAGACGCTGACGGCCATCTTGACTATCTTGCTTTCAGCCCGAGGAGAAGCAGGCCGTGCTCAGCCACGCGGGGGGCGCAGGCAGCTGGTGGCCTGCGGGGAAGAGGTGAGCCCCCTGCTCTGCCCAGAGGGGGCCCCTGTGCCAAGGGGGGAGGAGAGGAGCGGGTCTGGCAGCTCCTCTTCCGCAGCTGTAGGCTGTGAGCGCCTTTCTGCTGCCAGGATCCACCCAAAGAACCAAATCTTAAAGGGACCACGATCTGGGAGATGGGGATTTTTAATCAAGTGGGGTTTTTTGGGGGGGGTGTCTTCTTTTGCCAAATGGGGGAATTATTGCAGGCTGCGTTTGGGGTTTTCTTCTTCCTGCCTTTAAAGCTTCAACTTGGTTGTTTGTGATCTGCAAATAAAAGGACCAACAAGCAGAGACTGTGCTGTGGGCAAATGACTCTTGGTGTTGTGGGGCATGATGTGTGGCACCCAGGGGTGGAGCTGAGGGGGGGCAGAGGAAGAGGCCCCTCTGCAGGGTAAAAGGGCTTCTTCTACTTGTGAGGTGGCTCCTTGGGAGCTGGGTGAACTCAGGGAGAGGAGGCCGGGGACTTGCCAGCCACTCCACATCATGGGGCATTGACACTGCTGATCAGGCTGGCCCCCATCGCAGGAGGGTGGGGGGCAGAGCACCCTGTGGATTTGCCTGATGGGGGCTCAGCGCTCCACGTCCCCAACTGGAGAGGGTCGGGGGGGGGGTTGGGCTGGGAAGAGCTGCTCCCTGCCTGAGGTCCTGGGCCAGGGGGGCAGAGAGTTGGGCAATGTCCCGGGATCTGATTCTCACGCAGAACCCTCCAGGGTTGAGGCAGTGGAAGCTGGCATTCCTGCATTGCAGGGGGGTGGGCTAGATGACCGCACGGGTCCCTTTCTAACGTTCTATGAGTCTATGAGCATCTCGCGGGGGACAAGCTCCAGTGGCCATACTCTGGCTGAACGCCCGCCCTGAGATAGGGAAGGCCCCGTTGTGGGTGCCACCCATAGCCAGGCCTGCTGCTCTGTGGGTCCAGGGTGGGGGGCTGCTCTCTGCCGCCTGACGCTGGTGCCTGGCTTTGTCAAGCAGGGCAGAAGCGGAAAGGAAACACTGCCAGCTCTTGGATTCGCAAGGGAGGTGACGGAAAGGGGCTCGAACACACACACCAGCCACTTTGAAATGCGCTTGGTCCCTTTGGCAGCTGTGATTCCTGCCCTCCAGGGCTAGGCTACATGAGCCCTGGGGTCCTTTCTGACTCTGTGATTCTGCAATCCCCTGTAACCTCCCAGCTCCTGCGAGGTGTAAAGGGCCTTCATGGGTGCCTCTCCCTGACTTCAGGCCGAGGTTTCTCTGCAGCACTCGGGGCACCTGTGGAACTCCCTGCTGCTAGGTGCCCAGAAGCTCAGCAGCGTTATCTGGCTTCCAGAAAGGCAAGGCCTCCTCCTGCCCCCCGAGTAGCAGAGCGGTGGTGGGTAGCTGCCCCATACACACATTAGCCTGGCTAGAGGGGCCTCTTTCTATGGGTCCACATGGGGACCGTGTGGTTGGGCTGGAGCCAAGGAGACCCTCGCCCTTCACCCCTGGCTGATGTCCTGCATTCCTTTGGGATTCGCCTCCTCTGGGGGAAACTGAGGACCACCCTGGCCATTGGCTGGCCTGCTGTGATGTCACGAGGTGAGCCGTGAAAAAGCCGCTGAAAGGGGGGGGAGGCTATTTTCGGTGCTGCCGGGCGGATCGCAGAGGCGGTCAGCGAGGGCGGGGTGCCACGTCAGCGACAAGCGTGACACCCCTCCTCGCTGGCCGCTCCTGCAGCTCTGCCCCGGCAGTGCCGAAAATAGCCTTAAAAAAAAAAAGAAAAAGCTCGGCGGCTTGGGGGGCGGGGCCCCCGCCCTGAGTGTCACCCCCCACCAGGGGCGCTGCCTGGGGCGGACCACCCCCCTGCCCCCTTGCCACGCCCCTGTCCCCACAGGATGGTGAAAGTGGGGGTCCTTGGTGGCCCCAGGGGGGCACTGCAGCTCTGCCCTGACAGGAAGAGGGGTGGCTGGCGCAGCCTTAACTCTGCTGCTGCTTTTGGGGCGCAGGGAAAGTGCCAGACTCCTCCGGCGACTCCTCCTCTGCTTGGGCATGAAGTAGCGCACCTCCTGCCTGGGAGGGGCCCTGTCTGGCTGCTGCTTCTTCCTGGAGCCCAAGGAAAACACCTTGTGCAAACAAGGTCAGCTGAGCGGCTGGTGGGGAGTTCCCTGGGCAGCGGAGGAGCCCGCAGGGAGGGCAGGCGGCGCTCTGTGGCCCCTCCAGCCGTAGCCCCACCATGGCCGAGCGAGGCAGGAGTGGAACTGCCCTTCTGGACGAAGAGGTACCCCCCCCATTCAACCCCACCCCCACCTCTGGGCAACGCTCCTTCTCCTCCGCCCACCCTTGGCTTGGGAGGAATCTGTCTGACATGCCTTAGCCTGCCTTGCTCCAGCTGGGAAAGGCAGCCCCATAGCCTGGGGGCAAGGTGGGTCCTTTAGCAGGTAGGCCCAGAGGTGTCCAGTGGTGATCGGGGGGGGGGACACCTGGTTTAGCCACTCTGGGGAAAATGAAATCTGCTAGCCTCAGGGACTTCCTGAATTTCTGCACTTGGCCTGACCTAAGCAGTTTGCCAGGGCAAGAAGGGGCAGGAGCTGGGGGGGGGGGGGTACCACCGCCACTCTATTTGTGTCTTTCTATGGTTTGGCATCTCTTGGTTTGTGGAAACATGCAGAGGCGAGAGACCGGCTGCTGTGGGGCTGAGGTGGCTTCAGGGCATGGCCACCCGGGGCCCTCATCACGGACATCTGGTGACTTACGGGGAACAGCAAACTGGAAAGGGGGGGGGACTCTCAGCAGTCTAGACACACCTTGACTGAAGGGCTTGTGTGGGGGCACCTCCTAACCAAGACCTCTTGCCTGCAACCTCTAGGTCTTGGCCTTGGCGTGGGTCTACCTGGTTGCCCTGGCTCTCAGGTGAGTGGTCAAAGACCACCTTTCCCTCCCTCCTTCCCTCCAGCAAGTCCTCTTCTCTGCCCTCCAAGCACAAGGGGAGCAGCCAGACCCTGTTGCCCTCCTCCTGGCGGGATCACCAGCCCCCATACTCTGTGGGTCGCAGGCAATCCAGGCAACTTTCAGGGGGCCTTTGATGGTAGGGGGTGAGCAAGGGCACCCACAGGCTGTGCCCTTTGCCTGGCTACTCGTCTGCCCTGTAGAGTCTCTGCTTGCCTTGGCACCCACCCTCACGTGCCTTCTCTGGAGGCACCCGAGGGTGTCGGGCACATCTGACACCAGCAGTTGAGAGCAGAGCACATGAGTCCAAGCAGCTCCTCTCCATATCCAAATTTGGAGGAAAGAGGGAGCAGACGGCCTCCCTCCCCAGGGCGTGACAGGCCAGCTACATAAAAGACTTGCCCGGTTCTTGGGGGCTGCCTCCTCTGCCCATGGGCATGGCGGGTGGAGGCGATGGGAAGCCCATGGCAGGGGGAGCTGGGTGGGGTGGGGGTTCCCCTCTCCTAAGCCAGAGCCCAGCTGACTCCTGGCCCTCTTTGTCTTGCAGCCTGCTGGGCAGCGGCTCCATTGTGGCTGCCTCCCTCCTCCGAAGGCGATGCTGCCAGGATCAGGTCTGCCAGGGGGGGGGGCGGTTTCCCCACAATCCTTGGGTTTGAAAGCAAGCAGCCACCCCCCCCCAATGCTCCGCCACCCAGGGCATCATTCTGCAGGAGCCCCCTGGGTGCAGGGGAGAGTCGCTTGCATTTGACAAGGGCTCAGAGCAATCTGGAAGCCCCCCCCCCCCGCTCCCCATCCAGCCCAACTTAAAGTGGGGGAGCCTTTGAAGGGTTAGGGTTGCTGCATTTCAAAATGTGAAAATCCAGACAGAAAAGTTGTCGAGCTTTTCCCCAGCAGTCAGGCTGAGCCCTGGGAATGGGGTGCATTATGTTCTGACAAGAGAAGCGGGGGCTGGGGGCTCCCTGGCCTGCCTGACCTTTGAATCCCCTTCACTCTGATTATCCAGAGCAGGGGTAGGGGTAGGCAACCTAAGGCCTGGGGGCCAGATCCGGCCCAATCGCCTTCTAAATCCAGCCCACGGATGATCCGGGAATCAGTGTGTTTTTACATGAGTAGAATGTGTCCTTTTATTTAAAATGCATCTCTGCGTTATTTGTGGGGCATAGGAATTCGTACATTCCCCCCTCCCCAAAGATAGTCCGGCCCCCCACAAGGTCTGAGGGACAGTGGACGGCCCCCTGCTGAAAACGTTTGCTGACCCCTGATCCAGAGGGTGGGCTCTGGGTGCCAGGGGGCAGAGGGGTCCTGCCGGTTGCTGGTTTGGAGCTGGCCCTGACTCCTTTCTCTCCCCCCAGCTCTGCCCGCTCTTCCTCCTCTCCCTGGCGGATCTCCTGGGTGCCTCGGCCCTCCTCTCCGCAGCTGCCATCCAGCTCCTTCCGCAGCGGCTCTTCATCTCGGCCTACCAAGCCTGTCCCTACCTGCTGCTGCTGGGTCTGGTAAGGCGTCCGTGGCAGAGCTGGCAGGGGCGTGTGGCAGCCGCCTCTCGCACCAGTGGGTGGCATGGAACGCAGCCAGCTGCCTTGCACTGAGTCAACTCAGAAGGACCTGCCCTGACTGGCAGCCACGGCTCTCCAGGATTTCAGGCAGAGGAGTCTCTCCAAGCCCCACCTGGAGATGCTAAGGGGGATTTGGATTTGAACCCAGGACCTTCTGCTTGCAAGGCAGATGCTCTGCCACCCCTTCCTGGGGTCTCATGGCTGCCCCCCCTTGCCGAGAGCTTGACCCAAGTGAGTCCTGCCAGTTCCTGCGCAGATGGACAGAGAGCCAGTGTGGTATAGTGGTTAAGAGCGGTGGACTCATAATCTGGTGAACTGGGTTTGCATCCCCTCTCCTCCACATGCAGCTGCTGGGTGACCTTGGGCTAGTCCCACTTCTTTGAAGTCTCTCAGCCCCACTCACCTCACAGAGTGTTTGTTGTGGGGGAGGAAGGGAAAGGAGAATGTGAGCCGCTTGGAGACTCCTTCGGGTAGTGATAAAGCGGGAGATCAAATCCAAACTCAAACTCCTCCTCCTCCTCCTCCTCCTCCTCCTCCTCCTTCTTCTGGAAGCAGCTCAAGCAGCCCTGCACAGGTCAGGGCACCCCCTGCCTTGTGCCAGAGCTAGGTTGGCCCTCTCTGTCCCCTGCCAGGCACCTCTCGGCCCTCACCTGCCCTTGCCCTGCCTTCCTCTTCCCCAGATGTTCTACGCGGTTTCTCTGCTGATGGTCGTCGTCTATGCCTACGAAGTGAAGCGAGCTCTGGGGGGCTGGAGGGAGGCCCCTTCCTCTGCCCTGCTGCAGGTAGGAAGGGCTCAGGGTCCCTGCCTGGCCCTTGAGAGCTTAGAAGGGACCCCAAGCGTCATCTAGCCCAGCCCCTTGCAATGCCTCAATCACAGCTAGGGTGGCGGAGGATCTCCTCACCAAGCGTGAGGCTTCTTCTACCCATTGGCAATGAGAGTTCCAGGGGCCCTCCAGGTTTTGTGAGCCACAGGCACCCTGCCGGCTGGCACTGATGGGAGTTGTAGTCCAACTTGCCTGGAGGGGGGGGCACCAGCCTGGGCAAGGCTGCACCAGTGGGGTGCTGGCCAGCCTTGGAGAGGGGGGCGTCTGCAAGGACTTGGGCTCTTCCTTCTAGGGCCTGGCTCCATAGAGGGGGTCTTCTCAGGACTCTGCCCATGGGTGCCCAAGGTGCTCTGGCTGGGAAAGGCTCTGGCAGAGGCCCCAGCCCAGTTGGGGGAGGTGCAAGAGGCTGGGGGGCACTGGGGGAGACGCAAGCAGGGGAAAGGAGGACTCGGACGATTCCCGTTGGGTGTTTGCCTTCCTCTCACCTGCCGTCTCCGTTTCCCTCCAAGGAGGAGAGCAGCAGATCCAATGAGAGACTCCAAACAAATCTGCCCCGTCTCTTGGCCTGGTAGGTGCAACTGACCGGTGGGGGGTGTCCTGCCACGCTTTGCTCCGTGGTGTATGGGGGGCCCCTGGAGGCCACACGAGGCGAAGCCACCTCCCAGCCCCGCTGGCTCTGAGCCATCTTGTTCCACAACATCCCACCCTGTCTTCTCCCTGCCCCCAACGCAATGAAGGCTGCTCCCTTTCCTGGTCTTCGTGGTCCTGCTGGTGATGCGAGGCTCGTCCCTGAGAGATGTGGCGCCCTGGGCCTTCCCCCCGGTGGCTTTACAGGCTGGCAACCGCTCGCGAGTGCCCTACGGCCTCTACTGCTCCAGGTAGGACCTCCCCGTCTTCCTCTCCCTTGGGATGGTGTGGGGTTTTGCAGAGGGTGGTCTTTTGCATCCAGCTAGCCAAACCCTCCCCCTTTCCTTCCAGCTGCTTGATCCTCATCCACAACTCGCAAGACACCTGCTACAAGGTACTGACCCCCCCCCCCCGAGCTTCCTCCATCAGCTGCTTCCTCTCCCTGTTGGTCTGGGCTGGCCCTTTCTTGGACCCCATCCTTTAGGGGCACAGGGTGACTTCTTTTTGGGTGAAGGGGCCCCCAGCAACAGCAGGTTTGTGGTGTCATGAAACCAGCTGCCCCCCAGCTCCCCTGGAGGACCAGACGGCCGCCCCAAATGCCGCCTCCTTCACTTCCTGCTCAGGTGGTGATAGTGCCCAGATATTGGCATGGGGCTAGTCTCAAGGAGTCCCAAGGATCCTCCAATCTAACCCCAAGCCCCCTGAAACTCTGGCTGAACTGGGGGAGGTTTGTTCCCCTTCCATTTCCAGCCTCTTCCCAGTATTCCTCCTGCCAGCATCTCTTCTGTCACAGGAGAGCAGGAACTCGCTGTCCCCCCAAATAGAGGGTGATATGATTCTCTTGTCTGCCTGTGCAGCTGAGCCCCAATGGGGGTTGGGCAAAGTGCCCCCCATGGGCTTCAGAGGCTCTTTCCTGAACACCTGCAGAAGGGCCACGGGGCCTGTTTCTGGGAGTCACTTTGGACTCACAGCTGTCCATGGAGGCGCAGGTTAATTCTGTATCCAGGACAGCTGTCTACCAGCTCCATCTGGTACGCAGGCTGAGACCCTACCTGCCCGCGGACTGTCTCGCCATAGTGGTGCATGCTCTAGTTATCTCCCGCTTGGACTACTGCAATGCGCTCTACGTGGGGCTACCTTTGAAGGTGACCCGGAAACTACAACTAATCCAGAATGCGGCAGCTAGACTGGTGACTGGGAGTGGCCGCCGGGACCACATAACACCGGTCTTGAAAGACCTACACTGGCTCCCAGTACGTTTCCGAGCACAATTCAAAGTGTTGGTGCTGACCTTTAAAGCCCTAAATGGCTTCGGTCCAGTATACCTGAAGGAGCGTCTCCACCCCCATCGGTCAGCCCGGACACTGAGGTCCAGTGCCGAGGGGCTTCTGGCGGTTCCCTCGCTGCGTTAAGCCAAGTTACAGGGAACCAGGCAGAGGGCCTTCTCGGTAGTGGCACCCGCCCTGTGGAACACCCTCCCTTCAGATGTCAAAGAGAACAACAATTACCAGACCTTTAGAAGACATCTGAAGGCAGCCCTGTTCAGGGAGGCTTTTAATGTTTTATAGATTATTGTATTTTAATGCTTTGTTGAAAGCCGCCCAGAGTGGCTGGGGAAACCCAGCCAGATGGGCGGGGTATAAATAATAAATTATTATTATTATTATTATTATTATTATTATTATTTCCATGGGGAGCTGACCCTTGGACCCCACCATGCAAGTGTTGGCCCCCTTACTGAGGAGCTTCCCCCCTCTCCTCCCAGTACACAGGCAGGAAGGACTCTGGCAAAGAAGGCAAGATCTTCTTTCTCGTCTTTGTCTCTCTGGTTGTTGCCTGCTGCACAGTAAGTGTGTGTGTGTGTCCGTCCGTCTGTCCATGTGTGGGCATCCGCCATGGCCTGTTTATTTATTTTATGTTATTATTTATTGAATTTATATACCACCCTATACCCAGGGGTCTCAGGGTGGTTCACAGAATAAAATCAAGATATAAAATCACAAAATGCACAATGAAGATAAAAACAACAACCCAATAGCCCCACCACCATAACAACAACCCAACAGCCCCCCTATTGTGGTCTGCTGACCTGTCCCCTCTTTGTCCCTTTTGTTAGGAATAAGCTGCACATTTTAGTAAAAACAAAAATGGTTTACTTACATTTCAATGCAGGCAGCAAATACGTCAAAAGTATTTTACTCGGGTAAAAATGGAGCCTGGTCTCCGAGCAGAGCCCCTCCCAATGCTGAGGCCCATTCGCTGGCTGACCAAATGACCTGCTCTCCTTGGCCAGGCGAATGGCCATTCCAATGGGGGAAAGAGCCCAGAGAAGGCTGGGGGGGGTCTGAGTTCTGTCCCTTTCCTTGCTCCTAATGGCTGCCTCCCGCTGCCCCTGGCAAGGTCTTCTACTGCAGGGTGAAGTGCTGGTGCCGCCGCAGGCAGAGAGGTGGCCCCACCCTGAACCTGCCAGCTCCGGAGAGCAACGGCTGTGCCGCCAGAACCCGCATCGCCTGCTTCTTCCAGCTGGTCTTCCTGGTCTGCTGGATGCCAGGTGAGTGGCCTAGGAGCCTTGTCTCCTCCTCGCCCCACCCCTCTCTAGCTTCGGCCTCCCCCGAGAGGTAGGACCGCCGAGAGACTGCTTTGGGGTCACTTGCCCTCCACGTTGCAAGACTTGGGTCTGAAGACATGGAAATCCAGACTCAAGGTGTCCTGGAGGGGAAAGAGGCAGACCAAAGTCAACTCTCTTCTTGTTTGGCAAGCGTGGAGACCCCCAAGTTAAGCCTCATCACTTACCTCCAGGTTTCTGATGTTTATTGAATGAGTCGAGAATAATCAAGACTCATTGCCTAACAACTAATCACCACCCTTAGGGTGAATCCCCAAATCAAATGCAGACCCTGAGAGCTTTCATTGGGCTGCCAGAGGTGGGGAGAGGCTCTGATCCATCAGGGGGCAGCTGGTGACCTTGGCCAGGAAAAGTGACGTGGCCTCTTCTGCTCTCCTTCCCCTTCAGCCTTCTCCCTGTGCCTCCTCTCCTTCACCAGCCTCCAGCCGGCCTTCCTCTTCCCTCTCTACGTGGCTGTGGTGAGTGACGGGGGTCCCCAGAGGGGCTGAAGCGAATGCATTGGTCTTGCATCGGCTCCAGGACTTAAGTGCTGGCGAAGGGAGGGGCTCCCAGTTATGTCACCCCTTTCCTGCAGAGCTGGCAGCCCCTCACCCTCCCTTGTGGCATGTTCCCCCAGCCTCCTCTCCCCTCCCTGGGAGTCCTCTGGGCAGCTGCAACTGCCGCCCCTGGTCTCTGAGCCAAAGAGAGGTGCCTCCTCCCACTGCCCCATAGGGGCCTGGGATGCAACACCTAGCCAGCCCTAGAGGCACCATTCGCCCGTGGAGCTTATAGCCAGGGTTGCTGCAACAAACAGCTGTGCAAGACTCTGGCAGGCAGAGATGTGAGAGGGCATCAGAGGAGAGGAGGGGAGGGGAAGGAAAGAAGGACAGAGGCCAGTGTTGCCCACGGCACTCCTGCCCATCATTCAAGGCACCCCAGGGTGCCACGGCACACTGGTTGAAAACCACTGATCTATCCAAACAAAGCCATGCGTTCTGCCCGGACACCGAGGTCCAGCTCCGAGGGCCTTCTGGCAGTTCCCTCCCTGCGAGAAGCCAAGTTACAGGGAACCAGGCATAAGGCCTTCTCGGTAGTGGCACCGCCCTGTGGAACGCCCTCCCACCAGATGTCAAAGAGAACAACTGCCACTAGACTTTTAGAAGACATCTGAAGGCAGCCCTGTTTAGGGAAGCTTTTAATGTTTAATACATTATTGTATTTTAATATTCTGTTGGAAGCCACCCAGAGTGGCTGGGGAAGCCCAGCCAGATGGGCGGGGTATAAATAATAAATTATTATTATTATTATTTATTATTATGCGGTGGTCAGCCACTGAAATTGCAAGCAGCTGTACCCACCTCATCAGGCTGCTGAAGCTGAGCAATCCACCGGAGGTGACCTTGGATACTTTGAGCAAGTGGGGTCTCAACTCCCTGGATCTCTGGGCCCCCGTGAAGTTTCCCCCCTCCCCAGCCTCCCTTTGCTCTGCCAGAGCACACCCGTCTCCCCCCGAGATGCTGAAGCTGCTGGATTTCGCGTCCCCCCGTAAGCGTAACGCCCCCCTTCTCCCTTTCTGCAGGCCCTGACCATCTCCCTGCAAGGCTTCTTGCACAGCCTGGTCTACGGATGGCTCCGGCAGAACTTCCGCCGGGAGGTGACCGGGGAGCAGATGCCCCTCCTGGGCCACCTGGACCAGAAAGCCTTTTACGAGGACTCCTTGGCCATTTGCAGGGAGGGCTGAAGAAAGAGGGGCAGGCGGGGTCTCCCAAGAACAGAGCGCTGCAAAACTCAGGCAGGGATGTTGTAAACAAAACCTGCCCTTTGTAGGTTCTCCATCGGTAGAAAATAACAGAAGCCAACCAGAGAATATTGAGAAGCAAAGCAGCTAGTAAGCCTGGATCTTTATTAAAGCTGTTGCAACAGGGTGCTCCCCTCACACACAGGAGATTGGAAGAGGACCCAGAACAAAGGTGTGCCTGCCCTTATATAGACATTTAAATTTCCCACCCTGGAGTCCAAGACCACCACCCCAGATACATCATACATACATCACAGAAGAGGCGGTCTACAACAGAAATCTGAGTGCGCCGTTTATCTCCTGTCTGCCAGGTTATATGATAATGCCTTATCCGATTGCCTTTCCTGGTAGTCTGGCCAATCCTTTGAGATGGTAATCACTCAATTCCTGAGACAATGGGAAGGTTCCCTCACCCCCTCCCTCCGTGCAGAGAAACATTTGGTCAGTTTTGGGAGTCAAAATGGTGTCAGGACTGTCTTCCTGTGCTGCTTCAGACATGTGGTTTATATATTTATGTATGTGTATGCTTGGTACATTTATGAACATTTATTATATACCCAAGACCTTAAAACTCCTATAATAGGGAGCAGCTCAGCTCTGCTTCCCTCCCCCGCCAGGGGTGGGGGTACGTTACAAGTCCCTCCACCTCTGGTTTTTTTGTAAGGGTATTTTGCTCAGGACTTCTGCCAGTGGCAGCATTAGCCCAGCAGCCAGCAGGATCACACCAAAGACACGTAGTAGCCGTGCGCTCTCTGCTTGCTACAGGGGCTTCAAGTGTTGTGGGGAAATTGTTGTCATGCCCCCCCCTTTGCTCTGGGGTCTCACGATCCCCTGGGGTCCACTTGACGGTCAGAGCAAAGCAAGAAAATGCAACCAAGTATATGAAAAGCAAGGCGACTAGGAGGCCCAATCTTTATTTTTGTCGCAGCAAGATTCCTACTTCTGAAACAGCAAAAGAAGCGGCCCCCAACAAAGGGTGCAACTCCTTTGAAAATTTTGCCTCCCCCCCCCCCGAGATCCACTCCCCAAAAGCACCGTCCAAACGCATCACAGGAAGAGGTGACGTTTTACAGAAACTTGAGTCCTTGTCTCCAAGATATCTGTGGATGGCAAGACTCCTCTTCTGCTCATCTGTCACCCTTTGGGCAAACATGAGCACATCCCTTTGGCGTCACAAACAACCTTCGCCCCAATCCACTCACCTAGTGTCTTGCTCAACGGTTTCTTCCTGGGCAGATAAGGATCCTTCCTTCCATTGTCAGCCCATTGAGAGTTTGTGTTTTGTCAGGACTCTGGGATTATGGCTGCAGCCATGAAGTATCTCAGACACTGTTGCTCAGAACCACTTTGGTTCACTCTGTGACCTTTGCCTTGAGTTCTATTCATGAATAAACCATTTTATTTTAAGATCTATGGTTTCCCCATTCATAAAACAGGATTTATGAGTGCTAATTAATAACTTCCATAAAGCATGGGGGTTGGGGGAGGGGCAGTACCTCTGGTGGGGGACACACCGTGCTCCTTCTGGGGCAGTTGGTCTCACTTTGATCCCCAGTCTGCCCTCGGCTCTCACCTGGGGCTCCTAGTAGCTGCCAGCATGATGCAACAGGGGCCACGCTCTGGGAAATGGCTTTGACTGACCCCAGGGCATATTTTACTGCCCCCTCCCCCCTCTCCATAATTTTCCATTTTTACAATTATTTTAAAAACAAAAAATAAATTCATCCAAAATCAATCTGCATTTTCTTTTACTCCCCCCCTTCTCTGTGGTTACTTATTTTGCATCTTATTCTTGCTGCATATCCAGTTCAAACCTATTTACTAATTTTCCCTTCATAATTCCTTTTAACTATTTCTTACTGCTCATGTTTACGTCAATCCTGCTAATGTTTTTCATTGTTTACAGTGCGTCTTCATGTATTCAACACATTCCCCCCATTCTGTTCTAAGAAACCTCTCTTCTTTAGCGCTTATTCTTCCGGTAAGTTTCGCCATTTCTGCTGCTCCATCCATTTTAGAACTCTTTCTTCTTGCCGTTTCTGGGCGTACACTATTTGGGCAGCCGTAGTAGCATACCTAAAGTGTTTTTTTCTGCTCTTTGAAATCACCTCCCAGAAGACTCTTACTATCTTACATGGCCACCACATATGAAAAAGGTTCCTTCCTTCTCTTTCCATTTCCAGCAGGTATTTGATTCAGACTTGTGCATTTTAGCTAACCTACTAGGCGTCAAATACCATCTATACATCATTTTCATAGTTTTCTTTTAACTCATAGCATGCTGTAAAACTGCCCATCCCTTCTCAATGGGTTCAGTTTGTACGTTTCTGAATGCTTTTTAAATAAGACGCAGGGGGAAAGGACAGACGCCCCATTGACAGGGTACTAGTCTGATGCTGCCCTCACCCCTCCTACCGTCTCTGGTGGGCCCCACAGAGAAAGCCTGACTTCAGGCAGCAAGGGGCAAGTTGAGGGAGGATACGTCCCAGCTAGCAGCCCTTGTCTGCGGGGGGCAGAGAGAGACGGCAAGTGGGGCAGACAATGCTGCCTGCCTCCTTTCTTCTAAACCAGGGAAAGGCTCTGCTCAGCCCCCCAGTAGAGGCTGCGCCCCTTTTGGTGCTCAAGGGTGAGATCCTAGCAGGGCTGCTTGTCCCTCGAGAAGAGAGCCCCAATCCGAGCACCTTCCACCCATCGGGCGCAACTCGCTTGGGAGCATCCCGCTTGCCAGCTTCTCCTGGAGCTGCAGAATGCTGGCCGAGATGGCCCCTGTGGCCTGATCCAGTCTCAGGCTCTTCTACTCTGAAGACCAGTCCACTGGGAGAGGCAGAATCAGGTCCTTAAAAGTGCCTGATTGAAGCCGCCCCGGGAGCTGGGCAGCACTGCCTTTCAAATGTCTGTATCCCCATTTCTTTCTGACGCACCAAGTGCCCACCTAGAGAGAAGCTGCTCCTCTCTCCCTTTCGCAACAGGGATGCTCACCAGGCGCCACCTGCCCGCCTGCCCCCACAGACGGGCACCAACCCATCGCCCGACAACCCAAGAGGGTCTCCTCCTCCTTCAGGACTCCGGTTGTTGCCCACATGCCAAAGTTCAGCGGAGGGATCGGTAGGAGTTTAAACCAGGCTCTCGTCCGCTGAGGTTCTCTAAATTAGGGGATTCCCAAGGCTGAAACAGGCCTCGTCACTATCGGGGGGGGGGGCAGCCAGCCAGCCAGCCAGGCTCCGCTCTGCTCCCTCGAGAAGAGAGCCCCAATCCGAGCACCTTCCACCCATCGGGCGCAACTCGCTTGGGAGCATCCCGCTTACCAGCTTCTCCTGGAGCTTCAGGACCAGATCGACCACCTCAACCTCGGACTTGTCCTTCACCCAGGCCCGGATGTTCTGCAGGGAAAGCAGCCGACTCAGCTGGGAAGATACTTCCTGGCTTCCTCCCCCTCCCCAGAGCAGGGCAGGGCAATGGCAATGGCCCTGATCCTGCTGCCACTTTCTGGTGCACCTGCCAGGAATCTTGCAAAAAGTTGTACAAGAAATTATCACCAAGGGCAACTGCTCCACAACAAGGAGTCTAAACAAGCAAATGGAGAAATCTCAGACGTTGCCTTTTTCTTTGCAATCACTCATGTATTTGATAGAAGCAATGTCAACTCGTGAGTCAACCCCCGGACGCTTTTTCGGTATAATCAGCGTTTCACCCCACAAAGGGGCTTAATCATTGAGCTGACCTATAGCAGGGATATTGGAGTGTTCCGGTTCCAGTCATGGAGGAGTCAAGGTGATCTTGGTCACTCCCTAACCGAAGGCAAGTTTTTGTGCTCCTAACTTACCCCTCTGGCATCAGCTTATCCATCTCTCCAATTATTCTTGCTAAGGTTTTATCAGAGCTCCTTGTAAGCTGTGTTTTACGTTCTTCCTGTACTGATGAAGAACCTCCCCCGGGTGAGCCGCTGATATTTAATTCTCCCACTCCCCGCTTCCATCCTGGTCCTAACGAGGAAGAAATGCCAAGACCTGGGACTTACGCCAACTTCACCCCACAAACCAACGGTGTTGCGAAAGAGGCAAAGTAAAATTACCTGCTATTTTCCTCAAAAAGAAATGAACAAGAGAGCTCCGAATGGAAGCCTCCCAGATGAGGTTATCCCCCCACCTATCACAGCGCTGGATTGGTCAACACAACTCCAAGAGCTACGGACAGGTCAAGAGAGCACAAATCACCTAATGAAATTGCCTTTGCAGAAAATGTCACGGAGACAAAAACAACGAATACAATGGATGATAAGTCACTAGAGTCATCCCTGATTCCTGGGAGAAATCAGCCTCGCCAGGGGCCCGCTTCCAATATAACCAGGATAGAAGCACGGGGGGAGCGTTTACAGGAACAGCTACACCAGATATGCACGGACCGACCCAACATGAAACATTTCTGAGCAATAACAAATGGGCTCCTCCTGACCCTTGTGGACAATTTTAAAATCATACATTCTGAAAGAGCAGCTGATCCCACGACGAACAACTGTCCCAGCCCTGACGCTTCAAACCACACATTACACACCAACAAACTACGGGGGGGGGGGGGGAATCAGAGCCTAAGGAAAAAAACCCCAAAAATATAAAACCCAAAAAACTAACAACATCAAAAATGCTAGGAAGTCCCAGATAATTCATCACTCTTGCAAGATGCAGTGGCAAACACTTTTTAATCTATTACCATCCTCTGCCACAACTGGAACAAATAAAATCAACTCACAGGATTTTAAAGGGACTCGCCCAAGCCTGAGGAAACAACCCCGTGTGCGGCCAAAGGAATTACGTCCTCTACAGGAACTTTCTTGCAGAGCCCTGTTAGGGCACCTCCAAAAACTGCAGCCAGCAGTGAACGGATGACCTCAAACATCGTTGGGAACTCACCGCAGAGCCGGCCAGCACCATGCCTCAAAAAAGGCTGGAACTTGGTTCTAACCGCCATAAGCTCATCCTGGCTAACTACCCTAAACCTATGGGCCTCTTGCCGGGCTGGATCGCAGGAATCACCTTTTGACCATCTTAAATGGTATCTTGCCGGGGATGGTTAAAACATCTGCTATTGCTGCCGTAGACTATTTATACCAAGGACGTAACTTGGTACGAGCCCTGATTACATTTCTAGATTACAATTTAGCAAATTACATCTTTAGAGCCAAAAAAACTATTTAAAAATGAAGGATTTGAGCTACCGGTAAGAATTTTTGAAAATAGAACACCAATAGCCCCCCCTCGTGTCTCCCAGGAGTGCTAAGACGCGGAGAATCCAAAAGGGAAAAAAATCTAAACAACAAAACAGATACCAAACGAGTCAGCGGGGCCCCTATTTACAAGACCCATTAATTGCAAAAAGAAAAGATATAGCCTGTGCTGACACTCATTTTGCTACAAGAGACGACGAGGACTCTGTCTTTGCGGAGGAACAAGTTTTAATAAACCGCTTCTGGTCACTTCAGTCTCCAGCTCCAAATGAAATCTTGGAAAGATTAGACATCTCAGAAGTAGACTAGCCAAAAATAACGAACATAAGCTGACACCAGAGGGTCCACATCTGTGGCCCATCTCCCCCAACTGCCTAGTGGTTAAGAAAAAGGCAGGAGGGTCATTCAAATGCATAGATTCGGATTTCCAATCACAACCCCCATTGATGTATGACAGCATAGGACCAAACCAGGAAGCCAAATCTCCGAGATCATTGCTCAGCTACTGCAAATTGTCCCCCAATGAATTAGCCACACCACCAACGCCAAATCCCACTCCCAAGACGCCAAAAACAACGGAACGTTGTTACCCCATAAACAAAGCAAATGGGAGTGTTTTCTTAGACACGGTTGGGCTGATGGACTGGGTGGAATAAGCGAACCAGTATCATCAAGGGACAGGTGCTTGAAGTTGCTATCTTGGAATATTGCTGGATGGCGGACTAAGAAAAACAATCAGCAAGTAATATCCTATTTCAATCAGTTTGATATTATTCTCCTTCAGGAGACGTGGAACTGTGACTACCATATTGCTCATTGGTTACAGTAGCCATTCCTTACCCGCTACTCCATCCCAGAGAGGAGGCAGACCCTGTGGAGGTTTAGCCTGCTTTATTTCCACAAACTTAGAGCACTCTAGATCACCTCTACCCAGCTGTCAGTCACTAGCAATGGCCGCTTTACTCAAACTTAAGAGAGCCTCCTTGGTGTTGGTCAACGTTGATCTTCCCCCCTGCCCCAAAAAAGCAGTTATTAAGGCCGTATGGGCTGATCTAGAGGCCTTTCTTGAACTTCTTGAGTCCTCTTGCCCCAGTGCGCCAATCATTATCGGCGGAGACTTCAACGCCCGAATGGGAACAGATGACAGCTGCTTATACACTCAGTTCAATCAATTCTTGGACACTGATAACCAGACAGATATAGATGGCCTACGCCTCTCTAAAGATGGCAGATGTAACCTCTCAGGGCTTTGTCTAGCCCAAGTTGCAAAACGGAGGGAACTCCAGATTTTAAATGGCCTCAAAGAAGGGGACCGTCCTGGGGAATACACACATCTTTCCCAAGCCGGTGGAAGTGTCATGGACTACATTCTGATTTCACTATTTGCGTATGACCTTGTCACGAGGTTTCTAGTGGGCATCACGTCGAGAGCGACCATCTCCCTCTAATCTCAGTGCTTGAAGGCCAGCATCTCCAACCCACAATATATCCCCGCAGTGAGCTTGGGCATCCAGGCCCCCAAAAGAATCAAATGGTCCCCCATGCTGAACGCAGATCTAAGCCTCCTCCTCCAATCAGCGGATCTAAGGAACATTCACTCTGCCATTGGCTTGGCTGACTCAGCGACAGATGCCCTAGAGCTTTTTAAGACACTTTCAGAAAAGCTGAAATCACATTTATCATTTGAGCCACAGAACCCAGTCACAAGAAGGGAGAGGGACCCAGCAAACAAGGAAGCAGACAAACAAGGAAGCATGTGAGAAGGAGTTACCGCCAATACAGGAACACCGGGGCCCCTTCTCATTTTACCGCATTCATAGCCATCAGACGGAATTACAAAGAACTACTCAAGAAGAAAAAACTAAACGCAGAGCGAACCGCATGGCAAAGCCTGATTAAGGCCTCGCATGAGAAAGATCCATCATGCTTTTGGCGCACTATCTCCCGCTTATTGGACCAGGAGTCTAACGGACTCATATGTACAGCAGAACCACGGGAGTGGTCCCGATATTTTCAATCACTATTCCACGATGAGGAAGCCCAGCCTAACAAGCTGAACATCCAACCAGAGGCCCTACCGCAATGGCCACCCGTAACTAAAGAGGAGATAGAGAATCTGATTGCACAGTTAAAGAACAAAAAGGCCCCTGGCATAGACTATATCCCTGCAGAACTCTTGAAGACCAACATCGGGTGGTGGGCACCTTTGCTGGCAAAACTATTCTCCCTCATTGACTCATCGGGTCTCCTCCCCAAAGGGTGGGCTGAGGCGATAATCGTTCCAATATATAAAAAGGGCACTACATCGAACCCAGCGAGCTACAGACCCATCAGTCTTCTATCCATTCCCAGCAAATTATATGCAAAACATCTTTACGTTAAATTAACTAGCTGGATGGACGACGAGGCCATTTTGGCAGAGGAGCAAGCTGGATTCAGGCAGGGCAGATCTACCATGGACCACTGCTTTGGCCTGGCTCATCTTATGACCCCGTGGGGTCTTATACGCAGCCTTCATAGATCTGAAGGCCGCTTTCGATTCTATCTCTCAAGTTAGACTCTGGACCAAATTAAATACATCCAGCATGGACAAAATACTATTATTCTTGATCAATGGCCTATACAAAGAAACGGTGTTGTATGTAAGATCCTCCACAAATGGCCAACTTACAGGGCCCATGTCAGCTTCCAGGGGGGTGAAACAAGGCTGCATTCTAGCCCCAGCTCTATTTAATCTATACATCAACAACATGGTTAAAAGTTTAACATCCTCGGAGTTCCATGCCCCCAAGCTGGCTATCAAACCAATCTCAGTCCTCCTATACGCGGATGACACAGTCTTACTGTCCAGAACCAAAATAGGCCTAAAAAGGCTGCTGGGAAAATTCTCGGCTTATTGTAAGAAAGAGCAGCTGGTGGTAAACCACCAGAAAACCCAAGTCCAGTTGTTTGCAAGGAAACATAGATTACACAGCTGGAGCATGGATAGCCACCTAATCAAGCAAGTCAAAGCCTTCAAATATCTGGGCATAGTCTTCCAGTCTTCAGGGCTTTGGGATGTACATCAAAGATGGGTCAAAGAAAAAGCAGCCCAAAGTGCAAAGATGTTATCCCGTTTTTTCCATACAAAGGGCCGCAAATACATACCAGCAGCCCTCAAAGTTTTTCATGCCAAACCGTTGGCTCAGATACTCTATGGGGCCCAAATCTGGACGGGCAATCACTGCAGCATCCTTGAAACTGTTCAGTCTAAATTCCTAAGACAGATTTTTGCAGTACCACCGTGCATCCCAAATGCTGCATTACGTCTGGAGGCAAGCTTTCCCTTCGTAGAAACTCGATCCTGGCTAAGAACTTTTAATTATTGGCTACGTATAAACTTAAACCCTTCCGGTCTTCTACCCCTAGTGTTACAAGACTCTCACAAAAGTGCGTGGACTAAATCAGTGCACCAAAAACTTCTCTCCTGCGGTCTCCACCCACATCAGCTCCTAATGATGGGCCACACTAGGGCAAAGAGCCTCATTGGTCAGCGTCTAAAGGACCTTGAGCAACAGAACAATCTGGCGATCATAAAGAAACTCTGCCCTTGGTACGTCTTCTTTTCCCCTTCCCAGTTTGATTCCTTGCCATCCTATTTGCACAAATTAACCATTCCAAAATTTAGACGCGCCTTTACTCTAGCTAGTTTGGATGTGCTGCCCTCAGTGGTACTCGAGGGCAGATTCCAAAATATTCCAATCGAAAAAAGACGCTGCCCCTGCGGAAACGGCAACTTGGAAACAGTGGATCATGTCCTCCTGTCATGCTCCCTCTATAAAGATCTGAGGTCTGAATTTATTACTCCACTCGAGACTTCCGGTCGGCGCGCCGGAGCGGACGGTCGGGGGGACGTCGTTCGTGACATTCCCCAACCTGACTGGGAAAAGGGGTGTCTGCGCCAGCGCCGCGGCCCCCAAAACCCCCGGGAAGGGCGCCCCGGGGTCTTTAGGACCCGTTTGAGCTTTTCACGCCGATTCTGCTCCCCGGGAGACCCTAGCAAGGGCTCCCGAGCGTGAGCAGGCGCCGGAGCTCCAGGGTCTGCAACCCCCGTCGGATGAAGCTGCGAGACCGTCCGTGTCTGAGCGCGCTGATTTCTCCAAGAACAATTGGAAAAGTGAGTAAAAGCACTAATTAGGAACTAATTAGAGGCTGGCTTGGGACTTAAATACGGAGGTCCGTCCCCTGCCATTGAGATACAGTAACAGGAAACTGCTACCGAGGCATTTGAACTGCAACCTAAGATACACTTTGTAACAGAGACTCAACCTATTCACCACCCCTGGTCCTGGGGGTAGCTGAGGGGAAGAGGAAAAGTGACAGATAAATGGACTGATTTGGATTAATGAATTTACTGAAAAGAAATTTTTGAAAAGTGATTTTTTGGATTGTGGGAAGCTGTGCCCTGAAACATGGCGGATGAATGTGACGCAAACTTGTGGAAAATTTTGGAAGCGCTGGAGGAGTGGAGAGTTGAAACCCGAGACTCCACCAACAGGATAAGACAAAGTCTAAATAAAGTGCATGCCAAACTGGATGCTCAGTTGAAGGAGGAGGGGGACTTTTATGCCAAGGTCAAAAAGCAGGAAAAGAAATCAACAGTACCCAGCTGCAAGAAGAAACTTTTTAAACGCAGGAAAAATGGAGCTGTCAAACGCAGCAACAAGAAAGCAACCATAAGGAAAATCAGCAAAATTAAATCCAACAGAAAGCAGCAGAAAGAAGACTCAAAAGGCCTGATCATACAAGTGGAAGTTTGGCTTGAGATTCTGGAAGAAACCATACAAGAGAGACTATGGTTTTGGACTGCAGAACCGACTGGGGAGGGGTGAAGGACACTATAGAAGTATTTCACTCTTTTTTGGATTTCAGGATAAGAACCATGGACACGGCAAAGGAATGATTAAGAGACATTATTAAGACTATATATATATATTAAGGATAAGATAAAAGAGTTAATATCAAGGCTATGTACCCAGGGAGTGAGGGGAGGTGGAAGGGAAACACGTATATGAAGTAAAATATAAGTATGCTGAGGAGGATGTAAGTTAGCGTAAAAGTTTAATATTTGAAGATGAAGTAATCGAAGATGAATTAGAAACCTGTCTAGATTTGGAATTTTAAGAAATATGGAAACAATGGGGTGGATGTGAGGGAGTCATATGAAAATGTTAGTACAATGAATGTGACCTGGCCTGGAAAAGGGCCAGGCCTTGGCAAAGTTAAGGGAACAACAATTAAGGTCAGGAATATTAATAATGGGTATTGCCCTATGAGGGGGGCTAAACAGGAGGGGAGGCAATGAAAATCTGACTGTGATGAAATGTTAAATGCCTATAAAATTGTAAAACTAATAAAAATTATTTTTTTTTAAAAAAGAATTTATTACTCCACTCTTACTCACTATTCCAGGCCGTCCATCTGCGAACACGTTGTTCTTCCTCTTATCAGATCAAAATGAGCTGACAACAACAAACGTTGCTAGATTTATTGAGATTAAGGGCCACTATTTGAATGACAATCATAACCATTTGATTGATCTTTTTATCCACTATTGCTTTTAACTGTATATTGTGTATCTTTTGTTGCAATGGCTGCTGGCTATGCGAATAAAGTTATTTTTATTATTATATTGAGCTGATATAATAAAAACAAGATTATAGTCAACATCTATTTCCACATGGAATGGTTGAATTATGGTGAGAATGTATCCAATATATATATAACCTCTACAAAGAAGACTAAGCATCCATAGCTTAGAGAAACAGGCAGATCTACAAAGGTAGAAAAATGACAAAATTAAGAATTTCATCACAAAAGGTTTGTAGAATTAATCCCAGCCTCCATCACTTGTATGAAAAATCTGTAGAATATACCTGTCCCCATATGCATATCTCCCAAGGGAAGAACAGAAAAAGGCATTCTATTTGTTACCCTTCCTTGGGGAATGCTGGCAGAACTCACATATTTAAAAGTGAAGTTGGCAACTCCTTATTGTGGAGCAGTTGCCCTTGGTGATATATATTTTGTATGACTTTGCATTTTGCTGAAGGATCCTTGCAAAGCACCGGGGGGGCTGGCTGGGCAAACCTGAGCCCGACTCAGCTGGCAAGGCTAAACTGTCGGGGGGGAGAGAGACTTTCTGACAGAGGAACAGGCTCCCTTGGAAGGTGGTGGATTCTTCTTCCTTGGAGGTTTTTAAGCAGAAGTTGGGTGGCCATCCTTCATGGAGACTTTAGATTGCAGGGGGTTGGACTAGATGACCCTCGGGGTCCCTTCCTGCTCTATGATTGTATGATTCTAGGGTGCTTCCACAGCTCTTAAGCAGGCCAGGATGCAGCACGCACACATGCACACACCCCAAGGAGCCAGGTGTGTCCTACTTGGCTCTTTGTGAGATGCCGAGTGTGCGCTCTGACTCTGCAAAGCCCTCAAGCAGACGGCAAACAAATACTAGTAAAAGAAATGGAGTGAACGATGTCAGGCTGACGTTTCAGCTCTGCTCACAAGAGGACTCCTCCTCCCTGCAGCAAAAACAATGCTGGAGGAAGGAGGCAAAATGGCGGACGGCACGAAGTCGCGGAGCTCCTGAAGGTGCCCAGCGCTGTCGGAGCTAACCGGCTGGCTTTTGCGCCACCAAAACCACCGCCGCCGCTGCCGCCATCAGTGCGGGCTACCGGGGGAGGTAACCGGGAAGCCGCCGCCCCCCCCCCCCCCGCAGGCCCACAGCATCCAGAGAAAGCCCTCCGGGGCCGGGCAGAACACAGGGCTCCGAGGCCTAGCGGCCTGGGACGGCCCATCCAGCGAAGCGCCGGTGCTCCGGAGACCAAGGAGGGCCGCCCCACCCCCGCCGCCGCCGCCGCTACCGCCGCCCCCCCCCGGGGAAAAAGAAGAAGGGGGAGAGATCCCCTCTCTACCCCCCAGCGGCCTGAAACGACCCGCCTCGCGGAGCACCGGTGCTCCGGAGGCCGAAGAGGGTCGTCTCACACCCGCCGCCGTCACCACCGCCGCTGCAGCCGCCCCCGGGGAGAAAGGAGAGGAGGGGGGGAACCCCTTCCCACCCCCGGCGCCCCCAACCTTCTGCCGCCGCCGCGCCGTCATAGACCTGGGGAGGGAGAAGTCCCGACCCGGCAGCCACTAAGGAAAAAGGAGAGGTAGGCAGAAGGCCTCAAAGAAGCACAGGCCCTGCCTGAGCCTACCTCCTGAACGACCGGCAAACTAAATAAGAAAAAGGAAAGGAAAAAGAGGCCCAAATCCAAAGGGAGGCCCTCCAGTTTTTCCTTTCTCCTTCTAATTTTTTTTTTATTTTTATTTTTATTTTATTTTTTTTAATATATATATACTGACACTCAACTCTGCATATATTAAGTAAAATAAAAATACCGCCACCCCAGCCTACCCATCTCCCCATCCTACCCACACCTCTCCCCCTTCTCTCCCTAATGTCTCAACAAACGAAACTGCTGTATAAAAATGTTACATGGAAAGAACAAGAAAGAAACAATGCATACTGTATACCTTTACAAATCAAGAAAATCCTTAATTTAAAAAATAAATGAATGAATGAATAAATATATGGAAGATAACTATAAAGCTGAAAACACTGGCAGCACTATGATAATTTCAACAGAGTAAATAATTTTTGATAGCTGTAAAAGTGGAAAACTGATTTGCATGGAAAATATGCGGGAATGATATGTAACATGAAGGAGAAGAAGGGCAGTCATTGGTTATTTTAAAGTTTGTAAAATGTTTATTTTGATATGTAAAATTGAAAAATTTAATAAAAATTATTATTAAAAAAAAAACAATGCTGGAGGCAGCAGTTACGGGTTAAAAGCTCAACCTGACTGGCGTAAGATACGAGAGCTACAGGTTGCCCTTGTTGGTGGGATAGATTTCAGGGCCTCACTGGTCAGCTACTGCCTGCCTTAAGCCGGGTAGCCCCCATTCAATAAAGCGCTGACCTGCTACCACCCCCACCCCCTACTGTGCTTGGAGCTCAGAGTAGCATTCAACACATGGACTGAAATCCTGCACTAGGCAAGAGCTCTTTGACAGAGGAAGAGACTCCCTTTGAAGGGGGTGGACTCTCCTTCCTTGGAGGTTCTTAAGCAGAGGTCGCCTGGTCGTCTGTCATGGATGCTTTAGCTGGGATTCCCGCATTGCAAGGGGTTAGACTAGATGACTCATGGGGTCCCTTCGAACTCTGCAATTCTATAATTCTATTATTCTCTCTGCTGTGGATTTTTTGATGGGTAGCGAGGTTGGCTCTCCTGCTGAACCTGTTTCCACATTCCAGGCACTGATATGGTTTCTCCCCTGTATGAATGCTTTGATGGGAAGTGAGATGGGAGTTCCGACTGAAGCTCTTTCCGCATTCCAAGCACTGGTAGGGTTTCTGCCCTGTATGAATGCTTTGATGGGAAGCGAGACTTTCCTTTCGACTAAAGCTCTTTCCACACTCTTGGCAGTGAAATGGTTTCTCCCCACGGTGAATACTTTGATGTCGACGGATGTTTGCACTTGTAGTGAAGGTCTTCCCACATTCCAAACACTGGTAGGGTTTCTCCCCTGTATGAATTCTTTGATGGTACGTGAGACTTTCCTTCCAAGGGAAGCTCTTCCCACATTCCAAGCACTGATAGGGTTTCTCCTCTCTATGAATTCTTTGATGGGAAGTGAGATGGGAGTTCCGACCAAAGCTCTTCCCGCATTCCAAGCACTGGTAGGGTTTCTGCCCTGTATGAATGCTTTGATGGGAAGTGAGATTGGAGCTCTTATTGAAGCTCTTTCCACATTCCAAGCACTGATAAGGTTTCTCCCCACTGTGAATTATCTGATGTCGGCGGACGTTTGTGTGTATATTAAAGCACTTCCCACATTCCAAGCACTGATAGGGTTTCTCCCCTGTATGAATGGTTTGATGGGAATTGAGACTTCTCTTCCGAATGAATCTCTTTCCACATTCCAAGCAGTGATAAGGTTTTTCTCCTGTATGAAGTCTCTGATGGGAAGTGAGACTTTCCCTCCGACTGAAGCTCTTTCCACACTCCAAGCATTGATAAGGTTTGTTCCCAATGGGATTTCTTTGATGGGAAGTGGAACGGGAGCTCTGGCTGAAGCTCTCTCCATACTCCACTGTGTGAATTATATCATGGTCTGCCTTCTTAATTTCCCATTCATCACCACCTGAAACGAAGAAGAAGAGGAGTTTGGATTTGATATCCCGCTTTATCACTACCCGAAGGAGTCTCAAAGCGGCTAACATTCTCCTTTCCCTTCCTCCCCCACAACAAACACTCTGTGAGGTGAGTGGGGCTGAGAGACTTCAAAGAAGTGTGACTGGCCCAAGGTCACCCAGCAGCTGCATGTGGAGGAGTGGAGACTCGAACCCGGTCTCCCAGATTAGAGTCTGCCGCTCTTAACCACTACACCACACTGGCTCCCGAAGAAAAAGATGGATTAGTGTCTCAGGAAGAAATGGGAGTTCCCAATTATGGAGCAATGCTCATTAACACTTGTGATACAGGGAGTTATATGGGAAGTCTTATTCCAGGGTTCACGGCCTTTGATTACTGGCATTAACAGAAATACCTATGAGAACCTGAGATTCGAATAGCCTGTCTCTCTCCTGGGATAGATATTGATTGGCCCAATCATGGAATCTGCTCCATGTCCAATAGCTGACCTCTCTTTAGTCAATCAAAAACAGACAGAAGCAAAGAAGAAAAAACCAGTTCAAACCAGCCTGATCAGTGTCTAAAAAGAAACAACAGGAAACAACAGGAGGAACAATATTAACAGACAAAATAATCTATAGCCCCCCCCCCCATGGAAGGTGAGTCATGGGGGTGTTAGCATTGCATCCCAGATGCTGCAAGTGGCCCTGTTGTGCTCCATCAAAATCGGGGAGGCTTATCACAGAGAGATGTGTGTAGAATTCCCAAAGAGATATTATGATCCACAAGGGAGCCTTACTGAGAGAGGCCACGATCCCACGATTCTCCTCCATGACGTCCTTATGCAGAGCTCTCTGGTCAGGTTCCAGCAACGCCCATTCCTCGTCTGTGAAATGAACAGCGACATCTTCAAAGCACACTGGACCCTGAGAGAGAAAGAAAAAGGTCCTCCTCTTAGTCAGAATGAAGATGATCTACTATACATTGCTCTGTTGCTTCTGCTATGTTGTTTTAATGGGATCGTTTTGCTGCACATTTTAATTGTGGGTGTTTCTTTAAACATCTTAATGGAATTCTTTTATTGTGCATTTTAATGATGGACATTAACCTTTGTGTAAATGGGGGAACTCCGCAATGTGTTCCTCAAATCACTCTGTCTGTGCCAGCATTCCCGCTTGTCAGACGGAAGGATTCCTGCTCTCCTTTCCCTGTGTGCCGATACCCTGAAGTCAACTTTAAGAGAAACATGGGGGCACAGGAAGGGGAAGGAGATTGGGGAGAAAGCCCCATTCCGTAACTCTTGGGGCTGGTTAGCTGAATCCTGGCCACTTTGTAGGATGAATGAATGAATTTATTCTTACGGTCACAGACCAGCTTATTAAATCAAGAATACAAAAATAATACCGTATATTCCGGCGTATAAGATGACTGGGTGTACAAGACGACGCCCAACTTTTCCAGTTAAAATAAGACGACGCCCAACTTTTCCAGTTAAAATATAGAGTTTGGGATATACTCGCCATATAAGAAATACGACCAGGCGTATAAGACGACCCCCGACTTTTGAGAAGATTTTCCTGGGTTAAAAAGTAGTCTGGACTGGCGGTGGTGGCAGGGCGATGCGACCTGGAAAATGGCCCGCAAGGCAGTTTCAGCTGGGACACGTGGAACACGGGGTGGATCTTCAGTGAGGGGGGACGCTCCAACTTGTAGGCAACTAAATTGAGCTGCTGCAGCTTGTGTCTCCTGGATGTGGGAGACCCGATCGTTGGCGGAAGGCACAAGAGATGCCGCTGGTGTGCAGGGGTGGTTACGTGGGTGGTACCCGAAGTTGGCGTAGAAAGGGCTCTGTCCCATGGAGACATGGCAGGAGTTGTTATAGGAAAACTCAGCCAGAGGCAGCAGGTCCAGCCAATCGTCCTGATGGTAGCTCAGGAAGCAGCGGAGATATTGCTCCAGGTCTTGATTGACCCTCTCCATCTGACCGTCCGTCTGAGGGTGGTACGCAGAAGAGAGGCGTCTCTCGATACCCAAACCCTTGAGGAAGGCTGCCCAGAACCGGGATGTGAACTGGGGGCCTCTATCGGAGATCACAGCATCTGGAAGTCCATGTGGCCGAAACACATGTTCAAGAAGCAGGTGGGCCGTCTGTGGCGCAGTGGGAAGATTCTGAGTCGGGATGAAGTGCGCCATCTTGGTGAGGGTATCCACCACCACCAGAATGACAGACTGACCTTTGGACGCAGGGAGGTCCATGATGAAGTCCATGTAGAGCATTGACCAGGGCCTATGAGGGGTGGGTAATGGCTGGAGAAGCCCCAGAGGCCTCTGCCGTGGCACCTTGGTCCGGGCACAAGTCTCACAGGACCGCACGTACCTTTTAATATCCCCCCGAACCCCTGGCCACCAGAAAGCATGAGCCAGTAGCTGCAGTGTCTTCACGTATCCTCCATGTACGGCGGTCCGTGCGTCATGACACTGCTCCAAAACCTGGGTCCGGAGCGGTAATCCTGTTTTTATACATTTGCAACTTTCAGCCTTAAGCCTGCCTTCAGGGATCACACTGTGCTCTGCCTGATCATCAGTAAACTTTCTTTTTATTGCTTATGAATAACTGGTGTCTTTATTCTTTTAGGAGGGATTCAAGGGGCCTTACCAGGAAAATATTAGAACACATTTCAATCTGGACAAGCTAGACTGAATTGCGTATTGTCTTAAGAAACTCACACGAGTTTGCAACTAGTTTTCTGCTGTGTAAAGAGGGAATCACTGCAGATGGTGACAGCAGTCACGAAATTAACAGATGCCTGCTTCTTGGGAGAAAAGCAATGACAAACCTAGACAGCATCTTAAAAAGCAGAGACATCATCTTGCCGACAAAGGTCCGTATAGTTAAAGCTATGGTTTTCCCAGTAGAATTGATGCTTTTGAATTCTGGTGCTGGAGGAGACTCTTGAGAGTCCCATGGACTGCAAGAAGATCAAACTTATCCATTCTGAAGGAAATCAGTCCTGAGTGCTCACTGGAAGGACAGATCCTGAAGCTGAGGCTCCAATACTTTGGCCACCTCATGAGAAGAGAAGACTCCCTGGAAAAGACCCTGATGTTGGGAAAGATGGAGGGCACAAGGAGAAGGGGACGACAGAGGACGAGATGGTTGGACAGTGTTCTCGAAGCTACCAACATGAGCCTGACCAAACTGCGGGAGGCAGGGGAAGACAGGAGTGCCTGGCGTGCTCTGGTCCAGGGGGTCACGAAGAGGCGGACACGACTAAACGACTCAACAACAACAAAGAGGGAATGCACTCTGCTTGCTAGCGCAGGTTAGGAAGGATATTAATAAACAATATATCCTCTCCTGTCACTCTGAACATTCCCACACACTTTTAGAAGCCTGTGTTAGCATTCAATAATAAATATAGAAATAAAACTGCAAATGACTAGTGAATCATATTAGCAACATTCAGAAGGCGAGTTAAGGTGAGATGGCTGTTCTTTTTTCTCAGCACATACAGTAAGTCTTCTAAAATAGTATTTTTAGCCTTTGTTCAGGGCAGATTTGTTAAGAGAATGAGAGGGATTTGTTTGGGTCTGGAGGGACACTGGCTGCCCCTCCCCTCTGCCCCCTGCCCCACAATGCTCTTTCCCCCTACCCCATCTGGTTCCGCAGCCGTTGCTCCTCCTTCACCACCATGAATAGATGGAAGAGGCGATCTTGCTGACATAATCCTGGCACCTGCAAGAGACAGAGGTAAGTGGGAAGTCAGGAGTAGATGCTTTTCTCAGAGGTTAAACACTACATATCAAACTATAAATGGGCCTTTGAAAAAGTCTTGCCTGCTGAATGGATTATGACATTTGCACCCATTTCATATTTTAGTTGCGTTAAAAATGCATCTCCCCTCCTTGGGGCTCTGGGACCATATTCCCCCAAAAGATAAAAAATAATCCAGGTGTCAGTTTCGCAATCCACAGAATGTAACCAAACAGAGAAAAATCTTATTCCTCCTTACCCAGCGGCTTCTCTCTGGTGTCCAACGGAGTCCTTTCAGTCTTAAAAGAATCCAGACCTATTTCTGCAAACAGATCCTGTCTCTGAAATACCAACAAGGATTCAAAACAGAAAATGGAGAGAAAGATTAGCAATGGCAGAGGCGAAAACCTGAGGTGTATCCAATCTCATTCCTTGGATGCTTTCCGAAAAGGATTGGCCAGGAGTTGAGCATTTTGGGACCCGCTCCCTCATGTTCAGAGGCCCTTGGGAGTCTCTCACCTGCTCCTCTGCCTGACTCAGGAGGAATCCTTCAGCCAGGGCCACCGCCTGGGAACTGGTCTCTGCTCCGCATTCCCTCACCCAGTTCTCCATCTCTGGAGGAAGGACAGCCAGGAACTGCTCCAATATCACCAGGTCCAGCATCTCAGCTTTTGTGTGCCTTTCTACCTTCAGCCATTGATGGTAAAGTCTGTAGAGTCGGCTGCAAACCTCTCGAGGTCCTTTGGCCTCCTGGAAGCAGAACTGCTTGAACTGCTGGCTCTGCACCTCTGAGCGGAGGGTGTCCTCCTCACCCAGGATCTTCTGCACAGGGTTTTCCCAGAATCCCCCACTGCACCCAGTTTGGATGGCATGGCCTCTTCCTGCTTCAGGGCCAGATGAGTCTTGCTCATCCATCTCTGCTCTCAGGAAGCCTCCCAGAGAGAAGAAGGAACCCCTTGATCTTCTGTCAAGTTCTGTCTGTCCGAATTAGAGGTGTTAGCAAATTCTACAAAGCAAGTACCGGTACATTATTCTGCTATAAAACTGACTGTCAGGAGGAAAAAGGAGAAGTAAATCTCTAGCCCAGGCATAGGGAAACTCGGCCCTCCAGATGTTTTGGGACTACAATTCCCATCATCCCTGACCACTGGTCCTGTTAGCTAGGGATCATGGGAGTTGTAGGCCAAAAACATCTAGAGCAGGCATGCCCAACCTTCGGCCCTCCAGATGTTTTGGCCTACAACTCCCATGATCCCTAGCTAACAGGATCAGTGGTCAGGGATGATGGGAATTGTAGTCCAAAACATCTGGAGGGCCGAAGGTTGGGCATGCCTGATCTAGAGGGCCAAGTTTGCCTATGCCTGCTTTAGCCCTTCTAGAAGGAAAGTGTCTATGCATAATGTTCAGGCAACTGCAGGGGTTTCTGTGAGATGAATCAGCTGTAGATATACCTGCAAATTTATTGTGCTATTTTTGTGTTATACACATGGCGTGAGAAGACTGTCAGTATTTATTTAATATTATTTGCTTAATTAAAAAGAATTTGGTGGATCCCTAGAGGCAAACGTAGAGTGAGCACAGTCTCTGGTAAGAGAGAAGTGCAGCAGTTTAAATACTTACAAAACACTGGATAACCTTAACAAATATGGATATTCTAGACCTGGAGGGTCATGATAACAGGTTTGGTTGGCATATTTATGCTATGAGAAGGCAAAAGTACATAAAGGTTTCTTGAATCATCTTGTAAGAAAACCAATCTATATGGTATGGGAGAAATATAAAAATTTATTAGAACAGAAAACACCCTGGTGGCTTTCCCCACTAGAAGCGATATCCCTGAAAAAATTAAATATGAGAAATGATTGGGCAACCTATAAAGAGCTGTTAACGGAAGTAGAACAACAGTTAAATTGCAAAATCTTGAGGACATAAGAAATTTATTAACTGATTGGTTACAATATCACCAACTAGATGATATATTGAAGATGGATAAAAAGAATGGATTTAGTAATGAAATCTCAAGGTTTGAAAAAGAATTGTTAGAGAATAATTTAAAATTACTTTCTAAAATGTACAAACTAATTTTAGAATGATATACAAAAGCTGAAGTTAAATCTGTAATGATACAGTGAGCAAAAGATTTTGGGTACAGATTTCATCATGGGAGAAGTTATGGAAAGATGATCTGAAATTTACAGCATGTTGTATGTTGAAAGAACAATATATGTTAATGATGCACTGTTGGTCTCCAACTCCCAGTAAGATGGCAAAAATGTAGAAGACAGCTACAAATATCTGTTGGAAATGTAAGGAAAAAGAAGGCCCTTTTTAACATATGTGGTGGACATGCAAGGTAACCAAAGCATTCTGGGAAATGTTCAAAATAACTTTTATTTTAAAAAGCCAGAAGTTTTTATTTTAAGAATTATAGGTGCTAAAATTCCAAGGGAACAGAAAAGATTGTTTATGTGTGTGACGACAGCTGCGGCGATGCTATTTGCCCAGAGATGGAAAGAAGCCAAAGGGCAGAGAAGAAGCCAGAGAAGAATGGCAGATCAAATTGATGAACTATGATGAAATGGCAAAAATGACCGGAAAAATAAGAAATCAAGAAGACCAAAACTTTAATAAGGAATGGGGGAAATTTATAACTTATCTTAAAAAAACCCATTGTGAACAGTGTGATTTCAATAATACTTGTAATGTAACAAGAACTATGGATATAATAGAGATACAAAAATTCTGAATTATTGCAAAAGATACAGTAGGAAAAGTTTAACAATAAGGCCCACAAAGGGGAGGAGGGAAGCCCAGGGGATTTCGTGAGAACCCTGTGTTTCTTTATATAACATGTGGTGTGAGTAATTTTATATCGAAAATTAAGTAAATAAATCTGGAAAAAAGTTACAAAACATGCAAAGAAATGAAGCACCGGGATATGGGCTATGAGACATTTTTCAACATCCCGTTGCTATCAGAGCTTCCCCTTTCTACCCCTCTGGCATAAAACAGACCACATACTTTGGTAAGTGAAAATGGTTTTTACTTACAAACTTTTCCAAGTTCAGATTCATGCATTTCTCCATACAGCAGCAAGAAAACACAGGCAGAAATCTTGGGTTACAAAATGGAGTACGAGGTTTCTGAACGCATGGCCTGACCTTAAAGAGGGCAGCTATGTCCTATCTATCTGATCAAGTTCACGTAGCAAAAGAGGCCAAACAGCAGAAGGCAAGGGAGCAAAGACTTTTCCGGGGTTCATCAGCAAAGGTCTCCCCGCAACTGGGACTCCGAAGCCTTGCAGCCTCTGATGGCGGAGACACAGCAGAAGAGCCCCGCATCGCCCTCTCCTCCTCCACCAAAAGGCCTCATCCTCTTTCAAAGCCATCTCGCTTCCAGAGGTTCCAGGGCACGTGGCAAGATAGAAGGACTTTCCTTTAGGAGCGTCTCCACCAAAATCGGTCAGCCCGGACACTGAGGTCCAGTGCCGAGGGCCTTCTGGCGGTTTCCTCGCTGTGTGAAGCCAAGTTGCAGGGAACCAGGCAGAGGGCCTTCTCGGTGGTGGCACCCGCCCTGTGGAACGCCCTCCCTTCAGATGTCAAAGACAACAACAATTACCAGACCTTTAGAAGACATCTGAAGGCAGCCCTGTTTAGGGAGGCTTTTAATATTTTATAGATTATTGTATTTTAATGCTCTGTTGAAAGCCGCCCAGAGTGGCTGGGGAAACCCAGCCAGATGGTCGGGGTATAAATAATAAATTATTATTATTATTATTATTATTATTATTATTATTATTATTATTATTAGGAGCCCTCCTCCATCTGTCAACATCCACTCTTTCTTGCTTGCTCAGGGTTTCGTTGCATGTCGGAATGTTTCCGCGCGGCTGCAGCCTCCCTTCAGCAACGTGACTGGTCCATCAATCTCAACGGGGTTTATTCCCATGCATTTCCCGCGCCCCCCCCCTTGACCCAAATACCTTCCCCAAAGGGGCCAGCAGCGCCTCCGTGCAAAAGAAGCGCAGAGCTGCCGCCCTCCTGCGACCTCGCCCCTCCCTGGCAGGACCCTCCGCTCCTTGACTTGGGGGTCCCCCCCCTTACAGGCTCCCCACGTGCACGCTGCCCTGTAGCCCTGGGACCCCCCCCCCCCAATGCACCCTCTGGGAAGAGAGAGAGAGAGAGAGAGAGAGAGGAGACTCACCGGATCCCAGCAGGCGCCACCTGGGCAGCATTTGCAGGGAGAGACAAAAGCACGCCCCCCTTTTTTGCAGGAAAAGTCTGGGGAGGCGGGGAGGGGCTTTTGCTCTGGAGGACCTGCCCTCCCCGTCTTTCTTTCCTGTCCTCTCTAGGAATCCAGCTCGTTTCTGTTTAACCCTTAGCAAGCCGAGCGCACCCGGCTCCCTCCTTCTCGCCCAGGAGGAGCCACGTGCATCGCGCGCAAAGCACCCAGAGATGCTTTATTTGGGGGACCCTCCTGGCCGGGGGCTGAGCTTCCCCCTCCCTGACCTAGAAACCGGAGGTAGGGAAAAGGCTCTACGATAAGTGACCTCCCCCCAAAAAGGCTCAACAACTACGCCCCATGGGGGCCAGGGGCCAGTATATTCAACACAAAAAAACAGCGACCATTTGTTGTTGACAAAGGACAGCTGGACGGACATAGAAAGAGCCCCATTGCCTTCAGTCGCTGAGGGCCTCATCAAACCCACTTTGACCTTGCAGAGAAATATTTGAGGTCAATTTGTTCAGGACCTAATCTGTGGGGTTTCAGACATGTGGTTTATATATACAGTGGTACCTAGGGGTTAAGAACTTAATTCGTTCTGGAGGTCCGTTCTTAACCTGAAACTGTTCTTAACCTGAGGCACCACTTTAGCTAATGGCCCCCCCTGCCGCCACGCCACCGTTGCCATGCAATTTCTGTTCTCATCCTGAAGCAAAATTCTTAACCCGAGGTACTCTTTCTAGGTTAGCAAAGTCTGTAACCTGAAGAGTCTGTAACCCGAGGTACCACTGTACAGTTATGAACATTTATTTATTTTTAGCAGGGGAAACTCCGGGAGAAAAGGAGGTGGTCAAGGAAGGGGGGGAAGGGAGACGTCTCCATCATGGCGCCCAAGGGGAATCTCCGGAGGGTCCACCTTGGCCTCTCCCTCCTGCTTAGGAATCGGACACCCCTTCAAGGAGACCAGAGAGGGATCCCTGGATAGTGGGGGGTCCAGTCTCCCCACCCCTTCCTTCCTGCAACCTCCATCCTCCTTCCACCTTATAAGTCCCTGCCCTGCCCAAACGCAATCCCACCCAGGAAGCAGCCAGAAACCTTTTCCTCTCTCTCAGGCTTCCATCTCTAAGTGTCTTTTCCACTGCCTGGTTCATTGAGGATGAGGATAATACTGTACACCTGGTGCAGAGTCCATGGAATTGCTCTCAGGGCTGATATAGAAGTTGCACCCCAAAAGCATTTCTGTTCCTCTTATTCTTCGAAGGCAATGTCAGAGTGACAGGGTCAGTTGTAATGAAGAAATGCTATTATGTTATTGCTATATTGTTGTTATTTATATGTAAATATTATTGTTGATAGGGACTCAGGTGGCGCTGTGGGTTAAACCACAGAGCCTAGGGCTTGCTGATCAGAAGGTCGGCGGTTCGAATCCCTGCGATGGGGTGAGCTCCCGTTGCTCAGTCCCTGCTCCTGCCCACCTAGCAGTTCGAAAGCACGTCAAAGTGCATGTAGACAAATAGGTACCGCTCCGGCGGGAAGGTAAACGGCGTTTCCGTGTGCTGCTCTGGTTCGCCAGAAGCGGCTTTGTCATGCTGGCCACATGACCTTGAAGCTGTACGCCGGCTCTCAGCCAATAAAGCGAGATGAGCGCCGCAACCCCAGAGTCGGACACGACTGGTCCTAATGGTCAGGGGTCCCTTTACCTTTACCTTTATTATTGTTGATATCGATTTTACTATGATGGAAGTTTAAATAAAGTATAATAATTAAAGGAAAAAGGAAGCATTTCTGTTCCTCTTATGTTTTGTAGGCAATGTCAGAGTGACTGACAAGCTGAGATACAATCCATCAGCATCCGATGATAGCAATTGCATGAATCATCCCAGTCTAAGGACCCATTTTTATGATAGACAGTGCCTGTGGCTGGAGGCTCTACACACAGGGTGTGCCTATGCAGGCTAAAAACTGCCAGTATTAGCACAGGTGAATTGTGTGACCTCCCCAAATTTACAGATTGTATGGTGAATGAGAGTTCATGGGTGGGATTATCGTTTACGGCAACCCTGTGATTTTCTCCACCCATAACATTTTGTGAGTTGATACTGTAGTACAAATTCCAAAATAGCTGCAAGAAATCACAAGATAATAAGAATAATGGTTGTATTTATACCCTGCCCATCTGGTTGGGTTCCCCCAGCCACTCTGGGCAGCTTACAGTAAAGTTGAACCTTGTTTCTCGAATTTAAACTGTTCTGGGAGTCCGTTCGAATCCCGAAATGTTTGAAAACAAAGGCGTGGCATCCGATGAGAGCGATTGCATGAATCTTCCCAGTCACAGGACCCATTTTCATGATAGACAGTGCTCGGAAATATGTTGGGAGCCAGTAAACATCCTTTAGGACTGGTGTTATGTTGTCCCAGCGGTCACTTCCAGTCACCAGTCTAGCTGCTGCATTCGGGATTAGTTGCAGTTTCCAAGTCACCTTCAAAGGTAGCTCCACGTTGAGCGCATTGCAGTCCATGCACCACTGTCTCACCAGAGATAACCAGAGCATGCACCACTCGGGTGAGACAGTCTGCAGGCTGGTAGGGTCTCAGCCGGCGTACCAGATGGAGGTGGACACAGAATTGACCTATGCCTACGTCCAAAATGATCCCCAGGCTGAACACCTGGTCCTTTAGGGGCACAGCTAACCCCATCAGTGTGGGATGTATAACACTGGTGCAGTCAATCACAACATTCCTAGAGTGTACACAAAGGGGTGTTGGTCCTCCAGGTAGAGTTTCCTGTGCCTGGGGTGAGATCAACTTCCTTTGTGTGACCAGAAGTGGGAGTGGCCTTACCTGAAAGTACACAGGTCAGCAGCCATTCTCCTCTCTCTTCCCACCAGGACTTCGAAGAAGCAACATCTCAAGAGAAGATGCTCTCTTGGCTTCCAGCCAAGAGAGGCCACATGGAGTCTCCTCCCATATGGAGAGACTCCACATGTACATACATTTAATCTAAGCTAGCCTGCCTTCTGAGATTTGTATATTCTTGGATGTCTGTGAGTAAAACCTTTATACTTTTATAAGCTTATGTGTCGTGTATTTTCTGTTAAGAGGGAACCAGGGGATATATGCCAGGAATCTGCCTTGTTTTAGAAGTTCATAGGAACTTAAACGCCACGTTTTACTGCGCTTTATTGGGGATGAGAAACTCTGCTAGTTTGGAGCTTGTTAGCACAAGCTGGGATAGGAAATATTAATCAATATTCCCTCATCCACATTCCTACTCATCTCCCACAAAGGGTTAATGGGGCCCAGAACTGCGTATTTTGTGTGTTTTTAAAGGATTGCTTTGGATTGTGATTTTTGGCTGAGTAGAATTTTTCTGTTTGCACTTCCTGGTAAGCACATGGTCTTTTGTTCTCCATTGTGCTGTGAAAGGGGGATTAGCGACCCCTCCCCTCCCTCAGAGCTCACAGACCTCAGAGGCAGTGAAGATTAGTTTGCATTTTGAGATTTTTGAGTTTTGATTTTTGATTTTTAGCCATTTTTGGGAATTTTAAAATTCTGAAATTTTGGAGATTTTCAAATTTTGAGGATTAAGATGGCAAGCTCAGGATTTGATAGTGAAGCAAGATCAAACTTTATGCTGCTGAATGATCGTAATTTTGTGCAATGGAAGCAGCGCCTTTTAGTGCATCTTGGTGCAAAGCAAGTGCTTAAAGCGGTGAAAGATCCCAAACCTGATTCAGCTGATTTAACCAAGAAAGCAGATTGGGAAAGGCAAGATGCAGAAGCTAAGCACATAATTTTGAGCAGTTTGAAAGATGAGCATTTATCTCTGATTGACTATGAAAGTGATGCATCTCAAATTCTAAAGGATATTGAGAGGGTTTATGCACAATCATCAGAGAACTCTTATAGACATTTATTGGATAAACTGCTGAAGTTAAAGATGAATTCTAGAGAAGAATTTACAGGGCATTTAAATAACTTTAATGAAATTGTTCAAAGGATTGCCCTAACTCCCAGAGCTTTTGATGATGCAACCAAAGTGACTTTTATGCTGGCATCATTAGGAAAAGAATTTACTTCATTTAAGAGTATAATGGATCACACAAGAGATTTGACTTTTAATGAACTAGCAAATCATTTAAGAGAGGAATGCAGAGATTACCTTGATTCTCCGCAAAGGAATCCAAGGAAAATGGACACAAGTTATGTTTCTAAACAATTTCCCAAGTCTAAGGAAATGTCCAAAGAATTAATATGCTATAACTGCAATTTAAAAGGGCACATAGCAAGGAGTTGCAAGAAGCCCAAGAATAAGTCCCGCCCCTTTCAACCAAAAGGTGAAAAGAAGGGGGGTCACGAGTGTACATTTCTACTGCAAGAAAAGAGTTTAAATGTGCAAAGAAATGAAAGGAAAAGTGACCAATTTATTTTAGAACTCTATTGCTGAGAGGAAATTTAGGTCCATCCTAGAGATGACAAGGTGTATGCTAAAAGGATCCAACTTGTCGAAGAAACTTTGGGGCGAGGCAGCAAATACTGCGATTTATATACAGAATAGGCTGCCAACAAAAGGCACAGAGCGCACGCCATTTGAACTTTGGCATGGAAGAGCCCCAAATTTGTCACACATATGCGTATTTGGAAGTTTGTGCTATTACCACGTGCCCAAGGAGCACAGACACAAACTTGACTCCAGAGCAAAGCCTGGTATCCTAGTTGGATATGCTTCTGGAGGAAAAGGCTACAGAGTTGTGGACTTACAAACAGGGAAAACAAGTTCACATCACGTGATTCATTTTGAGGAGTATGAAAAGGCTGACACAAGGAACACAGCAATTGACTGTTCCAATGAGCCACCAACAGAGGAGTTTGTAAGTTTTCCTTTTGAAGCCATACCAGAAACTAATCCACCTCCTAGTATTGTACCTCCTAGTGTTGTAGCACCCCCTACTGATGACACCCCAGAAGACGCGGAGGACCAGATGTCAGAAGGCTCCAGAGACGAAGAGGACCCGTATGCAGGGATGCCGCCATTGGAACAAGATGAGGAAGCTGATGCGGTTCAACAAGAGCCAGAGGTCAGACGTTCCTCCAGGTCCAACAAAGGCGTTCCACCACTACGACTGTCCTACTTTGCAGGGTCGGCGCCACCACAGGAACCTTCCACGTGGGAAGCGATTCAACGGTTGCCAGCTGCTGAGGCCAGTCTCTGGAAGCAAGCCGCACAGGAAGAGATGGATGCACTGCATCGCAACAAGACATGGACCCTGACAGAGCTACCTCCTGGTAAGAAGGCAATTGGGTCCAAGTGGGTGTTCAAGCTTAAGAAGGGGTCGGAAGGGGAGGTGCAACGCTACAAAGCTAGGCTTGTAGCACAAGGATTTTCACAACAGTATGGCGAAGATTATGATCAAGTATTTGCGCCTACAGTGCGATATAGCAGTGTTAGATTACTTCTAAGTATTGCAGCATCTAAAGGCCTATCAGTCCGTCATGTCGACATAGCAACAGCTTTTCTTCATGGGACAATTTCTGAACAGATTTATATGAAGCAGCCCAAAGGCTTTATCAAGCAAAATGAGGCACATCTTGTATGTAAACTTCAGAAGGGAATTTATGGTTTGAAACAAGCTGCAAGAGCATGGAACCAGAAATTACATGAAATGCTGGTTCAGCTTGGGTACAAGCAGTCAACAGCTGACAAGTGCCTGCACACTAAGAACATAAATGGACAATTCTCTTACATTCTGGCTTTTGTCGATGATTTATTAATATCAACGTCCAATGACAGAGACTATAAAGACATAGTCAGACATCTCAACAAAGAGGTGGAAGTAAAGGAATTGGGACTTGTCCAGTATTACTTGGGAATTCAAATTGAGAGAGAAGAGGACGGCTCATTTCTTCTCAACCAGAAGCAGAAGATAATAGAACTGATAGAAAGCATGCAAATGCAAGGTGCACACCCTGTCGCGACACCCATGGCCACAGACTTTCTAAAGAATCAACAAGATTCGAAGCTGCTGCCAGACAACAGCGAATACAGGTCAGCGATTGGTAAACTTTTGTATTTGGTTACCACCAGTAGACCTGACATAGCAAGTGCAGTGGGGATCCTAAGCAGAAAAGTGAGTTCTCCCACTGAACATGACTTGGGTGGGGTTAAGAGGGTGGTGCGTTACCTCAAGGGTACAATGAATTGTAAATTAAAATTGCCAGCTGTAAGAGACCCTAAGTTGGTTGGGTACAGTGATGCAGACTGGGCTGGGGATAAGGCGGATTACAAATCCACAAGTGGTTATGTTTTTATGTTTGGAAATGCACCTATCATTTGGGGCAGTTATAAACAGAAATGTGTAGCCTTATCGTCCACAGAGAGCGAATATATTTCAGCTTCGGAAGCATGCAGAGAGATCATCTGGCTGGATCAACTCCTGACAGACTTTGGTTTGCCGAGAAAAGGACCTGTCAGCTTGATGGAGGACAATCAAAGCTGCCTGCAGCTAGCGCAAACCGAAAAGTTCCTTGCACGTTCAAAACACATTGGGGTCAGGTATCACTTCATTCGCCAGATGATCCAAGATGGACTAGTAGAAATGTCCTACTGTAGTACTCAGGAGATGACTGCGGACATTCTCACGAAACCCTTGCCACGAGAGAGTTTCCAGAACCTGCGTGTCAAGCTGGGACTCTGGGTGGTTGCATAAAGTTTTTTTATGTTTGTTAAATGTTGTTCAGACTGAGAAGGGGTTTGTGGGATGTATAACACTGGTGCAGTCAATCACAACATTCCTAGAGTGTACACAAAAGGGGTCTTGGTCCTCCAGGTAGAGTTTCCTGTGCCAAGACTGAAATCATTTCCTTTGTGTGACCAGAGGTGGGAGTGGCCTTACCTGAAAGTACACAGGTCAGCAGCCATTCTCCTCTCTCTTCCCACCAGGACTTCGAAGAAGCAACATCTCAAGAGAAGATGCTCTCTTGGCTTCCAGCCAAGAGAGGCCACATGGAGTCTCCTCCCATATGGAGAGACTCCACATGTACATAATTTAATCTAAGCTAGCCTGCCTTCTGAGATTTGTATATTCTTGGATGTCTGTGAGTAAAACCTTTATACTTTTATAAGCTTATGTGTCGTGTATTTTCTGTTAAGAGGGAACCAGGGGATATATGCCAGGAATCTGCCTTGTTTTAGAAGTTCATAGGAACTTAAACGCCACGTTTTACTGCGCTTTATTGGGGATGAGAAACTCTGCTAGTTTGGAGCTTGTTAGCACAAGCTGGGATAGGAAATATTAATCAATATTCCCTCATCCACATTCCTACTCATCTCCCACAGCTCCAGACTTTGGGGAGGCTGGCCTGCCCCTTCTTCGGGCCAACTCCCTTTTCTCTGCTTTGAACGCTCTGCGTGTCCTCTGCAGAGGTCTGGCTTATCTCCCCATGTTGAGCCCCCATAGCCTTTGCTCAGAGGGGCTCTGGCCCTGCCCCCCATCCCTGCGCCACCTTCCCGTTTCATTCCAGGTGCACGGCCAGGAGATGGATCTTTCACCAAACTGCCCTTTATTCCTGTTGCCACCACAGAGAATTCTTCAACACTTCACCCCCAAACAGAACAAAGAAGGACGTGTGCATCGATTCATTAAACTGATTTATTTAAAAAATAGACAAGGGTTTCAAGGTAACTTTGGGTACATAAACAAGTTGTTTCAAATGTTCTCGTTTTCTTCCTTTCTTTTTGAAACTTTACTACAACTGCAACAATGGGGACTATAATGCGGTCTCTCTACTACTGATCTCCACAATTGCCACCACTCTCCCATTCCATTCCACCCTCCAATGGTCTCTGCTGAAGAGGCCGGAAACCATCTTGGCTGCAAGTCCTGGAAGATGTGCTCCCTCCATAGAGACTTTTCCATTTGGCTTGGGAAGCCGAGGCCCAGAGTGACTGATGGGCAGATAGACTCCAGCTACAAAGGCTGAAGCCTGGAAGAGCAGCTTCCTGCCTTTCCCACCTGGTCTGGGAGGTCGGAACCAGGATTGACTCCAGCTGCAAAAGCTGAGGCCGCTGAACAGACTCTTGAATTTGTTAGGGGGTTGTTGCTGTTGGTCTTTTGTATTTATATTTCAGATCTTGTTGTGATTTATGTGGAAATTGTTCAGTTCAATTTTTCAGTCCCAGCATTCCAAACTAACCCTATCGCCATCTACCATTTCCTAAAATTTACTATTTTACTGTAATTACCATTAATATATTAATGTCATTGATACATGTGTATACAAGTTGAAATACAAACACCAAGACATTGCACTGAAACTTTCAGTCAACGCGCATGCATGCACTTTCCAAGAGTCTCATTCAAGAGCCAGTGTGGGACAGTGCTTAAGAGATTTGGACTAGGACCTGGGAGATCTGGGTTCAAATCCCCACTCAGCCTTGAAGCTCACTGGGTGATGGCTTCACAGCCTAACCTACCTCACAGGGTAGGAAGGTTGTGGACTCTCCTTCCTTGGAGGTTTTTAAGGAGACGTTTGAAGGCAATATGTCATGGATGCTTTAGTTGAGAGTCCTGCATTGGACTAGATGACCCAGGGGTCTCCTGCAGGTCTAAAATTCTATGATACTCCTCTCTAGTAGTTCTTTTATGGGCTGTGAGATAGACTTTCTGACTGAAGCTCTTCCCACATTCCGAGCACTGATAAGGTTTCTCCCCTGTGTGAATTCTCTGGTGGGAAGTGAGACTGGCTTTCTGGCGGAAACTCTTCCCACATTCCAAGCACTGATAGGGTTTCTCCCCTGTATGAATGCTTTGATGGGTAGCGAGATGGGCCCTTTGACTGAAGTTCTTTCCACATTCGAAGCACTGATAGGGTTTCTCCCTTGTATGAATTCGTTGGTGGGCCGTGAGCTTGGTCCTCTCACTGAAGCTCATCCCACATTATAAGCACTGATAGGGTTTCTCCCCTGTGTGAATTCTTTGATGGGAATTGAGACTTTGCTTCTGATTGAAGCTCTTCCCACATTCCAAGCACTGATAGGGTTTCTCCCCTGTGTGAATTCTTTGGTGGGAAGTGAGACTGGCTTTCTGGCGGAAACTCTTCCCACATTCCAAGCACTGATAGGGTTTCTCCCCTGTATGAATGCTTTGATGGGAGGTGAGATTGGATCTCCGGCGGAAACTCTTCCCACATTCCAAGCAATTATAGGGTTTCTCCCCTGTATGAATGCTTTGATGGGAAGTGAGATCGGCTCCCTGGCGGAAACTCTTCCCACATTCCAAGCAATTATAGGGTTTCTCCCCTGTATGAATGCTTTGATGGGAGGTGAGATTGGCTCTCTGGCGAAAACTCTTTCCACAATCCAAGCATGGATATGGTTTCTCCCCTGTATGAATGCTTTGATGGGTAGTGAGATGGGCCCTGTGATTGAAGTTCTTTCCACATTCCAAGCACTGATAGGGTTTCTCCCCTTTGTGAATTCTTTGGTGGGAAGTGAGATTGGCTTTCTGGCGGAAACTCTTCCCACATTCCAAGCACTGATAGGGTTTCTCCCCTTTGTGAATTCTTTGGTGGGAAGTGAGATTGGCTTTCTGGCGGAAACTCTTCCCACATTCCAAGCACTGATAGGGTTTCTCCCCTGTATGAATGCTGTGATGGGAGGCGAGATTGGCTCTCTGGCGGAAACTCTTCCCACATTCCAAGCACTGATAGGGTTTCTCCCCTGTATGAATGCTGTGATGGGTAGCGAGATGGGCCCTGTGACTGAAGTTCTTTCCACATTCGAAGCACTGATAGGGTTTCTCCCTTGTATGAATTCGTTGATGGGCCGTGAGCTTGGTCCTCTCACTGAAGCTCTTTCCACATTCCGAGCACTGATAAGGTTTCTCCCCTGTGTGAATTCTTTGATGGGAAGTGAGACTTTGCTTCTGATTGAAGCTCTTTCCACATTCCGAGCACTGATAAGGTTTCTCCCCTGTGTGAATTCTTTGGTGGGAAGTGAACCTGTCCTTCCATGCGAAGCTCATCCCACATTCTAAGCACTGATAGGGTTTCTCCCCTGTGTGAATTCTTTGGTGGCAAGTGAGAATGGCTTTCTGGCGGAAACTCTTCCCACATTCTAAGCACTGATAGGGTTTCTCCCCTGTGTGAATTCTTTGGTGGGTAGCGAGATGGGCCCTTTGACTGAAGTTCTTTCCACATTCCAAGCACTGATAGGGTTTCTCCCCTGTATGAATGCTTTGATGGGTAGTGAGATGGGCCCTGTAACTGAAGTTCTTTCCACATTCCAAGCACGGATAGGGTTTCTCCCTTGTATGAATTCGTTGATGGGCCGTGAGCTTGGTCCTCTCACTGAAGCTCTTCCCACATTCCGAGCACTGATAGAGTTTCTCCCCTGTGTGAATGCTTTGGTGGGAAGTGAGATTGAATTTCAGGCAGAAACTCTTCCCACATTCCAAGCATTGATAGGGTTTCTCACCAGTGTGAATTCGTTGATGGGAATTGAGACTTTGCTTCTGATTGAAGCTCTTCCCACATTCCGAGCACAGATAGGGTTTCTCCCCTGTGTGAATGCTTTGGTGGGAAGTGAGACTGGCTTTCTGGCGGAAACTCTTCCCGCATTCCAAGCACTCATAAGGTTTCTCCCCTGTATGAAGTCTTTGATGGGAGGTGAGATTGGCTCTCTGGCGGAAACTCTTTCCACAATCCAAGCATTGATAGGGTTTCTCCCCTGTATGAATGCTTTGATGGGTAGTGAGACTCTCTTTCCACTTGAAGTTCTTTCCACATTCTGAACACTGATATGGTTTCTCCCTAGTATGAATTCTTTGATGGGCCATGAGCTTGGTCGTCTTACTGAAACTCTTCCCACATTCCGAGCACTGATAGGGTTTCTCACCAATGTGAATTCTTTGGTGGGAAGTGAGAATTTGCTTCCGACTGAAGCTCTTCCCACATTCTGAGCACTGATAGGGTTTCTCCCCTGTGTGAATGTTTTGGTGGGAAGTGAGACTGGCTTTCTGGCGGAAACTCTTCCCACATTCCAAGCACTGATAGGGTTTCTCCCCTGTGTGAATGTTTTGGTGGGAAGTGAGACTGGCTTTCTGGCGGAAACTCTTCCCACATTCCAAGCACTGATAGGGTTTCACCCCTGCGTGAATGCTTTGGTGGGAAGTGAGACTGGCTTTCTGACGGAAACTCTTCCCACATTCCAAGCACTGATAGGGTTTCACCCCTGCGTGAATGCTTTGGTGGGAAGTGAGACTGGCTTTCTGACGGAAACTCTTCCCACATTCCAAGCACTGATAGGGTTTCACCCCTGCGTGAATGCTTTGGTGGGAAGTGAGACTGGCTTTCTGACGGAAACTCTTCCCACATTCCAAGCACTGATAGGGTTTCACCCCTGCATGAATGCTTTGGTGGGAGGTGAGACTAACTTTCTGATGGAAACTCTTCCCACATTCCAAGCACTGATAGGGTTTCACCCCTGCGTGAATGCTTTGATGGGAGGTGAGATTGGCTCTCTGACGGAAACTCTTCCCACATTCCAAGCACTGATAGGGTTTCACCCCTGCGTGAATGCTTTGATGGGAGGTGAGATTGGCTCTCTGACGGAAACTCTTCCCACATTCCAAGCACCTATAGGGTTTCACCCCTGCGTGAATGCTTTGATGGGAAGTGAGACTGGCTTTTTGACGGAAACTCTTCCCACATTCCAAGCACTGATAGGGTTTATCCCCTGTGTGAATGCTTTGGTGGGAAGTGAGACTGGCTTTTTGACGGAAGCTCTTCCCACATTCCAAGCACTGATAGGGTTTCACCCCTGCATGAATGCTTTGGTGGGAAGTGAGACTGGCTTTCTGGCGGAAACTCTTCCCACAATCCAAGCACTGATAGGGTTTCTCCCCTGTATGAATGCTTTGGTGGGAAGTGAGACTGGCTTTTTGACGGAAACTCTTCCCACATTCCAAGCACTGATAGGGTTTCTCCCCTGTGTGAATGCTTTGGTGGGAAGTGAGACTGGCTTTTTGACGGAAACTCTTCCCACATTCCAAGCACTGATAGGGTTTCACCCCTGCGTGAATGCTTTGGTGGGAAGTGAGACTGGCTTTCTGGCGGAAACTCTTCCCACAATCGAAGCACTGATAGGGTTTCTCCCCTGTATGAATGCTTTGATGGATAGTGAGATGGGCCCTGTGACTGAAGTTCTTTCCACATTCCAAGCACTGATAGGGTTTCTCCCTTGTATGAATTTGTCGATGGGCCGTGAGCTTGGTCCTCCCACTGAAGCTCTTTCCACATTCTGAGCACTGATAGGGTTTCACCCCTGCGTGAATGCTTTGGTGGGAAGTGAGACTGGCTTTCTGACGGAAACTCTTCCCGCATTCCAAGCACTGATAGGGTTTCTTACCAGTGTGAATTATTTGATGGGAAGTGAGACTTCCCTTCTGGGTGAAGCTCTTTCCACAATTCCCGCATTGATAGGGTTTCTCCCCAGTATGAATTCTTTGGTGGGAAGTGAGATGGGAGCTCACCGTGAAACTCTTCCCACATTCCAAGCATTGACAGGGTTTCTCACCTGTAATAATTATTTGATGCGAAATGAGATGTGCACTCTTACTGAAGCTCTTTCCACATTGCAAGCTTTTCAGTGGATCCTCCCCTGTGTGAATTATTTCCTGTGAAGTAAGACTTTCATTCCAACAGAAAGTTTTCCCCCATTCAGAGAACTGAGAGGGTTTTTCCTCAATAGCATTTCTTTGGTGGGTAGTCGAATGGGAGCTGTGACTGAAGCTCTCTCCACACTCCAAGAGTGGCAATGGCTTCTCCACTGTGTGGATTCTGTCATGGGCGCCCTCGCTCTCAATTTCCAAATCATCACCACCTGCAATGAAGAAAGAAATGGATTGGAGCTACAGGAAGAAATGGAGTGCCACTGTATTGAATATTGATCACTAACCCTTGTGATAGACGAAGAATTCCATGCATCAACATAGCTGACCACACATTAGAGCTGGTCAGTGTTAGAAAGCTAGGACCTAAAGGGCACCTTAAACCTAGGATATGGGCTCAAAAATGGAATGTCTAGGCGCACGCTTTTATAACAAAAATACAAAACTGAAAAGGAATGAACTGCAGCTAAAATAATATGTTCATTTTCCACATGGTCTAGTCCTTCCCCTGCCCACCCCCCTGATTTTTCTAAGAAGGTCTCTCCTCCAGTCTTCAGAGAGTAGCTGGAAGTGGGGAGGCAGGAGAAGGTCCTCCTTTCCTTCCACTCTGCAGAGATCTGAAATCTTAGGCACAGTACCGTGTGCAGAGCTCAGAAACTGCTCGTGTCTATGAAATTCCCTGCCGCAAAATGCGCCTAGAACCATGGGAGTTTCAGGCACTAGAGGTGGTGGATGATTTTGTCTACCTAGGAGGTTCTACCATAACCAACAACCTCTTCATCGATGCTGACCTGGACAAGTGTATTTGAAAGGCAAATGTGTTGCTAACCGTTCAATACCGGTACCAAAATGAAGGTCTACTAGGATTGCATGTTGAGCTTTGTGAAGTGAATTGTGGACAATGACAACCATCAGAAACAACCCCTCAATGCCTTCCACAAGCTCCGTGTCAGGAAGATTTTGGGCAACACAAGGCAGGAGACAGTGGCAACCGAGAACAACAAAAAACCACCACACAATGGCTGAAGATAGAATGAAAGTTACATCAAAAACTCTTGTTGTTGTTGTTGTTCAGTCGTTCAGTCGTGTCCGACTCTTCGTGACCCCATGGACCAGAGCACGCCAGGCACGCCTATCCTTCACTGCCTCTCGCAGTTTGGCCAAACTCATGTTAGTAGCTTCGAGAACACTGTCCAACCATCTCGTCCTCTGCCGTCCCCTTCTCCTTGTGCCCTCAATCTTTCCCAACATCAGGGTCTTTTCTAGGGAGTCTTCTCTTCTCATGAGGTGGCCAAAGTACTGGAGCCTTAACCTCAGGATCTGTCCTTCTAGTGAGCACTCAGGGCTGATTTCTTTAAGAATGGATAGGTTTGATCTTCTTGCAGTCCATGGGACTCTCAAGAGTCTCCTCCAGCACCATAATTCAAAAGCATCAATTCTTCGGCGATCAGCCTTCTTTATGGTCCAGCTCTCACTTCCGTACATTACTACTGGGAAAACCATAGCTTTAACTATACGGACCTTTGTTGGCAAGGTGATGTCTTTGCTTTTTAAGATGCTGTCTAGGTTTGTCATTGCTTTTCTCCCAAGAAGCAGGCGTCTTCTAATTTCGTGAGTGCTGTCACCATCTGCAGTGATCATGGAACCCAAGAAAGTGAAATCTCTCACTGCCTCCATTTCTTCCCCTTCTATTTGCCAGGAGGTGATGGGACCAGTGGCCATGATCTTAGTTTTTTTTGATGTTGAGCTTCAGACCATATTTTGCGCTCTCCTCTTTCACCCTCATTAAAAGGTTCTTTAATTCCTCCTCACTTTCTGCCATCAAGGTTGTATCATCAGCATATCTGAGGTTGTTGATATTTCTTCCGGCAATCTTAATTCCGGTTTGGGATTCATCCAGTCCCGCCTTTCGCATGATGAATTCTGCATATAAGTTAAATAAGCAGGGAGACAATATACAGCCTTGTCGTACTCCTTTCCCAATTTTGAACCAATCAGTTATTCCATATCCAGTTCTAACTGTAGCTTCTTGTCCCACATAGAGATTTCTCAGGAGACGGATGAGGTGATCAGGCACTCCCATTTCTTTAAGAACTTGCCATAGTTTGCTGTGGTCGACACAGTCAAAAGCTTTTGCGTAGTCAATGAAGCAGAAGTAAATGTTTTTCTGGAACTCTCTAGCTTTCTCCATAATCCAGCGCATGTTTGCAATTTGGTCTCTGGTTCCTCTGCCCCTTCGAAATCCAGCTTGCACTTCTGGGAGTTCTCGGTCCACATACTGCTTAAGCCTGCCTTGTAGAATTTTTAGCAAAACCTTGCTAGCGTGTGAAATGAGCGCAATTGTGCGGTAGTTGGAGCATTCTTTGGCACTGCCCTTTTTTGGGATTGGGATGTAGACTGATCTTCTCCAATCCTCTGGCCGCTGCTGAGTTTTCCAAACTTGCTGGCATATTGAGTGTAGCACCTTAACAGCATCATCTTTTAGAATTTTGAATAGTTCAGCTGGAATATCATCACTTCCACTGGCCTTGTTGTTAGCAAGGCTTTCTAGGGCCCATTTGACTTCACTCTCCAGGATGTCTGGCTCAAGGTCAGCAACCACACTACCTGAGGTGTACGAGACCTCCATATCTTTCTGGTATAATTCCTCTGTGTATTCTTGCCACCTCTTCTTGATGTCTTCTGCTTCTGTTAGGTCCTTTCCACTTTTGTCCTTAATTGTGGTAATCTTTGTACGAAATGTTCCTTTCATATCTCCAATTTTCTTGAACAGATCTCTGGTTTTTCCCATTCTGTTGTTTTCCTCTATTTCTTTGCATTGCTCGTTTAAAAAGGCCCTCTTGTCTCTCCTTGCTATTTTTTGGAAATCTGCATTCAATTTCCTGTATCTTTCACTATTTCCCTCGCATTTTGCTTGCCTTCTCTCCCCCGCTATTTGTAAGGCCTCATTTGACAGCCACTTTGCTTTCTTGCATTTCTTTTTCATTGGGATGGTTTTCGTTGCTGCCTCCTGTATAATGTTACGAGCCTCCATCCACAGTTCTTCAGGCACTCTATCCACCAAATCTAAATCCTTAAACCTGTTCTTCACTTCAACTGTGTATTCATAAGGAATTTGATTTAGATTGTATCTTACTGGCCCAGTGGTTTTTCCTACTTTCTTCAGTTTAAGCTGGAATTTTGCTATAAGAAGCTGATGATCTGAGCCACAGTCAGCTCCAGGTCTTGTTTTTGCTGACTGTATAGAACTTCTCCATTTGGCTGCAGAGAATATAATCAATCTGATTTCGATGTTGCCCATCTGGTGATGTCCATGTGTAGAGTCGTCTCTTGTGTTGTTGGAAAAGAGTGTTTGTGATGACCAACTTGTTCTCTTGACAGAACTCTATTAGCCTTTGCCCTGCTTCATTTTGAACTCCAAGGCCAAACTTGCCAGTTGTTCCTTTTATCTCTTGACTCCCTACTTTAGCATTCCAATCCCCTATAATGAGAAGAACATCCTTCCTTGGTGTTATTTCTATAAGGTGTTGTAAGTCTTATGAAAAACTCTTATGAGGAACTAATAATCTGTCAATAAAGCCAACTGATAAATGAAGCCATGTATATATCGCATGTATAACAGAATGCATACAGTTTATATAATAGAACCATTCAGCAATAGATAGGTGTAACAACGAAATCCCAGTGCCAACAAACGTTGAATAAAACAATGTCCTGAATAAAACAATGTCCCGAACACGACGATAGAAGAAAAATATTGTGTGAGTCTAGTAGTGTCACCATCCATACAAACTCAATCCGAGTGGCACATGGGAAGAAGAAACCCTGTCCTCCGGATATAGCTCAGGTTTCACTCTGAAGCTTCATAAGTTCTGTGTAAACAATGCCCAAATTACAATGCATCACCTAATATAAAATATACACAATGTACAACATATTTACATAATATCACAAAATCACCTACCTAGGTATTACATTCTGGTCAACAGAACATGCGAATATCACAGACACAGCTTGGTAAGAAAGGTGAAACTGAGACTTAAATAGATCAAACAATCAATACCATTAATTAACATACAATGGCTTTTAAAGGTACAGCGTATTCTAGCAGCCATGAGATCTAAACAAAACATTGTAGGTCAAACTCTGTGTTGAGGCCATTGGGATGAAGAGTATCAAGTTCAAATATTAATTTATATTCTTTCTGTACTAGTATTCTACGTATATCTATAGATCTGTAAGGAAGTTTCATAGGGGTCCATAAGATGAAAATCGTCCTCAGTGTGTGCTGCTGACACAAAATGTTGGACTATGGGAGCGTCCAAACATTTATTGCGTATTTTGGATCTGTGTTCTGATATCCTGGTTCTATCGTCGTGTTCAGGACATTGTTTTATTCATCTGCCGAAGTTACTCCGTGGCATATTCACCATCGACCTAACATGAACGTTTGTTGGCACTGGGATTTCGTTGTTACACCTATCCATTGCTGAATGGTTCTATTATATAAACCGTATACATTCTGTTATACATACGATATATACATGGCTTCATTTATCAGTTGGCTTTATTGACAGATTATTAGTTCCTCATAAGAGTTTTTGATGTAACTTTCATTCTATCTTCAGCCATTGTGTGGTGGTTTTTTGTTGTTCTCGGTTTATATTATCACCACCGTGATACTGTATGCTGTTTGAGGAGACAGTGTCAAACAAGGATGTGCTCTCCTAACCTCAAATTCCCAGCATGTTCCCATTCCATTCTCAGCAATGCCTATGCTGGCTTGATCATGTCCATGGTCAAAACAGTCGATAGCCCTCCTTTTAAGGTGAGTTTTGGGGGTATTAGAATCCCAAATGCCACAAGTGACCCTGTTGTGCTCCACCAAAATCGGGGAGGCTTATCACAGAGAGATATGTGTGGAATTTCCAAACAGAGATTATGATCCACAAGGGAGCCTTACTGAGAGAGGCCACGATCCCACGATTCTCCTCCATGACTTCCTTATGCAGAGCTCTCTGGTCAGGATCCAGCAACACCCACTCCTCGTCTGTGAAATGAACAGCGACATCTTCAAAGCACACTGGACCCTGAGAGAGAAAGAAAAATGACCTTTTTAGACAGCATAAAGATCATCTGCTACACATTGCTGTTTCTTTCTGCTCATTAAATGGTGTTTTGTTTCAATGGGATTGTTTGGCTGCAGGTTTTAATTGTGGTTGCTCCTTTTAATGTCTTAATGGAATTCTTTTCTTGTGTGATTTAGTGATGGACATTAATCTCTGTGTAAATGGGTGGAACTCTACATTGTGTTCTTACAATCCTTCTTTCTGTGCCAGATGGAAGGATCCCCTCTCTGCTCCCCATGTGCTGTTCTTGCGAGGGGGGGGGCTTCTGATGCCCTAAAGACAACTTCCAGAAGTACGTTGGGGGAAAGGGGGGGAGGAGAAGGGGGGGAAACCCCATTGTGCAACAGATGCAGCAGGTTAGGTGAATCCTGGTGACAGTTTTTGAGGCGTGGTGAACTGCTTAGAAGCCTATTTTAGCCTTCAATGATAACTCTAGAAATAAAAGTACAATGACTTGTGAATCATCCTATTGACCATCAGAAGGCGAGTTAAGGCAAGGTGGCTGTTCCTTATTCTCAGCACATTAAGCTTCTCAAATGGCATTTCCAGCCCCACCCCTCAGCCCCCTTCCCCACAGGGCTCCCTCCCTCTACCTGAGCTGCTTCCACAGCCGTTGCTTCTCCTTCGCCACCATGAACAGATGGAAGAGGAGGTCTTGCTGGCATCATCTGGTCACCTGCAAGAGACAAAGGTAAGTGGGAAGCCAGGAGTGCAGCTTCTCTCCAAAAAGTCTCACCTTCTGAGTGCATCTGGACATTTGGACCCATTTCATAATTTAAAAAATACATCTCCCCTCCTTGGTGCTCTTGGCCCCAAGTGACTTCCTCCCCCAAAATGAAAAGAACCCACAGAAAGGGGCCAAACGGAGAGCGGACTCCTTTCTTACCCAGCAGCCTCTCTCTGGTGTCCAGCGGAGTCCTTTCAGTCTCAGAGGAATCTGGGCCCATTTCTGCAAACAGATCCTGTCTCTGAAATAGCAACAAAGATTCAATATGAAGAAGGGTTAGAAAAGGAATGACAGAGGCAAAAACCTAAGAGCAATCTGATAACATTCAATGGCTGCTTTCCCAAAAAGGATGCTATATTAATAGAGAATTTTCAAATACTCTCACTCTCATTTGGAGCCCCTTGGGAGTATCCAGAGGAAAGTCTCTCTCACCTGCTGCTCTGCCTGCCTTCTCTCCTCTGCCTGACTCAGGAGGAAACCTTCGGCCAGGGCCACCGCCTGGGAACTGGTCTCTGCTCCGCATTCCTTCACCCAGCTCTCCATCTCCGGGGGAAGGACAGCCAGGAACTGCTCCAAGATCACCAGGTCCAGCATCTCAGCTTTTGTGTGCCTTTCTACCTTCAGCCATTGATGATCAAGGCGGTAGAGTCGGCTGCAAACTTCTCGAGGTCCTTTGGCCTCCTGGTAGCAGAACTGCCTGAACTGCTGGCTCTGCACCTCTGAGCGGAGGGTGTCCTCCTCACCCAGGATCTTCTGCACAGCGTTTTCCCAGAATGCCCCACGGCTCCTACTTCTGATGGCATGGCTTCTTCCTGCTTCAGGCCCAGCTGAGTCTTGCTCATCCATCTCTGCTCTCAGGAAGACTCCAAGAGAGAAGAAGGAATCCCTTGATCTTCTGACAAGTTCTCTCTGAATTAGAGGTGCTAGGAAATTCTACAAAGCGAATACATTGTTCTATTACAAAACTGACATATTGCCTGGGGGAGAAAAATGTTCCATGAGGAAGTATGTATGAGTCTTGGGAGAGTCAGTTCTGGACTGCACCACAACCCAGACTTTGAGGTTTCTTTAAGGAGGAGGAGGAGGAGGAGGAGGAGGAGGAGGAGGAGGAGGAGGAGGAGAAGGAGAAGAAGGAGAAGGAGAAGGAGAAGGAGAAGGAGAAGGAGAAGGAGAAGGAGAAGGAAGTCTCCAGCCCTCCTAGAGGGAAACTGACCATGCAAAAGGTGCAGAGAAATGCTGGTCTTTCTGAGAGATGAATCAGCCTGGTTGCTCCTGCCTTTCAGAGTTTTCAATCAAGGAATGAAGTCAGAACTGTGATTGACAAGTGAGTCCATTGTACTGTGCTTCTAGTTTGGGCCCTGGGTTATAGTGGGGGTCCCAACCCAGGGCTCCTCAAGAGCTGCACTCCTGCCCAACACTGTTTCAGGACACATTTATTCCCTTATCTGGCCAACCCCCTGAGGGCCAAGTGGGTGAGGCCAAATGACATGTGGGTGGGGTCAAAGGACAGCACTCAAAAGCCAATAAAGTGGGACTCGCTTTTCTATAATGATGAGGATGTTACATTGCTTAACATGGAGTCAATGAATACTTGGGCGCACTCCTGGGTCCATCATGATTGCTTGAGGGTCAGGTGCCCATGTCTAGCTCAGGCTAGTTTGCCACCCCCAGACGTGGCCCTGGCCCTCCCTGCTCTGCATCAGATGGGATGGTTGCAACGCTCTCTGTGTGGAACTGCCCTTGAAGGCGACTCAGGAACTGGTCCAAAACGCAGCAGCCAGATGACTGGCTGGGCTGCCTCTCTTCATGAAGGACATTTCTCTCCAAGGAGATCAAGGCGGCATCCATGGGTCTCCCCCTCCTCATTGAGTCCCCCCACAACAAACACATTGGATTCCATTGCAGGTTTTAGGGACCAGGCTATATTTCCTGCCCGAATGTTCCCATGTGCTGACGACCTCTGTTATAAAAGGGGACTGAGCCATCCATCTGAATGAGGCTTATTTGCATGCGTTTACCCGCTCCTGGACGCAAGACCCCTCCCCAAGGGCATAGCTGTCAACCCTCCCTTTTTTTGGTGGGAAACTCCCTTATTCCAATGCCGTTTCCCGCTGCTATCCCAGATTGTTGATATCCCTTAAATTTCCCGGATTTCAAAGGAAGCAGCTCCTCTCCCTCCCTGCCGGCCAGGGAGGCTCCTCAGCTGCGTTGCTCGGCTGCCAATCAGGAGTCTGAGACCGACTGGGGGCGGAGCTTGCATGCCTTGTGCAGCCAGACCCTCACGCCCAACCAGACAGCCAGCCTGCCTGCCGTCTATGCGCTCGCTCTTTCGCTCACCCGTTCACGCGCAGTCTCTGGAGCGCAGGGTGGCGAGGCTACTTGGTGCCATTGCACCGCCCTCGCGGCATCCCTTATTTTCAAATCCGAAAGTTGACAGCTATGCCCAAGGGGCAAGCAGGGCATCCATGCCAAAGAAGAGCAGAGCTGCCTCGCCCCTCCCTGGCAGGACCCTCCGCGCCCTGACTCTCCCCCCCCCCTCCGCCATGCAGCTCTGGGACCCCCGCTCTCCCCATGGGTCCAATGTTGGGAGAGAGGAGACTCACCGGATGCCAGCAGGCGCCCCCGAGGCAGCATCTGCAGAGCCGGAGCAACGGGGGCGGGGGGGGCGGGACGGGACAAGCCCGACTTCTTGCGGGAAAGGGAGGGCTTGGGCTTTCGCTCTGGAGGACCTGCCCTCCCCGTCTTGCTTTCCTCTCCGCTCTAGGAATCCAGCTCGCTTCCCTTTAACCCTTGGCAAGCCAAGCGCACCCAACTCTCCCCCTCTCGAGAGCAGGAGCATCGCGCACCAATGGCATCCCGAGAAGGCGGAGTGGGCGGGGTTTATGGATTACTTCCGCCAGCGGATACATCCAGTTTTGGACAGAAGCTGAAAGGCCCCCTAACAGCTGGCCTATGCAACACGTGACCTAAGAAATCTTCCCTGGCTCCAGGTCCCTTTCCGAGCACCATTCAATGTGTTGCTGCTGACCTTGAAAGCCCTAAACGGTCTCAGCCCAGTAGAAGGGAAGGAGCGTCTCCACCCCCATTGTCCAGGCGGGACACGGAGGTCCAGCTCCGAGGGTCTTTTGGCAGGTCCCTCATTGCGAGAAGTGAAGTTACAGGGAAGCAGGCAGAGAACCTTCTCGGTTGTCGTGGCTGGCCTGTGGAACGCCCTCCCACCAGATGTCAAGGAGACAAACCAATACGACCTCCGGAGACACCTGAAATCAGCTCTGTATCGGGACGCTTTTAATATTTGATGTTGGGTTATGTTTTCTTCTGTTCTTTTGGAAGCTGCCCAGAATGGCTGGAGCAATCCAGTCAGATGGGTGGGGCACAAAAAACACGTTGTTATTGTTGTTGTTAGACATCCAGCTTTTGATAGCTAGCTAGGCAGGGATAAAGGGCTGCTTCGCTCTGTGCTTCTGGACTCGCATGTGGGCTTATGGTTCTGGTGCTTGTGGATCTCATGGGATTTAATGTCTTGGCATCAAAAAGACCGAAACTCCGGCATGTAGCCGCAGGTGATACAATAGGAGCCTTTCTGCAAATGGCCTTTGCGACACAACTCACTGGATGGTAACAAAGTATACACATTTGCCTCTTTACAACGGATGCTTTCGCTTAGCCCCGTTTCCTCAATGAATCCACCCATTTCCTGATGAAATATAACTTCTGCCAGTACAGCGAGCAAAACAGCAGCCCTGTCTGACCCGCCAGCCTCCTGACTCCCCCAGTCACATGCCGGTAGCAGGAGATTCTTCCTGAGACCCGCCCCCTCCGTGAGACGGATATGACATCATTGATGAAACCATGATGATCCACATGATCCAAGCAGAGCGGATCCAAAGGGCAGATTTCTATGCCTGAATGAAACGGGTCTGCGATGATGGGTTCTGGAGTCAAGAAATCCACCCTTTCCAATGATCTCTCAGGCTGGCCAGGAAAAGGCCGGGAGCAGGAAGCGCCAGGCATCCCGACTGACAGACTTGTGATGTTGCCAAAACATGAACTCGGAGTGTGATCTGATTTCCATGTGCAACTCATTTTGTGACGTAACCGGGGGTGTTTCAGGGGTGCTCTCTGAAAAAGGATGGATTTTACCTGCGTGTGTGTGTGTGTGTGCGCGCGCGCAAAAGCCAAAGTCCCATTTCCCCCGTAACACAGGAGTCACAGACAGAGGCGTAGCGTGGGGGGTGCAGGGGGTGCCAGTCGCACCGGGCGCAACATTTGGAGGGGCGCCGCTCCGGCTTCAGCCCCGCGCGGCACCCGCTGCCATCCCAGCTAAGCACGCTCTCCTCTGCCCACGGCGTCCGTGCGCGTCTGGGGAGAGGCAGGCAGCCCCAGCCGCAAAGACCCGGCGGGCGAAGCGAGGGGGAAGGAAGGAAGGAGGGGACGGTGGGAAGGAGGGAGAACCGACGCCGACGCCTAGGCTGCTGAGATCCGCCGGGGGTGGATCTCCAGAAGAGCGGGAGAAATTGCAGGCTGCCGAGGCACTGGCGCCGGGGAGGGAATCACTTCCCCGCTCTCGGAGCGCCAAGCGGGGAGGTCTGCAAAGGTGCTCCTACTGCTCCCTATTGGAGAGCGCAGGGGAAACAGGGGCGCGCAGAGTCGGGACGCAGCAGCCGGCGCTTTTCGGGCTAAACACCTAGGAAAACTGATCAGCTCAAATATCAAGAGCAGAGTTCAGGGTAAGTTTGAGGACATTGCATCAGGCTTGATGATTCTCAAAATACACACACAAATATAATCTGAATCCCATTTTTCTGTCCAGTAGAAGAATCTTATTTTCTGTCAAAAGAAATTGTAAACATCCATCTTCATTAGCAGGCAATTGTTAATTTCCTGTAAGCTAATGAATGGAATAATTGGGCAGATGCTTTGGTTCAAAATGACCCCAGTACAGTGATGGCAAATATGTACACAATCCCTTTTTCTTGTCATGGTTTATGTAGGCTGGCATTCAGGAAGGTTGTCATGATCACATCTGGTATCAATATTTGTGAACTAATTCTGAACTGTTTTAATTTATAATGTGTGTTTGAGGGTGAGGATTGACCTGCAAAATGGCAGTTTTGTACAGCAGACAGTTTCATTATCCAGTCACGTGGGAGTTAGTGGATTTATTTATTTAATTTATTTATAGCACTTTCTGAACTGCCCTTCATCCAAATGGATCCCATGGTGGTATGCAGTAATATGAAATAATAAAATCTTCCCCCAAATCAAAACGTAAACCACCATAAATGCCCAAACATAAGCTACAGTGACCAAAAGACAATGGCTAAAAACGAAAGGCAACAGTTAAAAATGTAGCCCCTTTAAAATACCAAGGCAAAATAGCGCTCGCCAGCCAGCCGGCGTGCTCGCTTTGCACCACGTGCCTAACAACCACAAGTTTCCATCGCCATCAGTGCCGGCTTTACGTTTAAGCTAAAGATATAGCTTAGGGCCCCACTCTCTTGCCCCCCCCCAAAAAAAATGAAAGAAAAAAACACCTGGATGTACATTTCCAAAATATAAGATAAAAAACAAATAAAATAAAACCTACATACAGCAACAGTGTTTAGTGTTGTGTAGGCTCCTATGATGTAAGTAATGGGCCCCGCCTGCTAGCCTGCTCCCTAAAATATCACTGGTAATTATTTCACTATTAACATACTTCTTAATTGTATTTCACCATTAATAGGCCTATACTTCTTCTTAATTGTATTTCAGTTCAACAATTACTTTGATCGAATACATATTTTTTTTATGTGCAAATTGCATCAGATAGGTATTAGGTCCATAAATTACCATATAGCATATATTTAACACAAAAAAGTGACAATTTGTTGTTGACAAAGTGCAGCTGGGCATATAAAGGGCCCCATTACCTTCAGTAGCTTCTAACTTGTATTTAGATGCATTTTACTTTAATTACATCAGTATTTTCATAACAAACAATACATGTGCTTAGGGGGTAAGGGTTTCTTTAACTAATCTAGTGGAAGAGACTCGAGTGCTAAAATCCACGGGTTAGGGGGCGCAAATTACTTGTCTTGCCCCGGGTGCTGACAACTCACGCTACGCCACTGGTCACAGAGCCCAACCCGCTACTCAATGTGCACCAACACCTAAAACACGGACGGATCTAATCTCATGGCGTGGGGAGGGGAGGATTTTGCAATGTAAACATTGTGGGGGGGACCCCACTTTGCAGCTGGATTGCCGGATCAGCCCCCCCTCCCCCGATCTCCTGATCCCCAGAAGGAAGAGGGGAGGAACCTTCTCCTCCCCGCCCCCCTCAATCCCTCTCCTCTCCTACCACATCATTCTCACAGCCCGCCCCCATACGTTGCACTCATTCCTTCTCCTTCTCCTCCTCCTCCTCCTCCTCACAATCCGACTTCTGTTTCCGGAAATGGGGGGGAGCCCCCTCCCAAGCTGCCTGCTTCTCCCGGAAGTGGGGCTTCTACGCGGGATTGCTGCTCTGTAGCGTAGCTCTAGGGGGGGCGCTTTCGGAAAGGGGAGGAGGGGGCGTCAAGGGCGGGGCCCCCCCCGGATGTTGCAGGAAAAGAATCGCGAGCGAGGACAAAGAGGTTAGGGTTAGGGGGGGAGGACCCAGAGACCCCCTCCAGCTGCCCAAAGCGCCTTTCGTGGATCTGGATCCCTGCACGGTGCTGCGAAGGGGGCTTTCCTTGGCCCCTTAGGCGCCTTGGCAGGGGCGGACATGGGGCGCTCACCCAGGGGGTCCCCAGGAGGACCCCATCGCCCCGTGTCCCCCGCGCAGGCATCCCCGGAGCGCTGGGGGCTCCGCGCAGAGAGAGGTGGGTCCCGAAAGGATAGAGATCCCCCTGACCCTCCCCTGCTTGTCTTGGGGTGGCCCCTCCGGCTGGAGAGATGGGGGCGCAGGGCGTGGGGTGAGCGACACCAACGGGGCCTCTGGGTGTAGGGGAGACTCTGGGAGAAAGGGAGGGGTTCAAGGAAGTGGGGGGAGGGGAGCATCTCCGGGGCAAGGAAGCGCAGCAATGGTAGGAGGGGAGGAAGACCAGTCTTTGGGGAGACATCTCCATCGTGGCGCCCGCTGGGAATCTCGGAAGTGTCCGTCTTGACTTCTCCCTCCTGCCCAGGAATCAGCCACCCATTCAAGGCGACCAGAGAGGGATCCCTGGAAAGTGTGTGGGGGGGGGTCCTGTCCCCCCACCTCTTCCTTCCTGCAAGTTCCATCCTCTGCCCACCCCATAAGCCCCTGCCCTGTCCAGACACAGCGGTTCTCACAAGTCCAACCATTGATCCCCTGGAGAGAAGAAATCCAGACAGGAAGAGGGGAGGGGGGAGGCCTTCTCAGAATCCCACCCAGGAAGCAGCCAGAAACCTTTTCCTCTCTCTCAGACTTCCATCTTTAAGTGTCTTTTCCACTGCCTGGTTCATTGAGGATGAGGATAATACTGTACACCTGTCATCAGAAACAGGGGTGCAGAGTCCATGGAATTGCTCTCAGGATTGATATCGAAGTCAAAAGCATTTCTGTTCCTCTTATTTTTGTAGGCAATGTCAAAGTGACTGACAAGCTGAGATACAACCCATTATCATCCGATGACAGCCATTGCATGAATCTTCCCAGTCAAAGAACCAATTTTCATGATAGACAGTGCCTGTGACTGGAGGCTCTACACACAGGGTGTATACATGCCAAAGATTGCCAGTATTAGCACAGGTGAGCTGTGAGACCTTCCTAAATTTACAGACTATATGTGAATGAGAGTTTGTGGGTGGGATTATAGTTTATGGCAACCCTGTGATTTTCTCCACCCATAACATTTCATGAGCTGATTTGCAGTATGAATTCCAAAATAACTACAAAAATCACAAGATGATGATGATGATGATAATTGTAGTATTTGTACACTGCCCATCTGGTTGGTGTTTCCCCAGGGACTCTGGGCAGCTTCCAGTACATATAAAGACAGGAAAACATCAAACATGAAAAACTCCCGATATAGGTCTACCTTCTGCTGTCTTCTAAATGTCAGATAGTTGTTCACTTGACCTTTGAAGGGAGGACGTTCCACAGGGCAAGTGCCACCACCGAGAAGGCCATCTTCCTGGTTCCCTGTAACCTCATTTCTCGCTGGGAGGGAACCAGTAGAGCCGAGGCTGTTGAGGGTTTTAGGTCGCAGATCTTGCTCCTCCATAATGATTTCCAAGTCCAAAGTATAGTTGGCAGAGTAGGAAAAAACATTCAGAGGAAGCAAAAAATTCATTCAGCTGAGAAATATAATACTAAAGGCAAATAAGCATAACAGGAGCCAAAAAATAGCAAAAATGTAACTTACAGTAAAAGCATACCAAAACACACAAGCAGAGTAGAGAAATAGCAGAATGGGAAATGGGACCAGGCTCCTTTCAGCCTTATAATTCAGAAACAATTCAGTGTCAGAGTAACCTGGGGACTAGATAACAAGCCTGGCTCACTCCAGTTCAAACCAGCTTCATTTGGTTCCCAGACACAAGGAAGGTTCAGCATAACCTCATAACAACTTATCCCACCACCAGCTCTCAACAGAAAGGACATTCCCTTATCAGCTAAAATGTTCCAGCTAGAGAAAACACCAGCTTTGAATCACACAGAGTAGAACTACCATAAAATTCTTGAACCGATAGACTAGGAATGATCTCTATACATTAGATCAATACATTTCTTTGCCTGAAAAATACAGCCATGACACTTTAAAGGTCAGCACCAACAGTGTGAATATGCTTGGAAATGCTCTGGGAGCCAGGGAAGATCCTTTAGGACCAGTGATATGCGGTCTTGGTGGCTGCTCCAAGTCACTAGTCTAGATCCGCATTCTGGATTAGTTGCAGTTTTTGAGTCACCTTCAAAGGTAGCCCCATGTAGAGCACATGGCAGTAGTCCAAGCAGGAGATAACCAGAGCATGCACCACTCTGGTGAGACAGTCCGCGGGCAGGGAGGGTCTCAGCCTGCGTACCAGAAGGTGCTGGCAGACAGCTGCCCTGGACACAGAATTGACCTGCGCCTCCATGGACAGCTGTGCGTTCAAAATGACCCTCAGGTTGCGTACCTTGTCCCTTAGGGGCACAGCTGCCCCATCAGGGAATCCCCCACACCTGCCAGACCCCTGCCCCCCCAAAAAACAGTAATTCTGTCTTGTCAGGATTCAACCTCAGTCTGTTAGCCACCATCCATCCTCCAACCACCTCCAGACAGTCACACAGGGCATTCACTGCCTTCACTGTTTCCAATTGAAGCCGTTGCTTGGATAGCGGCTCCTGTTGCATGCTGATAGCTTCTGGAAGCCACAGGTGAGAGCTGAGTGCAGGGTGGGGACCAGGGGTAGATAAATTACTACAGAAGGTGCATGACATGACCCCCACCAAAGGAACTACTGCTCCCATAACACCCCATGACATCGTATAATTATATAGGAGACAGATTAGGAATAAATTCATGTCTCCAGAAATAACAAAACTTCAGGCCATCAAAGAACAAGAAAGAAACAATGCATATACCTTTGCAAATCAAGAATATCCTTAATTTAAAAAATAAATAAATGAATGAATAAATAAATATATGAAAAATAACTATAAAGCTGAAAACACTGGCAGCACTATGACAATTTCAGTAAATAATTTTTGATGGCTGTAAAAGTGGAAAACTGATTTGCATGGAAAATATGCGGGAATGATATGTAACTTGCAGGAGAAGAAGGGAAGTCATTGGTTATTTTAAAGTTTGTAAAATTTTATTTTGAAATGTAAAATTGAAAATTTAATAAAAATTATTATTAAAAAAAAAAACTTCAGGCCATCAATGAATCAATACTACATATTCAATGCTGAAGTTTCCATTAAGTACAGTTATCTATTTGCCTTTAATATCCAGCTTTTTCCGTGTCACATTAGGATGTTCCTGGGGCAGAATATGGGCACGAGATCAGGCAGTACATAATTATTATAAAGAACAATGGGGTGGGTGTTTCCGTCTGGAATTCCCATGTGCTAGCTGTTTTCCTTCTGCTTCTCCTGCTCTCTCCATGCAATGTGAGGCATGTAGATGGAGATCCATCTCCAAGAACAGGAGCTTCCCTGAGCACCCATTCAGCTGACCCCCAGCACCAAGCCTTGTCACTAGTTCTCTGACTCAGACCAAAGTCCCTGGAAAAGAAATAGACCTGGGTCTCACATAATAATCCATATGCACTTCCTGAGGCCAATGGGACTGTGCAGCAGATTAATGAAGATCTAGAGGTGGAAATGGGGGCAACCACTTGATTTGAAAGGCAGTCCCACAGGACAACAGTATTCCAAGATCATGCTGTGTTATTAAAGATGATTTAGGATTATGAAAGGTTGCTGATGCATTATTATCATTTGACATCATACCATTTTCATTTCCTAAAAATTGGGAACATGAGTAGGAGGCGGGAGAATGTAGGAGACATTGAAATAAGAGAAGCTGCTAATGACGTTTGATGTGCCCTTCCCCCCCCCCTGTGTTCTCATTCTTGAAACCCAAACAGGATTTCCTTTCCGCGCACTCTGAAAAAGGTGGTGGAGAAGACAGAATTGCTGGGGACAGGGCACCTTTCATTTCATTAGGAATAGCCATTAAAATGTGTGGAATGTGGAATATTCTTCACTGAATGAGCACACATAGTTGACATCAATGAACTCAAACAGGGAAGAACCCATTTAAAGGTATGGAGTGTGGAAAGAGCTTCTGTTTCAATGCAAAACTTAGAACACACCAGCGGACTAACATGGGCAAGAAAGGATTCCAATGCAGGGAGTGTGGAAAGAACTTCAGTCAGAGTGGAAACCTTAAATTGCACAAAGAGACTCACTCAGGGGAGAAATCATTTCAAAGTATGGAGTGTAAAAAGAGTTTTAGTAATAGTGGTTTCCTTTGGAAACATCAACAGACTCACACAGGGGAGAAACCATATAAATGTATGGAGTGTGAAAAGAGTTTTAGTAATAGTGGTTTCCTTTGGAAACATCAACTGATTCACACAGGGGAGAAACCATTTCAATGTATAGAGTGTAGAAAGAGCTTTAGTGATAGTGGAAGCCTTAGAAAACATCAACGGACTCACACAGGGGATAAACCATATAAATGTATGGAGTGTGGAAAGACCTTTAGTTATACTGGAAGCCTTAGAATACATCGACGGATTCACACAGGCGAGAAACCATTTCAATGTATGGAGTGTGGAAAGAGCTTCAGTCAGAGTGGACAACTCAATATACATCAACGGACTCACACAGGCGAGAAACCATTTCAAAGTATGGAGTGTGGAAAGATCTTTAGTGATAGTGGAAGCCTTAGAATACATCGACGGATTCACACAGGAGAGAAACCATTTCAATGTATGGAGTGTGGAAAGAGCTTCAGTCAGAATGGAGACCTTAGAATACATCAACGGATTCACACAGGCGAGAAACCATTTAAATGTATGGAGTGTGGAAAGAGCTTTAGTGATAGTGGAAGCCTTAGAATACATCAACGGACTCACACAGGAGAGAAACCATTTAAATGTATGGAGTGTGGAAAGAGCTTCAGTCAGAGTGGACAACTCAATATACATCAACGGACTCACACGGGAGAAACCATATAAATGTATGGAGTGTGGAAAGTGCTTCAGTCAGAGTGAAAATTGTTGAGGAAGACATCAGCGGACACAGAGGGGAGAAACCATTTAAATGTATGGCTTCAGTCAGAGTGGAAGTCCCACAGCAACAGACTCATGGACAGGAAGAACTTGTAGAGTTGAAACCATACAAACCAATGACTAATGCGAAGAGGATAAGCAATTTAAATGGAAAGATTGCCGAAAGTTATTTAGTTATTATGGAGTGCTTAAGAAACATCTAGGGAGTCTCACAGGGGAGAAGCCATTTAGATGTATGGAGTGTGGAAGGTGTTTCTCTCAGAGTCCATTCTTAGCAATGAACTCCGCAGGAAATCATTCTTAAAAGCATGAGGCATATGTGAAGTTCTGATGTTTATATATAAAATTGTATAGTAGGAGCTAAGTTTTGTTCCTCACTGGGGACCCACTGAGAATTGTATGCTTTGAAAGCTCAGTAAACTATTACTGAAGACGTCCTGCTGCCTCTGTGTGTGTTCTTGACCTCAGTGTGGGACTTGCTCTACACGTGGCCCCTACCCTGCTGCTACTTGGCTCATGCCCTGGAGTTGCTCTACTCAAGAATGCAAGATGGGTATTTGTGTGTCAGACTGGTTTTTGAACCAAACTCTATGACCCCCACCACCGCATGATCTCCAAACACTACTTATTCACCAGAACTTCATCTCTGCCCCCTGCGCGTTTTGAAAAAAACTTAAAATGCTGTAATTTAATGGGAGATTTCCCCCAAACGTAATTGCAAGAGGGGGATGGAGGGGGTGCAGGTATGAGGGAAGTCTCCTGGGGGGCCCATCTTCACTCATGAACCCCATGATTCACACAGAGTAAAACTACCATAAACCTCTTGAACCAATAAACTAGATATGATCTCTATACATTAGATCAATACACTTCTTTGCCTGAAAAATGCAACCATGACTCTTCAAAGGTCAGCACCAACAGTCTGAATTCTGCTTGGAAATGTGCTGGGAATCAGGGAAGATCCTTTAGGACCAGTGATATGTGGTCTCGGCGGCTGCTCCCATTCACTTGCAGTTTCTGAGTCACCTTCAAAGGTAGCCCCATGCAGAGCGCATTGCAGTAGTCCAAGCGAGAGATAACCAGAGCATGCCCCACTCTGGCGACGCAGTCGGCAGGCTGTTAGGCTCTCAGCCTGCATTTTCATAGAATTCTTTCTTAATAAAATACAATCTGTAAATTTTAAATTCACCTTCCACAACTTTTCCCAATCTTCACGTTTTGTGTTGTGACCTAGATCCTGAGCCCATGCCTTTGCCATTTTGTCCAGCGTTTCCCCACACAGCAGGAGATTATACATTTTTTAAAGTAATTTATTATCACTCTCAATTATCTCTTTGTAAGTTTGATACTGTGTAACTGAAACCTTTCTTATTGTCTTCCTTAAACTTCCTCAGGAGTCTCTTCCAGTTGGTTCGTAATCTATCAGAACCACCTTTGTCACCGGGGTCTGGTAGGGACCCCAAGATCTCCTGCAATGCTTTTGCAAAGTTTTTTGCAGATAAAGTCGCTCAGATTCGGAAGGAGGTAGACTCCACCGTGGGAGCAGGTCTGGGGCGGGAGAGTGCTAGAGCCCTGTCTAGTCATGTTTCATGGGATCAATTCCAATCTGTTACCTCCGAGGATGTGGACAGGCTGCTTGGACGAGTGAAACCGACCACCTGTCTTCTTGATCCTTGCCCGTCCTGGCTAATAAAAGCGAGCCGGGAAGGGCTGGGCGATGGGCTCCGCGGGGTGGTGAATGCTTCTCTTTGTGAGGGAGCCTTCCCAAACCCGCTAAAAGAGGCGGTTATTAAACCGCTTCTTAAAAAAACATCTTTGGATGCGGCCAATATGGCCTTCTATCGCCCAGTCTCAAATCTACCATTCCTGGGCAAGGTGATTGAGCGGGTGGTTGCTGAACAACTCCAAGCACGCCTGGAGGATGCAGACCATTTGGATCACTTCCAATCGGGATTCAGGCCTCATCATGGGACTGAAACTGCCTTGGTCGCGCTGGTCGATGATCTCCGACGGGCTAGGGACAAAGGTGAGAGCCAAGGGCGGAGCAAGGGGGCAGGGGGCGGTGCGCCCCGGGTTCCACCCTGGGGAGGGGTGACACTCTGGGGCCCCACCACCACGATCGGCAACGCAAGCGGAGCAAAACCTTGCTCTGTGCGCGAAGGCGGCTGGCTTGCTTTATCGGTCGCTCTCTCAGCCAGCCAGCGCCCCGCCCGCTTTCCCCGGTGGGTGGTGACAGAGAGTGTCACCCCCCCCAGGGGAAACTGGGCGGGGCGCCGGCTGGATGAGAGAGCGACCGATAAAGCAAGCCAGCCGCCATTCCGCACAGAGCAAGGTTTGGGGCTCGGCTTGTGTCGCCCGATCGTGGGGGTGGGGCCGGCTCCCTCTCTCAGCCAGCCGGCGCCCCGCCCGCTTTCCCCTGGGGGGGTGACACTCTGTCATCCCCCCAGGGGAAAGCGGGCGGGGCGCCGGCTGGCTGAGAGAGGAGCCGGCGTTCCCTCGGTGGGAGCTGCAGCACCGGGCGGGATGCATCCTGCCTGGCGCTGCTGCTCCCGCGGTGACGGAGCGATCCGCCGGCTCCTGAGGCTGCCCGTCCGTGCTGCTTTAAAGGGGTCAGGCTATTGCATAGTCCAATATTTAGATTAGAACTCAGCAGGAAATGAATCTTAAAAGCATGGCGTGTATTTGAAGTTCTGGTGTTTATATGTAAAATTGTGTAGTAATGAAATAATGAAGGCAACGTCTCACAATAGTGAGTATAATCTAAGATGCAAAGTACCTTTCGATAGAGAGGGGGGAGTGGATTGCTGGTGGTGAGGATTAGGGCTGGGCGATATATTGTCCAATACTGGTTTCTACACCACATCACGATAACCATTGAAAAACAATGGGTATGGCAATACACCACAGATCACAGTGTGTGTTTATGGGATGCGCATTTGCCTGGAAACAGCCGGCAGAAAACTTTGCTTCGTGAAGCCCCTGCAGATGCTGAGTTGCTGACAACAGGAAGCGAAACACACACATCCACTGCCCTGTGTCGTTCCAGCCTCTTTCCTCCCTTGCTCCCTTCTGCCGGTGTGTGCCTGACTTAGAGATCCCGTGTGGTGTATTTTCCTACTGCTGAAACTGGATTTGCTCTCAGGAGCTAAGTTTTGTGCCTTACTGGAGACCCAGTGAGAATTGTATGCTTTGAAAGCTCAGTAAACTATTACTGAAGACGTCCTGCTGCCTCTGTGTGTGTTCTTGACCTCAGCGTGGGACTTGCTCTACACGTGGCCCCTACCCTGCTGCTACTTGGCTCATGCCCTGGAGTTGCTCTACTCAAGAATGCAAGATGGGTATTTGTGTGTCAGACTGGTTTTTACCCTTTAATAATAATTTTTATTAAATTTTTCAATTTTACATTTCAAAATAAACATTTTACAAACTTTAAAATAACCAATGACTGCCCTTCTTCTCCTTCATGTTACATATCATTCCCGCATATTTTCCATGCAAATCAGTTTCCCACTTTTACAGCCATCAAAAATTATTTACTCTGTTGAAATTATCATGGTGCTGCCAGTGTTTTCAGCTTTATAGTTATCTTCCATATATTCATTCATTCATTTATTTATTTTTTAAATTAAGGATATTCTTGATTTGTAAAGGTATATGCATTGTTTCATTCTTGTTCTTTCCATGTAACATTTTTATACAGCAGTTTCATTTGTTGAGACATTAGGCAGAGAAGGGGGAGAGGTGTGGGTAGGATGGGGAGATGGGTAGGATGGGGTGGCGGTATTTCTATTTTACTTAATATATGCAGAGTTGAGTGTCAGCGTCTTTTGTGTAGGTTCTCTGTTGTTTGCTTGTGCTCTTTTAGTGGTGAGAGAGGTCAGGGTTGGTGTAGGGTGTGATTGTTCATTTGTGGTAGGCTGTGGTGATCTTTGGTTTCCTGTGTGAGAGGGGTGGGTGAGTGTTTTTGGTTAGGTTAGCCAAATTGATTTGTATGCTGCCGGTAGATTTCTGTCATTGTCTATTTGGGCTGTGTATGTGATGAAGGGGAGCCATACCGGGATGAAGGTGTCTTCTTCTGTTTGTCCCCGTGTCAGTTTCAGCTTATTGGTTAGTTTTTCTAGAAGGGCTGTTTCCCATACTACTTGGTACCATTGGTCCATGTTTGCTCCTGACAGGTCTTTCCAGTGCCTGGTAATGATGTTTCTGGCTGCTGAGAGTAGATGGGTGATGAGTTCTTTGTGTTGTGAGTGGGCGTTGTTGTCTTGGAAGATGTTTAGCAAGACCAATTCGGGGGTGATTTCTAGAACTTGTTTGGTTATTTTAGCTATTTCTTGCATGATTGTTGTCCAGAATCGTTGAATTTCGGGGCATTCCCACCACATATGGAGGTATGTACCTGTGGAGATGCATCCTCTCCAACATTTTGGTGAGGTTCCTGGGCATATCAACGCTAATTTTCTTGGTGTCAGGTACCATCTGTAGGTTAGTTTTAGGGCGAGTTCTTTTCTTTTCGTTGATATGGATTTAAAGGGTGGTTTAAACCACATTCTGGTCCATTGGGTGGGGTTGATTTCATAGCCTATGTCGGCCTCCCATTGTTTTTTGATTGCTTCTAGGGAGTTTGTAGGATCTTTGCGCAGTATTTTATATATTGCGGATACCATTCCTTTGCCTTGTCCCTTTGTCGTTAGGATGAGATTTTCGAGGGCCATCAGAGGTCTAGTTGCTGCTGATTTCACTGCTGGATTGTTTAAGAAGGCGTGTATTTGGTGTTGTGCTAACCAGGGCATTTGGGTGTCTTCTAATTTGTCCTGTATTTCCTGTATTGACAAAGGTTTGTTATTTTTGTAGAAGTCTGTTAAGTGATATAGGCCTTTTGTTTGCCAGGTTTTTATTTGGAGGTTCTGTGCTGCATGGTAGAATAATGGGTGATGGACTAGGGGAATTAGTGGGGATGGGGTTGAGGGTAGTTTGCTTGTTTCTGTTTTCCACGTTTTGAACATGGTTTGTGTGTACCTACTAAGTGTTGTGGGGATTTTTCTTAGTTTGTTTGGGAGGAGTGGGTATGCTGTAGTACAGATATTATCAATTGTGTCCCTCTCCAAGTGTATCCACTGTTTTGTCTCATCTTCTAGTATGTATGGTATTATATGGCGTATTTGGTTGGCATTGTAGTACGTTTCTATGTTGGGGATTCCCCATCCTCCTTCTGAGGTGGGGAGGTGTAGGTATTTGATGCTTATTCTTGGTTTTTTGTGTGAAAAGATAAAAGAGTGTAGCCTTCTCTGCCACTTGCGGAGTTGGGTTGGAGGAATCCAGATTGGGAGGGTTTGGAAGAGATAGGTTAGTTTAGGAAGGGTGATCATTTTGATCATGGCTATTTTGTCCGAGAGAGTGAAATTCATGTTGTTCCATCTTTTTAAGTCTTTGTTTATTTGTTGCCACAGGGGCTTGTAGTTGTGGAGGTATAATTTATTGAGGTTTTTGGTTATTTGTACCCCTAGATATCTGAATTTAGTATGACAGAGTTTTATCTTGGTGATGTTAGTGAGTTCTCTTTGAATATGAGGAGGGGTGTGGAAGCACATGGCTTCTGATTTTGCAAAATTTACTTGTAGGCCCGACACCGTTGCAAGTGTGTTGAGTTCTCTAATTAGAAAGGGTGCTGTGTTTAAGGGATCAGGTGTCGTGATCATTAGATCATCTGCAAAAAGCCCTAATTTATAGGTTTTACCTTTTATTTCCACTCCTTTGATGCTTGTGGTTGCTCGGATTCGGATTGCTAGGGGTTCCAGAGCCAGGATAAATAAGAAAGGAGACAGTGGGCATCCTTGTTTCGTGCCTCTTTGGATTGCTATGGTATTTGAGTCCAGGTTATTGATTCTGCATTTTGCTGAGGATTGGGAGTATATTTGTTTGAGGATTTGTAGGAAGTTGGGGCCAAATTTCATGCTGGTTAGTACTGCTAATAGATATTTCCACTCTAAGCAATCAAAAGCTTTGAGGATGTCTAGGGACATAATTGTCAATGGGAGCTTAGTTGTCTTACTGTGTTCAATTAAGTTCAGTAGTTTCCTGATGGGGTCTGTTATATTACGGCCAGGGACGAAGCCAGTCTGATCTGGGGCAATTAATTTGGACAAGAATATTTTCAGGCGGTTGGCCAAGATTGATGTGAATATCTTATAGTCCTGGTTTATTAATGAGATCGGACGGTATGATTCTACTTTGAGACCGTCTTTCAGTGGTTTCGGGATGCAGACTATTTTGGAGAGGGTCCAGGTTCCGGGAATGGGCCCTCCTTTCATGATGTCATTGAATAGACGTGTCATGTAGGGTATCAGGGGTTCTTTGAACTTCTTGTAGAATTCCGCTGTAAAGCCGTCTGGGCCTGGGGCTTTGTGTGGTTTCAAGTTTTTGAGGACCGTGTCTATTTCTTCTGGGGTGATAGGACTGTCCATAAATTCCCGTTCCTCATCAGTCAGTGTAGGCATGGTCAGTCCTGTTAGGAATTCTCTGATTTCCTTTTCAGGTGGATTGCGGGAGGTGTATAGGTTGGAATAGAAATCTGCAAATTCTGAAGAAATTTCCTCGGGGGAGAATGTTGTGCTGCCATCTTTTTTGGTGATGCAGTGCACTCTTGCTTTGAGTGCCTTCTTCCTACATCTATTTGCCAGTAGTCTGGAGTTTTTCCCTCCGTATTCATAGAAACGCTGTTTAGAGTATAAAATGTTGATCATTGTTTTGTTGATTTCTAGGGAGTCTATTTCTCTTCTTTTTTGTTCCATGAGTTGAAGGAGTTTTTTAGATCCTGTTTGTTTGTACCGTGACGAGAGGGCGGTGATGTCTTGTTCTAACTCGTTAATTTTAGAGGAGGTTTGTTTTTTAAGGAGTGTTTTCTCTTTTATGCATGCTCCTCTAGTAACTGCTTTCATTGCGTCCCATAAGAGGGGGGTTATTATATTGTCTACGTCGTTTTCTTTGAAGTAGTTTTGGAGAGTTTTGGTGAGACTTTCTCGAATTTGTTTATTAGTAGTTAAGATGGGACTGAAGGACCATGATGGGGTGGTTTGTGTTCCTACTCCAATTTTAATTGTGACTTCTACTGGGGCATGGTCTGTGATTCGGATGTTGCCTATGTTTGACGATTTTACTAAAGGGATCAGACCCTGTGTAAGTAAAATGCTGTCCAGTCTGGATACCGTGCCGTGACGTGCAGATTGGAATGTATGGCTGGTATCTCTTGGATTCTGCTCACCCCAAATATCATAGAGACCCCTGTTTTTTAGCATCTTTAGTAGCTTGTAAGAATCCCTAGTTGTTGGGGGTTTCTTTTTGAGGAAGATTACCCCTGAGGTTGTAGGGTGGATGTTTTTCAAGGATATGCCTTTCATATTTAGGTTGAGATCGCCTCCTAGGATTACTTCCCCTTCAGAGAAGGAGAGGAACTTGTTTAGTGTCTTCTGAAAGAATTCTAGTTGTTTTGAGTTTGGGGCATATATAGAGCCGATTGTCAGTTTGGTTCTGCCATCTAGTGTCCCTTTAACGAAGATGAATCTGCCTTTTTTATCTTTTAGGACTGTTGTGGCTTCGAAGTTCAAGTCTCTACTAAGTATCACGGCTACCCCTCGGGCTTTTCCTGAGCCGTTTGCCACCCATTGTTGACTGAAGTGGGGGTGGTTTAAGAGTTTTCTCTCTTTGGGTGGATTATGTATTTCTTGTAGGAAGGTGATGTGTGGTTTCATTTTATGTATGTAAGAGGTGATGCGTTTTCTTTTGATGGGGTTTCCCAATCCTCTCACATTTAGTGTAATTGCTTTTAAGTCAGCCATCATGCTTCCTTGTTGTATAGGGCGCTTCCTTTCCAACCCGTCCGGGCTGTCCTGTATCTCTCACTTTGTGTTGTTTAGTGAACCAGTGGAGTTGTGCTGACCTAGGGATTGGTGGGTAGGGGGCTAGTGGTGAGGTTGGAGTTAGATTTGGGTTAAAAATTGGGGGGTAGGTTTTGAAAGATTTCCCATATATAGTTATATGGGTGTTAGTTTGGGTTATTTTGGACCCCTTGGCAGTTAGCCGTTTGGTCCAGGGTCTCAGCTGGTGTGGAGGGCCATGCTCAGGGGCAGGCCGTTCCCCTAGTCGTTTGCGATAGGAGGTGTCCAGTGAGACGGTATGATGCGTCTTTGTGACGCTAATGTCGTTTATGACGTTTAGAAGCAATGTTGCTAATGTAAGTAGCAACATCGTTGGTGTGCTTGAGTGAGTGTGTGTGTATTTGGTACGCTCTGGTGCCACCATTGTGTTGGTTAGCTATCATATTTTAGCCTGATTGTGGGTAGTGTTATGAAGGTTGAGGGGATTGTTTTCTTTTAGTGTGAAGTGAAAGGGGGTGTTGAAGATGCAGGTTGTTGGGTTTTGGGAAACGAGGTTGATGTTGTCTAGACTGGTGTTGGGTTGGGGGATTTTGTGGGGGTGTGGTGTTGGGGGGTTTGTCGTTGATGTTAATTACTCTTATGGCTTAGGGGGAGGAGGGATGGGGGGGAGGGTTACCAGTCCTGCAGTTTAGGATGTTTTCCGGCTGCTTCATTCAGTCGTGGTTGTTGTTGTAGAGTCGTTCTTCTGTGAAGTGTTGACTCGGTTGCTCTTGGACTGGATTCTCGTGCTGGTTCTTCGGTAGGATGATTCTGTGCGTGCCGGTAGTTGGTTGTATCGGTAGTCGTTGGTGTGCCGCTTCTGTTTTCTCTCTTTCCTTTGCACTGTTGTCCAGCCGTCAGTTGTTGTTTCACTGTCGTGGCCTTGGCTGTCGCTTGGTGTATCTTTCTGTTGCCATTCCAGTGGAGAGTCGAGTCCGAGGTCTTCCAGTAGTTGTTGGGCTTCAAGTATGTTGGTAGCCATGTGTTGTGTTGTTTTGGTTGTCACGATGAGGCGGAAGGGGAAGCCCCATCGGTAATTGATCTGTGCTTGTTGGAGACGCTGGGTGCATGGGCGTAGGCTTTTCCTTCGATTTAGGGTGTCTTGGGATAAATCCTGTAAGGCCAAGACTTGATTGCTTTTGTACCGAAGGTTGGTTGAGTTTCTGAGGATGTTCCATATCTCTTCCTTCTGTTTGTAGCGTGCGAAGCATACAATGATGTCCCTGGGGGGGGCGTCGGGTTTCGGCTTAGCTCTCAGGGCTCTGTGAGCCCTCTCCAGGTCGTCTGTCTCGAGTGTCAGGTTTGGGATTGTATTTTTCAGCCAGTTTACAATTAGATCTGCTGGACTTTTCTCCTCTGCGTTTTCAGGGAAATTGCGGAAGCGGATGTTGCAGCGTCTGCTTCGATCTTCGAGGTCTGCTTGTTTGATTTTCATTTCTGTTATTTCAGATTCCAGATAGTTTGTTAGTTTCTCCGTCAGACTGGTTTTTGAACCAAACTCTATGACCCCCACCACCGCATGATCTCCAAACACTACTTATTCACCAGAACTACATCCCCGCCCCCTGCGCGTTTTGAAAAAAAAAAACTTGAAATACTGTAATTTAATGGGAGATTTCCCCCCCAAGCCTAATTGCAAGAGGGAGGAGGGGTGGATGCAGGTACCAGGGAAGTCTTCTGGGGGCCCCATCTTCACTCATGAACCCCATGGGGCAACCCCAGAGCTCCTGCTTATTCTGGGGTTTGGGGAAGATAGTACTTTTTCATAGTCCCAGAAGATTTTATTCAATCATGCTACTAGGGAGTCTTCCCTAAATGGCTTCGGTCCAGTATACCTGAAGGAGAGTCTCCACCCCCATCATAGAATCATAGAGTTGGAAGAGACCACAAGGGTCATCCAGTCCAACTCCCTGCCAAGCAGGAAACACCATCCAAGCATTCCTGACAGGTGGCTGTCAAGCCTCTGCTTAAAGACCTCCAAAGATGGAGACTCCACCACACTCCTTGGCAGCAAGTTCCACTGTCAAACAGCTCCTACTGTCAGGAAGTTCTTACTAATGTTTAGGTGGAATCTTCTTTCTTGTAGTTTGAATCCATTGCTCCGTGTCCTCTTCTCGGGAGCAGCAGAAAACAACTTTTCTCCCTCCTCCATATGACATCCCTTTATATATTTGAACATGGCTATCATATCACCCCTTAACCTTCTCTTCTCCAGGCTAAACATACCCAGCTCCCTAAGCCGTTCCTCATAAGGCATCGTTTCCAGGCCTTTGACCATTTTGGTTGCCCTCCTCTGGACACGTTCCAGCTTGTCAGTATCCTTCTTGAACTGTGGTGCCCAGAACTGGACACAGTATTCCAGGTGAGGTCTGACCAGAGCGGAATACAGTGGTACTATTACTTCCCTTGACCTAGATGCTATACTCCTATTGATGCAGCCCAGAATTGCATTGGCTTTTTTAGCTGCTGCATCACACTGTTGACTCATGTCAAGTTTGTGGTCTACCAAGACTCCTAGATCCTTTTCACTTGTACTGCTCTCAAGGCAGGTGTCACCCATCCTGTATTTGTGCCTTTCATTTTTTTTTGCCCAAGTGTAGTACTTTACATTTCTCCCTGTTAAAATTCATCTTGTTTGCTTTGGCCCAATTCTCTAATCTGTTAAGGTCATTTTGAAGTGTGATCCTGTCCTCTGGGGTATTAGCCACCCCTCCCAATTTGGTGTCATCTGCAAACTTGATCAGGATGCCCTCAAGCCCATCATCCAAGTCATTGATAAAGATGTTGAATAAGACTGGGCCCAAGACAGAACCCTGTGGCACCCCACTAGTCACTTCTCTCCAGGATGAAGAGGAGCCATTGATGAGCACCCTTTGGTTTCGGTCAGTCAGCCAGTTACAAATCCACTGAATGGTAGCATTGTCTAGCCCGCATTTTACCAGCTTCTTTACAAGAATATCATGGGGCACCTTGTCAAAGGCCTTGCTGAAATCAAGATAGGCTACATCCACAGTGTTCCCTTCATCTACCAGGCTTGTAATTCTGTCAAAAAATGAGATCAGATTAGTCTGACATGACTTATTTTTCCCATGCTGACTTTTAGTGATCACAGCGTTCCTTTCTAGGTGCTCACAGACCACTTGCTTAATGATCTGCTCTAGAATCTTTCCTGGTATTGATGTCAGGCTGACTGGGCGATAATTGTTTGGGTCCTCTCTTTCCCCCTTTTTGAAAATAGGGACATTTGCCCTCCTCCAGTCTGCTGGGACTTCGCCTGTTCTCCAGGAATTCTCAAAGATTACTGCCAGTGGTTCTGAAATCACCTCTGCCAGTTCTTTTAATACTCTGGGATGTAGTTCATCTGGCCCTGGAGACTTGAATGCATCTAAACTAGCCAAGTATTCTTGTACTACCTCCTTACTTATTCTGGGCTGTGTTTCCCCAGACACTGTTCAGCCTGGACACTGCGGTCCAGTGCCGAGGGCCTTCTGGCGGTTCCCTCACTACGAGAAGCCAAGTTACAGGGAACCAGGCAGAGGGCCTTCTCGGTAGTGGCGCCCGCCCTGTGGAACACACTCCCTTCAGATGTAAAAGAGAACAACTACCAGACCTTTAGAAGTCATCTGAAGGCAGCCCTGTTTAGGGAAGCTTTTAATGTTTAATAGATTATTGTATTTTAATGTTCTGTTGAAAGCCGCCCAGAGTGGCTGGGGAAACCCAGCCAGATGGGCGGGGTATAAATAATAAATTATTATTATTATTATTATTATTATTATTATTATTATTATTCCTACCAGAGGACTACAGTGCGTATTACTATCATACTGATTTTACTGTTGTTTCTGCTGCTGCTGTCATGGACTGGCTGGATGCGGGGTGGGGGGGAGGCACCAGCTGGGGGACCCAGGAGGGAAGAAGGCTCAGAGCCCAGGGACTGGTGGTGGGATGGCGATGAGCAGAAAGAGGGAGAAAAGGGAGCAGAAGGGGAGGGGAGGGGTTGCAAGCTGAGGAGGAAACAGGGTTTGGTGAGCAGGAAGACGCTGGGGCAGAGAGCAGGTCAGACTCAGAGGAAGGAGAGGAGGGGGGCCAGGAGATCAAGAGGAGGCCGGCTGCTGAAGCATCCAGGGAGACTCCCCCTCCTGCTGCGATCAGCTCCCCTCTCCTCTGGTCTCCTAGAGCACACAGACAAATCCAGTTCAGATCCTATGTGCCTGTACATATTAAGAGGGCTTTTTGGTCCCAACATGCATCACTTTAATCTCTTTGACAATGAACTATATTTTCTGCCCATTCCCCTGTTTGGAGAGATCTTTTTGGAGCTCCTTGCACTCCCTCTTTGTTGGAACAACCCTGAACAATTTACTGCCATCAGCAGAATCGCCATTTGGGAATGGTGGATCTGAATGGAAGTGGGCGAGGAATCCCCACACTCGCTTCAGGTGGAGGAATAGGGGCACTGACCCCTATACTCAAAGGTGATAGCCACTTCTGGAATCCAGGAAGGAATTCCCTCCACCCTGATCACATGCAGCTGGGCTCACTTGCCAGAGCCACCTGGAAGGCCTGACTACAATTCCCATCATCCCTAGCCACTGGTCTAGGTAAAGGTAATGGCAGCTGTAGCCCCAAAACAGCTGGAGACCCAAATTTGGGAACCCCTGTTCTCCCTGAAGGACAAAGGAGGGTTCACTCGTATCAAAACATCAGGTGAACCCTGCAGGATCAGGCCCAAGGGGCCCCTGTCCTCCCAGGGGCTAAGCAGGGGCCTCTTCTGGGAAGCCCACCGGCAGCACATGAGCACCAGAGAAGGAGGTGTGGGGGGTGTTGTAGGCCCAAAATGGCCTATCTTCTGAGTCACGCCAATAAAACTCAAGAGACTTGGGGAGCTAGGCGTCCATTGTTATTTATTGCAAAGCAATAAGGTTACAGTCAAATATTTTCGCAAACCTGCAACTCCGCCCAAAGGTCCAGGCAGGGGTATTTATAACATGGACCCTTTAGTTGAGATTCCTGCATTGCAGACAGTTGGACTAGATGGGCCTCAGAGTCCCCTTCAACTCTACAATTGAATGATTCCATGACCATACTTCGAGGTCTTAAGGAGGCAGCTGCATTTAGCCTCAGCCAAATCCTTGGTAATGCCAGTGGCCACTAAACCTCTGTGACTCCGTTCCCATCAGCCTGACACGCCAATGTTGGCACGATAAACAAATCAGAAATAAATATCTAAAAAGAAATATTGGGCAACGGATGTGCACTCCATGGTCTTGAGAAACACAGCCAACCTTTTTGCTAGGTTGCCAAAGTAAAAGACCACTGTTTTTGGAGGACAGACTCACAGCTGTCCATGGAGGTGCAGGTCAATTCTGTGTCCAGGGCAGCTGTCTGCCAGCTCCGTCTGGTATGTGGGCTGAGACCCTACGTGACCGCAGACTGTCTCGCCAGAGTGGTGCATGCGCTGGTTATCTCCCGCTTGGACTACTGCAATGTGCTCTACGTGGGGCTCCCTTTGAAGGTGGTGTAGAGACTACAATTAATCCAGAATGCGGCAGCTAGACTGGTGACTGGGAGTGGCCGCCGAGACCACATAACACCCGTCTTCAAAGATCTTCACTGGTTCCCGGTACGTTTCCAAGCACAAGCCTAAATGGCCTCGGCCCAGTAGACCTGAAGGAGCATCTCCACCCCCATCATTCAGCCCAGACACTGAGGTCCAGCTCCGGGGGCCTTCTGGTGGTTCCCTCCCTGCAAGAAGTGAGGTTGCAGGGAACCAGGCAGAGGGCCTTCTCAGTATTAGCGCCCACCCTGTTGAACGCCCTCCCATCCGATGACAAGGAAATAAAAAACTATCACTTTCAGTATACATCTGAAGGCAGACCTGTATATGGAAGCTTTTTAATGTTTGATGTTTTATTATGTTTTTATATACAGGTACCACTGTATGTTGGAAGCCGCCCAGAGAGGCTGTGGCAACCCAATCAGATGGGCAGGATACAAATAAGATCACAACAACAACTACTACTACTACTATTACTACTACTATGGTAATCCTCCTCCTCCTCATTAAATCATCCTAAAATTAAATTTGTACACGGTTATTACTCTGGTTCCCCCCTGCTGTGAGTTGTTGGATGGCCCATGAGATGGGCGTTGTGACTGAAGCTCTTTCGACATTCCAAGGACTTGTGTGGTTTCTCCCCAGTGTGGATTATCTGATGGGAAGTGAGACTTGCCCTCTTACTGTACCCCTTTCCACATTCCAAACACTGGTATGGTTTCTCCCCGCTGTGAGTTCTTTGATGGGAAGTGAGACTTTCCTTCCGGGTGAAGCTCTTTCCACATTCCACACATTGATAGGGTTTCTCCCCTGTGTGAATTCTTTGATGGACCTTGAGATTAGAGCTCTTTCTGAAGCTCTTTCCACATTCCGAGCACTGATATGGCTTCTCCCCTTTATGAATCATCTGATGATCTGTAAGATGGATGTTCTCCCTGAATCTCTTTCTACATTCCAAGCACTGATATGGCTTCTCCACTGAATGAATTCTTTTATGAGCCATGAAGCTTTCCTTCCGACTAAAGCTCTTTCCACACTCTTGGCATTGATGGTCTTCCTCTCCATGGTGAATTCTCTGGTGTTGATGGAAGGTTTTGCTTCTGTTAAAGTGCTTTCCACATTCCAAACACTGGTATGGTTTCTCCCCGCTGTGAGTTCTTTGATGGGAAGTGAGACTTTTCTTCCAACTGAAGCTCTTTCCACATTTCAAACACTGATATGGTTTCTCCCCAGTGTGGATTCTTTGATGGGCCATGAGATTGGACCTCTTACAGAAGCTCTTTCCACATTCTATGCACTGATGTGGTTTCTCCTCTGTATGGATTATTTGATGGGCTGTGAGATTGGAGCTCTTTCTGAAGCTCCTTCTACACTCTGAACACTGATATGGTTTCTCCCCTGTATGAATTCTTTGATGGCTCATGAGATGGATGTTTTTACAGAATCTCTTTCCACATTCAAAACACTGGTATGGTTTCTGATCACTGTGAGTTCTTTGATGGGAATAGAGATTGGCCCTCTTAATGAAGCTCTTTCCACATTCCAAGCACCGATATGGTTTCTCCCCGGTATGCATTCTTTGATGGGAAGTGAGATTGGCTCTCTGATTGAAGCTCTTTCCACATTCCAAGCACTGGTAGGGTTTCTCCCCTGTATGAATTCTTTCATGGCAAGAGAGATTGGCCCTTTGGCTGAAACTTTTTCCACATTGCAAGCACTGGTAGGGTTTCTCCCCACTGTGAGTTCTTTGATGGGCAGTGAGATGGGAGGGGCGAATGAAGTTCTTTCCGCATTCCAAGCACTGATATAGTTTCTCCCCACTGTGAATTCTTTGATGGGAAATGAGACTATCTTTCCACTTGAAGTTCTTTCCACATTCTGAACACTGATATGGTTTCTTCCTAATGGGATTTAATTGATGGAAAGTGGAATGCAATCTCTGTCTGAAACGCTCTCCACACTCCAAATATTTATATGGCTTCTCCACTGTGTGGATTTTGCCCTGGTCTCCTTTGTTCTTACTTCCCAATTTATCACCACCTGCAGTACAGAGAGAAATGGATTAGACCCTCAGGAAAAAATGAATCCCCAAATTATTAAACAATGCTAATGAATGCTTGTGATAGAGGAAGAACCGAAGGGAGTTCTTCCTCTCTGATTGCATGGAGCCCAGACGGCCTTGTGGTTTCCCTGGAGCTGTGGGCAATGAAACAATTGCTGAGATGGCTAGAGAGCCAGTGGTGGAAAACTCATTCTGAATCGGACTGGACACTGGTTAGAGCTCAACCTTGAGCCTACCAAGTGGTGATAGTGATGGCAAGGACTTTATTCACCGCCTCTATAGCATCTGCAGAAAATGGGAGCAGGAGATTCTTTCAGGTAGTTCGCGATATAATGGAACCACCTTTGCCATTGGGGCCTGGTGAGGACCCCAAGACCTCCTGCAATGATTTTGCCGTTTTTTGCAAATAAAGTTGCTCTGTTTTGGAAAGAGGTAGACTCCACCATGGTACAAGGGCGGGAGAAGGAGAATGCTAGGGTCCTGTCTAGTCAAGTTGCATGGGACCAATTATTACCTTCGAGGATGTGGACAGGATGCTTGGGCGAGTGAAACCAACCACCTATCTCTTTGATCCTTGCCCATCCTGGCTCAGGGACAGGAGGCGGGCAGGTGTGGGGGCTTCCTGTTCCTGAATGGGGTAACTGTGTCCCTGAAGGACCAGGTGCGCAGTCTGGGGGTCATTTTGGACTCACAGCTGTCCATGGAGGTGCAGGTCAATTCTGTGTCCAGGGCAGCTGTCTGCTAGCTCCATCTGGTACGCAGGCTGAGACCCTCCCCACCTGCAGACTGACTTGCCAGAGCAGTGCATGCTCTGGTTATCTCCCGCTTGGTGGACAAGATGAGCGCCGCACCCCATAGTCGCCTTTGACTGGACTTAACTGTCCAGGCGTCCTTGTCCTTTACCTTTTACTACTGCAATGCGCTCTACGTGGGGCTACCTTTGAAGTAACCCGGAAACTACAACTATTCCAGAATGTGGCATGTAGTCTGGTGATTGGGAGTGGCCACCAAGACCATAGAACACCAGTCCTAAAAAATCTTCACTGGCTCGCGGTCCATTTCCAAGCACCATTCAAAGTGTTATTATTATTATTATTTACATGTGAGGTCTTATGAGAGAGTTGGATTTTGTTTGGCCCAATCATGGAATCTGTTCCATCTCCAATGTCATTCATCCCTTTGGACAACTGAACAACAACAGAAGTAATAACAAAGGACCTGACAGAAGCAACTTCCACAACAACTCTGAAGCCTACATTTTAAAAGGCCTGGGCAGTTCAGATCAGCCTGATCATTGTTTAAAATGGCATAAATGGAGCAAGAATATTTACAGACAAAACAGTCAATATTCCCCCATTCAAGATGAGCTTTATCCCAGATAAGAATCCCAATGCTCTAAGTGGTTATGTTGAGCTCCATCAAAATCTGAGAGGTTCGTCACTGAGATATGTATGGAATTTCAAAACACACATTATGATCCAGCAGGGAGCCTTACTGAGAGAGGCCATGATCCTAAGATTCTCTGCCATGACTTCCTTATGCAGAGCTCTCTGGTCAGGATCCAGCAACGCCCATTCCTCGTCTGTGAAAAGAACAGCAACATCTTCAAAGCACACTGGACCCTGAGAGAGAAAGAAAAAGTTCTCCTCTCAGACATGCTTCTTTTAGCATCTTAATATAATTTTTTATTGTCTACCTTATTCTGTATTTTAATAATGGACATTAATCTTAGTGTAAATGGGTGGAATTCCACATTGCACAACATAACCCATTTTCCAGGTGGAAGGATTTCTACTCTCCTCTCCCTGTGTGCTCTTCTGAGGGGGGGGACCCTTCTGTTGGCCTAAAGCCCACTTCAAGGGGTGCAGGGGAGCACGGGGGGGGGGGAGAAACACTAGGAGGGGGATAGATGGGTCTGGGTAGGTCCCTCCTGGCCACTGTTCTGTGTGGTTTGTCAACCGCTTAGAAGCCTGTTTCAGCATCCATCCATCAATCTAGAAATAAAATTATAATGACTGATAAATCATACTAGCAACATTCAAGAGGGGAGTTAAGGTGAGGTGGCTGTTCCTTGTTCTCAGCATGTACACTTTCTCAAATGCCATTTCCAGCCTTTTTAAAGGTGGTTTTGACAGAAGCCAAGAGGAGGAGAGAGATTCCTTCGGGGCCAGAGACACCCTGGCTGCCCCACCCCTCAGCCCCCTCCCCCACAGGGCTCCCTCCCTCTACCTGAGCTGCTTCCACAGCCGTTGCTTCTCCTTCACCACCATGAACAGATGGAAGAGGAGGTCTTGCTGGCATCATCTGGTCACCTGCAAGAGACAAAGGTAAGTGGGAAGCCAGGAGTGAGGCTTCTCTCCAAAAAGTCTCACCTTCTGAGTGTGGGAATGTTGTGAGTAGCAGGAGAGGATATATTGATTAAATATTATCCTTCCTAACACACACTACTGAGTTTGTTCATACAGCAGAGTACAACCCTCTCTTTACACAGCAGGAAGCTAGTTGCAGATTTGTTAGAATCTCTTAAGTTCTAATATTCCTGGTAAGACCCCTTTGATTATCTCCTAAAAGAATAAAGACACAACAGTCTTCTTTTAAAAGTAACAAGAAGTTTACTCACATTCAGTTCGCAGTTGGATCCCTGAAAGCAGGCTTTAGCTTAGAGTTACAGAAGAGGGTTTGAGTCCATCTCATATGAGAATGAGCCCATGTCTTGGTGGCTGAGAGCCAGCAGCGCAGTCCAAGAGAAGAAAAGGCATCAAAAGAGGAAGGTGGCGACTTCCGGTCGGGAAGAGGAGCCGAGCGGAGACGGGACTCAGCCCTCCGGGGAGAGTTCAGTTTCCAGAGGAAAATAGGGGTGTTTGTATGGGCGCCACAACCCCCTAAAAGCCCCAAGAGGATTGTCTTGGGGACTGCTTCCCAGCTGTGCCGAGGAGCGGTCTCTCCGTCTCCTGGAAGCTCCCTTTTCGGGGAGCGGGAGGGGGACGAGATTGAGGCGCCGGCACGGGACGCCATCATCTATCCTCAGGAAACGCAGCCTCGAGTCTCCACGGCTCTCCTGCCGATTCTCAAAAAGGAAAAAACCCCGAATTTGACAAAGGTGGGTGAAAAAGCTTTAAAATAATTAAAATTCGGAGAGCAGCAGGGTGGAAAAAAGGAGGTCAGCCCTGACTGTGACTGAGAGAAGATATACGATTGAATCGCAATAACCGGAGTTGAACTTACAGACTTAAACCTACAACGGTTTTTACTACTAATTAAGGGGTTTTTTAACCCAAAATGATTTTCAGAGTGGATGTGACTGTGTGAGTGAAGTTTATTTGATATTTAAGAAATTTAGTCGTTTGGCGAACAATGGAGACCCGCTGGAGAAGGAGGGCTCCCTTTACTTTCGTTTTCATTTAAACTGCGTAGTAACGTTCCAAGGCGGCTATATAAAACTTTAAAGGAGCCAAGCCAGTAGAGGAGATTTTGATTTTGGAATAGGAATATCACCAAGTTGGTGGTGTTCCTTATAAACTTGCATTTCTTATCTTTTTTTTTATTATTATTTTTGGTTATCTGACTGTGGAGACTGCGGGAGTTCTGGCCGCTCTGCATCTTCTTTGTTTTAAACGGAGTTTTCCTCTGAGTGCCCCCCCCCTGCCGGCCCCATCCGGGCAGCGTGGATTAAGCCGAAAGGCTGAAGAGCAAAGCTGTTATTTGTTTTTTCTTTTTTTTCTCCTTTTTTTTTAAACTCGGTGTAACAGTCTGGATTTGGCCAACCAAGTGGCAGAAGTTTTGAGTTTTGATTTTTGTGTGTGTGTGTTACTTCATTTATATTTTTTGTGAGACCCTGTGCAGTCCTCTGCCCTTGGATCTGTGGTTTGACCCTGAGTGGATTACAAAAGTAGGTGGATTGAACTACTGATATAGAATATATATTGGATTACAAACTGAATGTTTTCCATTGGATTAGCCAACCAAGAGGCAACAGAAATAACTTTTGAACAGAACTGATAGAACTGTTTGTCTCTGACTCTGACTCTGAATTGAATACGGATATTGTTACTGTTGTTTGATATTGATATTGATATTGATACTGATAGTGCTGTCTTTTGAGTTTTGCATCTGATGAGAATTTCGATGCATTGAGGTTGTGCACATTTGGAGAGGAAAGGTATATTGGAAAGGGATTTGAAAGATAGGTTGGGTGGAGGGCATCAAAGGTGGGTGAGGACCCCTTTGGGGTGGATAGAACTGTTATAACGCCTGTATTTGCAACTGTTGTAATTGTTATAATTGTTACATCTGTAACTGCTGCATCTGCAAAATTCGAATGAGTGGAGGAAATACAAAAATGGAGAAGGATAAGAGGAAAGGAGCAGAGGGAGGAGCAACACCAGGAGATAACAGAAGAGGCTCAAAGCAAGAGGAATCCAAAGAAATAATTAAAATGTTAGCAGAATTGAAGAAAGATATTAAAGACATTAAACAAAGCGAACAAAACATGGAAGAAAAATTGGAAAAAATGGATCAAAAGTGGGATCAGACGGTAAAAGAATTAAAGATGCAGATACAGGAGGTGGATAAGAAAACCCAGAAGAACGAAGAAGGAGTAAAACGAATTCAAAAAGAAGTTAAGGAGCTGAAAAAGGAAGATGAAAAACTCAACACGGCAGTGGTAGAAGTTAACAGAACACAGGAAGACATGTTGGATTTAATTGCGATGCAAGAGTTGAGACAAAGGGAGACAAATTTGAGACTGAGGGCGATACCGGAGACCCCGGGGGAGAGGATTGGGGTGAAGATTATAAACGGACTGGCACAATGGCTTGGAATAGAGGAAGATGAAATGATAAAAAATGTGGTGAATGTCTTCAGAATCAAGACAAAGAACAAAAAAGGGAAGAAATTCCCAGGAGATTGTTTGATTATATTTAAAGACAAAATTATGAGAGATACAATCTTAATGAAAAATCGAGAGGAAAAACTCTATATTGACAATACAATGGTGATAGTCTATAAAGATATTCCTCCTAGACTTTTGAAGAAACGCGATGCATATAAACCATTGACTCAGATGTTGAGGAAAAACAAAGTGGACTTTAAATGGGAATACCCAGAAGGAGTTTCTTTTTACTACAAAGAGAAAAAACACAAACTGAGATGTAAGACAGACATCACTAAATTCTTGAGAAAGTACAAGGAGCTTGAGAGAGGAGAGGAGGAAGAAGAGCAACTGGAGGGAGCATGTGCCGCCCCGGATGGGGCCGGAGGGGAGGAAGAAGAGGAAGAAGATATTGATAATAAAGATCAAGAAGAAGAAGAGGAGCAGTAAAGAAGTAACACAGAAAGAAGAAAAACAGAAACAAAATGGCGTTAAAAAACGATGACGTGGAATGTAAATGGCTTAAATGAAAAACAGAAAAGAAACAAGATAGACCATGTATTACAGAAAAAAAATATGGACATTATATGCTTACAGGAAACACACGTCGCACGAAAACATAGAAGAATTTTGATAAAGAAGAAATTAGGAAATGAATTCATATCATCAGATAGGACAAAGAAGAGAGGAGTAGTGCTGTATATAAAACAACATTTGGAAGCTAAACAAATATTTAAAGATGAAGAAGGAAGAATAATCGCAGTCCAAGTCACAACGCAAGGCGAAAAAATAATAGTAGTTGGTATCTATGCACCGAATGAGAACAAATCAGAATTTTACAAAAAATTGGAAGAAATGCTCTTTGAACATATGGATCAAAAAATGTTGATTATGGGAGATATGAACGGAGTGATCTCGCTGGAGATGGACAGGTCAAGGAAGAGGACAGAGTCGAAAGAAGGAAAGCTACCGAAATCATTCTTTGACTTGATGCAAAGTTGCAACATGGTAGACATTTGGAGATTGAGACACCCGTTGGATAAACAATTTACACATTATTCGGAACCAAACCAATCAACAGCAAGAATAGACTATGTGATGGTTTCCAGCGAATTGGCACCAAGAGTTTCTAAAATCGAAATTCAACCAAGGACTCTGTCGGATCACAATCCGATAGTTTGTGAAATAAAAGGATTAGAAGAAAAAAGTTTTAGATGGAGATTGAATGAAAATCTGTTGGATGATAAAGATCTGGAAGAAAAAGCAAGAAAGGAATTGAAGAATTATTTTCTGCTCAACAGAAACAAAGGAATAAAAGAAAGTATCGTTTGGGATGCAAGCAAAGCAGTAATGCGAGGTTTCTTCATACAACAAAACAGTATAAGGAGAAAGAAGAGAGAAAGAAGAAAAGAAGAAATCCTGAAGCAGATTATGGAAAACGAGAAGAAATTGTCTTGCAGGCCAAACGATACTACAGCGAACCAAAATATTAAGATGCTGCAAAAGCAATTTGCATTGATCATTAATCAAGAGGTGGAGTGGAAAATTAAATGGATGAAGCAAAAGAATTTTGAGCATGCAAATAAACCAGGAAAATGGCTCGCATGGCAGATTAAGAAAAGAAAGGAGCAGAGTACAATAAATAAAATCCAGATCGAAGATAAAGAAGTTCAAAAACCATCAGAAATAAGGAAAGAATTCGAGAAATTTTATAGACAATTGTATAGAAATGCTGGAGAAAGGAACATAGTCAAAATAGAAGAATATTTGAAAAAGAAAAAGGTGCAAAAGATATCAACGGAAATGAAAAATAAACTAAATGGAAAAATAGAGAAAGAGGAAATTCTGAAAGCAATTAAAAACATGAAGAGTGGAAAGGCCCCAGGACCGGATGGATTCACGGCAAAGTATTATAAAAAATTTAGTGACGTCCTACTTGATCCCTTAGAAGAAGTCATGAATAACATCTTGGTGAAAGCAGAAATACCAGAAACATGGAAAGATGCTTACATCACATTGATACCAAAACCGGACTCAGATATGTTGCAGATTAAGAATTATAGACCGATATCATTGCTGAATAATGATTATAAAATTTTTGCCAGCATACTAGCTTGCAGAATGAAAAGAATATTAAAAGAAATAATTCATGAAGACCAAGCAGGCTTTCTTCCTGGCAGGCAGATAAACAATAATACAAGGAATGTTATAAACATAATAGAATATTTGTCAGTCAGGAGCGAAAAGAAAGCAGCGTTGATCTTCGTGGATGCAGAAAAAGCATTTGATAATATATCATGGGATTTTATGATAAAAAATTTAGAAGCGATGGATGTTGGAGAGAAAATGATAAGAAGTATAAAAGCAATCTATTCAGAACAAAAAGCAAAAATAATCGTAAACAATGTGTTGACAGACAATATAAAGATAAACAAGGGAACAAGACAAGGATGTCCACTATCACCATTATTATTCATCTCGGTCCTGGAGGTACTCCTAGAAGCAATTAGACAAGAAAAAGAGATTAAAGGAATAACAATTGGCAGAAAACAGTATAAAGTAAAAGCCTTTGCGGATGACCTGGTATTGACGGTTGAAGATCCTATAAAAAGCTCTAAAGTAGCATTAGAAGAAATGGAGGAGTTCGGACGACTCGCAGGATTCAAGCTAAACACAAAGAAAACGAAGATGTTAGTTAAAAACATGGACAATGGAATAATAGAGGAAATACAAAAACAAACAAATATAGAAGTAGTCAAGAAAGTAAAATATCTCGGTATTTGGCTGACAACAAAAAACATTAATTTATTTCAAGACAACTACGACATGGTGTGGAATAAAATAAAGAGAGATCTGGAAGTGTGGGACAGAATGAAATTCTCATTACTGGGAAGAATATCAGCAGTTAAAATGAACGTGCTACCAAAAATGTTGTTTTTATTTCAAACAATTCCAATAATCAAGGGGACAGCAATATTCAAAGAGTGGCAAAAGAAGATTTCAAGATTTATCTGGCAGGGGAAGAAACCAAGAATAAGATTTAAATTATTAACAGATAGCAAAGAAAGAGGAGGATTCTCCCTGCCAGACTTGAAGTTGTACTATGAAGCAACCTGTCTCAGTTGGATAAAGGAATGGATGACGTTAGAAAATCCAGATCTATTAGACCTGGAAGGACACGACAACAGATTTGGATGGCATGCATATCTCTGGTATGATAAAATAAAAGTACACAAAGGATTTGGAAACCACATATTCCGGAAGGCTCTCTATGAGGTATGGGATAGGTATAAAAACCTACTAGAAAGAAAAACCCCATGGTGGTTGTCGCCAACAGAAGTAATAAGTATCAGGAAATTAAATTCAAGAAAGGACTGGTTGACGTATGAAAAAATACTTCGGCACGATGGAGAAAAATGGAAATTGAAAACATATGAAGAGATGAAAGATATGGTGGATGGTTGGTTGCAATATCGACAGATAAATGAGATGTTTAAAAGTGATATGAAGAAGAATGGATTTGGAGATACCAAATCCAAATTTGAAATTGAAATATTAGATAACAAATATAAGACACTGTCCAAAATGTACAAAATATTGCTGGAATGGCATTTGAAGGATGAGGAGGTGAAGTCGGTCATGATACATTGGGCACAAGACATTGGGCATAATATTATGCTAAACGATTGGGAAAAGCTGTGGAAGGAGGGTATGAAGTTTACGGCATGTAATGCATTGAAAGAAAATATGTTAAAAATGATGTACAGATGGTATATTACACCGGTGAAACTTGCTAAAATGTACAAAGTGAATAATAAATACTGGAAATGTAAAGAGAAGGACGGTACCTTTTACCATATGTGGTGGGAGTGTAAAAAGGTGAAAAACTTCTGGGATATGATTTATAGGGAGTTGAAGAAAATGTTGAAATATACATTTGTGAAAAAACCAGAAGCATTTCTGTTGGGAATTGTAGGTACCGATATAATGAGACAAGACATTAGACTCTTTCAATACGCGGTGACTGCAGCGAGAATATTGATGGCCCAAAACTGGAAACAAGAACAAATGCCGACACTAGAGGAGTGGAAAATGAAATTACTAGACTATGCAGAAATGGACAAAATGACAGGGAGAATCCGGGAGCAGCGGGACCAGAAGTTTGTCAAAGACTGGAAGAAATTTACAGATTATTTGATAGAAAGTACTGAACTGAATACGTTTGTAGGATTGCAGGAGGTGTTGTAGAGAAAAGGAAGAATACTGTTATCAATATAAATATTATATCTGATTAGGAGTAGAAACTATAGAATAATGGTGAAATTAAGAAGTATAAGATCATATAGTAAGTCATAAAGTCACAATCATGGTTTGAAGGAAGTCATGGCTGTAAAAAGCCAAAATGATTTAAGAAGTTGAAAGATGCAATGTGGTTATTGTAAAAATTTATGTTGAAATATATAATAAAAATGATATTAAAAAAAAAAAAAAACAAAAGAGGAAGGTGGCGGCATGACTGGACTTTTTGTGGGTCTGGAAGGGTCACGCCCACCTACCTGGTCACATGCAAAGGAAGGAAGCTCCAGACCAGATGGAACAGGAAGTTTAACTGGCTGGACCAACATTCCCCTGCGTGTCCACTCTAGGCAAACTGGAAATGCTGTATTGGACTGCTTATGTTACATCCCACACTGAGTGCATTCTGGACATTTGTACCCATTTCATAATTTAGATGTGTAAAAGATACACATCTCCTTGGGTCTCTTGGCTCCAAATGTCTTCCCCCAAAAGATGAAAAGAACCCATGGATTCGTTTTGATATCCACAGAAATAGACCACACAGAGAAAGTAATCCTTCCTTACCCAGCAGCCTCTCTCTGGTGTCCAATGGAATCCTTTCGGTCTCAGAGGCATCTGGGCACATTTCTGCAAACAGATCCTGCCTCTGAAACAGCAACAAGGATTCAAAACAGAGAATATGAAGAAAAGAAATGACAGAGGCAAAAACTTAAGGGCAATCTGATAACATTCAGTGGCTGCTTTCCAAAAAAAGGTTCCCTTTGGGAGTATCCAAAGGAAAATCTCTCTCACCTGCTGCTCTGCCTGATTTCTCTCCTCTGCCTGACTCAGGAGGAAACCTTCGGCCAGGGCCACTGCCTGGGAACTGGTCTCTGCTCCGCATTCCCTCACCCAGCTCTCCATCTCCGGGGGAAGGACAGCCAGGAACTGCTCCAAGATCAGGTCCAGCATCTCAGCTTTTGTATGCCTTTCTGGCTTCAGCCATTGATGGTAAAGGTTGTAGAGTCGGCTGCAAACCTCTCGGGGTCCTTTGGCCTCCTGGTAGCAGAACTGCCTGAACTGCTGGCTCTGCACCTCTGAGCGGAGGGTGTCCTCCTCACCCAGGATCTTCTGCACAGGGTTTTCCCAGATTCCCCCACTGCACCCAGTTCTGATGGCATGGCATCTTCCTCCTTCAGGGCCAGCTGAGTCTTGCTCATCCATCTGTGCTCTCAGGAAGATTCCAAGAGAGATGAAGGAATCCCTTGATGATCTGACAAGTTCTGTCCATATGAATTAGAGGTGTTAGCAAATTCTACAAAACACTATCAAACCTATAGTTACGTAAATCCAACTAACAAGAACACCCACAACGTAACTGGCTGTGTTTAAGTACAGTGGTACCTCTGGTTAAGTACTTAATTCATTCCGGAGGTCCGTTCTTAAACTGAAACTGTTCTTAACCTGAAGCACCACTTTAGCTAATGGGGACTCCCCCTGCCGCTGCACCACCAGAGCACAATTTCTGTTCTTATCCTGAAGCAACGTTCTTAACCTGAAGCATTATTTCTGGGTTAGCGGAGATCTTAACCTGCAGCGTATGTAACCTGAAGAGTATGTAACCTGAGGTACCACTGTATATGATTTCTTTATACATCATACGAACATACCCCTTTTCACATTATCAAATATTAAATGTTGTCATCTGACCAGGGAACGTAGGGTGAAGGGCACATTATTAATCAATTGGGGGGTTGGGATTAGCATGCCTTTCCCCACCCACCCAAAGACCCTCCCCAAAGGGGCCAAAGCTGCCTCTCTCCTGCGACCTCGCCCCTCTCGGCAGGACCCTCTGCTCCTTGATTTGGGGGTCATCGTCGCCCCCCTGCAGGAGCTGAGCAGCCCCCGCCCCCATGCATGCTCCCCTGCAGCCCTGGGACCCCCCTTCTCCCAATGGAGCCCTATGGGTCAAGGGAGAGGGGACTCACCGGGTCCCAGGAGGCAACATTTTCAGAGAAAGACAACAGCCCCCCTTTTTATTGGCGGGCCTCTCTAGGAATGCAGCTCAGTTCCCTTTAACTCTTGAAGGGAGGTGCTTTTCCTCTGGAGGACCTGTCCCCCTTTACTTCCTGTCCCTTCTAGGAATCCAGCTCTGTTCCTTTTAACCCTTGGCTAGCCGAGAAGGTCCGTATAGTTAAAGCTATTGTTTTCCCAGTACTGTAGTGATGTAGGGAAGTGGGAGCTGGACCATAAAGAAGGCTGATCGCCGAAGAATTGATGCTTTTGAATTCTGGTGCTGGAGGAGACTCTTGAGAGTCCCATGGACTGCAAGAAGATCAAACCTGTCCATCCTGAAGGAAATCAGCCCTGAGTGCTCACTGGAAGGACAGATCCTGAAGCTGAGGCTCTAAGACTTTGGCCACCTCATGAGAAGAGAAGACTCCCTGGAAAAGACCCTGATGTTGGGAAAGATGGAGGGCACAAGGAGAAGGGGACGACAGAGGCCAAGATGGTTGGACAGTGTTCTTGAAGCTACCAACATGAGTCTGACCAAACTGTGGGAGGCAGTGGAAGACAGGAGTGCCTGGTGTGCTCTGGTCCATGGGGTCACGAAGAGGCGGACACGACTGAACAACAACAAAAGCTGAGAAGTGACAGAGAACTTGCCAAGTCTTATAAAAAAAGCCCACGGACCACACCCCCATCCTTCTGATTCATGAGGCTACAAACAAGCTTGTTTTCTCCTGTTCTCCTTCCTTGTAGGTTTTTAAGCAGAGGTTGGCCTTCTGTCATGGATGCTTTTATTGAGATTCCTGCATTTCTACCATTTTATAAAATACATGCATATATACATGCTTTCAAGTATTTGGCTTCCAATTAATTCAGGGCTTTCTTGCTTTATTTCAGCTTGGGAGTCAGGAATCATAGTTGGAAGTGACCCCAAGGGTCATCTAGTCCAACTTCCTGCAATGCAGGAATCTCGGCTAAAGTCCTGACTTGCACCCCCCCCCCGCAGGAGCTGAACAGGCTCCCCACATGCACACTGCCCTGTAGCCCTGGGACCCCCCCCCCATGCACCCTCTGGGGAGAGAGAGAGAGAGAGAGAGAGAGAGAGAGAGAGAGAGAGAGAGAGAGACTCAGTCCAAGGCCGCCTTGTCCCGGTCCTCTTCCTCTTCCTTCTCCTTTCCCTGGGAAAGTGGAAGCATGCTATCTGAGCTGTTTCACAAAGGAAAGCTTGTATTTTTCAATGAAACTTTGTGTAAAATTGTTCGTAAATGTACGGTTCTTGCTTTTGGAACATGTGTGCTGTGTGTTCCCCCATGCATTTTGGGAAACCTACTATCGTCCATGATCTTCTTTCAAGCGATGGGTCTAGACAGCCAATTGTCTTCAAATGTTGTACTAGTTACAGATAGGTAGCCATGTTGGTCTGCTGTAGTCAAAACAAAATAAAAAAACAAAAAAATTCCTTCCAGTAGCACCTTAGAGACCAACTAAGTTTGTTCTTGGTATGAGCTTTCGTGTGCATGCACACTTCTTCAGATAAATGTGCATGCACACGAAAGCTCATATCGAGAACAAACTTAGTTGGTCTCTAAAATGTTGTACTGTTTGCCCAGGTGTGCTGCCTGAGGATCACCCCCTATCAATGAACCCCAGGAAAAACCCATTTCCAGTGTCAATATTGGCCTTGTGTCAACTGTGTCTGGAATATGTAAATTATATAATCCTCATAGAATGAGACACACCTTGACCCTTGTAGCCTCCCCCCCCCCGATCTATTTCTGACTGCCGCTTGGAAAGGGGGTGTCCCAGATTGTGAATATTTAAAAGACAGTTGCACACCTTTTCCCAGGCTGCGTCTTTCTTCGCTTGCAGGGACACTGAACCTTGGTCACAATCAATAGAGACGATCTAAAGCTTCAAAGCCCACTTTGCTCCTTCTTTTCCCTGGTTACCATCCCATTTTTCCTTGCTCTAACCCAGGCATGTCCAAAATCTGTTTTGGGGCCCTAATCCGGCTCGCTGTTTAAAAACTTTGGCTGGCCCTCATGCATGTTCACTTCATCTAATCTGGCCCTCTTTGAAAAAAGTTTGGGCACCCCTGCTCTAACCGAAGGACCCAACAAGAGTTTGTGGGGTGTCCCAAAGGGGGTATCACCATAAACTAGCCCCCTGCCCGGTCCGTTCTGGTAAGGGATGAAGGAAGGAAGGCCATTTGTTCTTCTGCAGTGCTTTCAACACTCTGAATGTCCTCTAGTTGATCTCCCCATGTTGTGCCCCCACCCCCTTTGCTCAGAGGTGCTCTGGCCCTGCCCACCCACCCCTGCGCCACCTTCCCACTTTATTCAAGGTGCACGGCTAGGAGCTGGTCTTTCACCAAACTCCCCCAGAGAACTCTAATCTGAACACTTCACCCCAAATGTGAAGTGAATAATGAGCTGAGTGGTGGAATACAATGGATTTATTAAAAAATAAACAAGGGTTTCAAGGTAACTTTGTCTACATAAACGTATGGTTTCAAATGTTCCCATTTCTTCCTTCTTTTTGTTGCTACTTTACTACAACTGCAACAATGGGGATTATAATGCTGCCTCTCTACTACTGATCTAACCAGCCCTGCTCTACAATTGCCCCCACTCTCCCATTCCATTCCTCTCCAGTCGTCTCTACTGAAATGGCTGCTGAGGAGGCCAGCGACCATCTTGGCTGCAAGTCCTGGGAGATGTGCTCCCTCCTTACAGGCCTTTTCCATTTGGCTGGGAGGGACCGGACTGACTGCAGCTGCAGAAGCTGAGGATGCTGAACAGACTCCAGGGCTTGGTGGGTGGGCTGGGCTTGTTCCTGTTGGTTTATTGTATCTTTATTTTAGATTTTGTTGTGATTTATATGGAAATTGTTCAGTTTGGTTGTGCATTTTTTAATTTACTGTTTATCACAACTTTTGATATGTTGTATTTATGATTCAATTATTCTATTCAACCCCCTTTTCAAACTCTCAGCCAGTCACCACTCACCCCAGCATTCCAAATTCACACTATCCCCACCCCTAGCTAGCATTAAACCTACTATTACACTGTAGTTACCATTATTACATTAATTATTTTGATACATGTGTATGGAACTTTAAATACAAACACCAGACTATCACACCCGAACTTTAAGCAGACACAAATGGATGCTCATTTTCTGAGAGTCTTGTTAGAGAGCCGGTGTGGTTACGAGCTTTTCAACAGTGGAACAGACTCCCTTGGAAGATGGTGGTTTCTCTATCCTTCAAGGTCTGTAAGCAGAGGTTGGACTAGATGATAATCAGGGTCCCTTCCAACTCTACAATTCTATGATTCTCCCCACTGTGAGTTTTTTGATGGGAAGTGAGAATGGCTCTCTTACTGAAGCTCTTTCCACATTCCAAGCACTGATAGGGCTTCTCTCCTGTATGAATTGTTTGATGGGAAGTGAGACTTTCCTTCCAGGCAAAGCTCTTTCCACATTCCATGCACTGAAATGGTTTCTCCCCGCTGTGAGTTCTTTGATGAGAAACAAGATTTGAGTTCCGACTGAAACTCTTCCCACATTCCAAGCACTGATGTGGCTTCTCCCCTGTATGAATTCTTTGATGAGAAGTGAGACTGTCCTTCCACGTGAAGGCCTTTCCACATTCCTTGCACTGAAATGGTTTCTCCCCTGTATGAATTCTTTGATGGGAAACGAGCCTTTCCTTCTGACTGAAGCTCTTTCCACACTCTAGGCATTGAAATGGTTTCTCCCCACGATGAATTCTCTGATGTTGGTGGAAATTTGTGCTTGCATTAAAGCTCTTTCCGCATTCCACGCAATGATAGGGTTTCTCTCCTGTATGGATTCTTTGATGGGAAGTGAGACTTTCCTTCCGACTGAAGCTCTTTCCGCATTCCACACACTGATAGGGCTTCTCCCCTGTATGAATTCTTTGATGGGAAGTGAGATGAGCCCTGTGACTGAAGCTTTTTCCGCATTCCACGCACTGATAAGGTTTCTCCCCTGTATGAATTCTTTGATGGGCTGTGAGATTGGCCCTTTGACTAAAGCTCTTTCCGCATTCCATGCACTGATAGGGCTTCTCCCCTGTATGAATTCTTTGATGGAAAGTGAGATTTGCCCTCTGACTGAAGCTCTTTCCACATTCCAAGCACTGGTAGGGTTTCTCACCTGTATGAATTCTTTGATGGGAAATGAGACTCCTCTCAGAATTGAAACTGTTTCCACATTCCATGCACTTAAATGGTTCCTCCCCTGTATGAATTCTTCCATGTGCAGTGAGACTTTCCTTCCAACTGAAGCTCTTTCCACATTCCAAACACTGATAGGGTTTATCTCCTGTATGAATCCTTTGATGGGATGTGAGACTTCTCTTGGAATTAAAGCTGTTTCCACATTCTGAGCACTGATATGGTTTCTCCCCACTGTGAATTCTTTCATGAGAAGTGAGATGGGTGCTCAGACTGAAGCTCTTTCCACATTCCAAGCACTGATATGGTTTCTCTTTGCCGTGAATTCTGTGATGGGAAGTGAGAGGGACGCTCAGATTGAACCTCTTTCCAAACTCAGAATATTCATATGGCTTCTCCAATGTGTGGATGTTGTCATTGCCTCCCTTGTTCTTAATTTCCAGTTCATCACCACCTGCAACAAAGAGAGAAATGTATTAGAACCTGAGGAATAAATGGAGACCCCCATTTTTGAACAATACTAATTAACACCTGTGATAGAGGAAGAACTGAAGGGAGTGAGTTAGATGTGAATTCTTACTATAGGTTTCACTTAATTTGTTGACTGGCATTAACTGACATATTTATGAAGACCTGAAATTTGAAAAGTCAAGCTCTTTCGTAGGATGGAATTTGTTTGCCCCCATCATGGAATCTGCTCCCTCTCCAATGACAGTGGTCTCTTTGGTCAACCAAAACCAACAGAAGCAAAAACAGAAACAGAAACACCTGAAAGAAACTACTTAGAAGTCACTTCTCTAAAACCAAGAGTTCAAAAGGCCTGGGCAGTTCAGACCAGGCTAATCATTGGAGGAAAATACTCAAAGACAAAACAGTCTTCCATTTAAGGTGAGCTGTGCAGCGTATTAGAATCCCAGATGCTGTAAATGGCGCAGTGGAGTTCCACCAAAATCTGGAAGGTTGATCACATAGAGCTATGTATGGTATTTCCAAACATGTATTATGATCCAAGAGGGAGCCTTACGAAGAGAGTTCATGATCCCACAAATCTCTTCCATGACTTCCTTATGCAGAGCTCTCTGGTCAGGATCCAGCAACGCCCATTCTTCATCTGTGAAATGAACAGCGACATCTTCAAAGCACACTAGACCCTAAAAGAGAAAGAAAAAGGTCCTCCTCTTAGTCAGAATGAAGATGATCTACTACACATTGCTCTGTTCTTTTTTTTCCTTTTAATAATTTTTTTATTAGTTTTCCAATATACCCCCAATAATAGCCAAATTATAACAATAGCAATTAATTCCCAAATTATACAATTATCAAAGTGCCAATCAACTTCCAATTAATACATTTTAGTTAAAGTGACTCTCCGCATGATGGTTTGGGTGCATTTCCGATCTTATATCACTATGTTCCATAATCTTAATTAATGTCAGTTACATTTCAGTTATTATAATAATCCCTTAGTCAACAGCTACAAAATTAATTATTTCCATTTGTGATGTTACAATAGATAAATTTATAAAGTGAGGAACTGAAACTATTATATCCATGGAGATTCCTTCTGTCCATATATGATATTGTCTTTCACTTCCCAGCTGTTGGTTTCTCCTATCGTGGCTTGGGGAGGAAGTGAATCTCAAGGTTTCTCAGAGGTCTTATCTCTCTGTCCCTTGCTTCGATGTCTTGGAACAGGCGACAGTCTGCTAGAAACCATTCTGTCTCACTAGTAAAACACGTCACAGATCTTCACCACTTCCCCCTCAGCCTAGGAAATGGTGGGCAGTTTTCAAACATGCTAAAGATTTAATACTCCTTTCCAACTCCCAGAATCTCTTATTCTTTTCCTTACAGCAAGAGACTTCTGGCCCAATTAAACTTTATCTTCGATTACATTCCGTCAGTAGCACACACAAATCTCAGTCTATTTTCCCTTGTTTGTTGTTTTTAAATGGAGGTGAGGGGGAATTGCTCTGTCTTCAGTCATACTTGAACTTCCCCTCCTCCTCCTTTCTTCATTTCAGGTCATACACAGTTTCCATTTTTGCTTATTCATATCAATATTAGTCCAACATCCCTTCCTCACTTGTAAATAGCTTTTTATCTTATTTTCCAGAGAGGGTGGCCGAATCATAAATATATAAATATATAATTTAATATATAATATAATTTAAATATAGAATTTACTAGTAAATTAAGCCCGTTAGGAAAACGGGCTCTAGAAAGTATATGGGGGGAGCGGCGGCCACACCCACTTCCCAGACCTGCACAAACAGTTCGTCTCTGTCTCCCTCCCTCCCCCTCCCCCCCACACCCATCCCCTCCACCCATATCCCCCACCTCCCACACACAGTTCGCCTCTCCCTCCCTCCCCCCTACAGCCATCTCCCCCCCACCTCCCCACACAGCTCGCCTCTCTCTCTCTCTCTCCCTCTCTCTCTCTCACACACACACACGCACACACACACCTTCCCCCCCCCCACTTCCCAGACCTCCACAAACTGTTTGGCTCTGTCTCCCTCCCTCTCCCTCCCCCTCCCCCACACACAGACCCATCCCCCTCATCTCCCACACAAAGTTCGCGTCTCCCTCCCATCGCGGGCGGGCAGGCAGGCTGCGGCGGCGGAGCAGCCCCTGTCCTGGGCGGAGGGAGCGTAAAGGCGAACGGCGGCAAGCTTCCTTCGGGAAGAGATGGAGCTGGGCGAGCGGGAGGGGGAACTTTGAAGACTCCGCTGCCGCCTCCGAAGCAGGCGCCCATGGGAGAGGTCGCCCCCGAGCCTGGCTGGCGGGACCAGCCCTGCGCAGCTCCGGGCGTCTTCCTAGCGGGGGAGTCGGCCTCGGGGCGGACGGGGGAGCTCCGGGGTCGGCGGCTCCGTGGGACCCCGCGGCATCCACAGGCAGCTGGGAGGCGGGATAGGGGATGGGGGCAGGAAGGGGGCCTCCAGACGTGTCCCCGCACGGCCACTGGAGGCCAGGACTCCTCAGCTGGTCCTGTTGGTGCCTCCCTGGTGCCGAGCTCGGGCGGAGGCGCCTGCCGCTTCTCCTGCTTTGGCAGGCGCCGCTACTCCGGGAGAGGAGCTGCACGCCTGCAAAGAGGCTCTCTCTGTCTCTTGCCGCCACACGCTCGCTCCCCGCTCACGGGCCTCGGCCGGCTCCGCTCGCCGGCTCTACCTCGGCCCGCAAACGCTCCCTCCGCTCCGCTCCACTGACGTGGCCTGGCGCTGGAGGGGAATCCGCGGCCTCTCCCTCGGCGCCCGAGCGCTGGCTGCAGCAGGCGCGGCTCCCGCAGGCCGAGCAAGTGCCGGCAGCAGCGGCCGCCATATTCTCAGCAACTGCCAAGGCGCTGCCGGAGCCGCAGCCAGAGCCTGCCGAGCGGGGGCAGCCTCGGAGGCGGCGGCCGCGGGTGAGCGCAGGCGGACAGCGCGCTCAGCTGCATGCGGACCCCGGCAGCGCGCTCAGCTCCATGCGAGGCGGCGGCAGTGAGGCAACTGACGACGCGCATGCGCCGCCGCCGCCTCTCGGACACGCCCCCCTCTCCAATCCCTGCTCCAATCCCTGCGTCCGTCTCCGACATGCGCAGTGGAAAATTTCCACTGACACACACCACGGACGTGGGGACATTAGGGAATTATTATATAGGATGATATATCATAAATATATCCATGTTTTTGTAGTTGTTTTGTCTTTGCGTGGAGTGCCCTATCTGGGTGGATGGAGCAGCCAAGCAATTTTGTTGTCCCCGAAGGGGACAATGACATTCTCTTCTCTTCTCTTCTCTTCTCTTCTCTTCTCTTCTCTTCTCTTCTCTTCTATTCTATAAAAGAAACTTAGAACAAACAAACTGTGGGCTTCCCTCTCCCCAACCGACTTTCACGTCAAAGAAAATCTCAGTTCAGACCTTTGATCCATGTAGCTGGTATATTTGAAAGTATGTTGTTGCAACCCTTTTCCATCACGTGCCGGTACTTTAAAGTCAATTAAATATCCAATTAAATGGAGAGCCTCTTCTTTTTAATGGCGGCATAGGAGGGTTTTCGTCAGGCCAAGTGCTTTTGCACTCAGCACCTCCCTGCCTCCCATATTCCATGCCGGAGCAAGAGCCAGGTACCAAGACAAACTGCGAGTGAAGCCCATTCCCTCCCCTCTCTGGGGGGAATTTGCAAGGATGATTTGCCTTCGGTCATCATTGCATTTCGTTCACCAACGAAGGTGGCTGTTCCTTATTCTCAGCACATTAAGCTCCTCAAATGACATTTCCAGCCTCTTGGCTTCTGTCCAAGCTGCCCTTGACAAAGATGCCTTAAGAGAAGCGTGGACAGAAGCCAAGGGGAGGGGAGAGATTCCTTTGGGGCCAGAGACACCTGGCTGCCCCACCCCTCAGCCCCCTTCCCCACAGGGCTCCCTCCCTCTACCTGAGCTGCTTCCACAGCCGTTGCTTCTCCTTCACCACCATGAACAGATGGAAGAGGGGGTCTTGCTGGCATTCTTCTGTCACCTGCAAGAGACAAAGGTGGGTGGGAGGCCATGAGGTCATGCTTTCCTCTGAGGCTGAGCACTATGTATCAAACTACAGACGGGCCTCCACAAAAGTCTCGCCCGCTGAACGCATTTTGACATTTGTACCCATTTCAAAGGGGCAGGTGGGACTTGTCAACCTGGGAAGGTAACCCATCTAGGAGATGGAGAACTCTGATCCTAAACCTCCGCTGCTTTGCAGCTATGCTCATTTGGGAGAAAGGCTTCAGGAGTAAAACTTGAGGAAAAAATCTAAGCCTGCTGCCTTGCAGTAAACCAGAGTGGGGTCCCCAAGATGGTTGAATGGCACCTTGTAGACCTTCCGGCAACTCTTGCAGCCAGGCAGGCTCGAAATGTCTTGCTCTGCTTTCCTTGGCCACAGAAGCAAGGCTGAGGGGGGGGGGGTCATGTCATCTGGGCAGTCCAGGCCCTCCATACACACTGCCCTGGCTTGCTCTCCAGGGAGGTTGGTGCTAACACAGCAGTCTGACTTCACCACCAGGCAGGACCGGTGCTAGCGATTTTGGCACCCTAGGCGAGGGGGCGGGCCACGTGACATCATTGCACATGACATACGTTGCGGAGCGGTGCCCCGCCCCCTGCCCAGCCAGGTGCTCCGCGCCGCCGCAGTTTTCGCCCCAAGTTGCTTGCTCCGCCACTGGTTGGGGCAGCACCGGGCAGCGGCAGGGGGCGAGGGGCAGGCTGGCCAGCGCCCCCTCCATTTTGGCGCCCTAGGCAACTGCCTAGTTCGCCTTAATGGACGCACCGGCCCTGCCACCAGGGACACCCTCCATTGACTCTTGAGACAGACTGATGCCAACAGCCCATTTCATATTTTAGCTCTGTAAAAATACTGTACATCTCCCTTCCTTGGAGTTCTTGTTCCCCAGTGCCTTCTTCCAAAAGATGAATAGAACCCATGGATTTGTTTCAAATCCACAGAATGTCACCAAAGAGCTGGGGGTGGGGTGGGGGGGGGGCGGACACACACACACTTTCCTCCTTACCCAGTGGCCTCTCTCTGGTATCCAATGGAGTCCTTTCAGTCTCAGAGGAATCCAGGCCCATTTCTGCAAACAGATCTTTTCCCTGAAAGAGCAACAATGATTCAAAACAGAATGGGGAGAACTATTATAAAAGAAATGGCAGAGGCATCCAATCTCATTCCTTGGATGCTTTCCAAAAAGGAATGGGGCATTAGTAGGGAATTTTGGGATACTCTCCCTCATGTTCTGAACCACAGGAAAGTCTCTCTCACCTGCTGCTCTGCCTGCTTCCTCTCCTCTGCCTGACTCAGGAGGAAACCTTCGGCCAGGGCCACCGCCTGGGAACTGGTCTCTGCTCCGCATTCCCTCACCCAGCTCTCCATCTCCGGGGGAAAGACAGCCAGGAACTGCTCCAAGATCACTAGATCCAGCATCTCAGCTTTCGTATGCCTTCCTGGCTTCAGCCATTTATGGTAAAGGCTGTAGAGTCGGCTGCAAACCTCTTGGGGTCCTTTGGCCTCCTGGAAGCAGAATTGCCTGAACTGCTGGCTTTGTACATCTGAGCGGAGGGTGTCCTCCTCACCCAGGATCTTCTGCACATAGTTTTCCCAGAATCCCCCACTGCACCCAGTTCTGATGGCATGGCTTCTTCCTGCTTCAGGGCCAGCTGAGTCTTGCTCATCCATCTCTGCTCTCAGGAAGATTCCAAGAGAGATGAAGGAATCCCTGTTGTCTTCTGCCAAGTTCTCTCTGAATTAGAGTTGCTAGGAAATTCTACAATGCAAATACATGGTTGTGTTACAAAACTGACACATTGTCAGGAGAAGAAAAGGGTTCCGTAAAGAAGCATGTATGAGTCTTGGGAGAGCCAGGTCTGGACTGCACCACAACCCAGACTCTGAGATTTATTTAAAAAGGAAAGAGAAGAAGGAGAAGGAGAAGGAAGTCTCTAGCCCTCCTAGAGGGAAAGTGACCATGCAAAATGTGCAGGGAACTGTTGGTCATTCTGAGAGATGAATCAGCCCAGTCCCCTGGTAGTGCAGGAATCACAGGTAAGGTTCTCCAAAGGGCTTTCTGGTCCAGTCTCAAAATATCCTCTAAACATCGGAGGGGTTGCATGTCTGAATGGACACACCCGTGTCAAGCAGGTCTGGTTCATGGGCTGTTGGGGGTGGGGAAATCTTTGCCTCTGATAGAAGGAGAATGGAGGGCCCACTTGCATTTGGAGGAGCTCAGCATCAGAAGAGAAGAGGAGCCCTGTAGGATCAGGCCAAAGGGGCTTCTCTTGAGTCCAGCCTCCTCTTCCCACAGGGGCCAACCAGGGGGCCCTTATGGGAAGCCCACCAGCAGGACTGGGGTGCAAGGGCCACTTTCTCCACCTGTAGCAACTGGGACTCTGAAGTCCTGCAGCCTCCGATGGGGGAGACAGAGCACAGGAGCCACCCATCGCCCTCTCCTCCTCCATGAACTGGCTTCGTCCTCAGTTGGTGCCCATTCCTGCCTCTTACTGGAACGAGTTCCATAGACCTTGGAGAGCTGTGATGGGTGTGTGTGTGTGTGTGGCTTTTTTTGGTGTGTGTGTGTGTGTGTTTTGTGCTTTTTTTCTTTTTCTTCCTGGTTTTTTACGGGATGGCATGCAATTTCGTTGCACTTGTATAGCGTTGTGCTTGCACTTGTGCAATGACAATAAAGAAATTATCTTATCTATCTTATCTTACACATGGCAGGAAGGAAGGACTTTATTTTATCTTCCTTCAGTCTGCCCTAAGTTTTTTCTTTTTTTATTGCATCAGATCAGTCAAATTTAAGGTTTTAGCGTGTAATTCATGTCCGAATGTTTCTGTCCGGCTACAACCTCTATCAATAAATGCGACTGATATCCAAAACTCTGAATAGGATTCCCCCCCCCCGCCTTTTTTTCTTGACGCCAAGACCCTCCCCAAAGGATCCAGCAGCACATCCACGCAAAGGAAGCGCAGAGCTGCCGTCCTCCTGCGAATTCGCCCCTCCCCGGCAAGACCCTCCCGCAAGACCCCGACTTGCCCCCCCCGCATGATCTGAGCAGCCCCCCCCCCGCTACACCCTCTCCCTGCAGCCCCGGGACCCCCCTTCTCCCCGGTGCACCCCTCGGGGGGGGGACTCACCGGGATCCCAGCCGGCTTCACTGAGGCAGCATTCGCAAAGAGAGACAAAAGCCCCCCTTCCTTGCAGGAAAAGACTGGGGAGGGAGGGGCTTTTGCTCTGGAGGACCTGACTCCCCCCCCCCCGTCTTGACTTCCTGTCCTCTATAGGAATCCAGCTCGGTTCCTTTTAACCCTTGGCAAGCCGAGCGCAGCCAGCTCTCTCCTTTCTTTCTCCCTCTCGAGCGCAGGAGCCCAGGAGGCTTATTTTGGGAGGCGCTGGGGGCTGAGCTTCTCCCTCCCTGGCCCAGAAACAGGAGAATTAGGGAATGGAAGAGTTGGAAGAGCCCCCCCCCCAAAAGTCATCAATCGCTCGCAGTGCACGACGAATCACAGCTCAAGAATCCCCAGCTGAAGCCCCCAACCTCCGCCAAAACCGGTAACAAGCCGTAGTGCATCGTTAAACTATGGACCTCCCTCCTGCAGGAGGCGGTGCTGCCACTGTTACCGGGAATTGGAAAGGGGGGTGGGTGGGAGACCTCTCCCCCCCCCCCCCACGAGCCTTGCCTCTCCACACCACGAGGCAAAGACAAAAGAGTCTCCGCTGCGCATCAGCGCGCACTCCCTGCCTTTAGTGTCACGAGAAAGAAACAGAAGCATCTCTGCAAAGGCATCGCATCTGCAAGGGAGGCTCCGCTCAGGATCCTGCGACTCCCCGCTGAGCCCTCGGCATCCAACAAAGGAAAACAGGGAAAGTGTCCATACCAAATGTAGCAATTCGCTGATAAATGTTCCTACGTACAGGCTCAATGGGAAAGCTTTAGAAATTCATAAGAAATCACTCGTCTCATCGATCTTCTCCGTTCCAATGGCATTTAGGACCCAGGGAAGTGAGGGATTAGGGGAGGGGTCAGTGAGCCCACCATAATCCCCGAGATGTACAGTCACGTCTGCCGGGCAAGATACACCCAAGGAATCAGGACCGGTGATATTAAATACTTTCCTTTGGGAGTACATGTGAAAGACTGCATTTGATTGACAGGAGCATGCTTGGTTCCCAGGTTCTACCTGAGACCACAACCTTTCTGTGACATATCTATGTCTTCTTGATGATGCATCCTGAGATGTATGATAGGAAACTTTAAAATACTGATGTAACCATTGTTTGGGGCTTCTGGCTGCTTTATCTTTGTGGTAGTTGGAAGTCTTGTTGCAACAATAAAGATCAGACCCACAGGTTGCTGTTTTGCTTCTATCTCCTGGCTGAAGTTTCTTGCTTGTGACCCCTGACCAGAACCTAGGGAAGTCAAGGTTAGGCAAGTGTGGGGTGCTCCAAGGACTCCCTGTTACACCACCAACTTGGATGGCTTTTTAAAAAGACAAATTCATGGAGGAGGAGAGAGCTACAAGCCACTATGGCTATGCTCTGTCCTCCACAGGAGGCAGTAAATACTTCTGAATACTAGTTTCTGGAATCCAGAGGAGGGGAAAGGACTCTTGTGCTCGGATCCTGCTCACAAGCTTCCCATTGGGACATCTGGTTGGCCACTGTGAAGACAGGAGGCTGGATTAGATAAGCCATTGGCCTGATCCTGCAGGCTCGTCTTAGGTTCTTAATATTAATCTTTTTGCAGAAGGAAGGGCCCAGAGAATCCATTTATGTTGACCATTTGTCATGCCCCATGGATTAGATACATAGTTTCAGATGATGCTATATAATAATAACAATAACAATAACAACAACAATAAATTTATTTATTTATACCCACCCAACTGGCTGGGTTTCCGCACAATAGATTTATACATCCTAGTATTCTCCCCCCCCCCCAAAAAAATGCTAATGTCAAACACTGTCTAAACATATGTTTCAACAACGCATTCTCCTAATTGCAACACCATGTTGTCATCACTAGACTATGTTTATGCTATCATAATGGATAAACTCTAAATAGAATCTTTTGTTGTATGAGACATTGTTTATAATCTAATTAGTGGACATTAAGCCCGTTAAATTAACGGGCGCTAGAACAATGTTTTTTTTATTTCTAAAATGAGCCATTAAACCTCCAGCTTGCCAGGAAGCCTCGCCCCTCTGACCCAGAAGCTACTAAATCGCAGTATGTGGGTGTTGGTGCTTAACACGGGAAAGCACTCTGCACGTGCTCCAGAACACTTTTATTTCTTGCAACTTAAGCCTGCTTCATCACTGAATGCAGACATCCGCGCCTCGAAGCCCATGAAGAGGCAGTGCCCGGTAAGGGGCAGAGGAGTGAGGTTTTTCGGGGAGGGGAGCTTGGCTAGGAAGCCTCCCGGGCGCTCCGCCGACCTCGGATGTTCGGCCAGTCAGTAACTGCTGGGCCCGACGACAGGGGTCCCTGCAGGTCTTGGCAGAGGAGAGGTGCCTCCAGGGAGGCTCGCGTTCCCCCCCCCCCCGTGCCGCCTCCCTCGCTCTTCTTTCATATGCATATTCGCCAGCGCTGAGGGGGCCGGCTCTCGCCTCTCACGCGGAGCGCCCAAGCAACGTGCCCCCGCCTGCAGCCCGTCCCTCGTGTCCTCCCCGGCCGCGCCAAGGCGGCTCTTTGCAGCTTGAGCGCCTCGCCGCCCGTCGGCCTGCGCGCGCCCGGGGCCCGCTGCTCTAGTCCTCTCGTCCGGCCACCTTGCTCCGTGCAGCTGCGGCGCCGAGGCGCCCTTCCCCTTCCCGCCCAGCTCGGCTCTTCGCGCGGCCTTGGCTCTTCACCCCACCCAGAGGGGGGAAAACTCACCAAGCCCCCCTTTCCGCCGGCGCCCCCACCGGCCCCGCTCCCCAAACTTTTTTGTTTTTTTTTGGGGGGGGACTTTGCTATTGCGGAGGGAGGGGGTCACTTCCCCTCCTCTCTCCTCCCCTCGCGCTGGGGAAAGTCCCCTAGGGCAGTGTTTCTCAACCTTTTCTGGGCAACGGCACACCATTTTTTATGAAAAAAATCTCGCGGCACACCACCCACAAAATGGCGGCGGCAACGTCGCTATGGTAACGGAAATCACGGAGTTATGCGCCCAAAGCAGCCCCACTGGTATGAAAAGCCCGCCCCTGGGACTGTGAAAGAAAACCCGAAAGGAAAGACTTAGCTGATCCCAGGCAGCGAGTGAGGACGGCGAGTGGAGCCGGGGAGGCTTCTCAGCTGGCTGGCTGGCGGTTGGAGCGCTCGCAGAGCGCTCCTCCTTAGGGTGGCGGCCATTTTGACCGGGTGGCTACCGGCAGCCCTCGCGTCTCCTTCCTCTGACTTCCTATTGGTCCCTGGCAACCAATCAGATTCGGCGGCGAGCTCCCAGCTTGCACATGCGCGGTAGAGCCCGGCAGCTTCTCCGCGGTGCCTCTTCTCGGCGGTGGCTTTCTGCGCTCCCTTTCCCCCACTGGAGCCGCTGCTACGCGTTTGCGGCGTGGGTCCCTAACGGTTTTCCTGCGGCACACCAGCCGACGTCTCGCGGCACAGTACTGTGCCGCGGAACACCGGTTGAGAAACGCTGCCCTAGGGAAGCGCGGCGCTTTCCCCCCCCGCAGCCTCCCACCTCCAGTCTTCGCGATCCCCCCCCCATAGTTTGTTGTTGTTGTTTTGGGATGGTGGGGGTGGATGGTGCGCTAAGGCTCATAGTTTTGAGGGGAAAGGGAGGTGGGGGGGGGGAGAGGAGAGAGATCCAGAGAGAACAGCGGCGGGAGTAGTAGCAGCAGCAGCAACCTGTTCAGCTCATCCTCCCCAGCTCCGTGCGAGGCGGCGGCACTGACCCAACTGACGACGCACGTGCGCCGCCGCTGCCTCTCGGACACGCCCCCTCTCTGCCCGCTCCAATCCCTGCGTCTGTGTGGGACATGCGCAGTAGCGCAATTCCACTGACACACGGACTGGACGCAGGGACACAGGGACTTTATTATATAGGATGATACATTAGAAATGGAGGCTGGAACATTTTCCCATTGTTTAATTGAGATGGGGCTATTAGCTCTTTATTCCATTCATATATCAAAGTCTGAGAGTTAAATTGATTAATAGACCCTAAACATCTATAAAAAGTTTTTTATAGCTGGTTTTCTTAGCCTCTAAGGATTCAATCAAGCGTTTGAGAATTGAAGAGTCCTGGAAGACCTGCTCCCTGCCTTGTCCACCTGGTCTAAGAGGGTGGGGCCTAGAGCAGTGATGGCTAACCTTGACACTCCAGATGTTTTGGAACTACAACTCCCATCATCCCTAGCTAACAGGACCAGTGGTCAGGGATGATGGGAGTTGTAGTTCCAAAACATCTGGAGTGTCAAGGTTAGCCATCACTGGCCTAGAGTGACTGCCAGATGAACTCCAGCTACAGGGTCTGAGGCCAGCTGAAAAGGCCAGAGAGCATCTTGGTTGTGTGTTCTGGAAGACCCGCTCCCTGCCTTGCAGGCCTTTTCCACCTGGCCTGAGAGGGTGGGGCCTGGACTGACTCCATCTAAAAACATTGAGACTACAGTCGTACCTCGGGTTAAGTACTTAATTCGTTCCAGAGGTCTGTTCTTAACCTGAAGCGTACTTAACCCGAGGTACCACTGTATAGAAAAGGTCAGAGGCCATTATGGCTGTGAGTCCTGCTCCCTCCCAATCAAGGGAAGTCAGAGTACCACACGATTCTACCTTGGTCAGACCACAGCTGGAGTACTGTGTCCCATTATTATTATTATTGCCACAATTTAATAAAGATATCAACAAGATGGAACGTGTGCAGAGGAGGGCAACTAAGATGGTCAAGGGTCTGGAAAGCAAGGCTCATGAGGAACAGGTGAGGGTGTTGGACGTTTTCAGCCTGGAGAAGAAGAGACTCAGAGGAGACCTGGTGTCGGCGGCGTGGTCACATGGGAGTGGAGCATGGGAAGCTAGAGCCTGAACCAATGCCTTCAAATTACAAGAAAGGCGATTCCAATGAAACATCAGAAAGAACTTTTTGGTGGTAAGAGCTTTTCAACAGTGAAACAGACTCCAGTGGAAGGTGGTGGCCTCTCCCTCCTGGGTATCTCCCCTGTATGAATTCTTTGATGGGCAGTGAAGCTTTCCTTCCAGCTGAAACTCTTCCCACATTCCAAGCATTTATAGGGTTTCTCCCCTGTGTGAATCCTTTGATGGACAGTGAGATTGGTCCTCTGACAAAAGCTCTTCCCACATTCCAAGCACTGATGGGGTCTCTCCCCTCTATGGATTCTTTGATGGGCAGGAAGACTGTCCTTCCGACTGAAATTCTTCCCACATTCCAAGCACTGATAGAGTTTCTCCCCTGTATGAATGCTTTGATGGGAAATGAAGCTTTCTTTCCATCTGAAGCTCTTTCCACATTCCAGGCACTGATAGGGTTTCTCTCCTGTATGTATTTTTTGATGGGAGGTGAGACTTTTCTTCCTGGTGAAAACCTTTCCACATACCAAGCACTGATGTGGTTTCTCACCTGTATGAATTATTTGATGGGAGGTGAGACTGTTCTTCCGACCAAAGCTTTTTCCACATTCCAAGCATTGGTAGGGTTTCTCCCCTGTATGAATTCTTTGATGGGAAGTGAAATGGTCCCTCTTATAAAAGCTCTTTCCACATTCCAAGCACTGATAGGGTTTCTCCCCTGTATGAATTCTTTGATGGGAAGTGAAGCTTTTCCTCCTGATGTACTTCTTCCCACATTCCAAGCACTGATAGGGTTTCTCTCCTGTATGAATTCTTTGGTGGATAGTGAGACTTTTATTTGTGGTGAAAATCTTTCCACATTCCAAGCACTGGTGTGTTCTCTCTCCTGTATGAATTATTTGATGGGAAGTGAGACTGTCTTTCCGACCAAAGCTTTTTCCACATTCCAAGCACTGATACGGTTTCCCCCCTGTATGAATTCTTTTATGAGAAGTGAAATGTGCCCTTCTACTGAAGCTCTTTCCACATTCAAAGCACTGGTAGGGTTTCTCTCCTGTATGAATGCGTTGGTGGAAAATGAGACTTTGCTTTGTGGTTAAAATCTTTCCACATTCCAAGCACTGGTGTGTCTTCTCCCCTGTATGAATTATTTTATGGGAAGTGAGACTGTTCTTTCGAGTGAATTTTTTTCCACATTCCAAGCACTGATATGGTTTCTCCTCACTGTGAATCCCTTGATGGGAAGTGAGGTGGGTGATCAGACTGAAGCTTTCCCCCCATTCTAAGTACTCATAAGGTTTTTCTCCACTGTGAATTCCTAGAATGGAAGTGAGAGGGCTGCTCTGGCTGAAGTTGTCTCCACACTCCAAATACTGATATGGCGTCTCCTCTGTGGGGCTTTTGTCATGGCCTCCCTTGTTCTTAAGTTCCATTTCCTCACCACCTGTAACAAAGGGAAATGGATTAGAACCTGAGAAACAAATCAAGACCCTAATTAGTGAACAATACTGATTAACATTTGTGACAGAGGAAGAACTGAAGGGAGTTAGATGTGAGGACTTTCTAGAGGGTTCCCTGCCCTTTTTGACTGGTATTAACTGAAATATCTATGAGAACCTGAGACTTGAAAAGCCTGTCTCTTTTCTGAGATGGATTTGGTTTGGCCCAGTCATGGAATCTGCTCCATCTCAATGTCAGAAGTCTCTTTGGTCAACCAAAAACCGACAAGAGTTAAAACAAAAGCAAAAAACGTAGCAGAAGCTAATTCAACTTCCCTCACCACTCTGAAGCCTACATTTTAAAAGGACTGTGCAATTCAGAGCAGCCTGGCCATGGTTTAAAAGGCATAAATGGAGGAAGAATAGTCACAGAGAAGGCATCGACCTCCATTCAAGGTGGGCTGTGAGGGGTGTTAGAAGCCTAGATTTTGCAAATTGAGCTGTTGAGAAATCTGAGAGCTTCATCACATACAGATATTTATGTAATTTCCAAACAGATATTGTGATCCAACAGGGAGGCTTACTAAGAGAAGCCATGATCTCACGATTCTCCTCCATGACTTCCTTATGCAGAGTTCTCTGGTCAGGATCCAGCAATGCCCACTCCTCATCTGTGAAATGAACAGTGGCATCTTCAAAGCACAGTGAACCCTAAAAGAAATAGATAAAAGTCCTCCTCTTAGACAGCCTAAAGATTATCAGCTACTTATTGCTCTGCTGTTTTCTGCCTGTTCTTTGCTGTGTCTTTTAATTGGGGTTGTTTTGTGATCATTTTAATTGTGGATGCTTCTTTTAATGTCTTCATGGAATTACTTTATTGTGTATTTTAATGATGGGCTTCAAACTTTGTGTAAATGGGTAGAACTCAATATTGTGTTATTCAGATCCTTCCAACCGTGCAAGCTTTCCCATTTGCCAGACAGAAGGGTCCCCACTCTGCTCTCTCATGTGATGTTCAGGGTGGGACCTCTGAAGCCCTAAAGCCAACTTCAAGGAGCACATGGGGGCAAAGGAAAAGGAAGAAGTGGGATGGGGAGAAGCCCCCGAGTGCAACTGATGGGGCTGTTTAAGTGGATCCTGACCATTGCTCAGTATGGCTTGTTAGCTGTGTAGAAGTCTACTTTAGCATTCAATGATTAGAAAGAAAACTCAGACACTTCTGGGTCTGAGGAATGGCGGAATGAAGTATCCTCTTCTGGCTCGCGACTGGCAGAGATAATTATGCCGTGATAAGAGACGGTCAGGTTGTTAATCTGACCCGCTAACCCTTCTTAGGGTAAGGGAAGGTCAAAGAGCAGAAGCCTCATATATTCTGAGAGACATCTGTCATCGTACCGGGAAAAGATAAAATCTCCAGGTTGGTGGCGGAGGTGATGGACAGAAGAGGAAGGGGGCTGTGTGAGAGAGGGATTTCCCCACGGTGAGAGGCTGAGAAGGGAGGAAGCCTCCCATGTGGGAGAGGGGAGGATGAAAGTCTATCTATATCTATCTATCTATCTATCTATCTACCTATCTATCTATCTATCCATCATCTATCAATCAATCAACCAACCAACTATTCATCTATCTATATCTATATCTAATCTATATCTATCAATCAATCAATCAATCAATCAATCATCTATTCATCTATCTATCTATCTATCTATCTATCTATCTATCTATCTATCTATCATCATTATATCTGCAACGTCCGAGAAATCATACTAGCAACATTCAAGAGGGGAGTTAAGGTGAGGTGGCTGTTCCTTGTTCTCAGCATGTACACTTTCTCAAATGCCATTTCCAGCCTTTTTAAAGGTGGTTTTGACAGAAGCCAAGAGGAGGAGAGATTGGTTCAGACCCAGAGGCACCTGGCTGCCCCACCCCTCAGCCCCCTTCCCCACAATGCTCTTTCCTTCTACCTGAGCTGCTTCCACAGCCATCGCTTCTCCTTCACCACCATGAAAAGACGCAGGAGGAGGTCTTGCTGGCATCACCTGGTCACCTGCGAGAGACAGAGGTAAGTGGGAAGCCAGAAGTGAATGCTTATCTTAGAGGTTCAGCAGTGCCTCTCTAACTGCAGATGGCCCTTCACAAAAGTCTCACTCACCAAGGGCATGTTGACCTTTGCACCCATTTCGTATTAGAGTTGTGTAAAAATACATCTCCCCTCCGTGGGGTTCTGGGCCCCACATGTCTTTCCAAAAAAGATTAAAAGAACCCACAAATTGGTTTCAAAATTGACAGAATGTTCCTTACCCAGCGTCCAATCTCTTGTGTCCAATGGAGTCCTCTTTGCCTCAGAGGAATCTGGGCCAGTTTCCTGTAACTGATATTTTCCCTGAAAGAGAAACAAGGATTCAAAACAGTTAAGGCGGAGAAAGTTTAGCAACAACAGAGGAAAAAGATTGAGGGGTATCCAATATCATTCTTTGGAAGTTTTTTAAAAGGGGGGTGCATTAGTACATAATTTTGGGGTGCTCTCCCTCCTGTTCTGAGCCCCTTGGGAGTATCCAGAGGAAAGTCTCTCTCACCTGCTCCTCTGCCTGACTCAGGAGGAATCCTTCGGCCAGGGCCACTGCCTGGGAACTGGTCTCCGCTCCACATTCCCTCACCCAGCTCTCCATCTCTGGAGGAAGGACAGCCAGGAACTGCTCCAAGATCACCAGGTCCAGCATCTCAGCTTTCGTGTGCCTTTCCGGCTTCAGCCACTGACGGCAAAGGTGGTGGAGTCGGCTGCAAACTTCTCGAGGTCCTTTGGCCTCTTGGAAGCAGAACTGCCTGAACTGCTGGCTCTGCACCTCTGAGTGGAGGGTGTCCTCCTCACCCAGGATCTTCTGCACAGGGTTTTCCCAGATTCCCCCACTGCACCCAGTTTGGATGGCATGGCCTCTTCCTGCTTCAGGGCCAGATGAGTCTTGCTCATCCATCTGTGCTCTCAGGAAGACTCCAAGAGAGAAGAAGGAATCCCTTGATCTTCCGCCAAGTTCTCTTTGTCCAGATTAAGAGGTGCTAGGAAATTCTACAAAGCAAATGCATCGTTCAGTTATAAAATTGACACACTGTCAGGAAAAGAAAAACATTCCCTGAGCAAGCATGGGTGCATCTTCCTAGGAACCAGGGCTGGACTCCACTACAAGGCAGACTCTGGGCTTTTTAAAGAAGAAAATGGAAAAGGAGAAGCAAGTGTCTAGCCCTCTTAAAGGGAAACTGAGCATGCAAAATGGGCAGGGAACTGCTGAGATTTCTGAGAGATGAATCAGCCTGGTTGCTCCTGCCCTAACCCACAGACCCCTCCCCAAAGGAGCTAGCAGCACAGCCATGCAGAGGGAGAGCAAAGCTGCCGCCCTCCTGAGACCTCGCTCCTCCCTGGCAGGACCCTCCACGCCCCTGACTTGGGGGTTCCCCATCCCTGCATAGGTTAATCTGCCCCCCCAGGGCCCAGACAACCCTCCCCTGCAGCCCTGGGACCCCCCTTTTCCCAACATGCCCTATGGGGGGGGGAGAGGAGACTCACTGGATTCCCAAAGGCGCCACTGAGGCAGCATTTACAGAGCAGAGAGACAACTGCCCCCTCCCCTCTCAGGAAGGGACTGGCAAAGAGCTTTTGCTCAGGAGGACCCCCCCCCTGCGCACCTTTATTGACTGGCTTCTCAAGGAATGCAGCTCAGCACTGTTACGGAAATTCCCGGGTCTGAAGAAAAAAGGCCGGCTGCGGCCTCCAACGGGTGTGTGTGTGTGTGTGTGTGCTCCGGCAGGCCTCCCAGGGGCCAGCCGGCTGCCTCCCCCGGCGATCCGCGGCGGCGGGGGCTCCCACCCCCCCGCGCCGCCGTCTGAGGAAAAAAGGCCGGCTGCGGCCAACGTGGGGGGGGGGGGCCTCCGGCCGGCCTCCCAGGGCCAGCTGGCTGCCCCCCACGACGATCCGCGGCGGCGGCGGGGGGCCTCCACCCTCCCGCGCCGCCGCCAAAAGAAGAGGCCACCAACGGCCCACATCGGGAGGGTGGGGGGGGGGGGTCCGGCTGGCCATACAATGATCCCAGCCCACCCCCGCCCGGCCGAGAAAAGGCCGCCTAGCGGCCTCACACCTCCAGGACGCCTGCTGCCCATTTGGGCCAAGCAGAGCGCCCAGCAGAAAATAAAACTGAAACTTACCTGACTCCAGCTGCCTGTCCCGAGAAGGAAGCTGACCTGAACCTGGAAAGGAAAAGAACCAAAGAGGGCTGTCTGAAGAGCTCAGACCCTCAGCTAGCCCTTGACCCCACCCCCGGCCGACTGCCCATTGTCCACCTGGCCGAGGGCGTGTCAAAGGGGTCAGCCTGAGCCAGGTGGGCAGCTCCCGCCCAGGGGACCCCTGCTCGGTGTCGCAAACCCGCCCACCTGAGAAGGGAGGGCGGAAATTGTTACAAAGTATCCACATTTAATTAATTGCTGTCAGTTTCTGATTAAATCATGCTCCGAGGGCTTTGTTCTCACAGTGGGGCGCCTGTCATCACCTCGTTAGCCCTGTCATCACCTTGTTAACGGTTACTGGAGCGTGCACAGAGTTCTAATCAAGCTCCGTTCTGCAGGGGAGATGCACGGCTCTGATTGGCTAAGACGCACCCCATAGGAAAGCATTGCCCATAGAATACATAGAGGTAGACCAACCTTAAAATAGAGGTTTAAAGGGCCGTAGAATACATAGAGATAGTCCAACACCGAAACACAGAGGTAGCCCTGCACAACACAGGGATTTAGAGAGCCGCGGAACGCATGGGAGTTGACTTGTACTACCCAGCGATTTAAATGGCCGCGGAATGGAGGTACACCAGTACAACACAGAAATTTAAAGCGGCACAGGGCGTCCTGCACTCCCGGTCCAAGAAAAAGGGAAAGGCGCGGGGATGGGGGGAAACCCTTTATCGCGAGGGCTTTATGTTGATAGGAAATTTCCAAATGGGGGACCGGACTTGCCTCATAAGGGTCCCAACCCTGAAGCACGAGGCGATGACCTCAAGAGAACCCCCTTATTCCTGCCCCACACTGTAGTCGCACAAGCATGCACACATAAACTCTGAAATAAAGGGTTTCCCCCTTTTTCTATAAACTGCGAAACACCAGTGCTAAAGCCTTCCTGCCCGCTGTTTTTCCCTTCTTCACGCCGGTCTACCCATTACTTCCTATGGGCAATACTTTCCAATGAGGCGCGTCTTGGCCAATCAGAGCCATGCATTTCTTTTCCAGACCTGGGCTCATTCGAACTCTTTGCACGCTCTGTTGCCTTCTAACGAGGTGTCGACAGGCGCCCCGCTGCGAGAACAAAGCCCTCGGAGTTGATTTAATCAGAAACTGGCAACAATTAATTAAATGTGGATACCTTGTAACAAATAAGGGTCTAGACACAGGAACTTCATTTTTAGCTTTATTCTTCCATAGTCAAGCCGTATAACTTTAGAAATTCATAACAAATCAATGCCTTAACAGATTTTCTCCGTTTTGGTGTCATTTTAAAGCTTGTAAAAAGGGCTTCCAAGTCTCTCAGTTCCCGCCATTGTTCGGGCATCAGGAATTGTCTTCTGATGCCCTTTTGTCATCCACCATTATTCACTGGACAGGGGGGCACGTCTCCTCAATCCACCATAATCCCTTAAGCGAGGGGACACGTACACACTCACCCAGGGCCTCAGGAAATGCCACACCTGGGCAATCCTCTCAAGCACCCATCCTCAGGTTGTCAAGGCGACAGACAGCCCCACAATGTTCCTTATTGTTTTGCCCCGGTGGATGTTCCCGATGTATATTGAACCTCACCCAAAACCCATTTACCTGTTCCTGTAACCCACCACTCATATGTAAATCTTGTTTACCCATATGCTGATCTTGTTGTACCCTCCTACTCTCCACCCCTTCTTGACGTGTTGCTTATGTGTTAGTGATGTAGTTGTGACGTATGGCGAACTGTATTCTGGGATGTAGCGGGAACCTTTAAAATAGGCTGTCACCCTTTGTTCTGGGTTCGGATTCGTCGGAACCTGTTGCGCAATAAACCCTTTGCTTTCGCTCCAACCTCTGGCTGTTCTCCTTTGATCTCCGCTGCGAACCACGGGCTTCTCTCGTAGGACCGGGACCTGGGCAGCCTCACGACCCGGAATTTCCGTAACAATGTACATGCTTGTGTAACAGTGTGGGGCACGAATGAGGGGTACTCTTGAGGTCATCGCCTCGTAACAGGGGGGTTTGGGCTTTTATGAGGCAAGCCCTCTCCCCCATTAGGGAATTTTCCCTATCAGCACTTTGTAACCCTGGCAAAGCCCAGCGCAAGAGGCTTCCTCCTCTCTCCTTTTCTGATTGTGTTTGGAGAGTCGCAGCCCAGGAGGAGCGACGTCCCTTGCACACCCACCCAGGCATGCTTTATTTGGGGGGCTTCCTCCCCTCTCTTCTAGGCAGCCACTGCCACCACAACCCCGGTCTCTGAGCCCTACCCCAAAGAGAGGTGCCTCCTCACACCACCCTACAGGGGCCTGGGAAGAGGGTGGCCCCAGCCTTGGTAGCCTGACAGAGACTGGCCCAAGGTGAATGCGAGGCCATCACCATACTCACCTTGGGAGGCGGCAGCTCCCCTTCAGCAGCGGACCCTCGCCTCCCAGGCAGGCACCACACACAGCAAGCCCAAGGAAGGCCAGCAGAGCACCTGCCAGCCTGGCCCCCACTTGTCTGCCCGCCCCCCACAGCAAGGGCTGGTGGACTGGCTGGCTGGGCTCCCTCACCACCTGCTTGTTTACTCCAAGGCTGCCTCTGCTCCTGGCAACCAGCACCCCCTGGCCAGCCCCAGAGGCACCATTTGCCTAGGGAGCTGGTAGCCAGGGCTGCTGCAACAAACAGCCACACAAGACTTTGGGAGGTAGAGACGCGAGAGGGCATCAGACGAGGGAGGGAAGGAAAGAGGGACACTGGCTGGAAACCCCTGGTTTAATACACTGAAAATGCTTTTGAATTGACTTATTTAAACTGCCCCTGTGAGCTGTGCAGCCTATCCTTTTAAACGTCTGTATCATTTCCTTCCAATGCAAAAAGTGCAGCTGGGCAGGCCCATCTTGAGAGAAGCTTCCTCCTCCTCCTCCTCCTCCTCCTCCCTCTCTCTCCAGGGATGCTCATCAGACGCCACCTACCTGCCTGCAGCCCAGAAGGGTCTCCTGCTCCTTCAGGACTCTGGTTTTTATCCACATGCAAAACTTTAGTGGAGGAATCTGTGCGTGTTTTAAACGGACTTCCGCCTGAGCTGGCATTGCTCAGCTGGTAGAGCATAACTCTTAATCTCAGGTACAGGTAGATAGCCGTGTTGGTCTGTCTGTCATAGTCAAAACAAAATAAAAAAATTCCTTCCAGTAGCACCTTAGAGACCAACTCAGTTTGTTCTTGGTATGAGCTTTCGTGTGCATGCACACTTCTTCAGATATACGAAAGCTCATACCAAGAACAAACTGAGTTGGTCTCTAAGGTGCTACTGGAAGGAATTTTTTTATTTTGTCTTAATCTCAGGGTTGTGAGTTCAAGTCCTATGGGGAGCATCAGATCCCTGCGTTGCAGGCAGTTGGAATAATGACCCCTGGGGTCCCTTCCAACTCCACGATTCTGTGTTTGCACTGAGTTTTCCTTAGCCATCCTGCTGGCTCCGCTGCCCACCCCCTTCGCTGGCTGCAGTTATTGGTCCAGGGGGCTCAGAAGAGTCTAGGGGGAGAGCAGCGCATCCTGCCAGATGGTTGAAGCCCTTTGCCACCACGGATCATTCTTCTGCAAGACGACCCATCACCACAAACTCTCCAATACCCCTCATATTTTTTGTACAAGATCTTCCTCTTTCAGTTGTAAAATCACAATACTTTATTTGAAGGTTTAAAGTGAGCTGTTTTGCCCCTCCTCCTCTGAAGAGTCAATGCCTATGGATCTGCCATGTGGAGCTTCTCTGATGTTCTCTTACTTGACAGAAGACAGGAGAGCTTCATGCGGAAATGTGTTTGGCAGACATTGAAAAATCTTGCTTTGGCCTTGCGGGAAGTTTTTAGTGTTTGACATTTTTGCTATGCTTTTATTATGCTGGAAGCCGCCCAGAGTGGCTGGAGCAACCTAGTCCAGTCAGGGGGGTGGGACAGAAGTAATAAATTATTATTATTATTATTATTATTATTATTATTAGCAGCAGGGTTTTTGCACATATAATTATGTTAGTGTAATAAAATAACTGGGCACTTTATGCATCCATCTCCCCCATTTCAGTGGATCTACTCAGAGTAAACTAAGCTGGCTTCCCTTCCTGTCTCCAAGAGCATCCCTTTCTTTCCTCTCAGTCGGCTTAGGGTGGGGAGAGAGCCCTGGCTGCCAGTCAGGGGGGGCAATGGGCAGGGGGACGCGCCTCCATGGCCCACGTCAGTTCAAGACCGCCTTCTCTGTGCTCCTTGTCATCCAGGCCTTCTCATTTCCCTGGGAAGGCCGAGGCTGGCAGACAAGGCCAAGGCTGGAGGGAGGGGGCGCCTGCTGCTACTCACCAGGGGGATAATGAAACTCTGCGTGAGCTCCAGGAGGTGGCGCCGCAGCAGGGCGCTCTGGGTGCCGGAGGGCTGCTTCTTGTGGATGCCCTGTGAGGCGGGAGGGAGGGGCATTGCGCTTGCGACACTAAAGGATGATAAGAATTTTAAAAATGCATCTCCAGCTCACCTGTCCCTGATTTTGAATTGGGGTGTGTGTGTGTGTGTGTGTCCATAGCCAAGAACAGACTCATGTAAAGCCCTCCCTACAAAACAAAGAATCTCAGACACAACCAGGATATTCAGGGCTCCAAACTCTGGGCCTCCGGCTGTTTGCTGGGAGAAGCCTGACTGCCCATTCTTAATGGCAACTCTGCTGGGCTTAGTGGAGCGGGGTGGTCCTGCTGGTTTTCTGTTTCTTTACATTAGCTCTTCTTGTGATTCGTGTGGAAATTGTTTAGTTTTGTTGTGTTTTTCAATATTTTATTTATTCTTTATGACTACTTAGTTATTAAACCCCCCCTTTCAAACTCTCAATCAGAAATCACCCCAACATTCCAAACTCCTCCTCCCTAGCTAACATTACCTTAAATCTCCTATTATGCTGAACTTACCATTATTACAGGGACGCGGGTGGCGCTGTGATCTAAACCTCAGAGCCTAGGGATTGCCAATCAGATGGTCGGCCAGCGGCTTAGTCCTGCTGGCCACATGACCTGGAAGCTGTATGCCGGCTCCCTCGGCCAGTAAAGCGAGATGAGCGCTGCAACCCCAGAGTCATTCACGACTGGACCTACTGGTCAGGGGTCCCTTTACCTTTAGGTAAAGGTAAAGAGACCCCTGACCATCAGGTCCAGTCGTGTCCGACTCTGGGGTTGCGTGCTCATCTCGCTTTATAGGCCGAGGGAGCCGGCGTTTGTCCGAAGACAGCCTCCGGGTCATGTGGCTAGCATGACAAAGCTGCTTCTGGCGAACCAGAGCAGCGCACGGAAACGCCGTTTACCTTCCCGCTGGAGCGGTCTCTATTTATCTACTTGCCCTTTGACGTGCTTTCGAACTGCTAGGTGGGCAGGAGCTGGGACCGAGCAACGGGAGCTCACCCCGTCGCAGGGATTCGAACCGCTGACCTTCTGATCAGCAAGCCTGTGGTTTAACCCACAGCGCCACCTGGTCCCTTCCCTTTACCTTTACCTTTTACCATTATTACATAAATTACTTTGATACATGTGAACAGAAGTTTAGATAAAAAGACCAGAACATCACACCCAAACATAACAGGTGTGCACACACTTTCCGAGAGTCCTGGTAGAGAGGTAATGCTATTCTAAGTTGCATCAGCAGAAGTATAATGTCCCCGTCAAGGGAAGTCATAGTCCTGCTCTGTTCTCCTTCGGTAGGACCACATCTTGAGGAATGTGTCCCGTTCTGGGTGCCACAATTTAAGAAGTATGTTTATAAGCTGGAACGTGTGCCAAGAAGGGCAACCAAGATGATAAAGGGTCTGGAAAGCTAGCCTTCTGAGGAACTGGTGAGGGTGGTGGGCATGTTTAGCCTGGAAAAGAGGAGACTGAGATGAGATATTATGGCCATCTTCAAATATCTAAAGGGATGTCACGTGGGAGATGGAGCAAGCTTGTTTTCCCCTGCTCCAGAAACTAGGACCTGAACCCATGGCGTCAAGTTACACGAAAGGAGATTCCCACAAAACATCAGAAAGAACTGTGAGGGTGGATCTAAACACAGGAAAGCAAACACTATAAAGATAGTTATAACAAAAGAAAGAAATCTCTATGGAAAATGGCATTTTAAAGTTTCCTGCTCTCTGGCACCATCTGGTGTTGCATGTATATAGCGCATTAAAATCGCTGTTTCTTTACTATTGCAGCTGACTCCTCAGATGGCAAGAGCTCTTCCACAGTGGAACAGATTCCTTTGGAAGATGATGGCCTCTCCTTCCCGCGAGGCTTTTAAGCAGAGGTTGTACTACATAATTATGAGGGTCCCTTCCAATTTTCGCTGCTGTGTGTTTTTTTGATGGGAAATTAGATTGGCCCTCTTACGGAAGCTCTTCCCACATTCCAAACACTGGTACGGTTTCTCCCCACTGTGAGTTCTTTGGTGGGAAGTGAGATTGGACCTCTGACTGAAGCTCTTTCCACATACGAAGCACTGATGTGGTTTCTCTCCTGTATGAATTCTTTGATGGGAAGTGAGACTGTCTTTTCGACTGAAGCTCTTTCCACATTCCAGGCACTGATAGGGTTTCTCTCCAGTGTGGATTCTCTGATGGGAAGTGAAATGGGCCCTGTGACAGAAGCTCTTTCCGCATTCGACACACAGATACGGTTTCTCCCCTGTATGAATGCTTTGATGGGCAGTGAACCTGTCCTTCCATGCAAAGCTCATCCCACATTCCAAGCACTGGTAGGGTTTCTCTCCTGTATGAATTCTCTGATGGGAAGTGAGACTTTTCCTCACGGTGAAAATCTTTCCACATTCCAGGCACTGATGTTGTTTCTTCTCTGTATGCATTCTTTGGTGGGAAGTGAGATGGGAGTTCCGAATGAAGCTTTTTCCGCATTGCAAGCACTGGTAGGGTTTCTCCCCTGTATGAATTCTCTGATGGGATGTGAAATGGGCTCTCTTACTGAAGCTCTTGCCACATTCCAAGCATTGATAGGATTTCTCCCCTGTGTGAATTCTTTGATGGGCTGTGAGATATTTCTTCCTGGTTAAACTCTTTCCACATTCCAGGCACTGATGTGGCTTCTCCCCTGTATGAATTCTTTGATGGGAAGTGAGACTGTACCTCCGACCAAAGCTTTTCCCACATTCCAAACACTGGTAGGGTTTCTCCCCTGTATGAATTCTTTGATGACATGTGTAATGGGACCTTTGACTGAAGCTTTTCCCACATTCCAGGCACTGATGTGGTTTCTTCCCTGTATGAATGCTCTGATGGGTTGTGAGATGGGAGTTCCGACGGAAGGTCTTCCCACACTCCAAGCACTGATATAGTTTCTCCCTGCTGTGAATTCTTTGTTGGGAAGTGAGGGGGCCGCTCTTACTGAAGCTCTTTCCACACTCCAAATATTGATATGGCTTCTCCAATGTATGGATTATGTCATGGTCTCCTTTGTTCTTAATTTCCGATCTATCACCGCCTGCAACAAAGAGACAAATGAATAAGAGCTTCAGGAACAAATGGAGAACTCCATTACTGAACCATACTAATCAATGGAAGAACTGAAGGTAGTTAGAAGGTGAGGTCTTACTACATGGTTCACTGCCTTTGTTGACTGACATAAACTGACATATTTTTTATTGTGTTTTTTATTAAAGATTTTCTGGATTCCCAAAAGTATGTGCAATGTCTCTCTCGTATTTTTTCCAAGTAACATTTTTACAAATCAGTTTCATTTGTTGAGACATTAGGAAGAAAAATGGGGAAATGGGTGGGGTGGGGTGGCTATGTTTCTATTTTACTTAATGTATGGAGGTTTTGGTGTCAGCGTTGTTTGTGCAGGTTCTCTGTTGTTCGCTTGTGTCCCTTTTGACGGGAACTGAAGATTTGAAAAGCCTGGCTCTCTCCTGGGATGGATTTATTTTGCCCAACCATGGAATCTGCTCCATAAAAAAAACCTGACAGAAGCTACTACAACTTCCATCCCCAAACCAAATCCATCATTTCAAAAGGCCTGGAAAGTTCAGATGAGCCAGATCATTGTTTAAAAACACATAATTGGAGGAAGAATATTGCCTATAGCCCTCCATTCAAGGTGACCTCTGGGGGTGTTGGAATTCCAGAATCTGTTGGTGGCGCTGTCTAGCTCCATCAGTATCTGGAGCTTGGTCACAGAGAGATATGGGCTGAATTTCAAAATGGATAGAATGATCCAACCGGGAGCCGTACCGAGAGAGGCCACCATGTCATGATTCTCCTCCATGACTTCTTGATGCAGAGCTCTCTGGCCAGGATCCAGCAATGTCCATTCCTCCTCTGTGAAATTAACTGCGACATCTTCAAAGCACAGAGGACCCTGAAAGAAAAAGAAAAAGATGCTTTTCTTAGACAGCATAAATATTATCTACTGCACTTTGCTGTGTTGTTTTCTGCCTGCTCATTTCAGTGTTGTTTTCATGGGATTGTTTTGCTACTCATTTTAATTATGGATTCTTCTTTTAAGGTCTTAATGGAATTCTTTTATTGTGTGTTTTAATGACGAATATTAAACTTTGTGTAAATGGGTGGAACTCTACATTTTGTGCTTTAGATCCTTCTGGCTGAGCAAGCATTCCCGTTCGTCGGGTGAAAGGATTCCTGCTTTCCTCTCCCAAAGGGCTCTTCTGGGGGAAACCTTTCTGATGCCCTAAAGCCAGCTCCAATGAGTGACTGAAATCATTTCAGTGACATTCAAGTTACAGCAAGGAGGCTGTTCTTTACTCTCTGCACATTAACCTTCTCAAATGGCATTTTCAGCCTTTGTTAAGAGGAGAGATATTTGTTCGGGTCTGGAGGGACCCTGACTGCCCCACCCCTCAGCCCCCTTCCCCACAATGCTCTTTCCCCCTACCTGAGCTGCTTCCACAGCCGTTGCTTCTCCTTCACCACCATGAAAAGATGCAGGAGGAGGTCTTGTTGGCATCATCTGGTCACCTGTGAGAGACAAAGGTAAGTGGGAAGCCAGAAGTAGATGCTTTTCTCTGAAGTTGAGCACTACAGATCTCCAACTACAGATGGGCCTTAGAAAAAGTCTCACCTGCTGAAAGAATTATTATGACCTTTGTACCCATTTCACATTTTAGTTGCATAAATATACATCTCCTCTTCTTGGCCCCAAGTGTATTCCCCTCAAAGAACCAATGGATCTTCCCTCCTTGGGGTTCTTAACGCAAAAGATGGAAAGAACCCATGGATTAGTTTCATAATCCACAGAATGTGACCAAACAGAGAAAAACCTTACCCAGCGGCCAATCTCTGGTGTCCAACCAAGCCTTCTCTGCCAGGCCCATTTCTGCAAACAGATCCTTTCCCTGAAAGAGAAACAAGGACTCAAAACATAGAATGTGGAGAAACATTGGAAAAGGAATGGTAGAGATAAAAACTTTCAGGATGGGCAATTCGTAGAGGATTTGGGGATACAAAAGTCCCTTTCACCTTCATTTTCTCCTCTGCCTGACTCAGGAGGAAACCTTCGGCCAGGGCCACCGCCTGGGAACTGGTCTCTGCTCCGCATTCCCTCACCCAGCTCTCCATCTCCGGTGGAAGGACAGCCAGGAACTGCTCCAAGATCACCAGGTCCAGCATCTCAGTTTTCGTATGCCTTCCTGGCTTCAGCCATTGATGGTAAAGTCTGTAGAGTTGGCTGCAAACCTCTCGGGGTCCTTTGGCCTCTTGGAAGCAGAATTGCCTGAACTGCTGGCTTTGTACATCTGAGTGGAGGGTGTCCTCCTCACCCAGGATCTTCTGCACATAGTTTTCCCAGAATCCCCCGCTGTTCCCAGTTTGGATGGCATGGCTTCTTCCTGCTTCAGGGCCAGCTGAGTCTTGCTCATCCATCTGTGCTCTCAGGAAGCCTCCCAGAGATCAGAAAGAACCCCTTGATCTTCTGCCAGGTTCTCTCTGTCCGGATTAAGAGGTGCTAGGAAATCCTACAAAGCAAACACATTGTTCTGCTATAAAACTGACACACTGTCAGGAGAGGAAACAGGTTCCCTAAGGAAGTGTGGAGGTGTGCGTTGTTGGTGTCCAGGGCTGGATGGGGCCAGTGGCCAGAAAAGTGGCCATTGCATGGATCCTCCTCCCACTTTATGCTTTTGTGAACCCTCCTCGACTGCCCACTATCAACTTCCATCATGCACTGAATGTCGCCTCTGAGCCCCCCACCTCCCTGGGCAATCTGCCTGCCAGCCCCATGGTTACCCATTCAATAAAGGCTTGTGCCCCAATTTCCCTTATCACTTGCCAGGAGCAACCACTTGCTCTGTGGCCATTTAAATGGCCCCCATCGTTCAGCCCGGACACTGAGATCCAGCGCCGAGGGCCTTCTGGCGGTTCCCTCATTGTGAGAAGTGAGGTTACAGGGAACCAGGCAGAGGGCCTTCTTGGTAGTGGCGCCCGCCCTGTGGAACGCCCTTCCAGCAGATGTCAAGGAAATAAGCAGCTATCCTATTTTTAAAAGACATCTGAAGGCAGCCCTGTTTAGGGAAGTTTTTAATATTTAATGCTGTATTGTTTTAACATTTGACTGTAAGCCGCCCAGAGTGGCTGGGGAAACTTGGCCAGATGGGCGGGGTACAAATAATAAATTTATCATTATTATTATTATTATTATTATTAAATGTAGATATCCCCCAGCAGTCAAGCCTTGGTGTTTTTTAATGTATTTGATATTTGATGTGAACCACCCTGAGACCTTGGGGTATATAAATTAAAATAATATAATAAAATAAAATAAAATAAAATAAATAAAATAAAATAAAATAAAATAAAATAAAATAAAATAAAATAATAAAATAAAATAAAATAAAATAAAATAAAATAAAATAAAATAATAAAATAAAATAAAATAATAAAATGTGCCACAGCCAGAAAGGAAGGCAGTCAGCAGGTGCTGCTACTTTTTGTCAATGGATGCTTCTTGTTACAATGTCACCAGCTGCACCCCAGGGAGTAGTTTCAACTGCCTATCAGAATGGATCCCCATTAGCTAAGTACTGTGCACCCCTGTTTTTCAAAAGCCAAGCCATGGATCCCCTACTCTGAAAATGTCAATATCTTTGTGGGAGTTTTTGTTATGTGAATGGCGCCACCATACCCTCCAATGCATCCCAGCGTAAAAGCAGGACACAGTCTTCCGGGTCGCATTCCTGCGAAAGTCATTCTCTGCACGAGAATCATAACATGGTGGCCTCTCTCGGTATGGCTCCCTGTTGGATCATTATATCTGTTCTGAAATTCAGTACATTTTTCTAAGTGACCAAGCTCCAGATATTGATGGAGCTCAATCTGCCACCTGCAGATTCTGGAATTCCAACAACCCCAGAGGGCTCCTTGAATGAAAGGCTATAGACTGTTTTGTCTGTGAATATTCTGTCCTGGACAGATGACAGGAATGTGTCACAGACCGCTTGGGACCTCCGTTAATATATGTGACTGATCCATAAATCTGAATTGGGTTTGATAAGTACCAAATCTTGGGCTACGGTACTTAAACCGTTTCCCAACTTCACTAGCATCTAGCACTGTGGTTCAGAATCTGTCAGGTTCAAGCAATAGTAATAATAATAATAATAATAATAATAATAATAATAATAATTTATTTATACCCCGCCCAACTGGCTGGGTTTTCCCAGCCACTCTGGGCAGCTTCCAGTAAAACATTAAAATACAATAATTCATCAAATATTAAAAGCTTCCCTAAACAGGGCTGCCTTCAGATGTCTTCTAAAAGTCAGATAGTTGCTTATTTCTTTGACATCTGGTGGGAGGGAGTTCCACAGGGCAGGTGCCACTAGCCAGGCAAATTGGAGCAAAACGGCGGCTAGGAAGCCTGATCATTTAATGTTGCAACAAGGCTCCAACTCTCAAGCAAAACGAGGAAGCAGCAGCCCAGAACCAAGGGCTGCATGGGTTCTGAAAAGTTCCCAAACTTTCCCATAACACATTTCACACAGCATCATCAAAACATCATAGGTATTTCACAAAAAAGGTGTGGTGTCAGGTAGAAATTTGAGATCCAGACACGGCCCTGTTTGTTACGACGTCTCTCTCACCCTGGCAGAATAAAGTATTTACATGTTGGCACAGTTTATTTGCTCTTCCTGCTCTTTGCCTAATTCGCCTCTGGGGTGGACTTTCCGCTTGAGTATTGTGATTCTGATAACACCTAGTCTGGTCCCTTTGCCAGGGCTGGAAACACCTGGTTGGGAGGGGCATCCTGGGGGTGTGATGACACATCTCGAGGATTATGGCCTCCCTGCTCCCTTCATGCCAGGAGTCAGGGGTCATCCCCTCCATCCTTAGGATCACAATTTTACTACCTTTTGGATCTATATAAAACCATCTATTCAGCTATTATTTTTTTGGGGGGGGGAGGTGAATTTCTATCTTTCAGAAAGTGGGGTTTCCTTGCCTTATTATGGTGCTGGGAGCCCAGTATGTCTAATGGAGGGAAATGTATAGAAATCTGTGGTGTCTGTGTGTGGAGCGAGCTCCTTTGCTCTGGAGCTATGGCTGTTGTCAAGTCCAGGGCTGGATTTCGGTTTGATGAGGCCCTAAGCTACTGAAGGTAATGGGGCCCTTTCTATGTCCAGCTGTCCTTTGTCAACAACCAATTGTCACTGTTTTTTGTGTTGAATATATGTTATATGGTCACTGATGCACCTAATAGGTATCTCAAGCCATTTGCCATGCAGCCAGTCCATGCAGAATGTAGGCACTCTATATATGTTTGTTGTCGTTTAGTCGTGTCCGACTCTTTGTGACCCCATGGACCCTATATATTGAAATGAGCAAACCAACAATATTTTAGGGAGCAGGCTTGCAGGTGGGGCCCATGATTTACATCATAGGAGCCTACACAACACAAAACACTGTCACTGTATGTAGATTTTATTTTATGTGTTTTTTATCTTATATTTTGGAAATGTACATCCAGTTTTTTTCCCTTTAAATATTTTTGGGGCTCCCAAGAGAGTGGGGCCCTAAGCTATAGCTTGTTGAGCTTATACATAAATCCGGCACTGGTCAAGTCCTTACAGCGCAGCGTGCAAATTCAGCAGACCAACGCTTCTGGTGTGTTGGGTGGGTAAGCCCCATCTTTGTCCAGACCAGGTTTCTTCGCATGGTCTTTCCCCCCTGACCCTAAGATTCCCCGCAAAGGGTCCAGCAGCAGCGCATCAATGCAAAGGAAACGCAGAGTTGGAGCCCTCCCTGGCAGGACCCTCCGCTCCCAAACTTGGGGTCCCCCGCATGAGCTGAACTCCCCGCAAGCCCCCTCCCTGCAGCCCCGGGACCCCCTTCTCCCCAAGGGCCCTCTGGGTCAAGAGAGAGGAGACTCACCGGATCCCAGCAGGAGCCACGGGCGCATCCTCTGCAGCGCAGAGACAAAACAGCCCCCCCCCGCCCGTTCAGGGGCTTGAGAAAGAGGGAGGGGTCCGGAGGACCAGCCCCCTGGCTTTGCTTCCTGTCCTCTCTAGGAATCCAGCTGTTGCCTTTTAACCCTTGCTAAGCCGAGCGCAGCAGGCTCCCCCCCCCCTCCCGAAAGCAGGAGCCGAGGAGGCGCCGCGCGAATTGTGCGCAATGAGCCCCTGGAGAGATGCTCTCTTTGGGGAATCCTCTAGGCTGGGGGCTGAGCTGCCCTCTCCCCGGGCCAGAAGAAACAGGTGGAGGAGCAGCTCGCAGGGGGAAAGGCTCTGCAAGAAGCAGGACAAGAGCCCCTCCAAACAAAATAAAACAATTCCTTCCAGTAGCACCTTAGAGACCAACTCAGTTTGTTCTTGGTATGAGCTTTCGTGTGCATGCACACTTCTCCAGAACCCGTCAGTTGTTGCTCCTGGAGGAGACGGGGCTGCCCCTTCTGCGCCCCATCTTCCCGAGACCTACAGCATCACGATGCACGTACAAGATGTGCCTCAGAAGGTTGCCTTAAAGGCTAAAAAAAAGCAAAAAGCAAAAGCAAAAACCTCAAAACTCTGTCCTGATTTTCACTTTGGGGAATATGGCCACCCTGCTTAAAGCGCCACACTTCTCACCAGCTTCCCCAGTCAATCCTCCCGCAGACCCCATGGTTGTTCCCATCAGGGCCTGCGCCCCGAGCTCCCCTTTAACCTGTCAAAAGCACGCCCCCCCCCCCGCCGTTTATACCCAGGTGGGCGGGGTATAAATAAATCCGAAGCTGTCAAATTCGTGGCTCCGCAGCGCCCCCAATGGCTAAAATGGAAACAGCCGGTCTCTGTTGATGGAAGACCTGCAGGAAGCTCAGGCGGGGGGGCACTTGCATCCCGATGGTTAGCAGGAGCAGTGACGGATTTACCTATAAGCTAAACAAGCTCTAGCTTATGGCCCCTCTCTCATGGGCGCCCCCAAAAAAATTTTTAAAGGAAAAAAACCCACCTGGATGCCCATTTCCGAAAATATAAGATAAAAAACAAATAAAATAAAACCTACTTACAGCAAGTGTTTTGTGTCGTGTCGGCTCCTCTGATGGAAGTCATGGGCCCCACCTGCTAGCCTGCTCCCTCAAATATCACCGGTTTGCTCCTTTCTATATATAGGGTGCCTACATTCTGCATTGACTGGTTGCATGGCCACAGGTGCAAATGGCTTGAGATACCTATGAGGTCCATCAGTTACCATATAGCATATATTCCACACAAAAAACAGCCACCATTTGTTGTTGACAAAGGACAGCTGGACATAGAAAGGGCCCCATTACCTTCAGTAGCTGAGGGCCTCATCAAACCGAAATCCAGCCCTGAGCAGGAACGCCACACTTAGGCAGTTTTACTGGGGGAAGCTTGTGTTTTGGAAGGGAAGCTTGTACAGAATTACCGGGACCATATAACACCAGCCCTCAAGGATCTACACTGGTTTACAGCACGTTTCCGAGCAGAATCCAAAGCCCTCCATGGCCTCTGCCCTGTTTAGCTGGAGGGTCTCCCCTCGACCCGCCTGCCCCCTTGAAGCAGCACCTCCACCCCTTGACCGCCATCCATCCTGCAGACACTCACACAGGACGTTCCCTGCCTTCCCCGCTTCCGATTGAGGAGAGTTTGATCGGGGCATCATCCACGTCCTGGTGATCTCACCCAGCGGCCTCATGCAGATGCTGGAAAGCCTGGCGGAGAGGAGGGGGCCCCATGGCAGCCCACTTGTGGGTGCAAGGGGCAAGGTGAAGAGGGAACCCTTGTCTAGCAGCACTGTGTGAGTGTTCTTCGCTTATGTCCTTCAGCTGAGCCCATTCCCAGCATTTCCCAGCCCGTTTCCCTATAAAAAGCTTTATTCAGAAGAGCAGTTTGCACCACCCACTCAAGAAGAACAAATGAAATTAAAAACAAGAACAATTAATTGCACATTTATTCCAAAGCCTGTTAAAACGACTGAGTTTAATTCAACAAAGTGAACTGGATCCAGCGACGCCAGCTTTTGAAAGGCTGGTGGTCCTTTATTCTTCCAGCGCCCCGCCAGGGAAATTCACAGCCCCCCATTGGGAACCTCTGGCTTAGACAAGGGGGGGTGTAAAAAGGCAATAAATAAAGATGGCCGAGGCAAAGCTCAGCAGCCAAGGCTCCTGACAATCAACACTTATTCATTTACTGCCACTGCACAGCAGGCACATCCAGACACACATGGGGGGGGCAGGGGTTTGGGGGGGCAGGGTGGAGGGGCTGCCACTTGCCCTCACACAGGGCCATGAAGGAGAGGGGCCTGCTCACGTCAGGGCCACTGTCCGCCTTGCAGGAGACATTTCTCCCTTCTCCGGCACCGGGGAGATGTGGGCGCAGCAACTGGAAGGAGACCATCCTCAGGCAAAGGAGCTTCTATGGGGAGGAAGGGCGGCCCCCTCCAAGAGCCCATGGGGCGCCCCACTCCAGGCCCAGCCTGCCAAGATGGGGGGCAGCTGCCTCCCCGCAGTCGGGTTCCTCTGGCCCAGGCAGCCTTCACTGGGGGCCCAGGACGGCCTGGAGGTCCTCAGGCAGCGACCCAACGGTGGTGGCGATGTAGAGGCCCACCCGATGCAGAGTCTCCTCCTTCACGGGGAGGCGATGGCACCTGGCGCGCACCTGCCGGGGGAGGCAAGGCACAAGAGTTAAGGCAGCAGAGAGCTGAACTCTGGAACTCCCTGCTGCAGGAGGCAGTCCTGGCCACCAGCCTAGAGGGCTTCAAAAGAGGATTAGACCCATTCATGGAGGAGGACAGGGCTCTGGGTGGGGACTAGCCCTGAGAGCTCGGCTCTGCCCTCCACAGTCAGATGAAGAAATGCTTCTGAGCACCGTTTGCTGGAAAGCACAGGACGGGAGAAGGCTGCTCCTGGGCCAAGATCCTGCTTGTGGACTTGCCCTTGGGGGGGGGCATCTGGTTGCCCGCTGTGAGGACAGGATGCTGGCCGAGATGGGCCCCTGTGGCCTGATCCAGTCTCAGGCTCTTCTACTCTGAAGACCAGTCCACTGGGAGAGGCAGAATCAGGTCCTTAAAAGTGACTGATTGAAGCCGCCCCGGGAGCTGGGCAGCACTGCCTTTCAAATGTCTGTATCCCCATTTCTTTCTGACGCACCAAGTGCCCACCTAGAGAGAAGCTGCTCCTCTCTCCCTTTCGCAACAGGGATGCTCACCAGGCGCCACCTGCCCGCCTGCCCCCACAGACGGGCACCAACCCATCGCCCGACAACCCAAGTGGGTCTCCTCCTCCTTCAGGACCCCGGTTGTTGCCCACATGCCAAAGTTCAGCGGAGGGATCGGTAGGAGTTTAAACCAGGCTCTCGTCCGCTGAGGTTCTCTTAGGGGATTCCCAAGGCTGAAAGAGGCCTGGTCACTGTCTTGGGGGGGGGCAGCCAGCCAGCCAGCCAGGCTCCGCTCTGCTCCCTCGAGAAGAGAGCCCCAATCCGAGCACCTTCCACCCATCGGGCGCACCTCGCTTGGGAGCATCCCGCTTACCAGCTTCTCCTGGAGCTTCAGGACCAGATCGACCACCTCAACCTCGGACTTGTCCTTCACCCAGGCCCGGATGTTCTGCGGGGAAAGCAGCCGACTCAGCTGGGAAGACACTTCCTGGCTTCCTCCTCCCCAGAGCAGGGCTGGGCAATGGCAATGGCCCTGATCCTGCTGCCACTTTCTGGCGCACCTGCCAGGAATCTTGCAAAGCACGGGGGGGGGGGGAGGCTGTCTGGGCAAACCCGAGCCCGGCTCAGCTGGAGAGGAGCACAGGTGTGTCTTCCTGGCTCTTTGCGAAATGCCGAGCAAGCGCTTTGACTGTGCAAAGCCCTCAAGCGGACTGCGAAGAAATACTAGTCAAGGAAATGGGGCAAATGCCCACCTCCTTTCCAGCCTTGCCGCTGCCCGAAGACGGTGACGCAAGCCCAGCTCTGATCTCCACCCAGGAAACCTGGCCGGGGGGGGGGGATGGGACATCAGTGCTGCTTGTCTGAGGTTGAATCGCCCAGGAAAGCACTGAGGGCTGAGATTGCCCCAAGCGGAAGGAGGACGTGGGCAGCCGCTCCCCAATGCAGGAGCCCCCCCGCCCCCCCATTCTCCACGCACCGCCTCCGAGATGGCTTCCAAGTGCAGGGCCTCCAGCTTGTGCATCATCTCCCGGTGCCTCTGGCGGTACCAGCCATCGAAGTTTGGGGATCGGAAGAAGCGCCTGTGGGCGGAGAGAAGGGGGCTGGGTGGGTGCTGCAAGGGGGGCCACGGGGGGGGGGCTGGGGTTTCAGGCAGAGGCTCTGCCTAGTCCTTAAGCCACAGGAGGAGGCCTTGGTTGCCTTCCAGTCCTAAGGGGCCAGAGAGTGAGGGATGGCCAAGCCCCGTTTGCAATGGGCAGGATCTGGTCCCTGGCAGGGGTCCAGGCAGAGCTGGCAACGAAGGCTGAGCTGGGTGGACCCCCAACTGCCCGGCTCGGAACGGGGCAGCAGCAGCTTTCCACACCAAGCCTGGCCCTCTTCCTCTAGGGTTGCCCCCAAGGGCTGTTGTGAGACGAGCGAGGGGGCCTGCTGCTAAGAGCTACCATGTCCGCTTCCCTGCTTGCAGAAAGGGAGGTCTCCAGGGCATGGCCTCTCACCAGATTCAGGGGTGAACAGCTAGCCTACACTTTCAGGAAAAAAGCAGCCTTCTTTTTGGATTGTGTACTATTTCGAAATACGATTGGAGTGGGTTTGGAGGTTCCCCCGTAGGACAAACTCCCTGATGTTGAAAATCTTGTTCCTGGGGGCTCCTGCCTGTTCTGCTCCTTGACACCCTAGCTTTCCACACACAGGGAAGAGCTTTGGGATTTGTATGTGATCAGCCACCTCCATCCAGGTTTAGCCCTCCTGGGGCTGAGCTGTCCCAGTCAGGAACTTTGTGCCGGCCCAAGGCCTACCTGTACAGGCCCACCCAGTCCCCCTTCAGCACGCAGGTGAGCTGAGGCCCAGCATGCTCCAGGGTCTTGAGGAAGTCCTCCTGCTGGAAAGGGCGGATCTGAGGGGGGTTCTGAGCATGGGAGAGAGAGAAGGAATGAAGCCATGGCAAACTGGGCACTCCCTCCTTCCATGAAGGGGAGCCATGCTCAGCCTGCATGCCTCAACCTCCTCCCACAGCCGAGCAACAAAGACCCATGTGGTCCGCAGAGCATGCGCTCAGCCAGCCGCCCCACTTGCCCGCATGCGCCCTGCATGACTGGCCCCTACAGAGGAGCCTGCGGGTGACCCAGCGGGCAAAGACCCACTGGCGCTGGGGGTGGGGACCACGTACCTTCCAGGGGGTGATGGCCCTCTGTAGCGGCATGAGGCTCGCCATGTAGTGCTCCTAGGGAAGGCCAGAAGGGAGGGAGGGAGAAGTCAGAGGACCCCCTTTCAGCTCTGCCGAGAAGAGGCCTCCCCCCGACAGTCATGCAGCTCCGGGGTGGGGGTGGGGAAGATGGCCTGAAATAGGCAGCCTCCTCCCCAGGGGGCAGCAGGAGGACAGCAACCTCCAAAGGGAGAGAGACCAGGAGAGTGGCCCCCCATGGCAGAGCACCTGCTGGGCATGCAGAAGGCCCCCAGGCCCCACGTAGGGCGGGGAGAGAGAGCCCTGGCTGCCAGTCGGTGGGGGGGGGGGGTGCAATGGGGAGGTGGGTGTGCCTCCATGGCCCCCGTCGGTCGAAGGCCGCCTTCCCCGTGCTCCTCGTCCTCCTGGGAAGGCAGAGGCCGGCAGACAAGGCCGAGGCTGGAGGGAGGGGGCACCTGCCGCTACTCACCAGGGGGATAATGAAACTCTGCGTGAGCTCCAGGAGGTGGCGCCGCAGCAGGGCGCTCTGGCTGTCGGAGGGCTGCTTCTTGTGGATGCCCTGCGAGGCGGGCGGGAGGGAGGGTCATTGCGCTTGTGGGGCCACCGGCCTCTCCCCGCCCCTCTCCCGGAAGGCTCTGACCCCCAAGGGGGAACTGGGCTCCAAGCAACCAGCCCCTCCCCACCCGCAGCGCCCGCTCACCTTCAAGAGCTGCTTGATCAGGGTCTTGTCCTTGTGCAAGAAGGTCTTGTAGGAGGTGTAAAGTCCTGCAGCCAGAGACCCCCCACAAGGAAGTGAGGCCAGGGGGGTCCTTCGCAGGGAACGACAGGGAGCCCCCCCCCCCCCGTGTTTCCCAGGTGAGCGAGAGGCACTTGATGCACCCCCCCCAGCAGGTGCTGGGAGAGCCCCTGCCAGCTTCTCTGCTCTGCTGTCTCATCCAGGAGCGGCTTTCGAACACGGCACCAGCAGCTGAGCCACCAAGAGGCTCCTATCGGCCCCCTGAGGCCCCCCTTTGCGGCCCCTGCTCCTTACCCGGCTTGGCGTCCAAGGTCTTCAGCTTGGCCAGCTTCTTCACCTTGACCTGCTTGGGCAAATCCCCTAAGGAAAAACACAAGGCCAAAGGGTGGGGGGGCTGCAGCTGCTCTGCTCCCCCCGACACAAGGAGCCGCAAGCCTGGCTGGCCTTCCGGGCATGAGCTCCTGTGCCCCTGGCTGAGCCCTGGACTGCTCCCCCCTCCCACCCACCCCGGTTCCCAAGGGCCAGGATCCTCGCAGGCAGGCGGCCCCAGAGCCCCTCCTTACCGGCCATCTTGAGGTCCCCCAGGCGCAGGATGTGGGGCCAGTGCTGCAGAGTCTTAATGAAGAAGGGATTGGTGACGCCCAGGACAACACTTGGCCTGGGGGAGGGAGAAGGGGGAAGGTCAATCCTCAGCTAGGAACCCCCGGTCCCCCCCCTCCAGGCAGCCCCACACCCAGGACACTCACGGGGCCTGCGTCCGCGTTGTGTACTCCTTGAACTCGCTGTCGTGGATGGTGAAGTAGGGGCGGAAGTCGCAGCAGAACTTCAGGGGGGCCAGGCAGCTGGTGGAGAGGGAGGGGGCAGCCCCTGTCAGAGGCTCCAACAGGCACCCCAAGACTGCTATAGGTGCTGGCAGAACCCCACTCCTGGCCCTGCTAGGGGGTCCTCTTCGTCCTCCACCCCCCCTTTGGCAAGGGGCTCTGAGGGTCTTTTAACCAGGGGCAACTCTGGAGATTCGCGCCCCCCCTTTCCCAACAAGCAAACCGGGCCCAGATGCCCAACAGCCCCCCACCTGGTCAGGGCGAGGACCATCTCTGAGGAGGCGGCAGGAGAAGGCGCCATCACCACGAGGGGCTCCCCCAGAAGCAGCAGCTCCCACAGCGCCTGCAGGTGGATCAGCACTGGCTGGAAGCACCTGGGGAGAGAGAGGGAGGAGGGCAGGGGGGGGGCAGGCCAAGGCAGGCTCGCCCTCGCCCCTATCACCAGGCCTCGGAAAGCGGGACGAGGCGGCGCATCAAAGCCTCCCCAGGCCGCCAGCCAGCAGGCCCCCCAGAGACAAGAGCTGCTTTGTCCCCATGAGCCTCTGGGGCTCCCACCACCAGATTCCCCAAGGGGGATGAAAGGAGCCCCCCAGTGTGAGGGGAAACTCCTAAGAACCCCAGAAGAACCGGCTGGATTAAGGCCCAAGCGAACCCCAACCCCCTCTTTTCACAGGGGCCAACCAGATGGGGAAACCCACCCTCAGGATCTGAACTCAAGATCAGGGCTGAGTTTGGGGATACCTGCTCTGGGCCAAAGGGTAGGCAGGCTCCCCTGAGAGCCCCCCCTTTGCCCCACCAGATGCTTCTCAGGAACCCCCCTCCCCTCCCTTGAGCCCAGACTTGCCCCTTCTAGCAGGGGGCAGAAAAAGAGAGTGCTCTCACCTGAAGAGGTCCAGTTCGTGGATGCTGGGGAGAACCAGGGGGGCTGGCAAGAGGTTCTGGGGGGGGGGAGAGGAAGGGAGTCAGTGGATGACCCAAATGGAGCTTTAAGTCTCAGTCCAAATCCCAAAGGTTGGCACCAGAAACACACAACCCCCCTGTGCCATGTGGCTCACCCAGAGGGAAGCGCATGAGGGGTCATAAGAATAACAACAATCATTTCATTCTTTACACCCCGCCCATCTGGTTGGGTTTCCCCAGCCCCTCTGGGCGGCTCCCAACAGAAAACTAAAAGCAGAATAAAACTTCAAACATTAAAAACTTCCCTAAACAGGGCTGCCTTCAGGTGTCTTCTAAAAGTCAGATAGTGGCATTTAGTGGCCCTTGGAGGGATGACATCTGGCAACTCCAGGCAGAGACCAGCTGACGGCAGCTCAGGGCCCAGTTATATGCAGAAACAAGCCCCTGCCCTGGGGGAGGCAGCCACAGGCCGAACCACAAGGGCCGTCTCTGCCCTGCTGAGCTGAAGAAGGCCATCTTGCCACCCAGCTTTTCTCACACGTCACATCCAGTCCCTGCCCCCCTGCAATGCAGGAATTGTTGCTAAAGCACCTCTGACAGGCGCCCCCCCCCCAAATCTCTGCTTAGAAACCTCCAAGGAAGGAGAGTCCACAGCTTCCTGAGGGTCTGGGTATGTTTAGCTGGGTATGTTTAGCCTGGAGAAGAGAAGGTTAAGGGGTGATCTGATAGCCATGTTCAAATATATAAAAGGATGTCATATAGAGGAGGGAGAAAGGTTGTTTTCTGCTGCTCCAGAGAAGCGGACACGGAGCAATGGATTCAAACTACAAGAAAGAAGATTCCACCTAAACATTAGGAAGAACTTCCTGACAGTAAGAGCTGTTCGACAGTGGAATTTGCTGCCAAGGAGTGTGGTGGAGTCTCCTTCTTTGGAGGTCTTTAAGCAGAGGCTTGACAGCCACCTGTCAGGAATGCTTTGATGGTGTTTCCTGCTTGGCAGGGGGTTGGACTGGATGGCCCTTGGGGTCTCTTCCAACTCTAGGATTCTATGATTCTATGAATGGTGGTTCCTGTGCCGCAGGGAAAAGCATATGCCATGGCAGGGTCCCGTTCCCCCCACCCTCCAAGTCCCAGCAGCTCTCACCTCCTGATTCTGGGGCTTGGCAGGGCTGGAGCCAGGCTTGTCCAAGCGGGAGGGAATCCTCACCTGCGCCATGAAGAGGGACAGGCAGAGTGAGCGCCCCTCCCCCAGAGCCCCCTCCCCTGCTGCACCTCGTCCCCGCCAGGTACCTGAATGACGACGCCCATCACTGGGAGGTTGAGGGTCTGGCCAGGCACAGGAGGCGGCCACTGGTCAATCTCGCTGCACACTGGAAGAGGCAAGGCCGTTTGAGGAGGCGGCCCTGGACTCCCCCACCCCAAATGCGGTGGCCCCCGACTCCCTCCCCGCAGGACCTCCATCGTGTCAGCTTATTTGCCCCCCATCCTAGGGGAGGAGGGGAAAGGCCAACACGGCGGCATCCATCTCTCCCCACATACCTGGGAGATGAGAGGCTGTGGAGCAGGCAGTGGGGCGCCTTGGAGAGAAAACAGAAGGGCTTCCTCTTGGGATGGGGTGATCAGCAGGTTACCCTGCGAAACTGGCCGGCAGGAGATTCAGGACAGGCAAGAGGGCCACCCGGCAGCCTTGGCCAACCTGGCGCCCTCCAGGCCTTTTGGACCATGGCTCCAATCAGCCAGCACAGCACAGCTGGCCCTATTGCTTCCCGTCCCCAGTGCCGGTTGGGGCTGCTGGGAGTTGTAGTTCAAAACACCTGGAGGATGCCAGGTTGGGAAATGGTGTAGCCTGCCATCGTCGGGCCTGGCCCCAGGGGTAACCAGTCCCTCCTCACCTGCCTCCAGGCACGGGTCCAGCTTGTCAAAGTACTCTGGGGCTATGAGCTGCAGCAAGGCCTGGAAGAGGTTCACGTAGGGGAGGCGAGACACCAGGACAAGAGACTGGAGAGAGAGAGAGAGAGAGAGAGAGAGAGAGAGAGAGAGAGAGAGAGAGAGAGATAGGGATGGTCGCATTTCCATGCCAATTAATAGAGTAAAAAAAACCTCTAAGCAGCATACAGTGGTACCTCGGGTTACGTATCTGATCCGTTCCGGGGTGCCATTTGCACCCCGAAAAGTACGTAACCAAAGCGGCAATATCGTGCTTGCACGGAAGCGCGATATCACGCTTCTGCGCATGCACGAACTGCGCATAACACTTCTGCGCATGCGCAGACCGCACGGAGCGCTTCTGCGCATGTGACGAAAACCCGGAAGTAAACACTTCCAGGTTTGCCGTGTTCGCAACCCGCAAAAACACAACCCGCAGCAGACATAACAAGACGTATGACTGTACAGAAAACTGAAGCAACAGCAGACAACTTACACAAAATATTACAAGAACATAGTTATGTATAAAAATGTTACATTAATACAATATTCCTGATATCTACACATCAATACCAAGTCCTGGTCCTCCCTCTCAGCCTCCGGGTTCTCACCCAGCCAGGGTCCAAACCAGCTCTTGGCTCACCCACAGAGAGAAGAGTTCTCAGAAACAGCAGACATCTCCCTCGTCTCTCCCTCTAGACCCGCTTTTGATGGGCAGCCCAAGGTGGATGGAGTTTCCTCAGGCTGCCCACAGCTGTGCCCCCTTCAGCCGCTCTCTCCACCCCCAGCTCCTACACTGGCTGGCAGCCATGACTCTCGGAAAGATGCAGGAAGGGCTGCAAGAGATCCTGCCCATCTCCTCCTCTTCCTTTTCCATCTTGTCTCGCTCCCCACAGCCACCCTCATCGTTTCAGGCCAGTGGGTCAAATCTGCTTGGTTCTCTTCTTGCCCAGCCCCCTAATTCCAAAGCTGCTTCTGTGACGCCCCAAAGGGACCTGCCTCTGGCAAGGTCAGCCGCCATCTGCCCAGGAGGAAGCAGCTCAAACACTCTTTCCCACAGCACAATCTTACGGCTCGTGCCACTTTGGGCAGCACCCGGCAGACTCAGAAGAGAGGAGGCTGGTGGAGGAGGGAGAACAAGCAGCTCCCCTTCCCAGTTTTTGAGGCCCCTGGCGTAGCTGCCCTTCCTTGGGCCCCCTCCAGCTCCCCCCCCTTCTGCCAGAGCCTCACTGGCAAGGAGCGACTCCAGCTCTGCGCAAAGGAAAAGGCTCATCTGGTCAGAGGCTCCTGAGCGGCCCAGCCTTGGCTTGTGTCTCCGCTCACCTTCTGGAAGTAGCCTCTCTTCACAGAGCTGTCCTTGACTTGCCGGAAGAACACGTAGCCAAAGTAGTGTGCAGGGTCTCTCTGGGTTGGGGAAGCAGAAATGTCGGTGAACGACCCCCCGCAATCACTTTCAGCCCCAGCGCCTGGCCTGCAGGGACGTCCCCACGGCTACAACCCTCTAGAGACTGCTTTCCATTCAGCAGGAACTTGCCACCCTCACATCAACCCGCCTGGCACATGCCACCACTTAAGCCTGCACCCACCATTGTGGCGCAGGTGAGCTGCCAGCGGGGCCCCTCCCCGAGTCCTCCAGGAGGGGCATAGGGTGTGCCAATCCAGACACAGCTTGGCTTGCGCATCACTAGGAACCCATGGAGGGAAAGGCTCTCCCCTCAGAGAAGGAAACCCTGCCTGCGCTTGGGGATTGAGCCAGGAAAGGAGAGCCCCCAGGGGTCTTTCTCCTCAGCCTGATGCTGAGCCTGGGTCTTGCAGGGCACTCGCTCTCCCAAGGACCAGCCGACGCCCCACCCACAATTGCTCCAGTTCTGCCTCTCCACAGAACAGTGGCCTGAGAAAGCCAAGTTCATCCCCAGAGATGCTGTTCAGAATTGATGCATTTCAAATTTAACATTTTTTAAAAGTAAGTTGTTTGAAGTCATTTTTTTGTACTAAATGACAAGTAATAATCCTATATAATAATCTTGAAGTGTCCCTGCTTTTCCGTGTGTCACGGAAGTGCGTTGTGCGCATGTCACACGGGGACGCAGGGATTGGAGCATGGACAGCAATAGACAGCAAAGGAGACCAATAGGCGATGCCGCTTACGCCTCTTCCTCCCCACCCCCGCAGCTCCGAGCCCTTTCGAATGCTGCGTGGGTTTAACGGCCATTGTGCTAGCGACCGTTGTGGCTGACAGTAGCTCGCTGCTGTCTACCTTGCCGTCGTTCGCCTTTTGGTCTTTTCTGGCCGTTGCTGCAGCCGCCACCATCTAACGCCGCCTTTACTGCTTTCCCTTGCCTGGAGGCTCGCACACCAGCCTCACCAAAGGGTTTCCTTCCCACGCTCCGCTGCCGCCGTACGCTTGCCTCGAAGCTTGCCTGGAGGCTCGCACAGCAGCCTCGGCAAGCGCCTGTAGTGCTTTCCCTTGCCTGCAGGCTCGCACACCAGCCTCGGCAAAGGGTCTCACACACACACCCTCCCCCGCCCGCTTACTCACGAGAAGGCTCTTCCTCTCTTGCTTCCCTTGCGCGCGCGCACACACACACACACACACGGAGCCTCCGCCGCGGCAAGCGAAGCCCAAAGCCGAGGGGACCGCGCGCGCGCACACACACACACACCCTCCCTCTCGCAGGCCTTCTCGGGGACCGGTGTGCGGAGGAGGTGTGGGGAAGGGAAAAACGCCCCTCCGTTGCCCTGAAGTGGGTGAGCCCCCTGGGCGGACCCCTGGCTGTGGGGAGGGCCCAGCAGCAGCATTGGGGAGGCCCACAGCAGGGCCCCCTAGAACTCCCCCCTCACACGGGCCAAGGAAGCTTGGCCTCCCTATATTTATTTATGCAAAAAATAAAATGGAAAAATCAAGGGGGGGGGAAGAATAGGGGAAAGGGGGGGAGAAAAAACAAAAAGGGAAGAAGAAAGGGGGAAGGGAAAATAGAAGGAAAATCAAGGGGAGGAAAAGAAAGAAAGGGGGAAGGGGGAGGAGAAGGGGAAAGGGGAAAACAAGGGGGGGAATAAAGTGGGGAAAGAGGGAAAATCAAGGGCAGGAAAAGGGAAAAAAGAAAGGGGAAAGGGGGGAGAGAAAAAGGGGAAAAGAAGGGGAAAGCAGGGGAAGAAAACAGGGGAAAGAAGAAAGGGAAAAACAAGGGGGATAAAGGGAAGGAAAGGGGGGGGAGATAAAAGGGGGAAGGGAAAAACAAGGGGGGAAATAAAAAAGGGGGGAAGAAGAGAGAGGCGGCCGCTGGGCTCCAGGGGAAGGAGGGCGGCGGGGTTAAAAAACAAAAGGAGGGTGGCCGCCGCTCCCCACATATACTTTCTAGGGCCCGTTTTTGTAACGGGCTTAATTTACTAGTAATGATAATAATTTCCAACTCAGAAATGCTAAAAACCCACGTGTCCTGGAGAAAAAAACCAGACCAAAGCCAAGCATCTCAACCCTTTTGCTTTTAACCCTGAAAATATCACAACTGACCTGTAATGATACTGCAGCTTCCCTGTTATAGTCAAAGTCATCCCCAAACAATGCATTTCGCTGCCCCCCAGACTGACGGAAGCGAAAGCTGAACTGGGTGTCTCCGAGGCTGCCTGGGATGGACAGAGACAAGGCAAGAGAAACAGAGCAGCTGAGACAATGGATTCAAGAGAATTCTGCCTTCTTCAAAAATCAACATCCCTGAAAGCCATCATCCAGGGTGACTGCATGCTCCTACGCAAGCTGGAAAAGGACAGTGGCGTGGATGTCCAGAGGCAGAAGACTCCCCTGCCCCACCTGAGAGTTGGGTTGCTGTGGGCAATACCCAGGTTGGATGCACAGTACTAATCCTGATTGGGGACAGGACCTCTACCCTTTACACCAGTGTTTGCAACTCCTTCCCTAACAATTCTGAAGAGGCTGCAGAGACATAGATTGAATGCTATCTGTTAAGACTGGAATCTGTGTGGGGCATTTAGAAAGTCCTTAGAAACGTCGTTCTCTGTTGAGCCACTGCCTCAACCGCCTAGAACTTGATGTTGTTGGAAAAACACAATACAAGTAGCAAAGCAGATTAAATCAGCCGGGATTAAATCATGACTGTAATGCCTCCATACTTGACTCTGTCCTGACCCCGTGCCAAACCCACCTACCTGAGTAAGAGTCAGGGAAGGATAGGTAGCAGATGCTTGTTTTCTGGAACACAGGAAGCGAAGAGGGTGTGAAGAGCAGCTCCTCCCCCCACTCCCTACCCCACAGGCTTTGGGGCCAGGGCAGCAGCGGGGACGCGGCCCTCCCACCTCTTTTTCTGTCAAGGTGTAGTCAGGGGGATACACCAGCTGTAAAAAAAGGAGAAACTCTCAGCGGTTGGAGATGGCAGGGAGCTCAGCTTCTTACACCCCCTGAGCCGCAGGTGGCAGAGCCCAGCCCCTCCCAGCAAGAGCTGCCTCAGTTTCCTTGCAGTGTTTGGAGGTGCGCTGGAGACTTCTGGCTTGTGCCAGAAACACTTGAGACTCCAAAGGTTCGTGTCTGCACCTGCTCTGAGCTCCAGGGCCCCTGGATGCAGCCTGGGCTGGGGGAGATGTCCTCACCCGAGGCTTCTGTTGGAGGCCCCCCAAAGGAGCCTCTTCCCTCAGGGTGCCCTAACCACCAGAAGAAGGGGGCAAAGGGTGCGCACGGCTCGGTGTCGCCACAAACTGGGGAAGCCTCGACCCAAGAAGCAACGGGGCGTCAGCTCGGCTACTTGGTGGAGCTGTCCATGGAGGCGCAGGCCAATTCTGTGTCCAGGGGCAGCTGTCTACCTGCCCGCAGACTGTCTTGCCAGAGTGGTGCATGCTCTAGTTATCTCCCGCTTGGACTACTGCAATGCGCTCTACGTGGGGCTACCTTTGAAGGTGATCAGGAAACTGCAACTAATCCAGAATGCGGCAGCTAGACTGGTAACTGGGAGCAGCCGCTGACACCATATAACACCGGTCCTGAAGACCTACATTGGCTCCCAGTACCTTTCCAAGTGCCATTCAAGTGTTGGTGCTGACCTTTAAAGCTCCAAATGGCCTTGGCCCAGTATACCTGAAGGAGCATCTCCACCCCATCATTCAGCCTGGACACTGAGGTCCAGCGCTCGAGGACACTTCTAGGGTTCCCTCACTGAGAGAAGTGAGGCTACAAAGAACCAGGCAGAGGACCTTCTCGGTGGTGGCGCCTGCCCTGTGGAACGGCCTCCCATCAGGTGTCAAGGAATAAACAACTCTCTGACTTTTAGAAGACATCTGAAGGCCGCCCTGTTTAGGGAAGCCTTTAATGTTTGATGCTGTATCATGTTTTTAATATTCGGTTGGAAGCCGCCCAGAGTGGCTGGGGAAACCTAGTCAGATGGGCGGGGTATAAGTAATAAATCTTTATTATTATTATTATTATTAGCCCCGAAGGAGCAGGCGGAGAATCTGCTCCGCTTCCGAGAGAGCGGAAGGCGCTCCTCGGACTCCTTCCTGCCTGATCTGCGGAACTCCCTCCCGCAGGAGGCCTGGCGGCCGCCCGCTACAAACCCAGGCTCCTCCGGGCGCCTCACCCACCTCCACCGCCTGGCCCAGCTCCAGGTCGAAGGTGACGGCGCACACGCACTCCAGCCACGCCGAGAGGCGGCCCCAGGGCAGCGCCGAGCCGCCGCCGCCGGCAGAGGGACTCCCGGGGCCCGGAGAGGAGAAGCGGCGGCGGCGGCAGCGCATCGCCTCCAGCCCGCCCGGAGCCTCCATGGCGGCGGAAGCGGAAGCGGGCCCTGCGAGGAGGCCCCGCCCCTTCCGCCCCTACCGCCCCCGAGCCCAGAGAGCGCCCCCAGCAGGCCTGGCGGGTCCTCCGCCTCCTCGGGCCTGCCCGGGTCGTTGTGCGCAGGCGCGCCTGGCCCCTCCCCCTCCCGCGCTCTCTCTCGGCGCCGCCATTTTGGAGCTGAGGGGAGGCCGCGAAGAAGTGAGTCCCGGCGGAGGGAGAGCGAGGGAGGCCGGCCGCCGAGGAGGCGCCCCGTGACCCCCTCCGCCCCAGGTAAGCCCTCCAGGGAGGAGGGAGAGAGAGCGGCCTCCTCCGGGACCCCCTCCGCCCCCTCGCGTAGGCCTCTTCCCCGAGGGGGAAAGGCCGCTTCCTCAGGTAGACTGCGCCTGGCCCTGGAGGCGCCACCCACCGGCTCCGCCTCTGCCCCCTTGGGTTGGGCTGGTGGGGGTGGGGTGGCCAGCTCCCGAGACGCCGCGCTTCTTGTGGGGAAGGGCCGGGCCCTGCCAGCTGCGCCGGGGACTCCCACCTGCAGGGCCCCCTCCCGAGAGGGACCTCGCGGCGCCCCGCCGCCTTCCCACGGCCGCCTTCTCCTGGATGGGGGCGGACGGCAGCGAGCCAGGCTGCGTCCCCAGGGAGAAGAAGAGGAAATTCTGACCAGAATTTAGTCAAGATTGGACAATGTGCAGAGAATATCTTCAAAGACTCAACAGCAACACAAATCTCCTTTATCAGCTACTGGAAGGATTTTTTTATTTTGTTTCGACAAATCTCCTGACAGACTTGGATTGAATCTTGAAGTTTAAGGAAATTATAAAGTCATTTCCCCCCTGATAAGTAACTGAAAAGAATCATAAAAATGAAGTGCGTATAGACTGCCGGTAGTAAGGTATAAAAAGCACAGTGAGGTGAATCGGAAGTTAAAGGGTATGTAATGTCAAAGCAGGTGTTGTTAGTCAGTGTCTGTGGTCTGTTTATGTTGTTTTTCTTTGTGTTTATGTTCTATGTAAATTGTTCTGTAATAAAGAATCTAAAAAGAAAAAAAGACTGCATCCCCGCTTCCTATAGGAAGCAGGTGGAGGTGTGTCGGTGCATGATCGGGAGGCAGCTAGGGGCCAGGAAGCAGGATCCCCGGAAGATGGAGGGGCGAGGGAGGGCTTCCTATGCCCAGGAACTTGGTCCCTGGCCTGCTCGGGATGGAGCCCCACTTGCCTGCATGGCCTGGGGGGCGGTTGTTCCTCAACCCACCTTTGCCCTTTGAGGTCCAGGCGGCTTCTGTGGCTAAGAGCATTGTGTTTAAAAGTTTTGTTGGAAGCCGCCCAGAGTGGCTGGGGAAGCCCAGCCAGATGGGCGGGGTAAAAATAATAAATTATTATTATTATTATTATTATTTTTATTATAAGTGCCCTATGGGCAGTGTACAAATCTATGAAGTGTCATCTCAAAAAGGATATTGTGAAGATGAAAAAGGCTCAGAAAAGAGCAGCCAAAAGAGGGTGCAGAAACTGACCTATGAGAGAGATTGCAGCATTTGATGGTGTTAAGCAACGACCCCCCCTCATGAGAATTCATCTTTGTTCGACTGAATCCACCTTGGTTATCCTCTCAGGAGAGGGATTGGGGAGGGGAGTGTGATCCTGTTGTTCTTTTGATACCATTGGCCATCAGGTTGCACGGACTAAGTGCTCGTTAGCCCTTTGGTTTTTGAGCTGTGGGATGCCGCATGGCCCTATACTGTCTCCAGTGCTGTTTAACAAATGAAGGAATTGAGAGTGGTCATTAGAAATTTTGGAGCAAGGTGTCATGAGTTTGTGATGATACCCAACTCTGTTTTTATGTAACATCTGAATTGGGAATGGCTGTGTAGGTGGACTGGATGAGGGCTAATAAGCTGTGCCTGCAGCCTGGCATAGGGGAAGCTCTGTGGGTGAATCGTTCCCATGTTTGGGAAGTCTGCGGTTGCTTGTCCTGGATGGGGTCACGCTGTCCCAGAAGCAGCAAGTGCGCAGTTGGACTGTTCATGGATCCCGCTTTCTTGCTGGAGACACATGTTCTGGCAGCTAGGAGGGTGCTTCTCTGACCTTGGTTGGTAAGACAGCTGTGGACGTTCTTGGACCAGGGTAGCTTAACCACAGTTGGTGGTGCATTGGCAACCTCATGGTTTGATTACTGCAATGCTCTCTGTGGGGCTGCCCTTGGGGTTGGTTTGGAGGCTGAAGCTTTCCTGAGAGGGAAAAACGACTGCCAGCAAAGAACACCTGGCTTGGCACTGGGCCAAAATCAAGGTGTTGGGCTAACATGGAAGACCCTGTGCAGCTCAGGACCAGGTTGCCTGAGAAACCACCCTCTGTCTTATGCACCCAGTAGGTCGCTGTGGCCTGTAGGAAAGATTCTCCTGCAAGTTCCAAAAATCTCAAAAGTCCTCTCTGAATAACTCGAGCAGAGCCCCTGTTCTGTGAATAGCATTCTTGCTGAGATCTGACAGGTGCTCGCTGTCTGCATTTTCTGGAAACAATTGAAATGAAGACATTTCTGTCCTGGTAGGCTTTCTCAGATGGATGAATGGGCTTTTGCCAGGAGTGGCTATTTTGTAGTGTTTTATTCATACTTCAAATGTATCTGCTGCTAACTACCAGTAGTATCTGTTACTAACTGTATTTTGCTGTTTTTATTGTATGTTGGCTTTAGACGTTGGCGTAGCAGGAGATTAATAAATTACTGATGATAAAGATGTGTAAAATTATGCATGTGGATAAACTGGGGCCTCCCACAAAGCTGAATAGGAAGATTCAGGACAGGCAAAATAAAGTTCTTCATGCAATGCATACCGGTAGTGAAACTGGGGAATTTGCTCCCAGAAGATGCCATGATGAGCAGCAACTTGTTGGCTTTAAGAGAGGATTCTGAAGGAGAACAAGGCTACCCATGGCTCCTAGCCATGCTGGCTGTCTTCTCCACTGCTAGAGGCAGCCAATGCCTCTGAATACTCGTTGCATAAATCAGCGCATGGGGTAGGGAAAAGGGATGGAAGGTTTGTCTCCAGCTTGCAATATGTAGTGACAGCCACTAGCCAGGGTGGTTTTAATGGGATCCAGTTTGCAGTTGCGTTGCCTAGGGATTGTTGGAGCAGAAAAGGTGGCGGTCCTGTCCCCCACCAGGACTGGTGCTGAGTGTCCAACCAGTGTCTGCCCACAGCAATCCAACTCTAATGGGAATATTGAACGAGACGTTTCGCTTTTCTCCCTATTTTCACCCATTTCCTGTTTAAGAGTTGAAGTTTCTTTTTCTTCCATCTCTTTCCCCTCTCCAGCCAGCCCTCCTTCCCCTCTGCATCTGCAAGGGCTTCCTGGCCTCCTGTCTGTTCTTCCTCTTTCCTAACCTTCTCTGTTGTAACTTCCGTTCCATTCATCTACTGCTGACTCTCGCACAGGGTTTGGCCAGTGTTAGAAACTCAGATGTATAAGCTAATCGCCAAATGGCACTTTTCTGTCCCCGTTTCTAATACTGCCCTCAACCGAAAAGGAGCCTCTGAGATTCCCTTCTGCCAGTGCCTGGGCCCACGGGGGTCAGCCACCGCCAGCTCAGACCTCAGTAGCATCTATGTAATGCTAGGATATTTTGCCCCTGCATGCATGCATCCCCTTACGCTTGTTAACGCTGCATCCGATTTATCATTTTAAGGCTCATTCACCCAGTTTGGAGATGTCCTTTCGGAGTGTTTCACAGCCTCTTTTAGTTTAAAACCACCTGAGCAACTTTGTGTCATCAGCAAACTTTGCTAACTCATCTCCAGGAACAGCTAGAAAACACATTGTCTCATGCTGCAGACTTGGGTTCAAAAAAGCAAGCAACACCCATAAAATCTCACTCACAAGAACGAGACCAGAATGGTTTTCTTAGGGTTGCCATATTTCAAAAAGTGAAGATCAGGACAAAAAAGTTGTTGAGGTTTGTTTGTTTGTTTGTTTGTTTGTTTGTTTTGCAAAAAAAACCAAACCGCTACTGATATGGGCTGCTATACACCGAGTTTCCCCGACCATTTTAGCTGCTTTTATTAAATTCGGCCCAGACGCCATTTTCGTAGGCATTATTGCTTGGACGTGTGGCAGCCCTAGTTTTCTTATCTATTGCAGGAGATAAGAATATTTATTTTACCTTACTTACACTCCTCCCTCCATACTAAACGTGCCATCAGATACACAAAATCTAACTTCAGAATGGATAGCTACACAGGAAGGGGACCCCCCACCATGCAAAAAAAAAAACACTTTTTTGTCATAATTTCCAGTCTGCTTTCCCACCCCCATGCTCAGTCCTGCATTCCTAGAAAAAAAAATGATGTAGCAGAATCCAAATAAAGGAGACAAACCTTTATTCTACCAAACCAGCCAGCAAAAACATTATTTTGAGAAGAAATGAAAGGCAAAGGAAGAAAAGAGGCGTGAGAAGCAAGATAACCATTATAAGCCTTTTAAGTACCGTAATCAGCCAGCCCCGCTGCTCCCCCCAAGAGAGAAACAATCCATTAATCCATTAACTTTGCAGCTTGTTTGTTTGCTTGCAAACAAAGGGGAGGGGTGAAAACCAGCTCCAGCTCCCCTCCCCTCCCTGTGTGAAAGAGCTGTTTGCTTACTTATGAAAATCATACAAAAATGGAAAAATGTTTATCCCCTCTGCGCATCAGAGGCCTTCCTGAAAGGAACAGTCAGTCATATCAGTAGCAAACTATGCGACTGCAAATCTCAACTTGGTCTCTAGGTGGTGCTTCAGAGTCACAAAAACTGACTGGCGCCAGTTAATTTCGAACACTGGTGTGATGCGGACGCTTCTGTGTTTTGCTTTTGAGTCTTAAGTGTGTGGTCACTAGCCTCTCCCCCCCTCCTTCAGTTTTAACCTTCTTCGCCGTTTCTATTGCATCTGCAGAAAACAGCAGCAGGAGACTCTTCCAGGTGGTTCGGACTCTATCAGAACCACCTTTGTCACCGGGGTCTGGTAGGGACCCCAAGATCTCCTGCAATGCTTTTGCAAAGTTTTTTGCAGATAAAGTCGCTCAGATTCGGAAGGAGGTAGACTCCACCGTGGGAGCAGGGCCGGGGCGGGAGAGTGCTAGAGCCCTGTCTAGTCATGTTTCATGGGATCAATTCCAATCTGTTAGCTCCAAGGATGTGGACAGGCTGCTTGGACGAGTGAAACTGACCACCTGTCTTCTTGATCCTTGCCATCCTGGCTAATAAAAGCTAGCCGGGAAGGGCTGGGCGATGGGCTCCGCGGGCTGTTGAATGCTTCCCTCCATGAGGGAGTCTTCCCAGACCCGCTGAAAGAAGCGGTCATTAAACCGCTTCTTAAAAAAACATCTTTAGACCCGGCCAATATGGCCAACTATCGCCCAGTCTCAAATTTACCATTCCTGGGCAAGGTGATTGAGCGGGTGGTTGCTGAACAACTCCAGGCACGCCTGGAAGATGCGGACCATTTGGATCCCTTCCAATCGGGATTCAGGCCTCATCATGGGACTGAAACTGCCCTGGTCGCAACAGGTTGATGATCTCCGCCGGGCTAGGGACAAAGGTGAGAGCTGTTTCCTAGTTCTGCTGGATCTCTCAGCGGCCTTTGACACCATCGACCATAACATCCTTCTGGACCGTCTAGAGGGGTTGGGAGCTGGGGGCACTGTTATACAGTGGTTCCACTCCTTCCTCCTGGGCCGTGTTCAGAAAGTGGTGGTGGGGGATGAGTGTTCAGACCCCTGGGCTCTCACTTGTGGGGTGCCTCAGGGTTCTGTCCTCTCCCCCATGCTTTTTAATATCTATATGAAGCCGCTGGGAGAGATCATCAGGGGGTTTGGGCTGGGTGTTCATCAGTATGCAGATGATACCCAGCTCTACCTCTCTTTTAAATCAGAACCAGTGAAGGCGGTGAAGGTCCTATGTGAGTGCCTGGAGGCGGTTGGAGGATGGATGGCGGCTAACAGATTGAGGTTGAATCCTGACAAGACAGAAGTACTGTTTTTGGGGGACAGGGTGCGAGCAGGTGTGGGGGACTCCCTGGTCCTGAATGGGGTAACTGTGCCCCTGAAGGACCAGGTGCGCAGCCTGGAGTCATATTGTACTCACAGCTGTCCATGGAGGCGCAGGTTAATTCTGTGTCCAGGCGGCTGTCTACCAGCTCCATCTGGTACGCAGGCTGAGACCCTACCTGTCTGCAGACTGTCTCGCCAGAGTGGTGCATGCTCTGGTTATCTCCCGCTTGGACTACTGCAATGCGCTCTACGTGGGGCTACCTTTGAAGGTGACACGGAAACTGCAATTAATCCAGAATGCGGCGGCTAGACTGGTGACTGGGCGTGGCCGCTGGGACCACATAACACCGGTCCTGAAAGAACTACATTGGCTCCCAGTACGTTTCCGAGCACAATTCAAAGTGTTGGTGCTGACCTTTAAAGCCCTAAACGGCCTCGGTCCTGTATACCTGAAGGAGCGTCTCCACCCCCACCGTTCAGCCCGGACACTGAGATCCAGCGCCGAGGGCCTTCTGGCGGTTCCCTCATTGCGAGAAGCAAAGCTACAGGGAACCAGGCAGAGGGCCTTCTCGGTAGTGGCGCCCGCCCTGTGGAACGCCCTCCCATCAGAAGTCAAAGGTACTAACCAACTATCTGACATTTAGAAGATGCCTGAAGACAGCCCTGTTCAGGGAAGTTTTAATCTGTAACATGTGTATGTATTTTAATGTATGTTGGAAGCCGCCTAGAGTGGCCGGGGAGACCCGGCCAGATGGGCGGGATATAAATAATAAATTATTATTATTATTATTAATGGCATCTGATTGTTTTGGTGCATAATAGCATCAGGTATTGCAGATCTGTACAGGGCTCCTAATCTCTAGTGGCACACTTGAGTTTATTTTTGTGAATTTTGCACATTTCTTCTACTCACTAGTGCTGCTCACAGCCTATGGCTGTGACCAAGGACTTGAAAGGTGTTGGTGGGGCTGCCGTCCAGCTGACACAGGAAGGTCATATTCCTGCATTTCCATGCTGTGAGGTGAGCCATTGTTGAGATGCCGTTCTGGGTCATGTCCAAGTTTCCCTTGAGAGGAAGTCCTGTCCAGGGTGGATTTGATTTAAATCAAATTGATTAAATCATGATTTAAATCACTAGTCAGTAAGGCTTGATTAAATCACTAGTCAGTAAGACTTGATTTAAATATTTTTTTTACAGAAAGACTCATTCTTGCTGGTATAATCTTAATATTTACAACCATATGAAGGTTTCGTTTTTGGAATAATAAATTTTCAGAGTGGTTTTTACAGTTATATCAAAAATTACTGATTTGGTTATACTACTAGAAATACATAGCCAGATAATTATGAAATTATGGTGAGGTTTAATAAGTTAACTGTTTATATTTGGACAACTTTTCTGCTGTACTTTATTGGAAGGAGAAAAATAATCATTTCCTTAATAACCATTTAAACAATTTATTTAACTAAAACAATAACATTATAGCATATGTATCCATGTTTGTTAACTGATGTGGTTAAACATTTTTTAAAAAAAACTTAGACTGAGTTTTAGCACACTTGATAAACTTAAAACAAATCCTTATTTCCTGATGAATAGCCTTTGGACTACAATGTAACTTAAATAGAAGACTATATTTAGAAAGATTTTTCCTCCAAAAGCATTTTATTTTAAAAATCCAATTTAAATCAAAAAATCTGATTTAAATCCAAAAAATCCGATTTAAATCAAAAAAATCGATTTTTTTTTTTAAATCATTGATTTTTATCCACCCTGGTCCTGTCCCTCCCTCCCTTCCTGGGGACAGAAGTAGCCACCATCTCTGAGCAAGAGGCTCCTGCCCCCAGCCCTTACTTTCCTTCTGACCTTGAGGACCTTGACCAGTCCTCAGGCTGGTATTAGGGAATTGCAGAAGCCTCCAGCCTGCATTGCTCCCTCTCTGGGAAACGGGGGCTTCTTCCTCCCCTTCTCCCTAGATTGATATATCTGTTTCATAGAATTTACAGTATATACCACTTGATTGTAGAAAATGCCAAAGCAGGCTACAAAAAGAATAAAGCAATAGGATTATTAGTAAAAACAATTAAATATTATTAAAACCAGCAATAAATAAAAATGCACCAGCATTCTAAATATCTGAATCTGCTTGTCTAAATAATTTTATTCCATAAAATTTAGATCCAAGTGTGCTGCGTGGGCCACTGGGCCCTGAATACAACAGGGGGAGAGCCAACTTTAAGACAGTTCATTGAGAAGAAGGCTTGAGAGAGCAAAAGGGGAAAGCAAGGGGGTGCATGAAGGAAAATTACCATTTCAAATCTGTCCACCTGAAGATGCAGGCTTCTTGTCTCCTCGCAAGCAAGCAGCACAGTGTCCTGGGGGTTAGAGGGATCCTGAGGTTGGCAGCCTTCCATTCTGGATCCAGCTGGGCTCCGATCAGGATGAGAAGCCAGGAAAGACATTGTTGCCCACGGTTGGGAAGTTGTGGGAGGGGGGACTCCCCACACTGCAAATGGCTGCTGGATTGGCCCCATTTGGCTTGTGCATGGAGACTTGGCTGGACATTCACGGCCGGCTGCCTCTTGGAATGGGCCTTTGGTGGAGGTGGCTGGGGGCAGGCAGAGCCCGGCTCTCTCACTGGGCTCGGGTCAGGAAGGGACAAGGAGGCCAGCCGGCCCTTTGCCCCCACTGGCCTTTGGCGGTTTGTTGTGTGCCATTGGAAGCGACGTGTGTGTGTGTGTGTGTGTGTGTGTGTGTGTGTGTGTGTGTGTGTGTGCGTGTGTGTGTGCGCGCCAGCAGCTGCCGCGCGCGCATACCAGAGCATTTGAAGGGAATGAAATTCTTGTTCTTTGGGAAAGAAGAAGAGGAAGTGAAGGTACAGGCCATGGCATAGTCCCAAAGTGTGGTGTTTTGGCAGTATGTTGAAACTTCCCTGTTCAGCACCTCCAGGTCTGTGGCCCAGGTCGCCAGATGTTGGCTTCTGCCCCCTTTGCTTTGTCTTCATTGCCTGGAAATAGCACCCAGTGCTGAAAAGAAGTAGGTGGCCTTGTGGAGAATCACCTCTCCTGAAGGGCCTCCATTAAAGGCCCCTGACTGATTTGAGTTTGATGTGGTTATGGGGTGCAGGTGGGTAAGCCAGGCTTGGGATGGGCCCCTGGGGGTTCAGCATGTTTGCTTTGTGAGGTGGTGCCTTTTCTCTGACTTCAGCGTTCTTCGGTTGAGGTCAGAGTCCTTCCAGGCCTGGGAAAGGCTTCCTGTTCCCACCTTTTTGCTGGGGCTCCCATCCCTGGTGGGTGAGTCGCTCAGTCTGAGTCACTCAGACTCAGAATCTGGCCTTGGGGGCATTTCTTATTGCATCTGTTACACTGTGTTTGTTGCTCTTCCCCCACTGAAGAAGCCTGGCCATAAATGCCAGGTTTTCCTTCCCCAACTCTCTGGACTGCTCAAAGGAAAACCCGGTCGAGGTCTGCTCAGAAATAGCGGAAGGGAGAGACGGGCTCAGTTGCAGCCAGGCTTGGTCTCACTCAGCAATCCCAAAGAGGGATTTTGGGGACATTTCCTGGATTCCCTTTTGCCTCTTTCATGGAGCAGGGGCCCTTGCTGAATGCGCTCTGCTTGTATTCTGGTGGTGTGAGGATTTTTGGAACGAGGGGAAGTGGCCTTTGGGTTTCCTTGACAACCTAGATCTTTCTTTTGAGCGGTGTCAGGAAAACAAATGTGTGTTCTTCTCTTTTCACAGCTGAGTCTGCGAACTGAAGGGGGCTGTAAGGAAAGGCTCCCTCAGTCCTTCGCTGAGACTTGGCTCCGAGTAAACACGTACAGTGCAGGATCAGGCTGGGCATGTGGAAACGGCACCCGTGTCCATTTAGCCAGGCCCTCTCGATATCTGGTGCGGTTTCTTACACCTGGATGCCTTCTGCTTTGTTTGTGCTTTTCAGTATTAATGACGTTTTCATTTCCTTTTATTCCTCAGGCAAAAACAGCAACTAAAGGTAAACTGAGATCAATGGAAGGTGTTCTCGAAGTGGAGTCCTCCGTCGAACCAAGAAGCCAGATGTACCTCTGTCTGTGGCGAAGGTCTCGCTTTTGAAACAAGTTTGCACAAGAGGTAGGAGCTGTTGCTGGCTTTTCTTTATCGTTTGGATTGTGGGGCACTGCCAAGGAGCAGGCGGGGATGTCCATATTTGGTACAGAGGACCCTCTGAAGTGTGTGAAGGAGAAGCCTGGGCGTGGGGTGCACGAGAAGTGCCTTTGGAATGAGGCCAGAGGTCCTCTCGGTCTGCTTCTGGCATTGGCCAGGAAGGTTCCCCAGCAAAGCTCCCAAACAGGACTTGAGGAGGAAGGGGGGGGGTTGTGCTTTTGAACATAGGCTTCTTTCTGCAGAGAGGGGTTTTGGCAAGCAGCTGTGACAGTCACAGTTTCAAGGCCTTGTCAGATCTTCTGATCAGCTGTACTTCTGCCTGGAGCACTAGCACTCTCAGAAACAAAACTCCCTAATACCCGCCAACTCTGGTGCGCTGCTGGCAAGTTGCGTTTCCCTTCTGAAAAGTATAGCTCAAGATATGGTCAGATCCAACTAGGATCTTATTGGTGTGCCTGTGTAGAAATCAGACAACCCTGTTCAGTCTGGGTATGTTTAACCCGGAAAGCTGAGAGGGAAGATGATAGCCATATTCCGACATCTAAAGGGCTGCCACGTGGAAGATGGAGCAAGCTTGTTTTCTCCTGCTCTGACGGATTCAAGTCACATGAAAGGCGATTCCAACTAAACATCAGGAAGAACTTTCTGACAGTTAGAGCCGTTTGGCAGTGGAATGGACTCCCTTGGAGGGTGGTGGACTCTCCTTCCTTGGAGGTTTTTCAGTAGAGGTTGGATGGCCATCTGTCATGGTGCTTTAGCTGAGATTCCTGCATTGTAGGAGGTTGGACTAGATGGCCCTTGGTGTCCTTTCCAACTCTATAATTCTATGATTCAGTCTGTTTAGTCCTGAAAGAGTTGCAGCTCTCTTCAGATATAAAAGATCCCATAAAACAGCAACTAGCCTTCCTCAGCCCTCAGCCTCAGAGCCTGCAGGAGAAGGAAAACTGACTCAGAGCCTGCAGGAGAAGGAAAACTGAGCAGCACAGAAGTTAAAGCTGACTCGAAGCTCTGACTGGGTCTGAGGCCTGACAGTGTGGAGCCACTGCTGTTTCTTCAGCTAAGCGGCAGGCCTCAGCACAAAAAAGTGGATGTTGGTTGGCATCCACTTGTGGCCTTGGCATTGAAAGGAAGCTTGGTATGGATGGAAACTGCCTGCAGAAAATTGCGATCGTTTGATGTAACATTCGGGAAGAATTAAAGTCTTGAGCTTAAGTTAAAAGCTGCTTTGATGGCTTGTCTGTCTCCCTGAGCGCCGTTCTCCTGGTGCTTTCACATTCGCTTCTGTCTATTCAGATCTGAGTTCCTCAAAGGAAGTTGCCACAGCTCCAGACAGCTTTTACCTTTCTTTATGTGGAGTTGCAAACCTGTCAGTGTTGGAGCATCCGTGTTTTGGCAGAAGGCTCAGCGCCCAAATTCAGTCCCTGGCAACATCCCTGACACTGCCAGTCAGTGCAGGCGATGGACCCCTGTGGCCTAGCTCCGTGTAAGGCAGCTTCCTCAGAGCATTGCAGGGCAGGGAATGGTGAGGCTACACTGGGCAGAGGTGCCCTCCCTGTGCCCATCTCTCGTGGTTGTCTGGGGTCCTGGCTGGAGTCCCTGGTGGGAACTCAGAAGCTTCACAATCATTGGGACGAAGCAGCTTCCTTGCGGCTTTCCCCCTTTTCTCAGGGGATGTTTCATGTAGGCATCTGCTTGGACCCAGTGAGCACAGGATGCTGGACTAGATGGACCCCTTTGGGCTCTTCTCAGGTTCTTACCTATAGATGCGCACAGAACTCAGTGTTGTGCCAAGAGGCTTTTTGTTATGTGGGAGGTGGTGGAGCAAAGGACTCCCTGTGTCTCCCTGGCCACCAACAGCTTTGCATGTGCAAATGGACGGGAAGGCAGATGTCTGGGAGAACTCAGGCTGTCTTCCAGTTGGATGTAACTTAACAGGGACAAAGTCAGGCGGCCCCAGGAAATGTGATCCTTGCACAGCCTCAAAAGGAGCCCCAGGCCGTTGCTGGCGGCTGGTTGAGCAGGAGCTAGAAGCCAAGAGGAAAGGCTTTGGGGGTGGGGCGGGCAGCTTTTTTCAACATCATGGTATATCGCCTATCTGCAATGTTTGGCTGGGATACACCAGCCTTGGTGTCCGGGCTGAACGATGGGGAGTGAAGACACTGCTTCAGGCATGGTGGATGCTTTCCTCATGAAGAGAAAGAGAGTCTAATTTGAAAATAATTCAAAAGAGTGAGTGTCTTAAACTCTCCCATTTTCTCCTGACATTGAGCAGAAGTTAAACACTGATCTTCCCTTGCTTAGTCCTTAAACATATTATCTCCTCCATAATCACCCACCTCTCAAACTCCATTATTCACTTTTGCATCAAATCTTACTGTTGCAATAGGTGAAGTGCCTGGGAGCAGCACTCTTTAATTCATCCCATCTCTATATTCCAGTGATGCTCCTTTAATCAAATTTAGAAGACTTTTTCCTTAACCACAGAGGAGATGGAGAAGGGACTTAGATTCATGAAGACGAGGGCTGCTTGGGGACTCCCAAGTGGTGGGCTCAGGCTGCCCTTGGAGAGATGCCAGGTGCCCACCATTTCTGTCTTCTTTTTTCAAAAAAAATTATTGGTTTTTTACAATTTTATAAGCAAGTAACATAACGGTTAAATTTTCATACGTCCCCCCTCTCACTGTGGGAAGCCAAGATCCATCCCCCCCTCTCACAGGAGTATACATATTCATTGTACATTTAACCTTATCAATATTTTTCAATATCATTGCTTGGTCCTGGCCCAATTCTGTGGGCCAGGCATTCTATTTTTCTCAACTTCATATTTCGGTTGACTTCCTCGTGTCCCCCTCTGTTGAATTCATGCTATATCCACTTTAACAGATTCATACATCTATTTTTATAACCTCATAAATACAAAGATAAATTTACTTACTAATCCTAAATTCAAACCTGAGCATTCTGATACTTCTGCTCTTTCCCTAAATTCTTCTCATCTGTGCACTCTATATTATACTAATTTTTTAAACATCCGATTAATACCCCCCCCTTCCTCCCTTTGGTCTCAAGAGTTTTTAGCCATATTTTCTTCTTTTTACTAAACATTTTAAATTAATAATCGTTAATAATCACTATGTCAGTCACCATCTCCATAAATCATCATCCTTAAAGCCAGAAAAATAGTCCAGTTCAGATATAGTTCTTATTCAACCCACACCCTCCCTCGCAGCAGTCCAACCCCAATAGTTTTTCCACCCCAATGGGCCTTGTCTTTTCTTGCCCTGCAGTTTTGCCTTCTTACTCTTGTTCTTCTTTTTTCGGTCCAATCCTGCTGCTTGTGCTGCAATTTCTTCTCTTTGGAATCTCCTAATTGGTTTTTTCTTCCTCTTCACGAATCCATCCATTTTCTCCTTTTTCTTATGCTTCTTTTCAACAGTTCCAACTTTTTTATGTGCTGTATGCTTCTGTCTGCAGAGTGGTCCTTTTAATTCCTTTAACTCACAGTCAGTGGTGTAGCTTAGTCCTTCATTTTCCAACAATTCTGTATCCTGTATAGCTGGCATAGTACAGTCCTTATTCAAAAAGCTGTTTAGAATTTGGTTTGAAGCTCTGAGCTTATCTCTTATTTCATTCACTAGTACTAGCATTTTTCTCATGTCGTGTTCACTCAGCTCCTCCGCCATTTCAAGGTCAAAAAACAGCTTATCTAGCCTCAGTCGTGCAGTACTTGTAATCCAACAGTTTTTAATGTATTATTCTTGCTAAATTCCCCCAAAACCACGGGAAAAAGAGTAGCTTTTTTTAAAAGTCAATAATTGTAACAATTAGTCCTCCTGGGCACTATTACAGAAGTTTCCTTTCAACTTCCTCTTTCAATTAGCTTAGGTAACAAAGTTTACTGTTTCCTTTTGTTTCAACGTCAAGGGACCGACCTCCGTTTTTAAAGTCCCTTGCGGCTTATAATTCAGTCCAAATGTCCTTTTACTCACGATTTTAAAGTTCCAAATTCATTCTTTTGATGCAGGAATTGAATGCTCAGAACTGCCGGTCATGCAGCTTCACTCGGCAGGGGAAGTGGTGGATCCGTTGGGCTCCGTCTCAACCCCGCTCTCTCACGGCGGCTCTTTGAGCTCACCGGGGAGCAGGGGAAACGTCTGGAGTCATTCGCCGGATCGCCAAGTCCCCGGGACACCCTTCCCGGGGTTTATACGGGAGCCGCAGCACTGTTGCGAGCTCCCTTCCCCCCTACCGAGCCAGGGAATCTCAGAGCGAACTTTCCCCCGACCGGCAGCTCCGGCATCCAACCGGAAGTCCAGGTGCCCACCATTTCTGTCTTGGAATCATGTGGATCCCAGTTTGAATGATGCTTTTAAAAATACAAGTTCTTGGATTAATTTAGGTGGGCTTTAAATGTATTGCTGTTTTGTTATTATTTTTAGTTAAAGTTCTATACTGCCCTTCAACTGCTCCTAGTTATACAACCCGGTCGATCAGAAGAAGCTTATACCAACTATCTGCTAGCTGACACAAATATAGAGACTACTAGGGCTGTAGCTAAGTATTGCTACTTGGCGAGAAGAATAAGACAAGCTAGGATGAAAGCAACCACCAAAGATAATGATGCCAGTCAATCCATAGCAGATGGAGAGGCAACAGAGACTTAATTTTTTTAATAGCCATGTTTTTAACAGTCAATTTTAAAACTGAAATATTTAATATTATTTATAGGAGATAGAAATCCTACTTATGAACTGAATTGTATTATTTATTGCTGGTCTTTGACCGTATTAAAGTTTACTACTATACTGCCCTTCATATGAGTATCATCATAGGGCAGTTTCCAATATAAAAACACAAAAATACATACCATAATAACACAAAAAATACACCCCCTTCCCAAGGCCACGGATTGTTTAATCAGTCCAAGCCTAGGGAGAAGAGGAATGTTTTTGCCTGTTGCCTAAAGGTACGTAAGGATGGTGCCAGGTGAGCCTCTCTGGGAAGAGCATCCCACAGAGGGGGAGCCACCGCAGAAAAGGCCCCTTCTCATGTTGCCACCCTGCTTGGGGTATTGCGGTTTTAAAATGCCTGCTCCATTTTCCTGTTAACCCCAAGCAGCCAATAAATACACTGAAATGTAGCTGAAAAGAAAGACTGTGTAGCCTCTGTAAACACAGGAAGAGGGTCACCAGAGTGGTGGGGACCAGAAGCCAAGTCCTGCAGGTCCAGGGGCTCCATTTCCCAGTTCATAGGCAATGTTGCAGGAACATTTTTTTAAAAGGGGGTTAAATTATAGTAATTGGTTATGTTTATACAGGTTATATATCCTAGTTTGCAAAGAGAACAAAATATCTGGTGAAAAACCTGAAGAACCTTTCTTCTGCTGAAAGGTGATAGATCTCAAGTCAGCTTGACTTGAGCTGAATGGCATCTGGGATGTCCACCGCTGTCCTGCTGCCTAGCATTGTTTTACAACAAGACATGTGTCCCCTTCCACCCGCAGGCGTGTTATATAGGGAAGAAATATTAAAAGCCAACCAGCTAAAGATCCCCCAAGGATACATTTCCTGCCATAAGATTATCCCTGCTAAACAACAAGCAGTTGAGACCCACCTGGTGAGTGTCTGCCAGACGCAGCCTGAAAGAGTCTAAAAGAGGTGACTCAAAGAGTCGTAGCTGGGGGCCAAAAAGCCAGGCCTGTCTCCTTCAGGAAAGTGTTTCAGGACGAGGAATCCCTGCCAAAAAGCCTTTTCCCGCTTGGCCACCTTCCACACACCCCTTGGAAAAGGTTTATGCAGGAGGCCAGTTCTGTTGTGTCCCTCACTAACATGGTGCTTTTCAGAGTACCCTAAGCTGAGGGAGTCAGCCCTGCACCAAGGAGTTTCCTGCCTGAATTATGCTGGTGGGGGGGGCGGCAAACTGTTTGGGCTTCATTTCACTTGGGAAATATTGCAGGAGCCAGCATTTTCTTGATGGTTGCCAGAAGACTGGATGTGCTCCCTTCTTCTGAAGCATCCGTTGAATTTGGAGTGGAAATCTACCTGCGGCCATGTTAATAGTAACTACAAGAGGGGGTGAGGGGCAGCCCAGTCAGCTCTTGGGGCCCGGGGGCCACAGAGCAGCTGAACAGTGTTGCAGCACGGAAGGAGAGCCCAGCCTGACTCTGGATGGCTGGCAGCCTGACTCCTCTGGGGGCCGTTGGGTTTTGCACAGTCCTTGAAAAAGTCTGTCTGCCACACAGAGGGTGGGCTGCAGTGACCTGCGTGTTGGTGGAGAAAGCGCTTTTTCTTGCTAGGACTGTGTGCCCCCTGGTGGTGTGGGAAACTAAAAAGGAACCTCTAACCTGAAGAGAGCTCAGCCTTAGCAGGGGCAGGAGAGCTGCGGGATTTGGCCCCTACTGACCACAGCCCCCCACAAGGGTCTCCTGATGTTTGTGTCAAGGCTTTTGCTTTTAACTTGCTTTTAATTTGTTATGATTTTGTTGTATGGTTTTGTTTTTCTGTATTGTTGTAAACCACTGTGATATATTTCTGTGATACAAGCAGCATATAAATACAGTGGTCTCTTGGTTCTCAAACACCTTGGTACTCAAACAACTTGGAACCCAAACACTACAAACCTGGAAGTAAGTGTTCCGGTTTGCGATCTTTTTCCGGAAGCCGAACGTGCTCTGTTTTTAGTGTTATGCTTCCGATGTGAGTGCCGCACTTCCGTTTTGAGTGGTATGCTGAGGTCTTTCTGTTTTTGCTATTTATTTTGTGTTTTTGTTTTTGTGGCTCTTCTGTTTTTGTGACTGTGGAACCCAGTTCAGCTACTGATTGATTGATTGATTGATTGATTATGTGATTGCAGTACATTGTTTATTACTTTCATTTTATGGATCGGTGGTCTCATTAGATAGTAAAATTCATGTTAAATTGCTGTTTTAGGGGTTGCTTTTAAGAGTCTGGAACGGATTAATCTATTTTGCATTACTTTCTATGGGAAAGCGCACCTTGCTTTTGGAAAGCTTTGGTTTTGGAACAGACTTCCGGAACAGATTAAGTTTGAGAACCAAAGAACCTCTATTTTTTTTTAATAAATAAATAAAATCAATAAGGGAGCTCCATTGGAAGAGGCTGTTTATAACCCATTTCCCCATAGCCTGGACTCCTGCCCAGTTAGCAGAAGATGGAGTTTCTCCAAGGGGCGGGCTTGCCTGTTACCCAGTTTTCCCAGAGTGCATCTCTTCCTGTGAGGTTCTCGGGCCGTGACCCAGGCTTTCACAGAGGCTTGCAAGGAAAAAGGGACATGGGGAGCTCTTCTGGTGTGGCATTATGCTGACAGTGCCACTGCTGCTCTCTCCGGCTCCTTGCAGGTCGGTGCTCACTCTCACCATGTTCTGGAAATTTGACCTGAACACCACGTCGCATGTTGACAAGCTGCTGGACAAGGAGGATGTGACTCTGCCTGAGCTGATGGACGAAGATGACATCCTCCAGGAGTGCAAAGCGCAGAACCACAAGCTGGTGGACTTCCTGTGTCAGCAGCACTGCATGGAGGAGCTGGTCAGCCTCATCACCCATGAGCCCCCACTGGACATGGACGAGAAGGTCCGCTTCAAGTAGGTACCCGGCCCTGGAAGTCCTGCCAGCTGGCAGCGAAGAGGGTGTGTGGCCTTCTGGAAGGGGGGAAATGCTGGCCCTGTGGCAGAGCGGGGGGAGCCTTTCGTTCCTTTGCATGCAAGCTTTATAGAGCGCTTTTCAGTAGTCCCTTCCCAGGTAGTTTGCAATGAAACAAAACAATAATAAAATCCCAAAGCCAGTTGTTTTCACAAAATGACATGCACATAAAAATAATGGAGGCAACAAAACAAGCCAGCAGCACACGAAGAGACAGATCTGTGTGTGTATCCAGAGGGTGAGGGCATCCTGCGATGTTGGGGCTGTCTCTGAAGAGGCCCTGTGCAGACAGTAATGGGGCTCAGAGCCTGAAGGGAGCAGAGTCCCTAGCCCAGAAGGATGCTCTGCTCTGCCAGGGAAGCTGTGATCTTGATGCATCCAGCCAGCGCCAGCTGCTCTCTTTGGAAGGCGCCACGACAGAGAGGCTTTGGAGCCATGGAGGCTGATGGAGGGGAGCTCTGAGGGATCTGAGGCAGGGATGTTGCCCTGGCAGTCTGGCCACCCCAAACATAGCCCTGCTTATCCCAGAGGAATTGCCATTCACATCACCCATCACAAGAACTTCCAAGAGGCAAGTTCCATTTTGTGAACCGAGATTTATGCTGGTAGACAAACCGCCTCCTCCATCATCTCCCATCAGGCAAAGGAGAGTCTTTTGCCTGTGAGCTCTTTTGCTCTGGTAGAAGCTCCATATGGGCTGCATGTCCAGCTGCCCCTAGTTAGAGGCGACTGCCTTGTCCCCTTTCACATTTCAGGGCAGAGGTGGTGGTGGTGGGGTGTCTTCTGAAGCCTGCTGGCCTCCCTGGTGGGTCTCTGCGTGGCTGCCTTTGGGCTCTTGGCACCAGTGGCAGCAGCTTCCCCTCTTGGCTTTGGCACTGTCCCTGCAGGTACCCCAACACAGCCTGTGAACTGCTGACGTCTGATGTGCCGCAGATCAACGACAGGCTTGGAGGGGACGAGGCCTTGCTGAACATCCTCTACGACTTCCTAGACCATGAGCCACCCTTGAACCCTTTGCTGGCCAGTTTCTTCAGCAAGACCATCGGCAACCTCATCGCCAGGAAGACAGAGCAGGTCAGGCAAAGTCTCTCCCCCCCCCCCAGCTTAGGCTCAGCCTGCCTCCTTTGGGTCTTGACTGTTTTTTGGGTGGCAGCTGAGGGTTAATTCACAAGGCTGTCTCTAGCTAGCTAGCTCTCTAATCTATTTTTTTTCCTTAGGTGATTTCATTTTTGCGGAAGAAAGCCAAATTCCTCGACTTGGTACTGAAGCATATTGATACGTCTGCCATGATGGACCTCCTCTTGCGACTCATCAGCTGCGTGGAGCCGGCTCCGCTGAGGCAGGAAGTACTAAACGTGAGGGCTGCTCTTGGGGTTGTAGAATTGTAGAGTTGGGAGGGACCCCCAAGGGTCATCCAGTGCAGCGCAGGAATTGAGGCTCCAGTATTCCTGGCCTTGCTCCTTTGCTTTGTCTCTGCTGTCGAGCTTTGCCTTGACCTTGTGGGTAGCTGAGAAGAGCAGCTCCGCAAGGCTGTTCTCCGCTGGCTCCTTCGGATGCTGGAGGCTCTGTCCTCGTCCCTTTGCCAAGGCCAGGCTGGCCTGGAAGCAGAAAGGCCGTGTGACCTGCGCTCTTTATTTATGGAAGAGTTTAGGTGCTGCCAGTTCATACCATTTTAGCAATGTGCAGCAGGATAGACAATAAATTATGAACCACCATAAATACAGAACAAAAGGAGTCAAGTGAAGGGCTGGTCAGGAAATTCAAATGGTTGCCCAGGCCTCTCTTCATAAAAAGGCCTTGAAGTGAGACTGCCTGCCAGCTCTCTGCTGGAGAAGGGCTCTTCTTCTGCACTTGCTGTTTCCAGGTTTTGTCTCTTTAAGAAATGGAGACCGTGATCTCTGAGGAAACGCCTCAGTTGGCTCCTCTGGGGCCATGTACTCGTACCTCGGAAGTCGAACGCCTTGCGAGTCGAAGATTTTGGCTCCCGAATGCCGCAAACTCGGAAGTGAGTGTTCCTCTCTGTGAACATTCTTTGGAACCTGAACATCTGCCGTGGCTTCCGCAGCTTCCGATTAGCTGCAGGAGCTTCCTGAAGCCAATCGGAAGCCGCATCCTGGTTCCCGAACGTTTTGGAAGTCGAACAGACTTCCGGAATGGATCCCATTCGACTTTTGAGGTACAACTGTATTCCGATGCCCCCCCCCATGGCTTCTGAAGGGACTGACGTGGCCAGAGTCCTGAACCTGCTATTTTCAGTGGCGGAAAGTGGAGCTTCATCTGGAGGGCAGAGAGAAGCCAGCTCCAGACTGGCAGGGCCCTGAAGGGAACTCCCCCAGCATCCTTGGCCTGGCGGTGGGCCATTCAAGGGCAACTTTCTCACTGGGGCTGCTTCCTCTTCCCTCCTTCCCTGCAGTGGCTGAATGAAGCACAGATCATCCAGCGGCTCGTGGAGCTGATCCGCCCCGACGAGGATGAGGACGTGAGTGCAGCCTTCTGTCCGTGGGGCTCTCCAGCTCTGTCTCCGAGAGCATCTTAGCAGAAACCTTTCCTTTGTTCTGCTTAAGCTGTTTTGCGGGGAGAACCTACTGAGACAATTTGCCAGTGAGCAGTGGGAGAGGGTGGGCAGGAAGCTCTGGGCAGTGCCAGTGTAGAATGGGCAGCTGTGGTGTCAACGCTTAATTGTGGAAAGGAAAAAAGGGCCTGGCGCATCTGTGGAGGTTCCTGAAAGGAAGAGAGCAGCTGCCTCCTGGGTCCCAGGCGGGGCCAGTCAGCGCTGCCATTGCTGCTCTTCAGTGCTGGGAGGATGAGGGGCCAGGCAGTGCTCTGCTTGCCCCCCGCGCACCCACCCACCCACCCACCCACACCGTGCAGTCTGGTCCGCTTCCCCCTTTGGGTGCCAAGTTTCAAAATTTCACACACCCACTATCATCTCTTGTGGCCTTTGGCTCAGGTCCACCCAGTGTTGAGCCGCAGCCTCTTCAGAGAGCTTGGAGTGGGCCTGCCTGCCTCAGTCCCACAAGTGAGAGACTCTGCCATCTTGCTGCGAAGCATCTGCTGTTGCTTTGGCCTGGGGTGTCCTGTCTGGGGACCACACTCCCCGTGGCCTGAAACGGATGGGGAGCAGGGGGCCCTCCGACAGCAGTATGGGTAGGGACGGTGGGATTTGTCATCCATGAGCAGTTGGGGGGCAACAGGTTCCTCATCCTCGAGTGAAAGGGCCTGATCCTGCTCTCCAGCCTCTGGGAATCCTCTGATTTTGAGGCAACCCAATCTGGGGTCATGTGCCTGTCCTTATAATAATATAATAATAATTTATTACTTATACCCCGTCCATCTGGCTGGGCCTCCCCAGCCACTCTTGGCAGCTCCCAACAGAATATTAAAAACACGATAAAACGTCACACATTAAAAATTTCCCCTAGTGGTGCTTTTAAGCTGGGAGGTCGAGGGAGAGTGTTGAGTAGCCGGCTTGTGTGTTTATGTGTTAGGGCAGACCCACTCCTGGGCACAGAAGGCAGGCAGGAGTTCTTTTCAAGCAGGAGTTCAGTCTGGAACTCCTCACCTTTAGAGTCATTTCCTGCTGTGCTGCACCATCTTTACAGCTTTAGCCCAGAAGGGAAGCTCAGTCAAGAGCCCCCTCCCTCCATTTCCACTGGCCACCTCCCTCCATTTCCAGAGGTTTGGGGTTCTGCGTTGCTGTCAGCTGCCCTGCCCCCTTTTCTCTGAAGGCTGAGAGGAGACCACTTTTGCCACGACTGACTCATCTCCTGTTTGCAGAGGCAGTCCAACGCTTCCCAGACCTTGTGCGACATCATAAGGCTCAGCAGGGACCAGAGCAGCCAGTTCCAAGAGGTGGCTGAGCCCGACCCTCTCCTGGCAGCTCTGGAGTCGTAAGTACAGCGGGCAGAAGCTTCGTGGGGGGGCCTGGGAGCCCCAGGGGCTGCTCTCAGCCGTTTTCTTGTGGATGTTCTTAAAAGGGTGTTGAGGTTTTCCTCCGCTGGACAGAGCAGGCAGGTGTCTCCTTGACTGATGAGGAGCACAGCTTCTAGTGGACTGGACCTGATTTGGGTCTCCCAGCTCAGTTCCCTTCTCATGGGGATGTTGTGTTAGAATCATAGAATTGTAGAGTTGGAAGGGACCCCGAGGGCCATCCAGTCCAACCTCTTGCAATGCAGGAATCTCAGCTAAAGCAGTCATTGCAGATGGCCGTCCTCCATGTGACAGCCCTTCGGAGATTTCAAAGTTAGTGTGATGTCGTGGCTGGAGGGTTGGACTTAGGAGACCCAGGGTCAAACACGTACTCAGCCAGGAGCCTCACGGCGTAAGCCTTGGGCTTGTCCTTCTTTCTCAGCCTGGCCCGCCTCGCCGGGGGTTGTTGAATATCAGCGCCCACTGCTTAAGTAGGCTGATGGCCCAGCTGCAGCCAGGGAGGGGGGAAAGGAGGGGGAGCAGTGCCCAGCCAGCCAGCCCCCCCCCCCATTCTCTGGGCAGGCCGTGTCAGGTTGGAAGCCAGGGGTGGGGAGGGGGCCAAGGTTGGGGGCTTGTTTGGGGAAAATGCTGCTGCTTCTTAACTTGTGAATTCGGGACCCCCTTAAAAGTAGCCTCTAACTTGTCCGTGGTGTTTCCAGGCAGGAATGTGTGGAGCAGCTTCTGAAGAACATGCTTGATGGCAAGCAGACGGAGAGCTGCCTTGTGAATGGGACTCAGGCGCTGTTGACGTTACTGGAGCCGAGGCGCACCAGGTAAGCTGGTTTGGGGGCCAACCAGATGCATCGCAGCAGGTAGAACTTAATCTCTTGGGCGCCTGGCAGGCAGTTGACAAATGCTTGCTCAAAATAAATAAGCGAAGTACAGGAGACCCCCAATTTACGCCTGATTTACTTAGACGATTGCAGCTTTGTGAGAGTGGCAGGAAAATAAGTAAATAAATGGAGAGATTGTGGGGAGGGAATAGTTGGAAGGAGCCATCCAAGATCTCGCGTGACCTGCCCAGAGCCTGGGAAGCAAGATGGAGGAAGCTATTTCTGCCTTGGGTTTTCCTGCTGCAGAAAGGGTTCTTAAGCCCTCCACCTTGCTTATTGTCCCCTGGGGAGGTTGTGTGAGGCTTGTGAGGTCTTGCATGGACCTCCCATGACCATCGCAGAGCCCTGTGAGGTAGGGATTGCCATTCAGGGGCGGTTCTGGGGGTCTTCCCAACTTCTTTGCCTTTGTGCGCAAACTCCTGGAACGTAACTGCCACCTCGTAAGCTGCAGGCCTTCTGTATACCAAACATCCTTTTCACCGGATGCAGCTAGATGCTTGGTGGAAGGCCTCTAGAATGAAGGATTTGTGCCTCCACCACTCCAGGAGCAGCCGGGCAAATGCAGCCAGCTCCTGGAAGAGCATTCACGACTGAGGCAAGAAGGGCCTTTCCCACAGCACATCGCTTCACTGTGGACTTGGCTCCCACAAGAAGCAGTGCTGGCTTTAAAAGGGAATTGGATTGATGGATGGAGAATCAGTCCATCGGTGGCTGCCAGCCATCTTGGCTGTGCTCGACTTCGGAGGCAGTCAATGCCTCTGAAGGCCAGCTGTTTTTACGCTAGGATCCTGTGTTTGGGCTTCCTACGGAGGCACCTGGTTGGCCACTGTGAGAGCAGGATACTGGACCAGATGGGGCCCTTTGCCTCATCCAGCAAGCTCCTCTTATGCCATTATGGCATACTTATTCCCCGAGTAGTTTCAGGGTCCCAAATTCCCTGACGCTCTGAACCCTGCCCCTACGCGTTCTCTCTGGAACACAACCAACTCCATGTTGAGAGAAGTGCTGACAGCGGAGGGTCTCCTTCCCTTGGCGCCGGAGGAGCGGGCCCGCAAGTGTAGAGCTCTCCAACTCACGGGGCTTGGCTTGGTCCGAATCCTGAGCCTGGTTTGCCTCTCTTCCCCTGCAGTGTGGAGGGGCTGGTGGACTCTTTCTCTCAGGGATTCGAAAGGTCTTGCACTGTCAATAGCAGCATCCTGGGTGGCATTGAGCCGCGGCTGAAGGACTTCCACCAGCTGCTGCTGCACCCGCCCAAGGTAGGGAGATTCTGCCCCCCCCCCTGCTTCTCAGGGCTGGCCCTCAAATTCTCCTTCAGTCTCCCCGGGAGCCTGTGTGTGTAAATATATAGAGGTACGGTGTGTATTGGTGATGGTGGGATCTGTCAGATCCAGTTAGTACTTTGGTAATCAGAGGGGAAATCCAGGAAGTGTTGGAGGATCGGGCATCTATTTTGCTCAGACTTGAGCTTGGTTTGTGGAATTTTTAAGTTTTACCAAGGAAACACTGTAGAGTAAAAGACACAAAACGAAATGGTTTTTGTTATGGGATTGGAAGAGGACAGAATCTTTTGAAGTGCAAGGGACTCTTCATCAGATGGAAACCTGAAAGCTTGCATACTTCTGCAGCAGCTCAGATCAGTCCCATAAAAACCACTGCCATCCCTGTTATGCATTTCTTGGGTGAAGGGCTGAGTGCAGGTTCTGTGCAGGCAGGCAGGCAGGCAGCTGCTTCGTCCCCCCAGAGGAGAGAGAGTGGCTTCTGCCTCCATCCAAACCACCCTGTAAAGGATTCCTGCAGCTTTGTGCTCTGTTGTTCTGACCACCAACCCCCTTGCTGTGGGGTGCAGGGCGGGGGACAGGAGGAGCTGAGGCTCTGCTGGGGCATCATGTTGGTCTGGCCTGAGAAGCCCATTTTGTTTCCCTGCTGGCGACAGGCGGCATCCATTCTGACGACCATCGGAGTCTTGGAAGAGCCGCTGGGCAATGCTCGCCTCCATGCTGCCCGCTTGGTTGCTGCCCTTCTGCACACCAACACGCCCAGCATCAACCAGGAGCTGTGCCGGCTCAACACCATGGACCTGCTGCTGGTGAGGAGCGCCTTGGCTGGCAGGGGCGGGGAGAGGTTGCTTGGCGGCAGAGGCTTCAGCTTGGACTGCGCTGGGTCCGCCGCTTGCTCCCCTTTGGCAGGAGTTCCCCATTTGGGCAGCTCTGGCTCCGCCTTCTTTGCCCTCCGGGGCTGTTTGGTGGGGGTACAGGAAATGCCCTTCCCCCTTGGAAGAGCTTTGCTCACTGGCCTCCTTGATTTTGTTCCAGGACCTGTTTTTTAAGTACACATGGAATAATTTTTTGCATTTCCAAGTGGAATTGTGCATCGCGGCGATCCTGGCGCATTCAGTGAATGAAGGCAAACTGGCCCCAAGCGAGGCGGAAGAGAAGGAGGGAGCGGATGGGAGCGCAGCCTCGGGGAACTCGGAAGCCCCGGAGAACAGCAGCTGCTGCCGCCCCGAGAACATCATGGTGACCCATGTAAGGAGGCTCATAAGCCCAGCCAGGACGGGCTTCCCCAAGCCCCATCCGCACAGCGCCTGCTGCCCTCGGAGCTTGTCTGCCTGCATCCAGGGCAGGAGGGCAGAGGGAGCGGGTCAAGGCCCTGGGTCAGAACCCCCATCTTGCCAAAGGGGGCGGCCAGAGCAGATGAGCCCGTTGGTGGCCCCTCTCTTGGTTTGCTCCTGGCACCTCCTCGCTTCTTGGGGGCTCCTGGCCAGGCGGGAGGTCTGTGTTGCTGGGTGGGTTCAGTGGGGTGAGAGGCCCTGGGTGGGAGCAGTGCTGAGCCCTTGGAGAAATTGAGCTTCAGGGGTCTTGGGGGTGGGGAAGCCCCTGGCTGCTGTGCTGGGGCTCAGGGTTGGGGGATGGACCTAGTGCTGCCTCTGCTCTCAGAGATAGCCCTGATGTGCCTGTCCCTCCTCTTTTTCCTCCAGCTGTTCCAAAAGTGCTGCCTGGTCCAAAGGATACTGGATGCCTGGGAGACCAACGACAAAATGCAGTAAGGCTCCTTCCCCTCCTGCTGGGGTCTTGACTCTGCATGTTCATCCAAAGAGCCCTGTCCCCCATGGCATTGGCAGGACAGTGGGCAGGAGGTGGGGCAGCTGCCCTGCAATGCAGGACAGGCCCAGAAGTGTCTGCACCAGCCGTCCGCAGGCACTTGGGCTGGAGGGGGCCAGCAAGAAGGAGGCTGTGACATGCAACCGGCCTTTGATCACGGGCTGATCTCCAGCTGGTGAGGGTCCCCCGGGTGGGTGCCTCACCTCTATGAGGTTAGTGAGGCCTTCCTGACACCCCTCAGTTCCTAACTAATGCGTCAGTGTTGATTCTGCCCTGGCTTAAGAGTGGCTGTCCAGGGTATTGTAGACTCTTAAGAGCACTACAACTCCCATCATCCCTAGCTAAAAGGACCAGTGGTCAGGGATGATGGAAGTTGTAGTCCCAAAACAGCTGGAGGGCCGAGTTTGCCTATACCTGCTCTTAGAGTTGGAAGGGAACCCTAAGGGACATCTAGTCCAACCCCCTGCCCTGCAATACAGGAACCGCCGACCTTCCGATTGGCAAGGCCAAGAGGCTCAGTGGTTTCAACCACAGCACCACCCACAGCTCCCTGTACCTTTGCCTTTTACAATGCAGGAATCAATAGACGATGAGGGGTGTAGAAATGTCAGAAGTACTAGCAATAAAATAATCTCAACTAAAACCTCACTGACTGGGCCATCCAACCTCTGCTTAAAAACTTCCAGGGAAGAAGAGCCCATTCCACAGTCAAAAGGCTCTCCTCTTCGGAAAGTGTTTCTGGGCGGGGCTGTTCCCTTCCTGGACTGGAGATGCCCTTGGGAGTTCTGCACTCCAGGCAGGTGCTCTCTGCCCCTGAGCTGCTGCCTTCCTCCCATCCCACGGGGGGCTCAGGCAGCAGCTGAGGAGAGACCTTCCCATTGTGGAGCCGCTCCTCACGGTTTATTTTTCCAGGGCAGAAGGCGGAATGAGGCGAGGCAACATGGGCCACCTGACGCGGATTGCCAACGCAGTAGTGCAGAATATGGAGAAGGGCCCCGTCCAGACCCAGATCAGCGACTTTGTCCGAGGTAGAAGGAGCCTCTGGCGTCTCGGACCCCTTCTCTTCACAGAGCAGTCTGGCTGCCGGGCTGCTCATCTGAGTGGGGGGTCTGGAGGGGGTGGCTCCCTCCCTCCCTCTAGGACCTGGGGGTGTCTGGAGAGGCCCCAGCGGCTTCGTGGCCCTAGAGCTGCTGCCTCCAGAACAGAGGGAGCCCGGCTGCTTCCTCCCTTCTGGGCGGCTGCAAGGCCTCGTCCGTGGCCCCCCTCTCGAAAGCCTCTTGGGTACTTGAGCTGAGGCTGTGGGTTGTGCCTGCACCCACAGACGCCTTTGTCCTGCTGGGTTTTAAACAGCCCCACACCCAAGTTGGAGCAGTGTTTTCAACCCCTTTCTGGCTCAGGCCCAGCCTGATCAGGACGGTGGGCTCCTGCCCAAAGCTGCAAGTCCTGAAGGGTCCCAAGGGTCATCTAGTCCAACCCCCTGCAATGCAGGAGCTGCAGCTCACGGATCCCTGGCAGATGCCCCCCCCCGCCCTTGAAGGAGAGCCCACCCTCTTCCCCTTCACAGCCCCTTTCCGACAGGGGCTGCCTGGCTCCCCTTTTCTCTTTGGATTGGTTCCGCTTCTTCCTTCCCTGCCCTTTCGTCATCTGGGGCTCTGATTGGGAGGGTTTTTCTTGTGAGCTGCTCTGCAAACCCTTTAGAGGTGAAGAATGAGACTGAAATTTGTGGAGGGGGGTCATTGTGGAAACAGGTCCTAGGTTCTCTTAGCTAAGGAGCTTCGTGGGGTGACGGCCTGAGGAGCTGGTTGTGGCAGGCAGAAAGGACCCCGTTTGTCCCTCTTGGCAGAGGGCAGCCTCTGGGGTTGGAAGGAAGGCCGGTGGCTCCTGCTTTGCCCAGAAGGCAGAGGAGCCCTCGCCATGTGTAGCAAGCCGGGTGAGCAGGAATGAGGGGGCAGAGAGGCAGCAATGGGGCAGTGGGGCGGGGGAGAGGAGGCACGGGGAAGTGCTTGGGGGTCCCTTTCTCCTGGCTCGGGGACGGACGGACGTGCATTTGCTTCCTGACTCCACCATCCACGTGACTTTCAACATGAGGCTGAGCAGTGCTGTCGTCTTGTCCTGGCATTCCAGCCCCATCAGGAGGGCTAGATAGTGAGGGAGGGTCTCTGGTAGTGGCCAGGCTGAGATTCCAGCCCCTTGTTGGTCAGGGACGCCCCACCCCACCCCCAGCAAGGAGCAGCCCAGGGGTTTCCTCCACATAGGATCCCTAACCCAGTCTCTGCCTCTCCTTTTCCTTGGCAGGGCTGCCTGAGGATTGCAGAGGGCGGTGGGAGAGCTTTGTGGAGGAGACGCTGATGGAGGCCAACCGGAGGAATACGGTCGACTTGGTGAGCTTGCCCGGGGGCTTCTTGCCCTCCCCTCCCCTCCCTCTGGAGCCTCTGTTTCGGGGGGGGGGGTTCTGAGGATACACTGAGCCGCCATGGGCGGGGCTCCCTTCCCAGCTGAGGAAGCTGGTTGTGGGGGGGGGAGTGGGGAGGGCCAGGGGTTTGTGTCCCTGCCCCTGCCAGCCGGCTGAGATGTTCCCCTTGGTCCTCTCCTTCGCAGGTGAGCACGCACCACCTGCACTCCTCCAGCGAGGACGAGGACGCGGAGGGAGCCTTCCCCAACGAGCTCTCTCTCCAGCAGGTAGGGCTCCTCCCAGGGTGTCCTCTGGCTGTTGCTGTTACAGAGCTGACCAGGATCTCTGTTGGAGAGCCTGCTGCTGCCTGGCCAAGGGGACGGCTGCATTGCAGGGGCTTGGACTGGAAGACCCTCTGTGACCATTGGGCAGAGCTCTCTCTGAGGGCTGCCCAGCTGAATTGCTTGGCCTTTCGAGCAGGCAGGCAATGGAGGGGGGGGGTCTTACTCTGGGCATGTTCTCTCCCTGCTTGCACCCGGGGGGGGGGGGGCTGGGATGGTTTATATCATTGCTCTGTGTTTGTTGCATTTGCACCCAAGGAGCACAGGGTGGCGTACGTGGCTCTCTTCCCCCAGCCCAGCCCGTCTCCTCATTTAATCCCCACAACCACCCTGTGAGGTAGGTTAGGCTGAGAGGGGGAGTGCCTGCCTGCCGCCGTGCTGGGTTGAAGCATTTTGTAGTTGGCTCTGGGCTTGTAGTGAGAATGCGATGCTGTTAGCATTTTTCTTTGGCATTTTATTTTATGGCTCCGCTGTGTTTGGATTTATTAGGAGTTTATCTTGGTTGTTTGGCTGTGTTTCCTGAAGAGCAGCTTGAATAAGAATAATACAGTAATGTAATTATTAACAGCAACAACTGCCACACATCCAGAGCATCCCAATACAGGGCTTGGGCCTTCAGATGCCTGTGGAAGAAGGAAGTCTAATTCTCTCTCTTTGACATCTGACAGGAGGGTGTCCCACAGGGCGGGCACCACTACCAAGAAGGCCCTACATAAACTGTGGCCCAAGGTGTGGCTTTTCTCACCTGGAAGGAAGCGCTTGGTCTTCCTCAGTGCAGGTGTTTCTCTGCAGAAGCCGCGGTGGCTGGGATTGGGACCGTCCTTGCACTCCCTGCTCCCACTCTGCTTTACAGCATAAAATCACCACAACTTGCTCAAATCTAGCTGTTCAAAGAGGCAGAAGCAGCACAGACAAGGTTCCTGAGGAGTACTAGAGCACCAGCCACTTGCTAGTCCCCAATGCCCGCTGAAGTAACAATCACTTGCAAGGTGGGGTGGAGGAGGGCAAGGCAGGCCTCCTGTGGCAGGGAGTTCCACAGCTTCAGTGTAGCTCGTCTCTCTGTGTGTCCTGGTTAGAAGCCACTCAGGAGGGGTGGTCTGGGTGTTCAGTGGCCCTGTTTGAGGCCTGGCCAGCACTGGTCACAAAGCGGCTGCCAGGCACTGGCTGGGGCAGGCAAGGGCGCTCAGCGCCAGCGCTGTGGAGATGGTGCAATGGCTGTTCTCCCCTCTCCCCCTCCCCCCATGACAGGCCTTCTCGGAGTACCAGATCCAGCAGATGACGGCCAACTTTGTGGATCAGTTTGGCTTCAACGATGAAGAGTTTTCCGACCAGGACGACAACATCAAGTGAGTGCCCCCTCTGCCCCCTTGGTCTTCACCCCACGAGCAGGTCAGTCTCCCCTTCTGGGAAATGGAGCCGTGAGGCAGAGGGGCCTGAGGGAGGGGCTCCCCTCTCTAGCTGGGCAGGGCAGGGAACCCTGTGAGGGAGTGCTTGGATCATTCACTCAGCCATTCGTTCTGCTGTTTGTGGATCCCCTTCTGGCCCCCAAATAGCCCCACTTGGAGAGGATGCTGTGCAGTGTGGGGAGGCTGCCTGCAGGAAAGGAAAGGGGAGTGGAGGAGCAGGCAGCTGCAGGGACCAGTCAGGGCTGAAGTGCCCCCTCCCCTTTGGGAAGACCTGGGTGAAGGGAGACCCCGGCAGCCCCCCTTCTCTGCAAGCGCACAGGCAGGTTTGCTTAATAATAATAATAATAATAATAATAATAATAATAATAATAATTTTTTTTTTATTTATACCCCGCCCTCCCCTGCCATGACTGGCTCAGGGCGGCTAGCACCAAATATATTATGCATTAAAAACATATATTAATATTATGTATTAAAAACACAATCAAACAATTGATTAAAATACAGCTTAAAATTAAAATCAGGATGAAATTAAATGGCAGCCCACGAATCACAACCATAGGGGTAGGGAACATGAAGTGTTTGCCAGGGCCAACTATCCATGCTGGTCCCATCCGAGCCGATAAAAAGATGTCCTTGGTGCCCAAGGAGCTCAGGACAGGCTCTGGGGGGCCTCCCTCTGCCCTCCATCCTCACAAGAGCCTGGTTCGGTCAGCCAGCTTCCTTGCTCCGGGTCGCTGAGGCGGGAGCTGCTTCTGGCCCCCTCCCAATGGGCTTCTTTCTCCCTTTTTTCCAGCGCACCTTTTGACAGGATAGCGGAGATCAACTTCCACATTGATGCCGACAATGACAGTGTAAGCAGCTGTGCTCGGTGTGTTTGGGCAGCCACTTTGCGGGGCTCCTTGCTCCGCTTCGCAGCCACTCTCCTGCGGTCTGCCCTGCCTCCAGTGAAGCCGCTGGGCCTGCAGTGCCACCAGCAACATGCACCTCTCCCTCTCCTTGCCACCTCATGAGGAGCCGGCTTGTGCAGCACAGGGGGGAATTTTCCCTGGGGAGGATGCTGTTCCCTGGCGCCGCCTCTGTGAGGGCAGGAGGCCGTCTTAGCTCAGAGCAGGGAGAGGATCCAGAGCAGGGGTAGGCAACCTAAGGGCCGTGGGCCGGATGCGGCCCAATCGCCTTCTCAATCTGGCCCACGAATGGTCTGGGAATCAGCGTGTTTTTACATGAGTAGAATGTGTCCTTTTATTTAATATGCATCTCTGGGTTATTTGTGGGGCATAAGAATTCGTTCATTTCCCCCCCAAAAATATAGTCCGGCCCACCACATGGTCTGAGGGATGGTGGACTGGCCCACGGCTGAAAAAAGGTTGCTGACCCCTGATCCAGAGCATCCCAGGACGCCCTCCCTTTGCTCAGTTCCCATGCTTCTGCACCAGAGACTTGGGGCGGCCACTGGAGACTGGCTTCATTTCTTCCCTGCCTCTGGTCGCCATCTCTATTCAGCTTCTTCCTGGGCGCTTGGAGTGAGAGGCGCAGGCCCAGAGCTGGGCAGGCGGCTGTGGCGGCAGCTTCTCTGGAAGCCCCCCGAATCCTGACCCGCCGTCTCCCCCTTTGCTGCAGCCCAACGCATCCCTGTTTGAAGCCTGCTGCAGCGAACGAATCCAGCAGTTTGATGACAACGAGGAAGAGGAAGACATCTGGGAGGAGAAAGAAATAAGCTACACCGCCCAAGTCAAGTCCAGGACGCGGTAAGGGGGCTTTCCGCCTCTCCTCAGGTCTGTCCAAGGGGCAAGAGGATCATGGGGTTGTAGGGTTGGAAGGGGTCCCAGGGGTCATCTAGTCCAACCCCCCGTAATGCAGGAGTCTCAACTACTAAAGCATCCATGACAGATGACCCCCCAACCTCTGCTTAAAAATCTCCAGTGCAGGAGAGTCCACCACCTTTCCTATACGTGATGGAGGGACCTCCTATTTGCTTGTGGTGACTGAAGCACAATGGACCTGATTCCTTCTTAAAAATAGGCTAAAAACAGGTTAAAATTTGCATCAACTTTCTCAACTGAGGGGCTCACAGGATTATTCCTTCTGAAGCAGGAAGTCCATGGCTCACCTGGGTGGCCTGGTTGGGATGGGGGTCAGTTTAGAGGACCTTGAAGTGCCCCCCCAGGCGTCCTGAGAGTGTCGGAGTACACTGGTCCCAGAACTTGCAGCGGCCAGCCCTACCTCCCAGGGGCCTCATGGCTGCCTTGTCTTCCGTTCCTGCGTTCAGGTTTGGCATTTCTGACACGTCGGAGGGATCCTCCAAAAGTGACCTGGAGAATGGAGGCCATGATGGCAGCCCAGACTCTGGGGAGGAGGAGTCCGAACGGGCCGCTGTGCCACCGCCGTCCCCTCCTGCCCCCGCCGAGGGCAACGGCAGCCTCCCGGAAGGCAGAGGGGCAGCAGAGCCCTCTCCTGAAGGTAAGGGGTCTCTGAAGGAGCAGGAGGGGGGGCTGCCAGCGTGGGACCTCTGCACAGCAGCTCTTTCTGGTGGATTTGGAGGGGCTGGCCAGCTGGACGGCCGCCTAGCCACAGCACCATCCCTTTTGGAATGCAGCACCCAAGGGTGCTCGGGGGTGAGCAGGAGAGCCTGCTGGGGAAAAAGGGAGCTGTGGGAGGAGCGTCACTCCAGACCGAGGCAGGGCAGCCCCTCCCCCTTGGTCGCCCAGTCGGGGGTGAGCAGGAGTGCCTGGCTCTGCAGGACAACAGCAGCTGCCCGTGAGTGGCGCTCTCTGCTGGGCCTGGCCAGGAGCTGCTCCTGCGACCAGCGGCTTGGAGCAGGTGGGCTTCCCTCATTTTCATGAATGAAAGGTTTCTGTGCTGCTTTTCATTTTCCAAAAGAATCATCAAGTGCCTCACGCTGTAGTAAACGGTAGCAATTCCTTCCAGTGATATTCATTTGACAGGAATAAAAAGGCAGAAATCCCCACTAAAGCCTAGTTAAAAACAAGGATCAGGGAGCGCCCAACTGAGCAGGTTGGTCTTCAGTTGGGGGCGGAAGCACCCCACGGTGGGTGTCCACCTGATCTCTGCAGAGAGAGCATCCCATGTGGTGAGTGCCAGAGAAGGCCCTTTTCCTCCTCCCCACTAGAGGGAGCTCTCTAGCAGTCAGGAGGGTCCCATCCCCAGCCTGCCGTGACCTGGGCGCTCCCCTGGCTAAGCTGCTCCTGGGCAGTTCAGGGCTTTTCACACCAAGATGGGCGCCTTGAGTTTGGCTGGGCAGATAGGGCATCTTCCTTGGCCACAGGGTTTACGGGTGTCAGAAGCCCCCCTGAGTACCCAAGCTTCAGCTTCCAAGACCACCCTGAGGACAGCCTGGCCTCGTAGGATGTGTGGCAGTCGCACAGCCATTCAGCGGGAGATTGCCCTTGTAAATTGGATAATATGAGCCCTGGTCTTCTCCCCTGTCCCATGGCCATGGCTGTGGCTGCTCCTTGTCTGAACGCAGCTGCTCAGTCCCAGCTGGCTGATCCCTCCGTGTGGTTATGATCGCTCCTCCTGGCAGTTGCAGTGATGCAGGCTTGTCGCCACCTGGTGAAGGCTGGACTCAGAGGAACTGCTGACCGATTGCATCTCTGCAGGGTCTGGGTGGACGGCTGCCTTTGAGCCAGTGAACGCCAAGGTCCCGGCATCGTGTGTGGCCATGGATGTCGGATCCAGCGTGTGGGACTCTGCCACCCCAGACACGAAGACCCCGGAAGAGAGAGGCTGGGCCAAGTTCACAGACTTCCAGCCCTTTTGCTGGTGAGTGAGCTGCAGCTGTCCTCCGGGACACAGGTGAGCATGCGGAACGGAGAATGGGAACTGTGCCTGATCAGGTCAAAGGTCTGTCTCCTCCAGCACTTGGCCTCTGTCCGCAGCCAGACACTTGCCCCCCTTCCTTCCTTCCTTCCTTCCTTCCTTCCTTCCTTCCTTCCTTCCTTCCTTCCTTCTTGGAAGCAGCCAGAGGCCCTGGCCCTCCCTCTCTTCCTGCTGGTGCCCCCCCCCAAACTTGGGCTTTAGGCAAGATCAGGGGTCAGCAAAAATTTTCAGCAGTGGGCCAGTCCATTGTCCCTCAGACCTTGCGGAGAGCTGGAGAAGCGGCACCGGGGGGGTGGGAGCTGGAAGAAGAGGCGAGGGGGGCAAGTAGTCCTCCTCCCCAGCCGCTGTGCTTACCTTGCCGGGGCAGCCGCCACCGCTACTTCTGCTTCCCGTGGGTAGGCAGAGCGAGCTCCTCCGCTCCGCTCTCTGTCCCACAGGAGGACTAGGGCTGCGACGGGAGGAAGAGGCTGCGCGCCGGCGTCTCTGCCAATCAAATGCCGCGCCTAGTTTACCTCAGCGAGGCGTGGGGACGTCTCTGCCAATCAAATGCCACTGAGGTAAACCAGGCGCGGTGTTTGAGTGGCAGAGCCGCCACCACTTGGCCTCTTCCGTCGCCATCGCCGGGAGTCTCAGCTTCGTGGTGGGCTCCGGCTTTGCGGCACGGGGTGGATTTAGGACCCAGGTGAGCCTGATCCAGCCCAGGGGCCTTAGTTTGCCGACCCCTTGGCACACTGCAGCCCCAGTTCCAGGCCCTAAACCAGCGCGAGAAACACCCCCCTTCAGCGCCTTTTCCCTTCCAGCTCAGAGGCCGGCCCCAGGTGCAGTTCCCCCGTGGATACCGAGAGCAGTGATTCGGAAGGGAAGCCCAAGCAAAGCCAGGACAAGAACGGTGAGTGCTTCCTCCCCTCCCCCCGCCACGTGGAAGGGGGCCAAGTTAGCCCCTTTTCTCCCACCTCACACTCATCCACACTCCTGGGAGCCTTGTGCTCGCTGCCCCTTCCTTGGGAGGGGAGGAGGAGGCAGTGTCAGGGCATTGCCTGGAGCTGGGGAGGCAACCGGTGGGACTCACCTCCTGCGAGGGGGGGGGCGTTTCAGGCTGTGAGGGCAGCTCCCAGGCCCTTTTCCCTGTGGGTGAGTGACCAGGGGAGGGGAACTGGCCATTTCTCCGGTCTGCCTGTCTTTCCGCCCCATATCAAGAGGGACACTTCACCCGGTCCAGCCAGCTGGCCACTCAGGACATCACCCCCATGACTTGGGAGGCTGCAGAAAGCAGCAGCTCCCAGGCCCGATGGCAGAAGGCTTAGAGGGGCTTTGGCAGCAGAGGTTTTTCACAGGGTTGAAAGAATAACGAAGGAAGGAGAGATCAGACTCGAGCACAAGCCAACAGTTCCTTGGGTTGCTTTGGGGGGCAGATAGCCTGCCCCAGCCCTGCCCCTGTGAGGTTCAGCTTCCTCTACAGGGCAGGGGCCAGAGTGCTCTCCATGGAGATGGCATTGCTGCAGTGCTGCTGGTCCTTCAGTCACCTGCAGAAATTTTAAGGATTCCCATCAAATCAGAGGGTGGGCCTCATCCTGGCAGAGCCTGGGCTTCTGCCGCTCAAGAGTCCAGGCGTCCCCCTTCCGGCAGAGTCTGTGCCTCTGAGGTCCTGCTGCCCGTGGTGGGGAGCGGGGTGGGGCCATGCAGCTGCTGCTCTGGCATCCCAGGAGAGCCCTGCAGGGTGGGCCTGACACACTCTCTCCCCGTCCAGTCAGCGCTGCCTCTCCTTGCGTGTGGAACGTCTGCGTAGCACGGAAAGCGCCTCTGGTGGCCTCAGACAGCAGCTCCTCTGGCGGCTCGGACAGCGAGGAAGAGGAGGAGAAGGCTGGTGTTGTCACGGAAACCATCAGCACGGGCTCAGGCCAGGAGACCATCAAGCTTACCATGGATGCCAAGAACGAGAAGGCACTCTTTACCAGGTGTGAGGGGGGGGGATGAAGGCCAGCCTGCTCTGTGGGCGCAGGTCTCGGGCAGGCAGTGGGCCGCCAGGGAATGCCCACCTCCGGCAGCTTGGGTGAGCCACGCTGGTGCTGCTGTGCAGAGACCCCCAGGTGGGCAGCCTCTTTCTGGGGGGGATGCGAGACACAGCAGGGGCTGGAAAAGGCTTGTGGTGCAGGAGGGCCTGGAGAGGCTGTGGTGTGTCGCTTCCGCCCTTTCTCCCCAAAGGCAGTGCGCAGCTCGCGCCACCAAGCAGCTCTCTGGGCTGCAGGAACCTCAGAGCGTAGAAAAGCCTCCCCTGCAAGAGCTGCCCCCCCTCCCCAAGAATAGCTCCCCTTCCCCTGACGAAAGGCCTCTGGGGCTTCCTCTGACTCTTGCGCAGTTGCCCAGAAGCTCCTCGGAGGCGTCCCAGGTGGGCCGCTCCTGCCGTTAGGGGAAGCTGCGCGGCCAGGGGAGAGAAACCACCAACGGAGGCTTGTCAGGCACCACCTGAGCTGTTTTCCTTCCCTTTGCGTCCCTCTGATAATAACGCCGAGTTCTCGTGGCCTGAGATTTTGTGGAGAAAAGTGCACTTTGTCAGTGCTGCCTTCAACACTATTTATACAGAAAGAAAATAGGACGAAGTAGAGGCTGCTTAAAGCTTAAGATCAGAAAAACGATCATTTTCAGGAATTATGGAAACAGGATCATCCCAGGGCCGCTATGTGCTGAAAGCTAAACTGGCAGCCTCCGCCTGCTGCTTCTGTGTGGAAGGAAAGGCGCTACTGTCGGGGGACAGAATATGCCCCGTGGGGAAAGGAGCCAGAGGCCAACATTGTCAGCTGTTGTGTGGTAGTGTTGCCTAGCCCCAACCCTGGGTGGATGAGGGGCAGAGTTGGCATCTTGGTTTGTTGCTGGATCTGGCCCCTGCAGTTGTGGCTGGGCTGTTTCTGGTGAGGATGTGGCTGGGGGGGGGGGTTGTCTGCAAGCAAGGTCAGCTCCATGGCCTGAGGTGTGGGGCAGGAGCAGGTTTGGGGTGCAAACGCCCGGGAAAGGCTTGAGTTCGTTGTTGACACCCTGGTTTTTGCTGTAGGCGTGAAAAAGTGCCATTTGCTCATCTTCTCTGGGTGTCTTCCTGGGTGCCAGTGAGCTTCATTGAGTCTCCTTTGTTGTCCTTCCTTTGGGCTTTGTTTTTGTAGTTCAAGGGATGTTAGGTATAAATTTCTATCTTCGGGTACAATGTGCAGCCCAGCAAGCTGGAAGGACAAATAGGGGTGGCTCTGGAAAGTGGCCTTTGTGGTGCTGAAGATGGAAGTGGCCAGTGGGGCCCCGCTCTCAGGTGCCAGCTATGTCCCTCTGTCCCTCTGGTGGCCACAGGCGTTGCCAATGCCACCTCCCCTTGCGCCAGCGCCGGCTTGTTGCCTGGAATCAGTGCCGCGGCCTGGGCAGGCCTGGCTGGCAGTGGGCAGAGGGAAGAGCAGCAGCCTTGCTTTGGAAATCCCCCGTTTGCGGTTCCTTATTTCCTCCCTGTTGCAGCCAGTTGCCGGGGGGGGGGGGCGTCTTCAGATGAAAGTGGACTTGCCGGCGCTGTTGTTTGCCGAAAGAGCAGCCAAGTGGTCCGTGACCTGTTCCTAGTTTTCCTCTTGCAACTGCAAAGAGCTTGCCGTCCTCTGGAGCATTTCCCACAGCAAAACTGCCGCAGGGGTCACGGAAGCCATGGGCAGCCTCATTCAGGGCCTCCCTTGTGGCCTGCGAGGAGCAAGAGGGCAGGTGGAGGGGGGCTTGTGAGGGGGGCACGGCACCTGCTTCTTACCTGCTAAGTTTCCATTTCTTCTGATGCTTCTGCAAAGGGGGGCTTTAGATGAGCAGAGGAGCAATGGCTAACACTTGAGGTCCGGCTTTGCTGCACCTGGCCAGGAAGTGGGGCAGGGGACTCAGGCCGTGAGCAGTGACGCTGGGGTCAGGGCGCAGGACCCTCCGCAGGGGCCACAAGGCCAGCGGGGGACTTGGCACGGTGTGCTAGGTGTTGTCTAAGCCCTTTTCCAGGCGGTTGGCACCAGCGCATGAAGGGCGCCTCGCCAACGGGTGAGATTTCCCTGCCCCCAACTGACAGCCTTGCCGCCTCAGCTGACCCACGAAGGGGCCCCTGGCCTTGCCATGTGCTGCCAGGCCAAAGGTGGAAGCAGCCCCTCCTTCACAAGAGCTCCTTGTCGTGTTGAGATGGCATGTGAAATGCGGGGTGTGTTTGTGCTTGATTCATTTCAGGTGGGCCCTCCCCACCTGGGCACTGTCATGGGGACCCTGAGGGGGGTCTGGGAGCGAGACATCCGCTGTGGGGTTGGAGGGGGAAGGGTCCTGCAGCCAGTGAGCCAATTTCTGTGGCAGCCCCCTCCCCCCTCCTTCTGTGTCTGCAGGATCCCTGATCCCTCCCAGCAGGCAGAAGTCAGCAAAGTGCCAGGTGGGGTTTGCGGGGGGGGGGTGTCCACTCATGCAGTAGGACCTCCCCCTTTAGACTCCGTGCACCTGTTCTGGGGCTCGCTTTGACCTTCCAGCCTTGACAGAGGATGGGGTTGGAAGTCCGGTTGCCGGAGTGGATCCCGTTCCCTTGCCAGCAGCCTAGTGGACTCCTGCCGGTGGCTTTTGTGGTTGGGGGCTGTGTCAGCCCCTCAGCTTCCACTTCAGGGGGTGCTTTTGAGGTCTGGGACTGGCTGGGTGCCCTAGTGGAGAGGGAGGGGTGATGGGTGGGGCCAACAGTGAGTAAGCAAGGAGGGTGGGCTGGTTTTGCAGCCATTTTTATCTTTCTCTCCATTTCTCTCTCTCTCTCTCTCTCTCTGTGTCTTTCTCTCTCTTTGTGGGTCTTGCTCAGAATAATAAGGCCTGGCGCTGGAGGGTATGTATCCTGGCCCCCACTGCAGGGTTCCAAACATCCACCGGACAATGCACTTCTGTGCAAAGGAGACGCAAAGCGTCACCCAGCCAGCCAAGGGGGCTTTTCCCTGCAGAAGGCTCTCCTTACAGAGCAGGGGCAACCAGCCTCTTCCCCCTCTTCAGGAGCTCGTTCTGCAAGGAGGAATTGCCCCTCAAAGAGGGAGAAGGGGGCCTCTCCCCAGCCGCCCCAGGGGTCCCCACCACAGCTGGAGGGGGGGAAGGGGGAGACTCCAAGGTGCAGTTCCCCCAAGCAGGACCTGCCCCCCCTCCTCTGCAATGCTGGCTGGGAGCTGCCCTGTTGGGGGAGCCCTTTGCATAGGGAGCACACCCCCCTAGAGAACAAGGCAACCTGGCAGTAGGCAAATCTCTTCTAAAGTTAAAACCCCAACGTTTCAAAAATCCAAAGAGCGGTCTTTTTGTAACTGAGGTTGGAGTGGAAGGGGGCCAGGCCTCTGGCTCAGCCAGCTTCTCCCTTGGTGGATGCAGGGAGCGTGTGAGATGGGCAGGATCCTGTGCCCCGCCCCCCATCCCTGTTAGCCCCCCAGCAAGGCTTCTCCCAGGAGCCTTCAGACCTGTCGGTCTGCCTGGAGCAGGCAGCGGCTCAGCATGAGAGGAGCTTGTGGCTCTCCTGTGACTGTCGCACGTGACCCACCCCCCTCGACCTTGGAGGAATCACCCTGCAGAACGGGGGCCCTGAAGGAGACTGATGTCAGTCCAGGTCTTGGCTGCTGGACTCCTGGCTGTGTTTCTGGCTTGGAGGCTCAGCTGTTTCCTGCGTGTTCTGAGCAGCCCCTGCCCCCTCCCCACTTTATACATCTCTGCCTGAACCCCCAGAGCTGCTGCTGCTTTCCTTTGCTGTCAGACTCAGGAACTGAATCAGGAGGCAGGAAGGGGGCTGCCGGGGCTGCCCTGCTCTGCTCTGTCTAGATGGCAGCGGCATTGCTCCAGTAACAGGGTGAGCAGCTCCGTCCCTGGCCAAGGGGCTGCTCTGAGCCTCCCTTCCCCTCCGGAAGAAAGGTGTGGGGGCCCCCTTGCACCCCTTGAGGCCTCTGCTCAGCTGCACTGCACCCCTTTTTGAGCAGAAGTTTGCCAGGGCCCTTGGCTGGGAGGCAGGGGCAGCAGGGATCCTCTGGCCAGGGAAGAGGGGGCCTGGCCGCTGGCCCCTCACAGCCTCCCCTTGGCTGCTGCAGGAAGCATTTGGTCCCAGCTTCTCATTGGCCTGAGAGCAGTGGCGCTGCATTGTCCCTGTGGATGTTTAGGGCTCTGCTTTCCATGGCTGCTCCTCATGGACCCTGCATGGCTTGCGGCTTCCTCCTTTCCCCCACACCCAAGCATGCCCCCTGCCCCCAGCATGATGCCTGTCTGCCCGCCCCAGCCCTGCCACTAACTGAGCCTGCTTGCCAGAGCACCTTCAGCAGATCCTTTGCCCACTAACCCAGCTGGGAGGCCTCACTCTGCAAGATCTGGCACTCCCAGCCCCACTGCAGTCTGCTTGAGCGGCTGGACTCAGTTTCTCCCGTCATCCAGGAGCGGCTCCAGAGCCAGACATGAAAGTGGACAGCGTGGGGGTCCTGGGCTCAGCCCCTCTCAGGGGAGCAGAAGCTTCTCCATTGGGGTTTGGAAAAGCAACTCTCACTGGGAGGGGGGCTGCTGGCCTGGTTGCTGCTGGGGAACCTGTGTGGCTTGGCATGGCTGCTGTTTGCATCCAGGCGGTGTTCTTTGTGTGGCTTTTGGGGCCAGTTTGGACCGATGGACTCCTGGGTGGTGTATGCCTAGGGACTCCCCCCTGTCTCTGCTGGAGCCTGAGGCCGTGTGTGTTTGGCATCTAGTATCGCTGTGGTGTTGCGGAGGCAGCTCCTCTCCACCTCTTCCCCAGACAGATCAGTTTTTCCTGCTCCCCTTGCGGAGCGGGGATCCTTCCCCTATTAATTTAGCAAGCAGCATCAGGAAGACCCCTCAGGCCAGGATGGGAGCAAACCTGGGTGGATCAGCAGCCCCCGCCCCCAGTGTCCGCGCTCTCCCCTGGCCAGGCTTTTCTCGCCTTCTCTCTGGTGAGCTGTGGCCTCCCGGCAGCAGCAGCAATAGCAGGAAGGCGATTTTGTTCCATCTTCCCAGAGGAAGGAGAGGCATCAGGTGGAGCAGCTGCTCCTGTTGTCCTTCAGCCGGGCAGCGGCTGTGCCAAGCCTGGGCCATTTGCTCCAGTTCCAGGAGGCAGATAGAGCGTCACACAGGCACCACTCAGAGCCACTCGGGAGCATTTCTCTTGCCCGTGGGCCTGCGGGGTGGGAGGCCATTGCTGCTCCTCTGGGCTGCCCGTTGGGGGCCCTGCCAGAGGTGAGGGAAGCCTCTTGCTGCAGGAGGGAGTTTCCTTTGGTGGAAGAATTAGGCTCTGGTTTCCAGCCGAGGGGGTGAAGCAGCAGCAGGGAAGGGAAAGCAAAACCTGGCCCAGGGAGTTGGCTTCTGCAGAGTCCGGCCCTTGGCCCCCCCGGCACAGCACTGGCAGCAGGCGGGGCCTGGCAGGAGGTGGCCCCATTCTCCTCCTCAGGGCTGAATGGCATTTACTCCTCAAAGCATCACTTTCTTTGAAGAAGTCTTTATCACATACATTTTTATACTGATTAATACAAATATATATATATTTAAGTGGTTTACCTAAAAACAGTGGGTGGCATTCAGGCAGCATTAGCCAGGTCCATTTTGCTCCTGGCTGTCACCACTTGCGACGAAGTGAAGATGCCTGGGTGCCAGAATGGCGGCTGAAGTCTTCACCATCTGGACTGTTTTTGCACACTCAGACCCCATCCTGTAGAATTCTATCAGTTATATTTTATCTGCACAATCAGAATGAATTTCAGGAACCAAAAAGCCATATTAAAAAATACAACTTTCGAACCGTCAGGTCCAAAAATGGCAACTAGGCACCCCATTTTGGCGACTGTAACCCCGGTGTGAGGAGCCATTTGGTGCCTGGCTTATATATATGAGTTTCTAGCACTGTATTCAGGTAAGACCTGTTGAAATTAGTAAAACTAACTTGGCTCTGTTCCTGGATTTCCATGGGCCTTCTCTGAGCCAAGCTGAGTCGAATGCCACCCGGCAGAAATGCTGCAACATTCAAGGCGGTGTTCTGAAAACCGATAAAAGTGAGATACAAACAAAATACAAAAATAGCCCTCTCTCACCATTCATCTGAGCCATGTGCATCTCCTTGAAAGGCCACCTGCTGCCTCTGCCTCTCCCATCGCCCCCTCAGGTCAGGCGTCCCAGGGAGGAGGAAGAGGAGGCTGCCTGCCTTCTGCCTTGTCACCAACTGACCATCTGCTGCCCCGCTTGCCGGGGCTCACTTGGCACAAGGCAGGCAGAAAGCCCCCTCCCTGTCTGCCCTGCTGCGTTTTGACCTTCTGGCCCAGCCACATTTTTTGAGTTGGGGACACAGGTCTCCTTGTGAGTTGGTGCAACGCAGGCAGGGGTGGGAATCGGTTGTGGGAAGCCCCTGATCCTCTTCCCAGCCTGTTTGAAGGCTGGTCTCTCGGTCCCGCCTGGGTGGGCAGCTTCCATTCCTGGTGTGGTGCTGGGTGAAGGCAGTGGGGAGCTGTGGTGGGAGGGCATCCCCTCCAGGACCCCCCCTCCGAAAATAGCAACACTTCAGAGGCGGCACCTCCCCCCCCCCCCCGGAAGCTTTCCTCCTTGCGCTCTTCAGCCTTAAACTAGGGCAGGTTGAAGCCTGTTTCCGCCCGATGATGTGGCAATCCTGTCAGAATGGTGCTGCTGGGTTGCTGTGCTGACGGCCGGGGGTCCTGCCCTATTGTGTCTGGCTTGGGGTCCACAAGTGGAGGGCAGAGCTGCTGAGCATGTTGAGGGGCTGGTGGGGCAAAGCTCCTCACAAGCGCAGGAAAGGGCAGCCCTGAGGTGGCGGCAGCAGCTGCCCCAAATGCTGCTTTGCATCGAGGTTTTGACCAGGTTCTCAGAAAGTGGGAAGAGCCACCCAGAGTCAGAGGATTGGGGTTTGGGGGGGTTCAAATGCCAGGCAGGGGGATCAGGATGGGCCAGAGCAGAGGAGAGGGTGGGATCCTGCCTTAGTGCGCTCCTTCCAATCCCCAGGTTGCTTCTGCCTCAGGAGGAGCCTCAGCTGGTGTTGAGCATCTCTGGCTTCTGTGGGAGGACAAGCACCGGGCCCCCTCCTGCGTGGAGACCCTGAGCCCCCTCAAAATCCCCCTTTCACCCCAGGGCAGGCTTGCGTGTGGGTTTGGACATTCCTTCTGTGGGGAGTAGGGTGTGTGTGTATGCAATTCTACCTGATGGAGCCCTGATGAAGTTGGAACTCTGACCCTGGGACCGGGATTTGGGGGCCCCCTTTCAGGGCCTCCTCGCCCTCCTCTGTTCTGGGTCCCCCCCCTCGGGGAGTGGTGTTGCTGGGTGTTTGGCCCTTTGCGGCTGGTGCCCCACCTGCCTTGGAAGTGCAGCGTCAGGGTCTGCTTCCTCCCAGGAGGGACCCCCCTGGGGGCTGTTTAATGTGAGCTTCCGTTCTTTCCCTACAGCACGGGGGGCTCCCAGGTCGCGGACAAGCCCCCCAGCACCGTGGAGAGTGGACCCCCCCAGCCCTTGAGCAGCAGCAGCAGCACTGCCACCGCCAGTCTGCCGCCTGAAGGTCTCCTGCCGGGTTCTCCTGCCCCTGCTGGTGCCACCCCAGAGGCCAAGAGAGACAGGTGAGGAGGGGGGTGCTGGCCGCTGTGCCATCTCTGGGTCTTCCCTGGCCAGGGGTGGGAGTGGGGGTGCTGCCTGGGGTGTTGTGTCTACAGGGATCAAGTCACACCGTCCCGGGGGCCATGAGAGCGTCTTGCCTGGCCAAGAGGGGAAAGGAGGGAGCCGACAGGAGCTGCTCTTCTTGCTTACTGTCCTTTATGCTATAGGGTCACAGCATTGTAGAGTTGGGAGGGGTCCAAGGTGCCTTGTAGTCTAAGCCCTTGCAGTGCTGGAGAAACATTTATAAACTACTTAGTATTTAAGAAACCAAAACAAGCATTAAAACGAAACCAAAAAACTCTAAAAGCAGTAAAGCAGCAATTTAAAAACAAACAAAACTTAAGGTATATAAAAGCAAGTAAGAGAAAACCAGAGGACCCAGGCAGGCTTTAGTCTGATGGTTCACTGGAAGCCTGGGCAGAAGCCACTGAGGGCTGCTGCTTCATGTAGGGCAGAGGGAAGGAGGGCGCCTCACAGGATGGGGCAGCAGCAGAAGGCGCCCCCTTTGGAGCCCCTGCCCTGTGCCCATCTGCCGGGTGGCCTCTGCCCCCGCAAGAGTTCCTCCTTTCCGGATCCCCCACCCAGTGGCAGGGCTTTGCACCAGCATCTCCCTTCAGGAAAGATCTCCCTCTCCCGCCCGGCAGCCAAGCTGGGGGTCAGAGCAGAGGGGAAGGCCCTCTCTGCCCCTAGAGAAGGGGCAGGCCGGCCCTTGCGGGTCACCGCTTGAGGCAGCCAGTGGGCTGGCTCCGCTGGTCCCTTCCCTCCCTGGCCCACCTTTGGACTGTGAGGAGAAGCTAGTGCTGGGAGACTCTGGCTGGGCTCTGTCCCTTGGACTCCTTCATTGGAAGTTTCTGTTATTATTATTATTGTTATTATTATTATTCCAACAAAAGATAACAATATAAATTCAGTATTCTCATAAAGACAAAAACAATTATTCATACACCTCATAAAGAAAAAGAAAAGAAAAAAGAAAGAAAAGAAATTACAAACATACTTAGAAGCTAAAAAGATTTTTCCTTACATACTGTTGACTTCCCATTCATTCCATATTTCTTCAAAATTAACAAAACTTGATGCATCCGTTTTTCTGTTAATCAATGTTAAGTTATTTTTTTAATGGATTCTTTTTTCTTTTTTTCCTTTCATAAATCTTTTACAGAAGTTATTCAAGGGCTACAACAGAATTTAGATTGCAACAATTACTTTTGAGATTTTTTTTAGAATTTCCCATTTAGAAATAAATGTCTGTTTAGAATTATCTTTAATTTTCCATGTGAGATCTGCCAATTCTACATACTCTTAGCAGATTAATCAACCCTTCAGATATTCCAACTTCACGGGAACTTTCTCAGCAGAAGTGGGGAGGCCGCCTGCCAGGCATTGCAGGGGGTGGAATGGATGACCCTCAGGGGTCCCTTCCCTCTACAATCTTATGATTCTGTGGGAAGAAGCTGCTTCCTCCCCGCTCAAGGCTCCCCCACAAGGTGCCCTGGTCGGGCAGACCAAGTGGGCCTGGTTCAGGTCCCTTCTGAGGCAGGTCGCCCCCCTCCTGGCCCTGGGCCCCCCCCCTCCGTGGCAGAGTGAGTGAAGCTTCTCCTGGCCCTCTGGCTTGGCTGAAAGAGCAGCACAGCCCAGGCGGCCTCTCTGAGCGCCTGCCGGCCAGCCCCTCACACCTCCCCCTCTCCCCCTCTGCAGGAAAGAGGAGCCGCTGCCGGGAGGAGAGCCCACCTTGAACGGTCCGGCCTGACAGACTGCCTGGGCCCAGACGGTGGGGATGCAGCTGGCCCTCCTTCGGACAACCTAATTTAATTTTGAATCACAAATGCTGTGTTGTCGAGAGGACTGGCGCTCGAGAGCCGAGGTGCCGCGTCGGGGTGGCCACCCTGTTCGAGAGGAGGCCCTCCCTGTGTGGTTGACATGTAGCATTGGCCGGTGGCCGCCCAGGTGTCCTGCCTCCGCCCCCCCAACGGATGCCGCCTCCTGCACCGCAGCATCCCTGGCACACTCTCTGGGGAGGGCGTCCTGCCCCCCTTGTCTTCTTGCTTCCAAGATCCAGCTTCTCTTCTGGAGGGCAGGAGCTGCTCCGCGGACTCTGCCCTGGGCCTCGCAGGGCTGGTGCTGGACGGCCTGGGACAGCCTTTTGTATAGCAATAATGCCTTACCGGAAACGTTGGCTGGCAAGAGGAAGCAGGAGGGTCCCGGAGGCAGCGGCCGGAAGGCAGGGTCTTCTTGCCACACTGTTTTTCTTACTGTTTCAGGGAAGGAGGCCCTGGGAAGCTCTGCTCGCCTTGCCCGCTCTCCTTCCAAAGGCACCACGCCAGCCCCTGGGATTGGGGCCGCTGGCGCTGGGCTCTGGGGGAGGAAGCAGCCTCCCCATAGAAGGAACTGGGGCACTGGCCGGGCATCTCCGGAGGGTCAGACAGGCTCCTGGAAGCGGGTTGGTTTCCCCAGATGGGATGGGCTCCGCTCTGAGTTGGTTTTGTTTTGTAATGTTGTTAATGGATGCAGGAATTGCAACACTTTGCACTTTGAATCTCTTGCCAGCCTTGGAGGTTGGAGGCGGCAGCTCCCCTCATGCTGGGCTCCTGTTGTTACTGCTGGGCAAGTTGGCAGGAGGGGAGGGAGAGGCTTGGCCCAATAGCTGCTCTTGCCTGGGGGGGGGTGTCCTCCCTCCTCCTCCCAGCCATGGCAGAAGCTGGCGCCTGCCCTGTGCCCTGGCTGGGGACTTAGGAACTGTTTTCAGCCGGGGGGGGGGAGCCACTCTCCATATATCTTCACTGGCCGCTTAACAGCTGAGCTGGAATATGAGGCACTGGGGAGTCCCCGGGACTGACAAAAGCAGCTTCTAGGCTGATTGAAAGGTCTGGCTCTGCCATCGTTCTGGTGGGTCTCTCCCCTCAAAAAAACAAGAAAACACCACCAATTTGCTCTTTGAAATACTCCTTAAAATGTTGGACTGTGGCGCTCCCTTATTCTGCACATTGTGAAATATTTCTGTTGAGACCAAGGGCGGCTTCCTCCTGCTTCTTCAGCTGCTCTAATTTGGGCTTCTGTGACGTCAGGGCACCTGTGGCAACATCTCCTGGGCGAAAGAGTTGTGAGGGGGGCACATCACTGTGCTGCTTGGGCAAACCCCCCCCCCCAGCCTTTCCATCTGGGGGTCAGGGGTCAATCAAATGCGGTTGGATTCCCCTTCTGTAAAAACCAGGCTGTGGCTACATTGGAAATCCTGGGAGGTGTCCTGGTCTCAAAAAGGATTGAGGAGAGGTATTGTAAATGGGCCCCCAGAGCGAGTCTTTTCAGGGGAGGGGCTGCCCCTGAATAGGGATGGCGATTCCATCTAGCAATTGTGGCCAAGCCCAGTGGAGCAAGAGGCCTCTGTGGCTTTGCTCCTCCTGCTGCTGCCTTTAGAGAGAGGCTCTGGAGAGGAGGGGGTGTGGGTGTGGGTGTGGGTGTGGGTGTCTGGCGCCCCACCAGGAATCATCGCTCGGCCAGCATGGCCAGTGGTCATCCAGGGGGTCGGCTGTAGCCCAGCACAGACTCCCTGCCTGCGGCTTGCAGGGAGGGCTTCCACAGAGAGGGGGGGGCGGCTCCGAGGACGTGGCAGGAGGCCAGTATTCCAGCCTGTTAGTGGGTGCAGCTTCTCTTGAGTCTGGGGACTGACTCTTCCCCCCCCCCTTCGTTCTCGGGCTGCTTTGCTTTTTGCTGCTGCCCCCACCTTCCTTGTGGAATGAGGGCTATGGGGAGGGACAGGGTTGGGTTCTGCCCCCCTCCCCCTAGATCCGGGTGGCCCAACTCTTCATCCCAAGTGGGCCACAAGAGTACTTCAACGTGGAACCTGTGGGCCGCACACTGCATTGTCGCTTGGGGTGGGGGGAAGCGAGGCCAACATTTGAGGGGCCCCCTCATCACTTTTGCTGCCTTCTCAAAAGCCAGCTAAGCGAGGCAACAGGCTTTGGGAAGGAGGCATGAGGCTCTGGCAGGGGCCTACAGCGCTCCCCCCTCCCAAAGCTGAGAACGCACTAAGGAGGCCTTGGGAAGGAGGGGGAGGACTCTAGGACCCAGTCAGAGCCTCATGCTTCTTTCCCAAAGCCCATCACCTGACTTACCTGGCTTTGGGAAGGCGCATGAGGGCCACCCAAAAAGGCCTTGAGGGCCGCATGCCTTGGACCATCCTGCCCTAGAGAGTGCTGCTCTCGTGTGCCCGGTTTGGGGCTGGAAAGTCCAGCTGAACCAAGTTCCCCCTGCATTTCCATGTGAGGCTTTGGGAAGGTGTGGCATCTTCCTGGCCTCCTGCCAGCAAGTGATGGGGAGTTTGGGCCTTGGGGTGTTTGTGCCTAGCACTAGTAGCTTTGCCTGTCCGTTGATTTGAGAGCAGCAAGGCCAGGAGTCAAGGCTGGTCCCTGTGCCTTGCTCTCCCCATTGAGATGCACCTGTAGGGTGCACAGAGCAAGGCATCCCTCAGCACCTGTGCGGCCAGCGGATGTGGGGGGATGTAGAGCGGACCCAGTGGCAGGGGCCACGCTGGCCTGAGAGGAGCTTGCTCCTGGCCTGCAGCCAGCTGGCTAGCTGGCCCCTGAACGCTCCCCTCCCTCAGGGCTGCCATTGTTCTATCTGTGGAGAAGATGCCTCTGTTACAGCTGGCCATGTGGCTCCAGCAGCAAGAGGCCGGTGGAGGGCTTGGCGCATTTGCCTTGTGGTTTTCTGGGAAGTGGGTGTCTCCCCTTGGACAGGCTGGGATGAGGAGGCCCTTGGGAAGGGTGACCTCTAGATCACAGGCTGCTGCAGGATACGTCCCATCTTCTTCCTCCATTCCCCTCGCACAGCAAGGCCAGGGCTGTCTAAAGAGTCACATGCCTTTTGCCCAGCCCCAACTCTCCGCACTGAATAGTTGTGGGGTCCAGCATGTTCCAAATGTCCTTTGAGCAGAAACTCACATGGTGGATTGAAGCTGGAGAAGGAGGTGGGCAGAGGCTCCAAGCCCAGAGACCGGGTAGTAAGAAATCGACACTCACGTCTTCAGAGCATGAGCAGAGAGCCAGACCCAAGACACACACATCAGTGGTCAGCTGGGGGGGGGCGGGGAATCTCTCTCATCTTAAGTTCTGGACTTGACATAAGTTTGCAGTTACAGCAACAAGCAGTTGCCTCGTAGGTTGACAGCTTAATGAGTTGGAAGGGATCCAAGGGTCATCTAGTCCAACTCCCAGCAATGCAGGAATCCCAGCTAAAGCACCTGACAGGTGGCCTCCCAACCTCTGCTTTCAAACCTCCAAGGAAGGACACCTGGGGTGCACTTCTGCTGTTTCCCTACACATGAACTGCCTTGCTGTAAACCCCCTTGAAGGTCAGAGGCTGCTTCCCCCCTGAGGATGGGGGGCATCTCAGAGCTCAACTGCCTCTGGGCAGCAGAAGGGTCTTTTCTCCTGGGCAGGAAATCCTGTTGTGTTTGTTCTCCCTCCCTGTGGCTTCTCCAAGAACAGTGTTTGCTTCCACTCTGTGACCTCCTTTACCCACAGCCCTGCTCCAGAGGGTGGGCTCCTGTGTTGTCTTCAAGGGCACAGGGATCAGGCTGGGAGGAGTCCGTCCATCTCCCTGCGCACAGCCCGCCTTGCAAGGTGAGCGGTGGGCAGAAGGGCGACTCAGGTTCAGGGCCTGGGCTGCTTCAGGAGCAGAATCGCAGCTCGAGTTGGGAGAGTTTGCAGAGTCACGGCTGATGAGTGAGACAACCAGCCTCCTCCCTGTAGCAAGGGCCACTTCCTCAACTGCCAAATTTGAACCCACCTTTTCAAGGTCCTAATCCACAGATTTGCAGCTGGAGCTATTGCAACAGGATCCGTTGCAACTTTTTACAAAAGCGGTCTATAAAACAAAATGAAATGTCTTCTGCCTGAAGTCTTCTTTCTTCGCTGTCCTGTTTATTGTTCCACCAGTTAAAGCTGCCTTGGCTGCAGCTGCTCATCCAAGGCGATGGCTCTGGAGGGTCTTTCACCCCAGCTCAACCGGAACTGCTTGGTCCATCTTGCCTCTCTGCCGGAAGAGAGGGGGATGGGGGCATTGCAGCCCCTTGGGGAAACCGGGGCCGCCCCCTCCCTCCCTCCCTCCCTTGTGGATTTAGTCCCCACTTGGAAAGAAGTGGAAACGGAAGCAGAATGAACACTTCACGGAAAACGGCCGGCACACATGCCAACCTCCGACTCCTCCTCTCTTCTCCTGCCCAGGTCACACTCACAGCGCTTGCTTTGCCATTCCCACCCCGAATGCAGCTGCCCCTTCTGTGCCACTTCACCAGCTGGCTTCCTTTGTGTTTGGTGCCCCATGGCTGGAGGGCCAAGAAGGCCGCTCCCCCCATGTCCACCCAGGCAGGGGAAAGTTTTCTGAGAGGAAGCCTCCAGCCTAGCAGAAAAGCTTCCAAGAGGATGCAGAAAGGATTGTTTGGAGGAGCAAGTATCACTTTAAATTAACAACCATTTGAAAATTATTTGTATCAGAAGCTAGGGAGACCATTTGGCTGCCCCCTTTTTTGTCAGGAACAGCCTTTACCGCATTGTCCTTCCCTTTGTTCTTGAGAGGCAGCAGTTGCCTGAGGCATCCCTGGAAAGCAGAACCCCTCAGGTTGGCTGCCAAGAGTGGGAAGGGAAGGGCAGCAGCCGAGTCTCTGAGATGCCTTGGTGGAAGGCAGGAGAGACTATTTGTTGTTGTTTTTAAAAAAAGTATAGCCCGTTTTTTACCATGTAGGTCTGAAAGTTTGCGTCTGTCTCAGGAGGCACTGGAGGAGGGCCTTTGGAGGTGAAGTCAAATTGTTGGAGAGTCGCAGCGCCTGCTGTGGCTGGAGAGACCGACTTGGGAGAGATGTTTAGTTGCAGCTGGGGCAGATGAAGGCGCCCGGTTGTGCTGCGGCAGATGCACATGGGCATTTCTTGTCTCCGTGTGTCGCGACCCGACTAGACAGTGGGGTCGCGCCATGCAGGCGCCAGGAAGGGGAACCATGCAGCGGGCCAGGAAAGGGGGCAACAGCGGAGCCAGGCACGCAGGGGTTAAACCGAGTGCAGCAAGGCCCGACCTCGCCCAGGCATGCCCCACGGGGTAAACAACCCCAGGATGGGCGATAATGACCGCTAACGAGCCATCAGCGGCGGAACCGGCAGTATCACAATAACAATGTAAAAAGCACCCATGAATAGTGCAGGTAGACCAGAGCAGTTAACTCTTTTGTCCAAACCATCCCGGGTGGGGAAGTGGATCGCCCCCGGACCTTTAGGGCAGAAGGGAGGGGGGAATTGGGAGTCACCCAGCAAGGTGTATTAAAGGGGGATTCTGAGATGGCCTCCTCAGAATCCTCACGGACTTTCCACGTTTCTCTGTGTGCTGTACAATAAACTTCAAGACTTCTTCCGCTGACTTCTCGGAGTGGCGTGCGTTCTTGACAGCTAGCTACAGTTACCATTGGGGACACGACATAGTGAGGATTCTCACGAAAAAACGTCAACGTCCGTATCGTGTTGGGATCGCTTACCAGCAGCTACCGAGATGGCGACCCCATGGCGCGGAGCGGCACGTTTTCAGACCCCCGTTACCTCGAGCGCCCTACTCGAGCGGCCGGCGGATCTGTTTACCTCAGACCAACGGAGCCTTCCCTCGGCCAGGCCAGACAGCGGGAGCCTGGACGAGCTACGGCGACTCCAGGAGCAGCTGAACCACCTCATCTGGGAGCGGCTGCGGGTCGGCGAGGAGTCAGGCCGGTTGTTGGACCAGGCCTGTGGGGGCGCGGTGCCCCGGACAAGTCGTAGCGGCGGCGGGAGCCAAGGCCACGTGGGATCGGGGGTCTGCAGTCGGCAGACCCCAAGGAAGGGCTCAGGTCAGGAGCCCGGAGTGACTCAACGACTGACGTGGTCGGACGGGACGGCCCTGAGGGGGCAGGTGTTTCCCCCGCCAAGACGTCGCAGCAGCCGGCTGGAGGACGACGTAGCGGCGGGGAGTTCCACGGGCGACAGCAGCGAGGACGAGCGCGCTGCAGCGACCCCGGAGACCCGCGGGAGGCACGTCCGCGGGAGGGCGACGGCGCGGCGCAGGCCATCCCCGGAGCTGAAGGCCATTTTCGAGGGGGACCCGGCGGAACTCTCCACCTTCATCTTCCACGCAAGGAACCACGCCAGAAGGTACGGGGGAGACGACTGCGACCCAGAGGACTTGGTAGCGGCGGTCATCTCCCTGCAGGGGAAGGCCGGCCAGTGGGCCATGCTCCTGGTCGACCGCAGGGATCCGGCCCTGGCCAACCTGGAGGACTTCTTGGCGGCCCTTCGAGAGCGCTTCCAAGACCTGCAGGCGGAGGAGAAGGCGAAGCGACGGGTCCAGAAGGCCAGGCAAGGGGGTCTCCCGGTTCAGGACTATGTAGACATGTTCAGGGGGGAGGCCGCCCAAATCTCCTGGAACGAGGAGGTCCTAGTCCACTACTTCAAGGAGGGCCTCCATCCTGAGCTCCGCAAGTGGGCCGTAGTGAAAGGGACCCCTCGGGAGCTGTCGACGCTGGACGGCTGGTGCCGCATGGTGGCTCAGTTGGAAGCAGACCTGGGGATGCTGGAGCTAGGACCCAGGGCGGGCAAGGACCGAAGGCCCGCGGAGAACTCGGGGACCCCCCGTCCCGCCAATGGCGCGGGGGTCCCCCGGCACAAGCGCACCCCCGACCCGGAACGGGAGAGGAGACGCCGGGATGGACTCTGCATCAGGTGCGGGGGGGCAGGACACTATGCGGTGGCGTGCTCCGAGCGACCCCCCCAGGAGAGGTTCGGACCCCGGCAGGGTCCCAAGCGACGTCGGAAACCAACCGGACACCCAAGACCGGGAGCCGGGCGGCTGTCGCGTCGGAGCCGAGGGAAAAGCGCCAGTCTGACTCCGAAGGCGCGGAGTCGGGAAACGACCAGGACCTGCAGTGAAGGACGCCCGGCTGCAGGTCCCGCCAGGGTCAACGGACCCCAAGAAACGGGCGGGAAGACCACCCAACCTGGTCCGGGTGAGGCTGGAAAACCCGGACGGCGGCAAACAATGGACGGGAGATGCGCTGCTGGACTCGGGCTGCGACCACAGTATGCTGCACCCCGAAGTGGCCAAGGAACTGGACTTGCCCACCCAGGTTCGGAGCACCCCCTTAGTTTTCGTCCAGATGGACGGCAGTCCCATAAAGGGGGGTCCGTTTGGGGTGGAAGTGGGGCCGGTCTCCTTGTGGGTGGGGGACCACCGGGAGTCCAGGATGCTAGTTAGGGTCCCCACGGATGGGTACCAGGTAGTGCTGGGGTTGGATTGGCTGATGGAACATAACCCCATAGTAGACTGGCGCTCAGGGCACCTGACGTTCGACCTGGATAGGTGTGGGCAGCACAGGGTCGAATCGGACCCCCAGTGCCCCGGAAAGGGGGAGGCCAAAGGGGTCCACGGGGACGAGGGCAAGCTGGATGTGGTGGCGCCGGAGATACCCCCGGAGTACCGGGATCTGGCGGCGGTGTTCGGGGAAACCGAGGCAGACGAGCTGCCCCCCCACCGCCGCACAGATTGCGCCATCGACATCCCAGAAGATGCGGTCCTCCCCAAGGGACGCATCTACAAGATGTCCGGGGAGGAACTCCAGGACCTCAGGGAGTTCCTGGACAAGAATCTGGCCAGAGGGTTCATCCGCCCCGCCAAGAGCCCCATGGGGGCTCCGGTCATCTTCGTGGGCAAGAAGGATGGCACCCGGAGGTTGTGCCAGGACTATAGAGGGTTGAACGCCATAGCGGCAGGGAACGCGTACCCGCTCCCCCTCATCCCGGATCTGCTGGACCAGTTGGGTACCGGCACGATCTTCACGAAGCTAGACTTAAGGGAGGCATACTACCGGGTGCGGGTCCGGGAGGGGGACGAATGGAAGACGGCTTTTAACTGCCAGTTTGGACAGTTCGAGTTCCTGGTAATGCCGTTCGGATTGAGCGGGGCCCCGGGGGTGTTCATGAGTCTCATCAACGAGGTACTCCACGACCTCCTGTACAAAGGGGTGGTGGTCTACCTGGACGATGTGCTGGTGTACAGTCGGGACCCCCGGGAACACGTCCGGTTGGTCCGGGAGGTCTTGCAGAGACTCCTGGACAACCACCTATACGTCAAGTTGCCCAAATGCGAGTTCCACCGTCCCTCCTTAGATTACCTGGGGTATAGGATCTCGGCGGCGGGGGTGGCCATGGATCCCCAGAAGGTGGAGGCAGTCCTGGGGTGGGAGCGGCCGCGGACACGGCGCCAACTCCAGAGCCTGCTAGGGTTCGCAAATTTCTGCAGGGGCTTTTTGCCCAACTATTCGGCCTTGGTGACCCCCCTCACCGATCTCCTAGGTACCAAGGGGAAAGGAAAGGGGGCCAAGCGTCCCGGGGCGGCTCTGGATTGGGGGTCCCGGGTGGAGGAGGCTTTCCAGGGGCTCAAAGAGGCGTTCGCCGCCGAGCCTACGCTGATCCATGTGGATCCAGCCCAGCCCATGGTAGTACAGGTAGACGCTAGTGATGTGGCCATGGGAGCGGTACTCCTGCAGAGGGACGGGGAGGGCCGTCTGAGGCCCGGGGCGTACCTGTCCCGGAAGTTTGGGAAGGCGGAAAGGAACTGGTCTACCTGGGAGAAGGAGGCAGCGGCCATCCGCATGGCGCTTGAGGAGTGGAGGCACTGGCTGGAGGGGGCAAGGGAACCGTTCGAGGTCTGGACAGACCACCGCAACCTCGAGGCCCTCCGACAGCCGCGGAAGCTGACCGCCAAGCACATGCGGTGGGCAGAGTTCTTCTCCCGGTACGATTTCCAGCTAAGCCACATCCCCGGGAAGGACAACTTCCTCGCGGACGCCCTGTCTCGCCTGCCCCAGTACGAGGCGGACGCCCGCACAGAGATGCGTCCGCTATTTGAGGACAAACACTTAGCCCGAGCCGTCACCACCCGTAACCAGGCTAGGAGGGAAGAGGGACAGACAGGGGGTCAAGTTGGGACACCCCCCCGGGAGTGCAGCCAGCCTTCTGCAGCGCTCCACGACAGACTAGTGGCAGCGTATCCGACAGACACGGAACTACAGAACCTGCGGGACTCCTTGACACTGGAAGGGGACATCTGGCAAAGAGGGAGCGCCGCGTACGTCCCGGAACCCCTCCGGAGGGCCGCCCTGGAAGCATGCCACGACGCCAAAGCGGCTGGGCACTTCGGCTTCGTCAAGACGTGGAAGCTGGTTCGGCGGAGCTTCTGGTGGCCCACGCTCCGTAAAGATGTCAAGGACTACGTTGCGGGCTGCCCCATCTGCCTCATCTGCAAGCCGGCAGTGGGCAAGCCGCAGGGCCTCCTACAGCCCCTGGAGGTCCCACCTCGACCCTGGTCGGTGATCTCCATGGACTTTATTACGGATCTGCCACCCAGCCGAGGCAAAACAGCAATATGGGTCGTGGTGGACCTGTTCTCCAAGCAAGCCCATTTCGTGCCCTGCGCCTCACTGCCTACTGCCACCCAGGTGGCAAAGCTGTTCATGGAGCACATCTTCCGGCTCCATGGGGTTCCAGACAAGGTCATTTCCGACCGCGGCTCCCAGTTTGTGTCCCGATTTTGGAAGGCGTTCCTGGGATTGCTGGGGATCGAGCAGGGACTCAGCTCGGCCTACCACCCCCAGACTGACGGACAGACGGAACGTGTCAACCAGGTGCTGGAGCAGTACCTGCGATGTTTTGGCTGCTACCAGCAGGACGACTGGTCACAGCTGCTTCCGTTGGCGGAGTTCGCTTATAATAACTCCGTACACAGCAGCATGGAGATGTCCCCCTTCGCCGTGGTCTACGGGACCGACCTGAGGCACCTGCCGGACTTGGGGGAGCCCACCGCCCGGGAGCCGGAGGAGCTCGGAAAGTGGAGAGAGAGGACGGCCAGGTGCTGGGAGTCCCTTCGGGAACAACTGCTGGAGGTCAAGGCGGCGCAGAAGAGGACGGCGGACCAGCGAAGGAGACCGGCGGGGGACATCAAAGCGGGGTGCCGGGTCTACCTGTCCACGCGGCATCTGAAGCTGGGCCTCCCCAGCAAGAAACTCGGGCCCCGGTACTTGGGCCCGTTTAAAGTGTTAGAGGTAATCAACGGAGTTTCTGCGAAGCTGGAACTCCCAAAGAACTTGCGACAGATACACCCGGTGTTCCACTTCAGCTTGCTGAAGAAGTCCCCGGAGGACGACGGTTGGCACCCCGTGGCGGCGCCACCCACCCCGCTGATCCTGGCGGGAGGGGAGCACCATGAGGTCAAGGACATTTTGGACTCCAGATTCCACAGAGGGCGTCTGCAGTACCTGGTGGAGTGGAAGGACTTCACAACGGGGGACCGAGAATGGGTGTGGGCGTCGGACATTTTGGCCCCACAGCTGGTCAAGAGATTCCACCAGCAGTGGCCGAACCGGCCGGGGGGCCCCGGGACCCAGGACGCTCCCCAGGGGAGGGGGGTGTCAGTTTCGGGGGGGCAGGATGTCGCGACCCGACTAGACAGTGGGGTCGCGCCATGCAGGCGCCAGGAAGGGGAACCATGCAGCGGGCCAGGAAAGGGGGCAACAGCGGAGCCAGGCACGCAGGGGTTAAACCGAGTGCAGCAAGGCCCGACCTCGCCCAGGCATGCCCCACGGGGTAAACAACCCCAGGATGGGCGATAACGACCGCTAACGAGCCATCAGCGGCGGAACCGGCAGTATCACAATAACAATGTAAAAAGCACCCATGAATAGTGCAGGTAGACCAGAGCAGTTAACTCTTTTGTCCAAACCATCCCGGGTGGGGAAGTGGATCGCCCCCGGACCTTTAGGGCAGAAGGGAGGGGGGAATTGGGAGTCACCCAGCAAGGTGTATTAAAGGGGGATTCTGAGATGGCCTCCTCAGAATCCTCACGGACTTTCCACGTTTCTCTGTGTGCTGTACAATAAACTTCAAGACTTCTTCCGCTGACTTCTCGGAGTGGCGTGCGTTCTTGACAGCTAGCTACAGTTACCATTGGGGACACGACACCGTGCTTGTCCCAAAGTCTGGAAGTGGCATACAAATACAGTGGTACCTCTGGTTGCGAACGGGATCTGTTCCGGAGCCCTGTTCGCAACATGAAAAGCCCATAACTTGATGCGCTGAGCGCGATTCGGTGCTTCTGCGCATGCGCGAATTGCCTAACCCGGAAGTAACCCGTTCCGGTACTTCTGGGTTGGCACGTTCGTATCCCGTGACAAACGCAACCCGCAGCTATCGTAACATGAGGTACGACTGTATATAAAACACAAGCAATTTTTTGGAGGGCCTTCTTGATAGCGGCAGCTGCTCTGTGGAACACCCTCCAATCAGATGTCGGGGAGAGAAACAACTATACAATTTTTAAGACAGCTGAAGGCAACCCTATATAGGGAAGTTTTTAATGTATAATGTCTCATTTTGTTGGAAGCTGCCCAGAGAGACTGGGTACAAATATTGTTATTATCCTGTGCTAAGTTAAGTGCTTTACCATGACAGTCAAGCCAGCTGGGCAATTTGCAGCTACTGGTGGCACTGTGGTCTAAAACACAGAGCCTAGGGCTTGCCCATCGGAAGGTGGGTGGTTCGAATCCCCGCGGTGGGGTGAGCTCCTGTTGCTCGGTCCCAGGAAAGCACATCAAAGTGCAAGTAGATAAATAGGTACCACTCCGGCGGGAAGGTAAACAGCGTTTCTGTGCACTGCTCTGGTTTTTCCAGAAGCGGCTTAGTCATGCTGGCCACATGACCTGGAATAACTGTCTGTGGAAGCAGACAAACCCGGTTCCTTTGGCATGTAAAGCAAGATGAGCGCCACAACCCCAGGAGTCATTCATGACTGGACTTAACTGTCAGGGGTCCCTTTACTGCATCTTCAGCCAGGCAGTTTTTGCAGCAGGACAGGGACAGGAAGGGTGGAGGAGGTGCCCTAGATGACCCCATGAGGAGGTTGATGGACCCCTTGGGCTGCCTGACGTGGGTCATCCTGGGCCAGTGAGGCAGCTGACAAGGAAGGCTTGTTGTCCGTCCCCCCCCAGCTCTGGGGGCAAAGCAGAGTGCGGCGCCTGGGCTTTCTCCCCAAAGGGGGGCACCATGGCAAGGTGTCCTAGTGCTGGTCTCTGACGTGAGGCAACCTTTCCAGGAGCCACAAGGGCACCAAGCCCCATCTGAGACAAAAATAGCGGGTTGCTTTAGTAACTGGCCCTTGCTTGAGGGACCTTCATGGTCCTGCTAGGTTCCTCCGTCAGTGGAAAAGAGAAGAGAAGGCAATCAGACATATAAAAGGCAAGGCAGGTTCTTACGCCTCTGATCATTTATTTGTTGCAACAAAGTTTGAACCTCTCTTTAAGCAAAGAAAGGAGAAACACCCCCCAACAAAAAGTGTTCTGCGCTTTTAAGTTTTATATTTCCTGTGCAGCATTAATAAATCACACCCCACAAATGTCAGTAGAACGTATACAAATGTCAATGATGCACCACAAAATTAGGAGTGAAAGGTTAAGCAACATATCAATCGAGGCATCCTGTGAAAAACAGGCCTCACACATTTTGGACAAGATTTAGACCACCTGCTGGGAGTCTGAGGGTCCTGCTCCTGCCTCCCCTGCTATTGCCCAGCAGAGAGTACTGTTTACATTCTTTCAAACTGCTTTTAATTTTTTGTTATTAACTGTTTTTCTGTGTTTTATTTGGGGGTGGCGGTATTTGGCTGTTTCTGTTTATATTTTATGTATTTTGTGTTTTTATATTGTGATTTTATCTTGTGAACCGCCCCGAGACCTGTGGGTATAGGGCGGTATATAAATAAAAATAAAATTGGCAAACTCCATTCAAATGACACTTCCAGTGATTAACAGATTTAACACATTCTGTTCATTGGACCATCTGGGCCAATGTAACAAGATATCATATCAATGACGCTTACTGAGACCCATTGTTTTGGAGAAACCCTGCCTGACAGATTATTGCCTAAGTGGCATCACGCTCCAGGGATATGGTAGCTGTGGTTTTCAGCCGTTCCTGCATGTGACCGCTGTTGCATGCTGACAGCTTCTTGGAGCCACAGATGAGAGCTGAGTGCAAGCGGTGGGGGGGGGGGGACATTGGTAGACAAACTACCCAGAAGGAGCACAACATCTATGCTAGCTTGAGGCTTGATCATGCCCACAGAATGAAAGATAGCAGGATCCCCCAGGACATGCTCTATGGGGTTCCAGCACCAGGCCCATTAGCAGACCAACTCTGCAACAAAAAGATGTCTGCAAATGTGATATGAAGGCTGGCAACATCAGCCCCACCATGTGAGAATCCCTTGCAGGCGGGCGCAGTGCCTGGAGACAGGCAGGCAGGTCGTGAGTTCATAGCAGTGACCAGAGCAGAGAAGAAATGCCACGGTGTGGGTGCCTTCCTCTGCCTCAGCTGCAACTAAACAAGCCCTCTCCCACATCACTCTCTACAGCCACAGCAGGTGCTGCAACCTCCCAACAATTTGACTTCACTCCCAAAGGCGCATTCCTCCATTGTCTCCCGAGACAGATGCCAACAAGGTTTCCCAGAATCCCAATGGATATGGGTGATTATTGTAATTTTATTAAACATAATCAATCGTTCAAAAACCATTTTATAGAGTATTTTATTTATAAATATACATTATTTTTTTTGAGAAAGTAGAGTTAATTTATCACTTCTGAGGATAAGAGGAAGTCTCCATACCCTGCTGTGTGAGTTGCTACATTTTGACCGTTGACAACTTCATTTAGAAACTAGTGCATTTGCCTGCTTTGCTCTCTCTGGCCACTGGAGGGACTGTGGCACAACTGCTTTGACAGCAGAGCTTTGGACAGCTTGACTGGCATTTGCAGAATGCAAGTCTATTGAAAGGGTCCTTTTTAGAGAGAGATATGGGATGCTGTGCTTATGATAGCGCACTTGTGTAACATGTGCAGCAGCCCCCCCTCCTCCTCGGCCATGTCTGCCTCCAGACCCAGAGGGGGCCATGGCTGGAGGCATGGGTCCCCTTGAGGAGTTGCTCCTGCACCAAGGTAAATGAGGGGCACCTGCCCAGTCGGGCTTGAGCCAGGTGTCTCCCCCAACCCCAAAAAACTCCCTTAGGCACTTGCTTCTTTTTCTGCCTTCCTTTTTCTGCTGCATCTGTGAATGGAGCTGTTTGAGAGGCAGGAACTGTGATTCGATGTTTGTGTTCAAATGTGAGTCACGTACACTCCAGCATCTCACAAATCCCACCCAGGACACCCACCTTTTCTCACAGGAAGGCTCAGTGCCTGAGCACCCACATCACCAGATGCTGCTGAATCTGGCTCAGTTCTAGGTTGAGGGGTGCCATAAGGTGGTGGCCAAGCCCTTCCTTTACACACAGGGTTCCCCCAGCTCAGTCCCCAGGAGCCTCTCTGGCTGAAAGGGGAGGGTGGGAAGGCAGCAATGGAAAGACCTGCCTCTTCCCGAGGACCCCCCAGCCACTGCCAGGCAGAGTGGACAATACTGAGTCACATGTTTAGCCTGAAGAGGAGACCAGGAGATGAGAGCAATCTCCATATTAATGGGAGGTATCAATGGAAGATGGAGGAAGCACCAGAAACCAAGGATTCAGGTAACAAGAAGGGAGATTTTGGCTAAACAACAGGAAGAACCTATTTATACCCTACCTTTTTATCCTGAGGACTCAGCGGCTGCGTTAACAAAAGTGCAAACATCTGTTTGTGTATTAAATTTTGTTTAATACATATTTTAAATCTATTAATTGTATATTTACTTGTATAGATTCAATTAAATATATTAATTGTGCAGTTTAACTACATTGCAAACACTTTTAATATGGAAATTTAATTCATTGTGTTGCCCATGGGGTCAGTGTCCAAATGCCCTTGCAGTCCACTTGTCTGAGAAGTTGGACCGCCCTGGTATACATTATTCAGGGCTTTGGATACAAGTGTACAAGAACTTGACCCGCTAGCAGATGGGAAGCCAGTGATGGTCTCGGGTTGGTGGCTGCTCTCGTCATCACTGAGCAGCCACAGCATTCTGCACCAGCTGAAGCACCTGGGTCAGGGCCAAGGGCAGCCCCATGCAGAGCATGCAGCAGTAATCCAGTCCGGAGGTCACCAGCGCATGAACTGTAGTGGTCAACTGTATTAAGGAATGGCTGATAAAAGGCCACCTAAGTCTCCCAGGACAATGATTCAAGGACATAGCTGCTTCTTCAGGGCAGGCGACTGGCCTGCCTCCCACATCCAAGCACCCCCCACCCACAAGTCTGCCCGCCAAGGCTTCAGTCTCGGCCCTCATCCAGTCCACTGGTCCTGGTCTTTCCCAGCCTCTCCTAAATCAGATGTACAGTAATGGGGAAACAGCTGGGCAGCACCAGCAGACTAAGAACCCCTTCCCCCCAAACTCCTTACAGCTTCATCTAGGTTAGAGGTTCCATTTGAAAGCCTCTGAGGGAGCAGGTGAGGCAGGGTGGCCCTTGTGCCTCTCTTTCCTGCTAAAGTCGAAACAAAAAAAAAAATCCTTCCAGTAGCACCTTAGAGACCAACTAAGTTTGTTATTGGTACGAAAGCTCATACCAAGAACAAACTTAGTTGATCTCTAAGGTGGTAGTGGAAGGAACTTTTTAATTTTGTTTCGACTACGGCAGACCAACACAGCTACCTACCTGTTTCCTGCTGAAGGTCCTCCATCAGGCAATGCTAGCCAACTCAGTCCCCAAACCAGCTCTGACACCAGATGGAAATGAATCGAGATAATCCGTCTGCTCCAGAAACGCCTGAAGATGTTCCACTGCCTTAATCCAAACATGGTTGGCAGCTTAAGGAGAAGCTCTGCCTTCTTTCAGGGTGGCAGGCAGCCCTCCGCCCTGCCAAGGAGCGCAACCAGTCCCACCACCCGGCTGGCTTTCCATGCTGCTTGAGAGGTGCAACAATCAACACGTTGTGTATTTCTTTTTTATTATTAAATTCCATTAGTTTTTTTTCTCTCCATATATTTTTTTCCTCTAGGCACAATACAATACAAGAACTCTGCAGGTTTGACACAATGTACAGAAACTTCAGTAATCTACAACTGCTCAAGGAAGTTACAAAACCCTCCGATGCACACCAGCCACAGCCTTTATTGTACACATAAAAAAGGGGGAAGGCAAAGGGGGCAGCTGGGGCTCCAGACTATGTACAACGCTTCAGGGACAGGAAAGGGCGCCCCTTTGCCTTTGAAAATGTGGAGGGCGGGGGCTGCCAGGCCAAACTGGAGCTCCAGGGGAAGGAGGCCCCGCCTGCTCTGGCAGGAAAGCAGGCTGCATGATCTGCTTTTGGGGGGGGGGGTCAGTGCAGGACACACAATTGGAGGGGCAGTTGCAGGTGCTGAGCTGCCCCCAACAGCCAGCCCCCAGACTCACAGCCCTCTGCAAGGATGCCACAGAGAGACCCAAGAGCTGGGAGCGCAGCAGGACACGTGCCCCCCCGGGGGAGGGGGGAGCCTGGCCAACCCCCCTCTTCGCTTGGTGCTTCTCCCCAGGACAGAGTCCCTTTCCAGCCAGCCACAAAGAACTGCAGCCTCAGCAGTACCAGGGGAGCTTGTGGTTTGCAAGGGGGAGGTAAGGAGGGACAGAATCCCCCCACCCCTCCCCCCAATGTCCCAGGGGCTCCAAACCTCCAAGGTGGGACAGGGGCATTGGAGGCCCTAACACTGCTTCTGCCCCCCCTCCTGCTGCTCCAGCAGGTTGCCAAGCTCCCCACCGCTGCCTTCCCTGGCAGCGAGCTCCCCCTGGGCAGCCGGAGTGGGGCTAGGGAGGCGGCAACAAGGTGGTTTGGCACATCTGCCACCGCCTGCGGACGCTGATGGGGAAAGACTGACGGTGGCCAGACCCATCTGCTTGGGGGGCCCTGCTGGCCACGTCACGCCCCCCAACCTGACCTGCCAATGCACCTCTGAGGCAGAGGAAGCAGGCGGACCCCATCTCCCCTGCCAAGCAGCCGGATGGGGGTCCTAAGGGGGCCTCTTCTCTGCGCCCCGCAGCACCCCTTCCAGTCCTGCCCGTCCTGGTCCAGCCCTGGCGCTGGCTTCACTTGCGGAGGCCTAGAAGGGCGGCCTCAGGGCAGCCTCAGGCGTCAGACAAGCAGCTCTGGATGCGGTCGATCCACTGCTGGGCCAGCTGCACATCCTGGGCGCAGAAATAGTAAACACGCTTCGTGGTCTTCACCTGCGAAGGGACAAAGGGTGAGCAGAGCTGGCAGCCGGGCAGAAAGGTCTGCCTCTGGAACACCAGCCTTCCTCCCTCCCTGTGGGAGGAAGGGGCAAAAACAGCTCCCCCCCCTTTGGGCAGCCATGGGGAGAAGCTACTCACGTCAAAGAAAGCCTTCTCCTCCACCATCTTGGGGGCCCCCATGGTGGGGGTGCCTGGTGTGATCGACTCCACCTCTGCCAGGTCAATGACGCCTTTGCACTCCAAGTCCAGGCGGCTGTCGTAATATCGGAGCTGCAAGGAAGGAGGGCCGAAGGTCAGAGCCCCCCAGGAGAAGGCCCCCTCCCCCTCCCCCACCTGCAGCCACCCACCTGGTGCTTGGTTTTATCCAGCACAAACCAGCGAGGCTTCCAGGGCTTCATGAAGGCTCCTTTCTTGTACAGTGTCCCCTCATAGGACCTGCGGAGGGCAGAGGGGGTCAGCGGGGGGGAGAGGGGCAAGCAGAGACCAAGAGCTCCCTCCGCCCAGCCCCCCAAAGGCCGTGTCTCGCACCGATTCTCGCTCTCCGCCGTCTGGAACTGGCTGTAGAGGGTGCTGGTGCTCCTGCGGCCCCCCTGTTTCCCGCTGGAGGGGGTGGAGGCGCTGCTGCTGTCGCTGTCCAGGCTCAGGTTGATGGTGGAGCTGCCCCGGCCGCTCTCCTGCAGGTAGACCCCGAAGGAGCGCCTCTGGTGCGACAGGCTGGAGGCCATCAGCAAGGAGCCAGCCGCCACCTGGGGGCCAAGGAAGCGCCTTCCGTCAGAGGATGGCTCTGCGCAGGGTGGGCAAAGCCCCCCAGCCCCCCAGCCCAGAGCCCTTACTCGGCCGCCCTGGTCCGCCTGCACCTCTGACCGCTGAGAGGCCTTCGCTTTGTCCCAGAGGTCCTTCCAGCGCTCAGGGACCTGCCCCAGCTCCATCTCCAGGTTCTGCAGCTCCTGCAAGAGACAGAGAAGGGGCAGTTGGGGGGCAAAGGCAAAGGGGTTCCTACGGCATCAAGAGCAGCAGCATCCTGGCTCTTCAGGAGAAGGCTCCTCTCTCTGCCCCCAGCAGGGGAAAATGGACGGCAGCTGCATGTTCTCAAGCTCACCTCTACGGCCATAAAGGCAGGAAACCTGCCTTGAAGAAAACAAGATTCTCACAGTGACTGCCAGCTTTTGAGTCAAGGTGGCCAAGAAACGGCCCTGGCCTTGAAGGACCAAGAAATAAGAAGAAGAGGAGTTTGGATTTGATCTCCCGCTTTATCACTACCCAAAGGAGTCTCAAAGCGGCTCACATTCTCCTTTCCCTTCCTCCCCCACAACAAACCCTCTGTGAGGTGAGTGGGGCTGAGAGACTTCAGAGAAGTGGGACTAGCCCAAGGTCACCCAGCAGCTGCATGGGGAGGAGCGGAGACGAGAACCCGGTTCACCAGATTACGAGTCTACCGCTCTTAACCACTACACCACCCTGGCTCTCCAGTGAAAGGGAAGAGTCCAGAACAAAAGCAGGCCCAGTTGCCCTTCTCCAAACTGCTCCCGCCTCGCAGGGAGGGCGGCTCTGCTCCTCGCCCAAGGCCCCCACTGACCTCCAGCAGCCGTGAGATGGCGTCCGGCTCGGTGCGGCTGCGGTTGTCATAGCAGGGCCAGACGATCTTGCGCCGGCTCTGCGGGGCGCTGGTGTCGGGCTGGGCGGCCTCCTCCACGGCGTCCGCCTGGCTCTGCACCAGCTCCCAGTCGTAGGAGGGTCCTTCCGACAGGGTCTCCTGCGTGTAGTAGTCCCACACCTTCAGGTTCGAGACGTTGCTGTACGGGCGCAAAACCTAATGGCAGGCAAGGCAACAGCCGAGGAGTCACTGCCCCGAAGGCCACGCTTGGCACCCGCCAGTGACACCCAAGGCCCCAGCACCCAGCAGCCAGGCCCCGCTGCCCCCGACCCACGGCTGTGGCTGCTCACCTCCCCGTCCTCCGGGGCATACATGTAGTTGAAGAAGGCCGGCGTCTTCTTGTTCAGCCGATCCAGGTAGTCCCAAACGGACCGAAAGAGCTGGGGCCCCTTGCGCTCCCCTTTCTCTTCGTACAGCAGCCCTGCCAAGAAAGCACAGTCTGAGGCTCCTGCCACTGTCCCAGGGGCCACAAGGGACCCCCCCCTCCCCAGGCCCCGGGGGCTCCTTACCCAGCTCCAGCCGCTCATAGTCAGAGTCCAGCAGGAAAGTGCGGAAGCGGCTGGAGACCGAGTGGTAGCTGAGGAACTTCAGGTAGTACTGGCTGAACTCAAACTCCATGGGGAACTGCTGGTGAATCTGTGGGGGGAGAGGCAGCAGGAGAGTGTTGAGATTCCATTCCACCTTAAGTTGCAGACATGGGGCTTTTGCGTGTCACATGTCTGTTTACACACCAGCACAGATTGCTGGGAACTTCTGTTGTGTGTAGCTTTTGCTTTTGACTCTCTCGGAGAAGACAAAGGAAAGTGCCATGTTTTTCTCTGCTCTGTTTTATGCTTAATAAATCTGCTTGTAAATATGCTCCTACAAGCCTCTCGTGCCACTTCTGTTCTGCGCAGAGGGATCTGCTAATAGAGTGTGCTCTGCTCTGCTCTGCTCTCAGAGGATTCAGAGAAGCATGAGTCACTATTTTGTTGCACCAGACATCGGAGTTCGCCCGGCAGTTTGGCTGGGGAGGGCCTGATACAGCTGGGGGCTAGCCAGCTGCCCTCCCGATTCCCCCTGGATGTGAACAAAGAGTGGGGGGGGGCAGGAAGAGACCCCAGGGCCCCTCCTCCCAGGGGGTGGAGCTTGAGGGGTCACCCCCTTGGAAGCACACCTCACCCCAGCGACAAGGAGGGCTGGGGCGGCCTCCCTCCCCCAGGGGCTTGACCTGCTCTCCTCACCTGATGCACACAGTCCAGGAACTGCAGGAAGATAGGCGTGAAGCCACTGCTCTGGCTGGCCAAGGTCTGTGCCCCTCGGTGGCTGAAGCGGTGCCCAAAGGAGAGCCACTCCTTCTCCACCAGCAGCCGGAAGCCTTCCATGGTGCGGTAATAGGGGTCGGACAGGAGCTGCACCAGAGACACCACCTGGGGGGCAGAGGAGGGGGGTCACGGACGGCCTCCGGGGCAAGTGCCGGGGGGGGGGGAGGGAAGGAGGCTCACCTGGGTGGTGATGTCCCAGCCATCCTCCAGGCTGACCAGCACAGAGGAGCCCGTGTCCAGCAGCTCCACCACCAGCACAGAGATCTGCAGGATCTTGTGAATCTGGGGAGAAAAGCAGGATCCCCGAATGGGGCGGAGGCATTGCCCCTTGAGCAAGCGTTCCAACATGCGCAGCAAGTGCCAGCCTCTCCCTGACCTTCAATGGGGCATATCTCTTGCAGAAGCTCAGAACCCCGCAGAGCCTTCCTGGCAGCTGCAGGCTGGAAAGCCACACTCCGCTGGGAAATACAGGTGATACTCAAAAAATTAGAATATCGTGGAAAAGTTCATTTATTTCAGGAATTCAACTTAAAAGGTGAAACTAACATATGAGATAGACTCATGACATGCAAAGCGAGAGATGTCAAGCCTTTATTTGTCATAATTGTGATGACTGTGGCGTACAGCTGATGAAAACCCCAAATTCACAATCTCAGAAAATTTGAATATTAAATGAAATCAACAAAACAAGGATTACAAATAGAACAATATTGGACCTCTGAAAAGTAGAAGCATACATATGTACTCAGTACTTGGTTTGGGCCCCTTTTGCATCAATTACTGCCTCAATGCGGCGTGGCATGGATGCTATCAGGCTGTGGCACTGCTGAGGTGTTATGGAAGACCAGGATGCTTCAATAGCGGCCTTCATCTCTTCAGCATTGCTCGGTCTCATGTCTCTCATCTTTCTCTTGACAATGCCCCATAGATTCTCTATGGGGTTCAGGTCAGGCGAGTTTGCTGACCAATCAAGCACAGTAATCCCATGGGCATTGAACCAGGTTTTGGTACTTTTGGCAGTGTGGGCGGGTGCCAAGTCCTGTTGGAAAATGAAGTCAGCATCCCCATAAAGCTCATCTGCGGAAGGAAGCATGAAATGCTCCAAAATCTCCTGGTAGACGGCTGCGTTGACCCTGGACTTAATAAAGCACAGTGGACCAACACCAGCAGATGACATGGCTCCCCAAATCAACACAGACTGTGGAAACTTCACACTGGACTTCAAGCATCTGGCATTGTGTGCCTCCCCATTCTTCCCCCAGACTCTGGGTCCTTGGTTTCCAAATGAGATGCAAAAGTTGCTCTCATCAGAAAAGAGGACTTGAGACCACTGAGCAACAGACCAGTTCTTTTTTTCTGTAGTCCAGATAAGACGCTTCTGACGTTGTTTCTTGTTCAGGAGCGGCTTGACAAGAGGAATACGACATCTAAAGCCCATCTCCAGGATCCGTCTGTGTGTGGTGGCTCTGGATGCACTAACTCCAGCCTCAGTCCACTCCTTGTAAAAGTCCCCAACACGTTTGAATGGTCCTTTCCCGACAATCCTCTCCAGGCTGCGGTCATCCCTGCTGCTTGTGCACCTTTTTCTTCCACATTTTCCCCTTCCGCATAACGTTCCATTAATGTGCTTTGATACAGCACTTTGGGAACATCCAACTTCTTCCGCAATTACCTTTTGAGGCTTTCCCTCCTTATGGAGGGTCTCAATGATGGTTTTCTGCACAGTTGTCAGGTCAGCAGCCTTCCCCATGATTGTGATTCCTACTTAACGAGACTGGGAGACCATTTAAAGGCTCAGGAACCCTTTGCAGGTGTTATGGATTGAGTAGCTACTGCACCTTTTCACAATATTCTAATTTTCTGAGATTGTGAATTTGGGGTTTTCATCAGCTGTACGCCACAGTCATCACAATTATGACAAATAAAGGCTTGACATCTCTCGCTTTGCATGTCATGAGTCTATCTCATATGTTAGTTTCACCTTTTAAGTTGAATTCCTGAAATAAATGAACTTTTCCACGATATTCTAATTTTTTGAGTATCACCTGTATATACCTTCCATATACCTTTCTCTTGACCAGGTTTTTTTGGGGGGGGGTCCCTTTAACTTGCTGCTCTTTTAACAATTTTACTAAAGTCCTGAGCTACTCCAGTTCTGCCTCACAGGAAACCTGGAAACTGCCCCCTGCCTCCCTGGCCAAGGCAAGGGGCTCCTGGGCTGCGGATGGACAACGTTTCCTTGTGACGGAAACGAGACTTCTTGCAGCTCCAGGGCCTGGCGACTGGAAGGCGGAGTTTCTGCCTGCCAAATCTTTGCTGACCCCAGAAACAGATGGACAAGCAGCAAGGACTTTGTTCCTTATCTGGCAAATCTCAAAGGCCTCCCTGCCCCCCGCCCCTTGACATCTCTGGAGTCTTTGGGACCCGGACGGAGGCGACCGCAGCCGAGAGAAGAGCCTCCTCCCTCGAGCGCCCGCCTGGCCACTGACCTGGATCAGCCACTCAGACTCCTCCAGGGAGCGCAGGTAGGTCTGGCCGGGCTCGGCGGAGGGGCTGCCCGGCACACAGGCCTTCATCAGCTTCTTGAAGCTGGTCTTGACTTGCCGGGCATCAAACACCTCGATGGGCACCACCTCCCAGTGCTGCAAAGGGTCCGGCTTCACGCCCTGGAGGTGACCAAGAGAGGCCATCAGGAAGGGGCCCCACAGCCCCCCTTCCCAGCCGCTGCCTCTCTGCTGGGCGCCCAACAGAACCGTACCCGGAGCTGGGACTTGTCTCCGATGATGTAGAGGGAGGCGCGATGTTGGCGCAGGAAGCTGGCCTCGGAGGGGGACCCGTTGGCTTGCGTGCTCAGCAGCTCCTTGCCGGCCAGGCGGGAGCCGACCTCCATGTTGAGAGCATAGCTGCTCATGCGCCCACTGGCGCGGATGCTGCCCCACTTGCCTGCAAGGGAGGGGGGGTCAGGTAGCGCCCGAGACTCCACTCTCTCCTGCAGGCTGACCCTGGAGCCTGCTGCCCCCCTCCCAGCCGGAGCTCTAGGCCAGGGAAGACGGCCCCAGCCACACCCACCCAGGGCGGGCTGCATTGGAGATGGACGCAGCGCCCCCGGCCAGCCGATCCTTACCTAGGAGGGGCCGAGAGGCAGGCCAAGCCAGGCGTGAGAGCATGCTGTGAGGCTGCGGAAGGGTTAGCACAGAGGGTGGGTTAGACTGCCTGCCTGCCTGGGGGGTGGGCACCAGGGGGGCGAGTTAGCAGTGTGAATGCCATGTCCCTGAGGTTAGTGCCCCATACAGTACCTCGGGGGAGAGGTGTCCCTTTGTTGCCAGGCTCTTGGGGCTGGAGAGGGTAATGAGCCTACCTCTGTGACCTAGGGCTGAGAGAGGACAGGACGGAGAGGCATCTCAGCGAGGGAGGAAGAGAGGCAGCAGCGATGGATGGCAGACGGATGTTTGTCCCCAATGGAGAGGGCAAGACAGATGGGCAGGCAAGATGGAGGGACACAGCCAGAGGAGGCGGCTGGGAGCAACAGCCCTGGGGTGGCCGGGCCCCCTTCCGCCTGCTGGCTGCTTGGAGAAGGCCCAGCCCAGCCCCCCCGGAGCCAGACGGCCCTTCCGTGGCTACTCTACAGGGGCCGCACGCAGCATCTCACCTCCGCGGCTAAGCGGCCCTTCGTCCTTCCCTCCCATCACCTGCTTCATAAGAGATCCCAGCTTGGGCTGCCGCTTCTCAGAAGAATCTGTAGCACCAACAGAAGGTGGACGTTCCACACCCAAGGAAAGCAAACCAGCCCCGGAGCTGCAAGGCCTCTTCTCTCCCTGGGTCGTCCCCACCCAAAATCCGGCAGGGACGGGGGACGGGGGGCACTGGCCCCTCCCACAAGATGCCCAATGGCCTCTCCCAGCTCAGCCAGGCTGATGCTCCAGCAGAGCCAGAGGGCTGCTTGCCTTCAGAGGGCCGGTCAGGGCTCTTCTCTCCAGGATGGCTCAGACAGACGACAAATGGAAAGGGGTGGGTGGGTGGGTGATGGGGATGGGGATGGCAAGGGCCCTCGCTGCTCCACCAGCAAGGATGGTGTGGAGGCGATACAACAGCTGCACATGGACAAGACTCACCTGGGCCTGTGGCCCCATGGCCTGGCGGTCGAGGGGATGCTGTCTCCCGCCCAGGACCCCACCTGCCGCGGCTGCCTCTGAGACCAGGGCAGCCCCCCCCCAGGCCCTCACCTGAGCTGCTCATGTGGGCCGAGGTGAAGCCACTGAGCGTGTTGCGGCCGCCACTATCGGCGTAGTGAGGCATGGAGTTGATGACGGCCTGCAGGTACTTCTCTTGCTCCAGGCTGGTGGAGTCGGCCTGAGAGGGGCCTGCAAGGAGCAGCAGGGAAGGGGTCATCCTCAGGGCCTCCTCGGGAGGCCAGGCGGGGAGGGGAGGGGGGAGGCAGCTGTACCTGTGGCAGGAGCGTTCTGGGACTTGAAGAGGCCCGCCACTCCCTTCCCATGCAGCCCGCCTGAGCGCAGGAGGACCGCCTTGGTGCGCGAGTTCCGCCAGCAGACCACCGGGAAGCGGTTCTGGCGGTAGCAGCGCGAGATCCGCTGGATGGCGTTGTCTTGGATGCTCTGTGGGACAATGAGCAGCCCAGGGTAGCTGCAGGGAAGAGAGAGAGGGAGGGATGGATGGGTGGAAGTTATTATTATTCAATATTATTTTAGAGAGGAAGAGGGGCTGCTGCACTCCACCGAAACACTTCTGTGCAACCTCCTGGGTGGTTATCTCCCAGTCGAGAAGCTCTGGGTCAGGACTTGCCTCCAGTGTGGACCCCTCTGCCCCAGAAGGCACCCACCTGCCATTTCAAGAGGCAAAACGGCATTTGCAGCCCCGCTTGCCCCCACCAAAGGCAGGAGCCCAACCGGCAGACGGTGCCACAGTTGAGAGAAGGCCAGGAAATGGTGGTGCTGAGGAAGAGGAAACGGGGCCTGGGCAGAAAGCACTTCCCTGCAGAGAAGGCCTGTTCCCTGGTCACCATCACGTAGCCTCTGGATTGGGGCCTCAGAGTGCAGTCAGAGGGATCAGGCAGGTGGCCAGAGAGCCTCTCAGTCCAGGCAAGGGGGGCCCAGCAGAGCCCAGCCCCCAAGGCGTGGCCAGAGCCAACGCTTTCCAGACCCACCCACCCCTTTGTATGACTGCACTGCAGAAACCCCAGCTAGAGACCCAGAGAGCCTGGGCTGCCCCAGAGCCCCCACTCCTCAAGAAGGGGGGGGGAGGGGAGGGAGCAGAGCATCCCCAGCTGGAGGAAGAACCTTGGGCCCTGGACACAGACACCCCCCTTGGCACCCAGCCTGTGAATCACCCTTGTCAGAAGCCCAACTTGCCCTGTCCCTGGGCCCTCCACAAGGAGGCTAAAGGAGGAATGTGCAGACCCCTCTTCTAGCCCCTCTAGTTCCAATGGCCTTCCAACACCAGGCTCCCAAGGGGGGGTGGGGCCCAGAGAAGCAGCCCCTCCTGATCCCATGCCCAGACTCTGAATCCCAGGTCTCCCCTCAGCTGCCTTCTGGGGAGCCTCGCCTGGCGTGTCTGGCAAGGGCCCCCCATGGAGGACCCCCCCCCCCCCGTGCCCTGCCCACGTTCTGGATGCCCCCCCCCTCTGCCAGGCGCCCTGACTCACCTCCGGCAGATGGCGTACATGCGGTTGACGGTGGAGATGCGGAAGGGCTCGTTCTTGGAGCGGGTCAGGCTGTTGCTCAGCGTCCCCAGGCCCAGGCGCTGGTAGTCCCGGCAACAGGCGCGCTCCACCAGGTGGCTCATGGTCATCTTGTCCGAGGGCCGGATGGTGGTGGACGGCGTCAAGGTGCTGCGGTCCACTTCTTCAGAGACTGCAGGCAGCCAGGCAGGGTTGGGCAAAACTCAGGAAGAGGTCCCTCGGCCCCAGGCAGCCCCCCCTCCCCCCGGACCCAGGGCCATCCATACCTGAGATCTCGTCCTCATTGTCCTCCAGGAAGTGCTGCTGGTTCCCCCGGGCCTCCCAGGGAGGGGGCGTGTACTTCTTGCGCGTCACATACTGGCGGCCAATCGTCCTCTTGGCGTTCTTCACCAGGTTCCTGGAGATGGTCCTAGAGAGCAGGAAGAGGGTGAGAGACAGGGAGCTCAACCGCAGGCTTGGTGGGGGTGCAAGAGAAACCCCTTCAGTGCCTCCCCCCACGGCTGGCCCAGCCGGCAGCAGGAGAAGAGCAAGGCAGAGGGTGGAGCAGCTGTGGGGTGAGGAATAAAGAGACTGGAGAGGGTGAAGAGGCCAGGAGAAAGTGCAGCGCAGCCCACCCCCCATTCTAGGACTCTGCTTGGCAGGCAGGGGTCACACAGCCCCAGCAGGCAAGGCGGGCAGAAGGAAGCTGCTCCTTTCAGTCCTAACCAGGCCCTGGAACAGCAGCCAGCCAGCGCAGGCTGGGGAGAGCCACAGGGGGCAACGTCCCTGTGGACCCTTCGGAGAAGCACAGCCAAAAAGGGCCCCCAAGGGTTGGAGAGGACAGGGGGCTGGCTGTGTGGCGGCGGTAGCAGCAGCAGGCGGGTGGGCGGGAGGCGCCTCTGGGGGGCCGGCTGCAGCCCCTGCTCAGTGCCCTGCTGCCTCCTCCTGCGGCTCAGGGGCCCCAGGGGCCACAAGGAAACAAGCAGCAGAGCCTGCAGCATTTCTGCCCCCAGCTGGGCGCTGGTCACTAAAAAGGCACCACCCACCGGGGGGGGGGTGTCATCCCAGAGCCCAGCGAGACCCTCGCAGGCAGGAGCTGGGACTGGCCAGCTCTCACCAGACACAGCCTGAAGCCCAGAGGCCCTATAGGGAGCACCATCCAGCCCCACCCAGTCAGAGGGACCCCCCTCCCAGTCTCCCTCCCCCAAACCTGAGCCGTGCTCCTTGGGCGTCTGCTCGCACCTGAGTGACGGGTTCTTCTCCTTGACTTTGGGCTGCAGGGCTGCCTTGCTCAGGTGGCCCACTGTGAAGGCAAAGGTGTCCGAGGCCTGTTGGGGGTAGCGCAGCTTATTGAGATGCTTCCGGAAGGTCTCTGCGCTCTCAGATGCCACCTCCTCGTCAAAGGCAATGCGCAGCAACTGTGGGCCAAGGCAAAACGGCATCAGGTCTGGCGGAAGTGGGCCAAGCTGACCCCAGCTCAGAGCACGGCTGCCCTCCTCCTGGGAGGCTCACCTGGAATGTGCAGGAGCGCAGCTGGAGCTGAGCGCAGCCCTCCGTGATGAACTGGTCCACCTGGGCCTGGACCGTGATCTTCTCCTCTTTGGTCAGGGAAGCGATGGGGAAGGAGCGGACCACCACTTGCTCCCCGACTGCGAAGGAGCCGAGAAAGAGGCAGCGTCAGCCCAGGATCAAACACAGCTGGGCGGCTCGGCTGCCAGAAGGGAGCTCAGCAAGTCCCCCAAGGACAGGGCCAGCCAGCAGGAGGAGCAGCAGAGAGAGAGAGAGAGCTCCCTCCCTCCCCATAAGCATGATGGTGTCATTGCTGGTATCCCGCCGTCTGGCTCTCACCTAGGGGATCTGTTGGGGTGCCCTTGAAGATGACGCGGTAGGTGGTGAGGAAAATGGCCCCTTCGGCTGGAAGAAGGGGGAGTCCCCCCATGGCCCCCCCAGATGCCTCTTCCCTGCCGTCCGGCATGAGGTAGACGCGCAGCCCCTCCATCACGCTCTCTTCGCCCATCAGCAGGCTGGGCCGGAGCAGCTTGGGCTGCAAGAAGCCAAGCAGGAGGAGGGGATGGAGCCAGGGCTGGGCAGGCGGAGTCTCCCTGCCCCGACCCCACAGCTCCTCAGGAGAGCCCCTGAGTGGAACAGCCCCTCCCCACACTTCCTTCTTGCTCAGGACCCCCACGGGGGGGAGGGGGACCACCCTCACCTTCTGTATTGGGGGGAGCCTCTTGCTTTCCCTCTGCACGGCGTCCAGGGTCTCAATGTGCATCTGGACAATGTCTGGGGGGGGAGGAGGGCAGGGTCACAGGCGGAAGAGAGAGGAGACCCCGCGGCTGCCGCCTCCCCCTCCCCCCGCTAACCACACACGGCTCCAGAGGGTGGGGGGCAGAGCACCTACCGGGGATCATGACATGCAGCCCCTTGAGGTGCTCATTGGTGACGCCGCTCTCGGTGCAGACCTTGTCCACAAAGCGGTTGATGAAGCGCACCACGTAGTTGGCCACATCAGAGCTCTCTGCGTCCTCAAAGCCGCTCTCCGTGTCGTAGCTGTCGGCCACGCTTCCTGCGATGCTGGCAAGGCAGAAGGGAGGCTGAGCTCCTCGGGGGCCAGGACCGCCCTCCCCACGGCCGGGACGCCCCCTCTCCCCCTCTTAGGTGCCTGCCCAGCCGGGCCCCGCAGGCTACCTGTTGGTGATGAAGCTGTTGCTGACGCTCTCGGCATCGCCCAGGCCGGAGCCGCGCAGCAGCCGGTTCTTGCTGGTGTCGAGGGGCAGGAGCAGGTAGCTCATGCGGTTGGCATAGTGAATGGCCTGGCTGAAGACCGTGCTCTCCTCCTTCTGGATCAGCTCCTGCTGCTTCTCCCGGCTCACGGTGGGCCACAGGCGACATTGCTCGGCCGCAATCTCCAGGGCCGACTTCTCCTCTTGCGGCGGCCCTTCCTCGCTTGCCTGGGAAGGGGACCAGGAAAACCCTTGTTCACAGCATGTGGGCATACCCCCCCCTCCGCCCCAAGCCCCCTTCTCCCCTGCTTCTTTCCTCACCTTCTCCACGTGGTTCTCCCCCTCGTCCTCGATTCCCTCCAGGTACAGAGCCCGGATGTGGTTCTGCACGTCAGAGTAGAACATGGCCTCCCAGAACTGTGTGTTGGTCCACACCAGGTGCTCCTGCACACAGCTGTAGGCAAACTGGGTGATCCCTGGGCTCAGTTTCTGAGGTGGGGAGAAGAGGAGGCACCCTGCGTAAAGGCTACAAGCTCTCCGCCATGCCCAGGTGGGAACCAAGGCCTGCCTCACCAGCCCAGCCACCTCCATATTGGGCCAGCCTGCCCCCCCCCAAGATGCCATCTGGACCCAAGGGAGCCCTCTCCCCACCAGGCCCTGCGCACCCAAGGGCTACTCACGCGGCAGAAGGCAGTCACCAGCGGCAAGAGTGCAGCCGCCACCCCGTGTTCGTCTGAAGCGCTGCAGTCCTGAGGCGGACAGGAGGGGAAGTCAGCATGGGACCCCAGAGAGCCCCCAGCCCCCCCCCAGCATGGCAGCCCCCTCCCTCGGCCCCAGCCCACCTGCAAGCAGCAGTTCATCATGCGGACGATGAAGTCAAACTGCTGGTGGTCCAGCACAGCCCGGTTCTGCTGCACGTGGAGGTTCAGCTCTTGGGTCAGGCAGTGGCGGGCAGCCCGGCTCTTCATGGCACGGAGGACGGCCGGGAGGAGCTGCAAGGCGGCAAGAGCAGCGCTGAGGTGGGGGCCCAAAGGGGCAAGGCCAGCGCTGCCCAGGGACCTCCTGAACACACACACACACACACACACACACACACACACACACACAGAGTACCAACCCCCACCAGAGCGAGGCTCCGAATCCGAACAAGAAAGCCGAGAGACGGAGAGGGAGGGGCTGGATTTTCATTTCCCATCAACTGCAAGGGGGGGCCTGGCAGCACACGAAGGCGCCCAAGGGAAATCTGCCAGTCAGTGGAGAAGCAGCAGCAGCAACTGCTTTGCCTCCAAACCATCTCCAATGTAAGTGGGCAGAAGGAGACGGCCGGAAGAGCTGGATCCTGCCTCCTCCGCAGTCCCCTCTTGGGGGACAGGGGCTGAAAGGCTCCCAGGAGCTCACCTTCTTGGCTTCTAGCATCTTGCTCTCAAAGACATAGGAGATGCAGTTCCTGACCACCTCCAGCCGGCGGGCGCTGTTGGCCAAGATGATGCCATTGCGGTCCATGATGGCCCCTGGGGGGGAAAGGAAGGTGCCCATCACAGCCCAGAGGAGACGCCGGCCCCTTCCCTGCTGCATCTTGGACACACCCTACATGGGGGGCAGGAAGAGGAGCCTCCGCAGGGCAACAGACAGCACCACAGTGCTCTGCAAGGCTCAGAGAGGGAAGAAGAGGACCAGCAGGGCTATTAGGCTGCCATGAGCTCCTCCGGGGATTGCAAGCACAGGTCCTTTCGGAGCCCTGGCTGAAGACGCTCCAAGTCAGAGACACAGAGAGGCCCCCCCCCCGGGCACCCAGAGAGAGGGGCCGCTGGCCCTCCTGCTCCTGACCGCTCTCCAAGGGGCCAGAGGCCACCCAAGGAGCAGACAAGCATGTCCAGGGACCCATACAACCCACAAGACTTCCCTGCCCACAGCACCACCTAGAGGCAGGGGCGAGACTCTGCGTGCTCCACATACCCAGGGGGGGCCCAGACGGCACCATGCACTTCTTCTCTGCCTTGACTAAGGGGGGAGCCGTTTGCAGCTTGGCTGTTGCCTGGTCAACGATCCACTGGATGGTGCCTTCATCCAGGCGAGGAAAAGGCCGCTGGTGCAGGCGCAGGTGGCAGCCTTCCGTAGGCTTCTGCACTTTGTGCATCGTCACGGCAGGATACGGGTTCTCCTGGGCAAGCAAAACCAGGGGAGGGGGGTAAGCAGGGAGGCTCTGAAGGAGGCCCTGCCTCCCGAGCTCAAGCGCAGAGCCTCCTTCCAGCCCGGCTGAAGGGCAGAGAGCAGCAGCACAGCCCTGCTCAGCTGCCGTGGGGGAGAGGAGGAAGGGCTGCCCCTTGGGGAGAAGAGGGGCTGCTGGGTGTGGCAGGAAGGCATTCCAGCAAAGTCTGTGGTGCAAGATGGCCCACCCGCCCCCTGCTTCACCGTGTGCCAGGGATGAAGGGACAGAATTACCCCAGGCTGGGGGCATCATCTGCCCACCCAACACCCACATACGTTTTTGTACAGGTGCTCTGCCAGTTCCTTGATGTGGCGCAGCACCCTGGCCTGGCTCCCTTCGTCCGCCTGCATCCGCTTCGCTTCATTGGCCACCAGCTAAGAGAGAGGAAGGGCGGGAGGAGAGGGGGGCGGGGTGACTGGGCCGCCCAGCAGGCCTAGGCCTTGCGGCCGTGGAGGGCCCAGGGGGAGATCTCCTCCAGCCGCCACTCCTCACCTCGTCAAACAGGTCAATATCTCGGTAGGGGGGCCCCCTCTCCGTCACAAAGCCAGCAAAGGCCATGCCCTCCAGTACCTTCGGGAGGAAGTCGTCTTCCACCAGCCCCCTCTGCCCTAGGAAGGCTGCCTAGACCGAGGGAGAGGAAGAGGCACTTGTGGTTCTGGTGGAAGAATCGCTTCCTGGGAAGCATCCCAGAGCCGCTTCACAATGCAACCAAAACACAGGCAGAACATCTAAAAAGCCACTTCAAATCCAAGAGAGACACTGCCTGAAAGAGGGTCTTCCACGTGTGCCCCAAAGGCAAGGGGAGGGTGCCCCACTAGGGTCTGCAGAGCAGGCCAGCTGCTTAGGACAGACCCCTCGATGCTTGTCCACACTCCGGAAAGACAAGGTTTGCCAGCCTGGCATGCAGAGAAGGAGCGCCAGAGCAGGAGCAGCAGTGGGTTCCTAAAGGGGGGGGGGGGCTCCTGCTCTGTGGGCAAAGAGACTCCTGACTCTGGCTTTGGACCACTGAGCCACTGGACTTTTGTGACTTGTCTTCATGTTGTGCAACCCACCCTAGGAGCTGAGGGTGAAGGGTGGGCAACCCATGACAACCCTCCTCCGCCCCCCGCCTTGGCTACCTTGTGAAAGCGAATGACCGGCTCCGGGTGGATGCGGATGATGTGCAGGCACCAGCGGTAGCCCTGGAGCAGCTGTGCAAATAAGCGGAGGAAGACGGCCCGGATCTCCTTGTCCTGCAGCCCAAGACGGAGGAAGGGGAAAGGGTCAAGCAGGGAGAGCTGGCTGAGGAGGGCAGCTCCTGCCCGAGGACAGGGCGATGGGCTCCGCAGCACCAACTGCTGCCCCTCCCAAAGGGTGCTCCCACCTTCCCCTGGCCGGCTGTTCCTGGCTGTGGCAGCTCTGCCCCTGTGGGAGGGAAGGGGCTCTGCAGTCCCAACCCGTAAGAACACAAGAAGAGCCTGCTGCTGTTGGATCTGGCCAAGGGCCCATCTGGTCCAGCATCCTGTTTCAGAGTGGCTGACCAGAACCCTGGGAAGGAGTCTGCCTTCTTCACTGCTGCTGCTGCACACGGTCTCGATTGGCTATCATGGCTCTGTGGGTGCTGATTGCCAGCTCCAGTGCTCTCTGTGCCTTGAGGCCATTGGGAATTTCTCTGAGGAGGAGTCAGGCCAAGCCAGGTCCCCCCCCCCCAGCAGCCTGCACCACTTACCTGCATCTTGAGGGAGGATGCAGAGATGGTGGGCGATGGGGGGAAGGCCAGGTCTGCAATCTCCAACTCTGGGTCCAAGACCTGCACAGAGAAACAAGGGCAAGGATGCCCCAGTCAGCAGAGAAGGGGCTCAGCCTCCAGCCACACAGCCCTCCTTCCCCTGGGCCCCCACTTGCAAGCCCAGGAGCAGAATCACTCCTTCTCTCTCTCTCTCTCTCTCTCTCTCTCTCTTACTTGGAGAATCAGTTCCCAAGCTTCATGACAGATGGTCATCTCTCATGGATGCCTGACCCTCGGGATCCTTTCCAACTCTATGATTCTGTGTAAATCATATGGACACACCCACACCCACCCAGTTTTTACAAATAATGTGGGGCGGGGGGCTTCTCTCCTCCAAAACATCACTCCATGCAGAAAACCAGAAGGGTTCCACTTTACCTGTCCCCCCCCCCAGCATCCAGATTGGCTATCACTTTTCCATTCTGTTATTTATCATTAACAATCTTCATTTCATGAGCCTCCCCTCAGATGGCGAGTTCATCCCCTGATGAGTCCTTGGCCTCTTGGCCTTGTGGGTTCAGGATGCAGCCCCCCTGCAGCACCAAACGCCACTTGGCGGTGCCAGATTCCCACCTCCCCACCTGCCACAGATCTCTGTCACACACACACACACACACACGGCTGCCTATTGGCTATGAACCCCAAGGCGGAGGGTCTTCAGACCTCTTGTGAGGCGCAGGAGCCAAGTGGCGGCACTCACCATGGACAGGGCTTCCCGCGTCTGATGAAGAAGCGGCTCAGGCAACAGAGAGATATGGATGCACTCGGGGACAGTCACCGTTCCACCATCCAGGTCAGCGATGATCACATCCAGCTGGGAAAAGTCAGAGAGCAATGGCAGAATCCACAAGGGGCAGAGGGAAAGGACACAGGCCAGGCTACCGAGAGACCCCTTTGGCCCCAGCCCAGCTCCCCCCCCCAGGCACCAGGGAGGGAGGAGTTAGGGGTCTGGGGGGGGGGCTCCTTTGGGAGGAGAATCCGTTTCTGACACCCAAGACAAACCCACCTGTCACCCCAGGAGAGAAAACTCTCTGAGCGGGGGGTGGGGGGAGAGAGAAGGGCAAGTTCACAAGAGAAGAACGGGGAATGGGATGGCACCCCTGCTCCTGAAAACGCCCCCTGGCAAGCCCGGCCTCCGCTTTCCCCCAGAGTCCTCCTTCTGTCGCGACCCGACTAGACAGTGGGGTCGCGCCATGCAGGCGCCAGGAAGGGGAACCATGCAGCGGGCCAGGAAAGGGGGCAACAGCGGAGCCAGGCACGCAGGGGTTAAACCGAGTGCAGCAAGGCCCGACCTCGCCCAGGCATGCCCCACGGGGTAAACAACCCCAGGATGGGCGATAACGACCGCTAACGAGCCATCAGCGGCGGAACCGGCAGTATCACAATAACAATGTAAAAAGCACCCATGAATAGTGCAGGTAGACCAGAGCAGTTAACTCTTTTGTCCAAACCATCCCGGGTGGGGAAGTGGATCGCCCCCGGACCTTTAGGGCAGAAGGGAGGGGGGAATTGGGAGTCACCCAGCAAGGTGTATTAAAGGGGGATTCTGAGATGGCCTCCTCAGAATCCTCACGGACTTTCCACGTTTCTCTGTGTGCTGTACAATAAACTTCAAGACTTCTTCCGCTGACTTCTCGGAGTGGCGTGCGTTCTTGACAGCTAGCTACAGTTACCATTGGGGACACGACACCTTCCCTCCTTCCCTCCGCTGAGCTCAGGCTGGCTCAGGGACTCACCAGCTCCTGTGTCTCTGCCTGGAAGATGGAGCTCACGCCAATTATGAAAGGGGTTGGCGTGGTGAGGACCTCCAAGAGCTGAGCAGGCAGGATGGGCACATATGTGAAGCTGGAACAAAGAAACCACCAATGCAGGCCAGCAGGCTTGGCAACGAAAGGCGCCCCTCTCCAGAGAGCACCCCCTCCTCCCCCTCTCCTCCCCCCCTCCTTGCAGGTGAGCCAGAGGCTCCCTTCGCTCACCTGTACTTCAGGGGGAACAGGAGGGCCAGCAGGGCCCGGCAGGCGTCCGTCAGCCTCTGGTAACTGCTGGAGAGAAACAGGATCTTGTGCTCTGTGAGGGCCGCGCAGAAGAGGCACAGCACGTTGGTGATCCCTGGAGGGGAAGGAAGGAAGGAGTTGGAGAGGCCCCTCCCAGCTGGGTCACCATGGAGCAGGGCAGGGGGCAAGCCCTGCGGCCAAGGCTCAGCCAGAGCCCCACCATCTGTCTAGAGACATGGACTCCCCCCCCCCCAAGTGGGCCGGAGGTGGGTCTCACCGAGCTGTCGGAAGAGGAGGGCCACGCTGCAGTTGCTGATGGGAAGGGAATCGTTGATGGGCGTCTGGATCACCTGCCTGTCGCCTGCGCCCAGAGAGATTGTCCTCTGGAAGAGACAAGCACAATCCCCACGGCCAGCAGTCAGTCCGGGAGGGCCCAGCAGACGACCTGGAAGTGGCTTCCGGAAGCAAGAAGCCCTTGGCTCCTCCCTTGGGCTCCAGAAGGCAGACTGGCAGGACACCCCTCACCCAAGGGGGTGCACATGGGGAGGGGAGCTCCCTGCCGCCCGCTGCCAGGAAGGGGCTCTCAGAGCTTGGGCTGAAGAGCACTTGCACCAAGGAGACAGTGAGAAAGAGAGACGGACAAAGAGACACAGAGAAGAGGACAGGCAGGTGATGGCACATATGTCCAGCTCACTGGGAGCTTCCAGGCACTGCAGAAGGACACCTTGTCAGCCTACATGTGAAGCAGGTGCTGGGCTGCGGACTCGACATTCAATGCTGGCCTATGAAGCCTTTGCCCCCCCCCCCGAGGCAGGACACTTGCTCTTCTCCCCTCCTTTTCTGTTCTCTCTCAGTCCCTGCCCCCCTCCCCAACTCGTAGGCACTGCCCCACACCAAGGGCCGCAGAGAGCTGTGCGCTGATCTTTCCTGAGGGACGCACTGAAGCAGCACCACCTCAGCCCCCAAAACGCCTCCTCCTCCTCCTCCCACAGAAGGAGGCAGCCCCGAGGAGAGAAAAGTTGTGCATACCGCTCCTTCGTCCTCCGTGTCAGGCTGAGATAGAGACAGACAGAAACAGCACAGAGAATTAGAAACACGGTGCAGCAGACGGACAGGCGGGCAGACAGGCAGGCAGGCAGGCAGCCACACGAGAGGGAGAGGCAGCACGCCAAGCGGGACACAGCAAGCCAAGAGCACAAGGGGGCACCCCACAAGAGAGCCAGGAGAGGCAGGGGCTGCCCAGCCAGCCAGCCGCTCTTGGAGCAGGATCCACAAAGCCAGAACCATCCTCCCAGCACGCTGCCAGCTGTGCAAGCTCTCCCTGCCCACAGGGATCAGAAGAGGTCTCAGCCCCCTTGCCAGGGAGAGGGCTGAGGGGCCTGGGAAGCGCTCACCCAGCCAGCCCCATGAAGCTGCTTGAAAGGCACTGCCACTCTCCAGTCAGGTATTTTTCGCCTGATCACTCCCTGCGATGCACGAGAAGCAGGACTGAGCGCCAAGCAGAGGGGGGGCGCCATCAAGCGAGGGAGCTCCACCTAGCTTCCCCTTGGAGCTCAGCAGTCAGCTGCTTGGGACCCCTGGCCACATCAGGGGAGGACCTGCTCCCCAGCACTCCCAGGACTTCATCTTGCCTAGAGGGCAGCCTGGTGGAAATGCCAGGGGGCATCAGGAACCCACCTGGGCACCTCCTGTGATGGGGATGGTGCAGGTCAGGAGGCTCCCGATGACCGTCTCCAGGGAGGTGTTCAGTCCGTCCACAAAGATGGTGTAAACCAGCCCCAGACAGTTCTGCAGGTGAAACAGGATAAGCTGACATTCTGGTGGGTCATTGGTCAGGGACAAAAGCAAGAAGAGACCTGCTCAAAATAGGGAGCGCCCCCCCCCTTCCAGGAGAGCTTCAGCCCCAAGGCAGAAGGAGGTAGCTTCACCTTCTGTGCTGTTTAGGAGCAGAGCTATAAAGAGAGCAAAGAAATGGCGGCTCCACATGGAAGGACTCCGCATGGCCGGCCCTTCCCATCAGTTGCCCCTGGCAGGCAGAGCCCGGGAGGCCATGGGCCGGCCACTCAGGGAGCGAAGAAACAGAGGGCTTGGCTCATGGTGGAGTCCCTCAGGCAGAGGCTTCTCTGGCCTCCAACGCCCCCCCCCCAACCTTACCCGGAAGACCTCTGCATGATCCAAGCGGGAGACGAGCACCAAACTCTTTGGGGCGAAGAGCTGGGCTGGCTGGATGAGGGCGGCCACCTCCCCCTCCTCCTCGTTCCTAAGGTGGTTCTGCAGCTGGCAGGAGAGAAAGGGGTCAGGCCGTCCTGCTGGCTGAGGGCAGCCGCCTGCACCAGGCTGGTGCCAATGCCCATCGCACTTCGTGGGGCTCGTCTTCGGAGGCGGGTCTGCCCTGCAAGTGCCGCAAAGACCCAGGGAAGCCCGCTGCCCCCCTCTTACCTGGCTGCTCTCAATCGCCTCCCAGAAAGTGAAGCAGGCACAGTAGTGTCGCTCCGAGTTTATGTCGGTCAGGACAGCAATGAAGAAGGTCGGGGGGTTTCTCTCACTGAAGAGCTGCCACCCGCTTGGCTGGCAAAACTGCAAGAGCAAAGGCAAGGAGGCAGCTGAGCAGGGGGGGCTCAGGGTGCCCCATCCCTGCGGGAGCCCCAGGCCCCTGGTCCCCAACCGAGCAGAGCCCCAAGGCCACCCCTGGAGCCAAGAGCCAGAGGAGAAGCCAGTCTGTGCCCTTTGTTCCACCACAAGGAGGTTCGCCTTCAGAGGCAGGATGCAAACTCCGTGGCCCATGGCCAGAGGTTCTCCCATACAGGCCTTGCAGAGGGCGGGGCAGGGGTCTCCCCTAAGCACAGTACTTACTCACAAGGAAGCTCGCGAACCAACTCTGAAAAAGGCTGTGAGGAGTTTGCCCACAAACAGGCAAGCCCAGATTCCCAGGAGGACTTGGGTGTGGTGGCTCCACCCCAGAAAGCTCTTTCTGTCTGGCTGTGACACCTGGCCGGCCGGCCCCACCCTCTGGGGCACATTGCAGGTGCAACAGGCACCAGCCCACACCTGCCCACCCCCTTCCAAGCCTGGCCCAAGATGGCAAACCCACCCCACCCACCGTGCTGCCTCCAGCAACCCAGCCCTCCTTCCTGTCTTCTCTCCATCAGGGCAGCAACAGAAATAAATGGTACCCAGCAGAGTACTGTGGAAGGCAAACCGTCCCAGGCCCCTTGGCACAGAGCGCTCAGGGCTGGAGATGCAGCCACAAAGGCTTCCTGAGTTCAGCCAAGCCGCCGAGAGTGTTTCCCGTGTTCCCTCTTGCCAATGCCCGCAGCCAGCAGGGAGGGGGCATCTAGAGAAAGGAAGGGCTTGAGGCAAACGGCCTCGGGACGGAAGACTGGCAAACGTGGAAGAGCACTGTAGCCGTGGGAGCTCACAGGAGCTGGCCTACAAGCTGGCATCCGAGAAATAAGACTCAGGAAGAGCTGCCCTAATTCAGCAGCTGGAATAGAATCCTTATGATCTCAACTGTCACTCAAATGCAAACATTGTAGACACAAATACAGTGGTAGCTTGGGTTATGAACTTAATTCATAACCCGAAACCATCGCCGCACCACCAGCGCACGATTTCCATTCTCATCCTGGGGCAAAGTTCGCAACCCGAGGTACTACTTCCGGGTTAGCAGAGTTTGTAACCCGAAGTGTCTGTGACCCGAAGCGTTTGTAACCTGAGGTACCACTGTACAGAGAGCTGCTACATGTCACGGGTGGCGGAGAAAAATGTGAAAGCCTTCTGTTTGTGTTTAAAGTACAGAAAATGTTGGTGATAAGGAAGAGAAGGAATAATCCACAAAGAGGCTTAACGAAATCCAGCTGGCAAGACAATGGTGGTGACAAAGAGCTCCCTGCTCTGAAAGTGAATGAAGTGATAATGGGGCTTTTTGGTTTGTTATGGTTAGCTCAAAGCCAAAAGGTGTGGAGAAAGCCTGCCTGTCTCTCTGAGGGAGAACACTGCTTCCGTTCCCTCATATATGTGAATCAACTGGAGCAAACAAAGACTTCAGCTTAAAGGAAGAGGGGAGCTCAATCTCCTTCTGATCTGTAACCTTTCCGCAACCACTCAGTTCTAACATTGCTTCCCACCTCCTTATTTTCAAAACCTTATTTCAAAACTATTAGATTGAACTGCAAGAGACTAAATATAAAGATGAAGTAATGGGCTAACGTCAACCATTTATGAAATGTCACTCCGTTTTCTGCACCCTGAAGGAGGTGGCTTGAAATCTGCCAGCAAAACTGACGTTCCCAGGCAGTGATGGCCACCAACTTGGATAGCTTTAAAGGAGGATTAGACAAATTCATGGAGGAGGAGAGGCTACCAATGGCTACTCGCCTCAATGGCTATGCTGTGCCCTCCAGTCAGAGGAAGAAATGCTTCTGAACACCAGTTGCTAGAAACTGCAGGAGAGGAGAATGCTCTTGGGCTCAGGTCCAGGCCTACCTGCCGTCACAGGTGACACCAGGTGTGGGTCAGGAACTGATGTGGCTACAAAGGAACAATCAAAGGCTTAAGGTATGCTGGAGCCCAGTGCACTCCCACTGCCAGCCAGCCAGTGGGCAGTAGGAACTGCAGTATGAAAAGATTTGCATTGAAATTGCTGTTATAACAGAGTTTTGCCCTTCCAGTTCAAGACAAAACACTTTCTGCTCCAGAAGCAAAGCAAGCCCCCAGCCCCAGATGGGTGGCAGGAAGGCACCTTCCTCCACTGGAGAGCCAGTGTGGTGTAGTGGATAAGAGCGGTAGACTTGCAATCTGGTGAACCGGGTTTGCGTCTCCGCTCCTCCCCATGCAGCTGCTGGGTGACCTTGGGCTAGTCACACTTCTTTGAAGTCTCTCAGCCCCACTCACCTCACAGAGTGTTTGTTGTGGCGGAGGAAGGGAAAGGAGAATGTGAGCCGCTTGGAGACTCCTTCGGGTAGTGATCAAGCGGGATATCAAATCCAAACTTCTTCTTCTTCTTCTTCTTCTTCTTCTTCTTCTTCTTCTTCTTCTTCTTCTTCTTCTTCTTTTTCCAGGAGCACCAAGCAGTTTGCATTAAAAACAGGGGGAAGCTGTATTCCAAGGTGGTTTCAGGGCAAACTTTGGCAGGTGGGTGGAACAACCCACATGGCAATCATTTGATGTCATAATGACATCCGGCGATTGACAAGCAGGTGGGCTAGCCCATGGGGGTGAGGACAGATAAGACTTGGGCCTGCCACTCTTTGGTTTGTGACACAATGATGAGAAGAACATTCACAAAGCTGGAGACGCATCTCTGGACAAAAAAGAGGCTCGGCGGGGGCTCAGGGCTGGTATTAGGCAGGAGGAGAAGGAGGAAGAGGAAGAGGAGGGCTTTCAAGAGCCTGGCCTAGCGACAGGCTTTATCTGCACAGCTCCAAGGACAGACACTGATGGGCTTCACCTCTCCTCATCTCCAGCCAGCATGGCCAGTGGTCAGGCACAAAGGAAGCTGCATGTAGCCTAAGGTATTTCCACTCCTCCCTTATCCATTTCTAATCATGATCTCTTTGGAGAATATTTAAAGCGGTACAATGGTCAAATAAACCTTCAGGTAGGACTAGATATGTGAGCAGCAAAAACAACACCTAGGTTATAAACTGAAAATGGTTGATGTAAGAAGATATGCAGCATAACTAGGAACAAATAGGAAACCATGGAGGGATGGGATGGGAAGTTTTGAGATAAGAGATAAATAAGAATACTGTATCTGGAAGTTGTATATATCAAATTCTGGAAAATGCACAAATAATAATAATAATAATAATAATAATAATAATAATAAAGCTGCAGCCCACCAACCCCGGTGCCGAATGCTTCTCTGCTGCTCCTGTTTCCCTTAAACCCACTGTATGCCGCGAGATGGGGATGACAGAGCTGAGATCTGGGAATGTCAGACTCTGTGGTTTGCAGCCGCCCTCAGCCCCCTACTCACCAGTTCAATGCCCTGGGGGAAAGGGTTGTCCTCCCAGTCCTTCTCTGGAAAGCGCTGCAGGATCTGCCCCTGGCCATCTCCACTCCCTGCAAATGAGGAGGCAAACAAGAAGCTTCACACATGAGCAGGACCAGAGCATGCAAGAAGCTGTTGAGCCCTAGAGCCAGAGAGCTCCTCTCTAGATTTCCATAATTTAGAAACGCCAGCTTCTTCATTATGTCATACTATAATGACTTGAGAACCCTACAGACATGTGTTGTAAAAACTACACCAGCCTCCAATACCCAAACCAATTTCCCATTTCTGTCCCCTTTCAGATCCTGCCTTTCCCAGTTCTCAGGCTGTTGCCACCCAGGCAACCTTTAAAGAAACAGTTATCTTCATGCTCAACAGTGCCAATTCCTTGGAATATGATCCCTCTTTAATGAGCTGCTTTAGCTCTCAAACTGGCCCTTTGAAATTCAAATGCTGGCCTTGCTTTCAGCCCTCCTAACAGCTCATCACTAACCAGCACCAACTGGGACATCTCTGACAGAAGGCAGTGCAGGGGGAGGCGCACGGCTGGAGGGTCTTGCACAAGTCACAACTCTGCGGAAGCACTTGTGATGCAGCACATCCCAGGATTAGCCGGGCCATCCCACCAGCTGTGGCACTCAAGGCCCAGATTTTGTCAAGGAAACTTGTCCCCTCTAATTCCACACCAGACTCGGGGCCAGGAACCTGCACAACAGCAAATCCAGCTGCGTTCTCAAATACCCACTGAAGAGAACTTAAGTTGTTGCTTGGGTTTGGGATGCCAAAGCCAAGGGCTGCCTGATGCCAAGGCCAGCAATAGATGGGCAGCTGGGCTTGGGACCTGCAGGGTGTCTCCCTCTGCCGGACTATTTTGGGCCCTCATCTTCCCACCAGCCGCCCACAGCTCTATTTCAAGGACTAAGCAAGCCAAGAGATGCTACTTATAGGCTCTCCTGGTCCAAAGGGGAAAGACACCGCAAGCAGGAATAAACAGAGACCTCTTCAACCACTGGCTGGCGAGGACTCACAGCCTGGAGGCTCCCAGTCTCCAGTGTGGTCCTGTGTGCCTGCTGGGCAGAGTCAGGCCTGGCAACGATGGCCAGCAATGCCTACTTGTAGAAAAGGCTGCATTAAACAGTGCTCAGAACACATACACTACACTTTCTTCAGATACCTGCATTGTGCTCAAATTCCAGAAGAGGCAGCCCAGATCTGTGGCAGCAAACACACCAGGTTGTTTGTTTGTTTTGTTTTATTAAATTTCTATACCGCCCTTCATCCAAGGATCACAGGGCAGTGACGCAAAAATACATGCCCTAGTAACAAACAAAAACAATGCCCTCCCCCACAGTTTGAGGTATTGGAGTCCTGAGCCATCGAAGGATTTATTGGTCAAAAACAGCACTAATTGGCAGCCAGTGCAGTCAGGCCAGGATCCATGTAATAGGCTCAAACCATCTTGTCCCAGTGAGCAACCTGGTCACCAAATTCTGCACCAGCTGAAGTTTCCAAACTGTATTCAGACACAGTGGCATGTATAACATGTTGCATTAATCTGGCCTAAAGGTTACCAGAGCGTAGGCAGAAGTTTGGCTAACCCTGTGCAGCTGGCCCACCAGCCAAAGGATACGGAAGCATCCCCAAGCAACATAACCGCTCCTTCAGAGGGAGTGCAACCTCATCAAGAGTAGGCAACCTCTCATCCAACTGCTCCAGGAAACCATCTACTAGCAGTGCCTCCATCAGATGTGGATTGAGCTTCCATTCGGTGGGTCTCATCCAGACTGATCCCAAGGCAAGACAATGGTCCAGCATTTCCACTGCCATGTCTGCAGTTGTAAAGGAGAAGCCGAGCTATGTTTATTGCTGACAACATACTCTAAAACTCCAGATGAACCCACTCAGCGGTTTCATGTGGATGTTAAACAGCACAGGAGATAAAATCGAATCATGGAGAACCCCACATTGAAGGCTCCATGGGGCTAAAGAACACTCTGGAAATAGCAGTTCAGGTAGGACTAGAACCACCATAAAGCAGTGCCACCCACCCCTAACTCGGACAACTGCTCCAGAAGGATATCATGATTGATGGAATCAAAAGCCACTGAGAGACTGAGAAGAATCAACACATTCCCCCCATCTCTCTCCCGACAGAGCTCATCACACAGGGTGAGCAAAGCAGTTTCTGTGCCAAAACCCCAACTGAAAAGGATCTGGCCTGCGACCACCCGCTCAATAACTTGCCCAAGAAGGGAGATTAGCAACTGGCAGGTAATTACTTTGATTTTCCAAATCCAGGGAGGGATTCTTGAGAAGTGGTTTCACCGCCGCCTTCTTCAAGCAAGCAGGGACCACCCCCTCTCACAAGGAGGCATCAATGACCTCCCCAGCCCAACCAGCTGCCCCCTCCCTGCTAGTTTTTATTGGTCAAGAGGTCGCCCTGACTGATCCAAGCAGCTAAGGAGACCCACGGAAATTGATGCTAGCGGTAGTAACAGAAACCTAATTTCAATAGGTATACTATAAAAAGAACTAGCATGCAATACATCCTACAGTGCCTTAAAGACCAGCTTAGTGTGGAAAGAGCCGACTTTCATTAGGCAGCTGGCATTCTTCGTGAACAACAATGTCACAACAAGCTGACTGAAAAGGCAGTAAAATGTCAAATGTGGCTCAGCTAAGGCAAGTATAAAGTGATGTGCATTGGAGCAAAATAATGCCAACCTCACAAATTCTGATGGAGGCTGAGCTGACAAAATAAAACGTGGGGTTTTGGGTGGATAACTCAATGAGTAAAGGTGGGAATGATAGAGGTGCTGTGTGGAGAAATTGGATAGGAAGGTGTTTTTCTAGCTCTCGTCCTATGAGAACCCAGCGGGGCCATCCAATGAAGCTGAACGTGGCGAGATTCAGGGCAAGGAAAAGGGAAGGATTTCTTTACAGACCTAAGCTATGGACAAGATGTAGCAATGACCACTAACTTGGATGGCTTTCAAAGGGGTGAACCAATTCATGTGTCTGGATCAGGCCATCAAAGGCTTCCAATCGTGATGGCTCTGCATTTCTTCCAGCACCAGAGGCAGGAAGGAGGCCTCTGAACACAGTCACTGGGGGTTGTGAGCAGAAGAACGCTCTGCTTGCACTCAGGTCCTGCTTGTGGGCTTCCAAGGTCATGGTCTTGGCCACTGTGAGAACTGGATGTTGGGCTGGGTGGGCCTTTGGATTGAGCCAGCAGCCAGGCTTTGCCCATGCAGCAGAAAGGCCTAGGCACCAAGGGTGTTGGGATGTGTTGCCAGTAGCAACTGGCCGGGCTGACCACAACCTGGCCCATGGAAGAGTGGGCCAGATCCAGTTCTCAGCCACTTGGCACACAGCACAGTTGTTGTTGTTGTTGTTGTTCTCCTCCCATAGGCAGGCTATTATTTTGAAGGTCCGTTCCATCACTCAGCAAGGAGGGAACAGGGTGCGCATTGTCTCCGCTGCTGACACTGGTTGCGCTGGTTAGGAGGGGCACTGAAATGCTCTTACTGCCAGGCCATTAGGCCTCAGATGTGCATTTGCATACTGGGATGTTGGGCTGGGCAGGGAAAGAGAGGAATTGTGTCTGAGGTTTCACTGGAGGAAGGTTCAGTGAAAGAAGCGCCTCCTCCAGAAGCCCAGTGGAGAGGAAACAGCACACTCGAAGCCCTCCCTCCGCAGGGCCAGGGTGAGGACTGTCCTGCATAGCTGTCTACTACTGGTATGCTTAAAGGAAATTGATTGGGAAGAATAATAACAGTAAATATCACTATCACTATGACTATTATTAATTACTTGTACCCCGCCCATCTGACTGGGTTGCCCCTGCCACGCTGGGTGACTTCCTACAGAATATAAAACAAGATACTTCAGACATTAAAAGAGTCCCAATACAGATGTCTACAGAACGTAGTATAATTGGTTATCTCTTTGACATCTGGTGGGAGGGCGTTCCACAGGGCAGGAGCAACAACCGAGAAGGCCCTTTGCCCGGTTCCCTGTAACCTCACTTCTCACAATGAGGGAACCACCAGAAGGCCCTCGGAGCTGCACCTCAGTGTCTGGGCAGAACGATGGGGGTGGAGATGCTCCTTCAGACATACAGGGTCAAAGCCATTTAGAGATTTAAAGGTCAGCAGCAAAACTTTGAACTGTGCTGGGAGCCAATGTAGGTCTTTTAGGGCCAGTGTTATATGGTCCAGGCGGCCAGTCCCAGTCACTAGCCTGGCAGCTGCATTCTGGATTAATTGCAGATACCGAGTCACCTTCAAAAGATTCTACCTTTCTATTATTTGATGTTAAAGCATTAATTTGTATTTACTTACTTACAGGGTGGATTTGATTTAAATCAAATTGATTTAAATCACGATTTAAATCACTAGTCAGTAAGGCTTGATTTAAATCACTTGTCAGTAAGACTTGATTTAAATCATTTCTTTACAGAAAGACTCATTCTTGCTGGTATAATCTTAATATTTACAACCATATGTAGGTTTCATTTTTGGAATAATAAATTTTCAGAGTAGTTTTTACAGTTATATCAAAAATTACTGATTTGGTTATACTACTAGAAATACATAGACAGATAATTATAAAATTATGGTGAGGTTTAATAAGTTAATTGTTTATATTTGGACAACTTTTCTGCTGTACTTTATTGGAAGGAGAAAAATAATCATTTCCTTAATAACCATTAAACAATTTATTTAACTAAAACAATAACATGATAGCATATGTATCCATGTTTGTTAACTGATGTGGTTAAACATTTAAAAAAACTTAGACTGAGTTTTAGCACACTTGATAAACTTAAAACAAATCCTTATTTCCTGATGAATAGCCTTTGGACTACAATGTAACTTAAATAGAAGACTATATTTAGAAAGATTTTTCCTCCAAAAAGCATTTTATTTTAAAAATCCGATTTAAATCAAAAAAATCCGATTTAAATCAAAAAAATCCGATTTTTTGATTTTTTTAAAAAAATCATTGATTTTTATCCACCCTGCTTACTTATAAAAATAAGGTAATATTGCAAAACTCAACAACAAATCTTTTCCATAAACATTTTCATACACAAACACAAAACATATGAAACTACAAGCACATTATAAGCTTAATATACATATACCGGTACATATGGATGCTTTAGTTGAGATTCCTGCATTGCAGGGGGCTGGACTAGATGACCCTCAGGGTCCCTTCCAGCTCTACAATTCTGTGATTCTACATACATATGCCAATCTAAAAACTATCCCAATAACCAACTCTCACAGTCCAGAGTTTAAACTCTTATACTCTGAATGACACCCTTCTATACATGGAACTTGTGCAGGCACACATGTGTACTGTTTGACCCTGGTTGTGCCCACATGTGCAGAGCGTTTATTCCACTGACCAGATCTGCTGTGAAGGCAGCACATGCTATCTGTGGGCACAACTGGGCTTCATTGCGCCCTCAGTGAGGCATCCCTGTGGCTCTGGCGATGGAGTGTGGCTTCTGGGGAAAGCCTTGCACCACTTTGGCAGATGCAGAGGAGAAGGTGGTACGTCAGATGTGGGGAGGGCCTGGCTTGATGTGGGGTTGATTCTGCTGTGCCGAGAGTGCCCACATGGGAGAAGTTAAAATTTGCAAGTCAAACTGGCATTAAAGGTCATCCATCTCAATACTACGGTATATGCAGCATCTTCTAACTCTCCACTCCAAACACTCACTTAAAAATCACTTCAAACAGATCACTTTGCACACACAGGAAACTGTCTTACACAAAGTATGACACTTATTGGGTTATTGATTGTAAATTTGATTTCCTACCCACCCTTCACCCCAAGGTCCCAGACTAGTTTATAACAATTATTATTATTATTATTATTATTATTATTATTATTATTATTATTATTACAGTGGAACCTCAGTTTTCAAATGTAATCCATTCTGGAAGTCCGTTCGACTTCCAAAGCGTTCGAAAACCGAGGATCAAAGGGCTGTCAGCAAGTTCAATGGGGGAAGCTGAGAAGTGCGCCTCAGAAGCCATTTGACTTCCAAGGCATGTTCGAAAACAGAAGCATTCACTTGCGGATTTTCAGCATTCGGGTTCCAAAACGTTCGGCAGCAGAGATGTTCAAAAACCAATGTTTGACTTATTATTATTCATTATTATTATCATCATCATCATCCTCGTCATCATTTATATATCACCCTAAACCCAGAGGTCTCAGGATGGTTCACAGAACAAAATCAAAATATAAAACCACAAGATATATAATCAAAAGAAAAACAACCACCTTAGCCCCAACCCAATATTACAGGGATACTATCACTAAATTAAAAACTCCTCAACCACCTTCTCCACTTGGCCCAGCACTGCCTGCCCCAGAATTGGGACCCTACTAAGGGTTCCCAGGCCTCCCCAGTTTGCCCTTCCTAAGCCGCACCCACCTGCCCTACAACTGTCACTCCTGATCAGCTGATGGGCAGCGCCTGCAAAGCCCCAGGCACAATGTTTTGCAAGCCCTGGGACAAAGGGAAGTTCATGAAGGAAAAAATCTGACCATCCACATAGCAAAAGACAGGTTGTCAAGCGATTGACAGGTAGTGGATGGGGGAGACAAGAATCCAGCCCACCAGCCAGATCCAGTTCACTACCCCTGGCCCAATGACTGGTAGCCACTCTTTGGGGCTTCAGGCAGGGGACATCCCTCGATCTACTTGGAGATGCCATTCTGGATTGAACTTGGCACCTTCTGCATAGAATCATCGAGTTGCAAGGGACCCTGAGGGTCATCCAGTTCAGCCCCCTGCACTGCAGGAATCTCAGCTAAAGCATCCGTGGCAGATGGCCATCCAACCCCTGCTTAAAAACCTCCAAGGAAGGAGTCCCACAACCTCCCAAAGGAGACCATTCCACTGTCAAACAGCTCTACCAGTCAGAAAGTTCTTCCTGATGTTTACTTGGAATCTCCTTTCTTGTAACTTGATGAATCCATCCGAGCAGGAGAAAACAAGCTTGCTTCATCTTCCATGTGACAGCCCTTTAGATATTTGAAGATCATATTCCACGATTCTATGATTTGGCATTTTTCAAGAATTGTGTTGTGCAGAAGTGACACAGATTTCCTGTTCTTTCCACCACCTGGGTATGTTCCTCATACTAGATCAGGCTGGCTGCCAGGGCCAGGAGGAGGGTAGGTGGGAATTCTGAGCTGAATAAAGCTCACATCGTTGGCTGGGTTTACTGCCAAAGCAGCTGCCACAAGCAGCCCCCCACCCCATATATTGTCCACGTCACTTTGCCAAAGGCTGATAAGGGCTGGGTGCCACATGCCTCCCCTCTCTGGCCTACTCTTCCCACAGGAGTGAAGCATGCCCCAACAGTGCTACCGGTATGTTCTGGACACTAGTTCAAAATGTTTCTCCCAAGCCTTTCGAAAATGAGTCCATTTTATTTCTACAGTCTTATTCTTGTGGGTTTTTGCTTTAATATCCTGTTTTGTGTTATTTATATGTTCAGTTTCTGTACACTGCTTGGGTATTTTCTGAATGCAAAACATTTTCTAAAATGAAGATAGCAGATCTTGGTGCTAGATATTTTATGGACAGTCTTTGCAATAGCTTCGTAACAATAAGATTGTGTGAGCTTTCATAGCCCCTCGTTGACGTGTTTTACAAGCTATGGAGCTTGTTTTTGAACTTGAGTTTAGGTTTTTAACCTTTCGGATGAAGCAAAATTAGAATTCCTAGTTTAGATAATTACCACTTACTGTTTGGGAGTGTTCTTCTTTTCTGAAGTTTCTTTAATCCTCCCCCTAGATTTAATAGCAAACAAGCTATCTTGAGTTATATAAAGTCATTATTTTTTTTCCTTCTGAGGAAACTGATAGATCATAACAGTGAAACGAGAATCTTAGCCGGCAACTTGTCAAGGTTATTTGTTAGTTTATCTTGAGTTATTTTTGAAGGTTTTCTTGAGTTATTTATGTTCATCTCGTTTCAGGGATCTTTCACGGTGTAGACTTCCTTTGTTGTAATTCAGTTATTTCCGTGATTGTCTTTTTTGCCTAGATATTTTATGGTGGCAAGTGATTGACAGGTGGGTGTGGTTTGCCAAAAAGGGTCAGAGGTTTCCCACTGCTGTTCTAGAGCAGCGTTTCCCAACCGGTGTTCCGCGGCACACTAGTGTGCCGCGAGACACCAGCTGCTGTGCCGCGGGGGAAAGCCGAAGCTCCGCCGGGCCTCTCCGACGCGGGGAAAAGCCCCGCCGGGCCTCCCCAGCGCGGGAAGAAGCCGCGCTGGGCCTTGGAGGCCCGAAAAAAAAAGTTGTGCCGGGGTCCTCCCGGCGTGAGCAGAAGCTCCGCCGGGCCTCTCCGACGCGGGGGAAAGCCCCGCCGGGCCTCCCCAGCGCGGGAAGAAGCCGCGCTGGGCCTCGGAGGCCCGAAAAAAAACTGTGCCGGCCCCCCCCCCATGGAGAAAAAGCCGCGCGCTGTGGGTGCTGTGCCGCGAGATTTTTTTCCTAAAACAGGTGTTCCGTTGCCTAGATTAGGTTGGGAAACACTGTTCTAGAGAACTTCTTGCAGGGCCTGGGCACTGGCGGAACTCAGCTTCCTCCCTGAAGACACACATGCAAAAGGCTGCAAGGTCCACAGAGAAACCCCTCCAGTCAAACAGCTTCAGCCTGCACAGTCCAAGCGAAGGCTGAGCAGAGTCTAGGAAGGGGGAGACTCAAGAGGGAACCCATTAGTACTCCTAACCCATCATGACGAGAGAGCTGGTCGCAAAACACTCTGAAGCACACGGCCTGCTTCAGCCTCTCTGGGTGCCAGAAATCTAAACACGCCCAGAGGCTGAAATGACACCAACCGCCTCCACTCACAGCTACCAAGGAGGCCAGATGATGCAGGGCAAGCCATAGGCTCTGCCAATCCAGTGTAGGCAAGGGGGTCTTTTCTCTCCATCTGCCCAACCTAGGACTGCTTTGAGAGAGGAAAGGTGGTTCATTCAGCTCCCACCACCCTGACAGCCTCCTACCACCGACTCCACAGCACAGGGAAGGTGAAAGGGAACACAAGAAGCTGCCTTATGCGAAGTCAGACCATTGGTCCATCTGGCTCAGTAGTGTCTACACTGACTGGCAGCAGCTCTTTGGGATTTCAGACAGGCATTATCTTCCAGTCCTGCTGTGAGATGCTGGAGATTGAACCCGGGACATTCTGCAAGCAAAGCAGATGCTCTGCCCCTGAGCTCCAGCCCTTCCTCACCCTAGCATGACTCTCTTGGTGCAGGACCAACACAAAACACACGAGGAGGGCCTTCGCTGTGTATCAACAAGGAGTGGCCCTAATTTCACAGTTCATAGGCTGACTAACACCAAGGCCACATCTAAGCAATACATCTAGCATAGCATTATGTGAATGAGCCACACGGAGTGTCAGGCCCCCTCCTTCCCTCATGTGCCTCTACTCCTGTGTCTTGCTAACCATGGTCTGTTGTATCATCCAGCCTGATAAACTGTGGTTAACATTAACTATGGTTCGTTTAAACCAAGCCAACTTCAAACTGTGATAGCTGAAGGTGGCTTGCTGTTAAACTAACCATAGTTGAGGGGAACCAGTTTCCCATCTGGATGACACCATGAGCTGTGCTTACCCCTCCTCCCAGCCACACCTGAGTGTCATGGGTCAGGAGTCGGCTTCACCTGCAGAGCAGCAGCCTGAAGGAGCAGACGGTGAAGTGACCCCACCTGCCACTGATCAGCCTTCTTGTTCCTGATGTGAACCAGCTGGCTCCAGCTTTCTTAAGCAGGGTTTCCAGCCTCGGTCAATTGCTGGAAGCAATATTTATCATTTCTGGCCAGACCTTGCTACTTCTTGCAACCTCGGACCTCAGCATTCTTGACCCCCAGATTGTCTGACCATGTGAACTGAAATAATGGTTCTGCAGTTCTCCTTGAGGCATCCTTCCGTGGAGACAAGAGCTCATAGCCTAGTAAGCCTATGATAAGTCTAGTAATTTGGTTACTAATCTATATACTATGCAGCCCAGTTACCTCCCTCCTTTGAGTTACTCTTCTCTTATTTATTCTCTTGTAAGACACAGCACACACACCATCTTTAAATAAGTGACTTAAGGGCCAGGCAACATAGCAGACACCCATCACGTGGGCTAGCAGTCAACTCTGCCACTGGCCCAGCCCAACAAGACAACAAGAATCCACTGGCAGCATACGAATCAATCTGGCTTACCTGATCCAACAAGTGCTCCCACCCCCTCACAAATGCAACAAACCCCATTGCAGACAACCAACCACTCCCTGCCCCCCCCAATACCTCTCACTACCAAGGACATATAATAAGATAAGATAATCTTTATTGTCATTGTCCCCTTGTGGGGACAACGAAATTATAATAAACGAAAAGAGAACCTACCCAGTTGAGGCTGATACAAAACCCCACACGGACACTATGCAAAAGAATATAAGCCTCCCCACCCCCTCCACCCCCTTCTTCCCCAAGCTTGTATGTACCCAACATAAAGTCTCTCAACAAATGAAACAGATTTGTAAGAAAGACTGTGCAACCTGAAAAAAAGAGACAAGGCATGTACTTTTGCAAACCAAGAAAATCTTTAATAAAGATAATTTTTAAAGAAACACAAACTTTGCCCCTGGCCCTTCTGCCAGCACAATATGCAACTGACCCTGGAGCCCCTCCCATCCCAGCAGCACCCGCCCTCCCCAGCTGTGATCTTGGGGCCCCCAAGTGATGCAGCTGGGCTGAACGTGCTGCAACTCTCCAAGATGCTAAACAGATCAGAGGGAGCCCTTGCCAGAGAAAGCGCTGGAGACTCAGGCCTTCCAGGCTCTCCGAAGCTCACGTAACACAATAGAAACATGGAACAGCCCCGCAGCTGGGGACCATGAACTGCTTTTCTTCCACCCCCACAGCATCCATTCAGGTCTCACGGAGCCTGCAGGATCAGTTTTCTAAGCAGAGTACAGAGCAGGGCTGAGGGACCTCAGGCTTGGGGGCCATATATGGCCCTCCAGGCCTCTCCATCTGGCCCTCAGGGCTGTCCACAAGTCATACTCCCTTCCACAAGCTCTACCCTCCTGGAGTAATTTTGTCAGGCGGGAATAGGTCTAACTCTCCTTGCCTGGAAAGAGGTTGGTGTGTTCGCCTGTGTGGAAACCTCCACCTTTTGCATGGCCAGAATGCAACCTCCTGTCCCAAGGTCAGGGCCTCACATCCACTGCTCTGCTCCCTTCTGGCCCCACCCACTGCAGCACTCAGAAGATGACCCAGGCGGACTTTGTGAACCTAAAAAGGGCTCCCCATCCCAGTATGGACAAGTCCCTTTCTCTCATGTGCACATTGCTCTGAAGACCCTTGTCAAAATCACTGTGCAAGTGAGGAAGTGAGCCACAATTTCACCTCTTCAAACTTCCCTGAATGCAGACACAGGGAAGGGGTATTCTGTTGGCACACAGGTTTGACAGGAGGCTCACCACAACATCCTCCTAAAGCGCTGGCCTTCACCTCATGGATCCCCCTTACTGTGACATGGGAACCTCCCTTATACCAGTGAGGCTCCTGGTCCAATGAGACTGACTGGCAGGAAGGAAGCCCTTCCCAGCCTGAGATTGAACCCGGGGCCTTTTGCATGCAACGCAAATGCTCTACCACTAAGATCCTTCTCTTCACTGGGGTAGTGCAGATATTTTCTAGTATTTTTTTCCAAGAGCAGATGCACGGGCAGAGGGAGAAAGAATAAAAACAGGCACTTGAGATCAAGAGGGGGTCCTGTGTTGCCGGTTGAGGTTAAAGGCGGGCGCCAAGTCTGAAAAAGTTGACAACTAATTCCTGAACCTGCAACCAAACCCCTTTTTGCATCCAGACCTTCCAAAATGCAGCACTTGAGATCCCAAGTGAGTCACAATTACCGCAGCCCAGGGAGGTACGAAATGTTGCTTCTATATAAGGAAGAAACTGATGCGCCAAGCCTGCCTCAAAACCATTCAGCTTCCTGATCGTCCTGCTCCCCACAAGACAGCAACGCAGCGCCAGGCAAGCAGCACAGCAAGACTGACACCAGCTCAGCCCCCAGCTGCTCTTGAGGCTGGTCTGCCACCTCCAGCAAAGGAATGAGGGGCCGCCCAGACCAGCACCACTCCTGGGCCTGCAGGTCGACATGGCACCAGGAAGCACAAGAGAAAACAAGGTCCTCAAGGAAACTCCCTTCACCAAGTTTAGGCTCCACAGATTAAAAGCAGCTTGGCAGGGGGGGGGGTGCAGAGAGACTCCATAAGTAACCTAAGCCCAGGGCCAGAGCAGAAGGTCCTGGGTTCAATCCCTGACAGCAGCTCCAGGCAGGCTGGGAAAGAAAAACATGTGCCTGAAACTCTGGAGAGCCACTGCTGCCAGTCAGTGTAGCAAATACTGAGCTAGATGGACCAATGGGTCTGATTTTGTATAAGGCTGCCTCCTAAGCTCAGCCTGTTCCAGGCCTCCAGGAGGAAGGAGCTGCCCACTGCTCATTGATGGCTTTCTGCAGCAAATCACTGAGGAGATGGTGGTGGTGGTGGTGGTGGTGGTGGTGGTGATGCAGGAGCAGTGTTCAAAATTCCCCAATTGTGACCACAGGGAGATCTCTGGGTGCCAGGTTGGCAACTGGCATCTCCTCTGGTTGGCTCCTCCGGATTTCTTAAGCAGGGAAGCATTTATATCCCGCCTTTTTCTCCAAGGAAGACATGGTCCACTCGCTCCTCGGTTTACCTACCTCACAGGGTCGTTGTAAGAGGCTGTGACTGGCCCAGAGTCACTCAGTCAGCTTCATGACTGTATGTGGGATTTGAACTCTGATCTCCCAGGTCCTAATCAAACACTTTAACCACACCACCACACTGGCTTCCTAAAGTACTTCTGCTCAGTGTCAGAAACTCAGATACATAAGCTAGACGCCAAATGACTCCTTATGCCAAGGTTTCAGTCACCAAAATGTAATGTCTTGCTGCCATTTTTCGGCAAGATGGCTCCAATGCCTTATTTTTCAAATGATGGACTGACTGTGATTGGTTATCAGTTAAAGATCTAGCTACTTCGGAGGACAACCCTGAGCCAGGTTAAGAGCTTTGAGAACTGAAAGAAGAAAAGTCACATGATCCAGGGACTGTCTGCATATAATAATAATAAATTATAATAAAATATATATTGGCCTATTCCGACTTCTTTTTCTTAATGGTGACTGCTCCTACTCAGGCTGCACAGAAAAAGCATTTTGGTTCCAGAAATTCATTCACATTATGCAGCTAAAATATAACTGATAGAATTCTACAGGACAGGGTATTAGTGTGTGAAAACAGTCTAGAATCCCATGATCCCCAGGCAGGCACCTCTAGATGGTAGAGATGTCAGGCACCACAAGTGGTTGAAAGCCAGGTGCAAAATGTGCCTGGATCCTGGCTAATTTCAAACACTGCTTGTACTATGGGGCAGCTACTGTATATACATTAAGTAGATAAATACAAGCAAAATGTCAGAGAAGGATCTGAAATATTTTCCTTGAAGCTTGAATTTGTTTAATTTTGGAATGTTTTATTTGGTGTTTTAATGTGTTGTAAACCGCTTTGAGATTTTTTCATAGAAATTAAATGAAAAATACTACTACTACTACTACTACTACTACTTCTACTACTAAATCCCACTGGGGGGGGGTGGCGCCTAGACCTTCTATTGTGGTGACAGCAACCTAGGTTTAAGGTGCCATTTGGCAACTAGCTTATATATCTGAGTTTCTAACACAGGGTATAAGGAACCCAAACATCCATCCAGCTGGAAGCACCACACCTTCCTTAGGGTGGGGGCTGCTGCTAGAAAATTGTGAAATTGTGCTGCGACCCAGACCACAAGGAGCAACCAGGTTGCTGATGCAGATGAGCCAGCATCAGGGGCAGAGGCAGCCAGGACTTGAGTTGTCGTCTACTTCATGACCCAATCCTGTTCTGTCCACACTTTTTTGTGTCTGTGTTACTCAGATGGCAAACCAACTGCCACGGCTAGAGTACAGCCATCACAAAATAACATTGCACATAATGGCCGTCTGCACTGTGCCCGGCTGCTTCTTTCCGCACTAGCAGAGGGCCTAGCATGAAAAGCAACCATTTCACCAGTGGCTGCAAAAATAGAAGAATCAAGATCAGAATTGCTGCATTTGGATTATGAGATTATGTGCAGGATTTAGGAATAATGATCTCCGAATGATCAGAACACGGGAAGTCACCCAATTTGTTTAATTTGGATGTATAATTGGCTTCATAAATTGTATTATGATTTGGCATGATCCGATACTGTAATAATGTGGCCCACATTGGAATGTTATTAATGAAAAATTAATAAAAAATATATTTAAAGGGGGGGGTGAGAGAAAAGCAACCTTAACCCAGACAAGAGCATTCCAAAGAAGAGGCTCTGCCAGCTGTAAGCCTCAGTACTCGGAGGGAGACAGGCCACTTTCCCAATCCAAGATCACCTGCCCCCCCCCATCCCCAGCTAACAGTGTTCCCACCTACCGGTAATCTGGATTGGATTCCTGTTTCTCACCCATGCCCCACCTCTCATGGCTCCCAGATCATTCAGGGTTTCTACTACGTCCTCGAGAAAATACAATCAACGAGTGCAGAATGAGATGGAAATGTGCAGCACCCCATAAGCAAATGACCATCACTACCTTCTGGGACCTACCCTCCAAGAACAGCTGAAGCCACCTCAACACAGCGCCTCCTGGACCCATCCTTGCAAGGCATCCCAGCAAGATATCTATGGTGGCAACGGCTGCTAAGAGCGCCAGGACACCCAGGAAGGCCATATACAAGCCAGACTAGCAGGAGCATCAGAGGAGTTAACTTGCACCTCAGAAGAGATGGAGTCAGAGGACTTGATGCCCAGGGAAAAGGCACACAGAGGTCCAGGGTCAGTGAGGCTAACCTGGCCTCTGTTTACCAAAGGGCCAACTGCACCAGTGCTGAGCAGAGCAGCACTGTCCACAGGGAAAGTATTCCTGCTAATACAACCCAAAATGACATTGGATTTTTGTATTATCATAGAATAGTAGAGTTGGAAGGGACCCTGAGGGTCCTCTAGTCCAACCCCCTGCAATGCAGGAATCTCACCTAAAGCATCCATGACAGAAGGCCATCCATAGAGTCAGCAGGTCACACAAGAATTGGCAGAAAGCAAGACACTAGGAGGAGGGAAGCCCAGGCCATCTCCTGACTGTGTGGCACAGGAAGAATTGCCCATAAAGGCTGCTTGTCATTCAGGCCATGGAGGCTGCAGCTGCAAGCTCTGAGGCAGCAGGCAGGCAGAGAGCACCAGCCTCAGCCCATCATACTTCACTGGCCTATGGTCCACCAGCTTATGAAAGCCATTTTGGAATGTTTAAATGCTTCCCCAAAGGGTCTGCTGGCAACCCCACACTGGATCCACATCATCCCGGAACTTGGGAAATGTCACACTTCATGGGAACCACTGATCAGCACCAGATCTCAGACTAACTCTCTGCAGAGCCCTCCAGACCCTTCTCTGCCTGCTGCAAGCCAATCCTCCTGCTCCGTTTTTCCAGAACACTCAGGCCAGGCACCTAGCCAGACTACCACTCCCCTGCCCTTCCATGGCCAGTCCTTCCACTCTGAATGGCCAGCAAGCTCTTGCTGCGGAATGGGCAATGGCTGCACATCTGGCGACCAAGCAGGTTCCAGAGAGCTGATGCTCCCAGGCAGTCAGGCTACCGTGGTCTCCAGCCCTGTAAGGAACACACAGGCAGGACATTTTTCTCCAAATGCTCATACTGAACACATTTGACTGAGAAACTCCCACACAGTGCAGTCCAAACCTCAACCACAAGGCAGCTCTTCCAGAGAGAGACGTGGCTGATTTGGCGCAGCTCCATTCAATGTACAAAAGCCCGCACTGACTCAGAGCAACACTGAGGCCTCCCCACCCCTTGGAAGTCTACTGCCCGGATGCCCCCAGGGGAAGCTTCCCTGTGCCCCTTTGCCTGGTGCAGAACAGCTACACACCCAAGCATCTGCACAAGAGGTGGCCTGATGCCCAGTGCTCCGGCCCCTGGGACAAGTGGGGGGCTGCCAATTCATCGGGGGGGGGGCAAGCTCTGTCTGCCAGAGCCCCATTAAGCTGATTGATTAGCCAACAAGGAGGAAAAAAACCTTGAAGTGTGCATCCCCTATCAACACCTTCAGCCTCTATCTAGTTCAGGGGTCAGCAAGGTTTATCTTGCCTGGGCTGGATCAGTCCCGCGGAGATCCCTCCATGGGCCGGATTGTGAGCGCACCGGTTTAGCGCAGCATGCGAGCGGGCAACTCGGTTCAGGGGCGGGTCGTGGGACAGTCAAACGACCTCCGCAGGCTGCTTCCAGCCCATAGGCCTTAGATTGCTGACCCCTGATCTAGTTACTATCAGAAACACATACCAAAGAACAGTTGCCATCTCAAAGGCTGCCCTGCCCCACGAAATAAAGCTCTCCTATGTACCAGGCTGTGGAGTACAAGCATAATGTGATGTGATGCGAAGCGTACTTGGAAAAAGCACTGGACAAAAGCCTTGGAAAAAGCTGCAGGAATCAAAATTGCCAGAGCTGGCAAGCTCATGGATGCTACAGTAAAGGACAGGGTGGCCAAGGAGGAAGAACCAAAGGGAAAGGGACAGGAGGCAGGTGGCTTCCAGGAGCTACTCTGTTATTTTCCCTCAGACCAGGAAAGTGGGGGAGTTTGGATAAACGCCGCAGGAACATTATGGGCAGAGAACAGAACATGCTGCAGAAAGCAATGTGGTGGAAGAGGGGATCAGAAGGCAGGAAGGAGGGTGTGGCTGTGGACAGGAATAATGCCAGCAAGCCCACCACCTCACAAGGGAGAGAGAGCCTGTGCGGAAGACTTGGCCTGGCGCGCCATAGGCTGGTTTCACCCAAGCCTCTGGCTAAGGCAGCCTTTCCTGAAGGAATTATTCCACAGGTGATGAGCCAAAGGGCTAGTTCCTTGAGCATCACACCACCAAACACAGGCAAAGGGCATGAGCCCTCCACAGCAAAAGGGTCACTGATGTCAGACCTTCATAAAATGCTAACTACAAGAGTCATTCACATATTTAAAAAGGGTGGCATCAGGGCAGTTATGAATAAACAAGTACAGTTTTGTTTTGTTTTTAAAAAAACAACCTAATAATTTTATTTAAATTATATACTTCCAATGATATTAAGCATCTCTAAAAATAACTAGTTTTAAAACTAAATCTGAACACGAGCATGTTAATGTCTACAATCACAAAACTGTAGAGTTGGATGGGATCCCAAGAGTCATCTAGTCCAACCCCTTGCAGTGCAGGAATCTCAGCTAAAGCACCCATGACAGATGGCCATCCAACCTCTGCTTAAAAACCTTCAAAGAAGAGGAGTCCACCACCTCCCAAGGAAGTCCATTCCACTGTTAAACAACTCCTACTGCCCAAGTTCTTCCTGGTGTTTACTTTAAATCTCATTTATTGTAACTTGAATCCATTGGTTCGGGTCCTACCCTTCAGGGCATTAGAAAACAAGCTTGTTCCACCTTCCATATAACAGTCCTTTAGATATTTGAAAATGGCTATCATATCTCCTCTCACGTCTCCCCTTTTCCAGGCTAAACATACCCAGCTCCATCAACTGTTCCTCCTAAGGCGTGGCTTCCACACCCTTCATTGCACACATTCCAGATTGTCAATATGCTTCTTAAAATTGTGGTGCCCAGAACTGGACACAGTAGTACTCCAGGTGTGGTCTAAGGCAGAATAGAGTGGTACTATTACTTCCCTTGATCTGGACAGCTGTTGATGCAGGCTGTTGATGCAGCCTAGAATTGCATTAGCTCCCCCCCCCCCCCCGGCTGCATCACACTGCTGACTCGTGTTAAGCTGGTGGTCCACTAAGATCCCTAGGTCCTTTTCACATGTCCTACTGGCAAGCCACATGTCCCCCATGTTATATTTGTGCAGTTGGTTCTTCCTGTCACAGCAGCCTATTGAAATTCAAGTTTTCCAATCTGTTAAGGTTATCGTGAATCCTGATTCTGTCTTCTGCCCCTCCCAGTTTGGTGTCATCTGCAAATATGAGCATCACCTCAATTCCTTCATCCAAATCCTTTACAATCACTGGGATAGAAAAGCTAGGAGGCAAATGGCTTCTGGGACCTGGTTTGTGGGCACCAAAACAGAATGTCTAGTCAGCAACACTTTTTATTTATTATTTTGATAAGCATGAATTAATATGCAATTCACATAAGTGACACATTGTTAATATCACATTTTTAGTAGAAATTGTTAATACATGCTTAACTTGGTGTTGCAAAATATTGTTATCATACTTCCCATTTTCAAAACACTCTACTCTTTATTTTAAAACTCCATAACATATAGTCTAGCCTTAACATATACTTCGAGCCTTCAAAGCACATACCAGTACATTTCAGTAATCTTTGAGTGTCAACCAGGTGCAAAAAATGGCACCTGGACTTTTGGAGGTGCTCGCAAATGGAGAACCTTTAGGTGTAAAATGCACCTGGTGCCCTGGTAATTTTGAACCCTGTTTACAACAACAGGCCCAGGAAAGAAGCCTGTGGAACCCAACTTGTCACTTTTTCCAGGATGATGAGGAATCTTTAGTGACCACTCTTTGACTTCGCACAGGCAACCAGCTACAAATCCACCGAACAGTTACATTGTCCAGCCCAGACTTTAGCAGCTTTGCCACAAGAATATCATGGGGGACTTTGTCAAAAGCCTTACTGAAATCAAGTTGCAATACATCCACAGCATTTCCCTGATCCACCAAGCTTCCAATTCCATCAAAAAATAATGAGACTGGTTTGGCATAACTGGTTTTTTGAGAACCACAGACCATCTTTTTAATCATCTGTTCCAGAAACCTTCCTAATATCAACATCAAGCTCACCAGTAAGTAGTTACCTGGATCTTCCCCCCCCCTTTTTGAAGATGAGGACATTTGCCTGCCTCCAGTCTGCAGGACCTCACCTGTTCTCCAAGAATTCTCAAAGATTATAGACAGAGGCTCTAAGATTACATCCACATCTACTCTAGGGCTGGGCGATATCTGGTTTTCAATATCATGATACCGGTATATTGCCAGCTAAACATTGTGATATCTTGATATCTCACGATGTCTGAAATAAGGCTGGAGCTTATAATAATCTGGGAAAATATTGGGGGGAAATCTAAATTTGATGTGTATAATTAAATGAAAATGTACTCAGTGATAGCATGCGTAACTAAACCATTAAAGATTTCTGGAGAATATATTGCTGTTCTGTTAAGGGCTTTATATACCCATAGTAACACCTTGAACTTGGCCCCGTAACAAATTGGGAACTGGTGTAGATCAGTGTTAGAAAGCCAGGTAGGCAATTTAGGTGCCACATGGCGCCTGAAAACTGGGTTACTGGTGGCCATCCAACCTCTTCTTAAAAACCTCCAAGGAATGAGAGTGTACCCCCTACCAAGGGAGTCCTTTCCACTGTCAAATGACTCTTATTGTCAGAAAGTTCTTCCTGTTGTTTAGTAAGAATCTCCTTTCTTGTCACTTGAAGCCATTCACTTGGATCCTGCCGCCTCCAGAGCAGGAGAAAATATGCTGCCTCCATCTTCCATGTGACACCCCATCAGGTATTGGAAGGTGGCTCTCCTATCTCCTCTGTTTCCTCTTTTCCAGGCTAAACATACCCAGCTCCCTCAACCGTTCCTCAAAAGGGAGGGGATCAGCCGTACTGCCAGGGTCAAGGAGCCCCATCCTCAAGGTGCAGCCACTGAGCAGCAGGCCCCCTCCCAGGCGGGACACGGAGATGGGCTTCCTTCTGATCTCACGGAGAAGGCAGGCCGCCAATTGTTCCCAAACCTCAGCCACACAATTCTTTAAAAGTAACGGCCAATGTGTTGAATTGTTGTGACTAAAAGCAGATCAACAAACTCTTGCACTGTGAGTCTCTTACAAATGAATCCATTTCCATGGAATCTGCTTATCTTGGTAAAAGAAATGGAGGCAAAAAGAGGAAACTTTTTGAAGTCAAGCATCACAAACATGCCATGTGCAAACTGTGACTATTTAGACCAGGCATGTCCAAAGTCCGTTTCGGGGGCTTAATCTGGCCCACCGGTCAGTTTAATCCGGCCCCTGTGGCAGTTTATTACCTGGGGTAAAATCCTAAAAAAAGGTCAACAACTATGGATGGCCCTTTGGTTGGCCCCACGGCCTTTCACTTCATCAAATCTTGCCCTCTTTGAAAAAAGTTTGGACACCACTGGTTTAGACACTGGCAGCCAAATAACACACACATCTACCGCATCTCTCTCTTTTCTGCCAGTGAGTACCAGCTCTTATTTCTGGACAGCCTTCCAGTGAGTGATCTTGCAGCAAGTCCTTGCGTGGGTACCAAGAGACAAACAGAAATCCTTGATTTCACAATTGCTCCTCTTTCTTAACACATATCTATAGAGCAAAACACACGTGGGCTGCATGAGTAATTTTTGTCCCATCTGCTGGATTGAGGCTGGAGTGGCTTATGTTATGGAGAATTTGAATGGGTTTTATTTACTTGGGTTTTTTTTTTTTTTGTAATACTGATTTCAAAATAAACAGCCAACTTTATACAAGAGACTCTGGCTAATACTCCTGGATGTTATAAAGGCTCCACAGAATGATAGACTTGGAAAGGACTCCCAAGGATCACCTACAATCCCCTCCAAAGCAGGAATCATAGCTGAATAATGTACTTAGTAACTCCTATTTAATTGTCATAGCAACTGCTTAAGAAACATATGAATTGCAATGTAAAAGACTGACTTAAATATTTCCTTGGAAGCTTCCAGAGGAAGCTGGGAGAAGACTGAAACATCAAGTTTTAGCTAGAAGATAGCCTGCTAAGGAAATGTGCTGCAATGAATGGCTCCCAAGGCCCTTCTCTCTGAAATTCTAGACTGTTTACCTGAAGCATCCCTGAAAGATGTCGATTCAGTCTTTCACTGAACACCTCCAAAAAGGAGCTCTGTCAAACATCATTGTGTCACAGAAAGACCGAAGCCCACAGAAACCTGTTTCCTTCAGTATGAAACAGGCGTGTGGGAGGAGACTGTTGCCCAAAATAACCCAACAAAAAACCCCCTCCGTCTAACTATCAATGCAATTTCAGTAACAGAACCCTAAATGTGAAAAGCCCTCCTTTGCAGCTGCCACACAATGCATTCTGGAGGCGGAAATAGGCCAAGAGAACCCTGAAACACCCAGCGAGAGGCACAGGGCCACCAATGAAAGCAGCAGGTTCACCTGCTGGACCTGCAGAGACCTGCCTTTCTCTGGCCAGGATCTACCTGATGACTCAGGTACCAGGAAGCAGAAGACAGTCCCGGAGGGGAAGGGATGCAGCGCCTGGTCAGGACCCAAAGCCCCACAGCGCAAGCAGAGGACCCCTTTCCCACCAGCTGCTTCCTCCCTCGAGGGGAGCCTCTCCCCCTCTGCGCTCAGCCCCTTCCCATCCAAACACGCAGCGCGACCTCCCTCCCCAAACCTGCCAGACATTCGCGCAGCGCACCGGGAGCTGCTGATGGGGACTTGTCACGTGATTTGCACCCGGCGCAGGCTACCACGTGGGCGATGCACCTGCCAACGTCGGGTTCTCACGTGCACCTGCGTGCAGCTGCCGCCCCGGGATGGCCCCGGGTCAGGCGGGCCGAAGCTGCTACTCCGAGGAGACAGGCAGCTGGCTTGCTTCCATTGGGACGTGGAGGCGGCGAGGAGGGGCCGAGCCTGCAGCTCCAGGGACGGGCCACTCCTGCCGCTTCCGTCCCCCGGCGCAGCGGCCTTGGCGCTTCCACCTCAGCCCGGCGGCCCCCTCGCCAGCTCTCGGCGCTTGGCCGGCCCGGTCTGCGGCGCGAGAGGGGCTCCCGGGGCAGCGGCCGGGCCTCGCGGCGGGGCCTCCCGGCTCCCCCCCTCCCGGACTCACCGCGCTTCCCGTGCGCGAAGGCCACCACCACGAAGTAGTCGGCGAGGCGGGCCATGGCGAGGCGCGCGAGGGCGGCGTGGGGCGCGAGGGCGCCGCGGCTCATCCCCGCCCGGCCGCTCCGCCTCCCGCCGCCGCCGCCTCCTCAGACGCCGCCGCCGCCGCCATCTTGCCTGGGCGGCGGGATGCGACCCAGCCCGGGCGGCCCCAGCAGGCGCCGGCGCCCGCCAGCCAATGCGCGGGGCCCGGCGGCCGGGGAAGCTGGCCATTGGCCCTCCGCGGGGAGAGAGCCCGCCCCTTCCTTCCTCCGGCCTCTCCGCCCGCCCTCCCCCGGGTCCCGCCGCCGCCGGGTCTCTCGAGACGGGTCCTCCGCCGGGAGGTCTCCCTCCGCCGGGTCTCCCTGCCCGCCCGCTTCCCTCCCGGAGCTTGCGCCCTCTCGCTCCTGCAGCGGCCGCCCTGCTCCCCTTCCCCGACGGCCCCGGCTGGTCCCGAGCAGGGCCGGATGGAGGTTGGAGGCGGCCCTCAGCTCCTGAAGGTAATGGGGCCCTTGATAGGTCCAGCTGTCCTTTGTCCACAACAAATGGTCGCTGTTTTTTGTGTTGAATATACGGTATGTTATACTGTATGGTGATGTATGGACCTCATAGGTAGGCTATCTAAAGCCATTTGCACATCACAAAATATGTACATCATACAAGCCTACACAACACTAAACACTGTTGCTGTATGTAGGTTCTATTTTATTTGTTTTTTTATCTTATATTTTGGAAATGTACATCCAGGTTTTTTTCCCTTTAATTTTTTTGGGGGGCACAGTGGGGCCCTAGCAGCTTACAACAAACACCCAAATGTCGGAATACGCAGCACTGGAAAATGCAAAATACAGAACGCTGCAATAAATTAAAAAATGACAAAAGACTACAATTTGGCAATCAAAGAATTACGTATATAAACAACCTAGGCTTAAGTGCAGGAATGTTGTTGTTCAGTCGTTCAGTCGTGTCCGCCTCTTCGTGACCCCATGGACCATAACACACCAGGCACTCCTGTCTTCCACTGCCTCCCGCAGTTTGGTCAGACTCATGTTGGTGGCTTCGAGAACACTGTCCAACCATCTTGTCCTCTGTCGTCCCCTTCTCCTTGTGCCCTCCATCTTTCCCAACATCAGGGTCTTTTCCAGGGAGTCTTCTCTTCTCATGAGGTGGCCAAAGTCTTGGAGCCTCAGCTTCAGGATCTGTCCTTCTAGTGAGCACTCAGGGCTGATTTCTTTAAGGATGGATAGGTTTGATCTTCTTGTAGTCCATGGGACTCTCAAGAGTCTCCTCCAGCACCATAATTCGAATACTTATGGTATTCGAGTGCAGGAATACTTTGCTTCATGTACAGTACACAGCTGGGCACATTACTAAGTCCTCACCGTGGAACTATAAAATGGGCCTTTTCACTAAGTTGTTAAGAACATGAGAAGAGCCTGGCTGCTGGATCAGGCCTAACAGAGCCCACCTAGTCCAGCATCCTGTTTTCACAATGCCAACCAGATGCCCCAATAAAGGACCCCCAAGCAGCAGCAACTCTCCCCTCCTGTGGTGACCAGAAGCCCGGCTGCCTCTGACTGGGGAGGCAGAGCCTGGCCCTTGGGACCAGTAGCCATTTGAGTGCCAGGATTAGGACAAATGTTTCAGACTTCCCCCAGAGGGACGCGGGTGGCGCTGTGGGTTAAACCATTGAACCTAGGGCTTGCTGATCAGAAGGTTGGCAGTTCGAATCCCCGCGGCGGGGTGAGCTCCCGTTGCTCGGTCCCTGCTCCTGCCAACCTAGCAGTTCGAAAGCACGTCAAAGTGCAAGTAGATAAATAGGGACCGCTCCGGCGGGAAGGTAAATAGCGTTTCCGTGCGCTGATCTGGTTCACTAGAAGTGGCTTAGTCATGCTGGCCACATGACCCAGAAGCTGTACGCCGGCTCCCTCGGCCAGTAAAGCGAGATGAGCGCCACAACCCCAGAGTCATCCGTGACTAGACTTAACAGTCAGGGGTACCTTTACCTTTACCTTCAGACTTCCCCAGGATCCACCGATTTAGAGGCCCCCAACGGGGCTTGGCAGCTGGGCATGAAGTGACCTCCTCTTCAGCCGCACAAGTTCTGTAGCCTCGTAGGCCCCCCCCCCAGGCCCTCTGGTCTTTCTGCTGGTCTGTCTTCTGTCGGGCACCAGGATGTGCACATCCCCCAGGGCCCCCCCTCCCCAGAAAGTTAGCCTTTAATCCAATTAAATGAGATCAGAAGTGTCTGGAAAAGCCCTGGGCGAGGGGCATAAAGCTCAACTTACCTTTTCCTTCCAGGTGTTGCCCTATAACACTTTGTCCTAAAATCTTCTCTGACTTGCAAAAGAGACTTAACCTTTGCACGCAGTAGGGCAAGAAGTCCAGGATCAATAAAAAGGACCACATGCAAAAGTGTTAGCAGAGGGTGAGGAATACTAAATGTGTGTTGACACTACGAGGCTTTAAATGTGTCTCCATAATGCAACATATGCAAGGTAGAAGGCTACACCGTGCGTCTCTACGGAACTTGGCCTTTCCTTCGACCTGAGGGCCACCTTCCGGAGCCTGGGTCACTTTCAGATCCCTTCCTGGAGGGCAACTTTCCAGATTTAGAAGAACGAAGGGCAGGCAAGATCGTGCTCCCAGCCTCTCCGCTTCTGCCAACACTGAGTCAGCCACTGTTCTTTGATGCCTCTCAGCGTTGTCGGCTTAAGGGTTAGGAGGCAGGTGAGCTGGCTGCAAATCCTTCTTGCATTCTGCACACAATCCAACTGGAAGAGAACCAGCTGCCAGACAAAAGAAAGTCTTGAGAGGTTGGTGACGCCTGCTCATTTCTACGAGAGGCTTAGACTAGTCAGGGGGAGGGAAGGGCAGGTGCTCTGGGGTGCGGCTGTCGGTCTGGAGTCCTGGACGCATCTGCTTCGCAGCAAACCCCACTGACTTCAGGATGCTGACTCCCAGGTGAGGCACCCTCAACTGTTGGACTAAGTGTCAGCCTAGATTAGGAGAAGCTTACTAAAATTGGTGGCCGCTTATATATTCAAACAAACAAACAAACCATAACAGCCACACGAAGTTTTGGCAGCACACCAACAGCAGAAAGATCATCAGCCTGGGGGGAAATGTTAGTTTTTAACCTGACACCAAAAATATGTCAGCGTCGGTGCCAGGTGGCCCTCACTGGGGAGAGCATCAAACAGGCAGGAGGTATGACTGAGAAGGCCCTTCTCTTCTCCTTCAATAATAATAGCAATAATTTGTTATTTATACCCAGCCCATCTGGCTGGGTTTCCCCAGCCACTCTGGGCGGCTTCCAACAAAATAGGTGAAGATTTAGGCATCCAGATACATTCATATTTGGAGAGGCATTCCAGAAGGTATCGGGGTCCTGAGCCATAAAGAGCACTTTGAATTGGGCTTAGAAGGGTCCAGGCAGCCAGTGCAGCTGTAACTGAATGTGGGCATCACAGTGGTACCTCCGGTTACGAACTTGATTCGTTCTAGAGGTCCATTCTTTTGCCAAAGCCATTCATAACCCGAGGTGCGCTTTCGCTAATGGCGCCTCCTGCTGCTGCCACGCCGCCGGCGCATGACTTCCACTTGCATCCTGGGGCAAAGTTCACAACAAGGGGCATCTACTTCCAGGTTAGCAGAGCTTGTAACCCGCAGTGTTTGCAAGGAGGACGGTACGTAACACGAGGTTCCGCTGTACCGGATCTGATCCAGTGAGGCAGTTCTAATGCAGCTTGTCAGATGCTACAAATCCCAGAATCTGGATGGTACAAATATGAGTCAGCCTCTTCCAAACATGAAATCTGGCAACTGGGGTGCACTGTCTGATATTAAGAGGAGATTATCCTTTGGCAACAGCTGCAAGATGATTAAGACACAGAGCGAGTGCCAGGATAATTACATTTGGGGGCCCTGGTGTCAACAACAGTTAAGAAACACGGTGAAACAAAAGGTATACATGTTGTTTCCTCTCCACATCCTACAGACACGGCACAGCCGCATCTAGTCCCACCAGATGCCAGGAAAATGTTCTCCTTATGCAGACCACTTGCCAGAACAGGGCCTGGGCTGAGGGTGACCATACTTGCATCTGGGCCTGGAAGGTGCAGAGAAACTGGACGGGAAAGCAACCCCTACTTGGTTGGCCAGGTGAGGGCCAAAGGACAGGGACCTCCCAGCATTTATTGATCCCAGGACTGTACACGGGAGCCCACGGTGGGTTTTCTGCAGGGAAAGGCCTCATAAGTTTGACTTGGCACCACAGAGCCCCAGAGAGCTCACACGCTTCTCTCCCAGCTCAAACCATGGGAATTGCTGCTGGCGTGTAGCCAAAGAAGGTTCAAGCCCCCCTTGACTTAGAGAAACAAAGCCTCTCTCGGCTTTGAGTAAGAATTAGTGAGCGAGAGGCTAGGAAAAAGGCCTACGGCATCACCCTCTGGTCATGGGCATGGCAGGATCCTGGAACAGCCTCCAGGCTGGCAGGCACAGAAAGACCCCGTAAGGCTGGCCCCGTCCTCCTGGCACCCCTGCATCCCCTTCTGCCCAAGGAGTTCTGCCTTCCCCCCACCTTCCCACCCCAGAGGCAGATGGATGTCTCCTGTGTTGCATGAGGGAGATGGGCTGCACCTTCTAGTGGCTTCTCCAATCTCTGATAATGGGAATAAAGATGGAGTCTTGTGCAAGGGAAACGGATGTTTCATCTTCCTTGCAAAAGGAAACCTATCACTCGGCCTTCCTCCTCTTCCTCCACCTTCAAGGAACTGAAAGCCAAGGCTGAGGTGTGTTGGGCTGGCTTATCATCAGCCAACTTGCTTGCAGTCTGCTCAAGTGTGGTCCATGGTCTGTCTAGCCTGTGACCCCCAGTTCAGCCACAAGCCTGGACCTCACAAGTCCATTCATTTAGAAAAAGCAAGCACATTATTTGGCGATTCTGAAGAAGTGAAACTTGTGGAGATGACCCTGCCTTCCTGCAATTTTGCTGCAGCCTGCTTGCATGAAACAATACAGAAACTTTTTTATTGGCACCTGAGTCTGTGAGTCATGGAATTGACCCAGATCTCCTATATCAGCAGGAGAAATTATGGGTAATCGTTTCTAAATATTTCCAGGCTTTGGGGCGACACTGTGCATAAGCATTGCTATCTAAAAGGTTCAGGTTCCATCCCTAGGAAGGAATGCTCCCCCCCCATGCTGTTTGCAGTAAGAAAGAACCACATATAGACATCACACCTCTTCTCCCTCCCTCTTGCTCCTGTTCTGGATGAGGGCAGCTGCAATGCCCTCTCTTGACTGGAGAGAACTATATGCTTGAACAGGGGCAGATGCTGGGGGTGGGGCCGCTCTGCCAATGAGAAGCTTCCTTGGCAAATCCTCCCTCCCTCAGGTAGTCGGAGTCCCTTCAATCCAGAGCAGAGTCTGAGAAAGCAATTTGGCTGAGTAGGACAGCTTTCAGGAGCCCAGAGTGGATTCCTGCCACCTGCTCCTTCAGAAAGCTCACAATGCCACCCAGGCTCAGGTCCCCGGTCTGTGGGTGCCAGGCAGCCTCCGCCTCTAGAAATGTGGTTCAGGGCCAGGGCCCTCCTGGCCTTTGCTTGCTGCCTGTCTGACCCTGGCATTACCTGAATGGACCCCCCCCTCACACACACCGCAAGCCAGCTCTAGCAGCACCTTCAAGTCAAGACACTGACACACACACACCCCGCTTCACCAGTGGGGGCTCTTGGTGTCCGGGGGGCAGGGAGGGGCAGCTGGCCCCCTAAATCAAGTGAATAAATAAAAATACTAACTGACCAATTATGTCACAGATGCCTTGGTTCTGCTCTCCCCCCCCCCCAAGACAAAGCCTGCCACCCCAACCTACATCCTGGCTATGCCCATGCTTGGTCTTTCTGATTTTAACTCTAAAGCACCAACTGTGTCCTATAGAAGGACAACACAAAGCGAGGTCCCTGCCCCAGGAGCCTTACAGTTCAAAGACATCCTGCATTGCAGGGGATTGGACTGGATGACCCTTGAGGGCCCTTCCAACTCTACAATTCTATGATTCTACGATCCGGTCTTGCCCCGGGATCATCTCCCTGGGTGTCAAGAGCCCTCCTCCGCCAAAGGAATGCACACGGAAGACAGTTGACTCTTTATTGTCAAAGCTGACAGCAGTTTCCACTGCTCTGAATCCCCACGCAAACCAGCCTAGTGTCTAGGCAGCTATACCTCACTCTATGGAGCAGATGATGATGATGATGATTATGCCACCCATCAAACTGGGTTATCCCAGCCACTCTTGTCGGCTTCCAACAAATAATTTCCTTGACATCCTTCATTGGCAGCAGCAGGAAGCCATTCCCCCTCCACCTCCTTATCTCCGTGACCCTTCCCCTCTGCTGGGAGGTGGGATCGATTCGGATGGTCCGCCCCCGCCACCTAATGGATCCAATTGGCTTCCAGAGAGTGGTAGGGGATGTTTTATCCCATGTTGATGGCCTTTCAGCCGATTCCCTGGTGGCCCACTGGAATGTGGAGCTAACCAGGGCTATTGACTGTCTGGCTCCGAAGCGCCCTCTCCGATTGCATGGAGCCCGGACAGCCCCGTGGTTCTCCCCGGAGCTGAGGGCGATGAAACAGTCGTTGAGACGGCTAGAGCGCCGGTGGCGGAAAACTCATTCCGAATCAGACCGGACACGGGCTAGAGCTCAACTTCGAGCCTACCAAGTGGCAATGGCGACGGCGAAGAGGACCTTCTTCGCCGCTTCTATTGCATCTGCAGAAAACAGCAGCAGGAGACTCTTCCAGGTGGTTCGAAATTTATCAGAACCACCGTCATCACCGGGGTCTGGTAGGGACCCCGAGATCTCCTGCAATGCTTTTGCAAAGTTTTTTGCAGATAAAGTCGCTCAGATTCGGGAAGAGGTAGACTCCACCGTGGGAGCAGGGCTGGGGCGGGAGAGTGCTAGAGTCCTGTCTAGTCCAGTTGTGTGGGATCAATTCCAATCTGTTGCCTCCGAGGATGTGGACAGGCTGCTTGGACGAGTGAAACCAACCACCTGTCTCCTTGATCCTTGCCCATCCTGGCTTATAAAAGCTAGCCGGGAAGGGCTGGGCGATGGGCTTTGCGGGGTGGTGAATGCTTCTCTTTGTGAGGGAGCCTTCCCAGACCCGCTAAAAGAGGCGGTTATTAAACCGCTTCTTAAAAAACCATCTTTGGATGCGGCCAATATGGCCAACTATCGCCCAGTCTCAAATCTTCCATTCTTGGGCAAGGTGATTGAGCGGGTGGTTGCTGAACAACTCCAAGCACGCCTGGAGGATGCGGACCATTTGGATCCCTTCCAATTGGGATTTAGGCCTCATCATGGGACTGAAACTGCCTTGGTCGCACTGGTCGATGATCTCCGGCGGGCTAGGGACAAAGGTGAGAGCTGTTTCCTAGTTCTGCTGGATCTCTCAGCGGCTTTTGACACCATCGACCACAACATCCTTCTGGACCGTCTAGAGGGGTTGGGAGCTGGGGGCACTGTTATACAGTGGTTCCGCTCCTTCCTCCTGGGCCGTGTTCAGAAAGTGGTGGTGGGGGATGAGTGTTCAGACCCCTGGGCTCTCACTTGTGGGGTGGTACCTCAGGGGTTCTGTCCTCTCCCCCATGCTTTTTAACATCTATATGCAGCCGCTGGGAGAGATCATCAGGGGGTTTGGGCTGGGTGTTCATCAGTATGCGGATGATACCCAGCTCTACCTCTCTTTCAAATCAGAACCAGTGAAGGCAGTGAAGGTCCTATGTGAGTGCCTGGAGGCGGTTGGAGGATGGATGGCGGCTAACAGATTGAGGTTGAATCCTGACAAGACAGAAGTACTGTTTTTTGGGGGACAGGGTGCGAGCGGGTGTGGGGGACTCCTTGGTCCTGAATGGGGGTAACTGTGCCCCTGAAGGACCAGGTGCGCAGCCTGGGAGTCGTTTTGGACTCACAGCTGTCCATGGAGGCGCAGGTTAATTCTGTGTCCAGGGCGGCTGTCTACCAGCTCCATCTGGTACGCAGGCTGAGACCCTACCTGCCCGCAGACTGTCTCGTCAGAGTGGTGCATGCTCTAGTTATCTCCCGCTTGGACTACTGCAATGCGCTCTACGTGGGGCTACCTTTGAAGGTGACCCGGAAACTGCAATTAATCCAGAATGCGGCAGCCAGACTGGTGACTGGGAGTGGCCGCTGGGACCACATTACACCGGTCCTGAGAGATCTACACTGGCTCCCAGTATGTTTCGAGCACAATTCAAAGTGTTGGTGCTGACCTTTAAAGCCCTAAACGGCCTCGGTCCTGTATACCTGAAGGAGCGTCTCCACCCCCACTGTTCAGCCCCGGACACTGAGGTCCAGCGCCGAGGGCCTTCTGGCGGTTCCCTCACTCCGAGAAGCGAAGCTACAGGGAACCAGGCAGAGGGCCTTCTCGGTGGTGGCGCCCGCCCTGTGGAACGCCCTCCCACCAGAGGTCAAAGCAATAAACAATCATATGACCTTTAGAAAACATCTGAAGGCAGCCCTGTTCAGGGAAGCTTTTAATCTGTGATATTTTAATGTTTTGTTTTTTTAATATTTGCTGGAAGCCGCCCAGGGTGGCTGGGGAGACCCGGCCAGATGGGCGGGGTACAAATAATAAATTATTATTATTATTATTATTATGTCTCTTCCCCCAACTCTGCTTGCCTGGAAGCTGCCTCTGCTCTTCCCGCTGGTTCTGGGGGACTGGGGCAGGAGAGGGTGGGGAAGCCCCTGGCCCCTCCTTTGCCTGACCTGCCTCTTCCTCCAGTGCTCCCCCCTCCTGCTCTGCAGCTTCCCTGCCTCTTCCCTGTCAGACTCCGGCTCTGCTCTCCCCCCCTTCGCACACTTGAGAGCATCCTGCCAGTACCTGACTCTGGGCAAGGAGACACTGAGGCACCTTGCAGGGTTTGTGGACGCCCCCCCCCCCCAGTGGGATCACCAGGTCTTCTGAGGCAAATGGGGAAGCATAGCTGTCTTCTTAAGGGTGGTTTAAAAAACAGAAGCCACAAGACGCCACTCCACTAGCTTATTCCCACAAAGGCAGGCTTATCACCCCCTTGACCACAGGGTGTCAAAATGCCCTCCTTTTGCCTCCTGCTGGTTTCTGGTTCTGCTTAATTTCTCTTTCCACAGAAAGGAAGAGAGAAAAGAGTCTGAACCTGGACAAAAAGGCAGAAGAAATGAGATGGTTTAGCCCAGTGGTTCCGAGAGTGGTTGGTACCACCCCCTAGGATTCCCCAGGGGGGTGCCAGGGGGTGATGGGGGGGATGGAGGTATAAATGACCATCAGACTTTGAGAAGCATCTATAATTGGATCAAGTTCATCAGTTTTGTCAAATTAAACTACATAACTTTAATTGGATTTTGAATAAATGTGCAATTAACTGCTACTGTTTTGAATTCTGTTGTGTTGTTCTCTTCCTTAGTGGGTCATGCAAACTGCTATTCTGAATATTGCTTTTTGTAGGACAAGGGTGGGGGGCACCAGGAATAAGTTTGTGGAACCAGGGGCGGGGTGATTGAAAAATAGGAACTGCTGGTTTCAGCCTTCCAATGGTGAGACTGCTGGGCCTTGTGGACAGTTGCTTCCCTCCCACCCCTCTGCCTCCTGGCTTCTCATCCTGATTCCTCTCCCTTGAGGAGTTTAACATCCTGGGACTCAGCAAACCCATCTCAGTCCTAGGCCCTGAGTGTGGCCAGACAGGGAGTGAGGAGTGAATAATAATATTATCAATGCTGCCCCATTCCATGTATGGAACCCACCCACCTCTCCTGTGCCCATAGGGGGGGGTGGAGTTGGCCTCCTTGGCAGGAATCCTTCCCTGGATCTGCCAGTCCCCAGGGGTCATTCTGTGCACAAGCAGAGCTCCTGTTAACCTAATTTTGGAGATCCTCTTAAAGATAACGCTGGATCCCTGGATTGAGCTGCTGAGAGGACACTTAGTTGAAAAGCCTCCCAAGTGATTTTAAAATGGAGAGGTCATGAATTGCAAAGGCATCATTTTTTTTAACGCTGATTTGACCAGAAGAGCTAAGCTAGTTTTCATTTGCAAAGTGGAATATACACAGAACCAAGCCGGAGGAGGGGGAGGGAACTGGACCTGACCGTGGGCTGGATCTTCAGCTCCCCCATCCTCGGCGAGGACCCATTTATTCTTTGCCAGCTGCTTCACGGTGACCGCAAGCCCTGCTTTGGGCGGTGTGTGTGTGTGTGTGTGTGTGTGTGTGCAGCTGCGCCCCCTTCCCCTTGCGCGATCTCTTCCCACCAGTCAGCTAATCCAAAGCGCCAGCAAGACTCCCAACCTGCCCCGCCCCGACATCCCTTTGAAACCTGGCCTCAGGTGTGGGGCAGGGCAGGCAGGTGCGCTTTGCGGAGACGGCGACCAGTCCAAAGGGCTCCCTCTCTCCGGAGGGGGCAGGCAGGCCTGGCCACTAAGTCTGGGGTGGGGAGCGGGGCGCCTCCCTGCCTGCGCAGAGGGGCTTCTAGCGAGGATGGGGGGTGCTCTTGGGGAAGAGCTCAGTCGGCGCCCACACGAGAAAGGAGCCCGCGCAGACCCCCCCCCCCCCGCCAGGAATCCCTCTGTTGCGGCTTGTCTCTTCGGACGAGGCTACCAAATCCCTGGTCCGCCCTGGAGTACAGGCGCCCCCCTAGTGGGCGGCGCAGGCCCTGCCAGGCCGGGACCTCTGCGAATTCACTCGGGAAGGCAGGAATCCGAAGGCGCACTCGACGGGGGACTCTCCCCGGTTTCTCCGTCTCCCCTCGTCAGCGCAGAAAGACCAAGGGCGGCAAGAGCGCAGAGAGACCAAGGCGGCCCGTGGGAGCTTGGGGAGGTGTGACCCCGGACGGCCATCCCGTTCTCGGGGGCAGCCCCAGCCAGTTAGTGGCGGTCTTGGATGCCCCGCCCCGTCGCGGAAGGAGCCTCCAGAGGCTTAGCCAGCCTGGGCAGCGCCCAGGGGCCGGGAGGCTGGTATTTAAGCCGCGTCAGACGGCGCGGGGAGGCAGTTTGCTGCTGCTGTTGCGGCTCATACGTCCCGGAGGCGCCCGGAGCCGGAGCCGTCCAGGAGAGCCAGCGCGCCGTCCAGCTCACCGTCGAGGATTCCCGGGAAACTCACGCAGCAGCCCGAGCTCCACCAGCCAGAATTGCATCCGACTACGGCACTGGAGCCAAGACACAGCCCTCCCCGGGACCTCGCGCCCTGAAGCCCTCTCCGCCGCCCCCCGCGCCGCCATGAAACGCCAGCTGCGCCGGGAGCCCGCTTGCATCAGCCGCGGTCGCCTCCTCCTCCTCCCGCTCCTCCCGCTGCTCTTTCACCTGCCAGGCGCCGAGTCCGCCTCGCCCGCCCCATCGGGGCGCATCTCGCCGCTGTCGCTCAGGTGAGTCCCCCGCCCGCTCGCCGGATAACTCTCCTCCTGCTCCGTCCCCTCCAGGGAGGGCGAAGGTCGGCAGCCGGGGGGGTGGGTGTGGGTGGGGAGGGTATCTTGGTGCCCTGAAATGGGGCCGGGAGGTGACCAGCAGCCGCGCCCCGACAGAGGCCGCCTCCAAGTAGAGCGGAGAGGCCCGCCTGCTCACCCCCATTTCATGCGGAGTGGGGGGGGGGCTGGCACTGGGGCAGTCCCCTTGCAGAGAGTGTGGGGGGGCGTGTGGGGAGCCGCTGAGCTGTGGCCCTGAAGGTGCTCCTCCCTCGCCCCTGCCAGCTTGGGCGGAATCCCTTTTTGCCCTTCGGGAGGGGCCTGCAGTCCAGTGGAGGGGAGTTCCAGGGACCGGCCCGAGAACCCGGCTTCTTTCTCAGGCAGAGGAGCGCCCCCCCCCGCCACGGCCGAACTGCCGCAGCGGAGTGGCTTGCATGGGGCGGGGAGCTGGGGGCGCTCCTGGAGTTGCTCTTGGGAGAATCGGATCGCGCCAGTTGGGACCAGCCTAAAGGACCCTTTGCTCGCCCTCCACTCCTTGCATTACACTCAGCAGCCCGGAGCTCTCGCCTGAAATGGGGTTGGTGGTCGGGATACCCCCAAATATGCTCAGATGGGAAGGAAGGAATCCCCTTCCGCTGGATTTTGGGGGGTGCGCTTCTGCCCTGGGCTGGAATGGGGGTGCCAGCCTGCCACCCACTTCAGCCCTGCGAGGATCTCCTTTCAAGCTCTGCAAAAGCAGATGGAGCCAAAACCTCCGCTAGGGGGTTGTAACATAACAGCCCTGAGACCTGCGGGTTTGGAGCGGGCATACAAATTTAATAAATCATCATCATCATCATTTCCAGAAAACACGCAAGTCCCCAGATGAGATAGAAGCCATAATAAAGCAGCACTAACCACCCTAGAACCCTAGAATTGTGTAGTTGGAAGGGCCCAGAGGGTCATCTAGTCCAACCCCTCGCAATACAGGAATCCTGCCCACAGCCATCCCTAGGTGGGCTTGAACCATTAACCTTCTGGTTCACAGCCAGATGCACTGGCCCATTGCGCCATGATGAAGGCGTCCTCTCTGTCATCCAAGCAGGAGGATGTGTCCCCTTTAGCAAGGAACTGAACTAGTGTAGAGCTCCCATTTGTGAAAAGGTTTGGCAAAGGAAGTTCTCCAACAGCCACACACACACAGAGCACACATACAAGCAGGCACATGCACACACTTGCCTAGGGGTTCCATTGACAATGAAGCAGTAAATAAATGTTAAATAAATTCTATATACAATTGAACATGTTGCCTAGGAAAATGCCTGCATGCTAAGAGAGAAGGCGGCTTAAGGAAGAAAGCCAAGCTATATACTGACTGGGATACCTCTCTGTGAAAAGGGGGTGGGTGTGCAAACGAGACTCATGCACATGACAGAGAAAATGGGTTTGGGCGAGCTGGGCATTAACACAAGTACAGGGAGAGAGAGAGAGAGAGAGAGAGAGAGAGAGAGAGAGAGAGAGAGAGAGAGAGAGAGGGAGAGAATTGATCCCTGCTGTGAGTGTCTGGGTCCCCAGAAGTACCTCTGCACTGGCACAAGGCTTTCTGTTGCTGACTGCACAGCTGGCAACTGCGTAGGGCATGTGAGTGTGGCATGACTTGGCACCCTTGGGTGCTTCAACTCCAAGCACCTGGGCAGTCAGAGCGTTTCTGTCAGCCAGGCAGGGAGCGGCTGAGTGGGTGAGGGTTCAGGCCGAAGGGGGTGGTCAGGCACTCAGTGCTGGATGTCTGGCTCATCACCTGACCATCGGATGGCTGGGGGGAAGTGAACCTGAACCTGCTTTGCCCCTGAACCAAGGCAGCGGAAGGGCAGGCAGGGGTTCAACGGGCATCGCTTGCGCTCAGCAGAGCTTGGAGCAGGAGGGCTGGGCAGGCTCCTGACTGCACTGTGGACTAGAGCTGTTGGCTCTCCCCCCGGGCAGAGAGGAGTGCCTCCTCTTGAGGCAAGTGGGCAAGCAAGCTACTGGTCTCAGCAAAGAAGGATGGAGGGTTTTCAGCCAAGGGCTGGTGGGTCTCCCCAAGGCTCTTCTGCTGCTGTTGAAAATGCAGCTCCAGGAAGTGTGTTGACACAGTGGGGGGTGGGGAGACCCTGCAGACCTTTGAGCACTGCAGCCCACTAGTTCTGCTCAGAGGATGGGGGTAGGGGGCAAGGCATTGTTGGGGGCTGACTTCTGTGTCTTGCTCCCTCCTCTGTCAGTGAGCCAGGGGATGGGGGCATCCAGCTGTTTGCTTGGGACCACAGCTGGGCAGTATGCCAGCATCTTCTCTGGTCCCTCTAGCCCCTGCTCCAGTGCTAAAGGGGGTGAGCAGCATGCAGCACTTGGGAGTCTGGAGATGGAAAAGCAAGCAAGGCTTCCATGAAGGGCGAGTGGAACAGCTCCCTAAGCAAGAGAAGGCCGTGGGCCCCACAAGCGCCTCCTGCCTCCTGCTCTGTTTACCCAGCATTCAGCTGTGATGCAACTGTCGGCTTTGGTTTTGGCCCTCAATGGCGGAGCAGAGGCTGCTTCCCATGCTAAGGATGGGGAATGAATTACAGCCCCACCTGCCCTTCCTCCAGGGAGACCCACATCATCCCAACAATCCTGTGAAGCAGAACAGCCTAAGGGAGAGAGACTGGTTCGGTGTCAGCACAACCAAGCAGAGATTGGAACTGGAGTTTTCCCAGCTGAAAGACACTTTTATTGAGGCACCTACTAGGAAGTGCAAATTATTATTCTTGGCTAAGGTTTGTGGCTCCCCTACAGGCTTCCGACTGTTGCATCAGCTCCTGCGACATTTTTCCTATTCAAGCAAATGGCAAGAAGTGCTGCTTTGCCTGCATCCCATCCAGGGATGGCAGGAAATGCTCATTTGTGGCAGATGGAATCTGCCCAGAGTACCAGGGCAGTTTCCATCAAGGCTGATTCAGCAACCAGGAGGTACTGATCAGAGGGCAGATGAGAGAGCAGGAACTGCAATGAGCAAAGCAGGGGAACATCTCAGGCAGTGGAGACATTTCACACCTGGGAGGATGGTGTCAGGAGGGTCAACGCCCAGGATGAGTGGAAGCATCCTTGCAAGGGCTGCAGAGGACAGCTAAGGAAGCTAGCACGCAGGCTTGTTTGATCAGATTATTTATATCACCCCGCTTTGCCACACAGGATGGCTTACAATATAGGTGTTTTTTTAAATCCAAAGCAATTACCAAAGTCATGGTCAGCAGTTTAAAAATCATATTTGGTTGTGACTAAAACAAGGAATGAATCACCTCTCTCTCTCTCCGTGTGTGTGTGTGTGTGTGTGTGTGTAACAAACGTATGGGTGTTTATGTCTGGAGGTGGGCAGAGATGTTGTCTCTGTCTTCAAAAGGGAAGAGGGGAGTGTATCCAAAAACTACTGAATGGTCAATACAAGATGAGTAAGAGGTCAGTCTGTGGCCATATAGATAATGAAGCATGGATGACTGTCTGGCTCCCTCCTGTCATTTTGTCTAGAGTAACTAGTCTAGTTGCTTTATCTACAATGAACATAGTATATCTTGATTTCAGCAAAACATTTGACAAAGTCTCCCACGTTACCTTGTTGACAAGTAGGTAAAATAGAGGCTGGACAGCACTCCTTTGAGGTAGATCTAAAACTGGCTGAGCAGTTGTGCCCACTGAGTGCCCACGAGGAGTGGCTCTGTGTCAGCCGGCAGGGAGGTCTTGAGCTGAGTGCCAAGGAACACTGTCCTGCTCAGCATTACTTTAGATTACTTGGCGTCTGGAGGATACTGATGCCAAGCTGGGAAGGGTAAGAGGACCTCAGAAAACAGAGTAAAGGTTCCAAAGGTCTTGACAGGCTGGAAGACTGGGCTGAAACCAACAGAATGAAAACCTACAGTGATAAATGTAGAGTCCTGCATGTAGGTGCAAAGCAGTAACGGGTCTTGGGCTCTCAAATTTCAGTGGTGCAACAATAAAATTTGTTGCCCTCTGTCTCTCCTGCTCCGTTCTACATCATTGTTGCGGCGCCCCCTGTGGGGCCAACACCCAGTGGGGCAGAACCAGTTGCGCTACCCTAAAACCGCCTCTGTGCAAAGAATCAGAGGCACAAGTGTAGGATGGGGAACCCAAGTGTGCAGAAACGATCTAGGGGTCTTACTGGCTCCCAAACCGAACAGAAGCCGGTTGTGTGATGTCCCAGCTCAAAAAGCTGATGCAATCATAGGCTGCATTAGCAAAAGCAAACATCTCTCTCTCTCTCTCTCTCTCACACTCACACACACACACACACACACACACACACACACACACACCCCACAGGCCAGAGGACCAAGGCCTCTGCAGAGCCAGGCAGTCATCACAGCCAGCTGCAGCTGTGCCAGGCGCCCTCACTTGTGGAGGTGAGAGGCAGCTCCGCCTGTCCTGTTACCTGAAACTGTGGTGACGGTTTGGAGAGAGGCTGTTGAACCTGGCCTGTGTGTGGGCTACAGGCCTTTGATGCAGCTGGCCTCCGCTCCCTTCTTGCTGCCTGCCTGCCAAGCGTACGTGTCCTGTGGCAGGTACAGCTCCCTTGCCTTGTATGCGCTCCTCCCCTCACTCCCGCCCTGCTCCTTCCCTCTGGCCATCTCCCAGTCTCTCCCTCCTCCTTTCCTCCTCCAGACCAGTTCCTCTTCCCTGGTGGAAGGAAGCTGACATCCTTCTCCATGTCCCAACCTGACACATGCTCTCTTCTCTCCTCCATTCATTCTCTCTCCCCCCCGCCCGCCCCATCCTGCTTCTCAAATGGAAAAGGTGGCTCAGCTGGTTGCGTCAGGGCTAGGCCACACATAGTTTCTCTTGTGGTCTGGAAGAGACGGTTGCAGCCACCCAGAGAGACGTGCTGGCCGTGATGCCTCTCCAGGCAGCAAAGGCAGAGGGGCCTGGCCTCACGTGTGACCAAACGCAGAGGCCTTCCAAGGTCCTCAAGGTCCTCCCAATCCAGGGACTGCTGGGGTTAGAGGGAGCTTCTGGGCTCAGCTCACGAGTCTCTCCACGGCTGGTGCAGAGCATGGCCCTCAAGGGATGACTCCCCCCCCTTGCTGTGTCCTGCCACAGAGGTGGGGGGCTGCCCTTCCTGGAACCACCGTCAAGGAAGCAGTTTCTTCCTGTGAGGATGGCCAGCCAGGCAGGTCTGCCTCTGCTCAGTTACAAAGGCCAAGAGCTGAGCTTTTAACATGCATCTGTCCAAAGCAAAAGTCGAGGTTGAAGTCCACCAATTTCAAGCAATTCAATGTTGCTTCATTTAAATGTGTAAAATATTCCTTCTGCCCCAGCTGACTTCTTGCCACATTGATCTGAGAAGGGCCATAGTTCAGGGACAGAGCACCAGCTCCACATGGCGCAAGGGCTGCACATGTTCCTTGCCTGAAACCCTGGAGAGCTGCTGCCAGTCAGTGCGGACATTACTGAACCAGATGGAGCAGGGGTCTGATTTGGAATTCGGCAGCTTCCAAGGTTCCCAACAGGATGTGGGCATGGGGACCTGTCCCTGGATTGGGGTGGGAGCTCATCTCCCCACCCAAAAGGGGGCTCTGCCCCTGCTTCTCCTCTCCCATGATCTCATTCAGGATCTGGGTCCCCCACAGAGAAAATCCTCCCATGAAGGACGGGGGGGGGGGTCCTTTAAAAAATAGCTTCCTATTACAGTAATTAATTCTGAGAGAAAACCCAAATACAGAACATTTAGTTTTTAAATGGGAGTGAGTGGAAGAGCCGCAGTTGTCTCTGAGAATGGCAACCATCTCCAATGGCCTGGGGGGCCGGCATGGCTATTGGCCATAAAAGGACACAGCAGGGAGAAGGGGGCACAAGTCACAGCTATACAGACGTACACATGCGTGCGCACACGCACACAGCAAGGGTGCCCACAGTCCCACACTCGGCACAAGCTCCACACACAAAGACCAAGTCATATACCCAAGACTGCTGTCCTCTGCCCGGATTCTGGAGAGCGAGTCACACTGAGCAAAGTGGACTTTAGGAGGGAACACTCCGGCTTTCTTGTCTGTGACATTGGAGGCAAAAGGGTCTTTCTCAGGCAGCCCATTGTCAACAAAAGTGCATGTCCCAAACTGCCTTATTCCTGCTGCTGTTAGGATGGAGGGGGGTGGGATCCCCAGCCAGAGCCCTGAAACTCAGTGGCCACTGGGCCACCTGACCACATTTGAGGTTGTGGAGATGGAGATTCCTTTGGGCTATAGGAAAATTCACCTGGGGTGCAAGGCTTGCCCTTCTTTGACCCAGTCTCACGTGTCCAGTGCCAACCTGATGCACCTGACGGGAGGCTCTGGCAGTGGGGTCTTCACTGCTGACTTTCAGGGCTAGCCAGTTCCTGGAAATGCCCATGCGCGCCTCCAGGTGAGCATCTGACAAGCTGTTGGAAGGTAACCACAAGTACTTTGAATTGGGCCTGGCACCACAGTGGCAACCCACAGGTTTCTCTCCCCGAGAGGCTGCGCTGTACACCCACCCAAACATGCTGACCCAGATCTGCAGCCCTCTTCTTGAGTCAGGCTGGGCCTTCATCTGAGCTTCTTCTGCTCCGACAGGCCTCACTCTCACCCTGCCTGGACCATCCCATTGGAGAGGCAGACTCACCTGTGATGAGCGCTCCTCCTCCATGAGAAAGAACTGTGAACGCAGTTTCTGGGCAAGGGCAGCCAAGCCGTTTCAAGCAACATTCCATGAGCCAACCCCTGTGAGGGCACATGCCGGCTCTGGGTCTGGGCAGTGCAGAAGTAGGTGTGGCACCTGCAGGGGCCACACAGGCAGGTGGGGGAAAGGAGGCTTTGATCCCCCTCCCTCCTCCACATCCCATAAACAGGCTGTGGCTGTTCCGTGAGCCCTGCTCCTGCAAGTATTTGTGCTCCTGCTCTGACATGCCTCTTTCCCTTCTGCTGCCAGTGGAGGGCGAGGGCTGGAGCCTCATGGCACCTCTTCCATCCTCTCGTTGCAGGAAGCCCTGGGCCAGAAGCCACCCACCAGCCTGGCTGCAGAAGAGGCTGATGACAGAAGAGCTTTCGGACAAGATGGCCAGAATGTGGCCAGCCTGGAAGCCTCCCGTGGTGACGCCAGGAAGCCGGCTCCACCTCTCCGTCCTCCCCAGGCGCAGACTGGATCCCCAGCAGCCTGGCAACTGCCTCCTGCACCAGCTCCTGTGGACTCCAGCCCCCCGTCCAAAGCGCCATGCAGCTCCCCGCCTGCACCGTGCGCAGCTGATGCGTGTCGGCTGCGCCTTGGGCACCTGCCAAGTGCAGAACCTGAACCATCGGCTCTGGCTTCTGAAGGGCCAGTTGGGACGTCAGGAATCGGCCCCCATGAACCCCAGCAGCCCCCACAGCTATGGGTGAGGGAAGCAACAGACTCCAAGACCAGAGAGGGTCTCCTGCCTTCCCCCTGGCATGTCCCTGAGGAGCTGGCTTGGCCTCTCTGGCGGTCTTGACCGGGGTTTCTGCACTGAAGGGAACCCCCCCGCTGGAGGGGGCCATGAAGAAGCGACCAGGGCCCAAGCCCTGACTAGAGCCGGCCGAGCGGTGTCTTGGCCATCTGATGGAAAAGAGCGGAGCAGCAGCCCTAGACCGCCCTGTAGGAGAGGCAGGTGCATATGAGGGCTGGAAGGGCTGTGCGCAACGTTACACCAAACACAACTCCTATACTTGCACTTGTTATGGAATAACAAATAACAAAATAAACATCTAAGCGATGGTCTATCTTTTGCCAAAAGAGTTTTCCTATGCATTTGGGGGTGGGGCTGAGGCCATGCCCATTTCTACGAGGAAGTACCCCTCACAGTAAAAAGAAATGCCACTCTCCTCCCCTCCGGGTTTCCCTTGAGCCTCGAGGAAGGCTTCTTGCGGCTCAGCAGGGACAAGCAGTCAGCCCAAGAGCCAAACACCCATTGAAGCAAACAGAAGGATGGGCGAACAAGGCAGCCAAGACCAGCTTCTTTTTAAAATTTATGCAATGTATTTCTATGTTGCCCTGCCATAAAACAACAGGGTGGTGTACAACAATAAAATGTAAACCATTTTAAAATGTGGGAGTTCCCGTGGGCACAGCCAGGGTTTGATAAGGCCCTCAGCTCCTGAAGGTAATGGGGCCCTTGATATGTCCAGCTGTCCTTTGTCAACAACCAATGGTCGCTGTTTTTTGTGTGGAATATCTGCTATATGGTCATTTATGGACCTAATAGGTATCTCAAGCCATTTGCACATGTTGCCGTGCAACCAGTCCATGCAGAATGGAGGCACCCTATATATAGATAAAGGTAAAGGGACCCCTGACTGTTAGGTCCAGTTGCAGATGATTCTGGGGTTGTGGCACTCATCTCGCTCTATAGGCCGATGGAGCCGGCGTTTGTCCGCAGACAGCTTCCGGGTCATGTGGCCAGCATGACAAGGCCGCTTCTGGCGAAACCAGAGCAGCGCACGGAAACGCCGTTTACCTTCCTGCCACAGCGGTACCTATTTATCTACTTGCACTTTGCCATGCTTTCGAACTGCTAGGTTGGCAGGAGCTGGGACCGAGCAACGGGAGCTCACCCCATTGCAGGGATTTGAACCACCGACCTTCTGATCGGCAACCACAGCGCCACCCGCATCCCCACCCTATATATAGAAAGAAGCAAGCCAGTGATATTTGAGGGAGCAGGCTAGACTTCCATCATAGGAGCCTATACAACACAAAACACTTGCTGGATGTAGGTTTTATTTTATTTGTTTTTTATCTTCTATTTTGGAAATGTACATCCAGGTTTCCCCCCTTAAATTTTTTTTTTGGGGGGTCCCAGGAGAGAGGGGCCCTAAGCTAGAGCTGGCTCCCAGGACACCCGGCCTCTCTCCGCTCTCCTCCTCGGCTCGGGAGGCAGCCGACTCCCTCCCGCCTCCGCCCGGTTTCCGGAGCGACTCCTCCGGCTCTGCCTGGGGGGGGACGACGACCGGAAGGAGCCATGGAACGACGGGGCTTCGGCCGAGACTCCGGAAGTGCGTCATCCCCGCGCGCCCAGGCGGGAAATTCAAAGCGGAGGCGCCGAGAGCGACGCGCACGAGGCTCCCTTCTCTCCGGCTCGGCTTCTCCGCTCGGCTTCTCCGATGGCGCGGCGAGGGGTCTCCGCAGAAGAAGCCCGGCGGCCGAGGCGGAGCGCGGCGTAAGTAGCCCCCCGGAGGGCCAGGCCCCGAGCGCCTTTCTCCACCCGGAGGCCGCCGAAAGGGCCCCTTTAAAGCGGGGCGGGCTCTTCCGCTTGACGCCTTTGCCGGGTCGGGGGGGGGGACGCCTCTACGGGGCTTAGGAGAAATGCTAAACTAATCAATGAAAGGCGTTAGAAGCAAGTCATCAACAGCATTTAAAAGGTTAAGCACATTAATAGTACAGATTAACTAAAAAAAGATTACATTTATTATGTTATTTGGATGTTCTTTTGGAAATATTGCCCAAATTCCATTGTCTAAGTTAGGCTGGGGTGTCTTATTTTATGTGTGTATGATGCTGTATGTTGCAACAACCCAATAAAAAGTAGAAAAAGAAATGGAAACATCAACATCTGTGTGTTTTAACCACTTTTTGACGCCTTTAAATCTTTTAAGTAAATAGTGTTCAGTGGCATGAAGACATATATAGATGCTTTTCTAAAGGAAACTGGAATTGTGAATAAAACTTGTTTGCCAACCCTGGAAACAAACCTGGAGTAATTTCACTCTCATTCTTGCCGTTCTGTGTTGAAGATGAACGCTAGGAACATGAGAAGAGCTGCTAGTCCAGGCCAAAGAGCCCACCTGGCTCAACCTCCTTCTTCTCAAAGTGGCCCCCCAGATGCCCCAATGGTGGAAACCCCTGGGCAGAACCCAAGAGCCCTCTCCCCATTTGGGATTCCCAGCAACTGGTATTCAGAAGCATCGCTGCTGCAACAATGGAGGCAGAGCATAATCATTGTGGCTCGTAGCCATCGATAGCCCTCTCCTCCTCCATGAATTTGTCCAATCCTCTTTTAAAGCCATCTAGGCTGGTGGCCACCCCTGCCTCCTGTGGCAGGGAGTTCCAGAGTTTAACTCTGTGCTGCGTGAAGAAGCGTTTTCCTGAATCTTCCAATATTCAGCTTCCTTGGAGGGCCCAGAGTCCTAGGTTTGTGAGAGAGGGAGAAGAGCCTTCCTCTGCCCCCTTTCTCCAGGCCATGCATGATGTTGTATACTTCAGTTTCCACACTTTGTGTTTCCTTCATCTGGCTGTTAAATTCAAGCAGAGCCTTTTGACTTCCAACACAGATGGGCTGCGGCATTGAGTTCTGAGGCCGCACCGAACATGCAGGCTCTGAGAGACTCGCTCACAGTGCTGAGGAGAGAGTCATCCACCAGAGCACTTCATAGTGAACCAATTGAAAACCAGCCAGTCTCCCATCCTAAATTGTAAAAGTCAGAACATTGTGTGCTCCCAACCATATGCCACCGCAGTGAAGACTTTTGATCAAAGCTTCTTTCTGTGTGTTTAGAATATGGCTGTGCAATGGCTAGCCACTTTCCTTGTATTGTCTGCTTTTCAGCTCAGCGAGTTCAGGCAGCGATGACGAGTTTGAAAACTGTAAGTAAAAGCTAATTTCCTCAGTGGATCTAGAGATAAGTTATAGCACAAAAAAACCTCAGAAAAAGCTGCTTGTGTAGAAAAGAGAAGAAGCCAAGATGAAGCCCGGAGAAGGAGTTACCCTCTTTCTCTGGGTTGTACAAACCCAGAAACTTTTTCTTATGTAATGATAGGTTCCCTTTCAATTACCCTTTTGTTCTCAACTAAAATTGGTTGTTCTCTTGCCTTTGGGGTTAACCTGGTCCCCAGCTTTATCGGGGTGCAGGGAGGCTTGTGCTTTCTTCAGACTGCTGCACTGTCAGCATCTCTTCTCACCCACCGAAAAGCATTTCTGCCCTCGACAGTCGGTCCTGTTTCTGCCATGGACCAGAGTCTCTTGGCCAAGGGTTTCTTCTGTTTTGTTCTACAGCTTCTTGGGTGAAGCCCTTTGCCAGGCACGCAGATTCCCTTTCCCTTGAGCTCAGTAACAGATGCCACCTGCATATTGATGCCACCTAACATTGGAACGCAGCACAACCTCTGAGTAGGACCTGGTGGGATGCCACCCCAACACCTCAGGAGGGCAGGCTCTGTGTGTTGCATCAGGTTGGGGGGGGTAGGGGGTGGGGCAGCCACCTGCTTCTGGCTAATTTTGGGTCAACGGATGGGAGGAGGAGGAGCACGTCTGGAAAGGTGAGCAAGCCTGACAATTTAACCTGTGACTCATCTCTGGTGGGTCCTCCTGGGTGCCCCAGAGGCCTGCTTATAAACACTTTATATAAACAGCCAGAAGAATCCCAAAATCAGATTTCTTCAGCGGAACATCCATCCTCTCCTTTGAGGTCTTTCTGCTGGGAGCAGCTTCATGCTGGCATCTGAGCCCCTTGAATGTGGACCTATTTTGTTCCTTCATCCCTGGTTTCATTTCAACGCTGACTAGTTTTTTAAGCTGCCACCTTTGTGGGCTTTAGAAGAACAGCTTTCAGGAAACAAAAAAAAATGACATTTCTCCCCCTTTCATGGTTTTGACTTAGTTTTATCTAGAATGAAGACCCCCAAACCTGCAACATGCTGCATTCCAAGGACACAGAGCAGGTGGGTTATGCCAAAAGGGGAGGGCTGGGTTGGGTTTTTTCAAACAGTGAATTGGGAATTGTTTCAGCTGCCTTAAAGTGAGTAGAGCTCTGACTTGGCATGTTTATTTGAATTACATAAGCCCACAACTTACACACCTTTACCTTGTGTGTGTTCAGCTTCATGCCCTTGGCATGCATAAATAAGGTAGGTAGATAAATAGATAGAGAGGAGGTGGGCATCTGGGAGAACAGACTTTGGCAACCCCACCCACCACGAAGCCCAGTGTGTGTTTGGACTGTACAAGATTTTGTCTTCAGGCACGATCCTGGGATGCAACCCTTGTGTAAATTGTGGGCTTCCTATATATTTCGCAAACAAGACCAAGGACTTGTTCTGCATCCTTGTTTGCCTTCTGACACTGCTGCCTTTGTCTCTTGTGTCCCAGACTGGACGATTCCAAGGATGATTTCTTCAGGTACCTCACAAGCAAATATGGATCTGGCAAAAAAGGCAAGTGATAATGGAAAAACCCTGCTGCCGGTCAGAGGAGGCTGGCTGAGCTGTCCTGGTCCAAGGCAGGTCCTCCATGTGTTTGTCCAGGGGGCAGAGTAGCATCCTGGTGGTGGGGGGGTAGATTCACTTCGAAATGGCCTGTTTTCTCCTCCTCCCCCTCCCTCCAGGCTGCGTTTTGCCATCTCAGCTGGGCTGATGCAGCCCACGCAAGAAACCTGCTCCCTCCCTGGGGACCCCACGGAGCTCTGAACCTGGGGGGCAGTTGGTGGCCTCCTTTCACCCCACAGGAGTGCTGGAATTTGGGCCCCATGTTGGGGCGATGTGGGATGGGTGGGGGCACTCACCTTGCTGTGATTTTATTTGTGTGCCACCCTTCCACAGTTCAAACCATGCTCAAGGCAGCTTACAACATAAAAATGTGTAACTGACACAACAGCAGTAGGCATAAATGATATGTAAAACATTACAAAATGCAAAACCAAACTGAACAATTTCCACATAAATCACAACAAAATCTAAAATAAGGATCAAAGAAAGAAAAGCAGCCACAACCCCCTGCCCAAACGGAAACGCCCAAGCAGCACCCCAGCCCAAGAGCCTTGAGTTGGGGCACTCTCATGTTCTCTAAATGCAGCGATTGATCTGCCCAGTTTGACTCCCAAGAAGCGCCTGGGAAATGTTTTTTTGCTGACTTGCAGGGCCGCGGTCTGCTCAGGCGCAAGAGGTGCCTGGAGCGCCTGGAAAGGAGGCTGCTCCCTCTGCCTCGTTTCTGCCTCCCCTTGTGTTCAGCGAGACCGACAGCGACGACGACAACGACTCTGTCTTTGCCGAAGGCACCCCAGGGAACCCCCAGCAGCCCAGACGAGCGTGCCAGACCCCAAAGTGGACCTGGAGGAGTTTGCCGCGCCCTGTTGCTCGCAGGAGCAGCTCCGATCCTTCTCCCTTGAGCGAGGAGGAAAGGAGTTGTGCCCCGGAGCAGTCTGGAGGCACCGCCCAGAGCCAGGAGCCGAGAGCAAGCGCTGTGCTGGGATCTGACACCTCCGATGAGGAGATCGACAGCCTCCTGGTGCGCCTGAAGCAGAAGATGGTCCTTTCTGCAAGGAAGGCAGCAGCGGCAGACCCCAAGGACACCTCCGGTAAGAGAGGCAGCTCTGCTCCCACCCTCACCCTGGAAGAGCTGGGGGCCGGGGGGGGGGGTGTAGGAGGAGGGGGCTTCCAGGGCCCCACCCCCAAACCCCATGGCCACAATTCAGAGATCGCTGTAGCTTTGGCCCTCAGTTTGGTTGGGGGAAAGGAAGTGGGGAAGTGTTTTGTGCAGACGTAATGTTATTTTTAAAAAGAGAATTCCTGGACTGTTGAGGAAAGGCTGGGGCCCCTCAGTCTTTCTCGGGAAGGAGAGTGAAGGCAGGCAGGGTCCTCAGCACCCACTTAACATCTTTTGGGGGCTGCAAGGCAAAGGGGGAGATTTCCTGAAACTGCAGCTGTAGAACCTTTTTTGCCTTGTGGAAAGTGGGAGCTTGAGGGGAAAGGGAGGCAGCAGAGAAGCTTCATTTCTGTATGAGGGAGAAGAGCAAGAGCCAGCTAGACTGGGCTCCCCCCCCCCCAGGTACCTGTGAGAAGCCATCTCCGGCTGGATCCCCTGCTGCTTGGGGCAGGTGTCCACAGGTGGCGGGTTGCACATCTCTTTGCCTGCGAGGCTCTCCGTACTGGAGCCGTGAATAAGTGCCCTTATCTGCAGGACTATTCCCCTCTCCCCCAGTCCTCTTCATACTGTTGTATAATTAGAAATGTCCTCATTTTAAGTAATGTTAGCACAGTCCTGGTCCTGAGGACCGTTGGCTTCAGAAGTGTGTGGAAACGGGGAACTGGTTGACGTTCATTGGACTGGTGAATTGGGTCAGAAGAGGTTGGGGTTTGCCAGAGGGCCCTGATAAAGTGCCGTATGGTGTGGGGGACGTGGCTGGGCAGTGTGTCCAGGAGAGTTGTCTTCCTCCGCCTCCCTTAAGGGTGCAAGTCCTCTGGGGTCACCTGAAGGATTCAGGGCAGGCGGAAGTGCTGCTGCTTCTGCTTTACACAAGGTGTTTGCTGACCCTCTTGCGGGATATGGGGGTGGCCATGGGCTCAGCTAGCGCTAGAGGGGGCTAAGGCAAGCTTAGGGAGCCCAGTCAGGCCTGTCGAGGCAGATCTTGCTCACGAGGGCTGAGCAGAACCTGCCAGAGGAGAAGCCAGCCCACCTGGATCGCGGGTGTCAGGAGTGAGCAGCAGAGAAGGGCTCGGAAGTGTTTTGGTTCTGCATGAGGGGCAGGCACTTGAGACGGGGTAGCTGGGCCAGGTGGGCCTTTGCTTGGACCCTGCAGGACCCTGCAGATGTTTTACGCTGCCGGACACTTGATTGGGGAGCAGAAAGAGCTTGTGAAGCTGTTTGGCCATGTGCTCTGCCCTGGGCGGCAGCTCTCATCCTGCAGAGCAAGGACCTGGGCTTAGACCTGATGCCGGTGCTTCCACTTGGGGCCTTGCCTGCCTGTGCTGAACCTTTGGCTTGTAATTGGTAGAGAGAAGAAACATCCCGTCTCTCCTTGGAAGCGCCCGCCCGACTGTGAAGAGCGAGAGCGCCCTTCCCACGCAGCCCAGATCGCCTCTTCCGGCCACGCCGATCTCTGCGCGAGCTCCAAAGAGCAAGGTGCTCGGTGACATCACCCCGTCCCACCAGACACAGATGAGGTGAGCTCATCTTCCGCTCAGGCTTCTGCTCCCAGCTTTGGACTCTGGCAAAGCAGCTGGCCCAGGCATGAAGCGGTGAGCCTGGAAGATCCAGCAAGCCCAGCACCTCCTCCCTGAGGGCATGGAGGAGCCCTCTGCCTTCCATTCCTGTTGGCAGCCTGCAGACTGGGATGCACATTCTGTATCCGGGCCCCAGTGTCAGCGGCTTCCACACAGGATAGATAGATAGATAAAACTTTATTCGCATTAGCCAATGGCCATAGCAACAATAACAATGTCCTTTCTTCTATCAGACCAAAATGAGCAGATAACAGCTAAGGTTGCTAGGTTCATAGCAGGGGCAATTGGAATAAGGGCCATTGACTGATGATTCAGGATTTTAAAATGTGCTTCCACACAGGAACTGCAGAAAAATGTGGTTGCTCAAGGCCGCCATGGACTCAAAAAGGTTGGCAACCACTGGACTAGTCCCTGGTGAGTTTTGTGGACGGAGCCTTGGCTGCCCTTTCCTTCCCTCTCATGGGTCTTTGCCTCCTCAGGAGTTCCTGTCAGGTGCAGGGCTGCTTCTTGCAAGAGCTGTCCGACCCAGAATCCCAGCACTCTAAGCATTTCCGGAGAAGGAAGGGGGAGCTGGCCCAGACCCTCTATGATTTCTACAACTGTTCCGTGTTTGAGCAAAAGGTACAGAGCTGGAATGGGGTGGTTTCTGCATCGCTCCAAGCAGGTGGGCTGCTGGGTCTGGCTTCCGCTTGTGGCTGCCGACCCCTTGTCTCTTCTATGGCTCCTGTGGCCTCTTGAGAGGGTTTGGGAAGGGGGGCAGAAGGGCAGCAGCAGCAGCAGCGAGGGGCTCCTTGCCTGCTGTATGAGCTGCCTCTTGACTGGATTGAAGTCAAGAGTCACGCGGCTGAGTGGGTGCTGTGCAAAGGTAATGCTGGACCTCTCTGCAGACTCCCTACTTTCAAACCAAAGAGAAGACAGAGATGAAGGAGGTCTGGTCTCTGCTGCTCCGCAGAGCCAAGCTGCACAGAGGGCTTAGCGCCCTCCCTCCCTGGGGAGTCAATGAAACGAAAGAGCGCAGGGCGTGTTGTGAAAGGCCGGCCGACCGGCTGGGCTCCCCTTGTCTCTGGCCAGCCTGGCCCTCAGCTCAGAAGACAGGAGTGCAGCTCCAGGACCGGGTGGGAACTAAGCTGCTTCTCCCTCTTGTCCTTTCAGTTGCCAGAGAATATGGAGATTGTCTGGAACAAAAAGATGCGGAAAACCGCCGGGTGCTGTGTGAGTGGCCAGCTGAAGGGCCCTGAGGGGCAGCGCTATGCCCGGATAATGCTGTCGGAGAAAGTCTGTGACTCTGCAGGCAAGTGGAGAGAAGGGGTCTTCCTGGGGTCCCGAAGCTCTGTTGAGTCGCTGCAAGGCTAATTCTGCGTTTGGATGGCAGTGCACAGATTCAGATCCTGTAACCGGCTTAGAAAGGAGCTTTGAGGCTGAAGAAGTAGAGGGGAGACTGGTGGTATTATTTTTATTTCCTGGTATCCAAATCCCACCTTTCTTCCACCCTGGAGTCCAGGGGGGTGTCCATGTGGCTCCCAGGCCGTCACCCATCCAGGCACTGATCAGGCTCAGATCTGCTTGATTTCAGCAAGGGTGGGGCCTTATCCCAGGCCACCAGGCCACATCCTGCCCCCCACCGTAGTAGAATTGCTGGCTTGGGGCATTCCTCTTTGTAAACTCTGGTTTAGCGTTAATGCCATACTGTAAATCAAGACACCAGGGGTCACAATGTATTAACAGACCTTCAAGCGTGGCTTGCTAGAAGCAGGCAAATTAGCAAGGCGGATGCAGCCTGTCTTCCCCACTCCCCTTACCCTGCTGGTTCTCTGGTCTCCTGGGTCGGCTTGTTCAAGGAAGGGCAATGCAAGGGAAGGAGAGTCACTCAAGGTCTGGGAAGGTGGTAAGTGGGGCTGGGCGATATATTGAAAAATCACCCAAAACCGGTTTGAAGTCCATTTTGTGATATTGGTTTCATAATTCTTGACCTGACTATATATCACAAATCATGTCTCTGTGTGTTATGCAAAAATTATGATGCGGGGAAAACTGTGAAGCCAGCCAATGCCTCTCCATAGCTCCATCCTTATTTCAGGCGTTGTGATATATCACTATACAGTCATACCTCGGGTTACAGACGCTTCAGGTTGCGCACTGCGCCGAACCTGGAAGTACCAGAACTGGTTACTTCCAGGTTCCAGCGCATGCGCAGAAGCACTAAATCGTGCTTTGCGCTTGTGCAGAAGCGCCAAATCGCAACCCGTGTGTGTGCAGAAGTGATGCTGCGGGTTGCGAACGTGCTTCCCACACGGATCACGTTCGCAACCCGAGCGTCCACTGTATTGTGATGTTTAGCTGGTGATACATTGTGATGTTGAAAGCCAGAGATCGCCCAGCCCTCGTGGTGAGCCTGGTGCATGTGCGCCTGCACATCAACTGGAATCCCATCTCCTCGCTCCATGACTCTCCTGTCTTGCGCAGATCGACTTCGGGACACTCTGATCCACGAACTGTGCCACGCAGCTGCCTGGCTGATCCACGGGGTCAGAGACGGCCACGGCCGGTTTTGGCGTTTGTATGCGAAGAAGTCGGCTGTGGTCCACCCAGAGCTCCCTGTAGTGTCGCGATGCCACAACTATGAGATCAAGTACAAGTTCACCTATGAGTGCTGCCGGTGCAAAAACACGTGAGTGAGGATCGGGGCCTGTTCCTGTTGAGGCATTTGAGCCCCGGTGTGCGTTGCGTGATTCTAACCCCGATCCTGGCTCAGCTATTGCAGCTAGTCCTGAGTGAGGCCCATATCTTGTTCTAAGAGAGTCTCTGCATCTGCCAGCATCTACTAGTGACTCTTAAGAATCTCCTGCTTTCCAGGGCCCTGATCCTGTAAGCCCTAATGGTTTTGTGGGCGCCTGCCCTGTGAAATGCCCTCCCACCAGATGTCAAAGAGAAAAACAACTATCAGACTTTTAGAAGACATCTGTAGGTAGCCCTGTTTAGGGAGCTTTTAATGTTTAATAGATTATTGTATTTTAACATTCTGTTGGAAGCCGCCCAGAGTGGCTGGGGTATAAATAATAATAATAATAATAATAATTAATAATAATAATTATTATTATTCCTGGGAATCATCAGGGAGATTCTCGGCCTCAGGGTTGAAAGCAGCCTGCTGTCTTGGACACAGCTGGGTGGCAACTGGTCCAGGGACCAGTTTGAAATTAGCTCCCCGTTTGGGGCCTCCCTACCCAGAGAGACTAGCCAGGCCTGCTCACAACTCATCGTTCCAGGGGAATAGTTGGCGTTGCTCTTTCAAGAAGGGCTTCTGTTCACCAACCACTGAACGTGTCTAGATTGGCTTATTGTGGGGCTGCTTTGGGCTCTGATCTGCATGATTAGCTCAAGTTGGTTTTATTCTCTTTTCATGTGTATGGGTGGGTTTCATCCTGAAGCAAGATGGAAATCTCTGGGAAATATAGTTGCCAGGTCCCGTCCCCCCGTCACCTCCCTTTTGGTCCTTGCTGCATCCAGTTGGGCATCAGGAGTGCTGGCCATGTGGCCTCTTGCTGAATCCGGCTCCCAGTTAGTGGGTTTCGCTTACGGCCGCCTCCTGCACCCGCCTGTCTGCTGCTCCCTCAGGCCTCCTCCTGTGTTTTTGCTTTCCAGGATCGGGCGCCACTCCAAGTCTCTGGACACCCAGCGGTTTGTCTGTGCCCTTTGCAAGGGGCAGTTTGTGCTGTGCCAGCCCACGCGCAAGGATGGCACGCCGGCAAAAGCAACACTCACACCATTTGCAAAGTTTGTGAAAGAAAACTACGGCTCTGCTAAGCACTCGCAGAAGGGGCTGAGCCACGGAGACATCATGAAGAAGCTCAGTGCAGATTTTGCTGCCCAAGTTTCTCTCACCCCACAAGCGACTCTCCCACACTAGCAAAGGGTTGGCGCAGCAGCTCCAGGTCCCTTGCTGTACGTCTGGGACGCTTTCCTTCCCAAGAAGCAACCAGGTGGTGCTGGGGCCACCTCCCCAGGAACTGCCGAGTCTTTTCTTCCCTTCTTCCCCCACTCCAAATGTTTTTTACAATCCTTGCGTGTCTGGCCTCATTTGCCCAGGCAATTAAATCAGTTTGGTAACACATTGAATTATGAATAAAGCAAACTATTTGCGTGTCCTGAGTATTGTTTTCTTCCTAATTGTGCTTTTGAGCACAGATGAATCGCTAGAAGTCTATGGATGATCTCACACCTGCTCCAGCTGGCCTTCTGCCGCCTGTTGCATCTCGCGGGGGAGAGGGGGGTGTCTGGAGGGCCTGACCACTCCTGTGAAATGTGCCAGGGGCACACCTGTGGTGCAAAAGCCATTTCACGACCAGGGAGGTAAGCTCTAGCCAGTAGGTCATCATATGCCCCTCCCACATGAGCGGAATGTCCCTGTCACCCCCCCCCACCTGAGAAATACTTTCTCCAAAATAACAAAATTCTCCAAAATAACAAATTGGGAAATTGAGTGGAAAATTAAAATGCTCAAACAAAAGACTTTTGACTCAGCAAATAAGTGTGGCAGACTGTTAGCTTGGCAACTTAAGCAGAGGCAAAAATCAAATACCATTACAAACATCATGGTAGATGGAAGGAATTTAGAGAACCCGACTGAGATCAGAAAGAGTTTTGAAAAATTCTACAAACAATTGTACAAAGAAAAAGAACAAGAAAAAGGAAGGATCGAACAATTCTTAAAGGAAAATGGCCTACAGAAAATCCCAGACAATATGAAGAGCCCCCTAAACCACCCCATAACAACAATGGAAGTAGACACAGCAATAAATAATATGAAACTGGACAAGGCCCCAGGACCGGACGGACTAACAGCAAAATACTACAAAACATTAAAAGGATGGCTGATTCAACCGTTAATGGAAGTTTGCAATGATATATTAAAGGGAAGTAGGGCACCGGAGTCTTGGAAAGATGCATATATCACTCTGATACCCAAGCCAGATGTGGATCGGACGCAGATGAAGAACTACAGACCAATCTCCCTCCTAAATGTGGATTACAAAATATTTGCAACTATAATGGCTAGCAGACTCAGGAAGGTTCTAAAAGAGGTTATCCACAAGGACCAGGCCGGTTTTCTACCGGGAAGACATTTAAATAACAACATAAGGAATATTGTGGATATCCTCGAAAGACTGGAACAAAAGAAGGACTGTAAAGCAATCCTGATGTTTATGGACGCCGAAAAAGCTTTTGATAACGTATCTTGGAACTTTATGAAAGGAAACTTACAACAAATGGAGGTGGGAGAAGGTTTTATGAATGGTTTGGAAGCGATCTACACGGAACAAAAAGCAAGGATCATCATCAATAATGTGGTATCAGAGAACATAAGAATTGAGAAAGGAACAAGACAAGGTTGCCCACTTTCCCCTTTACTTTTTATAACGGTCCTGGAGGTGCTGTTGAACATGATAAGAAAAGATTCAGACGTAAAAGGGGTGGCGGTGGGGGCCAAAGAATATAAGTTAAAAGCCTTTGCTGATGATTTGGTACTAACCCTACAAAATCCGGAGACCAGTGCTGTTAAGGCACTGGAGCTGATACAAGACTTTGGGCAAGTAGCAGGATTCAAATTGAACAAAGCCAAAACTAAGGTTTTAGGGAAAAACCTGACACATGAAGAGCAAGAGGAAATAGAGTCCGAGTTGGGCCTACAAATTGTAAAAAAGGTGAAATACCTGGGAATCAACATGACAGCAAAAAACCAGAATTTGTTTAAAGACAATTATGAGAAAGTTTGGAATGAAATTAAGAAAAATCTGGAGATCTGGAACAAACTGAAGTTGTCCTTGCTGGGCCGAATAGCAGTAATAAAAATGAATGTGCTGCCTAAACTACTATTTCTCTTTCAGGCGATACCGATTGTGGATAAGATGGAACCTTTCAAGAAGTGGCAGAAGGACATATCAAGATTTATCTGGCAGGGAAAAAAACCCAGAATCAAGTTTAAGATTTTAACAGATGATAAGAAAAGAGGGGGCTTTTCCCTGCCGGAATTAAGTATATATTTCGAAGCAGCGGCCTTCTGCTGGCTGAAAGATTGGTTCCTATTGGAAAATACAGATATACTGGACCTGGAAGGACATGATAACAGATTTGGATGGCATGCATATTTATGGTATGATAAGATCAAGGCCCACCAAGGCTTCAAGACGCATATAATCAGAAAGGCTCTATTTAGAGTCTGGATGAAATATAAGGATCTACTAGAAAAGAAAACGCCCAGATGGATCTCACCATTAGAAGCCAAGGCCCACAAGATGACAAATATGGAAGAGAATTGGCCAAAATACTCTGAAATATTAATACAAGAAGGAGAACAAGTCAGGTTGAAACCCTATGAACAATTAAGAGAAAAAGTCAAAAATTGGATACAATATCATCAATTAAATGAACTTTATAAAATGGACAAAAAAATTGGCTTTCAATTGGAAAAGTCCAGATTGGAAACGGAACTTTTAGAACCAAAAGTTAAAAATTTGTCGAGAATGTATAATCTGCTGCTGGAATGGCATACGCAGGATGAATTTGTAAAATCTGCAATGATAGATTGGGCTAAAGATGTCGGACATAACATTATGATGGCGGACTGGGAAAGACTATGGAGGACAGGAATAAAATTCACTGCCTGCAACTTGTTAAGAGAAAACATTATGAAGATGATATACAGATGGTACCTGACCCCAGTAAAGCTCGCCAAAATCTATCATTTGAAGGACAACAAGTGTTGGAAGTGTGAGAAATCGGAAGGAACATTTTATCATATGTGGTGGACCTGCCCGAGGTTGAAGGTATTCTGGGAAATGATATATAATGAATTGAAAAGAGTGTTTAAAAACACATTTGTAAAGAAACCAGAGTCCTTCTTGCTCGGAATGGTAAACCAAGAGATACCAAAAGAAGATCACACTTTCTTCATGTATGCCACAACAGCAGCAAGAATACTGATTGCGAAATACTGGAAGACAAAGGATTTACCGACCCTGGAAGAATGGCAGATGAAATTGATGGACTATATGGAACTCGCCGAGCTGACCGGGAGACTCCGCGACCAGAGGGAAGAAGCAGTGGAAGAAGATTGGAGAAAATTTAAAGAATACCTTAAAAAATATTACAAAATGTAAAATGAAATAATGCCGAAGTCATAATAGCTTACAGATTAAATTTTAGTTTAGTGAATTATTAACCAAGAAGTTATAAGATTGTTAAGTAGATTTATGTGTTTCTTTGTTTTATTTAAGTAGATATTGGAATTTGATGTATAAGAATTAAAATAAGTGAAATTAGACAAGGAAGATTAAAAATAGTATTAATGAATTAGGAATGTAAAAGGGTGAGAGTGAAAATAGAATGAGAATGTTTAAGAAAAGAATTTTTTAAAGAATGGATTTAAATATAATGTTAAATGGGAAATGAAATTGCCAATAGAAATAATTGATAAATGAAGCACAGAAGGATAGACAGGAGGAAGTCAATGTAAAATGTTAAGGAAAATAGAAAATGAAGTTTATAGATTTTTTGTTAAGTGTAGAGTAGTATTGTTTTAGTATGTTAAGTTTGTTTTATGTGTGTGTTTGAATTTATTTGTGTTTTAAAAACCAATAAATATTATTTGAAAAAAAAAAAAAAAGGAATCCCATCTCAGCTAAGGTGTCTTTGATTCAGAAAGAAAATAAGGAGCTGAGGGGCCAAGAGCTCTGCTGTGCCCAACAGCAGCCTCAGGAGGGAATTTTTCTTCAAGACAGCAGCAGGGGGAGGAAGGATTTAAATGTTAATGGACAGCTGCACAAACAGCCTTCCCACAATGCTCACCCTGCCTTGTTCAACCACCAGCTTCTCTGAAACTGATTTCGCTGGATGAATTAGCCAAATTGTCTGGAGCCAAGGAGAACAATGGCATGGATCCTGGCCCTTCATGCCTGGTGTGAGTGGCGCTCACTGGTGTGTGTTCTGGGTGACAACTTCCTTCTGGAGTCCCTTTGGCTGCTGCTTCCCACAAACCAGGGGAAGCTGAGCTGTGGCTCCAGCCGGTGGGATGTAATCCACTGGGAGCAGTCAAATACAACATTCCTTGTTTTGCTAGAGTGGGCAAGCAGGGGATGTTGGTCCAGTCAGTTGAACTTCCTGTTCCTCCTGGCCTGGAGCATCCTTCCTTTTGCATGTGACTAGTGGGTGAGCGTGACCTTTCCAGACCTGGTAAAAGGACAAGGCATGCTGCCACTCCTCTTTTCCATCTTCTTTTCATCCTGCGAACTTCCTGGACTGAATTGGCTGCCAGCCAAGCAGTCCCCCAGCTCATCTCCTTTATGGGATAAACCTGTTAGTGTAAGTTTGTAACTTTAAGCCTAAGGCCTGCCTTCAGGGGTCACACTGTGCTCTGCCTGATCATGCGTAAAACTATGTTACTTATGAATAAGACTTGTGTCTTTATTCTTTTAGGAGGGATCAAAGGGGTCTTACCAGGAGTAATAGAACATATCTCAATCTGGGCAAGCCAGATTGAATTGTTTCTTAAGAGCCTCACACGAGTCTGCAACCAGTTTTCTGCTGCGTAAGAAGGGGAATGCACTCTGCTATATAAAGAAACTAGCTAGCGTGAGTTAGGAAGACTATTATTAATCAATATATCCTCTCCTGCCACCCTCAACATTCCCACACAGCCGCCACAGCCAATGCTCAGGGGTGATGGGACCAACAATACCTGCAGGGTCAAAGGTCCCCACCCCTTCCACTAATGTAAGTTTGTGCTACTAACCAGGAACACTCCCTGGCCATTGCCCAGAGAAGGCAGCAGCCTGTGTTGCCCAATGTTTTGCAGTTTCTGCCTCCTGAAGTGGGCAAGGGCTATTGCCCGAGGCAGGGCCGTCTTAAGCATATCCGGCACCGTGGTGCAAATATCTCTCCGGCGCCCCACTCCCGTTTCCCAGAGTTGTCAACCTTTTTGGGGGGGCTTTGGTTCAGCTCATTTACATTGCGTGGTCCAACGCGCGCTTGGCGCTGCACGTAAGAGGCGCCTGGATCGCAGGCCAGACGGCCTTCTGTGCCCTCCAGCAAAGCATCCCTCTAAGTGCCTGGCGCCCCTTACCTGCCCCTGTCCAGGGAAGTCCACGTGACAGGAGGGCCAGCAAGCAGATCAGGTGGCTCACCAGCTGTCCCATCCTCGCTCGGCGCTGGGATTGCACAGGGCGCTTCCCTACTTCGCTCGCAGACTCTGCAGGGAGGTGCTCAGGCAGCAACGCGGCCAGAGAGGGGCAGGAGAGACACACCCACCCCTCCCTGCGCCCGCCCCTGTTTGCACCCACCAGGCAGCCCTGGCGGGAGGGGACGCAATGGGGCTTCCCTGAGCCAGACGCAGCATGCTGATGGGCGGCTGAGAGGAGAGGAGCGGGCTGCTCCAGAGCAGGGAAGGGAGCGCGCCCTGATTCTCCTTCCCGGACACTCAGCCTGTGGCGCCCTCCAAAATCTGGCGCCCCGGCGCCCCGTGCCACTAACATCGATGTGTAAGACGCCCCTGGCCCAAGGGCTGGTGGGTGGAAGCAGGCTGCCTTGAGAGCCTATGAGAGGGTGCAGGTGTTGCTGCTGGCTGTGAGGCCGATGGGCTTGCCTGGGAGTAAGCAGAGGCGCAGCAGCCTCTTCCTCCCGCTTGACCCAAGACCCCCATAAGAGGACAGGAAGCTGCCATCCAGCACTGACGCGCATCCACACACATCCTTTTAATTGAGGGGTGAGGGTTTGGTCCATGTTTCCTGCTGTCTCTGATACGAAGCGAAGAGCAGAACGCATGAGCTGCTGCAGTCTCCAATCCCCGAACAGCTTGTTGCTGTCTCTGAGTCAGGATTTCCGCCTCAGCATTCAGAAGTCTGCTCTCAGGCCTTCTCGCCTTTGCTCACACGCCTGGAAACGGCTCACTCTCTCAAGACTGCTGGCTGCTTGTGGGCATCGCTTGCTGCTTGCTGCTGCTCTTGGGGCTCCAGAGTGGTGGCAAACCTTCGGTGGTGGCTGCTTCAGCATCCCTCTTTGCGGGCCCTTGAGCGCCTGCGCCCCGAGAGGAGTTTGGCCCGCTCTTGGGAGGCTGGCTACTGGGAGTGGGGCCGGTCTTCTGAGCCCCCTGTTGCTGGAGCCAGCGGCGCTTCTGTGCCAGGCCCCGCCCATACTGGAGCTCCCACAAGAGCTGCTCCTTCTGCTCTCTCAGCTGCTGCCGGACAGCTTTCAGGGCTTTAGCTCGCTGGATGAGGCCGAGTAGCTCGTTGCGCAGCCGTCTGTTCTCCTCCTTCACTCGGTTGGTGTGGTGGATGAGGCTGCGCACGGCTTCCTTCTCGGCCTTCTTGGCCAGAGCCTGGATCTGCTGCTCCGCCTGCACCTCGTACTCTGCCTTCAGGTGCAGGTACTTGCTCTTGAGCAAGCGCATTTGCTCCGAGTGCTGGATCTTCATGGCCAGAAGCTCCTTCTCCAGGTCCCGGATGCAGATGATCTGCTCTGACTGCAGCTCCTTGAAGGGCTTGAGCTCCTCAACCTCCTTGGTCATGAGGGAGAACTTGGTCTCCATCTCAATCAGCTGGCTCCTCATCTCCGTCTCCTTGTCCGTGTACTGGGAGGTCAGCTCCTCCTTCTGCTTCAGGACCTCAGCGAGGTCAAAGAGGTTCTGCTCGTTGAGGGTAGTGATGGCGTCCTGGCACCGGACAGCACGCCTGTTCATGTAGCTCAGGTAGGCCTTGCTGTTCAGCCGGATCTCCTGCGCTTCCTTGTCCAGGAACTCGTTTCTGCTCTGGAACTGGTCCACCCGTTCCGTGTAGGTGTGGATGTGTTCCGCCAGGATGACGGACTCCTTCTTCAGGGACTGCTCTTGCTCCGTCAAGAGCTGCCCAGTCATGCTCTGGCTCTTGGCTAGGCTCTTCCGAGCTTTGGACTTGGTTTTCATTGTCGCCATGCTGTGGCAGGGTCTGCCCTCTGACAAAAGAGAAATGCAATGGGATTTTATTTTAAATGTTTTGGTACCACGTTCTGAGGTACTGAAGTCTTCAGTCAATTTTCTAAAAGCAGCAACATACAAACAGTCAGTTTCAATATAAACGGAAGTGCTACTGGAAGGAATTTTTTTATTTTGTTTTCATCATTTGAACTGTTGATGATATTTTGGATCTGCACTGAACCAGCACCATTATCCATGTGTCATGGACTGGATGGACACAGAGGAACTGTGGGAGGAACCAGCTGGGGAACCACCAAGGGAAGAAGGCTCAGAGTCGGGGGCTTGGTGGTGAGACGACAATGAGTGGTCAGAGGGTGAAGAGGGAGCAGACTGGGAGGAGGAGGGGGCAGAAGCTGAAGAGGTGCTGGAGTTTAGTGAGCAGGGGGAAAGGGGTCTGTGGCAGAGGGAAGTCTAGAATCAGAAGCGTAAGCAGGAGAGTGGGCTGAGGGAGGCCAAGAGGCAGAGATGAGTCAGGCTGGTGAAGAAACACCAGTGTCTTACACACACACACACACACACACACACACACACACACACACACACACACACCCTGCTGTGACAAGCTTTCCTCCTCCCTAGTCTCCCAGGATCAGGAGAAGCATGAAGCAAGAGGAGTATAGGCAGAAACACAGGTGCCATCTCAGATTGCTTGGGAAGGACCTGGCAGAGGAAGGCCCTTAGCTGTGGGAAGGTGGGGACTTTCAGGCTCCACAACTGCCTCATAAGGGTTAGACCTACCAAGGAAGACTTGCTGTGCTCATTAGGTTTGGCCCTCCTGTGCAGATCCTTTTTTTTTATAATCAAGAGTTAACTTCACCTGCTCCGTGTGATTTACTGCTTGCTGGCTCCCTCCTGACATCACGTGAGAACGGACAGAAACATTTGAGGGAACTGGGTGCCCCCCCAATGGAGCTCTCCATGAGCAAGGGGCTGTTTGATAGATATGGGGCTGGAGGGGGAGGTGCTCCACAGCACCCAGTCCATAAGGATGTAGTCAGTGTATCTCTTTCTTCAGCTGAGCACTTGAAAAATGTAGCTATGCCAGAATGCATGATCTGAGAGATTTTGTTCTGGGCATCATAAGACTTATCTGCTTGGCTGGCCTTAAAGCTAACTCAGAACCTGATTAGTGATTAGTGTTTTGTGCTGAAGCTTCTTCGATTAATTGGGTTTTCGCTGTGCATTATGTTCATTTTAAATTTATTAAAATACAATGAAGAAGGGATGAGGCAAAAGGTTAATACCCCCTATTGAGTTTTTTGGACAGAGAAGCTAAGGGATTTCCCTGTTCTTTCTCAGGCTGCAACACCCTTAATTATATCAAAAGACACTCACTTTCACCCGTGGTCGTTGTGAGGATCTTGATTCTTGGCTTTTGTGAGTATAAGAAACTGCTAATCCACCTAAGACAACTTTCCAGATGTTTCCTTTCAACACACAAACACCTGAAGACTCCCTTTTACGTTGGACTCCCTTTTCAGACAGAAATCTTTCAAAGTTACTAGAGGTAAATTCCCCTCCTCTGTTTGATTGCACTCCAGTTATCTTTGCATCATATTTTGCTTCCACCCAGTTTACAAAATTCTCAAACCTCTATTTAGCTTCTCCTTTAACAAATAAATGAACCCAAAATGCAAGAAATTGTCAACAATCATAAGATTAAATTTAGCTCCTCACAGAGTTTTCTGGAATGGATCTGCTCAATCTATATGCAGAAGTTCTAGAACTTGCTTAGGATTTCTTTCACATTTTGTGTTAATTGGAGCTGTTGCTAATTTCCACTCCCTCAGCATTTACAGAGTCTACTTTTACAATGTGGGCAGAGAAACACCCCTTTTTCCTCTGTAAATTTCTTTCTCTATCTGTAGATTTGTAATCCAAATGTTTCCTGGGGCAATTGCTTTTAAGGTGATTTTCTGATCCACAGTTGTAGCACCTACAGATTCCATAAACTTTCAATGTGTTGTCGCTCTTGCTTTCTTCTACATTCACTTCTTTATCTTGGCTTGTTGAAACAGCTCTCTGCCATCTTCCCTTGCTCCTGTCTTCTTTCCCATTCATATAGTTGCTGCCTGCTGTTTTTCTCATGTGCAAATTCTTTAAAGTAGTCCAAACTTCTTTTGCAGTTAACAGCCCTCTAACAGACAGTAATTGGCTGTCTTCCAGATCAATAATTTTTGTGACTCTTGCTCTCTCCTCTATGTGAAGCCATTCAGGAGAAGGTAAAGGTAAAAAGGTAAAGGACCCCTGGACAGTTAAGTCCAGTCAAAGGCAACTGGGGTTGCAGCGCTCATCTCGCTTTCAGGCCGAGGGAGCTGGCGTTTTCCACAGACACATTTCCGGGTCATGTGGCCAGCAGGAGTATACCGCTTCTGGCGCAACGGGATGCTGTGACAGAAACCAGAGCGCATGGAAACACCGTTTACCTTCCTGCTGCAGCGATACCTATTTATCTACTTGCACTGGCATGCTTTCAAACTGCTAGGTTGGCAGAAGCTAGGACAGAGCAACAGGAGCTCACCCCGTTACGTGGATTCAAACTGCTGACCTTCTGATCGGCAAGCCCAAGAGTCTAAGTGGTTTAGACCACAGCACCACCCGCTCCCTTCTCAGGAGGAGGAGGGTCTGAAGGTGGGTCCCATAAATCTTCTCTCCAGAGCAGCATCTCCATCTTGACACACCAACTGGCTTAATTCTTTTCTGTTAGTTTCTCTATACTCAGAGACACAGACATTGTGAAACTTGCTTGCTCCCTTCCTGCAGCTAAACTTTCTGCAGCTTCCACAACCACTTAACCACATAGGATTCACAGACCCCCGTTTGCCCCTGGGTTATCTGCAAAATCTTCCTTGAATGTGATGAGTTCAGATTGCTGGTTTCCAAAGTGTGGGATTGACTTCAGGAATTCTCTTGCTGCTCTCTAGCGCTACCTGCTGGCCACCCTGGGCCCATAACCTTTGTTGGTTGTGCTTCTGTAGCACAGCAGGTTCCCCTCGGACCCCAGTGCTGAAGTACTGGTAACCACTTCTCACAGAGATTGAGAAAGATGAGTTTTTAATTCAGAGGTAGCATTTAGATGAGCAAACAGGCAACCAGTCTAAGGATTCAATATAAAGTCTCTCTCTCTCTCACACACATACAAGAGGGTGCAGTCCTTTAAGTACAAGAAAATGGTGCAGTTACAGGAGTCCAAGGTTGCTTGCCTGTCACTTTGTTCTCCTGGTAGCAGAGGATGCTTCCTAGGAGAAAGTTCTCCAGTCTCTTCCACACTGCGGCAATTCACCCAGCCAGCTGTAATCCTCCTGCTGCAGGTCTTTGACAAAATGCTTGACATTCACACTATCTCCTCAACCTCCGACAAACTCTGCATTCTCCTCTCAGACCCAACTCTACACCTCTGCTAGCTTGCATACACAGTTCCCTTTTAAGGAGACTGCTCACGAGAATCACAAAACACAAGACAGCGACTCAGAAGCTGGACCTTAGTTATAGTCATCTGTTTCTCAGCTGTCACAGTTAACTCCTTCATGTAATTTATCCTTTGTAAAAACACAATTGTAACACATATACCAACAATGTGTTGGTATACTGGCAACAATGTGTTGGGAAGCAGGTGGCGCTGTGGTCTAAACCACAGAGCCTAGGGCTTGCCGATCAGAAGGTTCGAATCCCCACGTAGCAGTTCGAAAGCACGTCAAAGTGCAAGTAGATCAATAGGTACCGCTCCGGTGGGAAGGTAAACGGCATTTCCGTGCGCTGCTCTGGTTCGCCAGAAGCGGCTTAGTCATGCTGGCCACATGACCTGGAAGCTGTCTGCGGACAAACACCGGCTCCCTCGGCCAGTAAAGCGAGATGAGCGCAGCAACCCCAGAGTTGTCCGCGACTGGACCTAACGGTCAGGGGTCCCGTTACCTTTACCTTTATACCAACAATATATTTTGAGCAACCTTTTTGGAGAGGCACCATAGATCAGTGGTAGACTGCCTGCTTTGCATGTGGAAAGAAAAGAAAGAAAGAAAGAAAGAAAGAAAGAAAGAAAGAAAGAAAGAAAGAAAGAAAGAAAGAGAAAGAAGAGACCCAGGTTCCATCCCTGGCATCTCACCTAGCAGGTGGTGAGAAAGACCCTTCTCTGCTTGAGGTTTGGGAGAGCTGGTGCTAGGCTCAAAAGCTACTCTGGGCTGGATGAACCTGACCTGGTCCAAAGCCTTGGGCAAGTCACCAAACAGGTGCCAAACAATGATGTCTCTTGTCATAGTGCCTGGCCACTATATCTCGTCTTAACACCCCAAGGACTAACAATGAGACTGTGGTCTGAAGATAAGTAAGAATATACCTATCCTGCCCTGTGCTGAGGTGCAAAGGAGATCTGCTTCAATGCATTTCTGTTTGTACCATTTCTGAAGTTGGGACAGTGGTGGGCACCTACCAAGCAGCTGTGAGAGAATCTGAGGCTGAGAGGGAGGCAGGGGCTGACGGAGTGGGTCTTTCCTCACCTTTTCTCCAAGCAATGGGTGCTGGTGGTGCTGGCAGTGGGGACAAGTCCGGAGAACAGAGGTTTCTGTTAATATGGGCCCTGCTAGACCTGAGGAACCATCAGCAGCAGCAATCCTGAGCAAAGAGCAGAGCAGCCGCCATGAATGGCAAGCTCAATTCTGTGCCACTTTGTAGAAACGTCTTGGACATTTTTACCCCATCAGAGTGTCAGTCATGCGAGACATTGGCCTCTTGGATGATGAACTCTCCTGAAAAGCTTAAAGGCAAAAAATACACTAAAGAGAAGAACTCTGGTATCACAATGGAAGTGGAATCACAAGATTGTTGAAAATGGAAGGTGTCCAAAGAACAGAAGACCATCAGAATCATGTGCTCAAGAGAAGAGCAACTGCATCACAATGAAGGTGGAATCATCACATTGTTGAAAATGGAAGGTGTCCAAAGATCTGATTACAGGTAGGTAGCCGTGTTGGTCTGCTGTAGTCGAAACAAAATAAAAAAAAATCCTTCCAGTGGCACCTTAGAAACCAACTAAGTTTGTTCTTGGTATGAACTTTTGTGTGCATGCATCTGAAGAAGTGTGCATGCACATGAAAGCTCATACCAATAACAAACTTAGTTGGTCTCTAAGGTGCTACTGGAAGGAATTTTTTTATTTGGTGTCCAAGGAGTAATAAAGGAGCCCTGCTGTTCTAGGCCAAAGCCCGCCCGCCCCCCCAGCCCCGACCACTTTGTCCACACAGGCATTATTTGGAACACTTCTACAAAGCTGCAGAATTCTCCAAGATGGGAGACCATCAAAAATCACATTGCTGCTTGCCCCCCCCCCCGGGTTGCTGGAGGGCCGAGGGCAGTGGGAGAGCGGAGGGGATCTTACTGGAACTTGAAGACTGGGCAGGTGAGGGGCTTACTTATGAGTAAATGGGCCCAGGAGTAGGCTGGGAAGCTGAACACCCAGTTCTTCCCAAACCCCTTGATTTCCATCCACCTTTGCCATGTGAAATGTTTTAACAATGACTTTGTAGCAAGGGCCTCTCTTTCCCCCTCTCCTCCCCAAAGTCTCCATTTTGGCTGTTAGTTCACCTCTTCCGTTTTCAGACATGACTTTGGTCAAAGGAAGGGAGAGAAGAACAGGAAGCACTTGATGTTCCTTGGGGAGGCTTTTAAACAGAGGTTGGATGACCGTCTGCCATGGAGACTTGAGGCAAACAGGAGAACATAAAGAATGTACAGGACTTGTTGGCGGACAAAGAGGAGCTGCAGGAGATAGTGGTGGAGGAGAGGAAGACAGACAAAGAAAGCTGTTTTGTTGATGAAAGAAATAAATGTTTTTATGGTTGGAGAAGATGGGGCACGATCACAAATGGTGGGCTTCCAAGGGAGAGAGATGAATGCATAGTGCGACGAACCTCCTCCCTCTCTATTATTTATTTAATTTCTTTTAACCCCTCTGACTGTTACTAATGATATATATGTATATAGCTGGGGTGTTCTGTGTCAGAAACTCTCTTCACCACACCCCTCAGTCCCTGAGGCCCGTCTGTGTACTCTGTCCCTTTCTTTCTAGACTCACTGGGACACCTAGTCACAGGGGTTTTCCTGTCCAGCCAACGTGCTATGTGTCTGCGTTATGCTCTGGGCTTGTGGTGTTAAAATACCTCCCAGCTCCCAGTATCAGGCCTCTGCCTCCACAGATCCCTTTACTGCCTCAGTCAGCTACTATCTTAGCTACTGTGTTGCCTTCCCGAGGTTTCAACCCACTTGCCCCTCCTAAGTCAAACTCTGAGGCACAAACTATCCCTGTTTGCCTGGACGTCTTGCCTCTTCCCTGAGTTTACTTCTTCACACGCACACATACATCGCTGGACCACATAAACCACGATTCCCTCCGGGTTTATTAAACGTAGGACTTTATTTCAAACAGAACATAACTTGTCAGTTGTTTATTCTTTCAGTTTCTTTTTCAATACATCAACACATTCAGGTTATCAACCTGTATTTCTTCCTAACTAGCCTAACCTAGCCTACCCACCGCTATCCTGGTCCCAAGACCCCTCTCAACACACTCCCCACACCCTCTCACTCACTCTCCCCTGACCAACGGTTAACCAACCCCTTTTGAACCCCTGGCTGGCCCGCCCTCCAGGGAATGGAATGCGTCAATCCGCAAGGAAGCTGGGTTTAACTCCTCACACCCTGGAGTTCCACTCAAGCCAGCCCCAATCCGTCACACATAGCAAGAAGCTTCAGGGTCACTAATAACTGATGTGAGGAAGAATTGGAAAAAGTGCAGAAATAAGGGCTATAATATTAAGATCTGATGGAACCCTGGGAAAGAATTGAACATGACTAGAAATGGACAGTTCTGGACTTCTAATGAGAATAAAATAAAATAAAAGAACTACTTTTGGCCTTTTTGACAGAAAAAGGATGAATCTGTGGTGCCTGAGAAGAATTGTGTTTGGCAGACTAGCAACTCTTTAATGTGATATAGCTAGCTGTTTTCCTGTAGTGTATGCTTCAAATAATTTGAATGATTATAATCTATATAATTGGCAGATGGAGAATTGGAAGCCCATCTTTCTTCTTCTCTTTCTTTTGGATAGGGGGCTGAAGTGGGAGGCAGGGATAGAAAGGATCTCCTGGGGGGGGGGGAGAGAAGAAACAGAAGCTCCCAGGTGAAAGCTGGGAGGGTCTACCTTTCTGTGTATGGATAAAGACAGGATGTAATTGTGACATCCTGTAATTGCCTTTCTATCTCTTGATTTTTTTTCTCTTTTCATTTTAGTTCTTTTCATTTCGTTTCTTCAGATTACCGGTAGTTTGACTTTTATTGTATTGTTCCAAAAGTCCAGTGTCTGCCCCTCTCCCGGCTGAGTGGTGGCTAGAACCCATGGAGGTCTCAGGCATCCACACAGGGTCTGTGCCCCTTTGGAGAATAGAAGACACGGTGGAGACTGCCGTGCTTTAAGAAATATAGTTTATTCACCTATTTACACCTTCAGTCTGCATGGAGGGAGTCCAGATCTTATAGCATGGGAGTTGTAGTCCCCAAACATCTGGAGGGCCGAGTTTGCCTATGCCTGAACTATTGGCAGGGATGTAGCATGTTGCGTTTCTTTGAGGGGCCCCCACAACAGGCTGTGGAGACAGCTTTGTCGCAGGACGGCCCAATGCCGAGGCAGCTTGCTCTTGCCCGGCCAGGTACAATCCAGAGGCGCAGGAGCTCCCCCCATGCCCCGCTCCCCTTGGGGCAGCCGATGCAGTGACAGAGGAAGGGGTGTGTGGTAGGGGCGGACCACCCCAGGTGTTATCCCTGAGGGGGGGGTTGACATTGTTGCGCCGACCCCGGGATGCTAGCCCCGCCTCTGAGCAGATGCTCTGCCGCTGCCTATCGGTCTTGCCTACTCAATCCACCGGAGCCCGTCTTCGCATGCAGGGGAGAGACAATTCCCCGAGTCCCGAGGATTGAGAACCCACCCGCTTCTGGCACCTGGTTTGCCAACCCAGGATCGTGATCCCTGCTGTCACCTGTGGGCAGCTTCTAGGAGCCCCAGGCGAGAGCGGAGTGCAGGATAGGGGCCAGTGGTTGGCAAAGTAACCCCAGGAGGAGCAGTGTGCCCCCCCCGACAGTGCGCCTCCCCTCAGACTCCGTCCATCCCTTCCAAAGTGGTTCCCCGCTTCTGGCAGAGCCTTTCCCCCTGCGATGAGCTGCTCGAGTTTCTGGTCAAGGGAGGGAACAGCTCAGAACCCAGTACGCTGTGTTTTTATTTTGCATTTTTTTCTTTTTTCAATTCAGCCTTATTGGTTTTTAACAACAGAAATACTTTCTTTTTTTAAGTGTATTTTTAATCAAAGATTTTTTGGTTTACAAAAGTATGCGCAACGTCTCTTTTTTCAAGTTACATTTTCTACAGGTCAGTTTCATTTGTTGAGACATTAATGTTCCATTAGGAAGAAAAGGGGGAAAGAGGTGGAGGGGGCCATGGGGGGGGGGTGGCGTCGGTGGGGGGGGCGATGCTTCTATTCTACTTAGTGTATGTGTGGGGTTTTGTGTCAGCGTCCTTGTGCAGGTTCTCTTCACTCTTCACGTGTTCCTTTAACAGAAATAACTTTCTTAATATAAAATCACAGCGCCAAGTTTCCGTTTCTTGCTGCTGTGCCTGTGTTTCTAAATCATAAGAAAGAAAAACCAAGATCTATTCTTCTTCATCCTTTGACTCATTCATATTCTAATTCCCTCGGACTTCCCTCTTTTTCTGACTTGGGTCCTTTTCTTTTCTTTTCTTTTCAGAATTGACTTAAAACATCTTTATTATTCAAGTGCCCTATTCCACCCTGCCCAGCAGTTACCGGTATACATGAAGACATCTGAAGGCAGCCCTGTTTAGGGAAGCTTTTAATGTTTAATGTTGGTGTTGAGTCGTTTAGTCCTGTCCGACTCTTCGTGACCCCATGGACCAGAGCACGCCAGGCACTCCTGTCTTCCACTGCCTCCCGCAGTTTGGTCAGACTCATGTTGGTAGCTTTGAGAACACTGTCAAACCATCTCGTCCTCTGTCGTCCTCTTCTCCTTGTGCCCTCCATCTTTCCCAACATCAGGGTCTTTTCCAGGGAGTCTTCTCTTCTCATGAGGTGGCCAAAGTCTTGGAGCCTCAGCTTCAGGATCTGTCCTTCCAGTAAACACTCAGGGCTGATTCCTTCAGGATGGATCGGTTTGATCTTCTTGTAGTCCACGGGACTCTCAAGAGTCTCCTCCAGCACCAGAATTCATAATTCAAATGTTTAATAGATTATTGTATTTTAATATTCTGTTGGAAGCCGCCCAGAGTGGCTGGGGAAATCCAGCCAGATGGGCGGGGTATAAATAATAATTTGTTGTTGTTGTTGTTATGCATGACTAAAACATTTTGGCTTTTAAATGTATAGGATTACTTCCAAATACAGTCAACATAAAATAGAAGGGAATGCAAAGTTTGTACGCAAACGCAGCAAGGAATACACAGGTTTGCAACGAAGTTGGAGATCATACAAAATAAAAAAGTTTATAAATTCACATGATCTGGGATCCTACGCAGGCTCCATAGGGTCTCTCACGCTGGTCCTGCCTGGGGTCCCCTCTCGAATCCATTTTCCAAAGCTGCCTCTGTCTCCGCCTCTGAATCCTTGAGTTTCTTTTGCATTTCTAGGCTGCCAGCTGCCCAGAGATCGAGCCTCTTCCCCCTCCTCGGATCCTGCAGACGGGGAGACAGGGCTGAGAGTTCGGCGCGCCCGGCTTGGCAAGGGTTATAATGAACGGAGCAGGATTCCTAGAGAGGACAGGGAAGGAAAGAGGAGCCCCCCCTCCACGTCTCTTCCTGCCTCGCCACCGGAAGCCCCGCCCTTCGCGTCTCTTCCTGCCTCGCCACCGGAAGCCCCGCCCTTCGCGTCTCTTCCTGCCTCGCCGGCTCTTGCGACCACCCCGTGAGTCTCTCTCGGCCTCGGGAAGGAAGTGGCCTCCGCGCAGCCCCGGGACAGGTGAGACGCGCTCCCCGCGGCTGCTGCTTCCTAGAGAGCTCCGGCTGAGGGCAGCAGCCGTTCAAAAGACAGGGCTGGGCAGCAACCAGGAAAGGGCTTGGGGGAGGCAAGGAGGACTGGGCTTCCTGCTCTTGCGACGCCTCTGGCAAAACTCGGGGATCAGGAGGTGCCTGCAGGCGGACCCTGCCGTCTGAGAGAGCCTGGAGAAGGAGCAAGGAAGGGAGAAAGGGGCTCCCAGCAAGAAGCCCAGAGCCCTCCGCCACCTACCAGCCTGGCGCATGCACTGAAAACAAGAATCATAGAATCATAGAGTTGGAAGAGACCACAAGGGCCATCCAGTCCAACCCCCTGCCAAGCAGGAACAAGAAGCTCATGGTGTCTCTGTTCCTGAGGAAAGTTCCTGGGTTGTCTGCTTTCTTCAGCACCTGCTCTTCTGGTTTGCTTCCCCTCGCGGGAGGCAGGGAAGAGCTGAGGTGGCAGAGCAACAGGGGCGGCAGGAATCACGAAAAGCAATGACCAGCTTCACAGTTTCCCCCACATGGTCACTTTTTACATAGGGCCAGCACGCATTGTGATTCACGATATATTGCCACGTTGAATGTTATGAAACTGTTACCATGATGTGGACTTCAGACTGGTTTTGGATGATGTACCAATATATCACCCAGCCCTAGTCTGGAGCCCTTGTGGTTGTGCTTAAGTAAGAGTAATGGTGGAACAGATTCCCTCAAGAGGTGCTGGACCCCTTCCTGGGAAGCTTTGAAGCAGAGGTTGGAGGGCCATGGATGCTTTAATTGAGATTCTTGCATTGCAGAGGGTTGGACAACAATCCTCAGGGTATCTTCCAAGTCTATGATTGTATGTCACTGGTATTATTTATCAGTTGCAGTTTTATTTCAATATTGATTGTTGAATGCTAAATTGGCTTCTAAGCAGTTGACAAAATAGTAAACAGTAGCCAGGGTGCACCTAATCAGTTCCATCAATTGCACAACGAGGGTTCCCCCATTAAAACAGTGCACAGGGAGAAAATAACACAATGTGGAGCTCTACCCATTTAAACAAAGATTTCCATCATTAAAATACACAATAAAATTATTCCATTAAATGTTAAATAAGCACCCATAATTAAAATGTGCAGCAAAACAATCCCATTAAAACAACGCAGCATAGAACAGGCGGAAAACAACAGAGCAAAGTATAGTAGATCATTTTTATGCTATCTAAGACGAAGGCCTTTTTCTTTTAGGGTCCAGTGTGTTTCGAAGATGTAGCTACTTGTTTCACAGATGTGGAGTGGGCGTTGCTGGATCCTGACCAGAGAGCTCTGCCTAAGGAAGTCATGGAGGAGAATCGGGGGATCATGGACTCTATTGGTGAGGCTCGGTTGGATCATAATATCTGTTTTTAAATTCAAGACATATATCTATGTGATGAACTTCCCACCTACAGAATCTGGGATTCGAACACCCTGCACAGCTTACCTTGAATGGAAGGCTATCTACCGCTTTTCTGTGAATATTCTTCCTCCAGTTATGCCTTTTTAATCATGATCAGGCTGAACTTCCTAGGCCTTCTAAAATAGAGGCTGCAGAGTTGATGGGGAAGTGGAAGTAGCTTCTGTCAGGTTTTTTGTTTTTGCTTCCATCAGTTTTTGGTTGACCAAAGAGACAATTGACATTGGAGATGGAGTGGATTTCATGAGCCAAACAAAATCCATCCTAGGAACGAGCCAGACTTTTCAAATCTCAGGTTCCCATAAATCTGTCAGTGAATGCCAGTCAATAAAGGCAGTGAACCCTGTAGTACAGAGCTTTCCAGACTTTTCATGTTGGTGACACATTTTTTCGACATGCATCATTTTGCAACACTGTAATTCAGTTTTGCATCATTTCGTGACACAGGAATTCAGTTTTACAAGCAACTAACCCCTTTCCAGCCCTGGGAGGAGCGTGGGATGCGTTTGTGTGAAAGAGCTACACACTGCAGTTGACACGCTAATGTGTCGCAGAACACAGTTTGGAAAGCTCTATAGTAAGACCTCATGACTAATGCCCCACAGTGTTCATTAGCACTGTTCAATAATTTGGGGCTTCATTTCTTCCTGAGGCTCTAATCTGTTTCTCTCCTAATTGCAGAAGGTGAAGAATTGGAAATAAAGAAGGGAGGCCACCACAACATCTGCACAGTGGAGAGGCCATATCAATACTTGGAGTGTGGAGTGAACTTCGAGCAGAGCTCCCATTTCACTTCCCATCGAATAAATCCTACTGTGGAGAAGCCCTATCAGTGCTTGGAATGTGGGGAAAGCTTCAGTCAACAGAAGACTCTCACTTCCCATAAAATAATTCATACAGGAGAGAAACATTATCAGTGCTTGGAATGTGGAATGAGCTTAAGTAGTAAAGGAAGGCTGTCTTCCCATCAAAGAATTCATACAGGGGAGAAGCCTTATCAGTGCGTGGAATGTGGAAAGAGCTTCCGTGAGAGGGCCCATCTTACAACCCATCTGATAATTCATACAGGGGAGAAACCCTACCAGTGCATGGAATGTGGAAAGAGCTTCAGTCAAAGGGCCAATCTCATAGTCCATCAAAGAATTCATACAGGGGAGAAACCCTATCAGTGCATGGAATGCGGAAAAAGCTTCAGTCACAGGCCCCATCTTACTTCCCATCAAAGAATTCATACAGGAGAGAAACATTATCAGTGCTTGGAATGTGGAAAGAGCTTAAGTAGTAAAGGAAGGCTGTCTTCCCATCAAAGAATTCATACAGGGGAGAAGCCTTATCAGTGCGTGGAATGTGGAAAGAGCTTCCGTGAGAGGGCCCATCTTACAACCCATCTGATAATTCATACAGGGGAGAAACCCTATCAGTGCATGGAATGTGGAAAGAGCTTCAGTCAAAGGGCCCATCTCACAGCCCATCAAAGAATTCATACAGGGGAGAAACCCTATCAGTGCTTGGAATGTGGAAAGAGCTTCAGTTACAGCAGCTACTTCACTTCCCACCTAAGAATTCATACAGAGGAGAAACCATATCAGTGCTCAGAATGTGGAAAGAGCTTCCGAAACCGGTCCAATCTTACTTCCCATCAAAGAATTCATACAGGGGAGAAACCCTATCAGTGTGTGGAATGCGGAAAGAGATTAAGTAGTCAAGAAAGGCTCTCTTCCCATCAAAGAATTCATACGGGGAGAAGCCTTATCAGTGCTTGGAATGTGGAAAGAGCTTCCGTGATAGGACCAATCTCATGACCCATCAAATAATTCATACAGGGGAGAAACCCTATCAGTGCATGGAATGTGGAAAGAGCTTCAGTCAAAGGGCCCATCTCACAGCCCATCAAAGAATTCATACAGGGGAGAAACCCTATCAGTGCTTGGAATGTGGAAAGAGCTTCAGTTACAGCAGCTACTTCACTTCCCACCTAAGAATTCATACAGAGGAGAAACCATATCAGTGCTCAGAATGTGGAAAGAGCTTCCGAAACCGGTCCAATCTTACTTCCCATCAAAGAATTCATACAGGGGAGAAACCCTATCAGTGTGTGGAATGTGGAAAGAGCTTAAGTAGTAAAAAAGGGCTCTCTTCCCATCAAAGAATTCATACAGGGAAGAAGCCTTATCAGTGCTTGGAATGTGGAAAGAGCTTTAATACAAGCGCAAACTTCTATCGGCATCAGAAAATTCACCGTGGGGAGAAATCACATCGGTGCTTGGAATGTGGAAAGGGCTTCCGTGAAAGGTCCACTCTCATGGCCCATCAAGTAATTCATACAGGGGAGAAACCATATCAGTGCTTGGAATGTGGAAAGAGCTTCCGAAACCGGTCCAATCTTACTTCCCATCAAAGAATTCATACAGGGGAGAAACCCTATCAGTGTGTGGAATGTGGAAAGAGCTTAAGTAGTAAAAAAGGGCTCTCTTCCCATCAAAGAATTCATACAGGGAAGAAGCCTTATCAGTGCTTGGAATGTGGAAAGAGCTTTAATACAAGCGCAAACTTCTATCGGCATCAGAAAATTCACCGTGGGGAGAAATCACATCGGTGCTTGGAATGTGGAAAGGGCTTCCGTGAGAGGTCCACTCTCATGGCCCATCAAGTAATTCATACAGGGGAGAAACCATATCAGTGCTTGGAATGTGGAAAGAGCTTCAGTCAGAAGACCAGTCTCTCAGCCCATCAAAGAATTCATACAGGGGAGAAACCATATCAGTGCTTTGAATGTGGAAAGAGCTTTAATACAAGCACAAACCTCCATAGTCATCAAATTATTCACCGTGGGGAGAAACCATTTCAGTGCCAAGAGTGTGGAAAGAGCTTCATGTGGAAGGGCAGTCTCACTTCTCATCAAAGAATTCATACAGGGGAGAAACCATTTCAGTGCTTGGAATGTGGAAAGAGCTTCAGTAAGAGGGCCATACTCAGAGCCCATCAAATAATTCATACAAGGGAGAAACCGCATCAGTGTTCAGAATGCGGAAAGAGCTTCCGTCAGAAAGACAAACTCACAGCCCATGAAAGAATTCATATAGGAGAAAAACCACATCAGTGTTTGGAATGTGGAAAGAGCTTCAGTCAGAGGTCCAATCTCACAGCCCATGAAAGAATTCATACAGGAGAAAAACCATATAAGTGCTCAGAATGTGGGAAGAGCTTTAACACAAGCACACACTTCTATCGACATCAGAAAATTCACCGTGGGGAGAAACCACATCAGTGCTTGGAATGTGGAAAGAGCTTCCGTGAGAGGTCCACTCTCACAGCCCATGAAAGAATTCATACAGGAGAAAAACCAGTGTTTGGAATGTGAAAAGTGTTTGGAATGTGAAAAGAGTTTCGGTTGGAAGTCCAATCTCTTGACCCATCAGAGAATTCATACAGGGGGGAAACTATAGGTAAAGGGTTGTTGTTATTTTACATCTTTATTGGTTTATCTATTGATTTACAACCACCCTTTTCATACACGTAAACGTTCACTATAAACAATTGAAATCTTTCAACATTCCACCATTGAACATGTATGCATAAACAAAAAATAAAATAAAAATTATGTTACTTATCTACTTACGTCAGGGCTCAGCAACCTTTTTCAGCTGTGGGCCGGTCCACCGTCCCTCAGACCACGTGGGCTGGACTATCTATCTATATCTATATCTATCTATCTATCTATCTATCTATATTTGGGGGGGAGAAATGAACAAATTCCTGTGCCCCACAAATAACCCAGAGACGCTTTTAAAATAAAAGGACACATTCTACTCATGTAAAAACACGCTGATTCCTGGACTGTCGGTGGGCTGGATTGAGAAGGCGATTGGGCTGGATCCAGCTCCCGGGCCTTAGGTTGCCTACCCTTGACTTACGTTGTTACTTTGTTTGCACTGGACTTCCTTCCACCTCTTACTAGGGTCTTCACGGGCTTCCGGTTAGCGATGCCGGAGGAGAAGGTCGGGGGGACATGTCGCTCCTGACATTCCCCCGTCCGACTGGGAAAAAGGGACATCGCGCCAGCGCCGCGATCCCTAAAACCCCCGGGAAGGGCGTCCCGGGGTCCACAGGACCTGCATAGGCTCGGACGCCAGACCTGCTCCTCGGGAGACCGCAGCAAGGGCTCCCGAGTGTGAGCGGGCGGCGGAGCCACAGGGTCCGCTAACTCCCCGTCGGGCGAAGCTGCGAGACCGACTCCTCGGAGCACGCTGATTTCTCCAAGACCTGCAATTGGAATCGTGAGTAAAATGCAGCAAAAAGGGAATTTGGACTAAATTTGGACTGGATTGGAATGAAAACACGGAGGTCCGTTCCTTTCCATTGATACAGTGAAACAGGGAATAGCTACAGTTACACTGAAAAGGATTGAATTGACTCTTTTGTTATGCGGCTTTAAATTAACCCTTGAGCCTCCCCTGGTCCTGGGGGAAGCAGAAGGAACTGTGATAGAACTGTGGATTATTCTAAGTTGAAAAGCTGTGAATTTCATAAGAGGAAAAGTTGGGAAAAGTTTTTTAGAAGTTTTTAAAAATCTAAGAACTGTGATCAAAGAAAATGGCGAAGAAACCGGATATTACTTGGCAAATTGTGCTGGAGAAGATGCAGGAATACATTGCGGAACTGAGAGAGAGGAATGCTATGGGAAAGTCTGTGGACGAGATAAGGCAAAACCCAAACACCGTGCCGGCTGGAACAGATGTACAAAAAATCAAGGAACTAACAGGATCCGTCAAGGCTAGACAACGTAAGACTATATTGGCAAACATCAGCTGCAGGAAGAGACTTTACAACCGAAAGAGAAAATGTGCTGTCACTTTAAGAAGTAAGAGAAGAATCATAAGAATCACAAGGAAAAACAGCACTCAGACACTGACTGACAAGCAGAGGAAGGGAAGCCGAGACGAACTGAGAATGAATTGGGAAGGCTGGTTACGGTTTTTGGAAAAAGCCTTGCTGGAGGATACAATGCAGGACTCCCTCTGGCTCTGGGTTTCACAACCAGCAGGTATAGGATAAGAACTGTTAAAGTTACGGCCTGATTTGTGGACTTATGGTTTTAGATCTATGGACACGCCAGGGATTCTAAAAAATTATGACAAGTATGATAATGTAATTAATATTGCAAATAATAGTTGCGCACCCGGGGACCGGGGGAGGCAAGAGGGATGTAGATGAAGAAACATAAGTGATTTAATGGATTTAAGAAATGACAAGTTGGAAGATTGAAGTTTGATATTAGGAAAATAATTATTGGATTATGAATTTAGGAACCTGTTAAAAAAAATGGATATATGTAATTAGTTGGAAAACAATGGAGTGGACGAGAGGAAGCATGACAATGATTGTAACAAAAGTGAGCTGGCCTGAAACGGGGCCAGACAAATATTGTAAAACCAATAAAAATTATTTGAAAAAAAAAATAAAATAAAAGGACACATTCTACTCATGTAAAAACACGCTGATTCCTGGACTGTCGGTGGGCTGGATTGAGAAGGCGATTGGGCTGGATCCAGCTCCCGGGCCTTAGGTTGCCTACCCTTGACTTACGTTGTTACTTTGTTTGCACTGGACTTCCTTCCACCTCTTACTAGGGTCCATAGAATTCTTTGTTGTATGCCTTTCCAGTTGTATCTAATCTTCTATTTACCATCGTTTCCACTGTTTCTACTGGTTGTCTTTACAAGAGTCAATCTAACCCAGTCAAAAAATGTAAATCACCGCAGTAATCTTTCAGATATTTTTTTAAATTACTCCAATTGCTGTTAACTTTTTGGTACTTTTTGATGTATTTTAATATCTGTTGGAGGCCGCCCAGAATGGCTGGGGAGACCCAGCCAGATGGGCGGGGTACAAATAAAAAAATATTATTATTATTATATTACTCTTGGTCTCTTAACTGCCCTATCAGCTTATCCATCTCTGCATATTCTATCAGTTTTGCTTGCTACTCCCTCTTCGTTGGAATTTGGTCTCCTTTCCAGTTTTGTGCTGTCAATACTCTCGCTGCCGTGGTGGCGTACATAAATAACTTAGAAGGAAAGCTTCTGGCTTTTTGGGAAATGATAATTTAAACATCTTCTTTAACTCATTGTATCCCATAATTCTATTTTTTTTACATCTCCACCATGCATGATACATTGTTCCTACTGCTTTGTTACATTTACAACACAGATTTGAATTATTTTTATACATCATTGCCAATTTATTAAGTGTTAAATACCAGCGGTAAAAGATCTTTGTATAATTTTCTTTGAGGGTATAGGATGCCGTGCATTTGAGAGCTTCCACAGTTTTCCCGATGCTGAAAGTTGGATGTTGTGGCCTATATGCATAGCCCATTTTACCATGATTGACTTAACCTGCTCTTCCTTTACCTACCAATCTAACAGAATTTTGTACATTTTGGAAAGCGTTTTCTCCTCATTATAGATCACCTCCTTTTCAAATCTCGAAAATTTTGTTGCAAAGCCTTTCTTTTTATCTTGCCTAAAAACCTCATGTCAATCTGCCTCTAATTTCCTCAAAATTCTTAAGTTTTAATTGATTACCTTCTTCAATCAGCAAGTCTTTATAGGTTCCCCAGTCATGCTCCATATTTATCTTTTTCATTGTCATGGCCTCCAATGGCGACAACCACCAGGGTATTTTCTGATCCAAAATATCCTTATATTTTGCCCATACCAAATATAACAATCTTCTTCTTACCACATAATTCATGAACACTCTCTGTACTCTCACCTTTCCATAACATAGGTAGGCATGCCACCCAAATCGGTTGTTGAAACCCTCTAAGTCTAGTAGATCTGTGTTTTTCAAGATTATCCATGCTTTTCAACATCTACATGCAGCCGCTGGAAGAGATCATCAGGGGGTTTGGGCTGGGTGTTCATCAGTATGCGGATGATACCCAGCTCTACCTCTCTTTCAAATCAGAACCAGTGAAGGTGGTGAAGGTCCTGTGTGAGTGCCTCGAGGCGGTTGGAGGATGGATGGCGGATAACAGATTGAGGTTGAATCCTGACAAGACAGAAGTACTGTTTTTGGGGGACAGGAGGTGGGCAGGTGTGGAGGACTCCCTGGTCGTGAATGGGGTAACTGTTCCCCTAAAGGACCAGGTGCGCAGCCTGGGAGTCATTTTGGACTCACAGCTGTCCATGGAGGCGCAGGTTAATTCTGTATCCAGGGCAGCTGTCTACCAGCTCCATCTGGTACGCAGGCTGAGACCCTCCCTGCCTGCGGACTGTCTTGCCAGAGTGGTGCATGCTCTAGTTATCTCTCGCTTGGATTACTGCAATGCGCTCTATGTGGGGCTACCTTTGAAGGTGACCCGGAAACTACAACTAATCCAGAATGTGGCAGCTAGACTGGTGACTGGGAGTGGCCGCCGGGACCACATAACACCGGTCCTGAGAGATCTACATTGGCTCCCAGTACGTTTCCGAGCACAATTCAATGTGTTGGTGCTGACTTTAAAGCCCTAAACAGCCTCGGTCCAGTATACCTGAAGGAGCGTCTCCACCCCTATCATTCTGCCCAGATACTGAGTTCCAGTGCCGAGGGCCTTCTGGCGGTTCCCTCACTATGAGAAGCCAAGTTACAGGGAACCAGGCAGAGGGCCTTCTCTGTAGTGGAACCCACCCTGTGGAACGCCCTCCCACCAGATGTCAAAGAGAAAAACAACTACCAGACCTTTAGAAGACATCTGAAGGCAGCCCTGTTTAGGGAGGCTTTTAATGTTTAATAGATTATTGCATTTTAATGTTCTGTTGGAAGCCGCCCAGAGTGGCTGGGGAAACCCAGCCAGATGGGTGGGGTATAAATAATAAATTATTATTATTATTATTATTATTTGATCCAAGAAAGGCATGCAGCTTCATAATACAATTCCAAATTTGGCAGAGCGAAGCTGCCTCTTTCTTTAATATCAGTTAATAACTTGTAATTAATTCTATGCCTTTCCCCTTGCCAAATAAACTGTAAAATGTCTTTCTGCCAGATCTTAAATGTGTCTTGATCCCCCAATTACTGGGATAGCTTGAAATAGAAGTAATATTTTTGGCAACACACTCATTTTTATTATGGAAATCCTTCCCAAAATGATAATTTTGATCTGTCCCAGATTCCCAAATTCCTTTTAATCTCTTTCCATACTGTGGTATAATTGTCTTTGAACATATTGATTTTTTTCCTGATATCTAAATTCCTAGATATTTAACTGATGATTGTCAGGCCAGTGTTGTTTTGTAATTCAATTTTGTCATGTTCCCTCAGGAACAACCCCTAAAAGGTGGCTTCCCCACTGCCTAGAAGACGTCCTTAAGTGAAAACAAGCATCTTAAAAGCTATCGCCACAGAGTGTTCATACAATTAGTCCAACAGGAGACGCATGCACTGCCTTGACCCCGCAATGGAGGGGACTGGGGCCATGCAATGGCGGTATGTTGTGCACTCACGGCTGCTGCACGAATTTGAGGGTGCCCGGCCCCCTCATTGAATTTTTTGGGGGAGGGGCAGTGGCCTGATAGGAGTCATTCTGCAAAGAAACAGAAAAAGATTATTGTAACTTTAATAACTGTTTCTGTGAGTTCTGTGTGTGGTTTTCTAGGCTGATTAGGTATCTGAAGAAGTGTGCATGCACATGAAAGCTCATACCAATGACAAACTTACCGTAGTTGGTCTCTAAGGTGCTACTGGAAGGAATTTTTTATTTTGTTTTGACTATGGCAGACCAACACGGCTCCCTACCTGTAACTAGGTACAGCTGGTGATGAGTACAAAAGGAGGAGAAGTTGCAGTTTGAATTTGCCTGCAAAAGAGAACACCCACATGCTTTGTGTTTGTAAGGTTGTAAATAAAACTATTGCTTGAGTATTTTACATCTGTCTCATGGTTCTGTTGTCTGCTGCCAGGAAGATACAGCTCCAATATGCCCCCCCCCCTAATTTGGCACTCCTGACAGGAGAAGAGGGTCTGAGGCACAGCTATAGTCCCTGCCTGCTCCATGCTGTTCAGTAATTTGGAGTGCAGCTTCAAACTGCTCCAGGCTGCCCCTGGCTTCTCAGGTCACCCTCATTTATAAGGTTTATTGGGTTTTTTTATTTAGGCTGTTTGCCTGAGTTAATCCCATTCCTCACTGTCAGGTCCACTGGCTTGCAAAAACTCAAATGCTTGTTGAGAACTGTCCTATGGATCTGAGACAAAAATTAAAACATCTACCACAATAAACTTTGATTCTATGACTTTAAAGCTAATCTCCCTTAATGTAAACGGACTATGCTTGAATGTGCTGTCACTACTGGAGAGGGAGAACCTCAATATAATGGTTTTGCAAGACTTTTTTTTTTTTAAGCAAGAGCAATGACAAGCTTTTAAAAGTCGCCTGACTGGGTCATCAATGCTCTGCCCTGGGAAACTAATACCGGTAGGCAGCCAGCGCAGTCAGGCCAGGATCTATGTAATAGGCTCAAACCATCTTGTCGCAGTGAGCAACCTGGCCGCTGAATTCTGCACCAGCTGAAGTTTTCGAACCATCTTCAGATGCAGCCCAAAGTATAACATGTTCCAGTAATCTAACCTAGGGATTTGGGGTTGGGGTTCGGGGTTCACTAGCTGGGCACACACCTGGGGCTGCACTGAATCCCCCTGAAACCTTCAATCCAGAGCCATTGCACTGGAAATGCTTGGCTCCAAGGCCAGTGTCAGCTGCTCCTTGCAGTCTCCTCTGGGCTCCCCATCTGGCTGTGGCAGGGAGGGCAGAGCCAAGAGCCAAGGGCCGTGACCGGCCTTCTGAAGGTTGAGCCCAGCAGGGCTTGGCCTTGAGGACCAGACCTTTGCTTGGGTCCCACAGGGTTGAAGTTCCTTCCTCACCTCACTGAGTTGCAGGCCAGCTGGGTCTCTGGTCCCACCTAGCCAGGGATCCCCAAACCCACTTGCTCCCTAGACCTTCTTGGAGGTCCCAGTTTCTGCCTCTAGCTGGGAGTGTGCCACAAGACTCTCTGATTGTTCTTACTGCAAGAGACCTGCGGTGATTTGGTCTCTCTGAATTGCTGTATTGTGCCCCTGCACTTACAGTGTGCATTTCTCAACTGCCCACATTTAAATTTTCATCAGTTTTATCATCTGCATCCCAGCAGAGAGATTCAATCCAAACTGGATCTCTCTCAGTTCCTCTCGGCTTTCTCCCCCCAGCAGTAGTCTGGTTCTATCCCTGGTTGAATCTACAGGCCCGGCTTGCCCCAGATTGTTTCTCAGTGCCTAACAAATCCAAACCCCTCCTCCTGACCCCATTGTCTCCTCCGCACATTGAGACCACAGAGTCTGTCTGGCTTTGTGCATGGAACTGGCAGCATTTCAGAGAAAGCTACCTTGGAGGTCCTGGCTTCCAGTGTCCTATTGAGCAACCTACATTTGGCTTCTAGGACCTTGTGACTACATCTTCCCGTGTCTTTGGTGCCAACATGCCCCATGACCACTGACTCCTCCCCTGCACCATCTAAACCATGCTATCTAGGTGACAAGCGACATCCTCAGCCCTTGCACCAGGCAGGCAATCTGCCCTGCAGTCTGTACATCCATTGCATATTCAACTGTGTATATTCATAGTGATTTCCCTGTCCCCCTGCAAAGTGAGCTGGAGTGTGGCTAGAGGAACAGTGGGCATGGTATCATGATACGGGATACATTTCTTATTCCAGATGTTACCAGAGAGATGACGGTTAATTGCAGACAGATGTTTCCATAGTATCCAGCGACCAGGTGGCTCATCAAGGCAAGGCAGTTTGAGCATCTCACAACGATCCTGGCCTGACTGCACTGGCTGCCATTTAGTTTCCAGGCCCAATTCAAAGTGCTGATTTTAACATAAAGGTAAAGGTAAAGGGACCCCTGACCATTAGGTCTAGTTGTGGACGACTCTGGGGTTGCGGCGCTCATCTCGCTCTATAGACCGAGGGAGCCGGTGTTTGTCTGCAGACAGCTTCCGGGTCATGTGGCCAGCATGACTAAGCCGCTTCTGGCGAACCAGAGCAGCGCACGGAAATGCCATTTACCTTCCCGCCAGAGTGGTACCTATTTATCTACTTGCACTTTGACGTGCTTTCGAACTGCTAGGTGGGCAGGAGCTGGGACCGAACAACAGGAGCTCACCTCGTTGCGGGGATTCAAACCACTGACCTTCTGATTGGCAAGCCCTAGGCTCTGTGGTTTAGAACACAGTGCCACCCGCGTCCCTGGATTTTAACCTATAAAGCATTATAGGTTATAGGGATTTTAACCTATAAAGCCTTAAATGGCTGAGGACCGCAATACCTTAAGGATTGCCTCTCTCAGTACAAACCGACCTGGATGCTGCAGTCATCATCTGAGGCCCTTCTTCATGTGCCTCCTCTGGCAACACAAGAAGAGGCCTTTTCTGTGGTGGCTCCCTGCTTGTGGATTGCTTTCCTTTGGGAAGCTCACCTGACACTATCATACTATATCCTTAGGCATCAGGCAAAACTTTCCTCTACACCAGGCATTTGGCCATTGGCCTTTAACTATCTGTGGCCTTTTAGAAGTGAGTGAGATTTCCCCCCTCTTTCCCCTCTTGTTTTAATGTATCTAGGTGTGGAGTTTGGGGTTGTATGTTTTTTTGTCACTGGGTTGCCTTGGGAAAGAAAGTGACCAACATGATGATGATGATGATGATAAGTTCCAAATGCAGTGGTTTGTTTCATTTACATCGGTGGAGAACTTCGCATGTGGCCATTGGCATCAAGCTCAAGAGCCAAAGGATATGCAGAAAACTGCAGTTAGTGAATGCCAAATGTACAGCTAAGGGGCAATACTGTGTTGTTGTTTTTTAAGTGTTTTACTGGAAGTTCCCTTAAGCTCTGGCCAAAGAAAGAGAAGAAATGTTCTGTATATTTCCTGGCCACCAGCAATGGGGAACTGATAGGATTGCTTAAACAAAGAGATGTGCACCACCCCAACTGAATAAATCCATACCACCAGAACAAGTTCAGTTAGCAGTTGGGGAAATAATGAATATTTCCCAAAAAACTTTGCAAAGTTGGAGCTTCCCCATTTTTAAAGTTCAAGCACAAAGACATGGGATCAGAAGGGCCCTGGGCTCCTACTTACATCCTGTTTTAGGTTTCACATCTGATGTGTCATTCTCTGTCCAAGCACAGCAACTCTGCTCCTAGCCAGACTACTATTTTGCTGCAGTATGTGGGCATTTATGACCAGTGGGAAATTTATGGTCTCACCCATCATGCACCTGATCCCCATTGCCCAACCCTGCTTAAACCCAGCAGTGCCCCTGAACTTAAGAGGAGAGACATGTGTTGGTTGATCTAGCTATCTTGTGGTGCCACACCTGTCGTTTGAGTTTCCCCCTCAGCTGACAGCTTCAGGAAGGCAGTTGCATCTGATGCAGGGAGAACGGGCACAGCCTCTTCCTCAGCACTGTAGACCCGGTCCAAATAAAGGCAGACCTGGTCCTTTGAAGGGATAATAGAATGCCTGGATAACTTCATAATAGGATGTACCAGAAGTAATAAGCAGGAGAAAGTCAGTCAGGAAATAATGGGAATATTATAGGATGTGTTCCAATTTTAAATTGATGCAAACTTGGGGCCCATTTTCCAATCTATCTGACATTTGTAAGTCACCCCAGAAATCTGTCACTAGTTATCTGTGTAAGGTCATGGGTTTAGTCAAGAGCTGGGAGCTGAGTGGTGGGAGAGATGGCAAGGAAGCATGAAGGTAGACTGCGGGAGACTATGGAGTTTATGATGTGTATGTGTGTGGCAGTGCATCGCTGCTGTCACAGCAAGATCAAATGTGGGAGAAGTGATCTTTTCTGGTGTGTGTGTGTGTCCATACAGCTCCTTGCCAGGGGTGCAAGGGACCTAGATATGCCTCTGCACCTCCCTTCAAATTATGATGAGATGATGATGCTTAACCTAATTCTGTTCTTTCTATTTACCCATCAAGCAAGAAAAGAGTTTTGTTTATGTTCAATTTATTGAAGATTTTCAAGCAGAGAAGCTTGCAATCCAGAGCAAGATGACTGACCACCCCAGACACACTTAAAAAAACCAATCACTTTCCCTCATTCATATAGAAAGAGGGCCATTTCCCTCCACCATGGGGTGGGGCACAACATGCAAATGCTAGAGCAGAAAGAAGCAGCTGGATTTTGATTATATGGCAGTAGGTATACATTTCATCAAAGGGGATCTCAAGAGAAATGCTGGAATTCATTCAGGACCATGGAACTCAGAGTCTGCAACCTTTTGTCCACTTTGAGAGATTTTTTCCTTTGCAATATTTCTTCCAAGCATACCTAAAAGTCAGAATGAGAGCAAAAAATGAAGCGAGGGAAGCCACATGACTGTTGCTTTCAAGCAACTACAAGTGAGATGGATCTTCTTTAAAAGTTCCACAACATTTCCAAGTGAGGCATTCGTGTCAGCTGCAAAGTATTATTATTATTATTATTATTATTATTATTATTATTATTATTAAGTTTCCCCAGCCACTCTGGGCGGCTCCCAATTGAGTGTTAAAAACAATACAGCATTAAATATTAAAAACGTCCCTAAACAGGGCTGCCTTCAGATGTCTTTTAAAAATAGAATAGCTGCTTATTTTCTTGACCTCTGCTGGAAGGGCGTTCAACAGGGTGGGTGCCACTACCAAGAAGGCCCTCTGTCTGGTTCCCTGTAACCTCACTTCTTGCAATGAGGGAACCGCCAGAAGGCCCTCGGAGCTGGACCTCAGTGTCCAGGCAGAACGATGGGGGTGGAAATGCTCCTTCAGGTATGCTGGGCTGAGGCAGTTTAGGGCTTTGAAGGTCAGCACCAACACATTGAATTTTGCTTGGAAATGCACTGGGAGCCAATGTAGATCTCTCAGGACCGGTGTTATGTGGTCCCGGCGGCCACTCCCAGTCACCAGTCTAGCTGCCGCATTCTGGATTATTTGCAGTTTCCAGGTCACCTTCAAAGGTAGCCCCATGTAAAGCGCATTGCAGTGGTCCAAGTGGGAGATAACCAGAGCATGCACCACTCTGGCACTCTGCTGATTATCAGTTTTGGGGGTCAACGGGAAGTCTACCTATTAACAGCCCATGATGCCCTTCTAGCAAATTTTGCTTCCCATCCTCCATGGAACTTTACTGTTCAGTCATGGACAGAGCTGCTGAGCTGCTCAACTGCCTCATTCCTTGAGTCAAAATGATTGAATCTGTCTGTATCCACCACCCACGTGCCGGTTCCTGACTAGGGGCTTCTAGATTTCACAGTCTTGCCCATGTAACCATTTGCCAATCACTATGGGACTTTTCAGGGTTTGGGATTTTTTAAGAAGATGCCTGTGTGAGAATTTGTTTTATGTGTGTAGATCAGTGCATGCTGATCAATGCACAGTCTTCGCAGTAAGGCTCTATTCCGATGGCATGAGTATAACAACAACTGGTAAATTCTTATCTGCTGCAGCCTTTACCTGCTTTCACAGCCATTGTAACATACCACTTGTTATCTTCCTCCTGTTCTGCTGTTGAGGACTTCATGGATCATTCTTTGTCTAGCTCCACTCCTTTGACCTTACTGCCTTGGGTGACCCTGCTGGGAGTATGAGACTCCCGATGGATTCGCTCACAAGGGTCATAGGAACATGCAGGCCCACTCACTGCGACAAGGCGATGATCCAGTGAGTGAGAAGCACATTCAGAGGCACATTGTGCCTAACAATGGAGGTGGAACAGAGTCATTGTGGCTGCTAAGCATTGATAGCTTTCTGTGAAAGACCTCCAAGCACACTTGGGACATGAACCATCTGCCTCAGGACTTCACTCCAGCCCATGACAGAACTTAGACTGTCTCTTCCTTTCCTGCATTCCAATGTATTTATTACTACATTTATACCCCACCTTTTCTCCAAGGAGCTCAAGGTGGCATACATGGTTCTTCCCCTTAGAAAAACACTGTGGTGTAGGCTGGGTTGTGAGACAGTGACTGACTCATGTCAACCTTTGAACTTCCTGGCTGAATCAGGATTTGATCTCTGGTCTCCCAGGTCCCCTCTTACACATTGGCCCAGTTGCCAAATCATTTCCTTAAATCCCAACCAAGACAGCTACTAACAGCTCCTAGTAGCCACCAGCCATCCAAGTGTTTGCTGCACACAGTAGTGGTTGGCTTTGTGATGTGGGTGGCGCTGTGGGCTTTTCCTGGCTTCCCAGAACCGTGCAATGCTGCCAGTTACTCAGAGGAAGTGGGGAAAGGCAGCAGGGTCCCAGAGCAGTGGGGGCACTACTGGCTGTACATTTAAGGAAGCATCTTTAGCCCTTGTCAGTGCCTATTGGGGAAGGTCAAGTGAAACCATCTTTCTCCACACAGTTATGTGAACTGAAAACTTGGCTGGTATTGAATGTTCCAAGCACTGAGCTATTAGCACTTACCATGCATTCATCCCATTGGGGTCACGGACAATCCTCTTGGCACAGTTAATATCATCTGTGATATCATCATTTAAGAACGCTGGCAAAGATTTGTCAGAAAGGAAAGGAGGTTACGTGGGATTCCTAAAATGCAAACCCCAGAATACAAACACCCCCAAGGTTGCAGGGGCTGCCTCTGAACTGTGGAAAACCTTTTCCTAGAGGTCCATCCAACTCCAAGCCTGAATACTTTTGGGGAGCACTTAAAGCATTTCCCCCTTGAGCTGGCATTCAATCATTATAGCACCAAGCAGGGGATCCCTTCTAGTCAGCTACATTTTAGCCAGAGAAAGAAATCAGTTCTTTAAAAATGGCCCATCTCATCCTCCATCCAGACAAGCAAGGTCACAGTACCAGGACACATTGCAACCTGGTAAAAGCAGGAGGATACAGAGCAGAGGCAGTGGGACAGAGCATGGCCTAGTGAGAGGTCATGGCCTAGGGCAATGTTTCCCAGCCTGTGGGTCACGACTTGCAAGTGGGCAGCCAAACCAGTTGAAGTGGGTCGATTGCTTCAGTGCCCCCCCCCCCCCGTTGAAATGCTTTGGTAAGGAGTGCTAGGACCTTTGTTCACACAGCTGCCTGCCTCCAGATGTTTTCTTGAAATGAAAGGTTGGGAAAGAAAGGAAGGAGCTGTGGGTTATCCCTGTGTGCTCAGGCTGCTGCCACCTGCCGGCAAGCAGTGAGTGCATTGTTTGCCCCATGGTAAGTAAGGCTAAATGGAATGGAGGGGGGGGTGGGGAGGAACAGCAGGGATGTCCCAGCACATTCAGGATTCTGCTATCCACCAACCGCCAGCAGGTGCCTCTTTTGCCTTGTGCTGGGGACGTTTTCTTTAAAAAGGGTTGGTGAAGTAAAGGAGAGGCTGAGGTCTCCTCGCAGGGTCAGGGGAATGTTGCTGCCGCTAGGTGGCGCTGTTGACAGATGGTTCTTTAGCCTTATGAAGATGCTTTTTAGAATTGGGATGTTAGTGCTCAAGTAATGTGTGTGTGACTGCGAGAGAGATGTGCAAGTTGTGTGAGGAAGGTGGGAGAGATGTATTTGTGATGTATGTCAAAACAAAATAAAAAAATTCCTTCCAGTAGCACCTTAGAGACCAACTAAGTTTGTTCTTGGTATGAGCTTTCATGTGCATGCACAGCTCATACCAAGAACAAACTGAGTTGGTCTCTAAGGTGCTACTGGAAGGAATTTTTTTATTTTGTTTCGACTACGGCAGACCAACACGGCTGCCTACCTGTAACTGTGGTGTGTGTGTGTGTGTGTGTGTGTGTGTGTGTGATGGAAGAAGGAAGGGACAGATTTACATGTTGTTTTGTGCAAGTGAGAAAAAGGGGTTACATGTATGTGTGCTCAGAAGGGAAGATATGTACTTGAGCAGAGAGGGAGAGCAGTGTGTGCCTGTGTGTGGGAGGGGCTGAGGTGTAGCATGGGGGAGCCAGGGGGGCCATCGCCCCGGCACACATTTTTGAGGGTGTGCAATCAGGTATCCCCAGACAGGCACTGAGCCCTGGCAGCTGAGGCACAGCGGCAGGCAGGTTGGTCTGGTGGGCAGGTGGATGGAGGCAGCAGTCGAAGAGCCTGTTGGAGGCGGGCTCCATCCACCCTCTGCGGGGGCTCTGCATGCCACCCCCTGGTGCCCACCCCAACCGCCCAGTCTACCAGGGGAGGGGGGCAGCAACCCACACTACACTGCTGGTGAGAGGGGAGGGATGCACACATGCACATGTGGTGTGTGTGAGAGAGAGGAAGACAAGCACCTGAGCAGAGAGAGAGAGGAGTGTTTGTATATCTGTGCAGTATAAGGTGGAGTGAGAGACACAAAACTTGCATGTATGTCTGTGGTCTGTATGTGCGAGGGCATGTGTGTGCTCTGTGTGTACGCAATAGTGTCATCTGGCTGCCTTGTATAGATTTTCCTGGTACAAGGAGCGCTCCCTGGTGTTATTGGACAACAGCAGTACCAGTGTGTACGTTTGCATGTAAAAACAATATTTAGCAACATAGTCAGGACAAACAGGGCACAGCTGGCTTCCCATGGTAAACATGAAGTTTGGGGGGAGGGAAGCAGCAATGACTTTACAGTACTCTTTACAATTTCCCCTATGCTCACCCCAATGGCTTTAACTCAAACGAATAAATGGAACCTATACTATGTGAAACATTTTGAATTTCATTATGTAGTTTTAATTTTTATTATTAACTCTGTCATTAAAAGTTCATCACAAATTCAACAAAGAAGGGGGCAAGAGAGAAGTGTGGGAGACACATTTTAAAATTTATTAAGATATTAGTACCAGCATTTCTGGAAGTCCTAAGGTCCAAAATTCATTTGACAATAAATCTGTAGTCACCATGTCTTTTAAGTTTGGATTTGTGGGTCACCAAACCAAAAACATTGGGGACCACTGACTAAGGACAGTCCTGAGAGCTGGACAGATACACCTGGGGTGGAGGTTGTGGATTTCTTTTCTTTGTTTTAAATCCAGCAGTTATTTTGTGTGAAATTCTCCTGAATGACAGCTTTGTATGCAATTTTCTGTAATCTAATGCACTTTTGTATGTAATTTTTGTAAATATATCTATTTATAGGCATACTGTGCCCAATGCAGTTGGCTTGAGAAGTGCATTGCAAGATTAGAAGTGTGAGTTTCGAAGAATGTGCAGTGTGCTTGTCTGTGTATTATTTCAGAAAGTGCAAATTAGGTAGATTCACCTTCAAATGTGAACTGAATTAAAGAAGTGGAAGCTAGCATTCCCTGTAGCATCAAGTTGCTTACCATAGCAGGAGATTCCACACCCATTGGCTGTTGAGCCATGTCCATTGTCGCACCACCAGCGGCTGCTTATCTGAAAGATTCCATACTCACGATTGCCGCTGGAGGTTTGTGGCCCCACGAGTCTGGTGTTAAATGAGCTTTGATGATAAGCAGTACAGATCCCTGGAACAAAGTGAACAAGAAAAGGGTTACAATTTGGGTACACGCTGGGTGTGCAACCTTTTTTTTGTCAAAGTTGCAGCATTTTGAAACAGAATAATTTAAAAACATTCTTACAATGAAATTAAAAAAAAATCCTTCCAGTAGCACCTTAAAAGGTAAAGGGACCCCTGACCATTAGGTCCAGTCGTGACCGACTCTGGGGTTGCGGCGCTCATCTCGCATTATTGGCCGAGGGAGCCGGCGTACAGCTTCCAGGTCATGTGGCCAGCATGACTAAGCCGCTTCTGGAGAACCAGAACAGCGCACTGAAATGCCGTTTACCTTCCCGCTGCAGCGGTACCTATTTATCTACTTGCACTTTGATGTGCTTTCGAACTCCTAGGTTGGCAGGAGCAGGGACCAAGCAATGGGAGCTCACCCTGTTGCGGGGATTCGAACCGCCGACCTTCTGATCGGCAAGCCGTAGGCTCTGTGGTTTAACCCACAGTGCCACCCGCGTCCCTGGCACCTTAGAGACAAACTAAGTTTGTGTCGCGACCCGACTAGACAGTGTGGTCGCGCCATGCAGGCGCCAGGAAGGGGAACCATGCAGCGGGCCAGGAAAGGGGGCAACAGCGGAGCCAGGCATGCAGGGGTTAAACCAAGTGCAGCAAGGCCCGACCTCGCCCAGGCATGCCCCACGGGGTAAACAACCCCAGGATGGGCGATAACGACCGCTAACGAGCCATCAGCGGCGGAACCGGCAGTATCACAATAACAATGTAAAAAGCACCCATGAATAGTGCAGGTAGACCAGAGCAGTTAACTCTTTTGTCCAAACCATCCCGGGTGGGGAAGTGGATCGCCCCCGGACCTTTAGGGCAGAAGGGAGGGGGGAATTGGGAGTCACCCAGCAAGGTGTATTAAAGGGGGATTCTGAGGTGGCCTCTTCAGAATCCTCACGGACTTTCCACGTTTCTCTGTGTGCTGTACAATAAACTTCAAGACTTCTTCCGCTGACTTCTCGGAGTGGCGTGCGTTCTTGACAGCTAGCTACAGTTACCATTGGGGACACGACATAGTGAGGATTCTCACGAAAAAACTTCAACGTCCGTATCGTGTTGGGATCGCTTACCGGCAGCTACCGAGATGGCGACCCCATGGCGCGGTGCGGCACGTTTTCAGACCCCCGTTACCTCGAGCGCCCTCCTCGAGCGGCTGGCGGATCTGTTTACCTCAGACCAACGGAGCATTCCCTCAGCCAGGCCAGACAGCGGGAGCCTGGACGAGCTACGGCGACTCCAGGAGCAGCTGAACCACCTCATCTGGGAGCGGCTGCGGGTCGGCGAGGAGTCAGGCCGGTTGTTGGACCAGGCCTGTGGGGGCGCGGTGCCCCGGACAAGTCGTAGCGGCGGCGGGAGCCAAGGCCACGCGGGATCGGGGGTCTGCAGTCGGCAGACCCCAAGGAAGGGCTCAGGTCAGGAGCCCGGAGTGACTCAACGACTGACGTGGTCGGACGGGACGGCCCTGAGGGGGCAGGTGTTTCCCCCGCCAAGACGTCGCAGCAGCCGGCTGGAGGACGACGTAGCGGCGGGGAGTTCCACGGGCGACAGCAGCGAGGACGAGCGCGCTGCAGTGACCCCGGAGACCCGCGGGAGGCACGTCCGCGGGAGGGCGACGGCGCGGCGCAGGCCGCCCCCGGAGCTGAAGGCCATTTTCGAGGGGGACCCGGCGGAACTCTCCACCTTCATCTTCCACGCAAGGAACCACGCCAGAAGGTACGGGGGAGACGACTGCGACCCAGAGGACTTGGTAGCGGCGGTCATCTCCTCCCTGCAGGGGAAGGCCGGCCAGTGGGCCATGCTCCTGGTCGACCGCAGGGATCCGGCCCTGGCCAACCTGGAGGACTTCTTGGCGGCCCTTCGAGAGCGCTTCCAAGACCCGCAGGCGGAGGAGAAGGCGAAGCGACGGGTCCAGAAGGCCAGGCAAGGGGGTCTCCCGGTTCAGGACTATGTAGACATGTTCAGGGGGGAGGCCGCCCAAATCTCCTCCTGGAACGAGGAGGTCCTAGTCCACTACTTCAAGGAGGGCCTCCATCCTGAGCTCCGCAAGTGGGCCGTAGTGAAAGGGACCCCTCGGGAGCTGTCGACGCTGGACGGCTGGTGCCGCATGGTGGCTCAGTTGGAAGCAGACCTGGGGATGCTGGAGCTAGGACCCAGGGCGGGCAAGGACCGAAGGCCCGCGGAGAACTCGGGGACCCTCCGTCCCGCCAATGGCGCGGGGGTCCCCCGGCCCAAGCGCACCCCCGACCCGGAACGGGAGAGGAGACGCCGGGATGGACTCTGCATCAGGTGCGGGGGGGCAGGACACTATGCGGTGGCGTGCCCCGAGCGACCCCCAGGAGAGGTTCGGACCCCGGCAGGGTCCCAAGCGACGTCGGGAACCAACCGGACACCCAAGACCGGGAGCCGGGCGGCTGTCGCGTCGGAGCCGAGGGAAAAGCGCCAGTCCGACTCCGAAGGCGCGGAGTCGGGAAACGACCAGGACCTGCAGTGAAGGACGCCCGGCTGCAGGTCCCGCCAGGGTCAACGGACCCCAAGAAACGGGCGGGAAGACCACCCAACCTGGTCCGGGTGAGGCTGGAAAACCCGGACGGCGGCAAACAATGGACGGGAGATGCGCTGCTGGACTCAGGCTGCGACCACAGTATGCTGCACCCCGAAGTGGCCAAGGAACTGGACTTGCCCACCCAGGTTCGGAGCACCCCCTTAGTTTTCGTCCAGATGGACGGCAGTCCCATAAAGGGGGGTCCGTTTGGGGTGGAAGTGGGGCCGGTCTCCTTGTGGGTGGGGGACCACCGGGAGTCCAGGATGCTAGTTAGGGTCCCCACGGATGGGTACCAGGTAGTGCTGGGGTTGGATTGGCTGATGGAACATAACCCCATAGTAGACTGGCGCTCAGGGCGCCTGACGTTCGACCTGGATAGGTGTGGGCAGCACAGGGTCGAATCGGACCCCCAGTGCCCCGGAAAGGGGGAGGCCAAAGGGGTCCACGGGGACGAGGGCAAGCTGGATGTGGTGGCGCCGGAGATACCCCCGGAGTACCGGGATCTGGCGGCGGTGTTCGGGGAAACCGAGGCAGACGAGCTGCCCCCCCACCGCCGCACAGATTGCGCCATCGACATCCCAGAAGATGCGGTCCTCCCCAAGGGACGCATCTACAAGATGTCCGGGGAGGAACTCCAGGACCTCAGGGAGTTCCTGGACAAGAATCTGGCCAGAGGGTTCATCCGCCCCGCCAAGAGCCCCATGGGGGCTCCGGTCATCTTCGTGGGCAAGAAGGATGGCACCCGGAGGTTGTGCCAGGACTATAGAGGGTTGAACGCCATAGCGGCAGGGAACGCGTACCCGCTCCCCCTCATCCCGGATCTGCTGGACCAGTTGGGTACCGGCACGATCTTCACGAAGCTAGACTTAAGGGAGGCATACTACCGGGTGCGGGTCCGGGAGGGGGACGAATGGAAGACGGCTTTTAACTGCCAGTTTGGACAGTTCGAGTTCCTGGTAATGCCGTTCGGATTGAGCGGGGCCCCGGGGGTGTTCATGAGTCTCATCAACGAGGTACTCCACGACCTCCTGTACAAAGGGGTGGTGGTCTACCTGGACGATGTGCTGGTGTACAGTCGGGACCCCCGGGAACACGTCCGGTTGGTCCGGGAGGTCTTGCAGAGACTCCTGGACAACCACCTATACGTCAAGTTGCCCAAATGCGAGTTCCACCGTCCCTCCTTAGATTACCTGGGGTATAGGATCTCGGCGGCGGGGGTGGCCATGGATCCCCAGAAGGTGGAGGCAGTCCTGGGGTGGGAGCGGCCGCGGACACGGCGCCAACTCCAGAGCCTGCTAGGGTTCGCAAATTTCTGCAGGGGCTTTTTGCCCAACTATTCGGCCTTGGTGACCCCCCTCACCGATCTCCTAGGTACCAAGGGGAAAGGAAAGGGGGCCAAGCGTCCTGGGGCGGCTCTGGATTGGGGGTCCCGGGCGGAGGAGGCTTTCCAGGGGCTCAAAGAGGCGTTCGCCGCCGAGCCTACGCTGATCCATGTGGATCCAGCCCAGCCCATGGTGGTACAGGTAGACGCTAGTGATGTGGCCATGGGAGCGGTACTCCTGCAGAGGGACGGGGAGGGTCGTCTGAGGCCCGGGGCGTACCTGTCCCGGAAGTTTGGGAAGGCGGAAAGGAACTGGTCTACCTGGGAGAAGGAGGCAGCGGCCATCCGCATGGCGCTTGAGGAGTGGAGGCACTGGCTGGAGGGGGCAAGGGAACCGTTCGAGGTCTGGACAGACCACCGCAACCTCGAGGCTCTCCGACAGCCGCGGAAGCTGACCGCCAAGCACATGCGGTGGGCAGAGTTCTTCTCCCGGTACGATTTCCAGCTAAGCCACATCCCCGGGAAGGACAACTTCCTCGCGGACGCCCTGTCTCGCCTGCCCCAGTACGAGGCGGACGCCCGCACAGAGATGCGTCCGCTATTTGAGGACAAACACTTAGCCCGAGCCGTCACCACCCGTAACCAGGCTAGGAGGGAAGAGGGACAGACAGGGGGTCAAGTTGGGACACCCCCCCGGGAGCGCAGCCAGCCTTCTGCAGCGCTCCGTGACAGGCTAGTGGCAGCGTATCCGACAGACACGGAACTACAGAACCTGCAGGACTCCTTGACACTGGAAGGGGACATCTGGCAAAGAGGGAGCGCCGCGTACGTCCCGGAACCCCTCCGGAGGGCCGCCCTGGAAGCATGCCACGACGCCAAAGCGGCTGGGCACTTCGGCTTCGTCAAGACGTGGAAGCTGGTTCGGCGGAGCTTCTGGTGGCCCACGCTCCGTAAAGATGTCAAGGACTACGTTGCGGGCTGCCCCATCTGCCTCACCTGCAAGCCGGCAGTGGGCAAGCCGCAGGGCCTCCTACAGCCCCTGGAGGTCCCACCTCGACCCTGGTCGGTGATCTCCATGGACTTTATTACGGATCTGCCACCCAGCCGAGGCAAAACAGCAATATGGGTCGTGGTGGACCTGTTCTCCAAGCAAGCCCATTTCGTGCCCTGCGCCTCACTGCCTACCGCCACCCAGGTGGCAAAGCTGTTCATGGAGCACATCTTCCGGCTCCATGGGGTTCCAGACAAGGTCATTTCCGACCGCGGCTCCCAGTTTGTGTCCCGATTTTGGAAGGCGTTCCTGGGATTGCTGGGGATCGAGCAGGGACTCAGCTCGGCCTACCACCCCCAGACTGACGGACAGACGGAACGTGTCAACCAGGTGCTGGAGCAGTACCTGCGATGTTTTGGCTGCTACCAGCAGGACGACTGGTCACAGCTGCTTCCGTTGGCGGAGTTCGCTTATAATAACTCCGTACACAGCAGCACGGAGATGTCCCCCTTCGCCGTGGTCTACGGGACTGACCTGAGGCACCTGCCGGACTTGGGGGAGCCCACCGCCCGGGAGCCGGAGGAGCTCGGAAAGTGGAGAGAGAGGACGGCCAGGTGCTGGGAGTCCCTTCGGGAACAACTGCTGGAGGTCAAGGCGGCGCAGAAGAGGACGGCGGACCAGCGAAGGAGACCGACGGGGGACATCAAAGCGGGGTGCCGGGTCTACCTGTCCACGCGGCATCTGAAGCTGGGCCTCCCCAGCAAGAAACTCGGGCCCCGGTACTTGGGCCCGTTTAAAGTGTTAGAGGTAATCAACGGAGTTTCTGCGAAGCTGGAACTCCCAAAGAACTTGCGACAGATACACCCGGTGTTCCACTTCAGCTTGCTGAAGAAGTCCCCGGAGGACGACGGTTGGCACCCCGTGGCGGCGCCACCCACCCCGCTGATCCTGGCGGGAGGGGAGCACCATGAGGTCAAGGACATTTTGGACTCCAGATTCCACAGAGGGCGTCTGCAGTACCTGGTGGAGTGGAAGGACTTCGCAACGGGGGACCGAGAATGGGTGTGGGCGTCGGACGTTTTGGCCCCACAGCTGGTCAAGAGATTCCACCAGCAGTGGCCGAACCGGCCGGGGGGCCCCGGGACCCAGGACGCTCCCCAGGGGAGGGGGGTGTCAGTTTCGGGGGGGCAGGATGTCGCGACCCGACTAGACAGTGTGGTCGCGCCATGCAGGCGCCAGGAAGGGGAACCATGCAGCGGGCCAGGAAAGGGGGCAACAGCGGAGCCAGGCATGCAGGGGTTAAACCAAGTGCAGCAAGGCCCGACCTCGCCCAGGCATGCCCCACGGGGTAAACAACCCCAGGATGGGCGATAACGACCGCTAACGAGCCATCAGCGGCGGAACCGGCAGTATCACAATAACAATGTAAAAAGCACCCATGAATAGTGCAGGTAGACCAGAGCAGTTAACTCTTTTGTCCAAACCATCCCGGGTGGGGAAGTGGATCGCCCCCGGACCTTTAGGGCAGAAGGGAGGGGGGAATTGGGAGTCACCCAGCAAGGTGTATTAAAGGGGGATTCTGAGGTGGCCTCTTCAGAATCCTCACGGACTTTCCACGTTTCTCTGTGTGCTGTACAATAAACTTCAAGACTTCTTCCGCTGACTTCTCGGAGTGGCGTGCGTTCTTGACAGCTAGCTACAGTTACCATTGGGGACACGACAGTTTGTTATTGGTATGAGCTTTCGTGTGCATGCACACTTCTTCAGATACACTGAAACAGAAGTCACCAGACCCTTATATATAGTGAGAGGGTTGTTAACGTCAACAGGTTTACCACACCTATCAGCCAATCAACCATTCCCACCACCCTTCTGAGTAATACCCCTCCCCACCCTCTCACTATATATAAAGGTCTGGTGACTTCTGTTTCAGTGTATCTGAAGAAGTGTGCATGCACACGAAAGCTCATACCAATAACAAATTTAGTTGGTTTCTAAGGTGCTACTGGAAGGAATTTTTTCATTTTGTTTCGACTACGGCAGACCAACACGGCTACCTACCTGTAACTAATTCTTACAATGTTCACTGTAAAAGCTGTCTGTAACATCTAACTCCCCCACAAATGGTCTTAAATAGACATTTTCACTTAAGTTTCTTGCACTCCAGCTGACTAGTACTTTTCATAATCTCACATTAGTAAGGAGGATAAATTTGGTTTGGCTTGGCCCTATAGATGTGCAGCTTCTTGATCTTTCAAAGATTAATGAAAGTTGGGACATTCTGATGGGCAGCAGGGTTTGTGTGAATCTTTTCCTGAAAAGAAGTCCCCATTTCAGCTTTGCCCCAAAACACTAGAAATAGCAAAGATGAAAGGAAAGGAAGAGCAAACTCACAGTTGGCCAGGCTGACGCCACGATATCCATCCATCCCAGCCCGTTTCAATCGCGCAGCCAGTTCACATCTCCCAAACACCTTGGCTTCATTCCCTGCAAGGAGGAGGCAGAAGAGGGTGAGGGCCAGAACCTTCATCTCTGCGATTCCCTGGAGAGTGATGCTTGGTTTCCCTGGGGTCCCCAGTGGCTTTTATAGACCAAAGTTTTGGGCAGAGTCCAGATGGTAAGCAGAACACTGATGGGGGGGGGAATAAATATTGACAGCAACCCCGCCCCCTGCAGAAAAACAGACACATGGTGCAATTCTGCTTTGAAATATAACAGTGTGCAATTTAGGAAATATCTCAATATTTACTTATCATTTTCAATGGAAGAGATTAAAGCAGGCAGCATGTATGCGCTTCAAGATATAGCATCTGTGTAATAGTAAATAATTACCTAATAGGAAAAAAGCAGACTCCTGGGACAGAGGGACATTGTCTTACTGTGAGTGCTGAAGAGCCCAGACTCACTGGAACAAACTCTGTGGTTGGGACAAATGTCGAAAATGCTTTTAAATGCTTTAAAATAGCTTTTAATCTTTGGCATTTTATTTTTTATTTTTTGTTTTGTTTTTGTTTTTTGTTTGCTTTGTTGGGGTGGGATAAACATTTAGTTGGGGCTGGGGATTAGTTTAATTTTAGTATAGCTGTAAATTGTTGTTGTTTTTTAATTAGTTTCTACTGTTTTATTGGTTTATTGTATAGTTTGTATTCTGTTCTGAAGGGGAGAGGGTCAGGGCTGCCTGGGAGTGGGCCCCAGCTAACAGAATGGCTGGGGCAGGTTCCACGGGGGTGTGTGTGTGTGTACACTGGGACACCCAATCTCAGTGATCACGGGTAGGAGGAGGAGTTATGCTAAGACCAGCCCATGTCATTACCGAGGAGTCAGGTTTAGTCGTTGTTAGAAGACTATCCCTGCCTCTGGGTCTGCTCTTGACCAGAAGGACACTGGAATCAACAAGGGAGATCCACATAAATAAACAAAATTTATTATTATTATTATTATTATTATTATTATTATGACCTGAAGGTGCTGCTGTGCAATGCCAGGTCAATGATTCACAAGACCATTGCCATCCACAACTTGATCGTGGATGGAGAACTTGACCTGGCATGTGTAACAGAGACTTGGTTGGATGAAGCAGATGGGCCTGTTCTTGCCGCTGCTTGTCCATCAGGTTTCTCTTATGCACAGCAACCCAGGTCATATTTGCAGTGATTTTTAGGAAGTCATTAGCTTGCACCAGGTGCCTTCTTGGGAAGACCCAGTTTTCTGAATGCATGTTCTGAAAGCTGGGCAATAGGGGCAGTACAGGATTCATTTTGGTGTACTGACCTCCCTGCTGCACCAAGGATTCCCTGGCCAAGCTGCTTCAGGTCATGGCGGATATTCTCCTGGAGACAGATACCGGTAGTTTGGTTGTCCTAGGGGATTTTAACATCTATGCATTTTTACAAGGTGCTGTTCGGGACTTCGTGGAAAGCATGACCTCCATGGGGCTGTCCCTGAATAAGTCTGGCCCAACTCATAGTCACGGACATGCCTTAGACCTGGTGTTCACCTCTTTGGATGTGGGTGATCTGACATGTTATGTACTAAGCTTGGATCCTAGAACAATAGGCAAGTAGGATCCTAGAATGCAACAACTGATTGACTTGCAGGAGAAGACCAATCAGGCTCCAGAAGGAAGTTAATCAGCCTATTAGGCTGGTAGGATCCTAGAATGCAACAACTGATTGGCCTGCAGGAAAAGACCAATCAGGCTCCAGGAGGGAAGCAGAATCAGCCAATCAGACAGGACTCATTGTGTAAATAATGTATATAAAAGCCTGAGGTTTGGGGGGCAATTAAATCACTGTTTTACAAGCTGCAATAAAGAGCATGAAATCACTACAGGACTCCGAGTATATTTCATGATACTAAGTAAAAGTGAAACAAAAGAAGTGCCATAGTCAGATCACTTCTTGGAGCAATTGGACTTCTCTGCGACCCTTTCCCTCTGCAGGGAGGTGGGACCGATTCGAATGGTCTGCCCCCACCACTTAATGGATCCAAATGGTTTCCAGAGAGTGGTAGGGGATGTTTTATCCCATGTTGATGGCCTTTCAGCTGATTTACTAGTGGCCCGCTGGAATGTGGAATTAACCAGGGCTATCAACTGTCTGGCTCTAAAGTGCCCTCTCCAATTGCATGGAGCCCGGACAGCCCCGTGGTTTTCTTTGGAGCTGAGGGCAAGGAAACAATCGCTGAGACGGCTAGAGCACTGGTGGCGGAAAACTCATTCTGAATCAGACTGGACACGGGTTAGAGCTCAACATTGAGCCTACCAAGTGGTGATAGGGATGGCGAAGAGGACTTTCTTCACTGCCTCTATTGCATATTGCATATGCAGAAAATAGCAGCAGGAGACTCTTTCAGGTGGATCATAATTTAACGGAACCACCTTCGCCATCGGGCCTGGTAAGGACCCCAAGATTCCCTGCAGTGATTTTGCAAAGTTTTTTGCAGATAAAGTCGCTCAGATTCGGAAGGAGGGAGATGCCACCGTGGGAGCAGGGTCGGGGCAGGAGAGTGCTAGAGTCCTGTCTAGTCAAGTTGCATGGGATCAATTTCAATCTGTTACCTCCGAGGATGTGGACAGGCTGCTTGGACGAGTGAACCACCTGTCTCCTTGATCCTTGCCCACCCTGGCTCATAAAAGTGATTCGGGAAGGGCTGGGTGAGGGGCTTCGCGGGGTGGTGAATGCTTCCCTCTGTGAGGGAGTCTTCTAAGACCCGCTGAAAGAAACGGTCATTAAACCGCTTCTTTAAAAAAATCTTTAGACCCGCCAATATGGCCAAGCACACCCAGGGCAAAGGGTATCTCTGATGTTCCCATATACGGTATATTCATGGAAATACCACGTGAAAATGAATTTCACCAAGGGAAATTGCCCTGCCAAAATCTGCAGATCAGGCAAAATTACATACAGACATGTTATCGGGAGAAACCCACGCAGAAATGCTGATGAGTTCTCTTGTTTTGTTGTTTAAGCAAACTGAAATGGAACTGTGGAAAACTCAACTGCAGCTTGGAAAAGGAGACACTGTGAGAAACCAAAATTAACAAAACTAGCCAATGCTATCGTTTTTGCTTCTGTTTTCAGTTTGTTCTTTATTTTAGTGGTTGGATCAATGTTGCTTATATCCTTTGAACAAATCTTTTGTGGACAGAAAAAAGCAGGGCATTCATTTTAAAAATACGAATGAATATATTCCCAGTGGCAGGTGGGAGGGGGGGGGATGGTCCCCAGGTGTTTTGGTTAAAAGCAAGCTTATTTAGGGGCACTTTTGAGCATGCTCATCCCAACACCTTAAATTGAGTCCTGTAGTTCACTGGCAGCCAGTGTAATGCTTTCAGAACCAGTGTCACAAAGTCCCACTGGCTTGTCCAAGATGTAGTGATGTCCACAAAACTGGATGATTTTAAGAGAGGATTAGACCAATTCCTGGAAGGGAGGGTGAGCACAGCCCAAAGGCCTTCCCCGATGGCCTCCACCAGTTTCCACCCAAGAAGAGGAAGCAGGGAAATGTCAACTATGGTAGAAATTGAGAACGGCTGTCTTGAAGTCACTCTCATGGGGGCCACTGGCAACCTTGGAGAAAGAAGCCCCCTTGCCCAGGAAACTGGTCCACTCTCTTCCCCACCACCAAGCTGAATTTACTGAAATGTGTTATTACAGATTTTATAGCAACAGCTTGTTTGGATCAGATGGCATACTTTAGGATTGGGATGGCAATCAGATCCTAAGAGCCTGGATCAGGCCAAAGGGGACTCATCTAGTCCATCAACCTGGTCTCACAGTGGCCAACCAGATGCCCCATTTGGGGAGCTCTCAAGGGGGACAGAGGGGCAAGAGAATTCCCTACCCATCCCTTTGGAATTCCCAGCAACTTGTATTCAGAGGCAGGTTTAAAATGAATAAAGAGGAGAGCTGTGGAGCTCAGAGAAGAAGCATCTGAGAAGAAGGCCATACCTGGAGCCACCAGCATCAGGAGGAGGAAAGCAACAGAGAGGAGGCAGAAGATCTTCATGGCTGGAGGTTGGTGCGAATCCTGGAGATGCCAGAAGCCAAGTGGAAGAGCAGTTGACTGGGGAAGGAGAGGTCCCTCTACTTATAGGTGGATGGAGGACTGTTGAAACCTTGTGGGAAGCCAAATGTCTTTTACAGGATATATGTCACAAACCCTGTGGGGCAGAAGAACATGAGAAGAGCCATCCGGATTTGAGTAATTCTCTTGTGCAAAACCACATATGGAATAATGACCACAAACCAAGCTAGTGTCACTGACTGACAAAGAGAAGCAGAGAGAGTTGTTTCTGAAGCTATGCCATTGGAGAATTAATTTCCCAGCAGCAATGCATTGACTTTACCATGAAGTTAATAGAGGAAAAGCACATTCTTGGAGGAGAGGGCTATCAGGACTCCTGGCCCCCAGGACTCTGTCTCCCCTGCACTGCTGGAGTCTGTAGGTCTCTGAACTCCAGTTGCTCAGAATCACAAGAGAGGGCGTGGTTGTTTCTCACATGTGTGTTTCTGGTAGCCTTCTAGTTACCATTCCCAACAATGGTTGACTCTGGTAGGCTGTTGGTCTGATTCAGCAGGGATCCTCTTATGCCCTTTGCAGAGTTAAGGTTTCTTAATGCATTTAAAAAAGATCCTTCACAGCACACAGTTAAAGAATGGAGTTTGCTCCTACAAGAGATGGTGCCACCAAATTAGATGGTTTTCAAAGGCTATTCCTTGTGGTTTATCAATGGCTACTGGTACCCCACTGTATCAGTTTGGGTACCTGTTATGTGACTGGAGAACCACCTTGGAAAATTCAAAGAAGAGACAATTTGGAAGGATGATTCTGTTCTGGTTCACATAATATTGTGGAAAGTGCAAATTAGCTGGGCAGACCTTTAAATACCAGCTGAATTGAATGCCTACCATTTCCCTGGCAAAAACACAAAGAGGACCCCACTGGCAAGCAATCCATTGAAGAATGGCAGTGCGATTTCTTAGCATCCTTTCGATGTCATGCCTTTCCTTTTCCATATTTGGAGGACAAATAGCAGGGAAAAGGAAAGACATATCTTCTTTGACACCTCAAAAAAGGTTATTTATGTATGCCACTATGGCGGCCCGTGTTTTGTTAGCCCCAAAATGGAAAACGCGCGAGGTCCCAACCAAAGAAGAATGGCAACTTAAACTGACGGAATATGCAGCAGCTTGAGGATCTAATTTATAGAATAAAGGAACAAGAATAATATTTGTTTAAAGAAGATTGGAAAATATTTATTGAATATATAGGGGGAAATTGTGTGCACTTGAAAATGTTGGTAGCATTAAGATAAATTCAACTGTGTAAATAAATTTTGATGGAAATAATAATGGAATAGTGAATGGTTTAGTTTATATAAAATATGCAGGGATTTATGCTATGCAAAATGAACCATGGAAAGAGAAGAAGGGAAGTCATTGATATTTTAAGGTTGTCTAAATGGATATTCTAAATTGTAAAAGAGAAAATTTTATAGAAATTATATTATATTATATTATATTATATTATATTATATTATATTATATTATATTATATTATATTATATTATATTATTATATTATATTATATTATATTATATTATATTATATTATATTAATGAAAGGCATATCTTCTCAGAGATTCTTACACTTTGCTTCAACTTTGCATTTCAATGTTTGATGAGGGCCAAAAAACCAATAGGCTTATTTGTAAATAAATTAATATCCATATGTCGTTCTTCTACTTCCCATTTTTGGTTTATTTTGGATGCTGAAGGTTCTTTGCTATTGCCCCCTCAGCAGTGTCAAAGCAATGATTCTTCAACATCAACTTTGTTGGACTGGTCATGTGGTTTAGATGCCTGATTAGTATCTTCCAAAGCAACTACTCAATTCCCAACTTCAGAATGGAAAGTGTAATGCTGGTGGACAACAAAAGAAATGTCCACTGTGAAAGAGAGCGAGAATGCAAGTTGGGATGGATACCAAAGGGGCAAGATGGGAGAGCTGGACACATCACAGCCTTCACCAACCTGTTGCCCTCCAGATGTTTGGGACTACTACTCCCATCGCCCCATGCAGGACCATGTGGGGCTGAGGCTGGTGGGAGTTTTTGCATTTCTATGCCACTTGCTTGTGAAAACAGCCTCTAATTGGTTTACAAAAGAGAGTGTGAGCTTATGGGAGAGAGCAAGGAGTGCTGGACTAGACAAGCCTTTGGGCTGGTCCATTTCAGGGCTCTCTCTTCTCATGCTAAGTCCATCAGATCCACATCTCATACCATCATTTCTGCCTGGGCTTTCTCTCCACCATCTGCAACTCAATGGCTTGTCTCCAAATTCACAAATTGACTCCTGATTCCTCTCTTCTCCCTGGACAATGGTGGACGTTGATCTTTCAAATTTCAGTGGTGCCTGGTGCAAGCACCCCTACCCCACACCTCATGTGGGAAAACACTGCCCTTAACCCATCTCTGCTCCAGGAACCACCAAATCTGTTCTGGAGAGTCATTCCAATCCTTAGAGCAGATTTTGAGGTTGCCTGGGGGGAGTCTTCAGTGGAGAGGAGGGAAATGTTCTATACCAATCAGAAATCTCTTGCCTGAACAGGACAGCAGCCTACATGACATTTAGAAAACACCTGAAGGCAGCCCTGTTCAGGGAAGTTTTTAATTTGTGATGTGTTAATGTATTTTAATGTTTGCTGGAAGCCACCCAGAGTTGCTGGGGAGACCCAGCCAGATGGGCAGGGTACAAATAAATTATTATTATTATTATTATTATTATTATTATTATTATTATTATTATTGAAAACAACCCAATCATTCCAGCACCAAACTTTTCCATGCCATTGATCATACGCTATATCCATTTTTCCAAAGGAAGGGCAGGTATAATCCTCTCTTTCCCCTGAATGCTCTTTGATCACCAACCTGCTGCTTTCTGATCTGGTCTGAATGTGTGTGTTGTGCTGTTTGTATTTTACTTGTAGTCCTGAATCAACACTTTGTTTTGATATTGTTGGCAATGGCAGGCATTGGCATAAAATTGTGTGCATTGTTGTGAATCTATGTGTCTGTGGGAGAGAGATGGGGGCTCAGAAGAGGGGCACTCCAAAGGGAGGATCACACTCTCATATTATTCTGGGGGAGGATTATTAGTGGTCTGAGCTGTTGGTCTGTGTTGTGTCCTGTCCTGTGAAACTTATAGGACATCTGCTATCTTTTGCAATCTACACAGACATGGGATGTCTTCAGCATCCTTTCCTGAGAGACTGAAGTGCAAGATGCAGCAGGCAAGGTGGGAAGCCTGTGGTCACACTGCTAAGTGCTGTTTCCTCACCATGTCTGGCTCCAAGTCAGACAAATATTGCTCCATGATCATCGAATGTCCACAGGCAGCAAAGGTGTGTGAAGTAACAGGCAGCTGCTTCCGTGAAACACACAGGAATTGGGAATTGGCTCAGATCAGAAGGAGGTTCGTGTGTGCGTGTGTGAGGTTGGTGAGAGTGGGGGATAGCAATGCCAGGTCAAAATGGAGCAAAATGCCATTTATTATAGAAGCCTAGAATTGTAGAGTTGGAAGGGACCCTGAGGGTCATCTAGTCCAAGCTAAAGAATCCCTGACAGGTGGCCTTCCAATCTCTGCTTGAAAACCTCCACTGAAGAAGCAGAGCCCACCACCTTCCAAGGGGGGTCCATTCCACTGTCAAACAACTCTTACCCTCAGAAGGATCTTCCTAATGTTCAGTCGAAATCTCCATTCATGGAATTAGAATTCATTGGTTTGGGCCCTACCTTCCAGAGCAGGACAAAGCAAGCCTGCTCTATCTTTTATGAGACAGTCCTTGAGATATTTGAAGATGGCTCTCATATCTCATTCTTTCCGAGCTAAGCCTGACCTACTACTTTCCTCCATTCCACCATTCCTCATCAGCAGCGCCTTGCAGAGCCAGGCAGAGGCCCGGGCCAGGTAGATAATGTGCCCCCCCTTTTTTTTACCCTGGGGATCTCTGATAAGCAAGTATATAAATAATTTTCACAAAAGTTATGCTGACAAATAATTTTATTTCAAGGCTTGAACCGTATCTGCATATAAAGACAAAATGGAAAATATAGATATACAATAGTGCTTTTTAAAAATACATAGGGAAAAGGATTATTTTAAGTATTTACATTTAAAGATGCTTTCCTAGCTTTCTTTTCTGCGAATTCTTCAATTATTCAGGAAAAATCAAGCAATTTCGCCTTATCGTGGTTTATGTTTATCATTGCTAAACCATTTAGGCGTTCTTGAGCCATTGTGCATCCCCTGCAATTGTGAATATGCTGACTGACCGAGCCCCCCTTTGGAATCGGAGGCCTGAGCCAAGTGGCCCATATGCCCCCCCCGTCTGGGCCTGCTCATCAGGCTTCACTCCCAGACCTCGGATCCTGTTGGTTGCCCTCCTCTGCACACGTTCCAGCTTGTCAACATCCTTCTTAAATTGTGGTCCCCAGAACTGGACACAGGACTTTAGGTGGGGTCTTACCAAGGCAGAAGAGAGCAGGACTATGACTTCATCAACACACATGAGGGTTACTGATGGGAAACTGGATTACTTGGTGCCAAGACCCCCAAATGTCAACAGCCTGTAGGGGTCCAGAGCCTGCAGGTTCTTAATGTACCCTCATGGGGTGTGAACTGGTGGTGACAGACCAGCAATGAGACTTTGGAGTCATAGTAGAAGATGTGGGCCCTGTGTGCAGCAGCTGTGGAAAAGATGAACTCCATGCAAGGGATCATTAGGAAAAGGATAGTAATGTGAGTTGCCAATATCATCGTGCCATTATGCAAACTTATGGTGTGACCACCTTTGGAATCCTGCGCAGTTCTGGTCACCTCACCTAAAGAAGAAGATTGTAAAGTTGGAAAAGTTTCCATCAGCCCTAGCCTCACATGGTCCTCCTGCATGCTGGGGGTGATGGGACTTGTAGTCCCAAACATCTGAGGCACGAGGTTGCAAAGGCTATGATGTGCACAGGTGTGAGTTGTGGTCTGTGCCCAGATCTGTGGTCTTCCCCCTTTTGTTGTTGTTGTTTGGCTTTTCTGTCATATCTCGTTGTCAACACATACTATGTTACAGTCATACATAATATAATAAGAAAAAGATAGCATAGATACAAAACATCAACATATGATAGGTGGTGAATGTGGGGTGGTGAATGCTTCTCTCTGTGAGGGAGCCTTCCCAGACCCACTGAAAGAGGCGGTCATTAAACCGCTTCTTAAAAAAACATCTTTAGACCCGGCCAATATGGCCAATATGGCCAACTATTGCCCAGTCTCAAATCTTCCATTCTTGGGCAAGGTGATTGAGCGGGTGGTTACTGAGCAACTCCAGGCATGCCTGGAGGATGTGGCCATTTGAATCCCTTCCAATCAGGATTCAGGCCTCATCATGCGTCTGAAACTGCCTTGGTTGAGCTGGTTGATGATCTCTGGCAAGCTAGGGACAAAATTAAAAGCTGTTTCCTAGTTCTGCTGGATCTCTCAGCAGCCTTTGATACCATCGACCATGACATCCTTCTGGACTGTCTAGAGGAGTTGGGAGCTGGGGGCACTGTTATACAGTGGTTCCGCTCCTTCCTCCTGGGCCATGTCCAGAAAAAGCGCTGTTGGAGGATGAGTGTTCAGACCCCTGGGCTCTCACTTGTGGGGTGCCTCAGGATTCTGTCCTCTCCCCCATGCTTTTTAACATCTATATGAAGTCGCTGGGAGAGATCATCGGTGGTTTGGGCTGGGTGTTTATCAGTATGCGGATGATACCCAGCTCTACCTCTCTTTCAAATCAGAACCAGTGAAGGCGGTGAATGTCCTTTGTGAGTGTCTGGAGGCAGTTGCAGGATGGATGGTGGCTAACAGATTGAGGTTGAATCCTGACAAGACAGAAGTACTGTTTTGGGGAGACAGGTGACAGGCAGGTGTGGAGGACTCTCTGGTCATGAATGGGGTAAGTGTGCGCAGCCTGGGAGTCATTTTGTCCATGGAGGCGCAGGTCACTTCTGTGTCCAGGGCAGCTGTCTACCAGCTCCATTTGGTACGCAGGCTGAGACCCTCCCTGCTTGCGCACTGTCTTGCCAGAGTGGTGCATGCTCTAGTTATCTCCCGCTTGGAGTACTGCAATGCGCTCTACGTGGGGCTACCTTTGAAGGTGACCTGGAAACTACAACTAATCCAGAATGCGGCAGCTAGACTGGTGAAAGACCTACATTGGCTCCCAGTACGTTTCCAAGCACAATTCAAAGTATTGGTGCTGACTTTTAAAGCCCTAAACGGCCTCGGTCCAGTAGACCTGAAGGAGCGTCTCTACCCCCATCATTCAGCCCAGACACTGAGGTCCAGCTCTGAGGGCCTTCTGGCGGTTCCCTCCCTGCAAGAAGCGAAATTACAGGGAACCAGGAAGAGGGCCTTCTTGGTAGTGACGCCCACCATGTGGAACGCCCCCCATCAGATTGTGGGAATGTTCAGGGTTGCAGGAGAGGATATGTTGTTTATTAATATCCTTCCTAACTTGCACTAGCAAGTTCCTTTACTTAGCAGAGTTTACATTCCCCTTCTCATGCACAGCAGAAAGCTGGTTGCAGGCTCGTTAGAACCTCTTGTTGTTGTTTAGTCATTTAGTCATATCCGACTCTTCGTGACTCCATGGACCAGAGCACGCCAGGCACTCCTGTCTTCCACTCCCTCCCGCAGTTTGGTCAGACTCATGTTGATAGCTTCGAGAACACTGTCCAACCATCTTGTCCTCTGTCGTCCCCTTCTCCTTGTGCCCTCCATCTTTCCCAACATCATGGTCTTTTTCAGGGAGTCTTCTCTTCTCATGAGGTGGCCAAAGTATTGGAGCCTCAGCTTCAGGATCTGTCCTTCCAGTGAGCACTCCGGGCTGATTTCCTTAAGAATCAAGACCAAGCATTCAAAAGGAAATGAGATAGTAGTAATGGGGGATTTCAACTATCCTGATATTTGTTGGATGTCAAACTCAGCCAAGAGCATAAGGTCGAACAGATTCCTCACTGGCCTTGCAGACAATTTCATTGTCCAGAAAGTGGGAGAAGCAACAAGAGGATCAGCCATTTTAGATCTGGTCCTAACCAATAGTGATGACCTGGTTAGTGGGGTAGAAGTGGCAGGATCATTAGGTGGGAGTGATCATGCTCTTCTGGAGTTTATTATACATCAGAAAGGAGCAACCAAGCATACTAAGACTCAAATTCTAGACTTTAAGAAAGCCGACTTCAGAAAACTTAGGGAAATGCTGGGTGTGATCCCATGGTCGGTAATACTAACAGGGAAGGGAGTTCATGATGGATGGGAGTTTGTTAAAAGGGAGATATTAAAAGCACAACTTCAAGCAGTACCAATGAGACGAAAAGATGGAAGGTGCCTAAAGAAGCCAGGGTGGCTATCTAAAGAACTTTTAACTGAGTTAAGATTTAAAAGGGATATGTACAAGAAATGGAAAAAGGGGGAAACCACCAGAGAGGAATTCAAACAAATAGCCAGCACATGTAGAGACAAAGTCAGAAAAGCTAAAGCACAGAATGAACTCAGGCTTGCTAGAGAGGTTAAAAGCAATAAAAAGGGTTTTTATGGGTATGTCCGTAGCAAAAGGAAGAACAAGGAAACAGTGGGGTCACTTAGAGGAGAAGAAGGTGAAATGCGAACAGGGGACGCAGAAAGGGCAGAACTCCTCAATACCTTCTTTGCCTCAGTCTTCTCCAAAAAAGAAAACAATGCCCGACCTGAAGAATATGGAGCAGATGATTCAGCAGGGGAAACACAGCCCAAAATAAGTAAGGAGGTAGTACAAGAACACTTGGCTAGTTTAGATGTATTCAAGTCTCCAGGGCCAGATGAACTACATCCCAGAGTATTAAAAGAACTGGCAGAGGTGATTTCAGAACCACTGGCAATAATCTTTGAGAATTCCTGGAGAACAGGCGAAGTCCCAGCAGACTGGAGGAGGGCAAATGTTGTCCCTATTTTCAAAAAGGGGAAAAGAGAGGACCCAAACAATTATCGCCCAGTCAGCCTGACATCAATACCAGGAAAGATTCTAGAGCAGATCATTAAGCAAACGGTCTGTGAGCACCTAGAAAGGAACGCTGTGATCACTAAAAGTCAGCATGGGTTTCTGAAAAATAAGTCATGTCAGACTAATCTGATCTCATTTTTTGACAGAATTACAAGCCTGGTAGACGAAGGGAACACTGTGGATGTAGCCTATCTTGATTTCAGCAAGGCCTTTGACAAGGTGCCCCATGATATTCTTGTAAAGAAGCTGGTAAAATGTGGGCTAGACAATGCTACCATTCAGTGGATTTGTAACTGGCTGGCTGACCGAACCCAAAGGGTGCTCATCAATGGCTCCTCTTCATCCTGGAGAGAAGTGACTAGTGGGGTGCCACAGGGTTCTGTCTTGGGCCCAGTCTTATTCAACATCTTTATCAATGACTTGGATGATGGGCTTGAGGGCATCCTGATCAAGTTTGCAGATGACACCAAGTTGGGAGGGGTGGCTAATACCCCAGAGGACAGGATCACACTTCAAAATGACCTTAACAGATTAGAGAACTGGGCCAAGGCAAACAGGATGAATTTTAACAGGGAGAAATGTAAAGTACTACACTTGGGCAAAAAAAATGAAAGGCACAAATACAGGATGGGTGACACCTGGCTTGAGAGCAGTACAAGTGAAAAGGATCTAGGAGTCTTGGTAGACCACAAACTTGACATGAGTCAACAGTGTGATGCAGCAGCTAAAAAAGCCAATGCAATTCTGGGCTGCATCAATAGGAGTATAGCATCTAGATCAAGGGAAGTAATAGTACCACTGTATTCCGCTCTGGTCAGACCTCACCTGGAATACTGTGTCCAGTTCTGGGCACCACAGTTCAAGAAGGATACTGACAAGCTGGAACGTGTCCAGAGGAGGGCAACCAAAATGGTCAAAGGCCTGGAAACGATGCCTTATGAGGAACGGCTTAGGGAGCTGGGTATGTTTAGCCTGGAGAAGAGAAGGTTAAGGGGTGATATGATAGCCATGTTCAAATATATAAAAGGATGTCATATAGAGGAGGGAGAAAGGTTGTTTTCTGCTGCTCCAGAGAAGCGGACACGGAGCAATGGATTCAAACTACAAGAAAGAAGATTCCACCTAAACATTAGGAAGAATTTCTTGACGGTAAGAGCTGTTGGACAGTGGAATTTGCTGCCAAGGAGTGTGGTGGAGTCTCCTTCTTTGGAGGTCTTTAAGCAGAGGCTTGACAGCCACCTGTCAGGAATGCTTTGATGGTGTTTCCTGCTTGGCAGGGGGTTGGACTGGATGGCCCTTGTGGTCTCTTCCAACTCTATGATTCTGTGATTCTGTGATTCTATGATTCTATGATTCTATGAATTGATAGGTTTGATCTTCTTGCAGTCCATGGGACTATCAAGAGTCTCCTCCAGCACCATAATTCCAAAGCATCAATTCTTCAGCCTTCTTTATGGTCCAGCTCTCACTTCCATACATCACTACTGGGAAAACCATAGCTTTAACTATACGGACCTTTGTCGGCAAGGTGATGTCTCTGCTTTTTAAGATGCTGTCTAGATTTGTCATTGCTTTTCTCCCAAGAAGCAGGCGTCTTCTAATTTCGTGACTGCTGTCACCATCTGCAGTGATCTTGGAACCCAAGAAAGTGAAATCTCTCACTGCCTCCATTTCTTCCCCTTCTATTTGCCAGGAGGTGATGGGGCCAGTGGCCATGATCTTAGTTTTTTTGATGTTGAGCTTCAGACCATATTTTGCGCTCTCCTCTTTCACCCTCATTAAAAGGTTCTTTAATTCCTCCTCACTTTCTGCCATCAAGGTTGTATCATCAGCATATCTGAGGTTGTTGATATTTCTTCCGGCAATCTTAATTCCGGTTTGGGATTCATCCAGTCCGGCCTTTCGCATGATGAATTCTGCATATAAGTTAAATAATCAGGGAGACAATATATAGCCTTGTCGTACTCCTTTCCCAATTTTGAACCAATCAGTTATTCCATATCCAGTTCTAACTGTAGCTTCTTGTCCCACATAGAGATTTCTCAGGAGACAGGTGAGGTGATCAGGCACTCCCATTTCTTTAAGAACTTGCCATAGTTTGCTGTGGTCGACACAGTCAAAAGCTTTTGCGTAGTCAATGAAGCAGAAGTAAATGTTTTTCTGGAACTCTCTAGCTTTCTCCATAATCCAGTGCATGTTTGCAATTTGGTCTCTGGTTCCTCTGCCCCTTTGAAATCCAGCTTGCACTTCTGGGAGTTCTCGGTCCACATATTGCTTAAGCCTGCCTTGTAGAATTTTTAGCAAAACCTTGCTACCGGGTAGCGTGTGAAATGAGCGCAATTGTGCGGTAGTTGGAGCATTCTTTGGTACTGCCCTTCGTTGGGATTGGGATGTAGACTGATCTTCTCCAATCCTCTGGCCCCTGCTGAGTTTTCCATACTTGCTGGCATATTGAGTGTAGCACCTTAACAGCATCATCTTTTAAAATTTTAAATAGTTCCGCTGGAATATCATCACTTCCACTGGCCTTGTTGTTAGCAATGCTTTCTAAGGCCCATTTGACTTCACTCTCCAGGATGTCTGAACATATTATGCAATTCAATCTGCCTCAGATTGAATTGTATGTTCCTGGTAAGATCCCCTTTTAAAGTTTACTCACGATCACGCAGAGCACAGTGTGACCCCTGAAGGCAGGCTTTAGGCTTAAAGTTACAAACTTATACTAACAGGTTTATTCTGAGCTGGGGGACTGCTTGGCTGGCAGCCAGCAAATCAGTCCAGGAAGTTCACAGGATGAAAAGAAGATGGAAAAGAGGAGAGAGTGGCAGCATGCCTTGTCCTTTTACCAGGTCTGGAAAGGTCACGCTCACCCACTAGTCACATGCAAAAGGAAGGATGCTCCAGGCCAGGAGGAACAGGAAGTTTCGACTGGCTGGGCCAACATCCCCTTGCATGTCCACTCTAGAAAAACAAGGAATATTGTATTTGACTGCTCTCAGTGGAATACATCCCACACAGATGTCAAGGAAATAAACAACTATCTGACTTTTAGAAGACATCTGAAGGCAGCTCTGTTTAGGGAAGTTTTTAATGTTTGATGTTTTATCGTATTTTTAATATTCTGTTGGGAGCCACACAGAGTGGGTGGGGTATAAATAATAAGTTGTTGTTGTTGTTGTTGTTGTTGTTGTTGTTGTTGTTGTTGTTGTTGTTGTTTTCATCTCTGTTCCAGGACAGTTCACTCTGCTCTATCGAGAAATTCCTCATCTTTCCCATTAGCTCAAAGTGTGGATAGGTGGGCCTCAAGTTGCTGTACCTTCTCTTGCAGCAAGACAACCAACTTGCACTTGCTGGAGGAGCAGTTTTGCACGTTCACAGGCAGGAGGACAAACATGGAATGAGCACAGCCAAGGGGTGTGTATGCGCTGTAATCTGACCCAAAAAGCTCAACAAAAATCCTGGCTATGCCCATGAAACATGGCACAGATATTGCAGGTCACTGCATCAGCTCCCTTGTCGTTCATGCCTCTTGGTCCTATGTACACTGTGAAATAACAATCTGGGTCTCCCTCTCAAACTCCTGGATTCGAGCTCCCAGAGACTGCAGTCAGCTAAAGAGAACTGTGCTGAATCGAAACAAACAGCAATGGGATTTTCTATGGAATGCTATTTGTTCTGATTTAGAACTAAAGAGCAGGTTTCCCAGGGGAAAGCAGCAGGGCCAAGGCAAAACCTATGTCTAGAAAGCACAAGCAGAAAACATCTGGACCTGTGCTTTCCAGGCATGGGTCAGGTGGAAGTATGGACAGGCTCTGTATCTACACAGGTTGTACCTCCCGGAGACTAGCACGGTTATGAAAGTAATCAGCAATTTGTCAGCTTGTCCATGCTGGTTATTGGACACTATTGCACAGGTATTGTGGTGCAGCCCAACTTACCTCTCAATTTCCTGCCAACCTAGCAGTTCAAAAGCACGCCAGCGCAAGTAAATAAATAGGTACTGCTGTGGCGGGAAGGTAAATGGTGTTTACATGTGTTCTGGCTTCAGCCACTGTGTTCCGTTGCGCCAGAAGTGGTTTAGTCCTGCTGGCCACATGACTAGGAAAGCTGTCTGTGGACAAACGCTGGCTTTCTCAGCCTGAAAGCAAGATGAGCGCTACAACCCCATAGTCGCCTTTGACTGGACTTAACCATCCAGGGGTCTTTACCTTTTTTTACCTTACCTCCCAATTATGAAATATAATAATATTACTACTACTACTACTAGTAGTAGTAGTAGTTCCTCCTTAATAACCAATAAGTATTCAGTGGAATTAGGGAACAGAGCAGTGTTTGATTGCTTCTTGCTTCTTGCCCCTCCCATTCACCCATCAGACAGGAAAAGAGTTTTAACTGGACTCAATTTATTGAAGTTCTTAAAGCAGAGAAGCCCACAATGCCAAGCAAGATCACTGCCCACCTCCAGACACATTTTTTAAAAATACATTCTCTCCTTCCTGTAGAAAGAAAGCTATTCTACTGCACCATGGGAGTTACAGTATGTAAATGCTTGTATAGAAAGAAGCAGCTGGATTTTGATTGTAGAGATCACTTTCACTAAAGGGGAAATCCGGAGAAATGCTGGATCTCAAAGGCTGCAGCCACTTGTCCACTCAGAGAGATCCTTTCCTTTGCAATGGTTCTTCCAAGCAACCCTAAAAGAAAAAAAAAATGAGGATGGTGGGGAGTAATGCGACTGCTCTTTGGACTGCTATGGGTGAAATGGATTGCTTTTAAAAACCTCAGAAAGCTTCCCAGTGAGGCATCAGCACCAGCTGCTCATTCCTTCTTCCTGTTCACTGTGTGACCTTGACTGGGCCAGATTGACCATAGAATCACATAATGTTTTGCCCCCTGGTCCCCCTCCTGCTCCCCTGCAATCTATTAAAAACCCATCCCTGGTTTTTTTCCCTTTTAACAACAAAGGGACTTGTGCAATTTACAAGGCATATCATGGCCTCTTCAAGAAATAAATCGTTTCCAAGTTCATGTTACATACCTATAACTGCCCTTGTATTTTTGTAAGTCTTACAAGATGCAAGTGTAACAAGTTCTGCCAGTGGTGTAAAATGATTGTCCTTTTCTTCTTTTCCTTGCATAATCTGCATTTTAAGGACAATTTTCTTTCTTTTGCTAAAATCCAAACTGGTCTGTACTGTACTGTTAAGCTTAGGCTACCCAGATTTTTTCCCTGTCAGGTTTGTCTGGCTGCAATTAGCAAATGCAAAATCAAGTCCTTAAACTTGATAAGCTTATTATACCCTGTAAACATAGAAAGCAAAAAACATTCTGGAGTAAATTCAAGATTACCACTTGTAATGCTAATCAGTTCCCTTTGGACATCAGACCAGAACCTTCATATTGTGGTGCATTTCCATCAGAAGAATGATCAGTGTTGGTGGTCAATGTAGAGTCTACCTATCCACACCCCAGAATGACCTGATGGAACCTTATTTTTCACGGAACTTTAAGCATGCTAAAGACCAGCTTTCTCAAACCTAGTGCCCTCTGTATATTTTGGACTATAACTCCCACCATCCCTGACCATTGGCCACACTGGCTGAAGGTGATGGAAATTAGAGTTCAAACTATTGGGAAGGCACCAGGCTGGGGAAAGCTGCTCAAGATCCTTGTTTTTGTATCCCTTCTCCTAGCTTTCTCATAAACCATTTTTTACCCCCAGGGCCAAGAACAAATGGAAAAGCTGCAGTACATGAACCTAATAAGAGCCTGGCTGGGTCAGGTGGGTCAAGACCATCTATTGCAGCTCCTGAACCGCTTGCTGTGCTGTACAATGCTATGCTATGCCTTGTAGTGGCCTTGAATGTACGAACATGTTCCCCAACAATTTGCCAAGCATTTATTAGGACTTTGCTTTGGAAGAAATCAGACTCTCACACTGACTCAGGACTGCAATACCTCAAGGACCACCTCTCCCAATATGAACCGACCAGAACCTTGCGATGATCATCTGAGGCCCTTCTAGACACAATAATAACAATCTGCTTATTTACAGCTACTGTTTCTGGGTTTGAGGAAGCAAGGGAAAATCTTTAAAATAGTTTCAGTTTCCCAAAGTACTAAGTCATCTGCCCCAGGGTTGTTTCCCAATCAGCAACAAAACTCAGACAGCCTCATCCTTTCCTACATTACCATCTATTTATTATTACACCTATATCCCACGTTTCCTTCAATGTGCTCGGGGTGGCATATGTTGTTCTCCCCTCTCTCTATCTTATCTTCTCAAGAACCCTGTGAGGTAGATTAGGCTGAGAGACTAAGTATCAGCCCATGAGCCAGCAGTGGCATAGCATGGGAGGGCACAGGGGCAGTTGCCGTGGGTGCAAAATTGTTAGGGGCGCAAAATTTAAACACCCAGTGCTGCCTCAATACAGCTGTGCCCTTCTGTTGCTGGGCTCTCTTGAAAATGGTTTTTCCATGGGAACCAGGAAGTTACTTCTCCAGACAACAGAACAACTCTTCTAATCTCTGCAGCTGCGATCTCCTGCGTGACACCAACACTGTTAGGCAGTGCGCATGTGTACTTCATCCGTTTCCCTTCCTCCCACTGACCCTGGGTGCTGGCAACCCATGCTACACCACTGTAAGTCAGGATTTGAACTCAGGCCTCCCAGGTCCATCACTTTTAACCACTGCTGTACAGTGGCTCAGACTGTTCCCTTAAACTCACACCTGGATACTTACAGCTCCCAACAGGCAACAGCCACCAAAAGCCATTGCTGTACATTTAAGGAAGCATCTTGGAGGCATCACCAGTGCCTAGTGAGGAAGAATCTTCAGCTGCTAGCTGCAACAAAGCCTAGTGAAAGACACGTCTCTATGCAGTCACAACAACTGAAATCTCAGCTGCTATTCAGTCTTGCCAGCAGTGAGAAGTTAGTAAGACTCACCAGGCATCCATCCCTTGGGGGTCACGAACAACTGTCTTAGCACACTCAATGTCATCTGTGATGTCGTCATTTGTGAAAGCTGTTGAAAAAATTAGCAGAAAGAAAAGGAGGGTATTTGGTTTTCTAAAGAGTTTTCCAATCCCATAAAGCACATCCTGCCTTTGCACTCAGGAAGGATACATTGGGTTGCCTCAGAATTGTGGAAGTGCTTTCCCCTTCAAACTCAAAGCTGGAATACTTTGGGGGAGCATTTAGAGCATTTCCCCTTTGAACTGGCCTTCAGATATTAGGGCAGGGCTGGAAAGTATGTTTCAGCCTGAGGGCCACAGTTCCTCTTGGGAAGTCTTATGGGGGCCACATGCTAGTGCAGAGGCAAAAGTGGGTGGGTCAAAGGATAGGACTCTTTATGCAGCCAGCTACAGTAGCCATAGAACAGTCAGAGTTTTCAACCCCCATCTTGTCTCTTTATACTCCAGGCAGGCAAGCAAGGGGTTCTCATCACAGTTCAAGGGCACATTCAGGTGAAGCACTTGAGCTGCACACAGAACAGGGCCATGAGACAGGGCATGGTCAAGGGAAAGTCATGGGAGGTGGACAGATATGTCTGGAAGGCCACATTTGCCCTGACGTTCTCCCTCCCTGTGTGGGGGTTATGTGTTTGTGTGTTAATTACAGTATAGTGACTACAAGTTCAGAGAAAAGTTCCCCCTCTCCCCTCATCATGTGTGCCCCGTGCCCTTGCCAAATCTGCTTCAGAGGGTCAGGGGGACCCTTAGCACAGATTGAGGGGTCGTGCTGGGAGAGGAGAGGGGCATAATGTTCCAATGTGGAAACAGAAATCCTTGGCTTATGGAACGTTTATTTAGTGCTGTGTTGGATTCCACCCTGTGCTAGCTACTCAGTAACAGCTGTAGGAATCATAACAGCGCTACTTATTCACACAATTAATTCACCTTACTCAAAGCATTCTGGCTGTCATCATGGATGGGTGAAAGCCTGAAAATGCATTTTCTTACACTAGAATCAAGGGAGGGCTAAAGAGTGTGTCTGGGAATAGGTAGCGGGTTTGTGTGTGTGTGTGGGGGGGGACATTCAAGATTCACTGCTTCCTCTTCCATCCTTGACTGAAGCTAGGAGAAAGGGGAGCAGAAGAAGCCAATGGGTTGAGGATGCTTTCCCATCTAAGTTCAAGAACTGGATTTGGGGGCAAAAATTCTTCAGAACTATTCAACAGAGAGGGACAGGTAATGGCTTTTATTTGCTTCTCCAGCAAGACACAGTTGTTGGGAAGGAACAGGGGGTGAACTTCAGTTTGTTCTTCACCCTATTATCTTATTTGCATTTCTTGAAATAATATGCAGTCTTAAAGACAGATATCTTTCAAAACACAGTTTCAAAACCTCTAAATCCAGTTATCATTCCTAATCTTTCAATGCAGTTCTCCAGCCAAATAATATGCATGTTAGGGGAAAACCCATATATTAATGAGAACAACATAGAACGATACATTACATTAGTTACAGTTACATACAAATGTATGTATATTAGGAGAAATGCAACCCAAAATGCAAATGAATGTGCTACTCTTAATAAAACAAAACAATTTTAGTCAGAAATATGGAGAACTGAACTTTAGACAGGGAAAAGGAGAAACTGCCTTACTGGAAGGCTATTTCTAAATGGCCATTGCTGTGGTGGTGGAGTTGCAAGGGTGAGGCAAGGGACACAGGGGCAGGATGTATGAGCAACAGATCAGACCTCTATAGGGCACCACAGACACCGGGAATAAGCAAGACAATAGCCATGCATTAGTTACTATCACTGTATGGCGGGGTGGAAGTGGGTATGACAGCATCTCATGCCATTCAGTACAAGTGTGGAAGTCAGAACTTGTTCAGCAAGAGGATTTCACTGCCATAATAATAATAGCTGGTAGACAGCTGCCCTGGACACAGAATTAACCTGAGCCTCCATGGACAGCCGTGTGTCCAAAATGACTCCCAGGCTGCGCACCTGGTCCTTCAGGGGCACAGTTGCCCCAATCACAGTTCTCCCCCACACCTGCCCACCCCCTTTGGCTGATTAAACAATCTAGAGCCTTTTAAACAATAATAATATTATAATACTAGTGGACGTTCAGCCTGTTAAAATAACGGGCGCTAGAACATATGTGGTCAAACATTTGTAAAAACATCTTCTGATGTTCCTTCCTTCCCTCTCTTTCCCTCGCCCCCTGTCGGCCCGTCCCGTCCCGGTTCCCTTCTCCGGCCGGGACCCGCCTCTCCTCTCTTCTTCTGCCGCCGGCTCCGCGTCTCTTGGCGGCGCTCCCACATTCCTGCCCCCGGCCGGAGATTGGCTGCGAGGTGAGCGAAGCGGGCCCGTCGGGGCGCGCGTTGCTCTCTAGCCTTGGCAGCGGTGGCCGGGAAGGTGAGCCGCCTCCGCTCCGCTCCGCCCCTCCTCTCCTCCTCCTCCTCCTGCTGCTCCTCCTGGGCTCGCCTCCCCTCCGCTCCAGCGGCTCCCTCGCACGCAGCTTTCCGCGGGGCACCCCGTAGGGGCCAGGCGAGAGGCGCGCCGCGCTCCTCCACGCCGGGCTTGGCCTGCGGGCCGCGGGATGCCAAGATGCCCTCGCGGGGGCTGGCCGTGCTGTGGGTGCTGGTGCTGGGCTGGCCGGGCGCCGCTGCTTCTGCCTCCGCTTCTGCCACCGCCGAAGCGCCCCCCTCCTCCACCTCCTCTCCGCGCGCCCGTCTGCCTGCCTCTGCCTCTGCGTTCCAAGTCAACGGCGGGAGGAGCAGCAGCAGCAGCAAGCAGCTTAACCGCCTGCTTGCCTGCTTCGCGCGCGCCCAGCGTTCGGCCGGCCCTGATTGGTGCGCGCGTCTCTGCACTCCAATCCCTGTGTCCGTGGGGCACATGCGCAGTAGCGCAAACCCACGGACGGACGGACTGGACGCAGAGACACAGGGACTTTATTATATAGGATTAACAATAATAGTATTAACAATAATAATGACTGGAATAATCCAAGTTTATGCACCAACTACCGGTGCTGAAGAAACTGAAATTGACCAATTCTATGAAGACTTACAACACCTTATAGAAATGACACCAAAGAAGGATGTTCTTCTCATTATAGGGGATTGGAATGCTAAAGCAGGGAGTCAAGAGATAAAAGGAACAACTGGCAAGTTTGGCCTTGGAGTTCAAAATGAAGCAGGGCAAAGGCTAATAGAGTTCTCACCTTTGTCCATAGCCCGCCGGAGATCATCAACCAGCGCGACCAAGGCAGTTTCAGTCCCATGATGAGGCCTGAATCCCGATTGGAAGGGATCCAAATGGTCTGCATCCTCCAGGCGTGCTTGGAGTTGTTCAGCAACCACCCGCTCAATCACCTTGCCCAAGAATGGTAGATTTGAGACTGGGCAATATTTGGCCATATTGGCCGGGTCTAAAGATGTTTTTTTAAGAAGCGGTTTAATGACCGCCTCTTTCAGCGGGTCTGGGAAGACTCCCTCACAGAGGGAAGCATTCACCACCCCGCGGAGCCCATCGCCCAGCCCTTCCCGGCTAGCTTTTATTAGCCAGGATGGCAAGGATCAAGAAGACAGGTGGTCAGTTTCACTCGTCCAAGCAGCCTGTCCACATCCTTGGAGCTAACAGATTGGAATTGATCCCATGAAACATGACTAGACAGGGCTCTAGCACTCTCCCGCCGCGGCCCTGCTCCCACGGTGGAGTCTACCTCCTTCCGAATCTGAGCGACTTTATCTGCAAAAAACTTTGCAAAAGCATTGCAGGAGATCTTGGGGTCCCTACCAGACCCCGATGACGAAGGTGGTTCTGATAGCTTGCGAACCACCTGGAAGAGTCTCCTGCTGCTGTTTTCTGCAGATGCAATAGAAACAGTGAAGAAGGTCCTCTTCGCCGTCGCCATTGCCACTTGGTAGGCTCAAAGTTGAGCTCTAGCCCGTGTCCGGTCTGATTCAGAATGAGTTTTCCACCACCGGCGGAGTGGGTACTTCCTTCAAAAACACAACCCATCCTCTTTGGAAAATTGCAGAGGCCTTTTGCTAGCCATCTGTATGGCACCTAGTTGCTTACCACTGCAGGAGCTTCTGCATCCATTGGCTGTTTCGCCCTGTTGATTGTCACACCAATAGCGGCTGTTTATTTGAAAAACCCCATAGTCCTGACTGCCATCTGTGTTTGGTGGCCCCACAGCACTACTGTCATATTTGCTTTCATGATAAGCTGTGCAGATCCCTGGAACAAAGTGAGAAGGAAAAAGGGTCATCATGTGAGGGGGCAGAGGAGAGAGGGAGACTACTTTTCCCACTTCAAAGTTGCAATAACTTGAAACAAAGTAACTTTAAAACAATCTGTCAGTTAACTGTAGCAAATGTGTGTGACTTAAAAACAAAACAGCACTGAAAAGAAATGTTTAGGGTTGTGCATCGGATTGAACCCGACTGATCTGGGCTTTCGCCATGATGAGTGGAGGCAGCCCTGGACTGCTGAATATATGGGGCTATTGGGTGGGGCATCAAGCAGGGAGAGGGAGAGGCAGTTAATCCAAGCACAGGGGTCAGCAGACTTTTTCAGCAGGGGGCCGGTCCACTGTCCCTCAGACCTTGTGGGGGGATGGACTATATTTTGGGGGAAAATGAATGAATTCCTATGCCCCACAAATAACCCAAAGATGCATTTTAAATAAAAGCACACATTCTACTCATGTGAAAACACGCTGATTCCCGGACCATCCGCAGGCCAGATTTAGGAGGCGATTGGGCCTAAGCTTGCCTACCCATGCCCTAGCACTTGTAAACCAGCACCCAGGAGGAACGAATCCTCCGTTTACCAGCTGATGAGCAAAGGATTGGATGCTGCTGTGCTCTGGAGTGTTGTGCTTTGCAAAGCAGCCCCCCGATTGAATCCTCAGTGAAGTTGGAAGGGGGGAGGAGACATAGCTCTTAGAATCACAGAATGATAGAACTGTAGAGTTGGAAGAGTCATCTAGTCCAATCCCCTGCAGTGCTAAAGTATTCATGGCCATCCAACCTCTGCTTGAAAACTCCCTATAAAGGAGAGTCCTCTACCTTCTGAGGGAGACTGTTCCATTGTCAACCAGCTCTTACCATCAGGAAGCAAGCTTGCTCCATCTTCCATGTGACAGCCCTTTAGATATTTGAAGATAGCTATTATATCTTCTCTCAGTCTCCTCTTATCCAGGCCAACCATACCAACTCCCTCAACCATTCCTCATAAAGCTTGGTTTCCAGATCCTTGGTGATCTTGCTCGTGAATATCCAGCTTGTGAATATCCTTCTTAAATTGTGGTGCCCAGAGCTGGACACAGTGGGGTATACTAGTTGGGTAAGAGAGCTGGGGGGGGGGGTGGTGGAATCGCATTTGGCAATCATTGCTCCCCTTTGCTTTCAGATAGTACATGGGTAAAAGGCAAAGGGACCCCTGACCGTTATAATAATAATAATAATAATTTATTATTTGTACCCCGCCCATCTGGCCGGGTCTCCCCAGCCACTCTGGGCGGCTTCCAACAAATATAAAAATACATTAAAATATCACAGATTAAAAACTTCCCTGAACAGGGCTGCCTTCAGGTGTTTTCTAAAGGTCATGTGGTTGTTTATTGCTTTGACCTCTGATGGGAGGGCGTTCCACAGGGCGGGCGCCACCACCGAGAAGGCCCTCTGCCTGGTTCCCTGTAGCTTCGCTTCTCGGAGTGAGGGAACCGCCAGAAGGCCCTCGGCGCTGGATCTCAGTGCACGGGCTGAATGGTGGGGGTGGAGATGCTCCTTCAGGTATACAGGACCGAGGCCGTTTAGGGCTTTAAAGGTCAGCACCAACACTTTGAATTGTGCTCGGAAACGTACTGGGAGCCAATGTAGATCTCTCAGGACCGGTGTTATGTGGTCCCGGTGGCCACTCCCAGTCACCAGTCTAGCTGCCGCATTCTGGATTAATTGCAGTTTCCGGGTCACCTTCAAAGGTAATCCCACGTAGAGTGCATTGCAGTAGTCCAAACGGGAGATAACTAGAGCATGCACCACTCTGACGAGACAGTCCGCGGGCAGGTAGGGTCTCAGCCTGCGTACCAGATGGAGCTGGTAGACAGCCGCCCTGGACACAGAGTTAACCTTCGCCTCCATGGACAGCTGTGAGTACAATATGACTCCCAGGCTGCGCACCTGGTCCTTCAGGGGCACGGTTACCCCATTCAGGACCAGGGAGTCCCCCACACCCGCCCGCCCCCTGTCCCCCACAAACAGTACTTCTGTCTTGTCAGGATTCAACCTCAGTTAGGTCCAGTTGCAGACAACTCTGGGGTTGCGGCGCTCATCTCGCTTTACTGGCCGACGGAGCCAGAGTACGGCTTCCGGGTCATGTGGCCAGCATGACTAAGCCGCTTCTGGCAAACCAGAGCAGTGCACAAAAACGACGTTTACCTTCCCACTGGAGCGGTACCTATTTATCTACTTGCACTTTGTGCTTTCGAGCTGCTAGGTTGGCAGGAGCAGGGACTGAACAACGAGAGCTCACCCCGTCACGGAGATTCAAACCGCCAACCTTCTGATCAGCAAGCCCTAGGCTCTGTGGTTTAACCCACAGCACCACCCGTGTCCCTAGTACATGGGTAGATGAATCTAACAAGCCTGGGACACAAATTTTTATGGCCCTCAAGCAGCTATGGTGGCCCATTTACCAGAAATAATTTATTTAGCATTACCTCTGGAAGTGTATACTCAATTCTGACAAAACTTAACCTTCTAGAGCAAAATATACACCAGGAGCCTTAGGTCAGAATCAAGTGTACACTTCCAGAGTTAATGCTAAATACATTACTTTTGCTAAGTGAGTCTCCATAGCTGCGAGAGGGCCATGAAAATTTATGTCCCAGGCTTTTTAGGCTCATCTACCCTTGTACTATCTGAAAGCAAAGGGGTGCATTTGTTGCCAGGAGTGAAATATATTGGCTAAGTGGTTGGCGCTGTGGTCTAAACCACTGAGCCTCTTGGGCTTGCCAGAAGGTTGGAGGTTCAAATCCCTGTGACGGGGTGAGTTCCCGTTGCTCTGTCCCAGTTCCTGCCAACCTAGCAGTTTGAAAGCACGCCAGTGTAAGTAGATAAATAGGTACCTCTCCGGCGGGAAGGTAAACAGCATTTCCGTCACGGTGTCCTGTTGCTCCAGAAGTGGTTTAGTCCTGCTGGCCACATGACTTGGAAAGCTGACTGTGGAGAAACGCTGGCTCCCTCAGCCTGAAAGTGAGATGAGCGCCGCAACCCCATAGTCACCTTAGACTGGACTTAACCGTCCAGGGGCCCTTTACTTCTTCTTTTTTATATTGGCATTATTTCCCCCTCTCCCACCCCACTAGTATGTTTAATTAGGGTTTCAAAAACTCTAGTTAAACATTAGCCTCATACTGAAAATGATTCTGGGCTGAATCCTGGTTGGGCAGGATTTGTCCCCAAACACCTAAAATTGCAAAGATGGAGGGAAAGGAAGAGCAAACTCACAGTCGGCCAGGCTGATGCCATGGTATCCATCCAGCCCATGCTGTTTCAGAAGTGCAGCCAGTTCACATTTCTCAAACACTTTGGCTTCATTCACTGAAATGAGGAGGCAGAAGAGAGTGAGGGCCAAAACCTTCATCTCTGCAACTCCCTGGAGAGTGATGTTTGAATTCCCTTGGATTCCCAGTGGCTTTTATAGTCCAGAGTTCCTGGAGTGTCCAAATGGTAAACAGGATGGAGATTGCGATATGTGCATGTGTGGCAATAGCAAAAAATGTTGCAGTTCTGAGTTGACCTGTCAAGTAAGAAGCAAGTATCAAAGCACACAAAACAAAATCTCAACATTTACTCATCATGGAATAAAATTAAAATAGGCAGAAAAACTAAACACAGAATCACAAGTTTTGGAAGTGCCTTAATCAGTGAATCATTTAATCATCCATTGCCACATATTACATGAGAGATGATACAATCTCATATCTATATTCCCAGAGGCTGGAATCCCAGAATACTCCAACTATAATTTTGCCTCCCAGCAACTTACAGTTTCAGGGTTGAACTGTTGTGGCCCCAGAGGTGATATATACAACCAACTAGCTTGGAGGCATCACACAAGGTTAGATGACTTATCTTAGAACATTTGAATAATTATTTTAAATATATATACATTACCAGACCCTCCAAGTGTCCCTATTTTCCAGGGATGTCCCTGATTTAGAGAAGCCATCACTGTTTCTGATTTGACCCTGGAATGTCCCACTTTACCTTAGAATGTCCCTATTTTCATCGGAGAAATGTTGGAGGGTATGGAGTTATCTGACCCCCCAAGCCGGCTGAAGGCAATCCTGTACAGGGAAGTTTCTTACATTTAATGTTTTATTGTGTTTTTATATATGTTGGAAGCTGCCCAGAGTGGCTGGGGCAACCCAGTAAGATGTGTGGGGTATAAATAGCAAAATTATCATTATGGAATGGGACATTCCTATTTTCATCAGATAAATGTTGGAGGGTATGCATTACAAAACCCAGCATCTGAATAGGGTTCTCTTGCAGCAGGGCCTTTTCTCTGTTGATTTTGTAGCTGGGCAATTTCTCATTTTCTGCACATATCTTATGTGCTATCTCCCAGGATACTTGGAGGTAAGGTCCAACAGCATGTATATTAATCTGTCATTCTCCCTGGCCACCCAAACAGCCTGAGCTGCACATTTCAGGGATTTGGGGTTCAGGGGCTGGCAGAAGGGAGTCTGGGGATGGAAATTATTGTGAAGTGACCAATAGAGAAAAAAAGAGAAGCTTTTGGAGACGAAAAAGGGATCAGTACAGAACTTTAATATCACAGCCATGAACAATGTGTGTATCTGAAGAAGCGTGCATGCACACGAAAGCTTATACCCAGAACAAACTTAGTTGGTCTCTAAGATGCTACTGGACAACAAAAATTTTTATATACGTTCAGCCATGAACAATGTCATTCTTGGCCAGCTGCCCTCTGCTTTTAGGGCTCTGCTCTGTTATTCTATTGCGGTGGCTCTCAAAGGGTGTAGTGGGCAACAAGGGTGTGGTGGCAGAGGATGGCAACCGGGGTGGGAAGATTCAAGGACAATCAATATTATATTTAGGGAAGGATTCATGTTCTTATGTAGCTGCATAGTTTTATACTTTCTGGATGTCCCATTATCATATTATAAAGTAGTTGTGTTCTATGTTGTAAATCAAGCACTGCTGGTTGTTTCTCTCCCCTGTCTCATGTAATTCTTATCAATAAAAAAATCAGTGTGGTGCAAGCAAATTTTTATTCTGAAAGTGTGCCCCAGAGAAAAAAAGTTTGAGACCCACTGTTCTAGTGATTGAAGGATACTAGGAGTAGAAGGATTTGTCCATTTTGGTTTCCTCAGTTCCACATTTTTCCAATCTCAGATTCAGTTCATGACATTTCTACAGCAATTTGCAAAAAAATTAATACTAAAAAAATCCTAATGAAAATTCATCAGTATTTTAGTGTGAATTTCTCATAAAAACACATTTTTGTATGCCCTTTGAAATTATGTACACATTTTTAAAAGCAATTTCCTCTAATATAAGGCATTCTTGTATGTTATTTTCACTAATACATTAATCTTTCTGCACACTTTCTTTAATATATGCATTTTCGCAAACAGTGGTTGGAGAAGTGCACCACAACATTCAGGTAAGTGCAGATTTCAAAGGGTACCTGTGTTTCAATTTGTGTACTGTGTCATAAGGTGTGAATAGATTTGTCTTTAAAATGCTAATGGAATTGAATACTTCCCTCCATTCCTACTGGAGACCAGTAACATCAAACCCTCCAAGTGTCCCTATTTTCCAGGGATGTCCCAGATTTACAGAAGTTGTCCCAGTTTCTGATTTGATCCTAGAATGTCCCGCTTTTCCTTAGGGTGCCCCTATTTTATCAGATAAATGTTGCAGGGTATGGAGTTAGCCAACCCCAGAGCCATCTGAATAATATAGGGACTTTTTAAAAACGTTTAATGTTTTATTATGTTTTTATATGTGTTGGAAGCTGCCCAAAGTGACAACCCAGTCAGTTGGGTGGGGTATAAATAGTAAAATTATTATTATTATTATTATTATTATTATTATTATTATTTTCATCAGGGAAATGCTGAAGGATGTGTAACATTTCCCCGAAGAAAGCTGAAGGCATTTCAAAAGAGTGATCATTTCTTGTAATATGCATCACCCCCTACATCCAGTTTCACCAACTTGTGTAGGGTTTGGGGTTTTTTTTCTTTTTCATTGTTGCAAAACCTGCAAAACCTGAATGAACAGTCTATTTCCCATGTGCCACTTTTGCATGTGTTCATTCCCAAGTCCTTTCTGCTCTGTTGCCTCATTTGCCTTAAAAAATTCCACAAACATTCATATTTAAATGTATTTCTGAACATATTTTGCCCCAAAGGCAAAATGACCTATTTATTGATTATACATCCTGGTGGGTTTTTTGCACAAAGTTTGTGAGCAAATTAGACAACATTAACTAGTCACTGAGCATTCATCCTGAATAGTTTTTGGGGAGCTTATTCGAGGTTACATCAAACAATTGCTGCCCTCCATTTTCCAGTGCATTTCTCTACCACTTTCTGTATTGCAAAAAGTCTGGGGTTTTGGTGGTGGCGGGGGGCGGGGAGAGAAGAGGAAATTATTTTTGGCAAAATAATGCCCAATCAACTTTTGCCAAATCAACAATTGCAAAACCTTAATATGTTGGTATATGATTGAATTCCACCTGAAAAGAGTGAAAATATGAAAGTGTTCCTAACCCAGGTCTGAATTCAATGTCTGTTGTGCTTCCTGCCCGTTCCTTCACCAGTCCCTTTCTAGACTACTTTTATAGCAAATCTATGCATTTTATTCTGCAGTGCACAATTGAAAATGCCTTCTTGAGTGGAGACCTGTATTGCAACATCTGGAGAAGGGTGAAATCAGAAGGATCTGCACATTAGCCCGGGAGCTGCAGGTTGGGTCAGAGCAGTTCAGGCCAGTTCATACGGGAAATTGCAAACAACTTCTCCATCTGTCTCTGGGGGAGACTCTAGGGGATGTTTCTCAGGTGAAGGGTCACATTCCCTTCCGAGGACCAAACACCAGTGGTGGGTGAGGTCAGAAGCAAAAGCAGGAGAACAGTGACTATACATTTTATATTTGTACAGATTAGTTTCTACACACACTCACACATCCCTCTCTATGCCCCATTCAAGGAAACAAGTCATTTTCAGACTTTGAGGACACATTCCAGCCAGCCAGGACAAAGTACTCAAGGAGGGTGCAAAGCATGGACAGTGAGGGGCCCGGCAGAGAGTCCTGGTGTGAAATGAAGCCAGAATACTTCTGAATAAGAGCTAGAGGCACAGGAACAGAGTCTAGTAAAAAGTCCTAGCTGAGCCCCTGGCAACCATGTGATGCACAGATTCTATATATCTCTAGCATACAATCATGTCCCCCATGCTCTAACGCTGCTTGCAAAGTTCATACTAATTTGAGTTCCAATTTGGTGAATGCACATCCACCCAGAGTTGGGCTTAAATCTGCTCAGAAAAGAATTTCCATTTTTCTGAGGGTTTTCTTTTGGGGGTTCTCCCTGAACTGATGGGAAATTTCAGCCACATGCCACCATCATCCTGAGAATATTTAGCAAAATGGCCCACACCAATTTCCCTCCCCCCCCCCCAAGTGGAGAATAGGGATCCAGTGTAAATATTGCTTACTCTTATTTTTGACAGAAGAAATCGGTTTGGCTCTTATCCCTTTCTTCCTTAGCCCATTGCTTCATTCATCTAACAGCATGAATTCACAAAATAGTAAATAGTACCCCTCCTTGTTAACTGAGCTGAAATTTATTAGAAGAGAATTTTCTTTTTTGCCTCCTCCCCAACTCTTTCAAAATTCCACTGGTCACCAGAGAACATGCACACATACACCAGTTTGCTGCTCACAAGCAGGATGGATAATTTTGGAGGCTATTTTTGCTCATGTGCAGAAAAAATCATCCACAAGGTGATTGCTCATGGGGGTTATATGACCAGTTACCAAGTGGTGAACACTGGACTGAATCTGGTAAATGAGAGTTTTCCCTAGCTGCAAAGCATTTTTCTGCTGTGTGAAGCCTTGCTTCGCCCATGGCTTTGTAGATCTGCTTCACTACTAACACAGTCATAGCCTAGTTACAGGTAGGTAGCCGTGTTGGTCTCCCGTAGTCGAAACAAAATAGAAAAATTCCTTCCAGTAGCAGCTTAGAGACCAACTAAGTTTGTCATTGGTATGAGCTTTCGTGTGCATGCACACTTCTTCAGATAGCCTATTTTCCATGATAAAGCACAGCAGAGTTCTACACTGCAGTTATAACTACTGTGGTGCATGAGAGAATATTGCCAAACACAAATTGGTTGGCTTATTTTTTGCCAGGTTTGGCCTCATTTTTTGACTGTATTCTAATTGGCTGATGTTATAGGTAGCTGTTTCGACTGGGTTTGTGTATGAGAGAGTGTCCTTGGTTTTTCTTCCATAACATGGGTAATTTGTGGTTCTCATGATAGTTTCACAGAATTCTGATGTGCACCTAGGCCCCTCAAAACTGGTGACTCCTGGACTGGAGGGTCGAACCCACAATGACAGGTCAGGTTTACCAATCCTCTGACATATTTCTGCTAATGGCATTCATAACTGATGTAGGTCTATGTCCCTCTCTGTTACTTCCGCTACAGCTCAGGGATGGTTCATGATCCTTCTATCAACTGTACCATGGTGACCGAATTTGTCCTGTTGGGGTTCACTAGTCACCCAGGCTTGGCCCGACTGCTGTTTGGACTCTTCCTCCTGATGTATGCAGTGACCTTGGCAGGCAATGGGCTAATTATGACTGTGGTGTGGACTGATCCTCTCCTCCATACACCCATGTACCTCTTCCTGGGCAGCCTTTCATGCTCTGAGACAGCCTACACTTTGGTGGTCATACCACAAATGCTTTGTGACCTGCTGGCTCCCAATAGGCCCTTTCCCTTGGCATCGTGTGCTGCCCAGATGTTCTTCTTTGTGGCCTTAGGTGTGGCTGACTGTCTGCTGTTGACAGCCATGGCATGGGACCGCTATGTGGCCATCTGCCACCCACTACACTATGGGACCTTCATGAGCCAACGGATTTGTTGGGGCCTAGTGATGGGGTCTGTCTGTGGTGGCTTCATTCTTTCTTTCTTCCTCACTGGAGTGATTTTCTCTTTGCCATTTTGTGCGCCCAACCATATCCCCCATTTCTTCTGTGACATCCCTCCTGTGCTGAACAGGATATGTCCTGGCTATGGAACTATTGAAGTTATTGTTACAGCCTTGGTTGCCATGATCCTCATCATCCCATTCTCCTTCATCATGCTGTCTTATGGGTGCATTTTGATGGCTTCCCTGCACATGAGCTCGTCTCAGTACTGTCGCAAGGCCTTCTCCACCTGTGGAGCCCACTTGACAGTGGTCTTTCTTCACTATGGCTGTGCCATCTTCTCATATGTCAGACCTAAAGGCAGCTATATTGAAGGCCAGGACCATATCTTTGCCGTGTCTTACACTGTTCTCATTCCCATGCTCAACCCTCTGATCTACACTCTAAGGAACAATGAAGTGAAGGGAGCACTTAGGAAGATGATGTGTCGGGGTTGCCTTCTTCCTAAGGGATAGATGAAATGTTCTACTGAAAATGGACTCCAGATGGACAGTTCTGCATTTCCCTACCCTGTCTATGTTTCACAATTTTTGTGTTCTGTTTTAAGAACATTAAGTTGTTTAAGAACAGTTTTTGTGTTTTTGTGTTCTATGTTTCACAGTTTTTGCTCTGGTCAGACCTCACCTGGAATACTGTGTCCAGTTCTGGGCACCACAGTTCAAGAAGGATACTGACAAGCTGGAACATGTCCAGAGGAGGGCAACCAAAATGGTCAAAGGCCTGGAAACGATGCCTTATGAGGAATGGCTTAGGGAGCTGGGTATGTTTAGCCTGGAGAAGAGAAGGTTAAGGGGTGATATGATAGCCATGTTCAAATATATAAAAGGATGTCATATAGAGGAGGGAGAAAAGTTGTTTCCTGCTGCTCCTGAGAAGAGGACACAGAGCAATGGATTCAAACTATAAGAAAGAAGATTCCACCTAAACATTAGGAAGAACTTCCTGACAGTAAGAGCTGCTCGACAGTGGAATTTGCTGCCAAGGAGTGTGGTGGAGTCTCCTTCTTTGGAGGTCTTTAAGCAGAGGCTTGACAGCCACCTGTCAGGAATGCTTTGATGGTGTTTCCTGCTTGGCAGGGGGTTGGACTGGATGGCCCTTGTGGTCTCTTCCAACTCTATGATTCTGTGATTCTGTGTTCAGTCTCCAAGTGCATTGGTTCGCAGAAATATGTATAATAATTCAGTGTTTCACAGATGGTATTTATAAGAACTAAAGAAAGTCTGGCTGAGACACAGAGCCTGCTCTCCTGTCACAGCCCAACTGGAGAAGAGAAAGATACAACTTGGTTCCAGTGTGAAGATGCCTCTCTGACTATTCTTGGGGATCCAACCACTATTTTATCTTATTCATTCATCTGAAAAATGCATTAACAACTTAATGTTCTTAAAACATATAAAAACAGTATAAAATGCTGTTCTGCTCTTTCACAAAATTAACAGACAAGGCTAGGAACACCCCTCTTGGCTGCTCACCTCAGATGCTTTTACAGAAAGGTGAGCAGGCGTGTGTGGTTCCTAATGTGTGGTGAGCACAATGCAGGGATTATATTTCAAGAAAGTTATGTTTTTTAATGCATAAACTGAATTTGGATGACTTTAACAAAGTCTGGAGGGAAATGGTTTATTTATTTGTCATGATGGCCTGAAAACTTGCTTGAAAGAAATAAGCTGTTACTGTACTGGTGTGGGGTTAAAAGTGTGATTGTGTTTTACTATCTGTTTTTGATGGTGTGTGTTCTAATGCCTTTGTGAACTGGTCTGATTTCTTCTGCAGGGAAACTGCTATCCTGTTGTTTGATAGTGTTGGGCTATTACCTGGGAGACCAGGGTTCAAACCCCTTTCAGCCATGAAGCTCACTGGATGACCTTAGGCCTTTCACCATCTCATAGTCTAACCATGTACTCCACCTTGAGCTCATGGGGGTGGGGGGAGGCAGCATATAAATAAATAAATAAAAAATAAAAAGCTTGTCTTAATTGTGTTATTGACACCTGTCATCATGCATTGCCTGGGTCTGGTGCTTGGTTACGTGCTTCCAGGGTGCAAAGCCCTGTGGCCCAGCAAGAAGACAGCAGGACGATGAGGGCTGAGGAGAGGACTTTTGGAACAACTACTTGCCAAACACTTCCCACCACCTCCTCTGCCTAGTTTTGTGAGGCGTAAGTGGTTGATACCATCTGCTCCATGAAGCCCACAAGGCTCAAGGTAGAGTGAGACTCTAGAGGGAACCATAATTAAGATTAAAACAGGCTTCCTCAGAAACTGTTTTGGAATGTTTCCAACGTCCCTCTGTTCTACGATATAAGCCACTTGGAACACTTTTTGTTGAAAAGTAGTTATATGAATATTCTAAACAAATAAATAGGTTACGGCTCTAATGTTTAATCATATACAAATACAAGACAGTGCAGGAAAAAAAAGAAAAATAGCCATAGAACATGCAAGGTAATTTTTTTAGATAGCATGTTGGACTTAGTCTCAAACTACACTGGGGAGGCAATGGAAGACAGGAGTGCCTGGCGTGCTCTGGTCCATGGGGTCATGAAGAGTCGGACACGACTAAACGACTAAACAACAACAACACTATAAGTGGAGGGGCATGATTGGGCTTTTTAAATTTTAATTGATACATGTTTCTTACAGACTCTTAAATGTCAGGTCTCTGCTCAGAGGGGCTCATAATGTATACTTTAACACAATGGGGACAACAAAAGAAGGTGAGAAGGGCAAGTGGGAAGAATATGGGTGGTATTCAACTGTTACTCAGAGTAGACCCACTGAAATTAATGGACAAAGGTCCGTATAGTTAAAGCTATGGTTTTCCCAGGAGTGATGTATGGAAGTGAGACCATAAAGAAGGCTGATCGCTGAATAATTGATGCTTTTGAATTATGGTGCTGGAGGAGACTCTTGAGAGTTCCATGGACTGCAAGATCAAACTGATCCATTCTGAAGGAAATCAGCCCTGAGTGCTCACTGGAAGGACAGATCCTGACGTTGAGGCTCCAAGACTTTGGCCACCTCATGAGAAGAGAAGACTCCCTGGAAAAGACCCTGATGTTGGGAACGATTGAGGGCACAAGGAGAAGGGGACAACAGAGGACAAGATGGTTGGACAGTGTTCTCAAAGCTACCAACATGAGTCTGACCAAACTGCGGGTAGCAGTGGAAGACAGGAGTGCCTGGCATGCTCTGGTCCATGGGGTCATGAAGAGTCAGACATGACTAAACGACTCAACAACAAACAACAACAAACTTAGTCATGTTAAGTCACTTCTCTTTGCCGCTTGCTTTTGTGATTTAAGACTTCCGGGAAATTCTTTTTAATATTAACCAAATAACAACAAAGATTAATTGAAGATGTAACAGTCGGCATGTACAGATGAGCAGAGGAACTTACACAAAGGATGTGCAGATCAGGGTGAGATCTTAGGATACAAAACCAACTTTGCTGGAAGGTGTATTTTATGGGTAAATGGACTTAGGTTAGTGACTCTAAAATAATAATTATTGTGATTTATATCCCCCCCTTTCTCTGACAGGGACTCAAGGTGGCTTACAGATAAAACAGAAACAACTAAAAGTATAGGGGGAAAGCAATTATTAAAAGCAATTAATTAAACATTAAAAGAATTAAAACTATAGATATATGTGATCTCTTAAAAGTTACAAGTAATTATAATAAAAAACCTTGACTTTAGGGTTATAACTAGAGTTAGGGAAATCAGATTGTGTTTATGGCTGTTTGTAAGAGAAAGTGGTTGCCTGAGTGCCCCTTTTGGATGGGAAGGCCAGAGGATTCCTCCCCAGAGGTGGCAAGGGGCCAAAGGAGATCCCTCTCTGGCTCTCCATGTATTTTTGTACCCATCCAGTGCCATCCAGTGTTTTACTGTCAGACTCTGCATAAAGAAAGAAATAGCCCAGAATTTTACAAGTGGTAATAAGCTGTACTCTCTTGGCATATAATTAACTTTTACAGAATCATGCTGACAACAAGAAATAGAATTAACTGCTTAGTTGACTCATGCCTAGGAATTGTCTGGGCATGGAACTTCCGGTTGCATGCCGGAGCTGCCGGTTGGCGGGGGATCTCGCTCCGAGATTCCCTGGCTTGGCAGGGGGTTAGGGAGGGCGCACCAGCGCTGCGCCCCCCGCAAATCCCCGGGAGCCGGTGATCCGGCGGCTGACTCCAGCAGTTTCCCCCGCTCAAAGGCGGCTCAGTAGAGCCACTGGAAGAGAGCGGTGGTTGAAATGGAGTCCAACGGATCTACCTCCTTCTACCGAGGCTCCATAGAGAGCATTCTTATATACTGTATTTGTGCTTGGTTCTCCAGCTGCACAGCCAGGGAGAAGAAGATACTTCAGAAGGTCATAACCACAGCCCAAAATATTATTGGTCATCCTCTCCCATCTCTGGAAGAACTATACAGTTCCCGTTGCCTTAAAAAGGCTAACAATATTTTAAAGGATCCATCTCATCCAGGATATAGTTTCTTTGCACCACTGCCTTCGGGTAGAAGATATAGAACAATTAGATCAAGAACAAATAGATTGAAGAACAGTTTCTACCCAAGAGCTATAACCATCTTAAATGCTGTAACCAGATAATATGACCACGGAGAGCTGTGATGGGTGTATGTGTGGCTTTTTGGTGTGTGTGTGTTTTGTGCTGCTTTTTGTTTCTTTCTGTTTTTTTTTAATGGGACGGCATGCAATTTCGTTGCACTTGTATAGCGTTGTGCTTGTACTTGTGCAATGACAATAAATTATCTTATCTTATCTCCCCTGCTGAGTGAAGCTGCGTAGATCGGCAGCTCTGAGCATGTAATTTCTCCAAAGACTGATTCAGAACTTGGATTTTGAGGCTACAAAATCGTGAGTAAAGAAACATTTGGCTGAATTAGAAGCCTCAAGGGATTATAAAAGCGGAGGTCAATCCCTTTGATGTTGGAGCATTAGGAAACAGAGACAGTTTTACAACCTAAGCTGAGATAAAAGGAAAGGAGAGGAAACTTTTGTTGCAGAGCCCAGGAGGTTTATTGGTAACAATTAGAGACTGTGTAAAAAAGAGACCCTGCTCCCTTTGGTTCTGGGGGAATTGGCAAGAAAAGACTTTAAAAGATGTCTCAACTGTTGGATTATAAATATTCCTTGGCAGAAGTTAGCCCCAAAATGGCGCAGCAGCTATCGGAGGAGCTGACGGAGGATGTTATGAGAAAGTTACTAGTCTTACTACAAGATTGTCTGAGTACAGTTGCACCAAAGAACCAAGGATTTATAAACTATGATAAGGGCTGTACACTGCCAGACATACTGGACGTAGAGCGGCCGGAGAAGGAAGAGGAAAAACAACTCACACCAGAGACAGCAAGACAAAAAAACCTCACCAGAGACAGTAATATAAAAAAATTGCTACCCCGCAGACAGAAGTATGTGGACGGATCTAAAGCCATAATAATTAAAAAGAACTTTAAAAAAAAGCAGAGAACAAATGGCTATGCGAAGAAAAAAGGAAAAACATTTAACAGATGTTCAAAAGAAAGAACTCAGATTACTATAGCAGGATTTGATCGAAGAAAGAAGGGGAAGAAGAGAATTGAAAAAATGAAGATATGGCAAAAAAGGCCCCTTGGGGATGGACAATCATCAGGGTAGAAATTTGGCAAGGGTGGGTGTGGGTTGAATAAGAAGGATATTTAAATTGGACTACTTTTCTGGCATAAGGAGGATGTTATATGGAAATGGTTTCTGGCTCAGGGATTATAAATGAGAATTAATATAAAATGAATATAAATGAAAAGGAAATTAGGCCAGTGACTCTGAAACTAATGGGAGGAGGGGAGGGAAGAGGAATTGGAAAAAGGAAAATATGTGTATATTATAAAATACAGAATATAAGAATTTAGGGAAGGAGCAAAAGTACCAATAGGCTTAGGCTTTGAATTAGGATTAAGTTAATGTGTGTCAATAATTTGTTACTAAGATGTTATGAAAATAGATTAATATGATTACTAGGATGTTATGAAAATAGATTAATAATCTGTTAATGAGGTTTTAAAAGGAACCCAGCAGAGGGGGATTTGAGGAAGCCATTTGAAAGATGCAATGGAAAGATAGAATCTGGCCCACGAAATGGGGCCAGGATCAAGCAAGGCTAGTAAAAAAGTGTATGGTTAAATGTACAATGAATATGTTTACCCCTGTGAGAGGGAGGGATGAATTTTAGCTTCCCTCAGTGAGAGGGGGGAAGCATGAAAATTTAACCACAACTTATGTTATGTGCTTATAAATTGTAAAACCCAATAAAAAATTTGGGGGGAAAAAAAGGAATTGTCTGGGCATAAGAGGGGCAATCGCTGGGCTTGATTCGAAATTCCCCAAGATAACAATGGTCTTTCATGATTTTCCAATACAGTATTTTGGTCTCCAGTTACTCAAGGGGTTTAAATGTCGACAACAAAATGACACTTTGCTTTTATTTAGAAAATGATTTGTTGTTCTGTATTTTTATATGAATTCATATTGACTTTTTCTTTCCTGGTTATGTCTTATGTAAACTTCTTAAAGATTTCTTTTTACATATATTAACTGGTATAATTTATATAAATATGCCCAATTCCAATGTTATGACATGCCATTTTTTGTGTTCTGCTCTGTTACTGCTTTGTTGTATGCTGCTTTCAATGCCATATGGACAAAAATATGTCTTTAAAAATCCATTAAAATAAATAAATACATACATACCCCATACAAAGTTTGTTCTTAATTGCCCATTTGGGACATATTCTCAGAGGTATGAAGTCTGTACAGATAACTTTTGAAATCTCTCAGGGATATAAAGACTCATGATAAATGAGTTTTCAAGTTTTAATTATAAAAATTGTTATTTTCTAGTTACACACAGAGATTGGATTCTATTCTATTCTATTCAGATGGGGGCTAGATTTGATGGTTCCTCAGGCCATAAAGACAAAAATTAACCACTTGTGATCAGAAACTTGGTTGAGAAGATTGATTCAGCTTTCCATTGTTGCCATTTGAATCAGCAGAGATATTCTGCCCCACCCCCCAATATTGTTAACACAGCCTAATTAAGTCAGATGATATAAGAAGCGTTTTTGATTTTTCATGGTTTTATCAAACATTTGCTGTTTCTTAGACTGGTGTCACAACCAGAAAAGTGTTTTATTTATTCTTTAATTTAATCAAAATGTTTGAAATCCCCTCGTGATGTTTGTGGATTAGATCTTCTTATATTCTTTTAGAACTATTCCTAAAGCTGCAATTATAGCCACATTTACTTGGGAGGAAGCCACATGGTGGTTAATGGAACTTAATTTTAAGGAAATGTGTATGAAATTAGGCTGCACAAGGCTATTTGATTCAGCTCTATCAGGCAACCTATTTTCCCTTTCAACAAATGTTACCCAACAGGATACCCCATAAGGTAAATATTTCAAGTTTCTTTTGTATGTATTTTACATTTTTTTAGTCAAAAATGTAAACTGTAATATAGCAAGCTGACTTTAGTAAATGATTCTTTTAGAAGGACACCCATAATTTTTTTTTCATTAGAGATGTTCACCACCCTATTAATACCACACAATATCACACTATAGTCACACCCACAGCATACATTTAAAGGCTATACCCCCCAAATTTGCACTATCTGAATCAATATGAGAACTGAAACACAGCCATCTTCCAGAACTTGCACTTATCCAAATTTTGTGGCGCAGTTCTCTAATCAAGCAATGGTCACAAAAATCCATATATTAGGAGAAAATGTATATAAAAAGAATATAGAACTGATAATAACATCCAAAAATGCATTATATATAAGGGGGGGGGGGCTTGTGCAAATGTGTATATTAGTCAAAATTGCATATAATTTTTTTAAGGAGAAATTCAAACTAAAATGCTGAAGAATTTTCATGAGGATAGTTATAATAATAATGCAAATAGTAGCAGACATGTGGTGAACTGAATTTAAGATGGGGAAAATGAGAATCTGAGAGAACCAAACATGACAATTTCTTCCATCTGCATTTGGGATGTGACCCCTATGACTGTAAGAATTTTTGTGGCAGCAAATAAAACCTTAGAGAATGGTATGTCCACTGCTACAAGTGGAGTACAACATAAAATAGGACAATTAACAAGATCACGTTAGTCAAATATCATGCTTGCTACATCTGTTGGTACCAACGTGTTTGGAGGTAAAGCAGTGAATGCTGTTCTAGGAGAAGGGTAATATAAAACATGAAGGAGTGGGAATCCTCATTCAGATGTTAAGTTCTTAGCACTTAACTCCTTTCTGGGTCACTTCAATTTGCTAGGAGAACTGGAAGTACGTTGGCACAGTTTAGTAACAGTGGTGGCACAAATGCATGGCCCTCCTGCATATGGGTGGGCATCAGCCCTAGCCAGGATGGTCAGGGATGATGGGAGTTGTAGTCCAGCAACACCTGGAGAGTCACAGATTTCCCTAGAACATTTAAATAACATTTAAATACACTGTATATATGATATTCGCATACGGGGTGGATTGGTACCACCATCATATGTAGCAGGATTTCATAGCCCTGCTCCAAGGACACATTTTCCACACAGAGTGTAATTTTCTTCACATAAAAATGTGTATCTTAGGGGAAATTAGAGCAAAGATGCTGATGAAATTTCACAAGGCTTTTAAATAAATAAATAAATCACAAACTAATGTTGATATATGGAGAACTGAATTTAAAACTGAAAAGGTTTAGAAACAGTGAGAAATTGAAATATTCCTCAAAGAAACATGAATTATTTGATGACATTATAAAATAAGCATTTCACCATTATAAAATTATCATTTCACCAACAATAATGGTAATGGGATTGAGTCACACTCCAATTAATATAGTTTGGGGGTATCTTTACTATCCCGGCAGATAATTCCACATCTTGGGGAGGATTTACAACGCCATGGTTCCTGAAGATGATAATGAAACGACACCAGAGACCTTCCTACTGACTGGGCTCTCCAGCCAGCCATTCGTGCGCCTAGCGCTCTTTGTCGTCTTCCTCTTCCTCTATCTAATGACTCTTATTGGAAATGGCCTTATTGTCCTCTTGATCATAGCAGATCCTCACCTCCACACCCCCATGTATTTCTTTCTAGGCAACCTCTCCCTTCTTGACATCTGCTATACTACCAGCACAGTCCCACAGATGCTGGCCCACAGCTTCACGGATAGGCCCACTATCTCCAATGCCAGATGTTTTGCCCAGATGTGTATCTCGCTCTTCCTTGGGACGACGGAATGCATTCTGTTGGCTGTCATGGCTTATGACCGCTTTGTGGCGATATGCATGCCACTCCACTATACGCTGATCATGAACAGGAGGCTGTGTGGCTGCCTGGCTGTCTCCTCGTGGGTCTTGGCCTCCCTGTTGACCCTTGTACCATCCTTCACCATGAAGATCAAACTATGTGGGCACAATGTCATCAACCATTTTGCATGTGAAGTTCAGGCTGTTGTGAAACTAGCATGTTCTGATATCTCCACCAACGCAGGTTTCTCACTCGGCAGCAGTGTTTTCACTCTCTTAGTACCCTTTGCCTTCATTTTGCTGACTTATGTTCGCATTAGTCTGGCAGTGCTGAGGATTCGCTCAGCTCAGCGTTGGAGCAAGGCTCTTTCTACCTGTGGCTCCCATCTTACAGTGGTTGGGATCTTTTATGGCACAGCTATGGCCATGTACTTAAGGTCGCCAGGCAAATCTTCCAACCAGGACAAATTTATTGCTGTCTTCTATGCAGTGGTCACTCCAATGCTGAACCCTCTGATCTATAGTTTGAGGAACAAGGATGTGAAAGGAGCCTTGTGGAGGGTAATGGGCAGGAAAATTGATCCTTAGCCCCTTTTAAATAGATCTGAATACACATCTTGAGTGCCTGAATGCTCTTTTGACATCCCTTTAATGTAATACTTCGTATTTTATAAATAAAATTTGTAGAAATGGTTCAGTTTTTGGAATGCTTATCTCTTTTTTTGTATTTCATCTTTTTAAAATCCTATCACAGGCACTGCTTTTGTAGCCTTAGGCTGTGATGTGGTTTATAACAGTTTGACAGTGGAATTTGCTGCCAAGGAGAGTGGTGGAGTCTCCTTCTTTGGAGGTCTTTAAGCAGAGGCTTGACAGCCATCTGTCAAGAATGCTTTGATGGTGTTCCTGCTTGGCAGTGAGTTGGACTGGATGGCCCTTGTGGTTTCTTCCAACTCTATGATTCTATAAATTTGTAAACATAAACAAATAAGCTCCCCTCATCTCTCCCCAGGGGCCATGCAGAGTGGGATGGAGGAGGAACTGCCATTTAAGGACCTAAGAGGGTTGGTAGGGAAGGAGGTGGTCTTTCAGATATCTGGGGGCTAAATCAGTTAGAGCTTTAAAGAATAATGTGAGCATCTTGAATGGGGCCCAGAAGCAAACTGACACAGCGGTTTTAAAACAGGGTATTACGGCTTGGTCTCTCCCACAAACGCGAGATGACTCTGGCTGTTAATTATTTCAGATTTATTGCTAAAACAACAAACTCCTTTACTCATCGTCCTCCCCAGAAGGTCGTCCTCCCCCTTCCCCAGCATGGAAGCCCCCACCTTCTCTTCCGGTATCTTTCGCGCATCTCTGCCACTTTTGAAATCCTACGAGATTTGGCACAGCGTATTTCCTGCATTCCAACGTCTTGCCCACTATCAGAGTTCTCACACATCTGTCTGTCCCTTTGGTCAGAGCTCAGATTACAGCTGCTCTCCCCCTCCTGTCTGCTTTCTGCTGTTAACTGTCCTCTCCCTGTGCCTGCTTCTTCTCCTGTCAGAATCTGAGCTTTGCTGACACAGGGGTTATATGCCAGTCAATGGAGTATTACCAATCCCCTCTGAGGCAAAGACCAGGTTGGGGGTAAGCCCAGCTACACGTGTTGGACCATCGATGCCCTGAGTCAGCCCCCTGGTTGTCATGGAGGCCATGAAGTCCTGAACCAGCCCATTTGAGGCATCCTTGACATGGATATTGAAGACCCCAACAGCACTGTGTGAGGCTTATCCAGTATTTCCGGCACAGGCGCATAATGGTCACGGCAGATGAAGGGAGGGCCACAAGAGTGAAACAGGAGACGGTCATTGGGTTGAATTTGTCACTTTGCATTTCTTAGTGCAGAAAGAATTGATCTGATATGTAGAGATCTTTCCTATTCTACTTAACTCAAGAGGGTTCATGAAGCTACTGGAAGCTTCTCTGTGCGAAAGAAGCAAGCAGAAGGTTCTTGATGTTTGGGTTATTCCTTCAAAGAAGCTGAGTACAGCTGGTTTAAACTGGTTCTGTTATCTCTTTCTGTCAAGGTCATGTTGACTATAATAATAAGGCCAGAAAGAGCCTGGGTTTCGCTTTCTATCTCTCTTTCCTTCTAGTGTAGTGTTCTGTATAAAGTACCGGTATGCTTAGTGTTAAGGTTTTAGTCTTATTATAAGTTGTAAATTTAAGTTAAGTGCTGCAACTGGATTTCTTATGGACAGAGCCAATCCTGATTGTATTGCATTTGTGACCATTATGCTCATTTGCCTTCAGTAGCAGTAAAGCTCTGCTGGATGAAATACAATTGCCTCTGGTATATTTTTGGGGAATCCTGCAACGTGTTTAAGTTTTTACCCTGCTAGCTATACATTGGAATCTGCTATGGATCAATACTGAGTAGACTTTCAATGACAGAATTAAGCCACAGCTTTATTGATTACAGGAAACAGTAGGTTTGACTGTGGCACTGGGCGTGTACGTATCCAGCATCAGGCAGCCCACCTGCTACCTGATAAGAACCTTTTAGAAGATAAGCTTTATTTTACTAGCCCAAGGCCATGACAAAACCATACAGACACCATCAAAGAAATATATATATATATATTGCAGTCAGATGGTGACAGCGGCAGCAGCCCCAATTGAGTCTCTGATTTTATAGTTGTTTTATTGTTTTATGGACTGGTTTTAGTGTTTTATTGTTTTTTTGCTTAATTTTACTGTTTTACTGCTCTGCTACTGTGTTTGCCTGTTGTTTTGCAGATGTTATTGCCTTCACTGCAACTCAATAGTTTATGACTTAAGGTCTCACTGCCAAGTTATTTGCTGACATACCTGCAAAACTATTGCAAGATTATTGTGCCTCTACTGCTTATTTACTGCTTTCCTAATTTAACAACAGCAAAGACACCAATTTTGGCTTAGCAGCTAACCAGGGCTTCACAGAACCTGGAATTTTGCTGCCCTATATAAGAACACTGTTTGTTCCCTAATATGATCAAAAGGAGGAAAAGGATTGCTTCACCACAGAGCTTGAGTAATCTGCCCAATTCCAAACAAAGCAGATAAGATGACTTCATTGTGGGATACCTTCCCTCTGGTCTGGGAATACCTATATCCAATAGGTTTATACACCTGGCAGAGTAGTGGGCAACTCAAGAAGAGAACATTGAAGCCGCTATGTTACCATGAAGCCTTGTTGATTCACGTCCCTTTGGACAAGCCAATACCTTTTGAATATGAAGCAGAACTACTGTCTGAGTTGTGCCTATTAAGTGTGCTAACACTACAATCTATCATCACTAAACAGGAAAAGGTATTGAACTGATCGTCCAAACTAGTGTCATGGGCCTCAAGGAGAGACATGGATTCCTGATAGGAACCTGGTGGGGTTGAACTTATGCTGGGAGTCACCCCCAACATGGATTGGATGCACAGGCTGCCATTGGGAGGGGTGTTTGGGTCCATTGGTCCCCCAGTGGACTCCCAGACAGAGTCACTCCTCCTGGACCCCTCTAACAGGACCCCTGTGGTTAAGTATCCAGCCCAATGCCTTATTTGCCAAAGTTGTGAAAGTTGATATGAGGTAGGAGAATGAAAACCTGCAAGCTGGCCAATTTGCTTGCAGGTGAAAATTCTCCCCAGCCCTGGATATGGCAACCGGATAAAGCATAGCAAGGCCCATAGGCAATGTGCCCACTCCCCCCCCCACACACATGGGTGGGCCATTAAAGACTAGGTGGGTGGGTGGAAAACCCCCACAACGACCGGCCAAAAGGACGACTCACACCTGGCCGCCCTCTTAAGTAGGCTAGGGGCAGGCTGTTTGCAGCCCCCAAGCCCCTGCCTCGGATTGGCTAAGTGGGCACTGCCCACTGTTCCCTCAGAGCCTGATGCGGCTGGAGGTGGACAGCACCAGCCAGTTAACTTTGTAACATACATGGAAAACAGAAAGAGTAGATTAAAGGAGACCCCAGCTGGATATCTGAGAATCTGGAGGTTTGGAAGATCTAAGTCAATCATTCCAAATCAATTAGAGAAATAAAAATAGATCTATTAAACTGGGAAAGTTTAAATTTCTCAGGGGTAGGAAGAAGCTCTTTTATAAAAAAAAAAATATTCTGTTTCTAATAATATTATATTAAACATGAGTGACAATTGAATGAAAAATAGTAATATCTAAGTTTTTTATGGGCATGCAGGAAACTCAAAATTACATCAAAAACATTCTGTCCACAAATATCAGGTGGTTTGATATTTCCTAACATATAATGCTATTACAACACAGGCATGCTCAGAATATTAAAAAATGGTTTGCAAAATTTGCTGTCAACAAAAATAAAACAAAATGGTTCACCTGCTGAAATAAAAAAAATCCTATGGCATAAAAATAGGAGAGAACATACAGTTATTTAATGAAACTATATCACTCAAAACATTTATATGATTTGGAAAAGGTTTCAAAGTAAGTCAAGTCCAGAGCTGTCACCTCTTGCTGCAGTTATGCAGCAATTCTGGATGTAGATGTTGGGGGGGGGGAGACACTTCTAGGGGGCCTGAATCTCTGGGAGGGAAACTGGTTAACAGAACTGAGAGCTATAATGGAATAGGGGCTGGTTAAATGTCATTATCAAATAAAATATGGGTGAAGGACATCTTTTTCCTTCGAGTATCTTCAGATCAGACCTATGCGAATAAAAGTAATTGAAAGCTATGGCCTTTTCATAATGTTTTGATACTTATTCTGATATTTTTCTTCCAACCAGTTTCCAAAAGGCACCCTTCACATCCCTGTTTCTCAGGCTGTATATCAAAGGGTTGAGCATAGGTGTCAAAGCTCCATATGCTACAGATATGAGATTGTCCTTTTCAGAAACCAATTTCCCTTGTGGCCTCAAGTACATGATCATGATTGTGCCATAGAAAACACTGACAACAGCAAGGTGAGAGCTGCAGGTGGAAAAGGCTTTCTTGCGACCCTGTGCTGAACGCATGCGCAGTACAGCCAGGCCTATGCGCCCATATGTCACAACTATGAAACCAAAGGGAGGTATTAGGAATAAAAGGCTGGTGATGTGCATAAATAACTCACTGATATGTGTATCTGAGCAAGCCAATTTGAGGAACGACTGTAACTCACATGCAAAGTGGTTGATGATGTGTCGGCCACAGAAGTCACTAGGTTGCAACAGGACTGTGACTAGGGTGTTGAGGAAGGAAAGTGTTACAGAGACAGCCACCAGGGCTATGCAAAATCTCCAGCTCATGATCTGCATGTAGTATAAGGGTTGGCATATAGCTGCCAAGCGGTCATATGCCATGATGGCCAGGATGGTGCATTCTGTTGCGACAACTAACAAACCAATGTACATCTGCGTCAGGCATCTGGAGAAGGAAATTGTGGGCATGTAAATGAAGCAGTTGACCAAGGTATCTGGAAGCGCATTGTTAGTAAGGATAAGGTCAAGTGAGGAGAGGACACAAAGAAAGAAATACATGGGAGTATGAAGGTCAGGATCCTTTATACTCAGCAAGATAATAAGTCCATTGCCAAGCACACTAATGAGGTAGGCAATCAAGAGGAACCAAAATAATACAGCCTGAGCTCTGGGGTTTTCTGAAAATCCGATTAAGATGAACTCAGTCACCACAGTCTCATTTGCAGCAGCCATAACATTTTCCTGCAGGGTGAAAAGAATGAAGTGTTTAGAAATATGTCGCAGTGGGAGGTATGTGATTTTGGTCATCCCTAAAAAACTGCTCTATCCAAAACAGAAGACATAGCCAAGACAAATGTATGGGTCATGGGTGCCTATTTTGCTTTGCTTTGAGTTCTGAAGATATCTGCTGTGTGTTGTTTTTCAATTTTTTGTGCTATTTTTATGGTATATTGCCCTGAGAAACTTTCGTAGAAGGCAAGATGATAACTAGGACTACTACTACAACTACTACTAAATAATAATTTTCTGAAATTCAAAACCCACATTAATGCACATCTGAGAAATCAAAAAGGTTATCTGGAACACCCAGATATCCATTCCTTCTTCAGTAGATACTCTGTCCAAAAAAATGAATTCTTGTGAAAGTCATAAACTCATCCACAAATATCTGAGCATGTGTTTAAAGGACAAACAAACCAAACAAATCACCTGCTGTGGAAATGCTTTGCCTCCACTCTCAGTCAGAAGTTGTAAACTTGTAGATTTAAGTATAGGTGGCTCATTTCCCAAAATAATTTTTTAATACAAATTTCTCCCAACCTTTCAGTTCTCTTTAGTCAGCTAATCAAGAAAATAAAGAAGAATTAAGATAGGATTGCCATCTCAATTGTAGGTAGTCGCACAAACCAGCTTGACTTGCTGGGGCTGATGGGAATTGTAGTTTAGCAGCATCTGGAGGGCCAAGTGTCCCTGCTATAGAGCTACTGAATCTGAACTACAGCTGTAGCATTTACATGCAGATAATAAGCTCACTTACTCCCAAAGCCCTGAATAGATATGCTTCTGATTCTTCATCAGGCCAAGTGTTCAAAACAGTATGAATAGTATTGAGAAATCAAAGCATGGCCATCCCCTTTTCACTAAAATGCTTACCTGGTGGTACTTCTCCTAATGTTGATCTGACTGAGGTTTATAACAATATGATCTCCAAAATACATCACAGAGCCAGAACACAAAGAAGTTGTAGCGGGAAAGTTGGTGTTAAGAGAGGGATGTTTGTTTTTAAGGCCAGGGAAATGAATTGAAATCTAGTTCAATTCCATGTAAACTGAAAAGAGTCCTGCTTAGCCCTTGAGATAAAGAAGGTACCGGTAAGTACCGGTATTTTGCTCTCATTTTCTTTCCCTTTTTTGTAAGCTGCATTTGTGATATAGGTCCTTCTGGAGTAAGTAAGGTAAGCCCAGAGGTGAATCCCACAAGAAATGGTATGTAATTGAACCCAGGGGGAACATACTTCACATTAACATTTTGGACTTTATTATTATTTCATAATCTTAATAAGACTATATTATGAACACTGTAGGAAGGAGGGAAATTATATGGTCAGCATCATCAACATATTAGCAACATAAATTTGCTTTTCTTCTGCCTCACTATTCTTTCCTCCAATCTTTCATTTGATGGAATGTATGCCCCTCACAAGCATACAATTCCTTTAAGAATCATTGACAAAATACAGTTTTCTATGTATGTATAGTTTTATTTTTATATTCTATCATAAGGTAGATAATCATAAACAAAAGGAATTATGGCTTCATTATAAGGATTATACAACCAACAAAGGAAAAAAATCCAGTTTTTCTGAAGCCTAATGAACTGATACTCCACACACACAAACACACACGTGTGGGTCTGGGGGTTATCCAGTGGTTGCCTTCTGAAAGCAGGCACTGGGAAGAAAGGTTGGTGCAGCTATCTCTGGCCAGCAGACCCAGTTCCTGAGAACATCTGGCATGCTTGAACAGTCCCCTTTCCACCCTGCAGACAAGGCAGAGTGAGGATAGCAAATCACCTCTGTGGGCTGAGTAAACATGTTGTGCTCCTGTACATGGAAATAGAGCTGTGAGAGGAGTAAAGATGCTGGGGAATTCCAATAAGAACAGAAACGAGACTGAAAACTTACTTGCTTCTGTATACCAAAGCTAAGCATTCCTCAGGACAGACAACATTGGTCGCATTGGAATATTTTGTTCAACAAAAGGACAACTTCACACTGTTCCTCCTCAACTGGCTTTCTCCTATACTGAATAAATATATCTTTTTTTTTTCATGTGTGCCTAAGTTTGGAAGGCATAGTTAAGCTGGGAGGCTTTCCATAGAGCAGCAGAGGTGTCTGCCTGGTTGTCAGACCTTCACAATTTTAATCACAGAAATTACTTAGGTTGAACAGGAAATGTTAGGGTGGTGTAGTGATTAAGAGCAGTGGACTTGTAATCTGGTGAACCGAGTTCGCTTCCCCGCTCCTCCACATGCAGCTGCTGGGTGACCTTGGGCTAGTCACACTTCTCTGAAGTCTCTCAGCCTCACTCACCTCACAGAGTGTTTGTTGTGGGGAGGAAGGGAGATTTGAGACTCCTTAGGGTAGTGATAAAGCTGGATATCAAATCCAAACTCCTCCTCCTCCTCCTCCTCCTCCTCTTCTTCTTCTTCTTCTTCTTCTTCTTCTTCTTCTTCTTCTTCTTCTTCTTCTTCTTCCTCTTTACCACAACTTCCTCTTGTTATCAGAAAATGAGGCACCTGATCAGTGCCTGACCAACAGGACAGGACATAGGGCTCTTGACCAAAGATAGGCCCCTTGACCAAAGTCTGAAGAAATGCATTTTAGATATGCAGTCTCTGTCTTTCAGCTTCTCACAGCTTCTGTATGTAAGAAATACACTGTTTGTACTTTGCAACTCATGCATGAAGAGCAGTTACCCAAAAGGGGGAAGTGTAAAGAAACAGTTGTTGTTGTTGTTCAGTCGTTCAGTCATGTCCGACTCTTCGTGACCCCATGGACCAGAGCACGCCAGGCACACCTATCCTTCACTGCCTCTCGCAGTTTGGCCAAACTCATGTTAGAAAGAAACAGTAGCCCAGAATAAACCCACACCTGGTGTGGTTTTCATGCATGGCAGATATGAAACTGGGATCCGAAAGTAGGCACTTCGCTTGGTTGCACAGAACATGCAAATCACTGTTAGTTGCTATATAGAATTGTAGGTAAGCAGCGCCGCCTGGGTGGACAAAAGGGAAGCAGCAGGCTTGAAGCCAGAAGGGGTGTTGACTCATTTTGATTGGCTGGAAGAAACAGGAAAGAGGCCGAACTATGTAAATAATAGAGTATAAAGCACCCTTGCAGATGCATGGGGGTGTGCAGATTTAGAATAATTTTGTACCTTATTGACTTGTATACAAACCAATGAAAAGATCCTCTTGCATGAAAGCTGCCTGGAGTTTCCTTCTGGTCACTTGGGTGACCAGCCATCTACGCACAACAAAATTGCCCATTATCAAATGCAATTGATACTTACTCTGATATTTTTCTTCCAGCCAGTTTCCAAAAGGCACCTTTCACATCCCTGTTTCTTAGGCTGTAGATCAAGGGGTTGAACATTGGTGTCAAAGCTCCATATGCTACAGATATGAGATTGTCCTTTTCAGAAACCAATTTCCCTTGTGGCCTCAAGTACATGATCATGATTGTGTCATAGAAGACACTGACAACAGCAAGGTGAGAGCTGCAGGTGGAAAAGGCTTTCTTGCGACCCTGTGCTGAACGCATGCGCAGTACAGCCAGGCCTATGCGCCCATATGTCACAACTATGAAACCAAAGGGAGGTATTAAAATGGAGGTGCTGGCAGCTTGCATAAAAGCTCACTAGCATGAATATCAGAGCAAGCCAGTTTGAGGAACGACTCCAGCTCACATGCAAAATGATTGATGACATTTTGGCCACAGAAGTCAGAAGGCCGCAACAGTGCATTGATCAGAGTTATCAGGAAAGGAAAGCCCACAGATGCAGCCACGAGGCAAAGGCAAAATTTCCGGCTCATGATCTTCATGTAGTGCAAGGGCTGGCATATAGCCACAAAGCGGTCATATGCCATGAGCGCAAGAAGGACACACTCAGTGGAGACAAGTAATAGACCAATGTACATCTGAGACAGGCATCTGTAGAAGGAAATTGTAGGCCTGTAAATGAAGCAGTTGACCAAGACCTCTGGAACTGTATTGCTGATGAGGGCAATGTCTACAAAAGACAGAGCACACAGAAAGAAATACATGGGAGTATGAAGCCTGGGGTCCATAATGATTAGCATGATAATGAGGCCATTGCCAAGAAAGCTAGTGAGGTAGACTACCAAGAGGAAGAAGAAGAAGATGGTTTGAGCTCTGGGGTATTCGGATAACCCAATCAAGATGAACTCTGTCACCATAGTCTCATTTGCAAGTCCCATGGCATTCTGTGATTGGTATCGCCTGCAGGGAAGAAAGGTCAATGTGTTTAGAAGCACAAACAGAGGTTTCTCTAAGAAGCATCCACCCCCTTGTAATCCAGCATAGAGCCAGCATAGAGTCCAAGCTCACGGGCTGCTTTCCAACTCATTTATGCACAATTAGAGCACATTGAAATCAGCCAGTGCTGCTGTTGGTTTGATAACTTATTATACTAGGGTTGCCATATTTCAAGAAATATGGGCACAAAAAGTTCTTGAGATTTTTTAGGGCAATCGCCCGATAGCCCCACCACCACCACCAAGCCAGAGCCAGAGCCTGGGTCACCTGTGCCCGCACCAAAGCCTGAACCAGAGCACACACACCCCCACACATTTTTTTAACCCCAAATCCAGGACATTTACTATAAGATGTAAAATTCCCCCTGGATGGGCATGTATGACCCCAAAAGAGGATATGCCCAGGAATTCCTGGACATATGGCAACCCCATATTATAACTGACCTGACTTTCCAGCAGCACAGTTCCCACAGTTACCACTTCTGGGAGGGGCAAATCAGTGGGGAGGTCTGCAAACACAAGGGTCACCATATTTCAAAAACTTCTGAAATGGGACGTGGCTAGCACTGTGGTCTAAACCACTGAGCCTAGGGTTTGCCGATCAGAAGGTCGGCGGTTCGAATCCCCGCAACAGGGTGAGCTCCCATTGTTTGGTCCCAGCTTCTGCCAACCTAGCAGTTCGAAAGCATGCCAGAGCAAGTAGATAAATAGGTACCACTCCGGTGGGAAGGTAAACGGCGTTTTGGTGCACTGCTCTGGTTCACCAGAAGTGGCTTAGTCATGCTGGCCGCATGACCCGGAAGCTGTACGCCGGCTCCCTCGGCCAGTAAAGCGAGATGAGCGCCGCAACTCCAGAGTTGTCCGAGACTGGACCTAATGGTCTTTACCTTTTACCTTTATGTCTGGATTTCCCCGGCCATTGCAGATTTCTGCCCAGATGCTGTTTACGGGATGCTGTTTACGAGGGCCAAATACCAGTTATGTCCAGGAAATTCCAGACGTATGGCAACTCTAGCAAACACAATGCGGGAGCCAATCCTGCCCTCCCAGTGCTGCATTTGCATTGCACTGAGCGCCCTTGTCACCTCTCCCTCTCGCTCCTGGTAAGCACCAGTAACTCCACTGCCAGGAGGTCAGGGAAGATCCCCTTGAACAGCCCTGCCATCTGCTATGGAGAATGAAGTTGCAGAAGTTGTTTGAAACCCCGGAAAGCCACTTTACTGAGGCAGATTGGTCAATGGTCTGACTCAGTACAGTAAAGCAGCTTTCTCTGTACCTAAGGAACACTGAGGGTCATGGAAAGGGGAGTCATTGTTAAACAGAAGTTGCTAGCTTTACACAGAATTGGGCAAGAGCAAAAATTGTATATAAAGTGCTGATAAAATGGCTACAAAAAATAAAATAAAAATTTAATTCCACAAAAAACACCAACATACAACTGAAATGTGAATAAAATTGTAACAGTGATGTATATCTGTCTAGAATGATGCCTATATATCAACCCGATGGGGCAAACAATGACTAGAGACCAATTGTGTTTTTTACACACACCCCAGGGGTCTTCCTCAGTGGTCAAGGCCACTTGTATTTATTCCAGGTCAGCTCCCCCTGTTGTCTATATACTGTAGATTGGCCAAGTGGCTAACTATTGATGACCAATTGCATTACAAATTCAATACATTGTTTTTATAATTTCTAATGAGACTGAGAACCTTATTCTGATAAACTAAGATTTTAAAACTCACCAAATATATCCATAAGGCTTCTACACACACATACACTCTGAACATGCAGATATGTATGAGCTGATATAAAAAGATAGTCCATTAATTTCCATTAAGTTAGTGGGTTTTTTAATAAATAAAAAAATGTTGTAGCATCAGCTTTCTGGATCATCTGGTGGTGTTATCCCACAATTCCTTCTGTGTATTTCCAGTATGTTGCTATCTGTCTTCTTTTTTATAGTATGCTGTTTTATGGTTTACTGATTATTATTTTGTCACTGTATTTTGTTTTATTTTTTGGTCTATGCAATCCTCAGGTACAGGGCTAGCAAGTAATTCCATAGAAAAGCAATTAAACGTGTGGATTGTTAACTCAGGTCATGACTCAGTGGCAGAGTATCTGCTGGGAGAGACCCCTGTCTGCAGTCCTGGAGAGCCACTGCCAATTACTGTAGACAACACTGAGCTACATGGACCAACTTAATATAAAGCAACCTTGTCTGCTCATTAGTACTGGTATTTGAAAATGGAATTCCCAGTTTTATGGTGTTGCAGCCTAGTTCAACCATGGTGTCTATGAACACACATGTGGATTTATGTGTCAAAGGTAGAAAAATAGGGGCATTTAGAAAGAAAAAACAGCTTAGAATTAACTGGTTAGATCAGAAGAAAGACAACCATGCAACCCTAAAAGTACATTAAGACTTCAGTCATAACCACTTACTTGGGAGTAAGCCCCATTGGATTTCAATGAAGCTTATTTCTGAGCCGGAATAGATTGCAAAGGCGCAGGTTATATCAATTGCAAACATGATATTGCTTACCTAAGTTTAGATCTTGATCTCCCAATTTGACAAAAGACTGAGAGCCTCTGTAATGTGTACAATCCTAAGTGCAGTCTAAAGAAGTGTTGAAGAGGAAGAGCAAGCTGTAAGAATCCCATTTGACTTTAAAATTATTGAAATTCCATCAAATCCTGTCAATTTGATCTTCATATAGTGACATTTTGGAGTTTGCTATGATAAATAGTGTTCTCATTAACCATTTCCATCACTAAAGGTTGTTGATTTGGAACTTGTATTTGAGAAAGTAAAATACTAATATGTGTGGGTGGGTTGGGGAGATATTAATATTCCTTTTCAAAGAACCTCAGGAGCCCAATGGCTTCGTGGAGAATGCTTATGTGGGTCAGGCAGGAAGATCCATTCTTCATTCCTGCAGCTCTGCTCATTAGACCAAAGGTAATTATTTTGCTCACACCTGCTCCCTAGTGGTTAATGAGCCACATTGGGGTGGTGCGGGTGATGCCGTGGAGCCTCTTGGGCTCACTGATCAGAAGGGTGGCATAGCTAGTTGGTCACAGTGGATCTTTGAGAGCTCCAGAGTCAGTAACCTCTGGACTGTCTGAGATAACTGCTGGCTGCAACTAGAGGATGCAATGTGAGTTGCAAAATGAGCCTTTTACGCAGCCCTGACTGTCACATGGTAGACGCATATTTATATGTTCTTACTCAAGGCTTTTTTTCTAGTTGGAACTCACCAGAACTCAGTTCTGGCACTTCTAAGGTGGGCAACATTGCCATTATAAGAGAACAAGGGAGGCATTCACGGTGAGTTCTGGCATATCTTTTTCTGGAGAAATAGCATTGTTCTTACTAATGTTCTGTCAGCTTCGGAGCAAGACTTGTGACACCTGTACTCTAGTCTTCATCAGGCCTGTTTCATAGTCTGGAGCTCCTCAGAGCACCAGGGAGCTGCTTGAGCTCCAAAATGCCGGAGATGACATGCAGAAGAAATCATGTCAACTGCTTGTTTCATCTCACCATTCAATAGCTGGACTACTGCAATGCGCTCTACGTGGGGCTACCTTTGAAGGTGACCCGGAAACTACAACTAATCCAGAATGCGACAGCTAGACTGGTAACTGGCAGCGGCCGCCAGGACCACATAACACCAGTCTTGAAAGACCTACATTGGCTCCCAGCAGAGGGCCTTCTCGGTAGTGGCACCTGCCCTGTGGAACGCCCTCCCATCAGAGGTCAAAGCGATAAACAACTACATGACCTTTAGAAAATACTTGAAGGCAGCCCTGTTCAGGGAAGTTTTTAATCTGTGATATTTTAATGTATTTTGATATTTGTTGGAAGCCACCCAGAGTGGCTGGGGAGACCCGGCCAGATGGGCGGGGTACAAATAATAAATTATTATTATTATTATTATTATTATTATTATTATACAGGATCACCAGCTTTCTCCAGTGGAAAATCCCCCAGAGCATTCAGGAACACATCAGATTCCAGCAGTCACCGAGGGAGGGCCATTCAAACAGGCCCACCATTCTTATGTGGGGGAACTGCCACCGTCAGTCCAAACTTAACCAGAAAATGGTCTGACCATGACAAGGAAGTGTGTTGCACTCACCCCTCTCTTCAGTCCATCCCTCATATTACTTAGGGCGAATATCACATCAAGAGTGTGCCCTGCCTGGTATGTTGAACCAATGACCATCTGTGAGAGACCCATGGTTGTCATGGAGGCCATGAAGTCTCAAGCTGACTGGACAGCAGCCTCTGTGTTGATATTGAAGTCACCAAGGATGATCATTTTAGGTTCCTCCAACAGTAACCCAGAGCCTACCTCGGCCTGCCTGATCAAGGATGTTGCTGGGTAACAGGGTGGTCAGTAGATCAGCAGCATCCCTGATCTGCCTCTCTGGCCCAACACCAGGTACTGACCCTCTAAGCCCAAGGTCAAGAGGCTTCCTGGTCAAAGAGATGGTGTCCCTATAGATAATAGTAACACCCTTACCTCAACCCTCTAGTTTAGCCTGGTGCAATACTGAAAACAAAGGTGGGCACAGCTGAGTAAGGTCAGGCCCACCCAGCTCACTCACTCAAGTCTCAGTAATGCAAGCCAGTTCAGCCTGCTCATCCACAATCAAATGGTTTTATTATGGACTGATCTGGGATCTCCTTTCTTACGTACTAGGCACCAGTACATAAGCACAACATCCAAAAACTCTTAGATGATCAATTTTTGGTTCCCCCCCGAATAACATGAAGTAAGGAGTATTGTCTACTGTGATGTTGTACACTCTGTTAAAAGTATAATTTGCATACAGCGCAGCCTCAGCCCAAAAACGCTTTGGAAGTCCACAATCAAACAATAAAGCAGCAATGGCTTCTTGTAATGTTCAGAATTTTCTTTCCGCAACTGCATTTTCCTGAGGTGAATAGGGATTGGTAAGCCTATGAACTATACCTTTCCTTTTTAACCATATCTCTAGCGTGTGGTTTACAAACTCTCCACCACGGTCTGATTGTATTTTACATACCCTAGTGTCAAATTTACACTTGACTTCTTCAATCCAATCCATTAGGATTGAAGCTGCTTGTGATTTTTCTTTCAGAAAGAAAACCCAACTAGCCCTTGAAAAATCATCCACCAGAATTTGCATAAATCTCGCAACTCCAAGCGATTTGACTGGCATAGGGCCACACACATCTGTGTGTACAAGTTCAAAGGGTTTCTTGCTTACTCTATAAGATCTAGGGTAATTACATGTCTTAACTTTAGCATGTTTACAAGCACAACAATCCAGAAAATTCAAAAAGGGTTTGATTTTACAACCCTCAGCTAAATCTGGCGCTTTGCTTACATACTTAAAGCATATATGAGCTAACCTTCTGTGTAGTAGATGTGCACAACCTGTATGAGGAGCCTTATTTGCACACTTACCTTGTGCTTCACTTGTTGAACACCTGCCTGCTGCTAACTGCTCTTCATCCAAAACAAAAGGCCTATCTTCACAGGGAATTTTAACCAGCTCCCTCCCCTGTTGTGAAATGGTGCACACATCATTTTCAAACTCAACCTTAAAACCACTTTTTACTAGGCATGACACATTTAAAAAGTCCATTCTTCATTCCTGGAAGAACAAAAACAGGAAGGTTAGTTTGCAAACAATCAATATAAATTGTGCCTTTAAGGTTCATTTCTCGTTTACTATTGTCTGCTATAGTCACAGTTTTTGCAACTGGCAAGGTCTTGCAGTTCATCAAGCTGCCACAAGATGTCACCGGAACTAAACTGTGACTTGCTCCACTATCAATTATCCATTTCAAGGTTTGTAAGTCCCTTTTAGTGCTCTGTTGTGCTGCCACTGCAGATAATCCCTTATCAGTACCTCCTCCCCCTCTGGGTCGTTGATTCTTATAGTTCTCACGTTGTCTTCCACGGTAGCTCCAGAAATTAGCCTTAGGCTGTTGAAATTCCTGTTGCTTTTCTGGGCACTTTGCTATTAGATGAAACCTGCTGCCACATCGAAAACATGACTTGCTGGCCATAGCAGACACTTGTGAGGCTTCCTTACAGCTCTGCCTGCCAGTTCCCCCATGTTGGGAGTTATCTGAACACACAACACTTGGGACATTTAGATTATCAGTATGCTTTCGATGATGTTGATACTCTTGCTCACACAATCTACCAGTCACATAATTCACATTCAGCTGGTCCTCTGGCAAAACTTGTAAAGTTAGTGGTACTAAGTTTTCAAACCCTGCATGCAGGCTGCTAAGCAGAGTATAAACTTTAATATTTTCAGAAAAATTCATGCCTAAAGACGACAACCTCTTAAAGTATTCAGTCATCCGTGACATGTGCTCAACCACACTGTCCCCTGGCTTCAATTTCAACTCATACAAAGCACGTATAATATTCACCTTTTCTCCGGGCGTGGTTTTATGGGGAATACGCCTAAGGGCTCCCCATATTTCAAATGCCAACCTTAGGTCTTCAACATGGGGTAATTGAGAGTCCTCTATCAATACCATCAACATACATCTAGCTTTGGTATCCATTTTATCATGTTCTCTATTCTGAGCATGTGCAGCAGCCTGTTGCTCTGCTGTGTGGGATGTATAACACTGGTGCAGTCAATCACAACATTCCTAGAGTGTACACAAAAGGGGTCTTGGTCCTCCAGGTGGAGTTTCCTGTGCCAAGACTGAAATCATTTCCTTTGTGTGACCAGAGGTGGGAGTGGCCTTACCTGAAAGTACACAGGTCAGCAGCCATTCTCCTCCTCCTCTTCCCACCAGGACTTCGAAGAAGCAACATCTCAAGAGAAGATGCTCTCTTGGCTTCCAGCCAAGAGAGGCCACATGGAGTCTCCTCCCATATGGAGAGACTCCACATGTACATACATTTAATCTAAGCTAGCCTGCCTTCTGAGATTTGTATATTCTTGGATGTCTGTGAGTAAAACCTTTATACTTTTATAAGCTTATGTGTCGTGTATTTTCTGTTAAGAGGGAACCAGGGGATATATGCCAGGAATCTGCCTTGTTTTAGAAGTTCATAGGAACTTAAACGCCACGTTTTACTGCGCTTTATTGGGGATGAGAAACTCTGCTAGTTTGGAGCTTGTTAGCACAAGCTGGGATAGGAAATATTAATCAATATTCCCTCATCCACATTCCTACTCATCTCCACATGCTGTGGCATCTGCCGCAACAGCCACAAACGGCTGACACCTCTAGACGTAGTCCGTCCACACTTCTTTGGCTTCTAACCAAACTTGAGCCCTCTTAGACCACTGCACGTAATTAGCGGAGTTCAACTTTGGAAAAGGAACCTGGAAATTTTCCGCTGCCATTCTTGAGGTCTGCCACTACTCCCTCTGGGTGCCCTCGCTTCTTTTCCCCCTTTGGATTCGTATTACTCACTTGTCAGAAGCTCTGAGCCTTCTCTGAAGCCTTTCAACTTCCCTCCGTCTTATCACCAGCAACCTTCCACCGTCCGCAAGAGTCCATAACCTAAGAGTTTTTAAGTGTACTGGTGCAGTAAACGCTTCCGCTGCGCAGACCAGCAACAGTTCTCTTTGCAGAGCATTAATCAAACAGTGGGGTTCTTGTTGCAATAGTGAAGTAATGACACATGGAAACTCATCTGTCGAAAGACAGGTTTATTGCAGACAGATAACAGAAACTCCTCCGGAGCTTTCAGACATGACTGCTCCACACCCCAGAGGAAAACAAAACAAATGCTCTATATATACTGAACAACTTAACAATCTTAGCAACCTAAATCATGTGACCTTGCTAATTTGCCAGCGTTTCAGGTTTCAAACCCTAGCAAGTTTTTATGCAAGCAGGGTTCATACAGACATGCTATCTGATTCTATCAGAGCTTTCTAAGGAACAGGTCCCACTACATCCCATGAGACTAACTCTCAGGTGAATATACATACTAGTGCTGTCTTAAGCTGCACTTCTATGCACATTTTATTTTAAGACATCTGTGTAAACATGTGCTCCATTCAATAGTAGATGGGGCTCAAGCATGCTTGCTTGAACTATATAGCTGGCAAATGTGCGCCAAGGAGCCCCATTGTCTTGTGGAGATGTAGTTCACAATCTTTACATGCTGCTGCATGAGTGACAATGTGGAGAATCATTTCAAGTGCAAGCTCCAGGCAGTCTTGGAATTTTCCTGCTCTGACACTCATACTGATTGCATTAGTGGTGAGTTTCTTCACACAGTTGCTTCCTTTCACCTTCATCCTTGTGACTTATGGCCGCGCTGGTGTAGCTGTTCTGTTCAGTCAAGCAAAACAAAGCTGTAGAAAGACCTTGTCAGCCTGTGGCTCTCACCTGGTTGTGGTGGGCATTTTCTATGGCACAGCTTTGGTCATGAACCTCAGGCCTCAGGCCAAAACCTTCACCAACAGGGAAAAAGTGATGGCTGTGTTTTATGGAGTCATCACCCCCATGCTGAACCCCATGATCTAAACCCTGAGGAACAGAGATGATGAAAGGAGCCCTGTGAAGAGCTATTGAGAAGAAAGTAGAGGAATAAAGCTCTTCAGAAATCTGTTCATATAGACCAAGATTCCATCAGCAAGACCACTTATTAGGGAGAACCACAATCCAATTTGGGGCAATCATTTCTGACCTCGGACTATCTCAGACTGGCCCAACCCAGATCCAGGCCCTGAACTAAATAGGGAGCATTGCACACTCTTTAATTAGTATTTAAAACCCTATGTGAACATTCTTCCTCCCCTTGGGAACTAACTGCTTCTTCTCTGGAAAGGAGGGGCCCTGGGCCACTCTCTCTAAAATCAGACAGATAGCTGTCACCTACAGAGTCAGCCTCTTCCTCACTCAGCTCAATTTCCAAAGTTGACTCTCCTGGAGTGCTGGGGGGGGGGCACGTTCCTGACATCTAGCCTCTAGACAGCTGTCCACAGGTCTGGGCCCTATGGAGCAGTTGCAGAAACAGGAAGACCGCGCCACTTGCCAGTTTATATACCGTCCTCTGATAGGTTGCACAGACGTAACCTGAGACTTCTCCTACACAGAAGTTGCCCTCAATGTCAGAGTCTCACTGGGCTTTTTTTTTTTTTTAATTTTTATTTTTAATAAATTTTATTATTAATAAACAACATACAACATACAACATACAACATTTACATAACATACTCTTCCATACATCATTTCACCTTGCTTTCCATACCTCATTTCACAATTCATACAAATCCTAAACATACAAATCCATACACCTTCCTACTTCATCGTACAATTCACACACTATCATCCTCTTCCTCCCTTTCCGAACATCCTCACACTCCCTATCATACATTTATACCACTTCATTCTCTCTATCTTGCATAACATTACATCTATACATTCTCGTTCTTCCTATCAACATACATACCCCTTTATTCATTATACCGTACATATTTATGCCCTCCCCTCCCCTCCCTCCCCCTACACAAATTTAAAAGAAAAAGAAAAAGAAAAAGAAAAGAAAAAAAACTTCCTACCGTTCCTCTTCATGTGTTCATTGTGTTTCTTCCCTTACTCTGCGATTTGCTATTGTTATTATTTACTTAATACTACCCTACCTATCCATACTAGATAAGCATCTTCTTATACTTCTATTAATTCCTACCCCTTATCTTAATCTAAGCAGATCGTTAACTTTGTACTAATTCCCTCTTTCCCTAGATATATTTCCAAATATTTCCATTCCTCTCTGATCCTCTTTTTCGCTGTGTCCCTTATCGCTGCCGTCATTTTAGCTAGGTTCATATATTCCACTAATCTGCCATGCCATTCTTGCAATGTTGGCATATTTTCTGATTTCCAATATTGGCCTAATAGTATCCTTGCCGCAGCACAGGCGTATAAAAAAAGGTTCTTCCTGTCCCCTGGTATGGTATTTGGCACTATGCTTAGCAGCATTGCCTCTGGTGTTTTGGAGAAGGTAACTCCTAATAGTTTTTTCATTTTTTCATAGACTATGTTCCAATATTTCCTAATTATCTCGCAACTCCACCAGCAATGGTAGTAATCGCCTATTTTGCTTTTACACTTCCAGCATTCATTTGCCTTTGTTTTATATATTTTGGCTATTTTCTTAGGTGTTAAATGCCATCTGTAAAAAAGCTTAAGCATATTTTCTTTGATGTTCATACAGGCGGTAAATTTAATGCTATTCCTCCATATACTTTCCCATTGCTCCAGGTAGATTGTTCTTCCTATATCTTGCGACCATCGGATCATCGTATGTTTCACCTCCTCCTCCTGCAATTCCCAATCAAGTAAGTATTTGTATAATCTACTTAATGGTTTCTTTTGATTTTCTATTATCAGCTCTTGAAATTTGGATTTCCCCTCTAAAAAACCTATTTCCATATGTTTTGCAAACATACTATGAATTTGGGTATAATTAAGCCAACTTGTGCATTTATCTTTAATCTGTTCGTATGTTTTTAATTTCCACTTATCAACTTCTTTTATTATTATATGCTCATACGTTAACCATTTTTCCTTATCTTTTTTTTTAGATACTGCCACGATTTCGAAAGGAGAAAGCCACTTTGGAATTTTTGGCTCTAATCTGTCCCTGTAATTTATCCAAATTTTTAATAAAGATCTTTTAATCACATGGTCTATGAACTCTTTTTTGTTATGTTTATTTTCTTGTATCAAATATGCCATCCATTTATATTTCTAAACCCCTCCAATTGTAGTAATTCTTCATCCTCCAGAATTGCCCATTCCCTAATCCAACACATTCCCGCCGCGGCATAGTATAATTTTAAATCTGGGACCCCCCACCCCCCTCTTTCTTTAGCTTCGGTAAGTAATTTGTATTGAATCCTTGGTTTCTTATTCCCCCAAATAAATTTACTAATTTCTCTTTTCCAAATTTCGAAATTTTCATTTTTTTCTACAATGGGCAACATTTGAAAAAGGAAAAGCAATCTAGGCAGAACAGACATCTTGATTGCCGATATCTTCCCCATCATTGATAATTTTAGAAGACTCCATCTCTCCAAATCTTTTTTGATTTCATTCCAGGTTGCAATATAATTATCTTCAAATAATCTTATATTCTTTTCCGAAATTACAACTCCCAAATACTTAATTTTCCTTACTATTTCCCAATTTACTTTTCGCCTCAGATCTTCCAATTCTTTATTTTTAATATTTTTAACCATCATCTTTGTTTTCCCACTGTTAATCTTAAATCCTGAGATTTCCCCGTATTTTTGCAATACTTTTTCTAGCTCCTCTATCCCTTTCCTTGGGTCTTCTATCATTAAGATGATATCGTCCGCAAAAGCCTGGATCTTCCAAATCTTCTTCCCCACCCTAACTCCTTCTATTTCTTTGTTTGCATCAATGTCTCTAATCAAATACTCTATTGCCATTATGAACAAAAGCGGAGAGAGCGGGCAGCCCTGCCGCGTTCCCTTCGTGATGGGGAATTCATCAGCAATCGTTCCATTTATTATTAGCCTTCCCACCTGTCTACTATATATAGCTCTGACTCCCTCCAAAAAGTTCCCTTCCAGGCCTCTCTCTATCAACGATCTTTCCATGAACTTCCACTCAAGATTATCAAAAGCCTTCTCGGCATCGAGGAAAATCAGGGCTGTCTTTTTCCCAGGATTCCAATCCAGGTATTCAATCATGTTTAAAATTATTCTTACATTTTTTGCCATTTTCCTTCCTGGAAGGAATCCTTGTTGGTTATCTTCAATTAATTTATTTGAAACCCTTTTCAACCTTTCCGCTAAGATCATTGCATAAATCTTATAATCTGTGTTCAATAATGATATTGGCCTGAATGCTCCAGCTTGTGGGTTGGGGTCTGTCCCTTTTGGTATTAATGCAATATATGCCTCCTGCCACGTGCGAGGTATGTCCCCCTTCTCCATTATTCCATTAGCCAGGTTTTTATAAATTACTTTTATTTCATCCCTAAAAATTTTATAATGTGATGCTGTTAATCCATCTGTCTCGGGCGACTTTCCCTTCTTAAGCCTTCCTATGTTGTCTTCGATTTCCTGGATTGTAATTGGACCATTTAGTATTAATTTCTCTTCCTCACTAATTTTTATTAATTTTTGATTGGCAAAATATTCCTCCATTTCCTTCTCATCTATCCTCTTTGCCCTGTATAAATTCTCATAGAAATTGCTCAGGCATCTTTTTATATCTTCTAAATCTGTCAAATTTTTCCCTCCCTCTTTAACACTAATAATTGTTCTATCTTTCTGTTGTTTTCTCAACTGCCATGCTAATAGCTTCCCCACTTTACCACCCATCTCAAATGTTTTTTGCTTCATCCATTTAATTTTTTTTTCAATTTCTTCTCCTATTGCCCCTGCCAATTCCTTCTGCAATATTTTAATTTGGTTTGCCAATTCTGTTTTATCTGGTTTATCCTTCAACTCTTTTTCTTTCTTTCCAATTTCTTCCTTTATTCTATTCAAATTTGCTTCTCTCTTTTTCCTAATTAAATGTTTCTGTTGTATATATAATCCTCTAATGTAGGCCTTACTTGCATCCCAGATTGTCGGCAGACTTGTGTCCTTTTCAGTGTTAATTTTAAAAAAATCATTTAGATGTTGTTTACATTTTTTTACAAATTCATCATCATTTAGCAAACTATCTTCCATTCTCCATCTACCTTTCCCCTTATTCCCATCCTTTATTTCAACCATCACTGGGTTATGGTCCGATAAGGACTTCTCTAATATCTTACATTTTCCAACCTTGGAGAACAATCTTATTGAGGACCAGATCAGGTCTATTCTTGATAGAGACTTTCTCACATCCGAATAGAAGGTATATTCTTTCCCATTTGGATATTTACTTCTCCAACAGTCTACTAATTCATAACTATCTACAATTTGTCGGAAAGTCTCTGGTAATTTCCCCTTATTCTTCCGCTTCTCTGACCTATCCTGCCCTGGTTCTACCACCCCATTAAAATCCCCTACAATCAATACTTCTTCCTGATCTATTAATTTCCCCATTAATTCCCCAAGCTCCTGAAAAAATTTAGCTTTACATCCATTTGGTGCATAAATATTGAATAGAATTAATTCTTCTTTCCCTATAATTATCTTAATTACCACCACTCTACCTTCTTCATCATGGTACAACAATTCCGCTCTTATTCCATTCCTAACATATATTACTACTCCCCTCTTCTTTTTAACATTTGATGCGATGAATTCTTTACCCAGTTTATTATTATACAATAATCTCTCATGGTTTTGGGACACATGAGTCTCCTGCAAGCAGATGACATCCCACCTATCTTTTTTGAGGATTCGTTCTATTCTATTTCTCTTCCCTTTATCATTTAGGCCATTTACGTTCCAGGAAACAATATTTAAATTCATCTTTATTAACCTGCAAAAACTTCGGCTTTGAGGGAAATTGCTAAAAAATTCTTAAATCGAGATTCAGAGAGTAACTTCCTAATTCAATAGCACTACAAATTACCAAACTTCAAAAAAAAGAAAGGAGAGAGGAAAATATAACAGAGGAACAGATTTTATACATTAATCAGTTGTTTCTTTATTCTTCCTCTTGATTGTCGTCTTCTTTGGGATCCCCTTCTTCTAGGAACAGTTCCTTTCTATATCTACTGCAAAACCTCCTGGTTTCTTCAACCGTCCTCAATGTTTTCTTTCTTTCTTTGAATATGAAGGAGACCCCCTCCGGGAACTCCCATGTAAACCAGATACCCCTTTTCCTCAGGGCCTCAGTTAAAGTCTTGTAATGTTGTCTCTTCGCCGTCAGTCTTTTGGGGATCTCTTTATATATAGCCACACTCCTTCCCTCTATTATCAGTTCTGCCTGCTTCTTCCTTTGCAGGACTTTGTCTCTAAGTAAGAGTGAGTTAAAAAAAATAAGGCAATCCGCCGGTCTTTTAACTCCCTTTGGCGCTTTCGATCTATCCATTCTCAGTCTAAAAACTTTATCCACATCCATCAACATATCGTTCTCATTCACACCTAGCCAGACGGCCATTTCTTTCAATATTCTTTCATTTACTGGTTCGTTACCCAACTCCGGTACGCCTTTTAGGCGCAAAATATGCGCCTTCTGCCGCATTTCCAGCATTGCAAGCTGATCCGCCAATTCCTCCTGCGTCTTCCACAACTCCTTCCTCTCTTCTTCTTCTTTCCCTTGTATTTTCTTAATCTCCTTATTATCCGTTGTTAATTTTTTAATCTGGTCGTCGTGCTTCGATACTTTCCCCATCACCTCCTTCAAGCCTGCTTCCAGTTCTTTATCTTTCGTGTGTAGTTCTTTAATCTGTGCTGATATGCCTTCTATTGCGTTCGTGTTGGCTTCTATCGCTCTGGTATTATCCTCCACTTTGCCAATTACAGAGTCCAATTTATCATTTATTGTTTTACTCATTTCTGCAATTGCTCTTTTAATGCCCTCAAAGGCATCCACTTCTGTTGCCGCTGCCATAGGTGCTGCTGTTGCTGCCATGGATTGTCTTTTCAAAGCTGCTCCACCTGCTGGTTGTGTTGTTGCTACTACTGCTTTGTTCTTTGTTCCCGTCATTCTGTAATTTACAAGACTTTAAATCATCACTTTCCCTTCCAAAAAGGAATTTTCCCATTCAAATATTCACCTTCTGAGGCTCATTTCCTTTCTTGGGAGTTCCCTGTCCCCACCTAAGCTAAGGGAACATCCCTTCTATCTCTTGTTCCAATGTAACTCTAATTGCTTGCTAATGAGGTTTTCTTCTTTAATTAGATTTCTAGGGATCAGTCAGTATCTTCAATATGTGAAGGAACAGAGGGGGTTTCAAATAAATTTAAAATCAGAGATGCAATTTTCAATATCACCACTAGATGTCGCTGTGGGCTGCACACAGTCAGTCGACTCTCTTTGCTTTCCCTTTGACCTCTCCTCTTCTCCCACTTCCGCAAAGAAGGAGGATATCACTCTCCACACTTATTACTCAGCAATATCCTCCATTTCCCCCCCTTTTGCTC